>OX376646.1:20000000-21245369 GCA_947386135.1 Melanchra persicariae
ATATCTCCGTCATTTATGAACCGATATGAAAAATTCTTGCTTTATGTGCAAGGATATACTTTTCGATTGGTCCTTTTAAAATTTTATCAAAATCGGTTCAGCAATTAGGTTTTTAAATACAAAAAGCTGGAAAAAAATTGTGAAAAAATCATCCTTGTGTACAAAATTGCGTATTTTTGCTTGTGAAAAATAAAAAACTTTATCACAAAAAACAGATTTCCAAAAAAACCGACTTACGAAAAAAACACTACAAAGTACAAAATAACGTTAATTTTGGAAGTCGGTTATTTTGTGAAAAAGTTTTTTTTAGTATAGGAAATCATGCCGATTAATTATGTAGTAGCTTTTATTACTCTGCTATCCGCGCGAAGCCAGGGCAGGTTGCTAGTATTATACATCTGAACGTTCATCTCAAAAATCTCACAGTAACAATAGGGAACTACAGAAATCATTATTATCTATTGACACTTCTAAGTTTATGAAACATCATCACAGTGGAGCAGTTCTTTCAATGAATGCTTCAATCGAAACCGGACACTGGTTGTTTGTTGATGCTAAACCGTTGTTATTTGAAGCGAGAGTACTCGGAGCCGCCGTGTGTACGTCAGTTAGTTCGGCAGGAAACTCTGTTGGTGGAAGATCTCGGGAACATGAGGAAGGCTTTTCTTATAGTGTTTGTTTTTGGAGTAGTGAGATGTGAGTATGCTTTGTTATTTATAAGCTTTACATTAACTTGCTTCGTTCGTACGGTTGGAATTTCATCATCATCATATCACCCGAAAGACGTCCACTGCTGGACATAGGCCTCCCCCAAGTGTCGCCACAACAACCGGTCCTGTGCGTCTCGCATCCATCGGTTACCCGCGACCCTCACCAGGTCATGGGTCCACCTTGTGGGAGGCCATCCAACGTTGCGTCTTCCAGTACGCGGTCGCCACTCCAAAACTTTTCGGCCCCATCGACCATCTGTTCTGCGAGCAATGTGCCCTGCCCACTGCCACTTCATTTTGGCGATCCTTCGGGCTATGTCGGTAACCTTGGTTCTCTTGCGGATATCGTCATTCCTGATTTGATCACGCAAGGAAACTCCGAGCATTGCCCTCTCCATTGCCCTTTGGGTGACTTTAAGCCTTCTGATGAGGCCCATTGTGAGCGACCACGTTTCGAGTCCATAGGTCATCACTGGCAACACGAACTGGTCATAGACTTTAGTCATTTATTTTATAAAAAACAACCGATTATGCGTAAACTTGGTAATCTCACTAACTTTTTTTATATGAAGTCATGGAGTTCAATTTCTGGTTTATAAATATTGAATCTTTGGTAAAATTTACCTGAAAGCCAATTCTATTAATTTTTAAACTACGTTCGCATCGAATGTCAGTCGCAAATTGTGAAAAAGCCTTAATTTCCCTACAGTTTTGACAGATTGCGATCGAGATGCGAATGCATGGCCCTCCGATCGAATAACAAAAACTAAATTGTAGTGACAGTTTGATAGGGGTCGCAATTCAGAAAGGTTGAAGGAATTGATGGCAACCAATAAAAAATGGACATTAATTTCAATATTAAAAAAATATCCAAAATTAAATTTTTGAGCTTATTGAAACAAGTGGAAGACAAGCGGAATCAGAAAACAATGCTCTCTCATTAGAAAAACTGATTGATAGTTTAATTGAAAGCGGTTTCGATAAGAATGTAACCTCACCTGATGCTGGTGCAGAGACTAGAACCCTGGTAAATTAAACAAATGTCCAAATTAAAGAATTTAATGACGCAGATAATGACAATTCAAGTAACTATTCGATGATGAAAGAGACAATGAACTTTACCAATGAAAATGTCGATAAGAATAATGAATACTCAGACGATAATAATTAAAAAAAAAAACAAATAGAAACAAAATAGTTAACCTACCTACAAACTGACCATAGCAAATAAAGTTGGACTCAAAATAAGACGTAGTATTACAAGTAAATTACGAGGGGCAAACCTAGCCAAGTTCTTTGCTCCACCATTAAATATAGCATAAAGAAATGTGACCATGGTCGTGCCAACGAGCGGTGTTTTTTTCCTTTTTGGCATGTTCAGCACAGTTTGATATATGTATATGCTACAATATGTTTGAGATTTTTATTTTCTTTGTTTTAAAATATAACTGGTAAATTAAGTGTTGGTTGTTCAAGTTCTTGTGAAGAGTGACTAAAGCTGCTGTGTCTGGTTCTGCTGCCAAACAGTATTGTTTTCGTTGAAAGGGTGCCGAACTTTTCAGCTCTTCAACCTAAACATTTTTTTTCCATTATGTGTCACCGGAAAATTTCAAACGCCGTAAGATTGTGAAATATCGCGTGAAATTGTAAATTATTTTTTCTTAATAAGACAAGGATAGGTATATTGGAAACCATTGACTTTGAATGGGGTTTATTGTACACAAAACGATTTTTCATAATACATCGAGAAATTGTAATTTAATGAAGATTTATAACAATATTACGGAGTCTATAATAATTAACCGGTGACATATGCATTCTTTTTACGGTTTTTTTGTTGTTTCAGATACCCACACTCAATACCTAACAATAGGATCGAACCGCAAATTATCAAAGTCGACATGCGATACATCAGCCAAGTCAACATTAGTCGAACATTTCTTCAACATAATCTTCACAGAGTTTCATAACACACCACCAGTCTGCGTTTGTGTCCAAATGTGCCCTGATCAACCAACGTACTGCTACCCCAATGGTTGCTTGAAAAGAGCAGATAGTAACAAGAAAGCTGAAGTACCACTTCCCGTCACAAAAATTAGTGAGAACACTAAACCAATATTTTTTATCGATGAGAAGAATGATTTCATGAATGATTTCCTGACGAAGAATTATATTGATGATAATATACCGATAGTTGCTCCAAGTAAGTTATTTGTTTTTAATTTAATTTAATCTTTTATTTCAGGCACCTAGGGCCCATAAAATAAAATACATGAACATAAAACAATAACTATAAATAAAATAATACATATTATAATACATTTAAACTATAAACTACTGCACAAGAAATGACGGCGTCGTGTTTCGCTGACTCATGTCGCGCAGCTGGCCGCGGAAACGTCGATACACGACACCCTTCGGCCAAAACTCTGCTTTTAGGAACATCTCGAGCTGAGGAGTTGGAACCCGCACCACAAACGACTTTTTCTCTTTTTGTTTTGCTTGTTTCCTCGTTGCGCTGGTAGGAACACGTGTTAGGTAATTTGTATGTCATTGTATCGATATAATATTTAATATTTTGTAGACCGACAAAAAAAAAACAAAAAAAAACACAAATTTGAGACAAATGTCTGAAATTTTTCATATTTATTTTCATCAAGCTAAATAACATATCACATAATCTCTGCATCAAAAAATTTGTATGATTCTAATGTGATAAATTGAACACTCATAGTCAATGTGTTTTCAGTGCCTACACAATCTGAAAACTCCATGACAACGAATATGCGACCTGATCCATTCAAAGATAGATACAAGGTTCTCTTCAAATATAAGAAAATGCCAAAGGTAGAATTGAAGTACAATCTTGGAGAACAAGTCAAGAACATGAAGTCAGAAGTATTGAAAAATGAACACACAGATGTGTCAAAAACAAGATGGCCAATGAATAAGATCGACCGACGAATGGGTGTCGGCCACGCGTCTGTTCAAAATAAAGCTGAAGTTCAGAAAAGTCCAGCTAACAACAGATACTTCGTGTCTATGTTCCCCGGTAAAGATGCAATCTACCCACCCAAATACTTCAAAAGAGAATTACCTAATAATACGAATAGCGACGTTGATATCAAAGCAATTTATGTTGTAGGAAAATCGGAATCAGAAAACAATGCTTTCTCATTAGAAAAACTGATTGATAGTTTAATTGAAAGCAGTTTCGATAAGAATGTAACCTCACCTGATGCTGGTGCAGAGACTAGAACCCTGGTCAATAAAACAAATGTCCAAATTAAAGAATTGAATGACGCAGATAATGACAATTCAAGTAACTATTCGATGACGAAAGAGACCAATATCATATCAATGAACTTTACCAATGAAAATGTCGATAAGAATAAATACTCAGACGATATTTTAACTAATAAATCGAAAAATGTCGGTGAAATGATTGCAAATCTGTCTAAAAGGATAGAAATACAGAATAATACCAGTTTAGAAATTATGAAGCGAATAACAGGTGACTTTGTATTTGAATCAACTAGTACGACATCGGTGAAACCTATGGGAACTACATTAAATACGGAAAATGAAACATCAGCTCTAGAATACATCACTATACCAAGCGCCCATGAAACTAGAACGACGAGAAAGATTAGAAAAAGGGTAGTCAGAAGACTTCAAAACAAAACTAATAAGTAATTGTTTTATGAAATAAGAATGTTTTATTTTGTAAGTAAGTTGTTCTGGTTTTATTAAATAAAGGGTATTTTTCCAGCTGATTTGTTTTGATGTCTAACAACCCGCAGCCAAAAATAGTAATTGCCAATTATTGTACTGTACCAAAGAATTTTCGCATTATTTTTGTACTTTAATGCTTGAGTCACAGATCGTTGGTGGCGTCGTTACTTACACTTTATTTGATACAAAGAACAAGCAAAGATAATAGTAGATAGGTACTTTTTCTAGTGACTTCCAGCGGTTTCTTAAATTATTTTCAATTTCAGCCACAATGTAATATTGGGAGCGAAAAATTTTCATGGGTAGCGTGTTTTCCAATTACAATGTAGAGTCAGCATAACAGGCACAAAGAGAATACGAGATGTGTCAAGCATTTCAATACTTTTGCTTACTCAGCAGCATATTTTATGTGAAGTTACCTTTATAGGAGTTACATTGAAAAGTCCTAGCCAGGACTTTTCTGTACGTTGACTTGTGGTGGCGGGATGTCGACCTTTTTGGAGTTTTATTAGTAGGTATCTTCTTATTTTTGAATCCATAGTAATTTATATGTCCTTGAGTCTAGTAGGTGGCCAAGTAAACCGATCAATAGACCAGCAGTGCGATTCTGTAAACATGTCGAAGTGAACACTTGGGCGGGGCGCACGACGGGTGAGTTGTCAAACCATACAAATAAGATGGAATGACAGCTCTATTGTCGTTCACTCCGCCTTGGTGAACACTGTGAGATGTCGACAGAATCGACCGGCTGTAGATAGTACTCGGCTATATAATGAACTTATTTCAGACAAGACAGATTAGATTTTATAAGTGGTAAAATTGCGCAAAAATAGTGCAGTCTGATTGGTGTTTAGGCTGAGCAGCATGCTTGTGGGCTTTCATGAGTGGGGCTGTTTCTCAGCAGGTAATTTTAGGGTTCCGTACCCAAAGGGTAAAAACGGGACCCTATTACTAAGACTACGCTGTCCGGCTGTATGTCACCAGGCTGTATCTCATGAACCGTGATAGCTGGACAGTTGAAATTTTCACAGATGATGTATTTCTGTTGCCGCTATAAATAAACGCTATAAATAGGTACTAAAAACAGAATTAAATAAATATTTAAGTCTCATGTAACAACAATTGTGATGTTTTTTGGCTTTTTTGATAATGGTACGGAACCCTTCGTGCGCGAGTCCGACTCGCACTTGGCCGGATTTTAAAATTTAATTTTTTCTTGATTTGTTTTTTATACTCAGAAATATGCGTCTGTTTGGGAGGAATAAACTATTTTTCTTCCTTCTTTATAAAAGGACAGGTTAACGATGAATTTCTATACTTAATATTATTAATGCGACAGTGAGTTTCTTTGTTACGATTTTACGCCTCAATACCTGAATCGATTTTGATGAACTTTGGTACAAAGAAAGAAAGAAGAAGAAAGAAAGAAAGACAGAAAAAGCTGGAAGCTTAGAAATGGTTACAGGCTATTTTTTTTAAAAAAAATCTGTATTAAAAAAAAAAGTAAAGTTATGTGTAATCGAAAATGAATGGATAAGAATTCAAAAAATGTATGTACAGTCAACAAAGCTATTTGGTATTGAGGCTGAGATTTTTTTTTCACTGCACTGCCAAAATATATTTCTAATGTGAGCATTATAACTTTTTAAGCTTATAACATACTTATGAGTGTGGTGTTCCGTTCTATAATTATGGTGTCGGACGTAAAAGAATAGCACCATCCCATCACTTTCCGTGGGTGTCGTAAGAGGTGACTAAGGGACTCACCAGAGAATGGGCAGCAGCGTTCTCTGTAGGTACATTGCAACTGCTACACTACGATCGCCAACCCGCCTGCCAAGCGTGGCTATTATGGCAAACCCCCCCATTTGGGGGAGGCCTATGTCCAACAGTGGATGTTTTTCGGCTGATATGATGATGATGATGATGGAGTGTGCTGTACAATAATTGTCTACTTAGCACACTCACAACATTGTTCAGAAGTAGTTGCAAGTTAGCTGCCGGGATACAAAATAGTTTTGTTGACTGTACTTGTGTGCGTGTGTGTTTGTGAAAACCAGAGAAGAGTAAATTCCACACCATTATGTGTTAAGAAACAAATAATGACCTCCAATTTACCCCACGATCCTTTCAAATGTCACAGCTCAAAAAACTTATAACAGTCGACATTGTCCGGAATTAATTCAACCCGTAAATTACAAGCAATGAAAACTGTAATTTTGTTGGACGATACAGTGGAATTGTACCCAGAAAGGGTTGAATATAATGGTGGTAAGCATCTGGGTCCGTTTCGCGAAATGTGTCGAACACGGCTTGCGTAAGCGACTGTTTCTCAACCTTTTTAGTGCCAGTTTGGGACGAAATATTTAATCGAGGCACAAACACTAAGGTGTTAAGTGACATCCTATCGGTGATAACGATACTCAAGAAGTTCAAAATGTCATCATCTTCCTGCACTTATCCCATTGTTACTTGGGGTCGGTGCAATACGATTTTTTCTTTCATTCTGTCCTATCAGCCGTCACTCTATCACTCCCTTTTATTTCATATCGCTCCTCACACAATCCATCCATCTTTTCTTTGGCCTCCCTTTTATAAAAGTTAAAAATGTATGGGATTGATATGATTGTGCTACAAAACATCCTGCGTTCAGACTAAACTTTTTGTACATAACTAACTTAACTATTTATATCTACTAAACCTAACTATATACAAACTAGACTAAAATTGCAAAATTATGTGAAACGTGTAAAAAACAAAATAAATCATTGGACATTTACTTTTTGTATTTTTTATAATAGTTTTAGCTGAAAGAATGTGTGAGTGTTGCGAGCCCCGTTTGAGGTATAACTAAAAGTACCTATTAACTTTTTTAAACGTTATGTATGATCCGGAAAAACTAAATACTTAATTGGTATATGCCGCTTTTTATTCTCGCCTATAATTTTTGGTATACCTATACGAAAATGCCAGAATGTATGTTTTATGTCTTAAGCGTGCCTTAACTTTACACAGAAAATGAAAAAAGGGGTACAAAGTAAATAAAAAGAGTTTTCATGATCCAATAATAGCTTTATTTATACACTGGCAAACACAAAGATCCCTTTGAATCCAACTTGGCAACTTAAATTCCCTTTCAACTTTGAGAGCCGCTGCAAATGACCTCGATTAGCTCTATTATGGCGATATAAAAGTGGGATATTAACTGTAATAAGCTTTCATTGGCCTGTATAAGATTATTAGCTAGATATAGGTGTGTATTACTGTATACAAAAGTTCTTTGTAGCTTGATTGCATTCTGGATTAAGTATTAAAGGATCATGGCGCCCAGAGACAGGCGCCGTCAGGGCCGTGTTTTATCTATTGGTGGCCCTGGGCACATAAATATAATGGGGCCCCTATGACTTTGGGGAATATTTTGCTAAAAGAGGCAAAGAACAACGTTCTAGATTTATTCGACTGCAACATTAAATAAAAAGGTAATTATTTGGAAATTATCTGGAAAAAAAACTGTTTTAGCACTTAAAAATCTATAAATATTGACTAATAAAAAAGATACCCATTCTTGTGTTGTGATACGCAAAATTGACAATCTATTGTTCAAAGTCTTACGCACACTTCAGCACATCACTTTCTGGCAGAGACTAGGGGGCTCCAATCGATCACGGGGCCCTGGGTGCCCAGAGTGCCCAGAGAGAGAGAGAGTGGAAAAAAGGCCAGGGCGCCGTGCTACGTGACAAGCCGTTTTAAGGTTCTGTACCAGAAGGGTAACTAACAGAACCATGGATCGCTTTGGCTATATGACTGTCAGCGGGTTGTATGTCAACAAAATATATTTTTTCAATGATAGAAAGCTTCTCGCTGTTCTATAGCTTATAAACTTGTCAAGAAAAAAACTTTTTCACAAAAAAACCGACTTCCAAAAAAAAACACTACAAAGTACAAAATAACTTTAATTTCGGAAGTCGGTGTTTTTGGTTGCAAAAATATGCAATTTCGTATGATTTTTCCATATATTTTTCCAACTATTTGGATTTAAAAACCAAACTGCTGAACCGATTTTGATAAAATTTAAATGAGACCAATCGAGAAGTATATCCTTTCACATAAAACAAGAATTTTTCAAATCGGTTCATAAATGACGGAGATATGAGGTAACAAAAAAAAAAAAAAAATACAGTCGAATTGAGAACCTCCTCCTTTTTGGGAAGTCGGTTAAAAAGTACACGGTTCCAACAATATGCCACGAGAGCGAACTCGCGTCAAACAGCTCGAACAAAATATGAACTCAAACCCGCCATATTTAAATCAATAAACTTTTCCCTGCTCATTAAACCAATTAATAAGATTAGGCCATCAATAATGTCAGTTGGAAACAACTGTTAGAAAGTGGAACAATTTTCTTTGCAGTAAAGCGAGTGCCTAGGAACAAGTCGTGAAGTGGAGTGGGACGCTGTGATAAGCGAAAGCGGTCGATGAAGCGGCAAGCGATTAGTTTTGCCACAAATTTACATCTTATTCCTAATGGCACAGAGATAAAAATTGAAGTTGCGGTATTGAGAACTTGTTACTTGGGGTCGCCGCAACACGTTTTGCTGTCTCCATTTAGTCCTATCACCTGTCACGCTATCATTGATTCTCTTCTCCTTCATATCACTCCTCACGCAATCCATCCATAGTTTAATGGGCCTCCCTCTCCCTCTCTATCCATCCACCTTTTATACATAGCCATACCATGACAAGCGGCTCCCTTTCAACTTTTCTGACACTAGTGTCAATTCTGCTATTTTTAAGCAACGTTCGCAATCGCATGTCAGTTGCAATTTGTCAAAAAAGCCTTAAGAGCGTGTACGCCGTATGTCATTTCATACAAACTTTCAAGTCCTTATTCTTCAAAATGAATGAACCAATTTTAACGAAACTTGGTATGCATACGCTAGATATCCAGGTCTAAATAGTTATAAGAAAACATTTTTGAAAAAGAGTTCAGGGGGAAGGATATAGTGATTTTTCACTTTCAATAGAAAACTTAAAATCGCTCTCTCTCACCCTCTGAAATCTTTTTCAAAAATATTTTCTTATAACTATTTAGACCTGGATATCTAGCGTATGCATACCAAGTTTCGTTAAAATCGGTTCATTCATTTTGAAGAATAAGGATTTGAAAGATTGTATGAAAAGCCGTACCGCGTAAACGCTCTTAACTTTCATATATTTTTGTAGATTGCAGAATTTGCCCACTTTTAAACTTTCTCTTAAACTCATATCTCACTTTATCTGTTAATGTCACTCCAGTTCACTCCACACATCCATCCCAACATAATCAACGCTGCTACATGTAATCTTTTTTCATCCGTCTTTTTCACAGTCCAACATTCCGATCCATACAGTACGACAGGTCTTATCCAGTATTGAGAACTATGTTCTTTTATTTCGTTCTTCATGATTTTGTTATATTACGAATACAAATGTAAGTTCGTTTGTGTAAATGCAGTAAGTGGTCATACTTTTAGTTCAATCTCAGGGTTGATGATGTCATGATTGCCGACATATTATTTTTTGTTTTTAAAAGTCATATAAAATAATGTCATTCAATGGTGTCATGGTTTGAATACCATACTTGGTAAGTACCATACGTGGTAGTAAGCATGAGCGATGCGCTTGCGCATCGTGGGAAGCCAGCTGTATCGGCTACTGTTTATGAGTTATCGCTATTACTACTTAAATATTGTACTTCCTGATAAATATGTCGCATAAAGATTGTAGATTTTTAAATCAGTGATATCTAAGGTTTTTTATGTAGGTAGGTACCTATTATCATGCGATCAGAGATTGCACAGGATTCTTATTGGTGCTTTTTATCTTATACCAATCTTATAGGTATAATTTAAGTATTTAATATATTGCAATTATAGGTGGATTTTTCATACTTAAAGATATGAGATTTATTTTAGATAACAGTGCTTTATTAAGTGAAATTATCGTCAAATATAAAACTTATCTTGTAAAATCATACTTTGTTATTTTAAGCTGATTTAGAGATATCCACGAAGCTCATTTGCGAATAAACGCACTTTATTTGCGTAATGTTTTAATATTGCGCAATTATGTCACATGAGTAGATAAACGGAAATTATGTACCTACATGAGTAGAACAATGCCCGTAATTGTTTTAAGAACGCTAGGATTCGTACATTTTGACCAGTTCATTTGGTGACTTGGATTTTAAATTTAATTCCCATCATGGGGTCGGCCACTCACCAAAGTGTGTATGTATCGTTGTTTGTGAATCACCACTCGACGGCGGAAGAATAGATTTGGATGTACCTAGGAGTCTACTCTCTAAGCCCGAAGTTCGTAGTTTCGGCCTCAGTATCGGGCGTTTTCTACTCCGTATCACCTACGGATTTACGATTAGTCCCGAACCCGAACTAAGAATGAATGACAACACGGTTTGACAGTTGTTCTTAGTTCGGGTTCGGGACTAATCGTAAGTCCGTAGGTAAAACGGAGTAGGAAACGCCCGACACTAAAGCTGAAACTACGGAGTTCGGGCTTAGAAAGTAGACCCCCTACTTTGGAATACGGAAACGGATAGACCACGCCCTGCACGTCGATTCTGTAAAATTCAAACAACAACTCGCATTTCAAGTCGTTATTCACTCTCACTTCGCATAAGGTTCAAAATGACCTTGATTTTGCATTCTGTAAGCATCACCTAGGCACTTGCGAAGTGAAGTGAGCTCCAAAGCGACCAACACTGTACTAGTGACTACCACACTCAACAAAATCTAAGTCGGGATTTATCGGTTTTTCATTTTACCAGTTTTGACACAGATTTTTAGCTATTACGATGTTTAAATTAAAATTTCTTATTTTAAGGAATTTAAGGCAGCTAATAAGTAAAAAAAAAACAGAAAACTCTAAATTCGTGTCGTGAATATAATCTATGCTTACCTTACGAAAAGAAATGACTGACAGATAATATCATAAGTAATCTGTGGACAATATTTTCATTTATTGCCGTTGACGTTTAAAAGTTCGTTGCATTCACAGAGTACTTTTGGTTGCATTGTTTTGTTTACGTTCTGTTTGTTTTTTGATCGATCAGTGCCGGTAATAATAGTGAAATAATCATGAAGTAAGTTTATATTTCTGGTTGTAAATTTCAAAAATAATATTAATTAAAGAAGTGTTTATTTTGTTTTCTAATCCATCAATAATGTTTCAGTCCAAATGAGACACGTTCTTCTCATCCATCGTCGGCTTAAGTAGGTAGGCTCTTATTCACTTTATAACTTCAAAAACTTTATTTAAACACTATTTAACTATGATTTATTCTATTTTCACTCATAAAATAGATGCTTTTAATTTGACACTTTGAATCGCGTTCGAGTGCAAAGTGAACGTCGAAGTGACAGGGGAATTACCTTATAGAATGCCACTTTTTACGTCATCTCATACTTTATCTGTCAAAATCTCGAGGTAAATTTAGTTCAACTCGCAAACACGCTCGCAATAGTAGCGCTAGTGTAGATTCGAATTATCAACCGAGTTTTAGAATGCCAATCAAGAAACTCACAGCGGATTCAGATTCGAAGTTTAGAATGAAGTCTTACAGAATCACACTGCTGGACATAAGATATATTTCATTCAGGCTTTGTTCATTGGAGGCGACCTCTATGCGGACGTAGTCGAGGGCATTAGCTAGAAGAATCATAATATTGTTTTATCCACGAAGCATCCCGATTATATTGTCCAGGCAGCATTCAACCTTCATATGTTTATTAATGGATGGGCTAGCTCTTGACTTCGATCACGCCTGATGGAAAGCAATGGATGAGGTCTATGATGGAGCGAGCGTGCCCAGATGATGCCATGAGGCACTGGTACTTCCACGCGTCGACGAAACACAGGCTGCTTGACGCCGGACTCCTGTGGGAGGGTGGGTGCGAACCAGGCGGGCGTTAGCCCTACCACTGCTAGGAAAGGATTGGCAAGACTCATAAGGTTAGGTGAGACTGTCCAGGAAGCGCCGAGCTCGGTTCAGTTCAGTGCCTGATGGAACAAATAGCTCTACACGAGGGGGCTCCTTCATGCAACCCAGTCATATCAAAAACATTCCAGCGATGCAAGCGCAGCGATGATCTCATTATTAAAAACATACAATTATTGATCTCATTTTAAACTAAAAGTGATACTAACATAGTTTTAAGTTATTATATACTAACACAATTGTTATTATATGTATAGTAGGTTAAGGTATTTATCTATGGGTCTTTGTAACCTGAAAATAAATGGTTTATTATTATTATTATTATTCCACGAGGCACTACTTTCAGATAATTCAATTTGCTAAGTCATTACCGCTTATCCTTTGTTTTGGTAACAAATATAGAAATGTTGCGACAGGCATCGTAATAGAAATCTAAAACAAAACACTGTCGCCACCGTTTCTGCATGTCACGATGAGAATTTATATTATCTACTGCAACGTATTATAACTTCTGCTACATCATACTTATTGGCATATTTTGATGATAGTAGGGTCATACGAGAAATATATAATTATAATTTTAAGCCGATTAAAGTTATGAGCTTTGCAATGATAAGATAGGGGACCTCCCATTGACCTTTGTAGTGATGCTATCATCAATTCACAGTAGGTAACTCCACTATGAATTGATGATAACAACACACTCTAACCAAACGCCTGTGATATGGGAGTGATATTAGTATGAAAGGCTTATGATCTGAATCGCGAGGCAATACGTTATCAAGACACCCAAAGATTTCCTGAATAATTCTGAGAATATTAAATATCGAAGTTTATTTTTCAGTTCATTCGTACTTATTTTCGTGCTTGTAGTTAAATAATAATAGCTACACGGCTCGAACTTCGACGTTAAGTTACGCTGGCCGAGGTCTGCACGTGAATGGGTGAACCTAAAAGACTAAATAGTATAGATTCTTGTTTCTTTGCATTGTCCTTACACATGCAACATGTAACATAATAAACGCAATACCTCTTAAGTGGTCATTGTACTCGTCATTATGAACAACTTTCACTACGGGACCAACAATGAAATTGCGAAAAAAAACCTGCCCCATACATTTACTGAACTCGTACTGAACTGCTGTTTTTTTTTTGCCATAGTAAAAGTTGCGCATAATGATGAGTGCAATGACCCCTTAAAGGGTATTATTATCAAATCAAATCAAATCAAATCATCTTTATTTGTGAAACACAGGTATTAAAATAAGGTCTTATTCATACATTTTAGTTGAGCTCTGTGTCCTACCAATGAAATTGGTGTACAAATATTTTTAATAATGTCTGGATCTATACAATACAAATTCAAATCAAATGTAAGTATTATTAATCAATTATGAAACAATTATAATTTATTTTTCATGCATGTCAACGGTAAATTTTAAAGAATGTTAGTAATGTCTTTTGTAATATTGGAGATAATGTCAATGAAATATATTATTAATGAAGAAAATAAATTAAATTACATTAGAGGGCTGGTAATGTCATATTTTATCATTTAAGAATTCTTCGATAGAGTAATAAGTCTGATCTATTAGGAATGAATGCAATTTACTCTTGAATTTGCGGACATTATCTTCACTCCTTATACATTTTGGTATTTTATTATAGACCCTTGGAGCCATTACAAAAATACTGTTTCTGTATAGTGCAGTACTAGATCCGACTGTTTGCAACCGATCACAACGGCGCTGACTAGTTACTCGAGCAAATTTATGTAAATTATTTTTCACGAACATAGACGTTTCATAGATATATAACGACGGCATAGTTAATATTTTTGCATTTTTAAAAAACGGTTTGCAGCTGTCTGTTGTCTGCAAATTATAAATAGCTCTTATGCATCTTTTTTGGCACTTAAATACCATATCTTTACCCGTGGCATTGCCCCAAAATATAATTCCGTATCTCAATGTTGAAGCTACTAGACCATGATACGCCGTTAAGACTGTTGCTCGATTGGCCGTTTTACTTAACATGTGCAAAGCATAGGAATACTGGTTTAGCTTACTGCATACTTTGTCAATTTGGGAACTCCATTTTAAAGTGTTTTCTATGTTTAGTCCAAGGAATTTAGTCACGTTTGCTTCATTAATAGTTTTGTCTTTGTATTTAATATTTAAGTCCAGATTGTAATTTATTCTTTGTTGAAATGTCATTAATACTGTTTTATCAAGATTTATAATCAAATTATTATTCTGCAGCCAATTCACAACCGATAATAAAGTAGAATTAATCTCAGCCTCCAATGTACTTACCTCGTCACTATTAAAAAGTAAAGTGCTGTCATCTGCAAACATTGTCATAGGATATGTTGATGCTGTTGGAAAGTCATTAATATAAATAATAAATAGGGGCGGTCCGAGTACACTACCTTGTGGTACTCCATAATTTACCACTCTTTGACTGGATTTATATGTTATTTCGTTTTTTTTTGAAATTCTACTTATGGACGTTATTTGTTGTCTATCAGATAGATACGATTTTATTAGATTTGATATATTTCCTCTTATTCCGTATGCGTTAAGTTTATTTATTAATAATGAATGGTCTACGCGATCAAAAGCTTTTGACATGTCCATATAAAGTGCCACAGTTGGTAGCCTCTTATCCACTCTACTGGTAACCATTTGTAAAAAATCGTAGATGGCGATGTCAATAGATCTGTTTTTCCTAAAACCTTTCTGGTTATCAACGAAAAGACAATTTTTCTCAAAGTATGAAGTAAGTTGATTATATATTGCTTTTTCGAATACTTTTGAAAAAATCGGTACTAACGCTAGAGGTCTGTAACAAGACATATCTTCTCTGTTATCTTTCTTGAAGAGAGGTTTTATAATTGTTATTTTTAATTCCTTTGGAAAGTAGCCATGGTATATGCACATATTGATAAGATGACTCAACACAGGAGCAATTATTGTAGATACCTGTTTTATAATATTTGTTCTTATATCGTCATACCCAGTGCTAGACGTATTCTTTAGTGACATAATAATTTGGTGAATTTCTTGTGGTACCGTAGGCGACATAAACATGGAAGTAATGTTACTGCTTATTTTATGTTTATTACTATTAATGTCTGAATTGGTTATTGGCTTAATTTGATCTACAAAGTAATCGTTAAAAGCTTGTGCAATTGCAAGTGGATTAGTTAAGATTTTATCATTAGATTTTATTTTTGTTATGGTTTCGCCTGGCAAATTATGTTTATTATTATTTTTATTTATTACCTTCCATGTCGCTTTACATATATTCTGAGATGATTGTATATAACGATTATTATGAGCTCTCTGCGTGAGGTTTATTACTTTCTTGAGCCGATTTGAAAGCTTTTTAAAGTTTGTTTTATTTTGCTTATTTGGTAGTAACCGGTATTTCCACAGCAGTTCTCTTTTTCTTTTACTGCAAATCCTAATGCCATGACTAATCCATTTTGCTTTTTGTTTAGTCGATATCCGTATTTTTATATTTGGAAAGCATAAATCGTAAAGCAACTTAAACAGGTCATAGAATAATTTGAAAGCCTTAGCGGGGTCCGTTTCTTCGTATACATCAGCAAAAGTGATGCCTTTGATGTTGTCTATGAATTTCTGAATATTTTCTTTTGAGTAATCTCGTTTAGTTGAAAACCAGTAATTTAAGATGCATGTTCGTCTAACTGGACATTGTAACAGTTGTGCCGTATGATCGGATACCGCCAGCTCTAAGACTTCTCCTTTTGATCCTCGTACATTGTGAATTATGTTATCTATGCAAGTCCCACTGCTTAATCTTGTTGGAACCTTTATTTCAAATTTGAGATTGTAACCCATAATAAGAGATTTGAATTGCTCTAAACATGTGGTCCTTTTTAAAAAATCAATGTTGAAGTCACCGCACAGAATAAGTTTTTTGTTAGTGTGTAATGAAAAAGACTTTAGGAGAATATTTAGGTTATTGAAAAATATATCAAGTTTATTTTTTATGTCCCTACTAAGTGGACTCCTATAGATGCACATTACAATGATGTTGTGGTCAGTGAGCTCTACTGCACAACATTCAATTATATTAGAAACACAGTACTTTTCCACCGACTCCAAAGCTCTATACTTAATTCCATTTCGTATCATTATACATGTACCTCCATGTCGGGATTTCCGAGTAAAATGTGTAGCAAGTATAAAATTAGGAATATGCAACAAGTTAACATCAGATGATATCATATTGTGCTCCGAAAAACACAGTACATCAATATTTTTTTCTGAATTGAATAGTTCATTAAGTGCGACAGTAAACATATGAGATTTGTTCAAGAGACCATTTATATTTTGATGCAGAATATTAATATTTTTATACACGAAAAAACCTTTCTTGATCACACAATTTTTCATCTGCAGAAAATTCACATTGGGTCGATGATATCTCTGTTATGGTTAACAATAAATTTTGAAAGATATTACGCATACCGCAGTCATTAATTTTTCTATTGAATTTTGAGAACATGGTAAAGTCATATAAAAGATTTAAATTAGAATCAAATGCAGTTGCGTAGTTATATGTTTGTAAGTCTAGATGTAATAAATTATTAAACGTCTCTATACGCCAATTAAACATTGTCGAGTAGTCACTTAATTTAAAAGTAGGAGCACATAAGATTATATTCGTATTCTGTACTGTCATCAATGTCTCCCTTAGTTTCATGATGATATTAACATAATTTTCAGTATGTAAAAAGTCTTTTTCTCCAATTAAAACAACACAATAGTCATTCATGGAATAATCAATTAGTTTTTTATGTAAGTCTTTAATAAGTGTAAGTGTGCCACAATTCGGCGTGACGTAGTGACATACTTGAAAGTTTTTAAATATCTCTTGAGCTGTGGACAAGACTTTGTTATTTTTATTCGCACTGACAATGCACAGTTTTCTTTTTATGGGGCTCGAAGAATGGTCATCACTTTCTTCCTTCTGTGTACTATCTAGTCCGATCGTAGAAGCATTAACCGCATCTTGTTTTTTCAAAAATAGTTGTGTTTTTCTTGTCTTCTTCTGTGACTTTTTTTGAGAGTTTGGGCGCGGAGTAGATGTAAGTGAACTTTTATTAGGAGTTACCAAATCAGTCGTTAATTTTTTTGTGGCCTTTTTTAATACATCATTTTTACTTGTTAATTCATTAACTGTTTTTTTAAGCTGAGCATTTTCTATGTTTAAATTCTCTATTTCTTTGTGTGCCGAGTTAAGTTGTGAAGTAAGTTGTGCAATTTGGTTTTGTAGTTCCTGTACATGTATATTGTTTTCGTCACTTGATAAGTTTGGTAAGCTACCAGTGCTGCCATCTAACTTCGAACTATCAAGGCTATTTTCTTCGGACATTTTTAAAGAACGTGTCTTTGTTTTTCTGAACGTTATGTTGTCGAAGAAGTTCATTGTCTATTGAAATTAAATCTGATAAAAATGGAAAAAGACATTCAATTTCTGAGATTCGAACTCGCGCCTTTAAGCGTAGTGTTCTTATAATCCAACCACTGTAGCCACTAGGCCACTTGATCGTTGTCAGGTTGATCGAAATTGGTCCTCTGTTAGTAAGAATATGATCCGTTACTTTTTGTTTGAGTATCGGAGGTGAATTGAAAATAATTTGTTGCTTTGTTTATATTGTTAAAAGTTTTTGTTGTAACTCACTGTTTTGGGTTTCACCGCTTGACTTTGAGTAGTTTTATAATGTTCATCAGCGTATTATTGTTCACCGGAGTAATTATTGTCACTTATAACGATAATTCACTTAGAATTACAGTTTTCTATTGAGTTTATAGCGTCTGGGTTTTAGTCGTTAATAACTTGATTGTTTTTGAATATTTTCACTAGATAACATTTCCATGTGAGCGTTGTAGTACACTTTCACTAATTAACCACTTCAAAGCACTGAACTTGTACTGAAACTATTTTTAATAATTATTTAATACGGAGCTGTTGTTAACTAAGTGAATTAGTAATTACAAAAAAGTAGCCTAGGACATAGCTCCATATTCCAGGCTATATATCTGCCAAATTTCATAACGATCCGTTCAGCCGTTTTAGCATGAAAGCGTAACAGCCAGACAGACACAGATACTTCCGCATTTATATTATTAGTATGGATAAATTCTTCAAATCTTTGAGCTAACTCGCTTTTTCCCCCACAAGAACCACATCCCTAATTCATTCAAATAAAAGAAAAAAAATCCAATTTGTACAGGAAACAAAGCAAGGCCATTGAGAAGAGTCCTTTCTGTATTAAGTCGTAAGAGATAAAGTTTTTCCATTTGACCCATTAAGCCGACGGCAGACACTTTGGTTTGCACCGTATATTCTAATAACGTTCGGTGTAATACTGTTTATCTGCTAATAATGTTACTGCTTGAATTATGTTGTACTTTATAGGACTCTGTATAAGGTGTGTTTTTGTTTAGAAGTATTTTTTCCGAGTAACAATGGAGCCCTATTACTAATGGCGAGTTTTTTGATCCGTAGTTTCCCATTGGTTAGACAGACAGCTAGACAGACAAACATCCTGCCAGAGTCGCGGATTTTGTTCGAAAAAGTTACCGTGGCCAAAGGGCACTACGAGGAGCACGGATGGGTTTTAGCCAGTAAGAGTCTGACACTCCCTTCCGGTCCGCTCAGAGCGGGACGATCGACGACAGGAACGACTGCCAAAGATCTACAAATGACAGCCGGGAACAACGGCTTATTATTATTTATTATAATACATGCTTATTTCAAGCCTTTCTAACACTTAAAAATCAACTTTAATTACACAGTTGTAAAGTTGATACTCGAATTGGTGACGACAACGGATTGAAATGATCTGTAACTAAGAGTAGCATGCTAAAATAAGTAGCATATAACCGTATCCAGGGTTCAATCTCCAGGGTTGCGGAATTTGTTCCAGGGTTGCGGAGTTTGTTCCAGGGTTCCGGAATTTGCTCCAGGGTTCCGGAATTTGTTCCAGGGTTCCGGAATTTGTTCGAAAGACTTACCGTGGCCCTGGAAAGCAAAGGGCACTACGAGGAGCACGGATGGGTTTTAGTCAGTAAGAGTCTGACACTCTCAACTCCGCTCAGAGCGGGACGATCGACGACTGGAACGACAAGGAGGAACGACTGCCAAAGATCTACAAATGACAGCCGGGAACAACGGCTTAACGAGCTTTCTGAGACACGGAGGAATCTCGGTATGTTAAGATGGTCACCCATCCATAGACCGACCCCGGCAACCGTTGCTTAACCTTCAAGATCGTCCTGTGCGGTTGTAATTATTTAGCCGCGAGCTCATCGGGCTAGTAATCATATAAAATAGAATATCTGTGCGTATCTACCTACCTACACTTGCAAACCCCATTAACTTTGTCCCTAAATTGTGGCCCAACTTTTTTGCGGGGACCGAATTTTTGGCGAAACATCTTGATAACTCTTTTGGACGACCCAAAATGATTTAGGGTTGTTACTTACTTCTTGTTCGGAGATAAAAACAAATGTCGCGTTTCAAATGTTTCTTAGGACCCAGATTTGGCTGGTTTTGATCTAGTTCTTTTGTTTTTGGTGTTGTGCTAAATGTAGTATATTGTTTGGAAGAAACATAAGTGAATGAATAGGTCATTCACCTATTACTTTTTGTAATGTTATTAATTCGAGATAATTATAAAATTTTAGAACAACAAACTCTATATCTGGCACAACAAAGTTCAATTTCCAATATAATACACGCTTTTTTAAAGCCTTTTTAATACTAATAATGGTCACTTAAAAATCAACTTTAACTACACAGTTCTAAAGTTGATACTCGAATTGGTGACGACGAAGGATTGAAACTATCTGTAACTATACGAGTAGCTTTTACTCTCGCTCTCGTTAATACAGATTGTCGCTAAAATAAGTAGCATATAACCGTATCCAGGGTCCAATATCCAGGGTTGCGGAATTTGTTCCAGAGTTGCGGAATTTGTTCCAGGGTTGCGGCATTTGTTCCAGGGTTCCGGAATTTGTTCCAGGGTTCCGGAATTTGTTCCAAGGTTGTGGAATTTGTTCCAGGGTTCCGGAATTTGTTCCAGGGTTGCGGAATTTGTTCCAGGGTTACGGAATTTGTTCCAAGGTTGCGGAATTTGTTCCAGGGTTCCGGAATTTGTTCCAGGGTTGCGGAATTTGTTCCAGGGTTACGGAATTTGTTCCTAGGTTGCGGAATTTGTTCCAGGGTTCCGGAATTTGTTCCAGGGTTGCGGAATTTCTTCGAAAGAGTCACCGCGGCCCTGGAACGCAAAGGGGATTTGGAGGATTTTAGTCAGTAAGAGTCTGATACTACCTTCCGCTCCGCCCAGAGCGGAAAGAGTCATTTGATGATTTCCCATCTTAAAAAAAGACGGTCCGATCTATCTCTGTAACGAAATTCATCAAAAACGTAACAAACATACTTACTTATAATATAATTAGGATTGCTAAGGTCAAATACCTAATCTCTCACCACAATCAGCACAAGTTTCCTGATACAGATATCCCCTATCCTGATCGAATCGGACATCTTAGTCGTTCGGCAGTTTAATTGAATATTTAATGAATAGGTACAGCCGTCCAGTAATTTCACGGGTTGGATCAATCAATTAATCCCTCATTGGTAAATGGACCGCGAGGACCGATTAAGATTACGGTTTTTGTGTTTATTTACGATTGATCTTGAGGTGCGGGACTGGAAAGTTGGAAGTTTATTAGTTTGTGGGATGGAGGTCCAGTGGGCTTATACATAGGAACATTCTATTAGCGGTAAGGGTCCAGTGGGCTTACCTATACATAGTGACATTCTATAAGCTGTAAGTCACAAGGCGTCAGACAAGTAACAGTTAACATTATTGTAATGAAACGCTAAAAAAAGTCAAGAAATCCTACGACAAAAATCAGGTTGAAATGGCTGGCAATGACCCAAAAAAATTATGGAATGCTATTAGAAGCATCACTATGACTAAAACGGACAACAATTCTCCTTCAGAATTGTTAAAGATATGTTCCTCGCCTCAGTTAACAGTAAACGAAATGAACAATTATTTTATAAATGTAGGAAAGTCTTTAGCTGAACATATTATGCATACCCAAAACAACTCAAATACTCCCTCATCGGCTGATTCTGCGGTTGACTCTACGCTGTACTCCTTCTTTCTCAAAGATACCAGTGAAGAGGAGGTTGCCCGATGTGTGGATGGTTTGAAGACGGAATGTTCAGTTGGTTGGGACGGTATCTCTAATAAAATTATAAAACAATTCAAAGAATTCCTTGTCCCTCCACTCACATTCATTTACAATCTATGTCTGGATTCCGGCATCTTTCCCATGGCCCTAAAAAAATCCGTTGTATGCCCGATCGATAAAGGAGGGGATAGAAGTAGTTTTAATAATTATAGGCCAATCTCAATTCTACCCGCGTTGTCAAAAATCCTGGAAAGAATAATAAATACCAGATTAGTCAGTTATCTTGAACAGAACAAACTTCTCTCACAAAATCAGTTTGGTTTCCGCGCAGGGAAATCAACTGATGAAGCAGTACATAAGTTAACTGGCTATATCACAACAGAACTGGACAAGAGTAAAAAGTGTCTTTCGGTCTTTCTCGACCTCGCAAAGGCCTTCGATACTATTTCCGTTCCTATTCTAGTGCGCAAATTAGAAAAACTTGGCATAAGAGGAGTGCAGCTGGAGCTTTTTGAGAGTTATCTTTCCGGACGATACCAGAGTGTAAGGGTGGGCAGTCACTGCAGTGGTGAGCTTCCTGTGTCGCATGGAGTCCCACAGGGCAGCATCCTAGGACCCACCCTATGTCTTATATATATTAATGATCTCAGCAACCTATGTGTACCAAGAGGCGAAATAATCTCGTATGCGGATGATACAGCTCTCCTCTTCTCCGCCGACAATTGGAATGAAGTCTTTGATGCTGCCCAGGTGGGTTTTGATATGGTTCAAAAGTGGCTGCATAGTAACATTTTGACCCTTAACATTGATAAAACCAAGTACTTAGCGTTCTCGATCCGCCAAAAAACTGGAATTAATAAGCACCACCGCATTTTTCCACACAGTTGTGCCCACCAAACAAACTGCGGCTGTAAACCACTAGAGTGTGTAGATAAAATAAAATACCTAGGCATTACATTGGATAGCCATTTCAGCTTTAAAGAGCATATAAAGTTGGTGTCTGGTAGAGTGCGTAAGCTTATCTATATATTCAAGAATCTAAGGCACGTCATAGAAGGGACGCTATTAAAAAAGATTTATCTTGCTCTGTGTCAGTCTGTTATTGCATACTGTATATTATCCTGGGGTGGAGCTACTAAGACTACTATCAAGGGCTTAGAGGTTGCTCAGCGTGCGATACTGAAGGTATGCCATTTCAAGTCAATATTGTTCCCGACAAAAACGCTTTACCAGCTTTGTCAAGTTCCCCACCAACCGTGTCTCCACGTTGCCGTCGTGGTGGGGCTTGCGTGTCTCAATGATCTTGGGGGCTTTGCCGGTAGAGCCACTCATGCCGGAAGGTCCCAAGTGAGAGACCAGACCAAGAGAGACACAAGAGGGGCACACCGTTCGGAGACTTGAGCAGTGTTCGGGTCCTCGGACGGTGTGCGTCTCATTGGCTTGCTCGCTGCTCTCTGGTACGCGTCTGATCATCAGACGTGACTGTGAGAGCAGCGAGCAAGCACTGAGAGAGAGGGGGAGAGGAAGGGAGATAGGGACCGCACCCTCAAAAAGGAAAATATGGACAGGCCTGCGAAACAAATATTACCCCAGGGCGGTACGGACTGCACAGCGGTCCGAGAATCCGCCACGCCTCGTGCGTCAAGCCCCTCGTATTCTGGGGGGGGCAACAGGGCTGTCCGCAATCCGCTTGCCAAGGGCAACAGTGGCCGAGGAGGCCCCCGATTCGACTATAATGAATTAATCGGGTTTGATTTCAGCTCGCCCGACGAAGAGTCGGCCGGGCAGAGCGCGGGCGAAGGCGCGCTGCGCTGGGAGGAGGGCTCGCTTGAGCGTCGCGCGGGTGTAGAGTCGGAGTCCGAGTTGGACTCCGACGACCTGGCGACCATTTGCTCGGCGAGCCCTGTACCCGAGGGGGCGAGGGCTGCTGCGGAGGACTCCTGGTCCTTCCGCAAGCGGCCCAGATCAGAGGAGGACCGGGGGTCGTCCGGCAGCGAGGAGGTAGCCTCGGCTCGCAAGATCCCCACCAGCAGGCGGGGCAAGGGCCGAGAGGGAGGCAAGGGGAGATTGCCCGCCTCCAAGGTGGCTGGTCAGCGAGCCGGGGAGCTCGTCGCTGACGGACGACCCCCCGCAGAGGGCGGTCGCAGGGCCCCTGGTTCGGAGTCCTCCGGCGGTGAGCCGGATGACTCCGGACAGGAGCTTCGGAGGGCCGGGTTTGCGGAGGTGGTGGAGGCCGCGCTTCGCGATGTGGCCCTGAAGAGGAAACTCTCCTCTAAAAACAGGGCCATAGGAGAAGCGCTGACCTCCATCCTGGCGGCAGCGGAGGCTAACCGAGGTGGGCCTCCGGTGGACGAGATGTCCAACCTGCGGGCGGAGGTCGCCCGCTTGGCTGCCGCCACCGAGCGTCTCCAGAGGGAGAACGCGGGGCTCCGAGCAGACCTGGCCAGGCTCCAGGGAGCCGGCCCACAGGGGGCGCCTAAAGGGGGAAGCAGGGAGAACAGCCAGCCCGTGCCGCAGGAGGGCCAGGTGCTGGACCTGGTGCGGCGGGAGATGGCTGCCTTCCAGGCGCGGTTTTCCGTCCTGGAGGGCATCGTCCTGCGCCCCCCGTTAGCGGCGAGTGGGAAGGCTCCAGGCCGGAAGGCGGCGTCGTACGCGGCCGCCGCGGCTGCCACACCGGGGTCGTCCGGCCAGGACAAAGGGTCCGGGCCGGCACCCGCGAAGCCGGTGCCGGGAAAACCGGACCCGGCCCCGGGAAGGAAGAGGAAGGGTGGGGTTGCTGCGCGGACGGCGAAGGCTCCTGCGCCGTCTGAGCAGCAGCTCCCCCCGGCTTCCTCGCCTTCAGCTCCTCCCCCGGCTCAAGCCGAATGGCAAGTTGCCGGGGAGAAGAGGAAGGCGGGCAAGGCAGCCAGGGCGGCCAAGAGGCGAGAGAGGAAGCGGCGGCAGAAGGCGCGAAGCGTCGCGGCTGCGCTCCGCCCCCCGAAAACCGCGGCTGTAGTGCTTACACTACAGCCGGACGCGGTGAAGAGGGGCGTGACGTACGCGGACGTGCTCACCAAGGCGAAGGAGGCGATAAACCTTGGTGAGCTAGGCATCGTAGGGGGCCTTCGGCTCCGGGTCACCATGACTGGGGCCCGGATGCTGGAGATCCCCGGGGCAGCCAGCGGCCCAACCGCGGACGCTCTAGCCGAAAGGCTTAGGGCGTCCCTAAGCGCGGACGATGCCCGAGTGTCCAGGCCCACCAAGCGCATCGACATGCGCATCTTGGGCCTGGACGACTCCGTCACGGAGACGGAGGTGGTGGCCGCCGTCGTTAGGACGGGGGGGTGCTCAGCAGAGGAGGTGAAGGCAGGCACCCTACGTCCTGACAACACGGGCATGCGCACCATTGTGGTGAGCTGTCCCGTGTCGGCGGCCAAGACCATCTCGGAGGGCCGTAGGTTTTTGGTGGGTTGGGTTTCCGCGCAGGTCAAACTGCTGGAACCCCGACCTCTGAGGTGCTTCCGGTGCCAGGTGGGCCACCATGTAGGAGCTCAATGCACCTCGGAGGTGGACCGCAGCGGTCTATGTTTCCGCTGCGGTCAGCCCGGTCACAGGGCCGGCTCCTGCGACGCCGCGCCGCACTGCGCAGTCTGTGCGGCAGCTGGCAAGCCGGCCGACCACTGGGCTGGGGGTAGGGCCTGCGCCCCACCCACCAAAGCCGGAAACCGGAGAAAGCCCTCCGCCACCGCCGTCTCTGCCGCGACCGCCGCCACCGCCGCCGCTTCCTCCGCCGCCAAAGCCGGTTCCACTGCGGCTGCTGCTACTGCAACAGCCGCAGTAGAGCCCCTACAACGGGCTCCGGAGGGGGCTGAAATGGAGTGCCAGTAATGGCCCCATTTCACCCCCTCCTGTTGAACGTCAGCCACTGCGCCGCCCAGGAACTGATGCTCCTGAGCATGGCGCAGTGACTGATGCCTGTGGACGGCGAGCAATGGGTAGCTCGCCGTCCGATCAGAGCAGGCCCGGGTTGACGGCGCGCTGTGTTCTACGCGCGCCAAGCCAGCAGTCGTCAGCATGGGTCGGGGCCCGTTAAGGCCAGAGCCTACCAGGGTTGCGGATTTGTTCGAAAGAGTTACCGTGGCCCTGGAACGTAAAGGCACTGAGAGGAGCATGGGTGGGTTTTAGTCAGTAGAAGTCTGACACTCCCTGCCGCTCCACCCAGAGCGGGAGGGGTCATTTGATGATTTCCCATCCAATAAAAAAAAAAAAAAAAAAAAAAAAAAAGCTTTGTCAAGTTCCCACTGTAAGGCAGATGTTCGTAGAGAGAGTTGTCTTAAAGAAGCACAGTGAACTTAATTATGATCCATCTTTAACCAACAAACGCCGAAAACACGAGGTATGTACACGATCGTATGAGCCTAGAACGTCCTTTATCAGAAGATTTTACACAGTTGTTGCCCCTTTTTTGTACAATAAAATTAATAAGATCATCAATATATATCCGCTAAACAGATCTTTATGTAAGAAGACAGTTCAAAACTACCTGCTAGCCCTTTCTTATGAGGAAACAGAGAACCTTTTTTACATTCATAAATAAAAGAAAATGTTTTCGGTATTACGTATCCACACTATCCAACACCCCAACACCTTTCACTACTCCACAGCTACACTTACACAAAAAAAAGACATGTAGGTACACTTACACATTCTTAGTATTGTTTAGTATAGAAAAATAAAATAAATAAATTATAGCAAGTTTTCATGGTTGCACCTCTTAACATATCTTACTGGCTATAAATTATTGTCTTTTTCGAGGGTTTGGCGCTGTATGCTGAGATACAGGACTCGTCCTAGTTCGGCTACAGATGTTACCACGTTGTTTTTATACTTATGTACTAGCCTAAAATTATATGTTATTTGTTGTATTGTTTTTGGTGCAATAAACATTTATTATTTATAATTATTATTATTCTCAATTGACGTCGGGATGCATGAAGGAGCCTCCTCGTGTAGCGCAATTTGTTTTATCAGGCGCTCAACTCAGCGCTCGGCGCATCCTGGACAATCTCCTCTAAAACTTTATGAGACTGGCTTATAATTCCCTTGTGGTGGTAGGGCTAACGCCTGCCTGGTTCGCGATCATCCTCCCACCGGAGTCAAGCAGCCTGCTGTGTTTCGTCGATGCGTGGGAGTACCAGTGCCTCAAGGCTCCTTCTGGGCACACTCGCTTCATCATAGACCTCATCCATCGCTTTCCATCAGGCGTGATCGAGGTCAAAAGCTAGCCCATTTCTCAATAAAAAAATTAAGTCTGTCTGCGGTAGCGTGGCGTCAAAACGTTAAAGATTGACCAACGCTGTCGAAATTTATATATTTTGGTATTTTACTGAAATTTAGTCTGATGGATTTCCAAAAAATATTGATCATCGTTGAAAACACGCGTGAGGTCACTGATAAAAATTATAACATCATAATGATGTCACACGTGTTTTCAACGCACTGTATCGTTTTCAACTTTTGTTTACTAATGTGAAAAAAAAAATTGTTTAATAGTTTTTGGAAATCTGATGGACTAATTAGATTTTTTCAGTAAGTAGAATTGCTCTTAGCCAAATGTATGGGCATTTTGGGCATTTAGGCAAAGAGCAATTCCAGTGCTACCGAAATGTCACGTGATCAATTCTACAGGTTCCAGAAGTGTGTGTGGTCATATTTAAGGGTGATGTTGGGTAGCTGATATACGTTAAGGAAAAAATTGCAAAACGAAAATAAAAACAAAAAATTAAAAACGATTAAAAATTTACGAACAAATTCCTTTTCAAGCAGTTTGTTATAGTTAGTGGCATTAACTAAAGTTCAATCACAGATTTTACGTCACCAACTGCATCAGACTGCTTGAAAACTAATTTCTTTAGAACTAATAAGTCGTTTTTTCTGATCTATTTTTTAAATACTATCACTGTTTCTTTGTTTTGATATATTTTCCTTAATGTATTCCCAACATTACCCTTAAATATGACCAAGCACCTTTGAAACACTTTAAAGGGGTTTTTTTAATATCTTTTGGGAAAGTACTGGAAATGATACAGTACCAAAAAATATAACGTAGAAAGATATTATTTATTCTTACAAACCAATTTGTATTTATAATATTTATGTACATTGCTTTTCGTATTCCACCAAAAATGGATGTTAACATAAGCCTTATTAACTATCCGGCTGATAACGGTTTTATTTACAAAATCCTTTGATTTTCCTAAAACGTAAAAAATATATTCAATACTTTCCGAGGTAAAGAATCATAATATGTTAGAGAAGTAAAATATTTTTTTATAAAGGTAACCACGGTAGCAGATTAACAAAAATAAAACTGTTGAAGAAACGCCAAAGGATTTCTGATGAAATATTACGTCAAAACGGGATAAACATCGGCTCAAATTTTTACAATAAAACGTGTAACAGAATAAACACAATACCTAGTAAGGGGTCATTGTACTCATAATTCTGAACAAATTTCACTGTGGGACCAACACCGAAATCGCGAAAAAAAAATCGACTGCCCCATACATTTCTGTGTGCATAACTCGACAAAATGTACAGGAAGCCTAAGCTCTTTAAGCCCGAAGTCCGTAGTTTCGGCCATAGTGTCGGGCGTGTTCTACTCCGTATCACCTACGGACTTACGATTAGTCCCGAACCCGAACTAAGAATGAATGACAATACGATTTGACAGTTGTTCTTAGTTCGGGTTCGGGACTAATCGTAAGTCCATAGTTGATACGGAGTAGAACACGCCCGACACTAAGGCCGGAACTACGGACTTCGGGCTTAGAGAGTAGGCCCCCTGTATCGTGTCTCAAATGGGTCAAATAAATGTTTATCTTTCTTTTATTTTAATGTGCGTTTATTGATTTGTATTAATTCGGTACTTACTAATTTTTAAAAAAACGAAGTAACATCTTTTGCCGTCCCAATGTTATTTATTGAAACATATCCAGTCAGATATTGAAACATTTAAACTTGAACCCATAAGAATATCACTAGTATCGGTGTTTCAGACACTCGTATACAGTGAATGAATGACATGTTTATTTTATTCGCTGAAACATAGTTATTATCATTATAATAACTATTTACCTACAATCTATTGACATAATATATTGTTTATCATTTCTTATTGATTATTTTTGGTGTTTATTGTTTAAAATTCATACCTGTAATAAATTAATTAATGTACCTATTACAAAGTTCAGACTCAATACGAATTGTATATGAAATAAATAAATAAAATGGTGGTTGGAATTTCATTAAAATCACAGTCACACTATATTTTACAACGTTTTAATCATGCAAACAGAATAGTATTTATTATTGATAAGCATTTTCTACAAGACAGATCTTTTTATAAACCCACTACATGAAAGTGACTTATTAAATTATTTTTATTAAAGGTGACACCAAAGTAAGTCGTTTATTGCCTCTGAATACTTCAAAAAGCTCTGGATTTAAACCAAATCTTTTAATTTAAAGAAAGAAAATCTCTCGAGTTTTCGGCGAAAAGTTTGTCAAAAAGAAAACTCAATTTCTTTTGTAATTTGCGGATAATAAACAGATTGAATGAAGCTTCGGTTCGTTTCGGGATGCTTCGGGCAAGGTCGGCTTTTGGAAGCGGATCCCGTCGGAAAGCGATTGCTTTCAGGAGAGTTATGGAGTAATAATAATAATATTTTATTATTACCAATAAAAGTAGTAACAATGAAATTAAGGTTTCTACTGTAACTTAGGAGTTTCTTTTTCTATTGTCAAGGTTTACTGTGTATATGTCACAGCCAACTAGCTAAATTAGCCGTTTCATTAAAAGTCTAGCCTTTTCCTTGAACTGCGCCGTTTAGTCAGCGACATAAGTGACATGGGCAAGTCATTAAACGATATTGAACAAAAGATGTCACTTAGGTTGCTGTAAAATCGGCACATTTAAATGAAAAAACTAGGCAACCAATTAAACGGCTGATTTAGCGTTGGCTGCGACATACATGTGGCCAAAAAATAAAATTGCTTTTATTAATAAGTTTCTGGCCCTTAAATCCTGTCTTATTTCTCACTCGTACTTTAAATATGAAAGTCCATTCGTCAATAAAATGGAAAAATTACAAAATATTTCAAAATTTTCGAAAAACATTATTACATGTAACGAGTTTGCTGTCAATGAGATTTTAAATGGATAAAGGACACTACACAAAATTATCGTCAAGCTCACTAGATGTCGCATGAGTCGTTTCGGTTCTCTATGGTAATCCGCTCATGGTATGGTAATCCGTCCGTATTGTATAATTTGTATTTTTTGTTGTATGTCACTAATCCATTCTAGCGACGATTTTTTGATTAATCTCATCAACGATTGAATATATTTGGTTGAAATTGGGCACACGAGAGACCGTGGCCTGGGTTGTGATTATTCATCATCATTATCATCATCATCATCATCATCATCATCATCATATCAGCCGAAAGACGTCCACTGTTGGACATAGGTCTCCCCCAAATGGGAGGTTGTCCATAATCGCTACGCTTGGCAGGCGTGTTGGCGATCGCAGTGTAGCTGTAGCAATGTCAGAGAATGCTGCGATTATTATTCCGGTAAAAAAGAAGAAGTATTTACTGTCACAGAATTGACATGCATATGTCAGGAACGTACTATACGTCTCTGTGAAATGAATTTCAACTTCCACGCGGGCGAAACCGTTATCAAAACTTAGTATCCAATAGTTTTTTGATGATTTCATCTCAACAACATAACCGCGAATCGAAAATGAAAACTTTTGCATAGCATCGCCGCAGCCCATACAGCGTCGTTTACAATAAAGCAAAAAGCGCTTAAAAGCGGAGTGCCCATTAAACCCGATTCAGCTGTTGATATTTGGAGTTATTTTTTAAATCTTTTTTGAAGCGATTTTCTTGCTGTTGGCGTAGATACTTTTCGGCTTATTCTGGAAATTGCAGGTTATATCTTTTTAGTCTCAAGTGATTGTTTCAAAATCAAATAATAGTCTGGAAATTAATTGTTTCATATTACTTGAACCTAATTAAACGACAAAATCTATTAGTGTAACCGTTATTTTTTAATTCAGAATTCGAGATAATTATCAAATTTTGGAACAACAGCTAACTCTTGTAAATTACGAAATTCAAATTCCATTGCAACTTTTTAAGTCCTTTTTAGTACAAATGGTCGCTTAAGGAACACAACGCAATGTCAACACTTGAGTTAGTAGAGATATTGTAGTCAGAGAAGAATGAAGTATTTAATAGTTCAATTTACTGATAACTAACTGTGCCGTGCGGTTTTACCTGCTGCTCGGTTTCTAAGGACCATAGCGTGATGTAAAATACCATAAAACCTAAAACTTATCAAGAACTGAGCTATCAAAGGCAAAAAGATTAATTAAATCAGTAAAGTCGTTCTCAAGTCATGGCGTGACCAAGGAAAATAGGGATTATTTTTTATATTAGGTCTTTACCTATGAAATTGCCGTTCTGCAGTACTGGCCATTTCAAATCAAAATAATTTTTGTTTGGCTAAGAATTCTAATTTCAAATTAATTTTATTTTAAAAACATGGTTTTTTTTTCCAAAAGTACCTAGTCATTTGTTTATTGATTAGTGTTACATTTTCATCGCATTTCAATCTTTTTCGTCATCATGGATACGTTAAAAATTCGAGTAATTATGGAATATGAGTACCGTCGTGGCAGCAACGCGGCACAAGCGGCACGCAACATCAACGACGTTTACGGAGCTAACACTACAAACCAACGCACCACCTGTTATTGGTTTGCTCGCTTCCGTTCTGGTTTCGACCTGAAAAATGAACCTCGCGGTCGTCCGAAGACTTTGGTCGACAATGACGAATTAAAGGCGATTGTGGAAGCTGATGATACACAATCTACGGCTGAATTAGCAGCAGCTTTCGACGTTAGCGTCAAAACAATATTGGTCCATTTGCGTCAAATTGGCAAGGTAAAAAAGCTTGACAAATGGGTGCCCCACGAACTCAATGATCGCCAGCGCGAAGTACGCGTCGAGACGTGCCTTGCACTGCTCAACAGACACACAAATGAAGGAATTTTGAACCGCATTGTTACCTGCGATGAAAAAAATGTATTCTGTTTGATAACCGCGAGCGCTCAGCAAGTTGGTTGGATCCTGGTGCACCTAAACAATGCCCTAAACGAAAACTTACCCCTAGAAAAGTGATGGTCACTGTTTGGTGGTCTAGCGCCGGTGTGATTCATCACAGCTTCTTACCAAACGGGGTGAGCATTACTGCAGATGTGTACTGTGAAGAACTGAACACAATGATGGAGAAGCTGGCACATCTCCAACCAGCATTGGTCAATCGCTCGTCTCCGCTGCTCCTGCTCGACAACGCACGACCTCATACTGCACAGCAGACGGTCTCCAAGTTGCAAGAACTGGGGTTGCAAGCTCTCCGTCATCCGCCCTACTCACCAGACCTTGCGCCTACAGACTACTACTTTTTCCAGAATTTGGATAACTTCTTGGCGGGAAAAAAATTCAATACCCGAGAGGCAGTACAAAATGCCTTTGAAGAATTTGTTGCCTCCCGTCCAGCTGATTTCTTTAAGAAGGGCATCAATAAACTGCCACTGCGTCGGCAAAGATGCATTGATTGCATGGGTGATTACTTCGATTAATACAAATAAAAAATACATGAAAAAAATTCGTTTAAATTTTTTCATACAAAACGGCAATTTCATAGGTATCCTATTATAAAGTTTATAGATTATTGACAAAACTTGCATATAATTTACTTCCCTGAACTTACTACTTTTTATGAATTTTAAATCACATTTTACTTGAATTCCAAACAACAGTTTCTTTGGTGGTATTCTTAGGTTTCTGACTGAGAAGATCACCCACTAGCTTCACATTGCAGTAATCGCACATAACACCTAACACTTATACACATGCCACACATGATGTAATAATTCAGTGTTTATAATAACATACCACTGAATACCAAATCATACAATTTGAAACATTTATCCACTCCAGTGTCTAATAATTTCCACAGAGTAATAAATCATACAGAGGTATAGTCAAAACAAAGGTCAGCTCTGCGTAAAGCGCTTTCTTTTCTACGAATTATCAAAGTTTACCGCAATGTAACCGACATAGCCCGAAGGATCGCCAAACTGAAGTGGCAGTGGGCAGGGCACATTGCTCGCAGAACAAATTATTTTATTTTTTACTTAAGAAAACTGACAGCTAGGATACAAATAGTTGACAGTTAGTGAGAGAAGGCCAATTAAAAGTTTTCACTGACAAAATTAAGGTAGCACAAGAAACAGTAGACAGGCAAGAGAAAGTAAGAATTAGTAAGCACTCGGAGAGAATTAAAACAAGGTTTTAGTGATATTCAAAGAAGTTTTTGCACAGATTTTTTTTTAGTTTAGGAACACTGGTGGAGAACAAGTCAAGATCATCAACACTCTGACACATCGAGTTGAATGCCCTGCTAGCTCTTATTATATAAGAGTTTTGCCGATATATGCACCGCACAGAGGGGACATACAGAGGTCGATGATTCCTAAAGGTGAAGGATGGAACACGCAGCCCAATCTTGCTCATCAGTTCAGAACAGTCGATTGAACCATTTGCCAAATTGAATAAAAATACCATGTCAGCAATTTTTCTCCGCTCAATTAGTAGAAGGATGTGAAACCGGAAGACGCAGTGTTGGCGCGGCCTTCCCTCCCACAAGATGGACCGATGACCAGTGAGTAGCCGATGGATGCGAGACGCACAGGACCGGTTGTTGTGGTGACTCTTGGGAGAGGCCTATGTCCAGCAGTGGACGTCTTTCGGCTGATATGATGATGATGAACTGAATCGGTCATGTAGATTCGGAGGTTTACTGTGGTAGACAAACAGACACACGAATGATCCCATAAGGGTTTCTCCGTTCTTCATACGGACGTTCGGAATCTTAAAAAGACCTCAATAGCGGTCATTGACCCACATATATTTGTTGACTTTCTCAATAACAAAAACATGTTAAAAGACATAAAGCTGTCTTGAATCGACTTTTATCATGATCCTTTACGTTCTCTAGTAATGAAAAACGGTTCATAATGTTTAGTGTTCGGGTTTCTACAAAGGGGTATTAGAGAAAGGTCAATGTACAGGTCTCCCAAAGTGATAATGCGCATAGAAATCTTCGTCACTGTTCGGCAATGGTCGTATTCCTCGAGCGTCGGAAGACGATATGTACCTATATAGAGTGGTTAAGTGCATTTTCTTCATGCATAATTTAGTAGAATTATTATAGTTATTATTTTAGTTTCCGGGAATACGACAATTAGCGAGGATCTGCATGCGCATTATTAATTTCGGAATACTGTACTTTATTGAAAGTTTATCTGGTGTCTACAATAATCCCTTTCCAGTGTTGCGGATTTTGTTCGAAAGATTCACCCCGGCCTTGGAACGCAAAGGGCACTAGGAGGAGCACGGATGGGTTTTAGTCAGTAAGAGTCTGACACTCCCTCCCGCTCCACCCAGAGCGGAAGGAGTCATTTGATGATTTCCCATCCATAAAAAAAACTATAGTTTCTTTAATCATCGAGGTAAGATTTTAAAATTTTGATAGTTTCATTCAGTGAGCTGGTGACCAAAGTGACCGTTCATATAAGTTTTGTCTTTCTCTATGATAGTTATAACTCTATAATAATTTCTAACATAGTGTTTCGAAAGTGGCAATTAATACGGTACACATAAGTGGCGCAGAATTGACACCTCGATAACAAGGAGGTTGATACTGCTTCAGCAGTATCAACCTCCTTGTTATCGAGGTTTATTTTTTTTTATTATTAGACACATTGAAGCTTTAGATTTGGCATTAACTGTAATTTGAAGCTGGTTTAGTGGCTTTGAGAGAATGTCTCATTATAATAGTGTGACTATAGCAAGGATTGTGTTAACGAGCGGATGAATGTCGCACGATTCACGTCGCCGCGTTCTGTCACAAGGACCAGGAACCGAGTTCATGCCTCTCGGTGTACGTGGCCATGCGATTTCGAGCGATGCCTTAAAAACAACAAATTAATTATGTAAGTTTTATATATGTTAGAAATACAAACTAACAAAAATAATGATTAAAATTAAACAATACACTTAACTTACAACAAACTGCTGCCACAAGTGCCCAAGAGACTGGTGGCATTGCCACATTGAATGGCAATGCTTAGTCTCTGCCAAAGTAAAAGCCAGCTCTTGGGTCAACAAATTAATGAAAATAAAATATAAACAATAAAATCTGTGGAACTACTTTATTTCAAATAAGATTTTAATTTTATCATTCTCTTGCGTTTGCCAGCAGATTCGGCCTCGATTAAGACTGAAATTATCTCATGGAAATAAGCGCTAAAGTATCCTTAGGGCATCATATCATGGTCTACCGTTCCAAATCAAACCAGCCATTGAAGTGTAATTTATTGGTTCCAAACTTCCCACTTGGAATATAAGCAAGAATTGAAATTCGATCCAGAATTCACTAGATTAAGGATCAGGAACAAAATTACGTCGCCTATATCGAAACTATGAAATATACAAAACAGGATAAAAATATCAACTACCTAAATTTAATTCAACCTTTATGCTCCAACATTAAGTTTAATTTCGATTTCAATGAATTTTTGTATTTCTTCTTGGCTACGATTGGACGTTCCTAAATGAAATAAGACCACACTTTTATTTGTGGTCTTATTTCTCTGGCCGTTTTTCAAGAGCTAATCGGATATCTAGTGTATTCTTCATCGAAGTCTCTATGGCTCTGCTGCTGCAATATGCAAAAAAAAGAAATCAATTTAAAACAAAACAATACGTCTACAAAAACAAACACAAAAAACAAAAGAAGAAACAACATAATTCTTCAAGTAATCCCAACTTTTTAAAACACGTACAAACAGAAAATACGACAGGAATTCGCAATTTAAACTGCGTCCGAACTCATTTACAAATGGTCACCCTAGCCGGGACGTAAACTACATTCTTTAGCGCCAAGGAACAGCTTGTTCCAGCTCTGGGCACCATGATTTACATAAAAAGCGGACAGTCCACGTCCCGCTCGCTCGTAATTGGACAATTTTGTTACTCCACTTTTTAATACTATGCGCTTTTGCAGTATTTGCTTGGTGGCAAAGAATAAAAAAATCAGAAATCCCACTTTTCACACTTTCAACAGACAAGGCGGTCAGACACGAAAATAAAACTGACAATCATTGTTTGCGATCAAAATGTTTTTTTTTTTGCTATAGAGCCGGTGTCAACTATTTTTGACAGTGGCAAGTTGGGATAGCACCATATACGTAAAGAGGCGGCCTGACGATTTTTTACCATTGTTATAGAAGATAGCAGGCACTATTTTGAACGATGTATTTTTTTCGTTATATCGCGTAAAAAAAGTTGTAAAATAATGTAATAAGGTGTTAATTGTTATTAATTAATAGATAATATTCGATTACGTACCAATAAGAGAATTGAAACATGCGTTTCGCCGAAAATTCGTTTGATTACGTCACAGTTTGACAGTAAAGTAATGTTGACTTTGACACTTTCATAATTTTAGCTTTTCGTACTTTCATTTAAGATATCTTTCTTAATAATATTGTTAAAGTGAAAGTACGTGTGTTTGTTAATTAAATAACACTTTGATATCATACACGGATTGGGTCAAACTTAACACATAAGTAGACTACAACCTGGACTTAGTCACTTAGTCCATGGAATACTATTTTGCCCAGTACTACATTCATTTATATCAGTCTATTCTGTCCCACTGCTGGGAAAAGGCCTCCCCAACTCCTTTCCAGATATTTTTGTCCCGACCACCTCGGACCAACCCTGGCAGTAGGCGTCTAGGTCGTCTCTCCACCTCTTCCTGGGTCGACATCCATTCGACAGACAATCATTTTTTACATAATAATTAATTGCAGGTAGAGCAAGTGTTTATTAAAATAAAGTTAAGACAAGCCTTGCTTGCAAAATAACTCAATTTAAAATTACAATTCATTTTTTTTTTTTTTTTAATAATAATTATTAATTTTATAAATGTAATTATATATTTATTATTTGTGTGTGTATTGATGATGGTGTGTGTATTGAATAGAATATTTATTTGCGTAAAACATGGTATACAAGGTTGTTAAATACAAATTGAGGCACAAGCATGTTTAGCTAGGTTTAGCGGTCACTGTGCATGCGGCTGACGTGACCCGCTTAATACTATTTTAGCTTGACAACCTTTTCTCCTACGTCTATAATGACGTAGATTATTTTACTGTTTTATGATATTTAGATAAATGGACCTTCTGCATTTCGCTCTCCCAGCTTTTGCCTGTTAGAGTCCAGTTGTTTATGCAACTGTCAGTGTTGTTTTAGCCAATCATTACTGAGGCCAATAATTGGGAGTCCATGTTGTTTTTAGGCAGCCGTATTATTGGGCCAGCAAATTGGATATTTCAGTATCCTATCCTACAAATATACTAATATTATGAATGTGAAAGTTTGTGTGAATGGATAGCTGAATGTTTGTTACATTTTCACACAAAAGCTACTGAACGGACTTGGAAATGGCACACATACGTATAGTATAATTTCATCATCTGCCTAGCCTTTTTCCAACTATATTGGGGTCGGCTTCCAGTCAAACTGGATTTAGCTGAGTATCAGCTTTTTACGTGAAGCGAATGTTTTCTGATCTCTACAACCTAGTAAATGGGCAAAACGGTACTTCTTAGCAAGACTTTGGCTTCTGACAATCCGTAACGACTGCCAAAGATCTACAAATAACAGCGGATCTACGGCTTAACCGTTGATCAGTTCGTTGATCGGCCTGTGTGGCTGTTATTATCTAGCCTCAAGCTGGATTAACACATAGGTACAATACTTTTTACCTCAGTCGTATGTTCCCTTGGGATAAATTCTGACTTTCACGCGGGCGAAGCTGCTGGCAGAAACTAGTATTGATATCTTTGGCGATGTTATTAGGTTTGCTTTTGATCTTAATTATGAGAAAGCAGGTGTCAATTATCGCAAGGAAAAGTTGGTAGTGTTTTTCCTTTTATCCGTTCAGTTTTCTTTTAGTTATGTCCTATTTTATTACAGTGAGTCGTAAACATAATTGACAGGAGCTCATGGCTAAATAATAACAGCCGCATGGATCGATCTACAAGGTTAAGCAACGCTAGCCGAGGTTGGTCTGTGGATGGGTGACTATCTTCCCACACTGAGAATCCTCCGTGCCTCAGAAAGCACGTCCCGGCTGCCATTTGTAAATCTTTGGCAGTCGTTACGAATTGTCAGAAGCCAGTAAAATCTGACTTCAGTCTTGAAAAGAACTAACGTGTTACCCAGTTAATGGGTTGTGTAGGTCTGGTAGGCAGACTGGAAGCCGACCCCAATATAGTTGGGAAAAGGCTAGGCAGATGATGAGGCGTTAAAATATAATTGAATAGATTTCCCGTGCGTCATTGTTAAGATGTTTGATTTTAAGATTTATCTATCTTAAAATGGTTTTTTAACTCTGAGGGCCAATATTTCAATTGTCTGATTGATACTTTTTAATGTACCTACTGTAAAGATCCACCCATCCATCACACTCTTTCCCCAGATCATATTTTCTACATTTTAGTGAGTTTTATTTTTGGAATCGCCCTTTTGAACCCTCTATCTCGTCGACTTATTTTTTTTTCTTTATCACAATATGGCGTCTGTCTGTCACCTTATTGTATTTTGATAACTGTCATGTTTTAAGTAGCACTTGCAAGATTAAGACGAATCAATTGACGTAAGAATAATCAAAATCGGCCCACGCGTTTGGTCTCTTTAGTGCCACAAAGGAACAAACATACATAATTACATAGGCTGATGAACACATTACACTCCCTTGCATCGCGAAGTCGGGTTAAAATTGAAGTGAACTGAAAACTATCGCTGTTATTTTGATCGTTGTAATAGTACTGGTTTAATCTTCACAAATAAATTAATTAATGTACCTAAATAAAATATTGAAAATCTTTTATATGAGACAGTAACTATGGGGCCGCTCTTTTTCTTACCATTGATAGGCACGGGATTGAAAAGTATCTCACCGTATGCGATGGCGTAGTGTGGTTCTTATACATAAGAACCTACTTTTATGAATGGACAGCTAGCCCACCACACCACATTCCCAAGCCACTGCAACTTCTGAAAGCCAGAATCAACATTGGCGATCACCAGAAAAAACGCCGAGTCAATGAAGCTCGACGAGCCCCAGAGAAATGATTCCACTGTCTTGGATCCCGCAACAAAATTAATCAGAAAATAACAGCGGAGGAGTAGGAAAAAAAAAAATATAATTTCCACTTCCCTCCTTATTAAGCAGGAGACAGAACAGAGCATAGCAGAGGACAGCTAGTAAATTTTATTTGTTTAATGTTTATCTTGACGTCCAAAAGCCTGTGTTTAATGGTCTTAGGTAGGTAGGTCTTTCCCATTTGATACTTAATCAATCTGCCATTGTTATTACTTGAATAAAAGTAATCTGACTATTGAAAAATCGACCTAAACTCAAATAAATCATTTGACATTGACTTTACACAAGAACTCCACGACCTCATCCCACCGGCCCCTTTCTACCATCGAACATCCAGACGCACTGCATCTTACCATCCCTACCTTGTAGCTATTCCACCAATTCGCACTAAGCGTTTCCAAACGTCTTTTATAATGCGCACAGCAAAGGAGTGGAACTCTCTGCCTGCGTCTGTGTTTCCAAAAGCTTACAACCCTAATCTCTTCAGAGTTAGAGTGAACAGGCTCCTTCTGGGTAAGCTCGCTCCATCGTAGACTTTGTCTCTGTCAAACCCATCACTACTAAAGAAAAAAAAAATACAATTTTCAACTTAACAACATGTTTCATTATCGCCAGCCAACTTCTGCCAATCACCGCCTTCAGAACTTAAATCGAATGAAATTGATTGATCATACTGCCTCACGTTTTTTTCATGTTAAAAGTTCTCTGGTACTCTCAACTGCGGCTCAACTCAATGAATAAAAGAATTTCTTTTCTGAAACTTCACCAAGCTTAAGTTTTTCTTTTCTTGTATTTTTATTAAAAGAAATGTTCGGTGATTTTTTTATTATTTTCTTCACTTAGAAATAAATGTTGCGTGAATGAGCAAAACGTATAGTGAATGGTTCTATGTAATTGGCTTAACATTAAATCTTACCTTTATAGGTATTATTTTTGGAAAAATCATGATTTATTTGAAAGAATAACCTTTCTCAATCTTTAGGTAGTCCGATGACCTTTGATAATTTAAATAAAAACATTTTAATTGAAAGGGTAATACAGAATTGTGCCACTATTGTACAATCGACAGATTATAATGATTCAAAACTTTATAATTCTAAAGATAACCATCCTTAGAATTATAAAGTTTTGAATCATTACCTATATTCTGTGGATTGTCTTCCCAAATAAAATTGGCGTGATCAGGGGCCTAACCACCAACTGTACGAAGTCCTGTAACGAAGCTATACAGGAGGTATAGCTCCGTCTCTTTCCCACTGAAGGTAATATTAAAGTAATACTGCTTTAAGAGTTGGTGGTTTAGGCCCTGAACTTTTTGTTTTCATGTCCGATCACCGTAATTTGTAATCGTGATATGTTCACCGAATTTTGTGGCCAAAGCTGTTTGAGGTGTCGACAGACTTTTGGCACTTTGTACTTGCTCATCGAATCTACCATAATTATTCTGAGTGAGATAGGGCCGGAGCTACACATCATCATGAGCATATCATATCATACTAAATAAATAAAAATACTTGTATAAGTACCCGCCATAAACGACTAATTGTGTTTTTTTACTATTGGGTGCCTATGAATAGTAAAATGGGCAATGGGCCTCATCAGAAGGCTTAAAGTCACCCAAAGGGCAATGGAGAGGGCAATGCTCGGAGTTTCCTTGCGTGATCGAATCAGGAATGATAATATCCGCAAGAAAACCAAGGTTACCGACATAGCCCGAAGGATCGCCAAATTGAAGTGGCAGTGGGCAGGGCACATTGCTCGCAGAACAGATGGTCGATGGGGCCGAAAAGTTTTGGAGTGGCGACCGCGTACCGGAAGACGCAAAGTTGGATGGCCTCCCACAAGGTGGACCGATGACCTGGTGAGGGTCGCGGGTAACCGATGGATGCGAGACGCACAGGACCGGTGGTTGTGGCGACACTTGGGGGAGGCCTATGTCCAGCAGTGGACGTCTTTCGGCTGATATGATGATGATGATGATGATGAATAGTAAAAAAAAGACAACCACTATCTCACCTGATGGTAAGCGATGATGTGGTCGAAGATGGAGCACGCTTGCCTAGAAGTAACCTATTCACTCTTGACTTAAAGACTCCCAGGTTTTAGCTATCAGGAAACACAGACTCTGCCAGGGAATTTCACTCCTTAGCTGTACGCAGAAAAAAACCCATCAAGCTTCTTTCAAGTAGTCTAATGTAGTTGAGTCATTTATTTTGATATAATCAGGTGAGATCAAACGCGTGCCCATCGTCGTCTACCTGCCCTTGTCCCATGTTACTTGTGGTCGGCGCAACACGTTTTTTCTTCCATTCTGCCCTATCAGCCGTCACACTATCACTAACTCCCTTTTCTTTCATATCGCTCCTCACACAATCCATCCATCTTTTCTTTGGTCTCCCTCTTCCTCTCCATGCATCCACATTTATCTTCATAACCCTTTTAGTTACATGCGTTTCATACCGCCTCTTCACATGACCATACCAGGACAAGCGGTTACCTTTCAACTTTTCCGTCACTGGCGCCACTTTTAAACTACCTCTAATTTACTCATTTCTCACTTTATCCATTCTCGTTTATCCATCTCAACATTCTCATCTCTGCTACATGCAATCTATTTTCATCCGTCTTTTTCATAGCCCAACATTCGGATCCATACAGTACGACAGGTCTTATCACGACAGGTCTTAAACACGAGCCTATCGATAGTAAAAAAAAGAACCATCCAGCTGTTTAGGCTGTATCAGAAAAATGGACGTACATACATACTCTCGAAAACATTACCCTACTTCTCGGGCAGCAGAGTAATAAAAAACAGTACCTACTTCTTCCATTTCAGTAACCTAACCTCTCTAAAACTTTCAACCCGTTTCAAAACGTTCCCAAAGTATAAGAACGTCGCGCGTCGCACCAACCGGCGCTCATTAAGGGGGAGACACGTAGCACGCAGATTGCCTTAATGTCTCTATCGGAGCAGTTGACTAGACCTTAACCTCAGGTGACGGGTTACAAAGATAGTTTATGGCACAACTTTGGTCTGGGTACGTGTACACAATGGCTGGAGTTGGCTGCAGTTTGAAGTTAGAGGTGTTAAAGGAATTAAGAGTTAGGTACTTGCCATTTTCATTTCGACGAAAAAAAAATGGCGATAGATGATGTATGAGAGACGCACAGGACCGGTTGTTGTGGCGACACTTGGGGAGGCCTACATATATCCAGCAGTAGGCTCTGGTGGTGGTGTCTTTCGGCTGATATGATGATGAAGTCAGTTTGTACATAAATGAATAAGCACCATCTAGTGATAATAAAGGAAAACCTCTTTTTTCCATACGATGAGACATAAGCGAACGTTTAATTTACCTCTATGTTTAAAACCTTTTTTTTGCAGCACTGCCCCAGCTTTCATTTATATTAAGGCCGCCAGGCCAAGTCCATTGGTTGACCTGAGTAAGGCCACTAATAAAAAAAAGCCCCTGGTCTTTCTATACATCCATCTCGACACTTTCAGGCGCCCCTGTATGCCCTTAAAATGATCTATCACTATCAAAGTTCGGTTCGGCTAGTCCCATACTTAGTGTGAAAAGGTTGTATTCATTAGCAGGCAGCCTGTACCCAGCACAGCTTGGTTTAATGTGCCTTGCCGTACAACTATCTTGCTCCAATTTATCGCCCCTCCGCTTGCCAGGCTTGAATAAAACTTTGCTTTCTATTTTATTTTTTAATCTTACAAGTTTTTTTGGATGTACGTGAAAGTTTTTTGTTTGTGACGGAGAAAACTTTTAGCGTCGCCTTTTGCAGTAATTCCTTATTTTATATCTTGTGCGAATAATTATGAAAGCTTATATTTCAGTTAAAAAAATGTAAATTGTTTGATCAATCCAATCAGCCCAATGTATGCTGATTTATCAGGTCAGTTAGAAGAAAAAAATGTCTTTGCGACTTACACATGAAACAACATAACTTACACAGTTCCCAAATGAAATACCATTTTGTATCAAACCAATCATCACCATCATCATATCAGTCGAAAGACGTCCACTGCTGGACATACGCCTTCCCCAAATGTCACCACAACAACGGGTCCTGTGCGTCTCGCATCCATCGGCTACCAGCGACCCTCACCAGGTCATCAGTCCAACTTGTGGGAGGCCTTCCAACACTGTGTCAAACCAATGCAGATAGCCAAACAAAAATATATTTTTAAAATTTTGTTTTACTTTCCTGAAAAATCCAATCCGCATTGAAAAACAAACTAAAATAAACAGCCTTATTTTATTTTATTCAGTACACAATAAATACACGCTTATAACCATTAAAAAGCTCCGAGTATCGACGCGGGAGTTATTTATTCAGCTCCAAATGGATTGAAAGTGATTGATGCGCGCCGTCGCGCTGTTGGTATAAAAGTTGCTATAAATCACTTTATTGGCCATTGATGTTCTGCAGCGTTGGTTAAAGAGAGGTTTTGTGTTTTGATGGTATTAGCTTCTGCCGTTTTATTGGTCTCCATGTAGGCCTATGTGATTTTGTATTTTGAAATTCTAAATTCAAAATTATAAATGATTTAAAATCATATTAATAGGTGCTTGGGCAAACTTGGACATAGCAGTACTGCCCTACTAATTGTACTTGCAGTAATCGACATTTTTGAGAATTTCAATTTTTTTGCAAAAATGTCATCCTAAGGATATATCCTATACGTAAAAAATATATTTAAAAGTTTTTGATTATAAAAACCGTGTTTTTTATCTAACATGAAACGCAGTACTTGCACCTAAATGTTACTTTTACTAAAAAGATCTGCAGCATTAAGCATATGCTACAAGATTATGCAGTACTTGCTACGTTTACTGTATATGCTTTTGGCATTTAACTTTTTGCATCGAATACTAACTAAAGCCAAACGCAGTAGTCACCATTACTGCATTTGAATGTAGCAAAAATAACAAAAACCTACTCTTGCGATGCTAAGCCTAAACGCAGTATTAGCTAAATTTACCTACATTTTAACTAGTGCCAGGCATCAAAATATAAAATGGTTGCTAATTACAAACGCAGTATTGAGCATGTGCTAGGTAATTTTGCAGTAATAAACACAATTACTGCATTTAGTCTTAGTAATACGGTAATGCTCGCAAGCCCAGAAAGTTGATGAAAATGCAGTACTGAGCGTTTTATCAAAATAAGACAATAAAGTAAAGAAAAAAATATATCAATAGAAAGCTAGATTTTTTTCCTATTTTTAAGTCATACCTTAAAAGTTATATAACGGACATTTCTCCATTAGATATGAAGAAATAAGTTTACCGCGTTTATCTCCAAACCGCCATTTTGCAAGTACTGCGTTTGCAATAAGCAGGGCCGAGTAGAACTTGCAACAAATAGCCCAAAGGCACTTTATTTTCTTTCATTCGAGCCATAAATTTTCTAATTGATATTGGCATTATTTTATATTAAACCAGGGCACAGTCTATTACTATGTCTAATATCGCTGACATCCGATCAACCATTACAGCGTGATGAAAGGGAACAGACATTCACACTTTGACCTATCCTTGATAAAATTCATTGATCCTTATGAAGTAAGCTTAAGCTTTACTTTCGCAATAACAAGCCTTCAAAAGTATTCAATAATTTAATGCACATCATAATCTACCTGTTTACCTAATTTCGTCTGAATTCGTTCAGCCGTTTAAGAGTGATGGAAGAAGAAACATACAAACTTCAATCCCATTGTCTCAACTCTGTATCTCAAACTCCCGGTACTAAAATTCATTGATCCAAAACAGAAGCAGTTACGTACACGTTATCATAAGTACTAGTTTCCAACTATGCACGTGTCAGGCTAAGTTTCGGTATAGTCAGCCCCAAGTCTGGTAGCTTTAGTTATTTTAGTTCGATGTTCGAGTTTCAACTATAAAGATGTTGTGCTGGAAATGCAGATAGCGGAGTGCGGTTGTGTTTTGATTGTGTAATATGCGTTTTGATGCTTGTAGCTTATTATACAAGATTTTGTCACAGGTTCGCCCGCGTAACACTAGATATTAAGTCAACGAGAAAGTACGAGGTGAAAAGTGTCCTGTAAATATTAATGTTACTCGTAAATTTACCCTGTATTTTGATACTGTTTCTTCGATCGTAATTAAAATTTTCAGTTTTAATTCCTACTTATAATTAAGAGTAATATAAGTAGGAATTAAAAATGAAAATTTTGTGACATTTCCATTTAGCCATGTCTCTCAAAGGTCTGTCAGGTGTTGGCGAAACCTATACTAGTCAAGAGCGCTATCCGGCTCGAAGGACCCAGCTGAAAAACGCAGTCTTTTTCAGCTCGATCCTTCGAGCCGGACTGTAAGTTTAAAAATATGTGAGCTAGATGAATTTCTTTAGTAAATTGAGTTGCTTTGGTATCTTTATAATTGTCAGGAGTCTTGCAAAATTGGCCCTGAAGAGTAGAAAGAAGAAGAGAAAAACAAATACTGACTGCTTACAGGGTTTAAAATGCAAAAAAAGTCTCATGAAATAAAAACAAACTATATTACAAAAAAATTGCTAGAAGTTCTTTCTACATACATCATTACAATTACGTCTCTAAATTGTATACTTCAAACTTAACACATCCTTTATTACACTTATAAACTCGCAATTAAGACAAGACGTGTGTTTCTAAGACGAAAGTGTTTATTCAGGAGACTGTTATCTTAATTTTATCATAATGAGAGCCTTCCTTTGTCTCACTGTTAGGCATTGTAGAATAAGGACTTTAGAAGTAATAGGATTTTGAAAGAAAATTTTCTTGTTTGAGTTGTATTTTCGTTAAGTAAAGGGAGTCTTTCGTTTAATTTTGACTGATTTTGTTATTAATGATGTTAATAAGTAAGTCTTAAATTTTTAGGTAGAATATTTTATTTATTTGGTTCTACTACAGAAGTAAAATTAAGTCTATTTATTGAACAAAATAATTATATAAAATTAAGCCGGAGATGAAGAACAAGACTTCTCCCGAGAGATCTGAGTGCCAATTCTACTCATTTTAAGCAAATGTATGAAAAATTGAGGCTAAAAAGCCTCAATTTTCATAAATTTTGGACTAATTGCGACTGACATGCAAATGCAAACGTTGCTGAAAAATTAGTAGATTAGACCCTCAGATAAATGGGGTCGTTACTTTCCAATAGTTCACCACAAAACTGCCCACCACTCCAGTGTATCTCTGACCCCTCACTCTAGGCATGTCGTGGTAAAGTAAAATCTACTGGCGCAACCTTATGGTTCATTAGGGCAAGCAAGCACCACCACGACATCTATGTAGGGAAACGGCGGTCTTCTTGTTTTAAAACAACAACAGCAGAACAAATTAAGGCATTATTTACCACAATAATTATGTAGAAAGGCTTGTATGTTATCAGTCGTGTTTTAAAAATGATAATGTTTTAAATCAACTACTTCAGAAGGAAAGTATTTTTTTTAAAAGGCCACACTACATTTTAGTAGTAAACATTTCCACTGTAACGTCAATTCTTAAAAAAACAAATAGGTACTTGGAAACGACAATATTTAATTTTAAACTCACTAGTTTCTTGTTGAAATACGTGCCAGTGTCAGTGCAAGGAGGTACTGCATCGCTGAACACCATTACTCGAAGTGTCTGCGTAACCCCCGCCTCGTAGCTCGTAGCCCGTAGCAATATGCTACGGCGTAGCACGTCGTAGCTCGCAAGACGCTACGAACCTTTAGGTGTAACGGCTGTTTAGTTTTAGCGTAGCAGTTTAGGGGTCTTATTTATATTGCCCTTTTCCTAATATCTGGCTGTTGGAACTCGAAAAAAAAACCACTTGCATGTATAATTTTTCATTAATGAAAAATGTTGAGGATCACGTAGTGTTGAATCAGAGTGCCAATTCTGCAAATTTTTAAGCAACGTTTTGTAAATCGTAACAGTTCGCATTCGCATCTAAGTCAAAATCTGCCAAAAATGTAGGGAAATGGAGGCTTTTTTGAGGGTTTGCGACTGACATGCGAATACGAATTTAAAAAAAAAAACCTTTTAACCGCTTACGTGTCGGAAAATATTTGTCGATTAATATCCGACAAATATTTTCGGGTCTATTTCGCCAGGGTCGTATTTTTACAATCAAAATACCACAGCTCGTTTAATCTGCTTTTTTATTTAATTACGCTGTATTCTATCAAAAAGATGTTTGTAGTGAAATAGTTAATTAAGTAATCATTTACAATTTAAAAAATTATGCCCAATGTTAGATGAATTACTAATACTATTGACTGTGCCGGGCGCGAGGCACGACAACTGATATGAAGTCGGGTGGTTAAAAGTTTAAAAATTAGTAAAATTGGCCCTCTGAACGGCTTCATTGTTTAATGAACTTACTATTTCACTGTTTACTTTTCCAGTTATTGTTGTTCTATATTTTAGTCAGTAATAGAATACCAGCGTCAAGTATGCAAGCTGAGCTGCCGGGTCTATTCTGTCGACATCTCACCGTGTACACTCAGATGGAGTGAACGACAAGTGAGCTGTCTTTCCATGTTGTTTGTATGGTTTGACAGCTCACTTGTCGTTCACTACGCCGAAGTTTTCACTTCGACATGTTTACAGAATCGCACTACTGGACTCCCCACTTGGTGCAACTTTTCAGACTCACACCGCACGTTGATCGCTCCGTGTTTAAATCTATAAGTAGATAGTTTGGTACTTATGATTATTAAGATATAGCATAGCTTAAACTTTTGTTTTTAATGTATTTTTAACCGACTTCAAAAAGGAGGAGGTTCTCATATCGGTTGTATTTTTTTCTTTTTTTTTTTATTAGTGATGGGTTTGCTCTTGACTCTAGTCAATGTCAGATATGACAGAGACAATGTCTACGATGGAGCGAGCTTACCCAGAAGGAGCCTGTTCACTCTAACTTTGAAGACTTTTACTGACTTTTTATGTTTGTTACCTTATATCTCCGTCATGTATGAACCGATTTAAAACATTCTTATTTTATATGAAAGGACATACTTTCCGATTAGTTCGATGGAAATTTCTTCAAAATCGGTTCAGTAGTTTTAAAATCAAAGTAGCTGGAAAAAATATGTCATCGATGTATACGAAATTGCGTATATTGCTTTCCTGTGACTTTCCGGAGGTGTTGTTAGGTGTACCAAAGAAATTTCGGAAGTCGGTGTTAAATAACAAAGAAACAACCAAAAACAGCGTCGGTTTTTTTGTGAAAAAGTTTTTTTTATTTTCGTCTAAATATTTTTAATAGATCCGAACTGTGTTTTTGTGTTTTCCATTCTTTTTGGATAAAAAGTTATTTATCTTAATATCTGTGAAAGTCGAGAAGTGTGTATACGACCGGTTTTACCATATTTAAACGCAACACCTATATAAACATGTTTTTATTGTGAGCTAACAATAAAAACATGTTTATATAGGTGTTGCGTTTAACCCATCACTACCCTAAATCACGGCAAACATTTTAAGATAACCCACTTTTCAAGCAACAAGACGCCCCTATTTTCACACAATTCTCTCCCACCATCTTCAAGCGATAATAGATAAAGAAAAATCTCATGAAAATTCCAAAGAAAAACATAAATAAAGCTGAAAATATGATACAGTGTTGTGTAGCTACATTGTAGCGAGAGTTAAGCCTCTTTGACGCAAAGTTTTTCAATTAAAAAGGTTTTGCTGCGACCACGGCGGGCGATGTATGATACTGTGAACAGTTTTTGTTTTATAATAGTGTTATCAAGTTGATGGTTGGAGTTTTGTTTTGAGGGTTGCATTATAAGGTTTATTTATTTTACTAGATGATCTGGTGAGTTTCTTTTTCTAAACATTCCCCCAGTTTTATTTTTCCATTGAAATATTCAGTGCTAAACAGGGCAGCTACGAGTATATCGCCACGCGATTCATTGACGCATTTTTTTCTTTTTTTTTTTTTTTAAAACTTTGCCCCACACTAGGAATTTCTCCTGTATCGTGGGTGCGTTTACAAACATACAAAGTCACATACACAAACAGCCAGACCCGGAACAACTATCTGTAGGCCATACAAATATTTGTTCCGTGCGGGAATCGAACCCGCGACACTCAGCGCAGCAGCCGATCGGTCAACCACTGCGCCAACCGTGTCGTCGAATCGATTTATCACAAAAAAAAATTAAAATTAAAGACTACTAAACCGATTATGATGAAATTTCATTGGGATCAATCGGGAAGTATATCACATAAAAGTAAAAAAATACAAATCGGTTCATAAATTACGAAGTTGCAATGCCAATGGGAAATTTGATTAATTTTTTGTTTGTTTTGTGCGAGTCCCAAATAAATATAAATTAAAGTTATTTTGTACTTTTTTTGGAAGTCGGTTTTTTTTTGTATTTTTTTTTAAGTCGGTTAAAAACAAAACGTCCCTTCCTGGGCGTAGTTTTATTTTTGGGAACACCAAACTTGATAATTTAAATCGGGCTTGATCAAGACCTGACTCATTAGACAAATGTAACTTTCGAAATAAGAAATGTACCTGTTTAAAACGACTAGCAAATAAAAAAAAGTTTAAATATTAGTGTTAAAGACAAAAAAAAGCCTCCGCTATTGCAATTCAAACCCCGAGAAAGAGCAATAAAAAACAAATCGAAACATAACTTAAACCTCTCAAAAATGTCGTTCGAATAAACAAAATAGTCTTCGGCAATTTTCGCGAAACATCGTCAAGCTTCGGCCTCCATCGCTCACCGTCGACACTGTCCCGAACGCATTCCATTTTGGATTGAGAACGTCCATGAATTGCCGTTTTTGTAGCTGCTCGGTTGAACAGGCATGTGGCACCAAAAAAGGGTAGATTGAAAAATTTTCGCGCGTCCTACGAAATATGGGGAGGGATTCTTAAACCCTTGACATGTTCGGATATATAACGATCTATATTGTATATGTTTGTGTTGCACTTTGGTAATTGAAGTGAGAATTAAGATTAGTAAATAGCTTTTTTTACGGAGATATTTAGTTGTTTATCTATGTGTGTATTAATTCAATGTGTAACAGAATAAACGCAATACCTCTTAAGGTATCATTGTACTCATCATTATGAACAACTTTCAATATGGGACCAACCCTGTAATTGCCGAAAAGAAATAGACTGCCCCATACATTTATGTGCGCCTAACTCGACTAAATGTACTAAACAGCTCATTTTTTTTCGCGTTTCGGGGCACAATGACCGATTCAAATCAGAATAATCATCTAGTGAAATGTCAAAATACAATCACACAAACTCAACAAATAATTAAAACTCATCAAACATCCTATTAACTACTAAAATTCTCTCACTAACATTTCAAGACACACTTAAAAGTTTGAAATTACTTGAAAAAAAAAACCTCAGCGTCGCCCGCAAGAATTTCAATATAAACCCAGCGCCAGACGGAAACTATTTGAATAAAATCCCTTTTGTTGCGCGTAACGACACTGTCTCGGCCATTACACAGTATAGATTGGTACAGAAGGCTAGAGTGCCGATTCTACTTTTTTTTAAGCAACGTTCGCAACCAAAAAAGCCTCAATTTCCAAACATTTTTGACAGATTGCGACGATTAGAATTGGTCCTCAGAGGGCCAATTCTGCTTATTTTAAGCAACATTTGCATTCGCATGTCAGTCTCAATCTGTCAAAAAAGTCTCAATTTTCATACATTTTTGACAGATTGTGACGAATTAGAATTGGTCCTCAGAGGGCCAATTCTGCTTATTTTAAGCAACATTTGCATTCGCATGTCAGTCTCAATCTGTCAAAAAAGTCTCAATTTTCATACATTTTTGACAGATTGCGACGAATTAGAATTGGTCCTCAGAGGGCCAATTCTGCTTATTTTAAGCAACATTTGCATTCGCATGTCAGTCTCAATCTGTCAAAAAAGTCTCAATTTCCATACATTTTTGACAGATTGCGACGATTAGAATTGGTCCTCAGAGGGCCAATTCTGCTTATTTTAAGCAACATTTGCATTCGCATGTCAGTCTCAATCTGTCAAAAAAGTCTCAATTTTCATACATTTTTGACAGATTGCGACGAATTAGAATTGGCCCCAAGAGGGCTATATTTTCTTCTAATTTTTAAGCAACATTGCTTAAAAAATATTAGCGATTTGTCGTATTAGTGGTGCACGGTTGCCGTTGACAGACGAGAATGTCCGTCTCAACATGTCAACAACCAATCGACGCTAGACCGACCGCTGTCAGTCTTGTTCGGTAGTAATTCGATAGATGGCGCTTGTCGATACGCCGTCAACCAGTCAACGCGCAACGCTCCGCTGGACCGACCGCTGTCAGTCTTGTTCGGTAGTAATTTCATAGATGGCGCTAGTCGATGCGCCATCTATGAAATCCGCCGTCACTTATAGTTAAGTTTGTGCTACATTTGTTTTTCAATGACGTTCACAACTTACTCGGATATTCATTTTATTAACCCGAAACATAAAATTTAATTTAAGCTACATATTATAAAGACTACTGTTCTTCTCCATATGAATCTACCGTTGAGAATGGGCAACTAGAATCAATTATAAATTTTTCCTTTTAATAGTGTAATTGAAATGAGTAAATTGAATTTGTTTTTGTATTTACATTATATAACTTTTCTTTAGTTTGTTTTTATATTATGTAGTTGTTTGAAGCCATCTTTCTGTACTTTTCTATTCTGTGGCGACATTGTCTCGGCAGTTACATGAAACTAGCTCGGTTGCGCGTGGAAATACTAGAGAATTACCTTTATTACGCAACCGTGCGGTGTATGGGTATTTATTAGGTATTATTTACATTACTCTTTACGTTCAGTGGCTGCGAAACGGTCGGGAATATTAGTGGTAATGGATTTTGAAGTTCGGTTTAGAACTTTAGGTATTTTGAGTCAGGTGGGGGAATTTTAAGTGGGTGCCTCTGTGCTTAATCTGGTGCAGGCTTTGACATTAAGAGCGTTTACGCGGTACGGCTCTTCATACAATCTTTCAAATCCTTATTCTTCAAAATGAATGAACCAATTTTAACGAAACTTGGTATGCATACGCTAGATATCCAGGTCTAAATAGTTATAAGAAAACATTTTTGAAAAAGAGTTCAGGGGGAAGGATATAGTGATTTTTCACTTTCTATAGAAAACTTAAAATCGCTCTCTCTCTCCCTCTGAAATCTTTTTCAAAAATATTTTCTTATAACTATTTAGACCTGGATATCTAGCGTATGCATACCAAGTTTCGTTAAAATCGGTTCATTCATTTTGAAGAATAAGGATTTGAAAGATTGTATGAAAAGCCGTACCGCGTAAACGCTCAACAATAATAAAGTTATAAAATAAATGCTGCCTAGTCTTGACTATTTATAGCCAGTTTTGCTTTACCTACTTTGGGTTTTAAGAGGATTATAAAGGCAATAACCACGGTACTCTTAAAGTCTTATTATCAGGAGCTGAATGAGATATCTTCCAGGAATAAATGAAATGGTTATTGAAGAGCTAGGAGTCCAGGGAATCTAGACAAAGTGCCATACTATGAGTTAAAGCGACAGATGAAATGGATTGGATGCATTGGGATTCTGTAAACATGTCGAAGTGAAAACTTAAGCGACTTGAACGACAAGTGAGCTGTCAAACCATACAAACAAGATGGAATAACAGCTCACTTGTCGTTCACTCCACCTAAGTGTACACGGTGAGATGTCGACCGAATAGACCGGTTATATGGGATTGGCTAGGTGACGGATACGTCACCATACGCCATATAATCTCATATAATGTCAAACACTTTTGACTTTCTAACCATCAATGTCGTTGATAAAATTTCACTTTGTTGAGGCCTCTTAGCACTGTTTGCTCCAACCTGACGCTGAAGATGATGATATAATAATTGAAAAACATACATCACCGAAAACTCCGATCAAATGAATAAATAAAGGAATAAAACGCACAATGCAAGTTTTATGCCACTTTCTCGTAAATATTCATACCGAGGCATACGCAAAATGAATTCTGATTTATTCAGAATATTATATTATTACGAGCAACTGAAATACACAGTTATATTTCAGTTTCTGGCTTCTTTTAAAGAGGTCAGCGGCTGTTGTGCTTAAAACCAGAAATGCGACATTATTATTATGAATGGAATAATCGGAGCATACATTTTGAATTGCTTGTTGAGAAACGTTGCTTATTTGTTAGCTTGGCTGGTGACCGTGTAGGATTAATTGCGTTCAATTCGTTATTAAAAAATGCTTGCTTGAAATCTATCGGACCGGAAATTTTATGATAAAAAATCTTGCAAATCGTAGAATTACATACTACCTGTATCAAGAATAACGTAACCAGGATTTTTGATATCTGGTGCTTTCCGGGGCACGGAGGAGCCTCAGTATTTAATGGATGTTTACCTATCCATGGCCAAACCTCGGCACACGTCGCTTAACATCGAAGGTCGTCTTGTGCGGCTATTATTATTTACCAAGCGATGTATATCTCAGGTATATGTACGATGTAGATCATCATCTGCCTAGCCTTTCCCAACTATAGGTACCAACTGGGGTCGACTCCCAGTCAAACCGGATTCAGCTGAATATCAGTATTTTACGTGGAGCGGCTGCCTACCAGACCTCCACACACAACCCATTAACTGGGTAACACGGTACTTCTTGGTAAGACTGGTGTCAGATTTTCTGGCTTCTGACAATCCGTAACGTCCGCCAAAGATCTACAAATGACAGCCGGGACCAGCCGGCGTTTAGTAGATTCTATTGGTAAATTACAAATAGAACCGCAGTCATTGCGACTAACTACAATTTTGCCTGCGACCGTCACATTTTTGAAAATACATAGGAAAGATCTTTGTCGACGGCGCGTTGAGTTCCACGCGCGCCTGAAAGAGTTGTAAGCATAGAGGACGGGGCCCGCTAGGGCCAGAGCCTGCCAGGGCTGCTATTTGTTGGAAAAAGTCACCGCGGCCCTGGAATGCAAAGGGCAGAGGAACACGGATGGGTTTTAGTCAGTAAGAGTCTGACACTCCCTTCCGCTCCGCTCAAAGCTGAAGTAGTCATTTGATAATTACCGATCTTTAAAAAAAAATTAGCAAAGCCACATGCACCACATGCATGTCCGTTTAGTGATTTGCCTTCTTTACTCTGTCGACCCTTCCGCTGAAAACGGTTCCTATACCTAGAATTTTCTTCCCAATCTGAAAGAGAAAAAAAATCTCTAAAACAGCTGTTTACACCTAAAAGCGAGTAAATTGCAAGAAGCCGAGGAAGCGTGTGTAGTTACAAGTGTTGCTATCTTTTTACCAAGCGCCGATATTGCAGTACGTGACTTCATGCTGTGCAACTTTCAAAGAAAGCTTATGTAATGTGTGGGTACGTTAAGGAAAATTGATCTTTATGTACACGTTTTAAGGAGAGTTATTTAAGTACTAGTAAAACCAGGAACTGACAAAATAGCTAATGCAGTTGTGGCGACATTGGAAAACGAATTATGCAACTCAAATGAAGTGGAGCATGCACCTGGCACGGCTCGGTAGTGATAGGTAGAGTAAGGTCAGTGATCTGACTTCTAAGGCCTGGTAGAAGGAATGTTGGTCGCCCGGCAGTCAGATAGGCAAGCAGACGAAATTGTTGTCATCATGGGTAGAAACTGGATTCAGTTGGCACAATAATGAATGAGAATGTTTGTATTTAATTATAAGTATCAATCGCTTTTTATTCTCTATAATGCACCTACCACTATTCTCTGCATCACCCAAAGGTTGACTGGTAGAGAATGCCTATTGCCTATGGTATTAAGTCCGCCTCTGTACATTAGTGTGCTATTGAGTTAAAGAAATAAATAAGAAAAAAGAGGTCTATGCTTAGCAGTGGGTGAAGGTAGGGTGTGGATGATGATGAAGCAGTGCAAACATATCAGCTGTTTGTACGGTGTTCGTGGGGTTTAGGGTACACATGACGTGTACAGTTGCTGGTGAATGCCCGAAAACTGATGAAATGCGATCATTGGATCACGGTACGACATCGGTGCGGCAGATGACATCGATCCCACAACATATTTTCATAGAAATTGATCGGTGGATAGTACATTCGTTAATTTTCTCGTCGCGCCTTCAGCGAGGTAGCTCTTTTCTTACAGTCTATGAAAATATGATACCCTTAGACTTGCCTTTTTTATGAATCATCAAATGATTCCTTTCGCTCTGGGTGCAGCGGGAGGGAGCGTAAAACCGGACCGTGCTCCTCCTAGTGCCCTTTGCGTTCCACGGCCGCGGTGACTCTTTCGAACAAAATCTGCAATTCTGGCAGAGGACTTACTAACATGCAGGTGATATGCAAAACTTGTGTCATTTATGAGTACCGACATAACAATATTGACACACTATCGTCAATATAACAAGGTTACCGCCAGCCAAAAGAATCACTTGGGAGCCGTACATTTGTCGCTTCATTTCCCAGTTTTACTTATGCAAATAAGTTTCGACAGCGGGCGAAAACTTGCTGAAATGAAAGCGTTTGTTTCGAAAACAGAGGTGGCGTGGAGGCGTTGTTGATGCTAAGTTTTTTTTTAACACTTTCGGCCGCTTTATCTATTCAGCAAAGGGTAGCGGTGGATAGGTTCTCAATTCGGTTGTATATTTTTTATGTTTGTTACCTCATAACTCCATCATTTATGAACCGATTTGAAAAATTCTTCTACTATGTGAAATATCATACAACATCATAATCGGTTCAGTAGTTTGGTTTTTAAATCCAAATAGTATTTAATATGTCATGTAAGTAAACGAAATTGCGTATTTTGCTTCCCTGTGCCCATGCAGTGGTGTTGTTAGGTGTGGGTTTAGGTGGGCAGTACCACTTAAAAGTGAAAAAATAATGAAAACTCTTTTACAAACAAAAATACAACCGACTTCCAAATAAAAAAAACACTACAAAGTATAAAATAATTTTAATTTCGAAAGTCGGTGTTTAATTACAAAGGACAACCAAAAACGACGACTTCCGAAATTAAAGTTATTTTATCATTTTATAAAATGTGAAAAAATATTAATATGAGTATGACGATCTGATTTGCAACTGCCATAAAAAACAAAAAGGAATGCATCATACGAATCCAGCTACACAAAAAAATAATCACCAACGCCACTTCATTCCCTCCCCTGTTTTATGAAGGAAAACTTTTTGCAGATGCGAGAGCGTCGGGCTCTAATGACGGCGGGTCACCGGCCGCTCCGAATATCCCATAATGGACCATTGTGTGTACCACTGTTCAATGATGGACGGCCATGGCCCAAGTATTTTTAAAATAGAATACAGTTTTATTCTAGAAAGGATTTTGGAAGGCGATCGCGTGTTGGTAGAAACTGATTTTACGATCCGTTTAGCCGTTTTAGCGTGAAAGTTTAACAGGTAGATAGACAGACAGAGTTACTTTCGCATTTATAATATTAAGTAGGAATAGTTGCGCGGATAACTCGGCTTGCGCGATGCATGAAATGACGTCAGGTCTAATTCTGGTTCGTATGTGCGTGTAGATGTTGCCACAATGTAATGTTCAACCTTGTTCAACACTATTTCATCCCGTTCTCTGACGTAGCAATATCTGGCGTGGCTCGTCCATGGTTTGGTGCCGAGTGCAATCGCGCTGATGCGCTCAAACATGAGGCGTACCTAGCATGGGTCGACGCTCGTACGCGCAAAGCGGGTGACGTGAGTCAGAAGAAGAGGGCCTTCAACAGGGCTGCCAAGTCCTGCAAGAAGGTGTTGCGGAGGGCTCGGTTTGACCACATTAGCCGAATTGGGAACAAACTTGCTTCATACCCAGCAGGCAGTAAGGCGTTTTGGTCCCTGGCTAAGTCGGTTGAATCGAACTTCTGCCGCCCCTCACTACCACCACTGCTGAGACCTGATGGGTCGCTGGCCCATTCCGCTGAGGAAAAAACGACCCTGTTTGCTTCTCTGTTTGCGGAAAATTCGCGTCTTGATCCTGGTGGCGCGAGGCCCCCTGCTTCTCCTGTTGGATGCGAGTCGAGTATGTCGGACATTCGCATTCATCAGAAGGACGTTCGTAGGGTATTGCGTAACCTTGACGTGAATAAGGCTAGTGGCCCCGACGGGATACCGGCAATTGTACTGAGGACCTGCGCGCCTGAGTTGTCTCCGATCTTGACACGCCTATATCGCCTTTCGTTTGAGACTGGTAAGGTGCCGATGGCTTGGAAGCAAGCTAACGTGCAGCCCGTGCCCAAGAAGGGTAGTCGAGCTGACCCAGCGAATTATAGACCCATCTCAGTAACTTCCATACTCTGTAAGAGTATGGAACGCGTGCTGAATGGTAAGCTCCTGGCATACCTAGAAGCTAACGATATCCTTAGTGACCGACAATACGGCTTCCGCCGAAATCGGTCCACTGGGGACCTTCTAGCGTATGCCATTCACATCTGAAGTGAGGCCATCGAGAAACACGGGGAAGCACTTGCGGTCTCTCTTGACATCTCGAAAGCCTTCGATAGGGTCTGGCACGATAGCCTTATTGGTAAGCTTCCTTCCTTCGGTCTACCCGCCGGTTTGTGTGATTGGATTGCAGATTTCCTGAGGGATCGGTCTATCCGAGTGGTCATAGATGGCTGCTCGTCTGGACTGCTGGATATTTATGCCGGGGTTCCTCAGGGGTCGGTGCTCTCGGCAACATTGTTTTTGCTGCATATTAATACCGACCAACTTGACCTTCTTGGTGTTACGTTGACATCTACCCTCAATTTTGGCACATTTATAGAGGCAAAGGCTCAAGTGGCAGCCAAAAAGTTGGGAATCCTAGCAAAGGTGCGACGGTACTTCACGCCGGAACAGCTGCTCAAACTTTATCAAGCGCAAGTTCGATCGTGTATGGAGTACTGCTCGCATCTTTGGGACGGATCTGCCAGATACCAGCTTGATGCCCTTGAGTCAATAGAGAAACGAGCCAAGAGGATCATCGGCAATGATAGGCTCGTCGAGTCGAAGCTCCAAAGCCTCGAGCATCGACGCCAAGTTGCTAGCCTGTCGGTTTTCTATCGGTTGCATTTTGGAGTGTGTGCAACGGAATTGCATAGTTTGATTCCGCCTAGCCCGTTCCATCGTCGGACCACAAGACGTAACGGCGATGCGCCACCGGTACATGGTGGACATCCCACCCACACGCACAAAGCGTTTTGGGAATACATTCATTGTGCGTACAGCTAAGGAGTGGAATTCCCTGCCGGGGTCTGTGTTTCCTGATAGCTACAACCTGGGAGTCTTTAAGTCAAGAGTGAATAGGTTACTTCTAGGCAAACGTGCTCCATCTTCGACCACATCGTCGCTTACCATCAGGTGAGATAGTGGTCAAGCGCTTGCCTATCAATAATTGAAAAAAAAAAAAAAACTATTTTAATTCGTCCTAACTGTCAGAAAACGCGTTTACCTAGTCCGAGTCCAATACCAGAGTATTGGGTTAGCATTTTTAATAGGCTTTTTAAGAAGAAAAAGTATTTAATGTCACTTAGTTGGTTTCTAGACTTTGTAGTCCGATGGACTAGGCCTTTTACACTAAAGTTAAGTAATAATCTTTTTGGCTGTTATAAATTTTTTTTGAGCTAGTTACGCCGTCCGTATCCAACAGGGGATGTCCTATTTTTTTTGTTTTTTTTATGGATGGGAAATCATCATATGACTCCTGCTGCTCTGGGTGGAGCGGGAAGGAGTGTCAGACTCTTACTGACTAAAATCCATCCGTGCTCCTCGTAGTACCCTTTGCTTTCCAGGGCCACGGTAACTCTTTCGAACAAAATCCGCAACCCAGGGGATGCACTTAGCGAGCGGTCAGTAGTGTAATTAGTATTAGTTAGCTGTTTAGCCCTGGCTGGAGGCCTTAAATTCATTTAAGGTCACCACAGGATAGTCCGGTTTAGCAGGTGATATTCCAAGCGTGCTAGATCTGCAAGTGGCCATACAAAACAAAAATATATAATACTAAAAAACTGCAACAAATTAGGTCCAAACTCATTCTAGAGATGTGATTGTCTCATACAAAAAAACACACGACAGTCAAACACATGAAATTTCTTTAAGCACTCAAGTTAATGAGAAATGAGTAAAACCCGATGTTTTTCACATAAAAAATATCATATTCTGCTAAATCTAGCAACAAGTTTTTTCGTTCATAAAAATTGCGCAACGAGGTTCTCCTTTAAAACCTTTTAAAATGTGGCGTTCTTTCATAACGGAGGGAAGTATTTTAAAATATTTCAACACTATGGTTATTTGGTCATTTGTATAGTTATCCAATTAATTGAGTGATGATAATGTTTGGAAATTTTCATATTTTATTTATTTATAAACTTTACACACACAGATGTACACAGAGGCGGAATTAATACCTCAGGCATTTTCTACCAGTCAACCTTTGGGTGATGCAGAGATTAATATTTAATTAATACAAACATCAACATAATTATATAAACTATACATACAATACAATACTATACCATATACCCAAATTAATAAACTTATACACGAATATACTTGAACAGTTGATGCAAACAAATAATGAGTAATAAATTAGCACCGTGACGATACCACTGCTAACTTCTTACGAGTGTGCTCGCGAACATTAACTTTGTTGGTTAATGGCTTAGTTGCCATCCTGATTTTCTGGGGTAACGCCATCCACAGAGAAATAGATTGAATGGAAAAATAACAGTGAATAAAGTCAGTACGGTGAGATTCATAATAATATTTCTGCTTCTACTAGACCATTATCATAAACTAGCTGCCGCCCGCGGTTCCGCCCACGTGAAAGTCAAAAAGTATCCCAAGGGAACATATTTCTGGGATAAAAAGTATCCTATGTGTTATTCTAGACTATAATCTACGTCTGTGCCAAATTTCATCAAGATCCATTCAGTAGTTTTTGCGTGAAAGAGTAACATACATACATACATCCATACAAACGTTACGTTACGTTTACAATATTAGTAAGGATAGTAGGAAAGGATGTTTGCGAGGCGAATGTTAAAACTTCCAAGCATGGTTGGTGCTTGTAGTCAGTCAATTCAGAGAATGATGGATTTTTTGTTTTGATTTAGATGTGGATTCAGGACAGCTTTAAGTCATTATTTCTGTTTTTGAAATTAAGTGTGTCAATAAATGTAGGTGGGTCAATGACCGTTATTCTTCATTTATCTGGCGCCTACTATAGCAAGTATTGTCCATTCCCTGGCCTAGCACTGAACTGAAGGATGTACTAGATATAGTAACTGTTTGGAGTAGCTTCGAGTCAAACTCATTTCACACACTTTTTATTTTCAAAGAGTCGATAAATACGAACGATTGATTGATCCTTAAACCAAATAACATAGAGACTAGTTTATTCAGTATCCCCAAACACAAAATAAGCACAAAAATAGGCTCAGTTCAAAAATACGCTAGCACGTATCGGTAATTCGTCTTCGAGAGTAGGTCGATTAGATTGGGGGAAAGCAGGCTAATGTGCCCAATTCCGGCCCGATGGGGAAGCAATTTGTCTCTTTAGAACACTTGCAATTTTAAAGCGTCTACGTGCTCTTCCTTTGTACAGTTTTAGTGAGTTCTAGATTCATATTTATTGTGTGTATCTATGTATTTCAATTTACTAAATAAATTACTATTTTTTTTTTTTTTTTTACATTTCATTTTATAATCATTATTTTATTTTAAATTTATATATTTTCATTATAAAATGTGTTCCGTATGGTGTATCCGTGGCATCACAGGCCCTATCGGAATACCAGCGCTGTGATATTTTCTTCATATATATCGCAGCTTATGCTGAGATAGGGACCTTTTTGGTCTCGCACAGAATATATATGGTGTTTTTGTTATTTTAATTTTAAATTAATTTGTATAACCTACGTACCCATCGTTAATTTTATTTTATTGTTTTACTTTTTGTTTGTCTTGTGCGAGTCCCAAATAAATATTTTTCTTTCTTTCTTTCTTTCTTTCATTAACCTCTTTCTGTTGTGTTAGTGTTTAAATAATAGTGGGGGTGTTGGCCTAACCTGTGATTTGAAAAAAATCCGATTTTTGAACGATTCAACGTAAGATTATTTATCTCATGAATTCGCATTTATCAATTTAGAAGTATTTCTGACAGATTAGAAACTCTTGTAATTTCTCTATATTCTCGACTTTGAAACGAAAAATTGATGTTAAAAACCTGGAAAAATGTAAGGAAATAAAAGGTGTTTTTGACAAAACGATATCTGAAGAATCAGTTTACGTAAGGAACATTTACCCAAAATGCCAAAATATACCTTATAGCTTTTAACTTAAGTGGCATTTACCAATAATGCAAAAATGTCCCTTACGTTAATTGGTATTTGGTATCAAAAACTCACGCCTTTTTAAACTCCACTAAAAGATTCGCCAGTTGCTTCATCATTTGGTAATAAAATAACGCCATAATACCAGAATGAATTTCCCTAATATTATGATGTTCGCGTCTTTTGAATCAATAGCAAACTTAGTATGAGTACGAGACAAGGGTAAACTCTTGTGAATTCCGGACGCAAACTCCCGGGTTTCATTGCCTTGCAGATGTACAAGTATAAGCTTCGTTAAGTCTTCTATTCAGCATCTGCCTAGCCTTTTCCCAACTGTATTGGAGTCGGCTTCCAGTGAAACCGGATTCAGCTGAATACGAGTATTTTTCGTGGAGCGGCTGCTTACCAGACCTCCACAACCCATTAACTGGGTAACACGGTACTTCTTTGAACGACTGGAGTCAGATTTTCTGGCTTCTGACAATCCGTAACGACTGCCGAAGATCTAAAAATGAGGCAGGACCACGGCTTAACGTGCTTTCCAAGCCACGGTGGAAACTCGATATGTTAAGATGGTCACCCATCTACAGACCGACCCCGGCAAGCGTTGCTTAACCTTGAAGATCGACCCATGCGACTGTAATTATTCCGTAGAGTATTCTATTACATAGTGAAAACTTATTATAGACTTGAGTAAAGAAAGACGATACCAGCTTTAGTACGTCTGACCAACATAAGTACTCCAGTCAAATTGGGGTTTTCACCATGGAATATCTCTAGACTAGGACTTCGAGAGAGTTTTTAGAATGCCTGAATAAAAGTTTGTAGAATTTATGTTTATGGATGGGAAATCATCAAATGACTCCTTCTGCTCTGGGCGCAGCTGAAGGGAGTGTCAGACTCTTAATGACTAAAACCCAACCGTGTTCCTCCTAATACCCTTTGCGTTCCAGGGCAGCGGTGACTCTTTCGAACAAATTCCGTAACTCTGGCAGGCATTGGCCCTAGCGGGTCCGTGTTCTATGCTGACATCTCTTTGAGGTGCGCGTGGAAAGCAACGCGCCGTCGACACGGGCCTGGTTCTGATCGGATGGTGATCCACCTATATAGAAGTTTACATATCTCATTCCGAGGTTGAAAAGCTCTTTTTTGGCGTAATTGACTGGACCAAAGGCCTCACTAACCTGACTGTTTATTTCTTAAAGAAAAAAACAATGAATCTCAAATGCCTTTTCTTTCTTTTCTTCTTAAGAGCGTTCACTACTATGTATTTTAGTAACAGGCAACCTTGACTACATGACATTTATGTTTGCGCATATTAATCACAATACATATATTTTGAACTTGACAATAGTTAACGCTGAGGGCTTAAACATTTTGGTAACATACTCTTCACGTGGACCATGCGATTGGTTTGCAGTTTTGTCAACAAACTACAATTTGTTTGGATACTCACTCTTAATTTAACTTCAGAAAAGCCTTGTCAATTTCTAGACTCTAATGATTGACATGACTTCCCCTAAGACAGAAAAAATACAAGCACTCAAAATAAAGGCGTAAAAGTCACATTTTCCTTCCATCAAGCTTTCGAGTGAATCTTGCATGTCAATAGCCAGTCACAAACGTCAATCCCAAACTAAGCCGGATTTTCATATAAGATAGATAGATAGATAGATAAAACATTTATTTGATGCAAGTAAAGAAACACGGCACACAAAAGAGTTACACAAATTAAGAAAAGTATGCAAATATTTGAAATAACAAAGGAAAAAAAAACAAAGTACCATGATTACAGTAGGTCTGTATGGCATCTGTGGCAGAAGTGCCAAACTACCTTCCTACATAAATGTATTTGAAAATGACAAGAGGAAAAAAAAAATATATATATGATCTTGTGCGGTGCGCGTCTCCAAGTTGCACCAAATGGGAGTCCAGCTCAGCATGTGCCAGGCAAATGTACCTGACGCTGGTATTCTGCTGGATCCTTATAGTGACATACGGACGTCAAGCAGATACAGTTAGAAAACGAGAAAAGTGAAAAAGTGAGTAGTGGTTTTGCATTACGTAACCGTTTGGTGAGTGTTTTCACATTATTTTGTACTATTAGGTGTATATGTAATATTAATAGACATAATTATATAAATTAAGTAAAAGGAATTATATTGATATGATTGTGTGTAAGTATTTAAAGTTATAATTAAAGTAAGCGATTGTAAAAGATAGGCTGTGATATACTGTGTTTACAAGAAGTTTTGCTTTTTTCCACAGACCTGCGGCGGGTACCCACTGCCAAACTTAAATTAACGACGTGTTCGAAATCGTCACGCCTAGTTCTTTCTGCGAGTTAATAAGGAACTGTCGAAGCCGACTTCTAAAGGTACCAAGTATTTTAATGTTTCTTATCGGCGGGGGAATATTGTTCCAGCATTTGGATGCAGCGTACCTGAAACTGCCTCTGAAAGCGGCTGTCTTGTGCGGCTGAGTAGAAAGTTGTTGCGAGCACTGTCTGCTTGCGCATTCCCTTCTACTAGCGATCCAGCTTAGTTTTTTGTAAAGGTAGCTTGGCTGCTTGTACTTTATAACCCCAAACAGCAGACAAGCCAAGTGCAGCTTACGACGCGACTTCATTTTAAGTATGGAGTGCTTATTTAAAAATGGTGTTACGTGAGTTCTTGGCGGGATTTTATAGCAAAATCGAGCGCAGGCGCTTTGCACTCTCTGTATCAGTCTATCAGTTCTTGCTAGTAGTCGAGGGCCAATAACTGTATCCGCATAATTTAAATTTGAGAGTACGAGCGACTCAACTAGTTGGATTCGCAGCTCCTCAGACAGATAAGGCCTTATTTTATAAAGGACTTTAAGCCGATAAAAACAAGTGCGCACTGACGCGGCCACATGCGCTTCGTATCTTAACTCAGCGTCCATGTTAAGACCTAAATTACGTGCTTCACTAACTCGACTGACCGATTCACCCAGAAGGGTAACGTTGAGCGTTGCAGGCACTGCACTAATTTGGCACTTGGTACCAAAAAGCAAATATTTCGTTTTAGTAGGGTTAAGTACCAAACCGTTGCTCTCAGCCCAACATGCTATTCTGTTGAGGTCATCGCTGAGATCCTTTAACGCACTCTCATAGTCACTTGGCTTAAAGGAAATATAAACTTGCACATCATCAGCATAAATATGGTACCTACATCGTTTCAAGGACTTTATAATGTCTGCACAATATAAAATAAAAATAATGGGACCCAGTATAGAGCCCTGGGGAACTCCCCTACTAAGGGGGGTGAGCGACGAAATAAAGGATGAGCCATCACTCAACCGGATCTCCACACGCTGCTGACGGTTAGTGAGATAACTAAGAAACCAGTTTATTGTATTTTGCTCAAAACCATAATAGTGCAACTTTGAAAGAAACAGTTCAACATTGATACAGTCAAAAGCCCGCGAAAAATCAAGCAGTACAAGGAGTGTACATAGGCCCTTATCTTGCGCTGCTAAAATATTGTCCGTGACATCCAAAAGTGCTGTAGCAGTACCACGCTGTTTACGAAAGCCTGACTGTAACTCAGGAAGTATTTCATTACTTTCCAAATATTTAGATAGCTGCTGGCACACGGCCTTCTCGGCAATTTTAGATAGGCAAGGTAGAATACTAATGGGCCTGAGATCTTTAAGCTCCGTTGGATTCGGTTTTTTGGGTAACGGTCTGACGATTGCTATTTTCCAGATGTCAGGGAATGTTGAAGAGCCGATCGAGCTGTTCACAATGTCGGTGATGGCTTTTAGTGTATGCGGGAGGGTTAACAAAAGCATATTCAGGGTTACCTTATCAGTGCCTTCCGCATTAGATTTAAGCTCGCGAATGTATTTTAAAATTTGACTTTCGCTAACAGATTGCAATGCGAATGCGACGCTATCATCCCTGAACCGATGAGATTCGAAGAAATTGCGTTGCGCAATATTGCAGACAGGGTTGCCAGGAACACTCAAAAAGTGATCATTTATTCGGTCTGGATCTCTGATGTGCGTAGGAAGGTCATCTATTTGTTTATTTGGTAGCACGGTATTTTTTAAATTCTTCCATAATGTTTTAGGGTCTTTAGCTTTATTATTTATATTAAAATTAAAGTATGCTACTTTTTCTCTAAAAATGGAACTCAACACCAGAGATTTGAGTTGCTTGTAATAAGCTCTTTTAGAATCGGACTTCGTCCTACGGTACTTGGACAGGGCATCATTTCGCAAGTGCATCATTAGTTTTATTGTGTCAGTAATCCAGGGGTATGACGGTTCCTTGATTAAGCATGTCTTAACCGGAGCGTGGACGTCGTAAATTCTTAAAATGTTCTTATTAAATATCTCAACCATGTCATTTACATTAGGCAAGTCGCAAATATTGTCCCAGTGTATTTGCGATAAGTCAATATCAAGTATCTCCTTGTTTATTTGTCTAAAGGGTCTATATGTTACTGTTTGGGGTTTATATTTACTACGCTTAATATTAAATTCACAGATGATAAGCGAGTGACCATTTAATGAGCCATAGGGCTCAACGGACACCCTTCTGTGGTTGAGATTTGTACAAACGAGGTCGATCAATGTTTCGCTATGGTCTGTGTAGTGGGTAGGTGAACTTACCAGCTGTTTTAGACTTAGGCTATTCAGAAACTCACTTACTTTCTTAGTTTGCCCGTTAGTATTCAGTAAGTTGACATTAAAGTCACCGAGCAAAATGTAATGGTCACATTTTATTAAGGAGCTAATGGAGTCAGTTATGGCATCGAGAAAGGGGTCCAAGTCGAAGCGAGGAGGGCGATACGCTGTACCAATAGCAATTTTAATACCATTTAGAGTTAGGGTGATCCACATTTGTTCTATGGTCCCGTATCTTGGGTCTGTTGGAGCGGACCAGTTACGGCAGGTCAGGCCGCGCCTAAGATAAAACCCCACGCCTCCCCCGCGCCCCCCGTGTACCGTCAGTGGCCGCGGCGTGTGACGCAGGCGGTAGCCTGGGACAGTAGGCGCGCGCCCCTCCTCTCCGGCCCGTAACCAAGTCTCGTTGACTGCCATAACGTCGAAAGAATGCCTTTCCACAGCTGCTATAAAATTATCGTGATTCGTACCAAGAGACCCCGCGTTCAAAAAACCAACTTTAAGGTATTTTTCAAGCATATTTCATTAATAAATAAAAACAAAGAAGTACTGTCGAGGATATGAAATGTTGTAGTTGGTCACAGTCACAGTGGAAACTGTAAAGTTTGAGCCTATGTAAAAAAACAAGTAAGTGAGGCAGATAACAGTAATTATATTTGAAGGCTAAAAAAGCAAATACTGAGGGTAAATGATCAATTAAAAAGGCGCTATTGTAAAAAATAAATATTGTAAATAGTAAAATAAAAATTATGATTGACGAAAATAATTTTAAATGAATAACTGCGATTATAAGCTCGATAAAAGGATTCATAAATAATAGTTGTGCATTAATCATTGTATAATGTGTAAATAAAATTAGTGTATAAGTTATTGTATAGTATAATAATTTGATAGTCGAATGAATACAATAAATACTTTCATTAAGATATTGTATCTTCTCAGTCATGTAAATAATATCTGTAAATGTTTTAAAAATCTGGTAATTCGTTATTTGTCGAGAACTCAATAATACCAGTTTACTCCCATCCGGGAGCACGGGAAACACACACCGCTTTGCGATAATAACAATATTTTTATAGTTAAAGAAAAAAAAATGAAAATTTGAAACGAAAAAATATAAAGTTTCTTTGCGACATGCAAAAGAACCCAGCAAACAGGTTATGGCATTTACAAGAAAAAAATGTACATAAAACAGGTTAACATTACGTGCTCGGAAGAAGTGCAAACCGGCCATCAGCCAAAAATCCTACAAATGTCGCTGTCACATCGAACTCGTGTAGCTTTTTGATTATCTTCCCTGCGTGCAAAGATTTTCCCATCCCTTGTCCAAACGTATTTCCATTTGTGCCGACTCCCCGCTTGACGAGCGTTATAAAATAACTGGCGGTTCGTCCGCGTTAAACGCTCATTAACGTAAACACGGTGCACCGGCCCAGTCATATCAAGGTCATGTGTACTTAGCCCGCGTCGCACTCGAGCCGCTCGCAGTAGTGCGTCGCGCGTAGCTCGCCTTGCGAACCGCACGGATATGCTGCGCGGCCGCTGCGCAACGGGGTCGGCAGAGATGGAGTTGTCGGATAGTTGTATTCGATTTCGGAGCGCGGATCCCAGTCGTTCAGCATGCACAACATCCCTTTCCTCAATGGTGACGCCAAGCTTTAAGGAAAGTACCTTAACTAAGTGTAGGGCACTCTCGTCCTTGCATTCAGGAATACCAGCAACCTCGATGTCGTTCAGTAACAATTCCTGATCCCGCTCGTTTAATTGGCATCTCAGTTCACCAATGGTGGCCTCCAGCGGATCTCTGTCCGGCTGAACTTTCTGCTCCAGCTTAAGTTCCAGGGCACTGACTCGCGCTTCCACGCTGTCCATCCGCTCGTTAGAAGTTTTGATGGAGTCTCTGAGGTGAGCCATTTCCGTCCGTAATTGCTGGAATTCCGCATGCATTAGGCGAAACTCTTTACGCAGCTCTTCTTTAAACAGCCGCAGCTCGTCCGCGAAGGCAGGAGACAGATTAGTGTAGCCGGCGTCCACTGCCGTGCAGTCCAAAGTGCTGGTGTCCATGAGCTCCTCAGAACATCTGTGCTCCTCTACCTGAGCAGCCCTAGCTCGAACTGGTGTCTCCGCCTTATTATCCCTGACCCGATTCTTGTCGCACTCAGGGCAGCGCCAAGTTGGTTTAATAAAGCCAGTGCCAGGAAGGCAAACACAAGCACGATGGTAAAACCCATTACATTGGCTGCATTTAGCGGCATCCATCGGTGATAAAAATTTAGCGCAACCACCACATTTCGCTGCAGGCATGTTTCGTGCGTAATTGGTTCCGCGTCTCCCAAATACGTATGTTATTGATTAGTTAGTTGTTCCGCACAACGTCGACAGATGGCGCTGTTTTAAGTTATGGTTTAAGGAGGTCTATGGCTTGATAACACCATACAACACCACTGGGGTAAACAGAGTAAAAACGCACTCTCGGGCGACACCTCAGGGAAAACTTTTAACTAGGTTCAACTAATATGTTTTTATAATTTTAATGTTAGGGTAGATTACTGCCACTTTGTCTTAAGTTTTTTGTAAACACATTAATTACTTTTTATACACTGCACTTGCACACTGGATAACGTTTCGTGTGGTGAATTACTGTTTGATGTAACTTTATGTATTACAATTGTTCTTAAAAATGTGTTATTTTATTTAAACCACTCTTCGCGACAGTTAGGAGTACCGACCAACTCGACGTCCGTGACGTCACCTTCATTATAAATTGTATTGCCACAGCTTCCGCCAAACCGACCGGCAGAACAACGGGCAAATAATAGACACAAAGCCTCAAGTTATACGACTATAGATAGTGGACAGATGCAGTAACCGCAAGAATGAAGTATGCAAGTTTTATTTTAGGAACAGTTCAATTCAAAAACACGGTTGGCGCAGTGGTTAGTCGATCGACTGCTGCGCTGCGAGTCGCGGGTTCGATTCCTGCACGGAACAAATATTTGTATGGCTTACAGATGGTTGTTCCGGGTCTGGCTGTTTGTATATGTGAGTTTATATGTTTGTAAACGCCACCCATGACACAGGAGAAATTCCTAGAGAGTAAAAATAAGAGTAAAAAATACCATACCACTGCATGTCACGTCAAACTCTATAGAAAAGCTTTTAAGTTTCTTTAGGCTTAGTTGCTAACCCATTACTAATGAAATACCCCTTGTTAGCAACTAACTCTGAGTTAATTCATAACTTTGGTTGGTGCAAGCAGGCCCTAGACGACAATGTCAATCCTTTTAACTTCAACAAACGTACATAACAAAACATATTTGGAGGTAGCGGAACAGAGAGTAAAGTCCAGCATACCTCCATTGGAAAGAGAGGATCCTCCGACCAGACGGTTGTTTGTGTCTGGTGGGCAACTGCCCGAGAGTTGATATTCGGGCTTTGCATATGTTCTAATCGCACGGTAAACTTTGATATGGGCGCTGCGAGTCTCATTTGTTGTGATGTTGATTCTGCTACGTTGATTTTTGTGGCGGCATGAATGCCGCTACACATTCATTGTTTAGTATGTTTTGTTATGTACGTTTGTTGAAGTTTCATACAAACTTTCAAGTCCTTATTTTTCGAAATTAATTAACCGATTTCAATTGAACTTGATATGCTTTTGGAGGTAGCGGAACAGAGAATAAAGTCCCGCATATTCCGTTAAAAAGGAAGCCTCCGACTGGAAGGTTGTTGGTGTCCGGTGGGCAACTGCCCAACAGTTGATATTCGGGCTTTGCATATGTTCTAATCGCACGGTAAACTCTGATATCGCGATTTAGGATTTTGTCAAGCTAGTTTACAGCTTTCGAGATAGATGGCGCTGCGAGTCTCATTTGTTGATTCTGCTACGTAGATTTTTTGTGGCGGTATTAATGTCGCCTACATACGCTAGATATCTAGGTCTAAATCGTTACTAGAGAAAATCTTCGAAAAAGAGTTTACAGGGAGAGAGAGGGCGATTTTAAGTTTTCTATGGAAAGTGAAAAATCACTCTATCTTCCCCTGAACTCTGAACTGTTTAGACCTGGATATCTAGTGGCTGCATACCAAGTTTCATCAAAATTGGTAACTTTTTTTCAAAAAAAAAAACAGGACGTGAAAGTTTATGTATTGCCGTACGGCGTAAACGCTCAAAAGGATAATAACTATGCGTGACAGATTCTGTTTTTTAGATCTACAGTAAAAATAAGAACGCCCTAAGCTTTGGTTAAATCGTACCGCGCGCTTTTAATGCTATTAAGGTCCATTTTCACCAAGCTAAACTGATAGCGATCAGCGTATAAATCACGTTTATGAGCTGTCAGTGTCACTATTTTTCTATGAAATATTGACGCTGACAGCTCTTGAACGCAGTTTAGATGTACTGATCGCGTTCAGTTTCATTGGTGAAAATGGCCTTAACACGTTTCCAAATTAGAATTCAAAACAGTTTCCTTTCAATTTGCCTAGTGTTTCGGCGTTAACTCGATCAAAATCTCTTACAGCCCATTGGGCGACAGAATTTAAGAAAAATGGCGTCTACATGAAATCAAACGGCGAAGATCGGACAGACACTATCAGTCGGAAATTCTTTTTTCCCCAACTTGTCCTCTATTTGTTTTATCAAACGGGAAGAAAATTTCCATCTGTTCAAATGGATGCCTCCGTTCGGAATTATTTTTCGGATTTCTGTTATTTCATCGTACGCCACTTGGGTAGCAAAAAGTTTTTGGCGCGGAACAATTTCGTTGAGCAGTTTTTTTGGAAGAATTGCAAGAAGTTAGTCTTTTTCATATTTTGTTCGAGTTTCGTGGAATATTTTTATGTGATTTGGGAAATTGATGTTATTTGCGGTGGCTGAGAGTTTGTTTTGATTTCGTGAGGCGTGTTGTGACCTTTTCTGTTCAAATGGGCGGGTTTTGAATTGATTAATATTTGGATAAAAGAATGCATCAAACTTTGGTTTCAAGCCAACAATATTGACAGGACGGTGTTGAGGCTATATTTATTTCTCTATTGGATCGCCAATAGAGGCTACACAATCACATGGATCATCATCAACATAGCAACCGAAAGACGTCCTCTGCTGGACATAGGCCTCCCCCAAATGGGGGGGTTTGCCATAATCTCCACGCTTGGCAGCCGGGTTGGCGATCGCAGTGTAGCTGTCGCGATGTAGCTACAGAGAATGCTGCTGCCCATTCTCTGGTGAGTCCCTCAGTCGCGGGAAGTGAAGGGATGGTGCTATTCTTTTACGTCCGACACCATACGGAACAACGGATAACATTCATGCAACTTTCAAATACTTTATTCAGTCATCAGCGGTTAGTGTATTTAACATAGCTATTTTTAGTTATTACAGTACTAAAACGATTACCGAAACTAATTAGTGATCAAATAAACTTTAAAACAGCCTGTTTATATGTTCTATAGAAACTGACATCCGTAGCTTCTCTGCAAATAAACTACGCAGAATGAAACTATACTATCTAAACAGACGCGTTGAGAACACTCAGACCAACAAAATATGTCTTGAGATTATCTTCTTTCTTCTATCGTTGCCGAGATCACAAAAAAATCCTTACAAAACTCCTCATTATAATCTCACAGAACCCAAAACCTCTAAGTCCCCTCTATCACTCCAACTAAGGCCTCAAGCCCCACAGATAGATGTAACTGGATATTACCCTAAATCCTCGCAGGGCCCATTAGACTGGACAAACGGGATTAATTAGAGATCCCACTTGGCAACTACCGACCTACTTAAACATAAGTCTGCCTCACAAATTGGTCGACGTATCGATATCGGGAAATGTAAGTGCTGGGTTTAAAGAGTTTGTGTGATGAAGTTTTGGATCGAGAGCGTTTACGCCGTACGGCATTTCATAGAAACTTACAAGTCCTTATTTTTCGAAATGAATGAACCAATTTTTACAGATTTTAGTCGGTTCGATTCCCGGATGGGTAAGCGAATTTTCGAAAATCTTTTAATGCAGTTTTCTTTCTATTCAAAAATAAAGGAATGTTTTCTTTGATTAAAATTTTCTATCTACAGTAGTAGGAGTACTTTCCCTTCAGGTGGCATTACAAAATTCCACCCTGTGTTCTACCTATCTAGATAGATAGGTGGAACACAAACGTTTAAACTAAGATAGATATCTTAGTTTAAACGTTTTTACATAGGGCTAATGGGGTATTTTACGTCGCTAGTAAAAATTGTACCATCATAGTGACGTGAAGCGTATTTTCGGCGCACTGTATCGTCTTATTTATTCGTGTCTAATATTTTTTGGAAATCTATCTGACGGCTAATTAGATTAATTAGATTTTTTCAGTGAAATACCATACAAAGTAAAGTGTTTTTTACTTTTAAAATGTTTGTTCTTTAACAAAGCAACTAAGCATTAAAAGGTGCAGGAAAATAAAGTTTTCAAACCTCTAAAGTTGAAGTGAAATCCAGAATTTAAATGCAAAGTTTGCTCAAGATTAGTTTGAACTTTTTGTTGCTGACGTTCTTATTTCTAGATCCTATTGGTACCTGATAAGGTTCTTATTTATTTGCAGGTCCTGGAGTGGCTGCGTTGGACCTGTCTTCCACAAGGTGCCTAGATGACCTGGTGAAAGCCGCGGGTGTTTCGATGGATGTGCGAGGAGCACGGGAACTTTGTGGAGGTCTATGTCCAGCAGTGGCGGTCTTTCGGCTGAAATGAGGACGAAGTGAATTATTGTAATCATATGAACTTTGCAATTGTATTAATTTGAATATTTATTGGGTTATTCTCTTATTGGAACGCTATACAGAAATAATACCACAGCACATAACATGGATCTCTTCTCATTCGTATTCTACATTGCTTTGACGGATTCACTGTCAAGCCGCTTCCAGGCGACTTTGTCTTCGGTTGTTCTTAGAGCAGTAGTGACAGCGAGTCCTGGCTGTCTATTCTGTCGACATCTCACCTTGTACACTCAGGTGGAGTGAACGACAAGTGAACTGTCATCCCATCTTGTTTGTATGGTTTGACAGCTCACTTGTCGTTCACTTTGCCTAAGTTTTCACCGACATGTTTACAGAATCGCACTGCTATTATCGCCTTGATTTGATCAAACCAGCGAGGAGGTGAACGTCCAGATTTTTTCCAAGTTATTCCAAGATAAAGCTAAAGGTCCTGGATAACAAACAAACCTGCGACCGACACTCAGAACCCCCATTTCGTTTCAGTAAGGAAATGATTTTATAAATAATCGTATGAGGATGTAATTGAAACGCGAATGGAAAAACATCAGCTGAAAGAAATATAAATAACCTCCGATCTAAGTGTAGACAGGAATACGGAATTTCAAAACTGCATGCATGAATAGTGTGGGCCCCTTTAAACGGGCAAGTTTACTTGCATGATTAGAATTAGGGTAGGAGTCAAGTTTGCTAGGGTAGCGGAATTTGTTCGAAAGAGTCACCGCGGCCCTGGAACGCAAAGGGCATGAGGAGGAACATGTATGGGTTTTAGTCAGTAAGAGTCTGACACTCTCTTTCACTCCACCCAGAGTGGAAGGAGTAATGATGGTTATCCATCCTTAAAAAAAAGAGTGAAGTTGCTGTTACTTTTTCCAGAATTGTAGAGATCCAGATTAAAGCTGGGTTAACAACCGGTTTCTGAGTTGCGAATTTGAAGTTGAGAACTTTTATAATTTAATCTGAATTTGACAAAACCTAAAATTATTTGAGTCAGGTATGCTAAGATTTAGATAACCTGTTCAACTGCTAAGAATAGCTGATACTTGACAGTCGCAAAAGTGATGCCAAAATTGATAGAACTCATCTACTCAAATTGTTCATTTGAGAAAACCTTCCTTCTTCATGATGAATCCGTTGTAAAAAACGGATAGTGTCCTATATAGCTCTGTCTCTGTCTCTCAGCGGAATAATGACGGTATTGGCACGTCATAGTAGGGGTAGATGTCGAAGCCAATACGCTACGCTACGCTGATTAAGCGTATTGGCTTGGCCAAAATCGGCCATTTAAATGGTCACGCAATGACATAAGTAATATCAGTGGCACCGTTCAATGAAAAGGCTAGGCTTTTAATGAAACGGCTGATTAAGTTAGTTGGCTGCGGCAGATACATACTTATCTAAGTCAACTGCCTTGGGCCTCAAACAAAACCTTTTAGAGTAAAAGTTTTTCTTGACCATACCCAATTTAAAATTCTAGCTTCTTTTCCTCATCTTGTTGAAAATGATGACGCTGTTTAAAGATTTAACTCCCTCGCCTACAGAAAATACTAGTCAAATTCAAACGCAGCATCGTCCCGAACCGCAGGGAACCCACGGGAAATGTGGTTTTATGCGGACGCTACACAAATAAACTGGTTTTAAGAAACCCCCCAAGTCTCGGCGAAACTTGTACGTTACGTAAAATGCTTCGGGATTCTGTTCAACTGAGTTGCATTCTAACCGAACTTGGACAAAACGTTTTTATTGATCTTTTGTACGAATGGGGAATAATTAATTTTCGTGTACGTGATCTTTGAGTTTTCAGTTAGTTCGGGAGAATGGGAGAGTGTAGGGGAAGTTGGTGCTTATGTGGGATTTTGTTCTATTGGGATAGATCTCACAGTAGGTAGTCTGGTCAGTCATCGAGTTTTAAGGCCTCCACAGACAGACAGACGTAACGCGACAGTGCAACATTTCTCATAGAATTCTAGCTCGTTTACAATGCAAAAGTAAAAATTACAGATAAATGTTTGGGTATCCTTGTTGCGTCGTGACTGTCTGCGGCAACTTTTGGAAAGGGACTCTCACAGAGACATGAGCTGTGTTAGAAAATTCGAGTGTCATATTTACGCCCAGGTTTTGCGTACTTTGATTTGTATGTTGGTAGTTGAATTAACCCCTCACTGCATTGCCGAACTACGGTAGTAATGTATTCGCAATCGATGGAAACCTGTCAAAATATGAATTTAGGGCCAAACAACTGTAAAATTCTACTGATTTCTAAGCAATGTTCCCATTCGCAATTCAAAATCAAGTCATTTATTCAAATTAGGCTGAGAGCCAGCCTTTTTGAACGTCAAATTTTACATAAAGACAGTCCCCCAAAACGCCCACCCGTCACCACTTCCTAGTGTTTTAGCTGGGAAGAAGAAGTGGCGCAACAAACTCCCCAGCAAAATTCAGTCGCAATCTTTCAAAAAAGCCTTAATTTCCATATATTTTTGACAGATTGCGACTGCCATGCGAATGAATGCAAACGTTGTCTAAAAATTAGTAGTTGGCACTCAGATTAGACTACATTTGTTGGGTCTTTCTCTATTCCATTGTTGTCGGGCCATTGGACAGCCGATGATCGCCGATCATTATCGAGCGCGGCACGAAGGACTACCAACACATATATAAGGTAGTCGTTCTTTGTTTCAGCGATTGTCGCTGCAAATGTAGCACTGAATCGACTCAATACGAGTGATGTGCTATACAAATCTCGGCTTTGACATGGGAAAGGTGTGAATCGATTGTGGCAAGAGGGGTCTGTGTTTGCGGTTGTATGAGAAAGTCTGCAGATTTGTTTCAGGTCAGTTAGATTTCAGTAGTAGTACAGTTCTATGTAAGGAACACAATTGGTCAAGTGCCACCAACATTCCTGTTTGAAAGGTGCACAAAGATATGTTTACCAGGCGGTCGATTCCGGACAAAACGCACTATTGAGTTGGGTGAATAAATGCTAGTATATGTATACAGGTTGTTACAAAAGTGCGTAGTCATATATAAGGATGGTGTTCTGTAGATGATATACAGTAAAAAAAAAACGGTCAAGTGCGAGTCGGACTCGCGCACGAACGGTACGCGGTATCTGGAAAAAACGGCAAAAAAATCACATTTGCTGTATGGGAGCCCTACTTAAATATTTATTTTATTCTGTTTTTAGTATTTGTTGTTATAATAGCGGCAACAGAAATACATCATCTGTGAAAATTTCAACTGTCGAACTATGTCGGTTCATGAGATACAGCCTGGTGACAGACGGACGGACAGCGGCACATTTAAATGAAAAGGCTAGGCAACCAATTTAGTGGTTGATTAAGCTACCTAATTCACTGTGATATATTATATATTTCAATATTGTTTTCTTACTGGTGAATAAATTATAATAATATTATAAGCGTACAAACTTCGTAAACTTCGTTCTAACCGATATGAGATGCACACTTGGAAACCCTCGAATGTTTGCTGATCAACTTTGGCAGAAATCTGAATTATTAATTTTGTTTACGTTCTGGTGTCAGCGAAGTATGATGGGTAATTTAGAAGTCTTGAAACTTTTGCTTGATTTTGTGTATAATTTGGAAAAACAATACGACGGCAAAGGATAGGGAGGGCACAAAATATGGTGCTATTGTTGTTCTTCTGCTTTGTTTGCTGTATTGCTAAAGCTCGCTTTTTACTATTGATGTAATAGTTACAACCCTGACGTCTTTAAGTCAAGAGTGAATAGGTTACTTCTGGGTAAACGTGCTTCATCTTCGGCCACTATTTTCTATTTTTCCCCTTATGTATATCGGCTACCCAACATCACCCTTAAATATGACCACGCATTTATAGGGTGTTTCAACACCCTGTATATATAGGTACAAATGAAGCGCCGAAATGTATGTACGCGCATAGCTTGAGAACGACTTTACCGATTTGAATAATTCTGTTTTGTTTGGTTCATCAGAATAAATTGACGGCCTAAAAAAAGGGGTAATTGACGGGAGCGAAGCCGCGGGGGACAGCTAGTTTAAAATATTACTTAGGAAAGTTTAGATAAGAATTTCAGTTACACCACACAATTTTATACATCTACCCTTGTATAAAATTTAAAAAAACAATCCGACCTTTAACCGGTTTTCATCAAACGTAGCTAAGAACACCCCCGTCTAATTCACTATTCAGACAAAAAAAACAGAACCGAAATCGATTCATCCGTTCGGGAGTTACGATGCCACAGACAGACACTGACGGGCAAAGGAGAGGGCAATGCTCGGAGTTTCCTTGCATGATCGAATCAGGAATGATGAAATCCGCAAGAGAACCAAGGTTACCGACATAGCCCGAAGGATCGCCAAATTGAAGTGGCAGTGGGCAGGGCACATTGCTCGCAGAACATATGGTCGATGGGGCCGAAAAGTTTTGGAGTGGCGACCGCGTACCGGAAGACGCAGAGTTGGAAGGCCTCCCACAAGATGGACCGATGACCTGGTGAGGTTCGCGGATAACCGATGGATGCGAGACGCACAGGACCGGTTGTTGTGGCGACACTTGGGGGAGGCCTATGTCCAGCAGTGGACGTCTTTCGATATGATGATGATGATGATGATGATGAGACAGACACACACACAGACACGTCAAACTTATAACACCCCGTCGTTTTTGCGTCGGGGGTTAAAAACACCCAACATCCGTCCCAAATATCTTATAATAAACTCCGTCCTCCCTTTCAATGCAGACTGATCTCAAGGAATAATATTCGTTGGCAACATGTTCTTTATCTGTTTAATTTATTGGAAAGGATAACCATTAGTGTGTGGTATTGGCAGGCGCGTATTGAAGGGGAATTGACTTCAATGGTGACGATTATATTGCGAGGAGCTCGTGGCTAAAATATAAGCAGCCGCACAGGCCGCTTCAAGGTTAAGCAGCGCTTGCCAAGGTTGGTCTGTGGATGGGCGACCATCTTAACATATCGAGACTTCTCCGTGCCTCGGAAAAGCCGTTGGTCCCGGCTGTCATTTGGAGATCTTTGGCAGTCGTTAAGGATGGTCAGAAGCCAGAAAATCTGACACCAGTCTTGCCAAGAAGTACCATGTTACCTATTTTATGGGTTGTGGAGGTCTGGTATTCAGCTGAAACCGGTTTGACTGGGAGCCGACCCCAATAAAGTTGGGAAAAAAGGCTAGGCAGATGATGGTAACGATTATATTGCCAGTTTATCTCAGCTGAAATCTGCACCTCGAGGTACGATTTTGGGTAGAATAGTGGATGTGTTTGGATCAATATATAGATTCGGAGTATTTGAGATACAGAGCCCCTGTGACGTGGAAAGTATAAAAGGTTTACCTACCCTTTTGATCGAGATCTTATTGGATAAGATAAGAACACCAATACGTTCTTTATCATAGACCAAAAATAGTCACACAAACATAATTTCAAAGGTTTCTGGCAGCGATAGGTTTTATCGCTGCCAGAAACCATTGGATGGACTGAAAGAAACTAGAAAAAAGAGATGGATGTAGTTGAAAACACCTGCACTTCAACTCTATCAATAAACGCAACATTTGAGAATAACTAGATAATAGAAAATAATTAGTTATTACACGACAATTTTTATCATTATTTCTCAAGTATCGTCTTCATTGAGAAACCTGTAAAGACTTGATTATTTGTCTTGTCATCGTTAGTTACAAATAATTCATGAGTGTCTGCTTATAAGTGTGCTGTTATCAACACACTTGTAGGCAGCCTACTGGTGAAAGTCTTATGACTTGCAGCAGTAGATATATAATTTCCATATAAACATAGACCCCAATTATAGTCCTCGTCGATGTGGCGACGCACTTCTCCATACAAATTTTTCATTTTAATTTTAATGAACTCGGATGATATATTTGGGCATAGTAATGGGAAACAAAAACTATATCCAGCAGAAAAAATATCGTTCGAAATTCTTTGTATAGGAAGATCGATTTACCGCCCACAGGGCGACGCTTAGAGAAGTCATAGGCCTTCATCAACGCGTCTACTGATGTTTATAGGTCCACCAGTGTTTCTTGGCCGTTACTAATATAGGTATCCCATTAAACATTTCCAACTAAGCTAAATATGCTGGCTAAACATAAAACCTCTTATATTTCATCACACAGTCCAATATCTCTTTCCCATTACTACCCAATAATTGAATTTCTCTCCCAAAAATACTAATACAATGTCAACTTCGGAACGTCTCCCTCATACACAAAGGCACAGCCAGTACCTGAAAGCCTGAAATTCCGCGTAATTATTCACCGTACGAATAAGTACGGCGCCTGAATTTCAATAAGACATTGTGAGATTTCCTTTAACCAAAGAATGGTGGTTATAATAAACATATTAGTAGCAACCGTGGTAAGCCTCTGGATTTGTGTGCTTCGAATGTTTCATATTTGTTTGGTTCCCTTGTGTTTAGTATGAGGTGCTCGTTAAAAGTTTCAGGTTTGCTTTATATGTTTTATCATGTTAGCATAAGTACAAACAATATTTAATTTAACGATCAAAGAAATAAAAGATATGGAATCGATATATGGTCCTTTTTTTTTTTTTTTTTTTGGATGGGAAATCATCAAATGACCCCTCCCGCTCTGGGTTGAGCGGCAGGGAGTGTCAGACTTCTACTGACTAAAACCCACCCATGCTCCTCTTAGTGCCTTTTACGTTCCAGGGCCGCGGTAACTCTTTCGAACAAATCCGCAACCCTGGTAGGCACTGGCCCTAACGGGCCCCTACATCGATATATGGTCCTTCGAGCCGGATCTTGTACTGGCCGCCAAATTAAATCTAAACTTAGCATCCAGACCGGTCTAGTGTATAAGTATAATCTAAAGGTGTTTATGAACAATAATGTTAGCAGATTTAACGTTAATTTGTTCAACACGAAGGAGTCGAACCTTTTTGTAAGATATACTTTATTTTACACCACCATCTACTTATTACAATTGCGTCTATCGTAGCACTAGATGCATAAGTAAACTTAGCAGAAAATATTTCTTGTCAAACAGAGACTCCATTTTCTTATTCTACAAAATAAAAGCCCATTTTCTCAGTGACCCCGTTTACTTTAACAACAGACTTCCCTAATAAAATCAACTTTCAATATTTATGACAAGCACGAACCGGTGTAAAGCGTCACCAGTCATTATAAGTACAACAGATTTGCGTACTGAGGGAAATCTTCGTCAACACACCACACCGGTGACAAAACAAATTAAAATCACCCAAACGAAAATTTCATCAACCATCGCTGGCTTTGAACGACCAATGGAAAGTTGTCCGGAACAAAACTGGCAATGGATGTTTTGCTAAGTGAAGTTGTGGTCTTAAAAATCTAGGTTGATGTTGTCGTGGTGCTAGGTGAGAAGTGTTTGCAAAGCAAGCTAAGCTGTCTAAGGAATTAGGAGCCTCTAAGTATTCAGGGACGCTGAATAAGTGCGCGCTTTGATGTCTTACAACCTGCTGTTTGGATGGAGTGCAGGTACTCAGGTAATGGGTTAAGGATAATGAAGGTGTAGGTGCTTGTGAAATGGGAGGAAGAAAGAACTCTAAGTGCCGAAATTTTGTTTAAGGTGTGCTTTGGCTGCAGTTGAGCTAATTGCCGATTTCCAGAAGACAACGTTAGAGTGAGATGGAGCAGTACAAGACGAATAGCGCTAGGCCTTCTTCACAACGGAGTCATGATAGCATTGGGCACGTTTATTAGTGATAGAGGGTGACGTTTCGAGTTACTGAATTTGTTCGAAAGAGTCACTGCGGCCCTATAACGCAAACGACATTTGAAGGAACACGGATGGGTTTTAGTCAGCAAGAGTCTGACACTCCTTGACCTTTCCCCTTAAGGTGAAGACCTTAAGAAGAGATGACGTAAATATAATAGTTAAAATGCAAAACCACATGCTTAGTTTAAATACTCATCATCATCATCTTCCTGCCCTTATCCCATGTTACTTGGGGTCGACGCGACCCTTTTTTTTTCTTCCATTCTGTCTTATCAGCCGTCACATTATCACTAACTCCCTTTTCTGTCATATCGCTCCTCACACAATCCATCCCTCTTTCTTTGGCCTCCCTCTCCCTCTCCCTCCATCCACTTTTATTTATAGTTTAAATACTAATTAGCAGAATATTTATTTGATTTTTCTCTTAATCGCATTTCAGCAGCTGAACGGCTGTAGATAAAAGGAACACAAGTTCCATGACCTGAATTATTATCCCAGTGTCACGTTGCCGTTGTTTAAATTATTATCAACATTCGCGCAGGCAAAGACACTGGCATTGGCAAGTTTCATATAAAACCCTTGCTATCCGACACTGAAGGCTACACCAACCACAAACAGTGATGGTCTGACAAAGCAAGACCGTAATTCGTTAATTGAGCGCAGTTAAATGTGCAACTAATTTGAATAAGCCTCACGTGGTCGCTGTTACGTGTGCCCATAGAAACTAATGGTGATCGAGTAGTTGGTGGAACATTTGCTAGATTAGGTTTCAGGCTGGGTTAACGGTGGAGTTTCACATTATTTTGGGTGCTGTAATTAGTACCTATGCAGTTTTCACGGGAATTTGAGTGATTATGACGCGTGATGATGATAATGGCGACTGCTCTGCAGTTACAAGTAATCTGTCAGTTGAACATGGTTATAATGGAAATTACAATCATGATAGCATGGAAAAACTATGCAGTTTTAACGGGAATTTTAGTGATGATTACGTAAGATGCTGGTAATTACAACTGTTGTACAGTGTGGTGTATGAATATTAGAGTTTTTTAATCTGGGTTTAATAAGGTCTCGGAGTGCTACAGATGTACCATTATATTTGCGTCATTGCGTATTAGTCAGTATTCTACTATACGCGATTTATATGTCTTTATCAACATTTTGGTACGAGTAGATTGTTAATCAATCACGTTTCAGCAGCTGAAAAAATAGGAAAAAATCGGTAGACGGGTTTCATGGTCTGAATTATTAACATTGCGGTACGTTGCCCTGGGATAATTTCCGTGATTCACGCAGGCAAATTCTTCTTAGGGATTCTTCTAGAACCCCGGAATAAGGATGTTTCTTGAAAAAATCAAACTAGTTCGTCAGATAGATTTCCAAAAAATATTGGATACGTATCGTCGCACTCCTTCGAAACGGCGGACCGATGTTTATGAAATTTTGAAGTATATTTGGTAGGTATAAGAATAAGTGGGAAAGTGTATTTCATACTTGATATGCGCGTACGAAGTCGTGGGAAAAAGCTAGTATTCGTATAGATATAGTATAAGTAGCCTTTGACCGCGGCTCCGCCAACGTGGATGTCGGTTATCGCGCAAAAAGTAGCCTATGTCCTTCTCCATATCACAGGCTATATATCTGCCAAATTTCATGACGATCCGTTCAGCCGTTTTAGCGCAAAAGCGTAACAGACAGACAGACAGACAGTGCTACTTTCGCATTTATAATATTGGTAGGGAAGTAGGGATTTTGAATCTACCTCAATCATTTTATGAAACCGTTATTGAAACCATAACAGCACTTAACTATTACGTAATAAGTTGAGATGACGACCCAGTTCTAATTTCATATTACATACATGTACCAAGTGCAGCAATTCCGCCTGGAATTCTGTCCAGCACTTAAGGGGAGGCGGTGTGCAGATAAAAGTAAATTATCGTGCATATTTCCCTGAGGATCGCCGCGTCATAGCGGGAAAGTAAAAGTCTACGATATTGTGGTGCTTGCAAACTATCTGCAGACTTCTCATTAGTATTGCATTTAGTTACATGGAGTTGTTTCAGGCTTGAAATACTGGGGCAATGAGGTCGATACTCATCGAATTTTTCGGGACACCGTCAAGCAGTTAGTCGAATCTTCATTATGATAGCATTTTTTGTACTTTCCTCAATCGATATATTTACCGATATCGATATATCGATTTTTTTTACCGATAAATTTCCTATGAAATTATCTTCTGATAAACTATGTTTTTTTCAAAGCAAAGATAGCCTATGACGCAAGCCAGTACCTCAACAAACAAACAATTACAATTGTTTATAATTTTGGCAGACTCATTTATAAAACTATCACCATTTCCCAACAACAATTCAACACAGGCCTATTTTCTACGTAGAATAGCCTCGTATTTATCCACACCACCACGCACTGCTAATAAACTAGCTGGCGGCTAGACATTAGAAATGACAGGATAGCAATAATACGAACTTCATCGAATACCAGCTCTTCCAGCTGCAGACGTGCTGCCATTCCTTGATAGCTGTGTTTTACTGTGCCACTCATTTGAATAAGCCTTATGGGGGTATTACGTGTGCTGATAGAATTAACTCTGCAAATTTGGTTTTGTTTTCCTTCTGATCCGGCTTCATGTGAAGATCGCTCAGGTCCATAATGGCTCCTGTTACATGTATGGGCAAGCAGAGAGGCATTGCTGATTTCTTCCAGAATCCCAGAATAGGGATGTTTCCTGAAAATATCGTATTAGGCTGCAGAAAGATTTCCAAAAAATATTGGACACGTATTTTGTCTTTCGTCTCGTAAACAAAAAATGGAAACGATACAGTGCGTTGAAAACTCATATGATGTTATAGACCGATTTATTTTTACCGGATAGTGACGCCACAAGCCCCCACTCCTGATATTTGATGCGTTTTATCTTCTTCAATTTTTTATTGATTTCATAAAAAAAATACGTGTCCAATATTTTTCGATAATTTGAACTAAACTCTTAAAACTGACAGACTAAATATAATCACATTTTTTTACCAGGAAACATCCCTATTGTTCACAAACGAGTGCCCATCTTTTAATTTTAGGATTCAAAATAATTGGATAAAACAATCCTTGCAAATTAACTTGTGTTGGTTAGTATAACCCATTTCAAAAATGCAAGTCACCGTGTTCAAATGCGAAATTTGAAGTTTCCAAAAATAATAACCGTTCTACCAACAGAATTATTGCTTAAAACTGTGCTTTATTCCTATACACTAAACACTGACACATTCTAATCATCAATAGCCTCTAAACTCTATTGCCATCCCAACACGCAATGTACCCACATGCGCATTTATATTAAGAGCAACACAAACGTCACCCGTTGACTTAGCGCGATTGGTCTAATTGCTCCCTATGCAGGCGCCCATCGCACGAGTTGCACCCACTGCTCCGATGCTCCATTGCTTAGCTAATACAATTTAGAGCGATTGCTCCTTAATCTGGTGGTTTGTGTTCGATGAGATGTATTTGTGAGATAGTGTGAGTAAACGGAATAGGAATGAGTTTGTATGTGTGATGCGGAGAAAGGACGATCTTCTCCATTTGAGAGGGTTCTGTATGGTTCCACAATAAGATTAAAAAATGGTTTTATATTTTTGATTTGAACATCCACTGTCCACAAGCAAGTGTGTTTAATTTTATACTTGTTAAAGTAAGTAAACATTATAGTAGGTTAGTTTTTTTTGTCAGTCTGCTGAACCTAAAGCTGGGTACTGACCGTGTTACTGGCCGTATTGTAACATTCGTGGCGAGCTTGTTATGTTACACCGTGTCCTAACATCTGTGAATATCAAAAAAAGAAACCACTTCCAAGTTTCTTCGCAATTTAACACTATGGGACCAATCCCCACCCCCTCTATATATATCTCCGTGATTATTTTTGATTTATAAACCGATTTGAAAAATTCTTGTTTAAAAATAAATTAAAATTCTTGATTAAAAACTAATAAGCATGTAACATGCGCATGTTTGTGCTCATTTCCACGTTTTGGCTGCACGAATGCTCGCTTTGTAACATGTAACACTAGGCCCCGTAACACCGGTCAGTACCCACCTTAAGTGTCGAAACACACTATGCCGAAGTTACGCGACCGAAGTTCGACGGCTGATTTTACGTTCCGACGTATTCGGCTGATATGACAAACCATAAGTGCCGAACTTACGCGGCAGAAATTCAGTTCCGCAACTTTGTGTGTGTATTCTAATAGTGTTATATCAGCCGAATACGTCAGAAATTCGGTGGCAGAAATTCAGTTGCGCAACTTTGTGTGTTTTTTTCTGAATCAAACATGGTGTGTAAAACCTATATTTTAATGACACAACAAAGCACTTGCGTTGTGCGCAGACCGAGGCGAAATAAACACAACGGGCGGACAGTCGGACACGCGGGGCGCGGGCATGCCTGCCTCCCGCAGCTCCTCGCCCCGGATCTTCGTCGGCAATCGAACCGATACCGAACTTCGGTCGCGTATAATGTGTGCTCTACAGAATAAGGTGTCGCCGAATTGCCGCTGAACTTACGCCCGACCGAAGTTCGGCTGTACGCTATAACGCAACGTAATTTCGGGATAATGTGTCGTCAGTAATTCAAATAGCATTGCAGGCGTAATCATGCCGAACTTCGGTCGCGTACGTTCGGCATATTATTATAGTGTGTTTAGACACTAAGAGTTACACCTAAGCGTTCTATCCTTTTTGCTTTTAGTTCGCAGTTTGTAACACTCCTGATTGGCTTGTAAACTTCGGCTTTAAATTTCAAAGCTTGACAGTGTAAATAGGCACACAATTCTATCCCTAACATAAATATAACGACAGGTGTGTACTTTTTCTGTGTATTCTGTGTACTGCGTTGTGTACAAAGGTTTAAGCCTGGGTTAAAAGGTTTGGAAGAATTGTGTATAAAACAAATATCTATGAATCATTGCGTGTGTTTTTGTTATTGGTAACATTCATACGCAATTGCATCTTTTCTTTTCTAAAAAGTTCTGTTTGAAGGCTGGTTTTTTAAGAGATTATTTATTTTATAACTGCATGTATAGAGTATTTTGGATAAGAGAACAAACATTCCTGTGAAAAAAGATAACATAACATTCGGTTTAATCTACTTCAGTGTTGATCACGGCCATAATTACATGATACTCAAATTGATGCTACTATTTGTATGTGGGTGATAAAAGCTTTAATGCTTCATACTGAAGCATTAAAGCTTTTATCACTCTGAAACAATACTACCTAATACTAATTATTCAACAACATTTCAGTTTATGAAATACTTAGTGAATAACCTTATAAAAAAATACTCAACACCAGCTAACTCAACAATTCATTATTTTATACATAACAATGATTGTCTTTACCAAAAAACAGAACACACCACAACATGTCACCCTGAGATCCGCAAATGAACTGCGTGACGTCATCTGCCCCCCCCCCTCCTCCCAAGACCACCAAAATTGCCTCGTATGATTAAACGTAAGGATTTGCAAGACGAATGCTTGCCGAGCCTCGAAGACGAATCACCACTGACATTATGTTTGCCTTATTAGCATTTTGTGGTTTATTTCTGGGTCTATTCGTCCTTTGAGTCCCATTTAAAAAGTTTTGACCACTCTCGTCAAGATTGTTGGGTACTTTGGCGATAAACTGTGGCATTTTTCACTTTGGGTTGGAATAGGACCTAAGAGTACTGGTAATAGATTTAATGGTCTGGTGAATAGAAAATTAAGGTTACACTCTTCGATATTTTGTCCATACAAATTTCGGGGGGGGTATACTCCACTGTTTGACATTATATATTCAAAGTTAAGCATGATATCGTTTTATCTCATTATTAATTTTGTCTGTACGGAAACAGAATAGTGAAATGAAAAGCCATTAAAAAGTTATAAGCCAACAAAGATTCGTTTTTTTTGCCAAATTTGACGCAACTTCGGGCGTAAATAAGTAATAAAAGACGTGTTAAATTTCAAAAACAAAGTAGGCACCGACAAACCTCAATTGTAGAAGAGTTCAATAAACTTTATTTGTAACGGATTTATGCAGTAGTTTTTTCATAAAACTCAACCTTCCAATAGACTTTTCGTGCATCGTCTAACGTTGTTTTCGTTCGGAACGGTGTTTTGAGCGTGGAAACTAGACATTTTGCGTTTAGACTAGCATCTAAATGCTCATCACTGATACTGTCTCTGTCGGGCACGATGCCCGGTGAGACAGCGTGCTTTTTGGCCACGCTTACCAGCGAGTTCGAGCCCGCGACTAGTTCAACCTTAAGACCTAATTTTAAAGTTTTCCAAAATGTTTTTGTAATGCTTTATGAAGTCGCGAAAGCACAAAGATCGACGCTTTCGAATTATGGGTTTGGCGAAGACTTCTTCGTATACCATGGACCGCCATGAGAACGAATGAGTCCATACTGGTAGACCTCAACATCACCAAACGGTTTACGCTGCGTGCCTTCAGCCTTTTCGGACACATTATGCGTTCATCCAAGCATAATCTGGAAATACTCATGATATTGGGCCGGTTCGAAGGAAGACGCGCTCAAGGTGGTCGGCAAGATGGTCCGACGCTATGAAGAAGGCTGTTGGAGGCAGTATGTACAGAGCGGTCCGGCAGAAGACCGCATGGCTTGGAAACGCGTCGTATGTGGTCGCGATCCTCAGCAGTGAGGAACTTACAAAGGAGAAGAACATGAATGCTTTGTGCTCAATCAAAATGCTTTAAGTGAATGTAGTAAAACATTGAACCACAAATGTTGTCTAAAGACCAACAAGTCTTACCAAGGCATATCGTGTTACCCAGTTACTGGGTTTTGGAGGTCAGATAGGCAGCCCGTTCGTGCATAATAATGGTCTTGAGCCTACCAAATAGGAGAGGCCCTAGACATATAGGAGTGCCATTCAATTAGCGAATGCGACTGTTGAAATGCCAAAATGTAGGAATTTCATCACGTGACATTTCGATAGCATCTGTCAATCCCATACATTTTTGACGTATTGACAATCGCCTTCGCCACGCTAGCGTTGACAGAATCTCAGTTGTCTCGGGCCCCTGGGTTTCTGATTATCGTCAAAATAGAAACAAAAGCAAAGCATAGTACTATAGTTATATTATTTACTGATTAGTTTTGTAGAAGGCTTGGCCCGCGTGAAGGTTAAATATTTATGATTTATTAATTATTAAACTTCCCAGAACATAAGCATTTTAAATCCCCAATCAAGTCATGGTCCATCCCAGTGCAAATTCGAACTCTTTTTCGAAAATGTTCTCTACTAACTATTTATTATAACTGGATATCTAGCGTATGCATACCAATTTTCATAAAAATCAGTTCATTAATTTCGAAAAATAAGGACTTGAAAGTTTGTATGAAATGCCGTAGGGCGTAAAAGCTCTTAAGACATGATGATCAACAAACATCTTTAATATACAGCCTTTAACATTTATAATTTTAGTAGCGAATCCTAAGTTTCCTAACTTATCTTATAAATGCGAAAGTGAGACAGTTTTTTACGCTTTTACGATAAAATCGTTACACCAATTTTGATGAATTTTGGTACAAATATAGATTAGTCGCTGGAGACGGTTTTAGGCTACTTTTTTTTCGAAAATAATATTTATGAACGCGATGTGTAGTGGTATCAGCTGGTAAAAGATAGATCAATTATATATTAACTTTACAGATGTAAAAGAGTTTTTATTTTCTGTTAACACACTCTGTTTTATTAATGGTTCCAAGATTTGTAAATATGTGAGTACCATGTACTATGATCCTATAAGTAGTATACTCTAGGTGCATCGACCTCACATATATTAAAATTAATTTTTGTACTCAAAATATTGTTAATCATTGATTTGAAAAGAGTAACTATGGAGTTTCTTGTCCGTTCTTCTCCATAAGAATCTACCCTTGCGAACGGACAGTAGAGTCACTTTATATTATTTTTAATGTAAATGATGACGTTCAAAAGTGCCGTTTAATGGCCTAATTGAAATAAACGTTTTGACAAATGAATATATGACTTATGACTTATGACTTTGACTTTGACTTTGACTTAGAAAAATATTAATGAAACTTTATTCACATCTGCATACGACGTGTCGAGGTAGCCCACCTCTTCGCTGTACTTCAAGACGCACGGCTGCACGAGTTATTATTAAAGGCAAATTTAATGCCCTCCTTGGGGCTGGATGCGCCGCCGGCAATTAAAGCTTAGTTATGACGTCGCGAGGAAACCTTGGAGAAGATATGGGTTGATATTTTGGGCGGGAATGTTTTCTATCTGAGGAGAACTTTATGTGTGTGCTTAATGATGGTAAGAAAAATGTTATTGCTGGGAAACGGTTCTTCGTTCCTTCCTTTGAGCGATTGTTTGATGTTGCCTGATTTTTGTAAGGAAAAGCGCCTAGGTACTTTCCTACTGTAAAATCTTCTGGATTTAACTTTGTCAGTGGTATTTCGGCCCATTCTATATGTTACAAATTAAACTCAAAACATGAAAAATATCACATTATTCTCTTTATTCATTTTTTTACACATACATTTTATATTTTAAATATTTACAATATTCACTATAGGACCAACCATGAAATCGCAAAAAATCCGTGCATTTGTCGAGTTTAATAACCCTTTTTCCCTGTTTAAGTTAAAGAACTGTCCCGTTCACAATATCTTCCCGTATATCTCCAGCGGTCACCGACTACACATAAATCGCTCTGTATTTTCAACTACCCCCACTTTATTAATGTGGGGAAGGAGAACAACCTTCATTTTACTCAATTAAGCGGTCACTTGTGAAATAGTAAAAGTTTTGGAGTGGCGACCGCGTACCGGAAGACGCAGTGTTGGAAGGCCTCCCACAAGGTGGACCGATGACCTGGTGAGGGTCGCGGGTAACCGATGGATGCGAGACCGATGTGAAACCGATTAACATTGTAGCAACTAGGTACTGATTATAGCGATTATAGTTACAACGTAACACTGATGAAATATGCTGAGTAAGCCTGCTGTAGTTACCACTAATACATAAAACTTATAGATACTGAAAACAACTAAAGGTAAACAAAAAATACCACGTAACTTAGTTAACCGACTAAACGTAATACCAGTCTATTCAGTTGTCATGATACGTTACAGTTGTACTCTTCAATTTAGCAACGTTATTATTCGTTAATAACGTTGCTAAATTGCCCGAAGTCCGTAGTTCTGGCCGGGCGAACATGATTCTTAGTTCGGGTTCAGGACTAATCGTAAGTCCATAGGTGATACCTACGGAGTAGAAAACGCTCCACACTAAGGCCGAAACTACGGACTTCGGGCTCAGGGAGTAGACCATCGGTCCCGTGCCTTGCCCAAAGTGGGCATCACACTTAAGTTTAGCAAAATGTCATCTTATTAAATTCACGCCAAACTAAACTCAAAGCCTATGAACCTAACAATAGGTTCATCAACGAGAATTTGAAAGCGTCATAATATCTCATTGGCTAACAAAGCACGGTTTACAAAATGGCGTCGATATTCAGGGGTGAGGATTTGCATATCAACGGGCGAAACGTCAGTTTAATAGCAAGCTAACTGTTTACGCGTGGGTTTACGTTTAGTTCAAAATGTTTTTTTTTAATATTTTTTTTTCTCGCTTCATTATACTGGTATTCAAAGGGTGGGGAAAAAGCTTAGCAGGCAAGCGTTGCTTAACCTTGAAGCGGCCGTGTGGCTGTTATAATTTATCCATGAGCTCCTCTACCCTTTGAAAGACATCAATAATACATATCAGATCCATCTTACTTCAAAAAATCATTTTTCATTTTTAGCCGTCCGTATATTGGATTCTTTTTCCCCAATCGACTATTAAAAAACAAAATGGACGCCTGAGCTGCTTGCATCTCAGTAAGCAGCTTATAAGCTTTGTTTCTTTCAGTTTGAAAACGTTATTTTCTGTGGATTGTATAATACTGACTGCTGTTGTAAAACGTAGCCTTTTATTACTCTACGAAGCTTTGGTTTTTATACCTTTGGTTATATCAGCCTGTTTTCTTACCACGGGGTAAAGGCTGCTTCTTTAAAGAGAAGAAACGAGTATTACTCTGCAATTAATAATTATTATGACTTCGAATACGGATAGAGCAACTACCTACCTACATTTCGGGATGCTTGAAAGAAGCTCGTGTAGCGCAATTTGTTCCATCAGGCACTCAACTAAACCGAGCGCTTGGCGCTTCCTGGACAGTCTCACCTAAGGGTTTGTCCAGGGTTTGTGCAAGCCTTGCGTGAGTTGCTCTAAGGAGGCGCATCGAACAATTGCAGTAACTGCACGCGTGCAGTGCACGAGCAGCTCGCGAGCGTTATTCGCCAGATCTGGACACACCCTAACACCTTCTGGGCACGTTCGCTCCATTATAGACTTCATCCATCGCTTTCCATCAGGCGTGATCGATTTCAAGAGCTAGCCATTTCCTCAATAAAAAAAAAGATAGACATTTATTCGGTACAAGAATATAAAACACGACATAAGTCATAAGACTAGAAAATACAAACATTATAATAAAAACACGTTAAAAAGAAAAAGAGAATATTTATGGCAATCTGTGGTAGAAGTGTCGAAGTACCTACCGACAAAAAAAAAAAAAAAATTGACAGTAAAAAAAATAATCTGCGGTGTGTGTCTATTTAAGTTGCACCAACTGATGTACTAGGCAGATAATGATGAACTATTTTTTCAAACATTAATTTTTTTTTTAGCACGAACCTTCATACCAATTTTATTATAACTAATTAATTACTTTGAAAAAAAAAGATTCATTTACTTATGTAAATACAGACAGACATATTAACATACCAACGTAACAGTAGAACTTGCCATTATTACTGCAGATTTAATTTGCTCATTAAATCGTCAATTGCTTGATATTAAATTAAAACTTTAATATAACTCATTTTCACAGGCAAATATCATTTGTTTGGTCATTTTAATGTGCTCCGATAATAATTTAAACTACTTATTTGATTACAGCTTTTGATTTTTGTTCGAGTAATCGGAATTGCATCGTTTGAATTGGAATTTTATGAAATAACTGGGGTGAATAAAGTTTAATGTGAATTTAATTGCTCAATTAATTAAAGGCGTAAGTCATGTGGCAATAGGCCAACTATAAAGGAGGTCGTAAGGTCGATGCCCATTCCTCGCACAATAGGGAAGATGCAAATACAGAATTTACGAAAATTTTGTGTTTTAAAATGCTAAAAAGTATGAAAGAAGGGCCACTGCAACGTTTTTAGTTAAAATGATTATGAGCAATAATAACGAATTAAAATAACGAGATACGGGACGTATTTTAGAACAACTGTCAGCGTCTAGTGACGTCACTGCTGTTATGACAACGAAAAGACGACCATAAGGTCGTCTTTTTGTTTCTTAGTCGCTGGACAAACAGACAAGACGTAAGAAGAGGACGGGGCGCGGACAGGGCACAGACGGGGCGCCGTCGTGACTTTTTAAAACATATAGAAAAGACGAGGCACGGACGTGATGTGGTTAATTGTGGTGGTGTGATTATGTGTGACAGCGACGCGCGAGTCACGGCACCCGCGCCCACCAATCCACTCGCGCCCGTGCCCCGTCCTTTCTGTATGTTTTTACAAAGGACGCAGATGAGTAATCGTCGTGTTCGTGTCTTATTTGGCTTTCTCTTTAATTTTGGCCATCATTTGTAGCGTTTTAATTTTTTTATCTACATGTTTATGGTCTATTTTACATGGAATTCTTCAAAATGAAAATATTGCATGTTCCCTATTAAAGTAAACCAGGAATAGTTTGGTTAAGTTGCAGTGATCTGCTGATTTCAATTTGGAACTTATTTCGCTTAATAACTTTTATCCACCTACAACATTCCGAGGAATTGGCAATCTTATGTGGCATTACGTATGGCAAGAGTGGTTGGTGAACCTGTAGCGGAAGGCAACGTTGCAAGTCCTCCCTCAAGGTGGACCGATTAGTCCAATGGACACGAGAAGCCCAGGGTCGATATCCAGCAGCCAGAAGCACGGAACTGACGTTCAGCAGCGTATGTCTTCCGGCTGGGAAATGATGATACTGATTTAAAAAAGCTAGGCTTAAGGATCGAAGAAAAAAAATAAACAGTACCTACTCTAATATAAATACCGTTGATCGATCAAAAACACTGCTTAAAGCCTACACTACTTGACCACGTTAAACAAGCTACATAATCATTTTCTATCCTGCCAACTGCAGCTACACAGACTGCATTAGGCTCTGCAATCTTTAAGCCTAGTACAAACGTACGTGGCTTTAAGGCAGTATCAACAATGTTGTTGACGCTGTTCTGTACCCAGCCTTGTTTACGAAAACGTAGTGCACGACTGTACGTGTACAATGTACCTATGTGCTCACTTGTCTACGCGAATGTACGTAATTATGTGTGCATTTCCAGGTATGTCTACGTAAGCATGTTTGTAGACAAGGTAACGTGTGCTTTCGTAATTGAAATTGGAGTATTGTGTTTAATTAGAAGAAATATTACGGAGAATGTTGAGATGACTGTTCAAAGGATAGAAAATAGAGATATTTCATCATTAACATCATCATTTCACCCGAAAGACGTCCATTGCTGGACATAGGCCTGCCCCAAGTGTCACCACAACAACCGGTCCTGTGCGTCTCGCATCCATCGGCTACCAGCGACCCTCACCAGGTCATCGGTCCACCTTGTGGGAGGCCTTCCAACACTGCGTATTCTGGTACGCGGTCCCCACTACAGAATTTTTCGGCCCCATCGACCTGTTCTGCGAGCAATGCCCTGCCCACTGCCACTTTAGTTTGGCGATCCTTCTCCAACTGTCACTATATCGACCGGGTCCGTACGTCTCACATCCAGAGGATTTCCGCGGCCGTCACCAGTCAAACATTGGTCCACCTTGTGGGATGCCTTCCAAAGTTTCATCTTCCGGTATAGCTTTACCTCATTAGTGCGTTGCGGTGCGTTGCGTCGTCGCACGCGCACGTTTCAACGGATCGACGGACGAGAGACGTAGCGACGGGAGGGTGATGCGCTGCGTTGTCGAAGCTCCGATGCGACGACGAACAGACGTGTTCCACTGCTAGAGGGTCAAACGAGAAGGATTAAGGACGCGTCGTCCTCTTGCGCTGCGACGTCGTGCGTCGTCACAACGCAGGTGTGGCATACAATGCGTTGATCTACTGCAACGACGCAACTCAACGCGTTAATGAGGCACCGCCCGTACACGAACGCCTCTATAGAACCTTTCAAACGCATCGACTATATCTGTTCTGCAAGCAATGTGCCCTGCCCATAGCAAACTGTATGGAAGAAAAAAAGTGAAGATGAGCTGAAACAAAAAAAAAATGGTGTGAGAGCAGACTAACTGATGATTTTCATTCGCTTGCTAATTGTTTCGGCTTGAAAAGTGCTGATCTCCGGCTACATGATACATATATGTATAGTGAACACACAGAGAGAAGTATTTGAAATTTCGTCTGACTCTCTAACATTAGCAACATATCAGCTATCCCATTACTTAATAAGGTACCTAACCATCTTCCATCAGTCGGCCACCTGTTCTCAAAGTTACGACATTAAAAAGTATTCTAAGATAATGTAACAAAAAGAAACAGTCCACAATCATAAATATTTATCTTTTTTTTTATCCTACAAGTAACTTTTATAAGTTTGGGCTTAAGTAAGTGGAATGTTATTCGATTCGCACATTGTTTATTCAAAAACTTTTATGATTAAGTCTCGGAATTGAATTTACCGAGAGCGGTAGGACGCTCAAGTGTTTTGGGACATACTGCTGCGAAAAATTACGAAAGGATTTTTGTTTTTGGTTTATTTTAGTAGCAGCCATTTTACCTGCTTCCATTACGTAAGTGGTGGCCGTGGACTTTTTCTGTTGTGATAAAAAGTGATTGAGTAATGGTCTTGCTCACTTCATAGTACCGTTAGTCCCTTTTTTAATTGTGGTATAAACTGAGTGCCAATTATTATTTTACTAGTTTTTAAACAATGTTCGCGTTGGCATGTTGTCTCATTTTTCATAAATTTTTGACAGATTGCAAATGAGATGAAAATGCGAACGTTGCTTGAAAATTGGTAGAATTGGAGGTCTGGCAAGCCAGGATCCCTATCAACGTTCATGAAACTGTAGCGGCATTCATGCCGCCACAAAAACCAACGTAGCAGAATCAACATCACAACAAATGAGACTCGCAGCGCCATCTATCTCGACAGCTGCGAACTAACTGACAAAATCCTAAATCGCGATATCAGAGTTTACCGTGCGATTAGAACATATGCAAAGCCCGAATATCAACTCTCGGCCAGTCACATGAAGAGCCTTGAAAAAACACCCCCGGTCGACGCCAGCAGTCACGTCAGCACGTCGCACAGCTCCGACCCACCATGGCAAGCACACTGCACCTTCGGCCAGTCACATGAAGAGCCTTGAAGAAACTCTCCTGGTCGACGCCAGCAGTCACGCCAGCAGCAGCATCGGGGCACCGCAGACAGTTCGACTCACCGTGAACTCTGCGACGCAGACAGTTCCGACTCACCGAGAACTCTGCGACTTCCGGTTCCGACTCACTGGAACCAACCTTCCACTGGCCTGGCAAGCATCATCAAGATGTATGGACGACTCATCCACTATCGACCTCCGGTCTCCGGAGGGGAGTGATGTAGCGGCATTCATGCCGCCGCAAAAACCAACGTAGCAGAATCAACATCACAACAAATGAGACTCGCAGCGCCATCTATCTCGACAGCTGCGAACTAACTGACAAAATCCTAAATCGCGATATCAGAGTTTACCGTGCGATTAGAACATATGCAAAGCCCGAATATCAACTCTCGGGCAGTTGCCCACCAGACAAACAACCGTCTGGTCGGAGGATCCTCTCTTTCCAGTGGAGGTATGTGGGACTTTACTCTCTGTTCCGCTACCTTCCAAAAAACGTCATCATCATAATCATCATATCAGCCGAAAGACGTCCACTGCTGGACATAGGCCTCCCCCAAGCGTCGCCACAACAACCGGTCCTGTGCGTCTCGCATGCAACGGCTACCCGCGACCCTCACCAGGTCATCGAACATCGGTCATGGTCGGTTTCGGTCATGAAACGTAGTAACGGGAAATTATTGACTTGAAATTGCTGTCTGTAATACTACTGACTAATTTGATGATTTGCTAATTTTAATATTGGGTATCCGCTCATGTATATAAAGCTTAAATAAATAAATATTATAAAAGTGAAAGTTTGTATGGATGAATGAATTAACAGATGTTTGCTTCACGCAAATGAAATTTGACACACAAAAATTGTAGTCTATATAATGTACTTACTAGCCCGTGTGTTCGTTTCCTTAGGATGATTTTCCGACGTTCAGGCGGGTGAAGCCACTGGCAGAAGCTTTGTACCAACCATCTAGCAGGTGGTTCGTGCAGGTACTACAGCAACTTCTTACTTATGACACTAATACCGGTCATTGGGTGGTTCATATACTAACAGCCGTATTCATAAAAACTTTAAAACTATTACATAAAAAATACTGATAGCAGATTCTTCATTCAAAATGTTCTATGGAGAGTTTGAATTAAATATCTCTTAAACATTATTTTAACTATAGTAGGCGCCAGATAAATGAAGAATAACGGTAATTGACCTTTCCTTAATATCTCTTCGTAGGTGCTCCCGGACAGTAAATTATGAATTGTTTTTATTACTAGAACAGTAAGGATCACGATAGATGTCGATTCAGGACAGCTTTATGTCATTATTTCTGTTTTTGAAATTAAGTGTGTCAATAAATGTAGGTGGGTCAATGACCGTTATTCTTCATTTATCTGGCGCATACTATAAGTAAATAATTGCTAAAAAGCTTTATAAATAAGGGTGTTAGATATAACAGCCCCATTTATAAGAAGCAGTATATTCAGTAGTGAGCAATCGGAAAGCCTGATGTTAACCAGTATTCACTATTGGGTAATAGAAAAGTCGTACGTGAACAATCTATCATTTCAGTCACTCATGAAGCACAATCACGTCATCCTTCACGTCCATATGTCCACGCACAGCGTAGTAACTTGTTTATTGGTTCGTATTTGTCAATCCAATCGGTCGGTGTGTGTCAATAAAAAATATTTTCGTAATCCCGCGCCGATGCCGATGTTGTCCTATAAAGAATATAAAAAGAAAATGTTTAAGGAAGTCGAGGATAAATATAGGAAATTGGTTGTGTCAAGTTGCGTAAAATAGTGTGGAAAAATGTATTTTATGCTGAAGCGGTTCTGTAATGTGTGTGAGTCAAACCTGTCACATCGCTCAGCCTATGCGCAAAAGTGCCCTCAAAACATTGTACAGAGGTAAAATACTCAAAATTGATTGTGTAAAGGAGAGGAAATATAATTTCCCGTAGAGAAAAATGGAAAACATGTAATCCCAATCGATTTACAAGTGATAGTCCACATTAAGGGTGCGGTTCCACTGAGGCGGAGCGGAGCAGAACGGAGACGAGCTGTGCCGCGATTCACCAATCAACCAAGCGGAGTGGAAAAGAGATGTGAATTTCAAGCCATGTGATTGGTGAATCGTGGCACAGCTCGTCTCCGCTCCGCCTCAGCGGAACCGCACCCTTAGATACAAAGATTTGTGACAGAATAACCTCAAAATTACTATTGACGAAAAACATGGTACATCCACAGGACATCCGCCCTCTTCATCTACACAAAATAAATAGTAAATATCTCACACGATCAAATAACCCACTTTAAATAAACCCTAAACAAACGAAAACTTTCCCAAAATAAAATTACCATCGCCTCGTACAACTTATTACGCATCAAATTGAACAATTCAGCGTTACTTCAACTTCTTCCAATTTAGAACCCCGCGGGGTGACACAGCGGATACATAGAATTTTCCACTCAGTATACATGTCAAATGTCTTTGTGATTCTCAAAGTTTACCCCGGCGCAGTGACGGGGCGCAGAAATGATAAATGACAGCGGCTAATGAGAGCCCATGAGAAGTTACTGAATTATTTCAATGATGAAGCTGAATGTAGGGCGTGCTTGCGAACTGACTTCGAGTTGTGTTGTTATTTTGTGTAAGGGTTAAGTGTACGGTCGATCTTTTTATCCAGTCACATCTATAGTCACATCTTTTCTTCTAAACTTTAATGAATTGGGCTAATTAATTTCATGGCATCTACAACTAAGGTAGAGGTAGATAATTCATAACCAAGAGCAGCCGAGATTAAATTACGTATGTGAAGCCCAATAAATAAGATTTTTTTAGATGCTCATAACTTTGGTACCTTTACAAATATGCTAATTACAACGAACTCTATTGAAATGACTAACTATTCAACTGCACGGTTAGCGCAGTGGTTGAGCGATCGGCTGCTGCGCTACGTGTCGCGGGTTCGATTCCCGCACGAAACCAATATTTGTATGGCCTACAGATAGTTGTTCCGGGTTTGGCTGTTTGTGTATGTGAGTTTGTATGTTTGTAAACACACCCACGATACAGGAGAAATTCCTAGAGTGGGGCAACGTTTAAAAAAAAAACTAACTTATTTGTCTTGGAGTAATAGTTTATTATAACCGGCTTCATTACAAGATAAGGTTCTGCAAACGTGTGTGTGTATTTATTTAAATTCTTTAGATACAACAACACATTTTATTTCAATTGCCTTAACATTTTATATCGAGCCAAAATTATTCAAATGACTTACATCTAGGACGTTTATTTTAAACGGGGCTTGGCATTATCCTTTTGCTTGCAAACGAGAATAAAAACAGGCTTACGCTAAGATCACTTAGGGACATAAAGAAGGAACTGAATGCGGCTTTAATGTTTCGAGACATAGATAAGTGTCTATTTCCTAATTGTTAGGGTTCCACGCTCGAAGGATAAGCAATGGAACAAAGATTGCTCACGAACCGGAGGTCGATATACTTACGTACACTCATGGATTGATGATCAAAAATCGTATTATTTTTTTAGTTTGCAAGAATTATAAATGTTATTGGCAAACTGTTAGTATAGTAAGCCATGATAATCATATCAGCTGATAGACGTTCACTGTTGGACGTAGGCCTCCCAGAAATGGGGGGAGGAGGTGTGGTTGCCATAATCGCCACGCTTGGCAGGCGGGTTGGCATTCGCAGTGTAGCTGTAGCAATGTACCTATAGAGAATTCTGCTGCCTATATAGTAAGTAATTGGTACTAAATATAAAAAGTAAATGCAGGCCACTGTTTGACCGTCTATCTGTCAATGAGATGTACCTTATGAACCGTAATTGGTAGGCAGTTGTTTGTGAGTGAGTTTGTATTTCTTTTTCGCAACAAATAATCAAAATTAAGAAACGTTATTTTATCGGGTTGTGGCACGAAGTCTTTTGCGTCTAAGTCGGGCTCGCCCTTGGCCGAGTTCTTTTTTATTTTATTTGCAGTAGTTTCGTTAGAAATCTCCCAGTAAATACTTTATGGACTTCTCAAGCACTAAACTGTTTTTTAGACTGATTTTTAGACTTTTAGCTTTTGCTCTTCCTACGTCAATAGTAGAGATACTGGTATTCAGCTGAATCCGGTTGACTGGAAGATGACCTCAATATAGTTGGGAAAAGGCTAGGCAGATAATGATGACGTCAATAGTAAAGAATCTGTCAAGGCTATGTTCGATAACAAGTTGGTGGTAGGTTGGTGATCAGCACATCACCTTTAGTAAAATAGGTACGTATTTTCAATAACTTGGACTAGAAGATTCTTTGTGAAAGCCAAATAACCATCACCACAAGAACGTACATGTAGATGTATGTTTTTGTCATCACGTAAACTCGATCATCATCTGCCTAGCATTTTCCCAACTTTTTTGGGGTCTGCTTCCACTCAAACTGAACTCAGCTGAATACCAGTATTATAAGTGGAGCGGCTACCTACCAGACCTCCACAACCCATTGACTGGGTAACACGGTAGGTACTTCTTGGCAAGGCTGGAGTCAGATTTTCTGGCTTCTGACAATCCGTAACGACTGCCAAAGATCTACAAACTCGATAACTGAGTAAAATTGTTTAATGTATACAAAATATAGTAAAACTTTTATTTGACAAGAGTAAGAGTAATCTATGGAGTTTCTTGTGCGTATGAATTTACTTTTTACGAATGGACAACTAGAGTCACTATCATCATCTTCCTGCCCTTATCCTCTGTTACTTGGGGTCGGCGCGTCCTATCAGCCGTCACACTATCACTAACTCCCTTTTCTTTCATATCGCTCCTCACACAATCCATCCATCTTTTCTTTGGTCTCCCTCTTCCTTTCCATCCATCCACAATTATATTCATAACCCTTTTAGTTATATGCGTTTCATTCCTCCTCTTCACATGACCATACCAGGATCGCGCAATTATCACACCATATTTTCACAAAAAAAATAACAAAATACAATCTAATAAACAGAACACAAACTCCATCCATTATTTAAATCCAGTAATAATTCGAGAAAACCAATGTAACACCATAATGAAATCACTCACGATTCATTCGAGAGACTCCGTCCCAAATAATTATGCTCCGAAGTACTGCGTCACAAGTTCTCTCAACTTTGGGGCCCGAACCGAAAAGTTTTTTATTTGTAAATCGCCAAGAAATTAACATTTTTTCTGACAGCCAACAAGGATTGCGTTCTTTTATTTCCGCGCTCTTTTGTTTACTGAAAATGAGGTTTCGGTTTTAGTTTTAATAATAGAATGTTTTTTAAAGTTTTTTTTTTAAGAAGCAGGAAGGTTTTCGCGTTTTACAATTCAGGGTAATGCTTTGAACAGAAATCCTTTTTCTTTTTCTTGAACCTTTTTTCGGGAACTGTTTTTGGTAGATTAAATTGGTTTGTTGGTAGACCTGACCTTCACTATATATACGGGTAGCAATGCGATGTTAGGATAAGATCTATTGTCAGTCCATCGGGTTTCGGAGAATTTTTAAAAAATCTTGAAAGGCTTTGGGTAATGACTTAGATTTTCATTTTGTATATCTATCTATGTGAGAAATCATAGGCAATCCACTGTGTTATCATTCATCTTCATACTATATATCCGGACGTAAAAGAATAGCACCATCCCATCACTTCTCGTGGGTGTCATAAGAGGTGACTAAGGGACTCACCAGAGAATGGGCAGCAATATTCTCTGTGGGTACATTGCTACAGCTAGCAAACCCGGGCATTTGGGAGAGGCCTATGTCCAGCAGTGGACGTCTTTTGGCTGATATGATTGAATACTATAAAACTAATACTTCATACAGTAAAAAATCCTGACAAAGCATATAACGCTTTAAAAAGCTAAACAAAAATAAATAGACACAATAAAAACAAATAAAAAAATCATGAATTCAAATTAACCACTGTTGTTATTGCATAAGTCCTATTTATACTTTTCGTATAAAAAAAGTTTAAGAATTTATGTTCTATTTTTTGTGTCGGCAACACTGAAGAGTCATTTGTTATACAATTACAAAGTTTTGTAGTGGAAATGACAACTTTGTTTGGTGAAATTGGATTATTTAGCGGTTGTTACTCTGATATTATTATTTCAACGTTTTACAATTACATACAGCTTTTATTTAAAATTGGAATTTCATATCTGTAAGCGTTTATTAATTCTTAAAATTATTAAAGAACATCTTGTGTTATTCGAAATTGTATCAACGTTCTCATGAAGGAAGACGCTTTGTTTGATTGATATAACTCTGTTTGATATAACTGTACGTTTCTGAGAATCACTTAATATAAGGACACCGTCAAATCATAATAAAACATGTATCAATGAATACTGACACACATTTTGATAATCTTTGACATTTCAAAAGCGATTGCCATCATTGGTCCATTCGTCATGACCTCATGTTTTTTTCAAACAAGACATCTACAGTCAAATATTCAGAAACATAATTTTTGATAATCTTTTGACACTTAAAACGATAAACATAATATCACTTTTCTAGAACCCATTTTCACAAATTACAGGCTCCTTCCCGTTCAAAAGTACAACAAAATAAATGCAAAAAAATGTATATTAATTTAAAAACTGTGAAAATGGTTCCAACTTCCAACGTTCTACTAGGTTTTCAGGCAAGCGGGAGCGTCGACTTCCGATCCCACCGACGTCACTTCCGCAGCGCCCCCTAGCGGGAGAACCTTTGTTGACTGAAAATTGTAAAATGCATGTAAATAATAAATCCTTTCGGAAAAATGAATTGTTTTTCCATGCTTTTCTCCGTACCATTTTTGCTTGTTGAGATGTAGATGTGAGATACGATTGCATTTTGTTTGTTTTCCATTTTCGAATTAGATTTTTGTTTATTTTGTTATTGTTGTAGGTGGTCTGTAAAATCAGTGTTACGGTCCGTAATGTATCATTCGCAGCGAGCATGTTACGATACGCCGTGTCCTCCAAGTAACATGCGCGTGCTCGTAATCGTTTCCACGTACTGACTGCACGAATGCTCGCTTTGTAACATGTTACATTAAGCTGGGTGCTACGTGTGTTACGGGGTGTAACATAACATGTAATGTAACATGTAAAGTAACATGTAACGTAACATGTAAAGTAACATGTAACGTAACATGTAATGTAACATGTTATGTAGGATGTTATGTAACATGTAATGTAACTTGTAATGTAACATGTTACAAACGTTGGTAAATTTCGGCCTATAACAGCGGTTCGTATCCAGCTGAAGAGCGTTTACGCTGTACGGCTGATGCCATCATCAAAACTCGTGGGCGCCATCTTGGATTTCGATTTTGACCCGGTAATCGTTATTAGCGACCCCGAAAACCATGAAAATGACACCCATGATGAAAAGTTGTGAGAACTCGTGGGCGCCATCTTGGATTTCGATTTTGACCCGGTAATCGTTATTAGCGACCCTGAAAACTATGAAAATGACACCCATGATGAAAAGTTGTCAAATCTCATGGGCGCCATTTTGGATTTCGATTTTGACCCGGTAATCGTTATTAGCGACCCTGAAAACTATGGAAATGACACCCATGATGAAAAGTTGTCAAATCTCGTGGGCACCATCTTGGATTTCGATTTTGACCCGGTAATCGTTATGAGCGACCCTGAAAACTATGAAAATGACACCCATGATGAAAAGTTGTTGTTGTTGTTGTGTGTTGTTGTTGTTGTTGTTGTGTGTTGTGTTGTTGTTGTTGTTGTTGTTGTTGTTGTTTTATTATTAACAAATATCTTGCTTTCTATAAGAGAGAGAGAGAGACAGATAGAGAAACATGCGACGCCGCACAGCTTACAATAGCTTACTATAGCAAAAAGTGTCGTGACAACTTTTCGTAAGAATTTTTTCCGTCTAGCCCCCTTTCAACGCGCGATAAGGAACTTCGTTCCAATAAATTGCATTCGATATTATTGATTCAACATCATCATTACTACAGCCGAATGACGTCGACTGCTCGACATAGGCTTACAATTAGTGATTAATGCAGTAGCTTTCGATTAGTCCCGAACCCGAACTAAGAACAACTGTCAAATCGTGTTATCATTCATTCTTAGTTCGGGTACGGGACTAATCGTAAGTCCGTTGGTGATACGGAGTAGAAACGCCCGACACCAACGCCGAAACTACGGACTTCGTGTTTAGAGAGTAGACCTCCAGACTCTTACTGACTAAAAGCCATCCATGCTCCTCCTAGTGCCCTTTGCGTTCCAGGGCTGCGGTGACTCTTTCGAACAAAATTCGCAACATCAATATTATCTCCGACGTTCTTTTATTGCAAGGCATTTGCTGGCTGATAAAACATTTTAATACCTCATACCTTTATATTCCAATTCCTTACCCTTTCATTATTTCAATACGAACATCAAAAAACCTCAACACTTTTCCTAACTGCCGACCCTCCAAGAAGGCAACTCGTATATTCTTAAAATTGCAAAAAAAAGCAAAGAAAAAGCCTTTCTTTTGGCAGGTAACCACAAGCCTTCCCAAAACGTATGGTCATAACGTCCAATAAACTTTATCGTGGCTTCGAATGGGCCGACAATGAAAGCCGTGGTCGAGCCGGTGCCGGACCGAAGCTATAAAAAGTAGCTGTAACCCTCGTTCGTCCGGTTTACTTCACAAACGTGGCTAAATAATGGAAGGATGTTGCGGCAAGGGGTGGCACGTGAAATGATGTAATGGCAAGAATGGAAGAAATTACGTGACTTTAAAAATCTGGTGGTTACATTTTGAGATGTTTTTAGACAGTCCATTAATCACTTTCGCTCGTTTGCTTGCCAAATAATTTTGTAAGATTTTAAATGCCAACAACATATTATCATCATCAATTTATAGCATACCACTGCTAAACAATAATATACAACGTGTAACATAATCAATACCTCTTGTTCATTGTACTCATCATTATGAACAACATACACAAAGGGACCAACACTGAAATTGCAATAAAAAATTGACTGCCCTATACATTTATGTGCGGATAAATCAACAAAATATACTGAACAGCTGATTTTTTTTCGCGATTTCAGATTTGGTCCCTTAGTAAAAGTTGTTCGTAATAATGAATAAAATGACCCCATATGTGGTATTGCGTTTTTTCTGTAACACCTTGAATATACCTGTTCAATCGTCAGTTGTCAAAGTTCATCGCTTGCTGTGCCACTTAACTTTGGTCCACTTAACCAGATTATTTGTTATCCAGAAGTTCAGACAGTGTATTTGTGTGTATTTCAGCAACGATAATGATTTTTTATAAGTAAATTAATGGGCTGCACTATACAAATCTCACATGATCAATCTAATCAACGTCAGGTTGCCTAGATTCCTTAGTCACACTTGGAATTTTTCCTGTGTCGTGGGTGCATTTACAAACATATAAACTCACATACACAAACAGGCAGACCCGGAACAACTATCTGTAGGTAATACAAATATTTGTTCCGTGCGGAAATCGAACACGCTACACGCAGCGTAGCAGTTAATCGCTCAACCACTGCGCCAACCGTGGTCATACTAATTTTAATTCAAATAGTCAACATTTTAATGATTTGACAATCAGTTCTCACATTCATAATTTTTTCATAAAAAGTGAGTGCTAATGTAAAAAACACGTTGCAAAAGAAAATAATCGCTACCACTCTAACAATTGGCAATTGTTGCCAGTGAAATGTATTCCAGCCAGTTTGTTTCCTACAACCCTACAATCATAACGCTTGCTAGAATAACAATAGACCATAGAGAATAGAGCCTCAGTGAACGACTGTATGACATTGTCCAGTATTTTATGTGTTGAATGTAACGTTTTTTTTATTTTTCACATTTTAGTGGTTACACTAACAACACCACTGGAAAGTTGCAGGAAAGCAAAATACGCAATTTCGTCTATTTGAATTTACAACATTATGTTTTGCAGCTATTTGGATTTAGAAACCAAACTACTGAACCGATTTTGATCAAATTTCAATGGGTTTTCACATAAAAGAAGAAATGTTCAAATCGGTCCATAAATGACGGAATTATGAGGTAACAAACATAAAAAAATACAACCGAATTGAGAACCTCTTCCTTTTTTTGAAGTCGGTTAAAAATAAGACGAAATTCAAATAAAACCGTCTGTCTATTGACAGTAAAATATAATCTCGAGAATGGGACAACATTCTCCAAAGTTTGATATAGGGTATCCAATTTCGTAAGTCGTCTCATTCTTAGAAATTATAATGAAAAATTTTGTGATCTTGAAGACTTATTCTGGATAAAGTTCACTAAGATTATGCGATGCGCGTACAAAGAGAATTAACATACAGATAGTTTTAAAGACGTGGCGCCCCGGGTCGAGGTCTTAGATTCAGGTTTTACGAAGATCTAAATAATATGGAGAATAACGTGGGGCTGATTAGAAAATAATTTTGAAAAAACAAGAGAGTTAAGTTAAAACCGACTGGTGACTGGTTTTCTGCTATAATGAACAATACTTGTTGCAAAATAGTGACAATTATGTCAGTTTTTGACAAAGTCGCATTGTCAGTTATATTAAATAGGGCCTTACACGATTATGTGACGTGTTACATAATGGGTTATGTAATTATACAGAAGATATCTGACGGCGTTTTTTAAACGGATATTTGAATGACCGACCTTGACAATTACAAATTGCCTGTAATATACCTAATTAATTTTTTTTTCTTCTTCTGTTTCATCCCGGAGTGAATCTGTGTTCAGTAGTGACAATCCGTAATATTAGCTTTAAAGTGTATGGCGAAATTTCCTTCAATATTTCTGGGACGACTACAGTCTCATCATCATCATCATCATCATCATAATATCAGCCGAAAGATGTCCACTGCTGGACATAGGCCTCCCCCAAATGGGGGGTTGCCATAATCGCCACGCTTGGCAGGCGGGGTGTAGCAGCAGCAATGTTCCTACAGAGAATGCTGCTGCCCATTCTCTGGTGCGTCCCTTAGTCGCTTCTTACGACACCCGCGGGGACGATGTGATGGTGCTATTCTTTTACGTCCGATACCACACAATGATTAAGGATGATCAAGATCTAAAAGCATTGATTACAAGAGTTTTGCCCTGGCTACAGCAAACTACTTGAGACGTCTGAAATATTATAATCTAATATTATTATAATAATAATAGTAGGTACTAGCGCCGACGTCTGCCCTGATCACAGGTCTGTCTGGTGCGATCGCGACTCGATCCATCCCAATTCCATTTGGAGATCAAATACTATCTCCAGTTTTCGTTGTTAAGCTACAGGGTGTGACAATTTGTGAGTCTTATTTTTAGTTTTGTATTGATTTTTGTTAGGTCTGTTTGTTAATTTAAGAAATGGTAAATGTACTCTTAAGTTTGTTCTTTACTAGCGACTATTCCGGGCTTGGCATGGGTACAATAATACAGGATGTTTTATAAGTGTGTCGTCATACTTAAGGGTGATGTTGGGTAGCTGATAAAAAAGAGACTATTTCACAAAAATTTCATATTTTTCCGATGCGTTTCCAACCATAGAGGCGTAGAGTGATAGGTGTCTAGACTTTTACCTACCGATTGCACAGTGATGACACTCATCTTTCAAACTAGAGCATAATCAATGCGAATTGTTATTTGTAAGTTGCCATGTCATTGTAATTAAACGGCATGACAAGTGACACTTCTTTTTTAAAAAGAAAATTATATCTTAAACGTAACACTTTTTATTCAAGTAGGTATTGCCATTCAACGTGGCAATGCTGCCAGTGTTCTAGGCACTTTTGTCATTGACAGCGATGTGGATGAGTTTTTTAATGTCCAATGATCAATTTGTTTTTTACACTTTTTGTACATAATTTCGCAATTTTTAGTAGGTATTTAGGAAGATAACATCTATGTTAGATCAAATTACTCAACATAGATTATATCATGATGAAACATTTTGAGAAGTATTAAAGATTGATTCAATTAATTCTTTACTAAACAATTAATAATGGAATCAGATAATTTGACAAAACATCATTCATCATCATCATATCAGCCGAAAGACGTCCACTGCTGAACAAAGGCCTCCCCCAAGTGTCGCCACAACAACCGGTCCTGTGCAATCAATCAATCAATAATAATCAATCAATCATATTTTATGGATGAAAACACAACAACTTGATAAAACTTAAGATATGCATGCAGCTTATGAGAAAAAAAAACACAGTAAAGTTGGTTAAGTTCACTCAAATCACCAACACCACGGCGCAATTGCTCATCATTAAATATCCCAACAAAAAAACATTATCGACCAATCGATACCTATCTGAAATCCATAACCCCAATTTACTACTCGATATAAAAATTACGAGCCACCCTGTATGCGAAGCACCTGCGCTCGGATCACGTTCTTATTAATTCCACAGAATAGAAATTGGATTCCCTTATTGGAGCAACGATTATTCCAATGGTTTTCATTTCGATTCGCGCGTCGTCGCATAATTTATTCCAAGTATAATTGAAGAGGGATCCACTGCGTTTTCGTCAATAACTTTGATTATAATCTTTTGGGAATTAGCTTTTTTGATGGGTTGTAAAATAGTATGTGGTTTCTATTACAGTTACTGGATATATACAAAAAATATTTTTTTTTATGGTTGTGTATGGTGTCGGACGTAAAAGTAGCACCATCCCATCACTTCCCGTGGAAGTTGTAAGAGGCGACTAAGGGACTCACCAGATAATGGGCAGCAGCATTCTTTATAGGTACATTGCAACAGCTATACTGCGATCGCCAACCCGCCTGCCAAGCGTGGTGATTTTGGCAAACCCCCCTTTTGGGAGAGGCCTATGTCCAGCAATGGACGTCTTTCGGCTGAATTGATGATGAAATTTTTTAAAGTGGTTATTATTGATACTTTTCAATACAAATTCTCGTCCTTCTATCAAGAACAATAAATGGTATGAGTGGCCTTAATTCCGACAAGTACAAGAATACCTTCTAGCATCTTCTATTGATAAAGCCTCATTTTTAAAAACATATTATTTTTTATTATTGATAAGCTCACATCTCAGTCGCAATCTGTCAAAAAAGTCTCAATTCCTATACATTTTTGACAGATTGCGACTGTCATGCGAATGCTAACGTTGCTTTAAAATTAGTAAAATTGGCACTCTGATACAAAGCGATAATATGGTCGACAATGTAGCACGCTTACCTAGATGGTAGCCTTTGAAGTTCTGTTACACAAATACGTCCAGAGTCCTTTGTACATTGAAGCAATTAATTAGCAAACCAACGATATTTTAATACTAACTAGCGAATCGCCCCGGCTTCGTACGTGGAATATTTAGTGATGGGTGCCCGAAAAACTCTTTTTGAACCTTTTTTAAAACATTAACTTTTGTACACTGTATTTTATAATTTTAATGTGTAACACCTAAAAACCTTTTGCAAGAAATTTTCTAAATGATTTTGAAAACCGCTTTACAATCCGTTGCGTAGTTTAAAAGATCTGAGCGTACAAAGGGACAGACAGCGAAAAGCGACTTTGCTTTATACGTAGAATTTCTTTTTTTTACCAAAAGCGAAGCGAAGACTTTCCTTTCATCTCTATCAACACAACACTTTTTAAGTATCATAAAAGCTGTCCACGTGTCATCTTGTTCATAAGTACGAAAAAAAAACGACAGAAGGTTCACAATGGACATCATTTCCACTCGCAGGTCAAACTATTAGGTTGTTGTCTGCTCAACCGGACTTTACTTTGCTGGTAGTAACACAAAAATGGAACAATACAAATTTAAAAATGCAAAATAACCCTCGGCTTAGGACGTCGTCATTTCCAGAACGCCCAGACTAGCCGAAAAATAGGATAATATTGAAGACACAGTTACACCGTAGTTCTGTAACGAATGAACCGATTTTGTTTTTTTTTTGTTTTAAAGGTGATTTGGTCGAGAATGTTCTTAGCTCCAAGAGAATCTGTTCAGCCGTTTGATAATCAAAATCAGCTCATGAAGATGACCAATTGGGTCTGTTGGATTCGAAACTGGGTATTCTATTATATTAATAATTTTGCAGGAAATTGATAACCTTGTCCTGAAACTTTTTGACCTGACGATTCAGCGTTGGAAATCCCCTTGAAGGTGGGCTTATGACGTCTTGAAGAGGTTACAGGACTGTACTGAGCGCTTGGGGTGGTTATGTAGTTGTCGTCATTCGGCAGAAACGGTGAACGTTTTTTTTTAACGTTGCCCCACACTAGGATTTTCTCCTGTATCGTGGATGCGATTACTGTAAACATAAAAATTCACATGCACAAATAGCCAGATCAGACCAGAGAATATTTTTTCCGTGCGGGAATCGAACACGCAGTGCAGCAACCAATCGCTCAACGACTGCGCTAACCGTGTCGTAATTTTTTTTGTTTTCCTCTGCTCACGACTTCCTACCTAGACTGTTGATGTGAATCTTTGGTGTAACTTCTGTTTCTATTATCCTGAGGTCCTCAGATTTTATCTCAGTTCAATACTAATGAGGTTGTGTACAAACCTAAATGCGGTACAATGGTACGACGTAGGTGCCGAACGGGGTACCAGAAATAAATTCAATGGGGCTCTTTTATAAAATATCCCTACAAAAGGTACCTTATATCTGTGGGTGTGATTTCTTGGGGATAATAGTTATTTTTATTGCGATGTTATAGCCACACCTGTGTTCATTGAACGGTAAGAGGTATATTGTCATACTATGAATGATGGGCATCTTTTCGGTTTATATAAGTCTTCAGGCAATCATAAACGCTCGAATATGGCTGCGCAATTTTGTAAGTAGGTACAGTCCGCACAATCACCTATAGGAAAACTTTAACACGGTAGAAAAAAATGCATCTCATTAAATAAATAGTTGTAAAACAGAACGGTAGCTCCGTTCTGTTTTACAACTATTTATTTAATGAGACGTCATGCACACCTACTGTTCGAGTTTTAATCGAACACTAAGCGAAAATGCATAATTGCATCGAACGCAAATATGCATTTTAAACCTACCATTACCATTTGTCTTATAACTAAGTTAGTGTTATAGTGATTTAAAATATAGCTATTTCCCTTACAATTCGAGACTTTAACTTCTACCATCTAAACCATATCCTATCAATACGAGAAGGTAGTGTTAGGCCACCATAACGTCAAGCAGTACTCTTTACACCTACATAATTATGTTCATGAACAAAGGCGGTCATATTATAATGGTGAAGATGTTATTGCAGATAGTACGTATAGATGAAACTCGGTTATTCATAATATTTGCTGGCGCAATTATAGACATCAACTCATTATGCATGTGTTTAGGCTCAATCAAATCACACATCTTTATTTATTAGAATGATTGAAACTTCAAAGCCCATCGCGAAATAATTACAGAACTCTTTGAAATTCTAAAATATCCATTCCACTGGCTACTACATGCTTGATTAATCTACGAATGTATTGAGGCGTGATAATACTCAATTTAAAAATACATTTGTTCAAATTATCCACGGTTGAGCGATATGAGTTCAAAGGAGATAGTATTAATGTATGAGAAATAATTGAGCAGGATCCTTTTAGCACCAGACGATATAATTTGAACGGACGGTTAGGCAATGTTCTTTAACAAGTCCAGCGTCGCTATTCGTATGAAGTCTGTCTGTCGCTCGATTTCACTCCGTCTAGTTTGAACTATTCTGACAGCTCAAATAATTATGCTGTCCATACTCAAAGGTGACGATGAAGTTATAAAGGGTTACGTACGTAATGAATACTCCTCTCAATTTATCGTTCTCATTCCATTTCGTCCAGTTCATTGAGAAAAGTGATACTAGAAGCTACTACTTATAGAAAATGACCATTAAAATACATAGTACCTGGTACATATAATTGAGATTTTTTTTCAGCTAATTGACATGAAATGAATTGTTAATGTTTCTTATCATTTCCTAACTATCTGTTTTTTTCTTATTGTTAATTATAAGAAAAAAACAGGAAATAAACAAAATAAATTATAGTTATTTTGTCTCATTATTAAAATAAATTACATATTATTTGTTGGAATTTTTAGATTTATTTTTTACTTGTATAATGAATATGTACCTTATGATTTGCACGCCGTAAGATGTAGCCGATCTTATTTATTTATGTTATTGATCTTACACTGTACTGCCTACATTTAGAGTAAATAAAATTTTGATTCTGATTCAAATGCATGATCAATTTCAGTAAGTTAGTTTCGTGGGCTCCTCGTCACTGTTGTAGTTTTCTTCTTCACCCTGTCCTCCCCATATTAGGTGGGGTCGACTGTCTGAAGGAAATAATTGAACTGTTAATTCATACAATCAAGGTGATAATGATAGTTCATTATAATTATGCTCACTTTACTTAAGTTTACACAATGTTGACGGACTAGACCGGTTGGTCCACCATGTCAAAGGAGGCCTTTTTCTGTCTTCTGGTAGGCTCAGAGCTCTCCGCACGACGCGTGGTTTTCTGCTGATCGATTCTGCAATGCGATTCTGTAAACATGTCGAAGTGAACACCCGGGCGGGGCGCACGACGGGTGAGTTGTCAAACCATACAAATAAGATGGAATGACAGCTCTATTGTCGTTCACTCCGCCTAGGTGAACACCGTGAGATGTCGACAGAATCGACCGGCTGTAAACATGTCGAAGTGAAGGCATGGGTGAAATGATCACAAAGTGAGCTGTCAATTTATATAATCAAGATGGATTGACAGCTCACTTCGTGATCACTTCACCCAAGCCTTCACTTCAACATATTTACAAAATCGACCCCGGCTGTTCTTCTCGTGACGTTGTAATAATCAGCTTTCTTCAGCTATCTTAAATTCATGCATTTCCATTGTGTCACTTGTGACAAATTAAAGAGCGACTATCATTAATTTAGCAAAATAAACTTTGAAGTAAACTCGTTTGTCACAGAATAAGAACGCTAATCCCAAGCTTAATAGAGCGTAAAGCTTATACATCCATAAAAACAACAGCATAACTCATTATTAACAATATCAAAACATATTAAACACACAAGATTATCGTGTTGACCGCTAATATATCTTTAAGTAGACAGAATGGAAGCAAAGAAAACAATTTATATGTTGTGTGAGGTGAATAAAACATCAGTTACCGAGAAATATTACAGATATAGCCAGATTAATGGTGCTAAGAGAAGGCAGCCATGTTGGACTGGGAGCGTGGAACAAATATAATCATTGGTTAATGTACCACTAATGAGATAATATGGCTTATGTCTTTTGTGTATGCATGAATAGCGACAGAACTTAGGGCGAGGTAATTATGAGATTGTTATTTTCATCTTAGAAAGTTAGGCGTAGTTTGAATCAATGTTAGATGATACTCGAATTTGCTGCAAGCTAAATTAATGTGTGAGCGACATGAAGGCAATTTTGGAGGAGAGGTTTGGAATTGCAAAGTGTAATGGAAGTGATACATAAAAAGATTCAGAAAGAGATTTAGAAAAAGATATAAAATCAATCAAAAATCAAAATCAAAAGTCATTTATTCAAATTAGGCTGAGAGCCAGCACTTTTTGAACGTCAAATTTTACATAAAGACAGTCCCCCAAAACGCCCACCCGTCACCACTTCCTAGTGTTTTAGCTGGGAAGAAGAAGTGGCGCAACAAACTCCCCAGCAACAATCATTATGTTATACTATTGATAGGTTCACATTTAATCACAATCTCTCCAGATGATGTGCTAGACGATGGGGGACGCTTTCCTAGAAGTAACCTATTCACTCTTAACTTAAAGAACTCCAGTTTTTTTTAAAAGATAAATGTTAATCAACGTACTGTCATCCAGACTCCCGGTCTAGAACTTATGCAGTCGTGACACGTGGTGTGTACCAACCGATTTAGAACATGGCGGCCGATACGAGTTATTATGAAGGATTATTTTTTATCTGCCATGACACACGACGCTTTACGGCGGGAGTAATGTGCCTTCGAGAAATAAATAGAAGAATATTAGAAAAGATAGACTGACATGAGGAAGTGGTGTTTGCAGATCATGTTTTTGGGCAAAAATGAAGTATGTGTGTTGCAAGAAATAAAAACAATACGAAAAATAATGACATTCAAGTCGCGAAAACAGTTAGCAGTTTCCAGTCTAAGCTAAACAGAAAATGGCGTTATTTTGTTTGAGATTTGAAGAGTTTCCTTTTATCAAAATATAAACTCAAACTAATGATGAATAAAAACAGAAATTCACATTGGTTCACACTCAAAACTGCTGGCTCATTCTGTAAAAAAACTCATCGCAAGAAAGAAGTGAAGTGAGCAAAGTGAGTTAGTATTCCAATCGACGCTAATGATTGAGAGCTTACTTAAAGCTCAATTTACCCAAGTCACTATCAGGGCGAGATAATTAAATAGCACTACTGGAACACTCATGTAAAAGAGGCAAGCTTATGACATCATCCTGGCACAAACACACTCCGGGCTGTTATCGATGAAATTACAATGGAAAAATCCACTACCACTGCTAGACCTGGGACCACCCACTCAGCGTCTACAAGACCAACGCGTTCGCTTCAGACCTAAAATATTCATAGCCAAAACACCACCACAGAGAAAATGATTATGAAGTATTATTTTTATCCCCCATGATGGACGGGGTATTATGTCGCAAGGCAATATAGGCCACAAGTCGCTTAGTGATTTTTTACTTTCATGGGGACATTTTGTACGGGGGCCATGTTGTGTGTATGGGGTTTTTGACTGTCAGAGCACCGGCCATTTGTTGTCGAGGGCCTGTAAACGGCTTAAATGTTCCGTTTTATTTTGCGCTATTGAAGCAGGATTTTTGTTGGAGCTGCGTGTATGAATAATACATGTATGTAGTTGTTTGTACAATGTTTGTTGTTGTATTATGGATAAAGTTGCACGTTGATTCGCTGCCATAGAATTTGGATCACATGAAGTCATTATGATTATGTATTTTGTGATATTTGACAAAGATCGTATCAATATCAGTTTTCATAACTAACTTAGAGCTGAAGATAGATTCTTTCTATCATCAGTAATACAGACACTTTTTATTCGTAAGATAACGGTTCATTTAGGTTTTTTCAACAAAACAATATTTTAACAACTACTAAAATTTTCACGAACTCTTATAAAATAAACACCCTTTCACAATTAATCGTGAACATAACCTCGTATTAATAAAGAACAAACCCACTCACAAGTTAAAAGCCGACGAAAGTTTGTCTGAGCCGCTCTCAAAATATCTGAACTCAAACCGAAAACTCATCAAATCTTGACGTATTTAAGGCTGATGTAAAAATTTTCGACAAAAGCGGAGTCGCCGGTAAAGTTTCACAATTAAGCCGTCGTGGTATCGTACCGTTCGACTTTTGTGAGATTTATTAAAACCTTGCTCGCGATATTCTGTTACAGCTTTTTGGAGCCTTTGGTAGGGACTATTTGACTTTTGAAGACCTCTGTAACCATGGATTAAACGTTAATATAAAATATGCATTATTGTGGATAAATATTCGTGTGAGAGGTTTTTCTTGCCCGTGCAGCATTTATTCATATATAATCTCTCGCGATTGGTGTGGCTACCTACTGGGCATACACAACTTATTTTGTTACTGACTTAATATACCATCAGCACGAAGAGAAGAAGATCTCATTAATAAATATGGTTTAATAGCCGTTATATACTGGTGTAAAAGCCAGTTTCAAAAAAAGTCGTAATCTAAAACTCGTTTGTTGTAGTTTCAACAATAAACTACTTATAATAGTTTTAAAATAAGCCTTTGAGTCCCCTAACTACAGGAATCATGGCCTTCTTTTAATAAATAGCAGTAGTAGTTCACTATCGTAAACTTGATCTATAGGCTTTGATATTTTTAAGGGGTAACCCTTAAAAATATCAAAGCCTATAGATCAAGTTTCGAAAATAATCATAATCAGAACCATACATACCGAGAGGGGTCCCTCAAGGCACCATCTTTGTTCCCCGTCTAACTTCGCCGGTAAACAATGAGCTCCTAATTAATTTCGTCTTTGAAGGTGTGCGTGAGACTCCCAACTTCTAAATATTATATTAATTTCTCGAATTTTACTTTAACAGGGGAAATTTAATTTACGAAAACACGTTAGTATTATCAGTTGGTAAGAATGTATGTTCGGGTTTTTGTGAGTTGTTTGTACGTATTTTGAAGGAGTTGCAATAGAAAGGTAGGTGTATGTATGTGCGTACCGCTAAGGAGTGGAATTCCCTGCCGGAATCTGTGTTTCCTGATAGCTACAACCTGGGAGTCTTTAAGTCAAGAGTGAATAGGTTGCTTCTAGGCAAGCGTGCTCCATCTTCGACCACATCGTCGCTTACCATCAGGTGAGATAGTGGTCAAGCGCGTGCCTACCAATAATAAAAAAAAAAAAAAAAAATAAAATCATTTTATTTATCAGAAACAGTGTTTTTTATGTTTGTGCTGATTTTTTTTTATAGAGATTAAGTTTATTACGTTGTGTTGTAACTGCTTAGTTGGTCTAAACCACATGATGGATTTATGGGATTTTTACTCTTATTTTAGAAACATTTTCGTAATAGTTTTGTTACATTAAAATTTTACAAAGAGGGAATTTTGTAACCTCGATGTCTGGAGAAGTCCTTACTTCAACAGGTGCATTGAATTGTACGTTTATTAATGTTGTACCATAGACATTATTATTGATAAATAACAAAAGCTTGTAACAGAAAACAACAAAAAAAGTCTAAAGTTTCTTGAAAATAAATCACCAATTTTAGTCGGACGTTCCGACTAAAATTGGTGATTTAGCGTGAAAAAAGGCATACTTTAGTTTTGGTCTCAGATCCTTGTGAACGATATCGTAGACCTTAACTTAGACAGTTTTACGAAGAAAATTTGAGGGCAAGTAATAATTTTTAGTTGATTATGAAAAAAAACAACAAAAGGGTTCAGAATTAATTGTTCAAGGGCGATGGGTAAAAGTTTTATAAGAAAAACATGATACCGTAGTACTTAACTTAAATAAAATTTTAGCGACTAGTAAAACTTTAAACGAGATCATCGTTTCAATACAACATAATTTAGATTGGGTTTTTAAGGTTAAGCATAATGAAAGACTTATAATTGTGCCGTGAAATAAAAAAGCTTCTCATGAAAACGTCAAAGTTTGTGAATCGAAACTTGTTTGTTCTGAGTGTATTGTTGCTACCTTTTTATGTCTTAACGGCTGAACAGTTTAGATGAAATTTGGCACACAGGTAGACCATATTCTGGAATAGGACATACGATACGATTCTTTTCATTCCGGGCTTACGTTCTCTTTGGGACAATTTTCTATTTTACGCGGACGAAGCCCATGGCGGAAGCTACTTGAAAGAAAGAAAGAAAGAAAAAGACTTTATTTGCGCCAAGCATGACGCATACCAAAAATAAACAAAATTACAATAGTTATGCAAGTTAGGAAGATATGCGTCACATTCGCGTAAAACGGCCATCGCTCAGCATAATGCTGGAACTCATGTGCAAGACAGAGCCACAGCGCTGGTTTTCAGCAACAGCCGGCGTTGACAGAATGACGTCGATCGGAACAGTTTATTAAGTAAAACGAAATAAATGAACAACATATATATAATTATATATGTGGGTAGAAATATAAGGTGGAAGATGGCAACTGACTGTTGCGCATGCGATGGAACGTGGCCACAAAAGTGGCGCGACAACTCTAAAAATGGATGAATCTGGATGTGGCATCTATTTCATGGTAGGCCTACCAACTAACTGCCTATCATAAACGAATGCGTATTCAAAATTTCAAGTCCCAGCAGTTGAATATTGAGAGTTCCATAGTTCGAAGACTACCCTGGATGTGGCATCTATTTCATGGTGGGCCTACCAACTGCCTATCATAAACGAATGCGTATTCAAAATTTCAAGTCCCAGCAGTTGAATATTGAGAGTTCCATAGTTCGAAGACTACCCTGGATGTGGCATCTATTTCATGGTGGGCCTACCAACTGCCTTACATAAACGAATGCTTATACAAAATTTCGTGTCTCTGCTATTTACCGCTGGAGATCTCTCGTACGGAACCGATCCTGGCAGCAGCATCAGGTCACGTTTATGATTAGCATGCATTGTTCTCGGTTCTGGATCAGCATGCAAAATTTCAGCTCAATCGGGTACCGGGAAGTGGGTCAAATTAAACTTGCAAGATTTGTAAACATACATACAAGTCAAGTTACATAAAAGGTTTTAAAAAAACAACCGATCACTTCCCAAAAAGAGTTCCATTTGTAGAAATAACAAGTCAAAGTCGTCATTAAAATAATAATTTACAAAAATAATGTTTTTGTTTTCACTTCCGTATCGTTTCTGCGGAAACGCAAGTAAAATATGATACGGTAGTTATTAACATTTTAGAGACCTAGTTAGAAATTAAAACGAAGATCGTTTTAATACAAGATTATTTTATATAAATGTTTTTTAGGTAATTCAATTTCTTAAAATATTTTGTTGTAAAATAAAAAGCTTCTTATGATTAAGTCAAAAGCACTTAAATATTTAAATCAAATAATATATTGTTAGGTACGAAGAGATCTCGAACACTAACCGAAAGCAAAATAATCTCAAATCCCCAAAGATATTCAATAATAAAACAATCGATCACTTCCCAAAATGAGTTCCATTCGTAGAAATAACAAGTCAGAGTCATCATTATAATATTAATTTACAAAAATAATCTTTTTTTTTCAATTCCGGATGGTTTCTGCGGATAATACGCAATCAGCGAAACAATTAAAGCCTGGCCGAAAAGGTCGGGACTTTTATTTTTTTCCAACCCTTTTACCTGATCCCCGGCTAATAAATCCGTTGAGGAAAATTTGGGTCCAAGTGATGAGCGTATGGCGAGCAAGAGTTTCAACGTACGCATTTCTGATTTTCCATGGGCCACTTCTCTGAAGTTTACTGTTGTTTAAAGACTAAGTTCAACCTAAAAATTCTAGTCTTCATTATCATTATCATTTTTCTATCAATTCATCCACCATATTAAAAATTGATTTCACTGCATCACCATGTTCATACCGTGACTATTGATACCCTAACAACTTCTTAGTTTCGAATATAATTTAATATACAGTAACATTTTATACAGTAAATAATTCTTGACATTAGCTGTAAGCCTTCATTAAAACAAACTTGTTTTCGTCCACGTGATTTAGTTCCTAACTCACATCACAGAAAATTTGATTCCTTGATAAAACACGTGATAACGCTGATCAAAATAATTCGGTCTCTCTCGAAATAATCACCATGTTGTTACACCACATTTAGATACAGTTCACTCTATATTAGATCGAAGTTAGAAGTTAGTTTCATTAACTTAAATATGTAGATATTGAAATAGTTTGGCAAACTTCACCGAAGCAAATTGTTTGCAATATTGCAATTAAGTATTACTTTGAATTTAGATTGTAATTTAATCAATTAGATCGTGGTCTGTGCTCATCAAGTCGCAATTTGATAAGATAGGCATATTAAAATTTAACTAGGATACAGTTAAATAAGAAAAGTTAATAATATCAAAGTGTCGAAGAAAATCATCATGATGGTTTCAGGCATGTTTTAGAGCCAAAAACTATGTCTGTGTGGTAGATTCCAGCCCATTTCATCGCATTGGCAGGAGGCTTGGCATAAAGTGCCAAGCCTGTGGGAATATTCTAAATTATGTGTTCTTTTACTCTTATAGTCCGATTTGGGAAACCTCAAGCGCTAGACCAACGAGGTTTCGTGCTTTCCAAGGATCAGGGTATCACACCACCGCGACGTCCAAACTCCGGATTACTACTGAGAAATGTTTTGATGGAATTATCAATAACCCTTTGCCCGACTCGGGAATGGAACTCGAGACGAGGCAATCGGGTATTTTACTAAAAAAATCTATTGAGTCCGTCAGATAAATTTCCAAAAATTTTGTACACGTATTTTTTTCTTTTTTCAAAAAATAAAAAAATGAAAATACAGTGCGCTGAAAACACGCGTGACGTCACGTTGCTGGTAAAAAATGTACCACCATAGTGACGTCAAGCGTGTTTTCTGACGGACAAAAAAGTTTTTTTCAGTAAAATACCCTATTGTATTAGTAGCAAATCTACGTAGGTAGTGAGCTAAACTATAGGGCCTAAAACGTTAACGTAAAAGTTAGAAAAAAATATCAAAACGCTAATCAATACAACTTGTACCACAAAAAAATGGAAGGAAACGCCGACAAAGCGATATAAATGTTTTATTGTACTTTTGTAACTGAATTGCATATCAAGCTCCGTGTTTTATTAATAACGACGAGCCCAGCGCTGGGCGTGGGCTTATGTGGGCTGGATTTGTGTGTGTATCGGTATTAATACCTGTGGAATAATTAAATGCGCGGTGGACTTAAAAGTAATGTTTGGGGTTTGTACTGCAAATTGAAGGTATGGTTCTGCTTGGTCATGGTTTTAGCAGGCTGTTGTTATAACTGTTATAACAACAGCCTGCTAAATCCATGACCAAGCAAACATTTACTATCTCAACTCAAGTACTAATGTTATAATATAACATTAGTACTTGAGTTGAGATAGTACATGTTTGGTAATATCCTTATGCTCTCTGTCGAACTTTAGATCAATTGATTTTTATGCTTTACGAGTATAAATATAATGCAGTTCAATCTTATCAAGGATGCAATTGTTGTAGCCGAAGCGCGGTTACCAATCGCCTACCGATCGAATTCGATCGATAAGTCCTAAGGCCGCCCGTACACAGTCAATCTCGATCGCGATCCACAAATTAGAGGGCCAATTCTACTAATTCCCTCGGCAAGCATTGCTTAACCTTGAAAATTGGTCCGTGTGGCTGTTACAATTTAGCCACGAGCTCCCCAACTGGCTTCTTCTGAACATGACACGAAAATCTCTGAGATCTTTACGTCGTCGTAATGTTTGAGATTTCCCGAGGCTTTATCATGCAACCCAGCCTTAAGTGTAAGACGGCGTACATATAAATTTTGTTTATCACTAATAGGCGAGACTGGGACGTCCGCAGAATATAAATATGGCCACTCTATTGTCGCTAAAGCTGGTAAGAAGTATGGATGCCCGTGGCTTTGCGAATTCGGATGTGAACCTTTTTTTTTTATTAAGGATGGGAAATCATCTAATGACCCCTTCCGCTCTGGGTGGAGCGGCAGGGAGTGTCAGACTTTTACTGACTAAAACCCATCCATGCTCCTCCTAGTGCCTTTTACTTTCCAGGGCCGCGGTAACTCTTTCGAACACATTCCGCGACCCTGGCAGGATCTGGCTCTGGCGGGCCCCGTCTCCGTTGCTGACTGCTCTTTCCTGCGCGCGTGGAACGAAACGCGCCGTCGACTCGGGCCTGTTCTGATCGGACAGAGCGCTACCCATTGCTCGCCGTCCGCAGGCGTCAATCTCTGCGCCATACTCAGGAGCATCAGTTTCTGAGAGGCGCAGCGACTAACGTTCGTCTGGAGGAGGCAAAATGGGGCCGTTATTGGCACTCCATTCCAGCCCCCTCCCGAGCAGTGGCAGCGGCGGTGACGGTGGCGGCGGCTGCGGCGGAAGCGGCGGCGGCGGCGGCGGCGGCGGTGGAGGAGGGTTTCGTCTTGGTGGATGTGACCTTGAGATCTAAGTTTTGTGTTATGGATATATTTCCTTGGAAGATTTTTTTTTGTCGACCAAATCCTTACTAATCTAAATACTAATATAATGTAGCTGAATTGTTTGTTTGTTTAAACGCGCTTATCTCTGGAACAACCAGTTAGTTTTGGGAAATTATTTTGGTGTATGATAGCCACATTTATGAAGAAAGCTATAGGCTATGCAGGAATGGGAAATACGGGATATTCGCGTACGAAGTCGCGGGAAAAAGCTGGTATTAAATTATATGCGACAGTGAGTTCGTTTGCTACCTCTTAACGTACAAACGGCTGAGCGTATTAAGATAAAACTTAGCGCACGGGTAGGCCATGTCTTGAATTAGGACTTGCGATTTTTATGCCGGGAGAACCAATTCATAATAGATTGCATAATTGCATCCACCATCACAAAACAAATGTTTTAGCAATAGGTACTTTTTACATAGCAATCCCTGGAATTGGGATATCCCGGCTTTTATCTAAAGAGGCTTTTAGAACACTTACAATTAGACTGCTTTTACTATCGGACACAAGGATTTTCGGTAATAGGCCAAATTGTCTAGATTCAAATAGATCGTAAACTCAAGCTGTGTACGTGAGTCTTTAAACTTAGTACCCAGCTTTTAGTCTAAAAGGCTGCCAAAAACCTGCTTTTCCCTTAACACTAAAATAAAACAGACCTTTTTCCTAAAAAAAAACTGATAACATTTAAAACCTTAAGAGCGTTTACGCCGAACTGCTTTTCATACAAACTTTGAAGTCCTTATTTTTCGAAATGAATGAACCGATTTTATTGAAACTTAGTTTCTATGCATACGCCATCATTTTCGAAAAAGAGTTCAGAGGCCCTAGACAATGTGCCGTTGAATTAGCGAATGCGACTGTCGAAATGCGAAAATGTAGGAATTTGATCACGTGACATTTCGATAGCATCTGTCAATCTCATACATTTTTGACGTAATGACAATCGCCTTCGCCACGCCACCGCTGACAGAATGTCACTTGTCTAGAGCCCTAGGAGGAAAACTAGAGTGATTTTTCACTTTCTATAGAAAACAATCGCTCTCTCTCTCCCTCTAAACTATTTTTCGAAAATGTTCTCAACTAACTTTTTAGACCTGGTTGGATAGCGTGTATGCATACCAAGTTTCATTAAAATCGGTTCTCATTCATTTCGAAAAATATGGACTTGAAAGTTTGTATGAAATGCCCTACGGCGTAAACGCTCTTAAGTTGTGCTTAAAAGGTCATTAACTAATTTAAAGGTAGTCTTTAAAGTTATAAAGTTTTTAGTACCTTTGACGTTATTTTTTTCATGATGTCTTTTTACGACGTCGTTCGAGAAAATGGCGGCCCTTTATGGGTTTATTTAATTATTTTTTGTTTATTTTAGCAATTACCTCATTATGGGGCTGTTGGCTTCATGGGGAGTTATTTGCCATAATGTTTAGTTGCTGTCGTGGGAGGTTTTTTAAAAGGAGTTTTCTACAAGTCGTATTACAGGTGAAAGTCCCAGCGAGAAGGAGAGATGGAGCTATATAGGGTGTATAGCTCCATCCCTCCTTCTCGCTCAAATGACTCACGCTTTAACACGTCATGGTAGGGCCGCAGGTCTATATTTTTCACATCTTTTTTTTCAAAGTGTTTGGGAAAGTCCTTTAGGCTAATTCTCCACCTAAGGATTGGTACTTTATAAGAAGCTTAAAATTATTCTCAAATATCTTCAACCGTTAGAAATTATTTCGCAAAATTCACAAACATTATACCAAATTTTCCAAAACCCACTTTCCAGTTATTTATGTAAAGTATAATTTCATGGACAATATCCTCAGAAAATACCCTTGAACTCGATCTCTGGGAACATAAACGATTATCAAAAATCCCTTTCATCTTTATGCGAACACAAGGACCAGAGGTGTACCTAACAAGAGAAAAAGGACCAAAACTTTACAACGAAGGTCTCATTAAAAGTTTTTTGAGAGAATTAAATAACGTCTCTGAAACGAATCCGTTTACTAAGTAAAGTTTTAACAAAGTTTCGTATAAAAGTAATTTTCAAGTGAGGTTTTAGTTCTTAACACCTTTAGTGGTATGAACCTGGTAGTTTTTGTTTATGCTGTAAGCTGTATGCCGTAGCCAAGAAGGCTTTGATTGTTTTATACAACGAGTAACAGAATAAACGCAATGCCTCTTAAGGGATCATTGTACTCATCATTATGAAAAGCTTTCACTATGGGACTAACACCGAAATAGTGAATAAAAAATTGACTGCCCCCATACGCGTTATGTGAGCATAACTCGACAAAATCTCGCGATTTCGGGTTTTTCCCCATAGTAAAACCTCCAGTGGTGTTCAGTTGTTAGGTGTAGGGTAGCACAAAAAGTGAAAAATAAAAAAAAAATACAACCGACTTCCAAAAAACTACCAGACTAAGGGACTCGCCAGAGAATGGGCTTCAGCATTCTCTGTAGGTACGGTCAACAACAAAAGTCGATTAACAATGTTACTTTTTATATCATTTAAACAGACACTAAAAACACATAATGTACTAGGTTTCCGAATTTCAGGCAATAGCTAAGGGTTTCTTATATCTTAATTTTATATTCATTGCGTTTTACTTTTAAAATTGTACTTAATAATTAGGATTTAAACATTATTAATGTTAATCGACTTTTGTTGCTGACTGTACATTGCAACAGTTACACTGCGATCGTCAACCCGCCTGCCAAGCGCGGCGATTATGGCAAAACCCCCAGTTGGGGGAGGCCTTTGTCCAACTGTGGACGTCTTTCGGCTGATATGATGATGATGATGATGATTATGATCAATCTCATACATTTTACACACAACTGACATGATGAAAATGTTACTATTTGTCGAGCCTCAGGAAACGATCACGTCACAGATGATGTTTGTATTTTAACCCGACTTCAAAAAAGAAGGAGACTGTTGAATAAATACGGCACTATTACGATGCTAAAACATCAAAATACCTACGAATTTAACATAACCAAGTCTTATTAATTGTATTTGAAAGCCAACCGCATTGCAGTGGGACATAACACGTCGAAATGAAATGGTGTCGTAATTAAATGTGGGCTATTGGTGGTGTCACGATAATAATTATCGGCACAGCGCCATCGGGCCGTGTAAACCTTTTATGACGAGTGTGAATTGACAGGTCGGAATTGTTTTTATTTTACAGCTTTTTTGGCAAAAATTTAAACGATGTTTTCGTAGCAGTGGCCAGTAGTCGTCTAGAGCTTATACAGGTATTTATTTATTTACAAATAAATAAAACTTCAAGATACTACTCGTATATGTATAGAAACCAGTAGAAAATATACGAGCGGAGAAAAAGTGGTTGAACCTGTCCGGCCCCGGCGACACACCGGTGTGTCGCGAATTAATCGCGAATTTAATGTTTATTTAACTATTACATAAGATTTATTTTATTTTAGGGAATTTTCACATGTTGGGCCTGAGCGGTGAAAGTGTTATTTGTTGAGAGTTGTTGTAAGTGCTATTTCTGCATTATTGTAATTTTATTGATGTTCTATTTTTTTTCTGCATGCTGTACCTATCTATCGCATCTTATTGCACACTTAGCTTGTATAATATTGTAGGATAAAGAGTATAACAATTGTAGATAGGTCAATAAATAAAAAGGGAATTGAGAAGTTTTAAGCCGTCTCTTAAAATAAAATTAGAAAAAATATTATGACCAATTTTCAAAGGCGTGTTGTCTAGCCGTGATTGGTTGAATGAGTTTTCAACAGCCAATTGCATTATTAGCAATTAATTTGTGATGGTTTGATATTTCTTTACAGATACCGTGGATTTTCCAGAATGCTACAAAAATGTGTTATAAATGAATAAACCATCATTCAGTAGTTTCCTGTTCCTCAGTGGACATGTCTATAATATGGCGAACAAAACTTTAAATATTTACCCTATGTGCAGATCAAAATGTAAAAGAACTGTTACGTGTTGGTTACTTGAACTAGATTATGCAGAGACTGAAAATATTCTTAGTGTTTTGAAATAATTGCCTTTTGCGTTTGACCTTGTGGAACCTTGTCAAAGACACACTTCGCATATAACCATTTTTTGTACCTGTATTTATTTTTTTTCCCTCTCAATACGTAGAGTTTTCACAATATTGTGTTCATATGTGCAATTTTATATTTTAATTTTAAGGGTGTGAGCCTGGAGTTCTGTCATACAGGTCCCGTGCCCAGTATAGACTCCAGCTCTCACAAGGGTTTGAATTTATATGTAACTTGAATGCTATGTTCCAAATTGTACCTTTTTGAGAGAAATAAATATATTATTATTATTATTATTATTCATAGACCTGCCGGTCTATTCTGTCGATATCTCACCGTGTACACAAGTGCAGTGGTGGAGTGAACGACAAGTGAGTTTATCTTGTTTGTATGGTTTAACACTCACTTCGCCTCAGTTTTCACTACGACCTGTTTGTACAGAATCGCACTGTAGTTACTACCAGCTGCTTTTGTGTGCTTTGTTGTCCTGAAGGCCAACTGTCGTTCAAAAAAAGAATTCAAATTCTATTCGCAACATCATCTCACCGAAAATCTCAAAAACGTGTGAAAATGTAGCTATATTAGGGGTGTTCTTGACAATTTACGTCTGCGATGCGAAAACGATCGCTTCTTAAAATTACGAGAATTACTCCTCCGACCTCGCATAGAATAATTTTCTTTTGCTTATATGCATAGTAAAAGTACCTACCCTTACGCAGACGCGACTCCACGCGCGACTCTGGAACTAACTAAGAGAGCCTGCAGACATACAATTTTAAGTTTGCCGACTATCGAACGACTAAATTGCGTCCTTTGTTAATTTAATCGTCTAACTCTTTAATTGTGCATAATCGGAAGGGAATGTCGATTCTGATTCAATTGGTATCCAATTAATTAGTTGGACGATTTAGTTGTACAAGAAGTGCGGGTTAGCATTATGTCATTACAGCTATTGGTATACTCTTCGATTTAATCGGGCAACTTATAATTGTAAATCTACGGCCTCTCTACAACTTCATTAAAGTCGGTCACTGTTTTCTAGAATCACAATGTATTATGTAGCTCCACACCCACTCATAATAATAATATGACCTCTCAAAACCAGACCCCAAACAAAATAATCACATCAATGTAATTGGAAAATAATAATTAATTCGAGCTTGTCATTGGCCTCGCCAACATTATCGTTGTGTTTAACCTATGTTATTGAACGTAACGCACTATTGGAAACTTATATGGTTATAATACCGATTTCATTATGTAATAAGCATTTAACCTTAAAACGAATGATAGTTCAGCAGGCCAACTCCATACGACGAGCGACAGCGGCGGTGTTATAAAAAGAACAATCAAAAGTGATTTATTCAAACTAGGATGAAAATCAACACTTTATGAATGTAAAAAAAAAAATACATGAAGAGAGTCCCCCAACGCCAAAAATAAGCCTTTCATCATCATCATCATATCAGCCGAAAGACGTCCACTGCTGGACATAGGCCTCCTCCAAGTATCGCCACAACAACTGCTCCAGTGCGTCTCGCATCCATCAGCTACCCGCGATCCTCAGCAGCGTTATAGACTTATCATTTTGCTTCGGTGTCGACCTTCTGAACCTACTTATTCTTTGGTTTTACTCCAGCAAAGTACGCTAATTGAAATCCATTAGCCCACCACGCGGTGTGTTTAAAATTGCGAGGTGATTTTGATAAAGTGGATCACGGAACTGTTTGTGTCACGATAAGTGATCTGTAAGGTTATTGTGGTCGTTATTGTTAATTGGGTGGTTATTTTTAACTCAAAACTAAATGTGAACCTAAAAATTAAATGTGACATTTATGTTGTACCTACGTGGAGCGGCTGCCTACCAGACCTCCACAACCCATTTATTGGGCAACACGGTAATCCTTGGCAAGACTGGTTTCAGATTTTCTGGCTTCTGACGATCCGTATGGACAGTCAAAGATTTACAAATGACAACTGGGACCAACGACTTAACGTGCTTTCTGAAATTCTGAGGCACGGAGGAATCTTGATATGTTAAGATTGTTACCCATCCACAGACTAACCTCGGTAAGCGTTGCTTAACTGATTACTCATCAGTTCAGCAACGTTCAAAAGTCATCCACTGCAGGAGATTGACCTTTTCCATGCGTCGATTCATCGACTGGTTCTATGTATCTCGCATTTGACGAAGTAAGAGTACGTTCATCATCATCATCATATCAGCCGAAAGACGTCCACTGCTGGATATAAGTCTCCCCCAAGTGTCACCACAACAACCGGCCCTGTGCGTCTCGCATCCATCAGCTACCCGCGGCCCTCATCGGGTCAACAGTCCACCTTGTGGGAGGCCTTCCATCGCTGCGTCTTCTGGTACGCGTTCGCCACTCCAGAACTTTTCGGCCCCATCGACCATCTGTTATATAATAATAATAATAAATCTTATATATGTATAAAAATGAATCGCAAAATGTGTTGGTAAGCGCAAAACTCGAGAATAACTGAACCGATTTCGCCAATTCTTTTTTTGTTGTGTTTGTTATTGTCAGGAGAAGGTTCTTATGAAAAAAAAAAAAAAAAAAAAAATTGAAAATTAGAAAATTTAAGAATCCTTAGGGTAGGTGTAGGGTAGGTGTAGGGTAGGTGTAGGGTAGGTGTAGGGTAGGTGTAGGGTAGGTGTAGGGTAGGTGTAGGGTAGGTGTTGGGTAGGTGTAGGGTAGGTGTAGGGTAGGTGTAGGGTAGGTGTAGGGTAGGTGTAGGTGTAGGGTAGGTGTAGGGTAGGTGTAGGGTAGGTGTAGGGTAGGTGTAGGGTAGGTGTAGGGTAGGTGTAGGGTAGGTGTAGGGTAGGTGTAGGGTAGGTGTAGGGTAGGTGTAGGGTAGGTGTAGGGTAGGTGTAGGGTAGGTGTAGGGTAGGTGTAGGGTAGGTGTAGGGTAGGTGTAGGGTAGGTGTAGGGTAGGTGTAGGGTAGGTGTAGGGTAGGTAGGTAGGTAGCCAGTTGACGGGAGCGAAGCCGCGGGGGACAGCTAGTTTATAATAATAATAAATTTATTCATAAGTTCACATAAGTATAAATTATATAGAAGTTACATCATTACAAAGTTACATATTAGATAATATTATGATGAAAACATTAAACTATGCCTAAAATAAATCTAGTGTATAACTTATATTATATTGGTTAAAGGCCCACTGAATCCAATAATAGCGACCTGCCTGATGTAGGTTTATTCACCTGTGTTTCAGGCCATCACTTAACAACGCTGAGGGTTTTAGTGGACTATTATGTTGCTGAACATAGAGCTAGCATTGATACATAATAATTATATTTTTAACTAAAAATTGACTTAACATTAGTAAACTTATTGCATTACTTCTAGCAATTTTTCAGTGTCTGAGTAATTAAATGTCGCTAAGTATTCACTTAACATTTCACTACATTTTTTACAATTTTCACTATATATACTTAGAGACTTATTGATTTTATTATATAAGAACGGACCTAAAAATACATAAAACTTATTTATAAAAGTATGTCTAGTTTGAGGCTTTATGCAAACTAAGTCTTTTCTTCTCTTATCTATAGGTATTGGGACATAAGGAAGTTTGCTATGCTGGTGCAGTACTGTTTTCAATATAAAAAGTTGACGCACAGTTAAAACCTTACATGCCGTGTATAGCTCGTGTGTGGGAAATCTAAATGGGCGAAAGGTTGCTACCTTAAGGATAGCTCTCTGCGCACGTTCTAATGGCAGTAGGATTGATTTAGCAGCCCCACCCCATGAAGTTATACAATAAGTGAGAATGGATTGACACAAAGCTAAATAGACCTGTTTAATTAATTTATAGTCCGATATATAACGTAAATTCTTAAAAATGTAAATCAATTTACGCATTCGAGTGCATAACAAATCAATGTGTTTACGGAAATTCAGATTTGTGTCAATCGTTACACCAAGATATTTCATATGATCGGTTTTTGCTAAAGTAGGACAATTACATGCAATGTCAGCATACGTGCCGCACTTATGCGCATAAATGTTTATGTTAGTAGTTGGCAGGTTAGTATTTCTCATAGTAAATAAAATGTGTTTGGTTTTCTCTGCATTTAGTGTAAGAAGATTTTCATATAGCCAATTAGACACTATATTAAAACCGTTCTGGGCTTGTTTATACACCTCATCTCGAGATTTGTCTGAAAACAATAGAGCTGTGTCATCTGCATAAGACATTATGACACCATTTTGGAGTGTTAAGTTGCACAGGTCATTTTTATGTACAAGGAATAAAGTAGGACCCAAAATACTACCTTGTGGTATTCTACTATTTGGAAGCTCAGAACTGACGTACTGACCAATTTTAACACATTGTTCGCGGTCACTAAGATAATCAGAAAGCAGTGAAAGCGTTGTTCCTCTTATTCCGAGTGTTTCAAGCTTGTCCAATAATAAAGGACCGGAAATTGTATCAAAGGCCTTGGCGAGGTCCAGGAAGATCCCAATGGAGTGCAAGCCCTTATCCAAATTAGTTGTTATATACTCCGTCATTTGATGTACTGCCTGATTAGTTGATTTATTGGGCCTAAAGCCAAACTGTCTATCTGAAAGCAATTTGTTATCTTCTAGGTATTTCATTAATCTAATATTAATGATTTTCTCTAGGATTTTGGAGAGCCCTGTTAAAACTGAAATGGGTCTGTAGGTTCTCTAGGGATCTGTTGTGCGAGCAATCTGCCCGGCCCACTGCCACTTCAGTTTGGTGATCCTTTGGGTTATGTCGGTAACCTTGGTTCTCTTGTGGATTATCATCATTCATGATTCGATCACGCAAAGAAACTCCGAGCATTGCCATGACTCCGTTACTTCTCCTTTATCTAAAAAACGCGTTAACCTGGCTTTTCCACCGTCATATGACTACCAACAAAAGCCAGTCGGTAACCTTGGTTCTCTTGTGGATATCATCATTCCTGATTCGATCACGCAAAGAAACTCCGAGCATTGCCATGACTCCGTTACTTCTCCTTTATCTAAAAAACTCGTTAACCTGGCTTTTCCACCGTCATATGACTACTAATAAAAGCCAGTACACGCATATAACCTAGCAAGAAGATTATAAAAGGTTAATGTTAAAAATGTTTATAGACACCCTATAAACGCGCAGGTAAACGTTAACACAAGTAATTGACCCGGTTATCCGGATCGTTAGGTTTTTTCTGAACTTAACCGGAATTTTTCCGCATCTTAATTATTATTGTGGTAAAAACAATGTAAAGTTAAGGTAGATCGGTGTTCCGACAGTTTGCGGATCATTTAGCAATGTTATTATGATTTTTGAGGTTATTTTTTGGATTCTGTTTTTCTTTGTTAGAATTTATTCTATGGCAGGTTGGTGGTTACGACAAAAAATTCTAAGACTAGTTTTCTTGATACGACATAAAATAAATGAAACTCTGATAGATTTTTGTTTGCTAAATCCGACATGATATTATCCCCCAGGACGGTGTAAAATAAATGGGTTACCTACTACATAATACAACTACATAATAGAACGAGGAATTTTTTTCTAGTAATACGTATTCAATATCTCTTTAATTTAGGTAATTTGTTTTATGTAGGTTTATTTTGTTTGGCGTACAGTTATCGTCAAATAACTTTGCCCCTCTGAAGTTAGCCATTTGCAAAGATCGCGCAGGTGCAGTCACGTACACGGGAGCAAGCGGGACGCAAGCATGCATCGAACGTAAACGAGCGACTGAGACATAAAATCGCGCCCCGCCCCCATGTCTCTTACGCATGCGCAGTTGCAGTGTGTTCGTAATTTTGACTACTACGCAGCCACTCTTCACAACTTCAGAGGGGCAAAGCTATTTGACGAGAACTGTAATGATTCTTTAGAGCGCAGAGTTGCTTGTGGTCAATTTTTGTTTTGACCAATCGTTCATCGGTCAAGTGATCCTTCGACCAACTATTTTTGAGCAAACGATCATTCAGGCGACCATTCTTTGAGCAATCGTCCGTTCGATCAACAATTATTTGGGCAAACGATCATCGGGTGTCAGTTTTTTGGGCATTAGTTAGTTCAACCAAAAGTTCTTCGAGTTAAACGAACATTACGGCGAAGGTCCGACCAAGTGAACTTCAGGCCATCGTGAAACACTGAATAATCCATTCCAATCCCATTATGCATGATAATTGACTTGTGAATAAACAGTGTGAAAGTTACTGACTGACTGACAGATAGTTTGAAGGGCCCTGCTACCACTGCAAGCTAATCTCCATAAATATCTAATCAGAAATCGGTGTTTCAAATTCAAATATCAAACACACGATTTCAATTGCCAAAGCCAGAACATTCATTATTCAGCCCCTTAATGCTCCGCTAATACTCGAACTGTAAAAGCGAAACACGACTTATCCACCATTTTACCCCACTTTAAGAGTGCCAAAAAGAATGAAATGGAACGAAACGATGATATAGGTAGGTTTTAGAAGGTACAAGTGTGGCTAAATAAATTAATTATTCGTTTAAAATCTTTTTAAGAACATGTTTTTTATCGCTTTTCTGTCATTTAACATCAAAGTCACCGGAATATTGCAGACTTTAAGAAAGCAATGCAGAGAAAAATTTATGAATGAATTATGAGAATAGACATGCAGTGCGACTCTGTAAACATGTCGAAATGAATGGCTTGGGTGAAGTGATCACGAAATGAGCTGTCAATCCATGTTATCAAGATGGAATGACAGCTCGCTTCGTAATCATTTCACTTGGGCCTTAAGTTCGATAGGTTTACAAAATCGACCGGCTAGAATGGAAAGAAAAAAACGTATTGACGCCAAACCCAAGAAAAATTAAACAAGGGCAGGAAGAAAATCATTTTGACAAACTTTATCCAGACAAAAACTACGCTTGCATACTTACCAAGAATCTGGATCATCAATGTCTATTTTACCAAAAGATAGATAGATAGATAGATAGATAGATAGATAGATAAAACATTTATTTGATGCAAGTAAAGAAACACGGCACACAAAAGAGTTACACAAATTATGAAAAATACGAGTAATATAGTAGTACAAAGTAGTCTAAGCAAATATTTGAAATAACAAACAAACAAAAGAAAAAAAAAAACAGAGCACTATGATTTGAGTAGGTCTGTATGGAAATCTGTGGCAGAAGTGCCAAACTACCTACCTACATAAATATATTTGAATTTACAAATATAATAATAATACAAAAGACGCAGCCCACTAAGACTTCTGCAATTTTCTACATAAGGCCGAAACGGTGAAAGCATGTTCGGTTTCGTGTTATCCATTCATGAATTGCTTAGCTGATCTAGTACTAATGGACTTGCCGTTCTACCAGTAGTGTCCTCAAAGTATTTGAGAGATTGAGATTTTCGCATTGACTGTTGTAATAAATGGAATTACTGTGAATATGACTTTTAGTCCTAGTTTTTCAGTCGTATTTGCATTTGCAGTGCCACTTTTTTCGTTGTACTCAAATGTTAGTTTTGTCAACAGTTAACTGACGTGGTTTACCATTTTGACGGTTCATAACTTTTGGAGTAGTATTTCAAGGCAATTTGGTTACTTATGTAAGTTGTACAAGTATGTTACTTTTGAGAGCTCTGAATCTATGCAGTTGAAATTTGGTACACATAGGTATGATCTTTTCTCAAACATGCTTGGAAATTTGAGCATTTTTTTGACAACCTTCTTCGAGGCAAGTAAATCGAAATTGCTGTACTGGCCAAATACATGCGAGCAGCGGTCGGCAAAAGTTGTATTAAAATCCATATCTGTCGCGGTTTAGCGGTCAAATAAATTACATGGTAAACTCATATCTGTTCTGTAATTTAAAAATGGAACGATCTTTTACTTCCAAACATGGCAACCAAGGAGGAAAATTTTCAAAGGTTTTATTAAATTTCGAACTGGCTAGCAAATAGAATGCTGTTTATTGAAAAAAAAAACAATAGAATACTTTAAAATTGTTGCTGTTCGTTGTTCGTCATTGATTTTGAAAAGTACTTGTATTCGACAAAATGAGTTCAAGTGAAGACAATGAGTGTGATGAATTTCCACGCATTATTTGAGAAAAGTACTATACAAGCCTTGGAAACAACTAGACATTGATGGACTTACGTATGTGTGCCTCGGCTTCGCCACGGCCCACATTTACGCGTTCGTCCATCAATGCCTCTTTTGCTGGCCGCTGCAGTAATGTACTATTTGTGGCACAAACCCGTAACGTAACAAAACTTGGAGTCACTTTTAAGAGACGAATTATGTTTATATTTATGTATGCTCACTGACTAACTAAATATTGGAGAAGCCAGGTAACAAGTAGTAATGGTTAATAATTTTTAGCTACTATTTATGGTATCCCTAAGAAAAACAAGGTTACCGACATAGCCCGAAGGATCGCTAAACTGAAGTGGCAGTGGGCAAGACACATTGCTCACAGAAGATGTTCGATGGGGCCTAAAAGTTCTGGGGTAGTGAGCGCGTACCGGAAGACGCAGCGTTGGAAGGCCTCCCAATAGGTGGACCGATGACCTGATGAGGGTTGCTGGTAGCGCATGAATACGAGACGCACAGAACCGCCTATGCTCATCAGTGGACGCCTTTCTAAGGTCTATTTAAGATCTCCATCTCAAGCATAGATTTGCTAATTCCTATAATGCAGATTTAACAAAAACAAACATGATTTTCATGTGTTAACCGTTTCATCTACCTGTGAAATGGTAGATGAAACGGTGAAACCCTTTGACACCTTTAGTATCCCTCGTATACCATGTTGCATTTATGAATCCAGACCTAAAACTATCACCATACAATTCCCACGTAGCCTTCCAAACACAATACATAATTTGTTAATATCGTTCCCACTTTATTTCCGCCACCTACCTGCTCGAAAATAAAACCGGCAAAGATACGGCCATACACAAGCCCTCTTTGTTGTAAAAATACGTGATGCGGGCTCGACCAATGAGAGAGCTTAGAGCCAGGCGAAGGCTAGCCTCGCTACTGCGCTAGATACGTTAGGGGTCTCTGAGGTCCCCTAAAGCTAAAATAGTGGAGATAGAGGATCCGACCATGATGTTAGGTAAACACTATATAACGCTGCCTCTAAATTTTCTAGATCTTTCTTATAGTGTAAAGGTCGAACTACTTTTGATTGTTGATTCAGAAAATTAAAGTGTAAGCTTTTGTTGACTTGCGATTTTAGGAAAGTTTAATAAGGATCAGGCATTAATTAAAATTATTGAATAGTCAATATTTTGTGGATTGTGAAATTGATTAATTTTTAATGTTCAATGTTTGCTTCTTTCATGGTACCTACATGTATTTCAATGGAAGTTGATGGTTTAAGGTCGGCCAACCCGTCATATTTTTCATACGTGAATATAATTGTAACACATTCATCTTTGATTTTTTTAACTAATAGGTATCTTGTGCAATATATCTAGGTATCAGCAAAAAATAAAAAATTGGAGAAACAAATATTCAGTATAAGTCTCCAAAAATCTGCTGTTTTGCACTTTACCTGAGCTTTGTCCGTTCATAATGTACTCATAAATTGTAAAAGTAAAGAAAGCATCTTGACTGAAACCTTGCACATGTAATGGAGATTCTAAATTAATACTATTCATTTCACAAACTTGTAAAGCTTATTCAAAAACACGTATTTCCTGGAACAAGTTTTATGAAATTTTCGAACACTATTTTTCGTTCAATATATCGCGTTCTCACTTTCTTGTTAGTCAACAACATTGCGCTGGATGAGACAACAAGCTTTTCGACCATGCTCGCGTTGACGATAGACGGACCGGGAACGGCTCTCTTAGGCCTGAATTATACAGAAAAGGCGTGGTGAAGACGCGGCGCAGGCGAGCGGCGTGCCTGCGCCCCGCGCCGTTTGTGTATAATTCAAGACATGTCACCTAGCTACATTTTATATTAAAACTTTTTGATGCGGCGTCGTGCCTTACGCCTCGCCTGCGCCGCGTCTTCACCACGCCTTTTCTGTATAATTCAGGCCTTGACTTGCTTTGTTTAATGTTTTATTAAATGTACCTAATAAAAAAAAATATTACCTTTTCCTTAAATGTGTTGAGGTTTACTTCCAATATAACCAAAGGCAGCTGATTAACAGGAGGATACTGACAATGCACGACGCGATGACTATACAACGTGTAACAGAATAAACGCAATAACTATCTTGAGGGGTCATTATACTCATCATTATGAATAACTTTTACCAAGAGACCAAACCCGAAATCGGTTAAAAAATATCAGCTGTTCAGTTCATTCTGTCGAGTTATTCACACAGAAATGAACATTGTGCCCTTAAAAGGTATTGCGTTTATTATGTTACACGTTGTAGGTATGTCTGTAAAATAACTAACTATGGCATTATTTGAATGTTTTCACTTTATTTATCTCATCTTCACTAACATACATAACCCCACAAATTTAAAACATGCAAAAAAAAATCAGTATCACCCGTATCAACATTTTTCACACGAGCCCCATATACCTGGGTATCCAACTACTGGAAAATAAATAGTGCTCGTTCGCGCTGTAATTAGGTTAGATGGATAAATTGGCGCCCCTGGTGTTATATACCCGGCTAACGAACGGACCAACCGGGTACATACAGGCTAATCAGTATGCCCAAGTACCGGGTAACATTGACCTTGCATTTGAGGGTTAAATCGACTTTTTTTGGTCGTTACTGTTTGCTTTTATTGGATTAGGTAGGTACCCGGGTACCAGGGTAATTGTCGCTTAGTGTTATTGGCTCGTTCTTCGGTTAGCTGCTGCTGCCTAATTCTCGGTTAATTGCCGTTTCTGTCTGGGAATTTGGTAAAATCCCAGTAAAATAGTCTGGTTTTTTTTTGTCCGATCGAGGTGGACCGATGACCTGGTGAGAGTCGCCGGTAGCCGATGGATGCAAGACGCACAGAACCAGTTGTTGTGGTGACACGCGCGGGGAGGCATATGTCCTGCAGTGGACGTGTTTCAGCTGATATGATGATGATGATGATGACGGTTTTTTCTGTGCCCAAAATTATAGTTTTTATATTCAGAAGTTATAAATAAATTTGGAAATATTTCTCCAAAAGATCACTCAAACAAGAATCCCCCCCCTGTCTTCTGCAGTTTTGAGCCAGTTCTTTGAGAAGGATTCTAACTCATCCCGCTATCTCTCAATAGGTCTGCCGCATTGTCATTTCCTTTCGTTTGGCATCCACAGTGTGGTAATCTTCGCCGTTGCTCCTCCGACATGCGGCAGATGTGTGTTTCCTGATAGCTACAACCCGGAAGTCTTTAAGTCAAGAGTGAATAGGTTACTTCTAGGCAAGCGTGCTCCATCTTCGGCCACATCAGGTGAGATAGTGGTCAAGCGCGTGCCTGTCAATAATAAAAAAAGAAAAAGAGATGTAATCAGCCTGGTTCCACTGTAACCAACGTAAGTAGCGGACGAATTTCGCGGCCATATTTTGGTTCCCGAGTTTTTATTTTGAGTGTATACAGGGTGTTCCAGAAAGGTGTGGTCATATTTGAGGGTGATGTTAGGTGGCTGATATTCATTAAGGAAAAATGATAAAAAAAAAATGCATTTTTTCAAAAATTTCGACCAGAGAAAACGACTAATAACTTCCGAAGAAATAACTTTTCAAGCAGTCTGTTGCTGTTGATGACATCAAATCTATGATTGAAATAAAGTAAAAGCCACCAACTGTAACAAACTGCTTGAAAATTTATTTCTTCGTAACTTTTTAGACGTTTTTAAAAAAAAGTCTGTTTATTTATTTATTTATGCTTTACGCACACATATGTACAGAGGCGCACTTAATTCCTTAGGCATTTTGTACCAGTTAGTCAGGTTATGTGTCTTTGGAACAAAGTATTGAGTTTCTAATGCGATAACGAATCATAATTAAGTAGATGGTGCAGTAGCTGAGTCTGCCATATAACTTCACTAAGTGCAACACATCTTAGAGTGGGAGGGAACACCGCCTTGTTCATTAGCGCATGTTATAACGTTGAAGAGAAAATGCTTTCATATTTTCTTGAAACTATTATGGACATACTAGGCTATTTTTTACGCGATAATCGACATCCACGAGGGTGGAGACGCAGGAAAAAGCTAGTACAATATATAATAATTATTATAAAGCTGAAGTTTGTTTGTTTGTTTGGTTGAACGCGCTAATCTCAGGGCCTAATCACCAACTCTTAAATCAGAATCACTTCAATATCAGTCACAGTGGAAAAGAGACGGAGCTATACAGGACGTATAGCTGTCTCTTTCCCACTGCTGCTGCTTTAAGAGTTGGTGGTTAGGCCCCTGGTATTACTAATACGAATTGAAAAAATATTTTAGTGTTTTGTAGCCCATTTATCGAGGAAGGCTATGGGCTATAAGACATGGAGCGGAGCATTAATGAAAAATCTAACGCAGACGAACTTGCGCGGGTCAGCCTTCCTCGATAAATGATTTAAAATTCAATTCAAAGCAGTAGTTTCTGAGATTGGCCCGTTTCACCAAACAAACAACCCCTTAAGCTTTATAACATTAGTATAGATGACTGGTGCTAAACCAATCTAAATATCGTTTATAAGTCCCATTTCAAATCATTACCGCAACCCAATTATTTCTCTGATAGCGCAGCTGGAGTTGTTATTTACCAACCAATATTGGGCTTGAGTAGAGAATTATCCCTTTTTCAAAGAATAGATTATTTATACAGGTGATTTGCCTAATTAGTGAAACTTTGAAAAAACATAATGGTGGACATCCCACCCACACGCACAAAGCGTTTTGGGATAACATTCATTATGCGTAAAGCTAAGGAGTGGAATTCCCTGCCAGAGTCTGTGTTTCCTGATAGCTACAACCTGGGAGGCTTTAAGTCAAGAGTGAATAGGTTACTTCTAGGCAAGCGTGCTCCATCTTCAACCACATCGTCGCTTACCATCAGGTGAGATAGTGGTCAAGCGCGTGCCTATCAATAATAAAAAAAAACAAACATAAAAACACATCACAAAAAAAATTCAATCCTAAACGATGTAGTTAATTGCTCAAACCAAGTGTGTGTTCCACAAATGAATCAAGACCGTATCTAAGGCCCAAGTCTCCACAGATTAGGGCGCAGTGTGCCACCGTGTGTGAAATTGTAAATTCCCAGAAAAACGTTGGTTAGTTGGGTAGCCGACCGAGTTTGTGCGCGATACTTTTTGGCTGGGAGCCACAAACGGAATGATAGACGGTTGTATGTTTATCTGGGTGTCGCAGAGACTATGCTTCAGGGAGTCGAACGCTTGTGGGAAATCTATCGCGACTTGAAACGGTTTTATTGGTTGGAATTCTTCAGGTGGATTTGGTGGTGACTGTACTTGACTCGCGGGGTATGGTTAGTGAGGTGGGTCTATACTATGGGTCTTTGTAACCTGAAAATAAATGATTTATTGTATTATTATTATTAAAAAGCTTCTAAGAAGAAGGTACTATGTCTAATTCCAGAAGATGGTCTACCCGTGTACCACATTTCACAGACTGACCGACAGAGTCACTTTTGCAGTTATAACCTTACTAGCTTTTGCCCGCCGGCTAAACCCTAGTAAAAAGTAGCCTATGTACAATCCATTCAGTCGTTTTAGCGCGAAAGCGTAACAGACAGACACACAGAGTGACTTTCGCATTTATAATATAAATATTAATTATTATTATTATTTATTAAAAATATTATATAATAAAGTATGGTTGGGATTAGTACAGAAGTATACCTAGATACGAAAGTAAATCTCTATATCTGTTTGTGACCTCTTTACGACTTTGCGGCTGAACGGATTTTAATGAAACTTAGTACAAGGGTAGACCATGCCTGGAACTTAGAATACAGAACAAACCAGTGGCCTTAGTGCGAGTTTTTAACGTTCTCGATTGCAATGTATTGAAACTGATTAAGCGCCGTCTGATGACCCTCACAGACAACCTGTTTTTTTCTGTACAATTTGACATAAGCGAACGTTTACGTTAACGCGATCGAGTACGTTAAAAACTCACACTAAGCCCTCAGAAACCGTCAACGCACTCAATAAAGAGGCAGTGTAAACCAATCAATCAGGCAATGGCCGACGCGCTTGATATAGTCAAGTGCCCCCTTTCCGCCAGCTTTATAGTTGTTTTAATTTAAATTTTTCTCTAAGAGGTAATGTCAGGGTGCGCAAGGAACACTACGCGGGTGGGTAAAGCGCGAATGGGAAGTTATTTTGGTCACAATGCGCTGCGTACAAATGTGATTGAACACTCTTTCAGGTTTGCTCTGTATTCTAAGGCCTGGAATTAGGCATACAATAATATTTTCATCCCAGGGGTACTAGACAAGTGACATTCTGTCAGCGAAAGCGTAGCGAAGGCGATTGTCAATACGACAAAAATGTATGGGATTGACAGATGCTATCGAAATGTCACGTGATCAAATTCCTACATTTTGGCATTTCGAAAGTCGCATTCGCTAATTGAATGGCACATTGTCTAGGGCCTCAGGAGTACGTTCCCCTAGGATAATTTATTTTACGACTTTCCCGCGCGCGAAGCCGCCGGCGGAAGCAAGTCTACTGATAAATGAAACAGTATGCAAATTACGATTTCATTAAAGCGTTGTAAGCAATTTATTCTGTTTTTTGGAAGCGTTAACACAATCGATACTGTATTGGCCATTAGCGGTATAATAATGTGGTCGGTGACGCGAGCCGTAGTCGCTTGTGTGTGTGGTTTGCGTTTACGTTTGGTTTGCGTTTTGTTTTTGTATGAGTTACATAATGTTATACGTATGGTTGGGAGGTTAACAAACTTTGTGTTGTGTTTTGCTAAAGATATAGTCTAGTTTTGTTTAGTTGTATGCAGAGTTTTTTAGAGGTTTTTTTTATAGCAGTATTGTATGAATTTTAGTTATTTCTGTATAGACCTTGGCCGTGATTTTGTGCTGCTGATATACATATATACATACTACCTTTAAAAGCACTGGCTGTTACATAATTTTTGTCCGACTTAAAAAAGAAGGCGGTTATAATATGTTCTTCTGTATGATTTTTTTCATGTATGTTTACCGGTTTAGAATCATTTTTAAGCTACATACAGACAATTTCGCAATTTTTGTTTCCAAATATTTTTTACTATTCATAATTACCTACATGTAAACTCGTTTTTCAAAAATAAAAAATAAATTATTAAATGTCAAAACAAAAACTTTTAACTTGAAAATTCTTAATCTTAAAAAGCGTTTAAATAAATTACATTAAACACTTTTTTCACCCATTCTTCCAAACCCCAAACGTGTCAGTCAACGTAACTCCCAAAATTACCCTTCGCGATAGAACAACGATCGTTCCCCATAATCTCATCACTCGACTTGTAATCCTATATCCAGGCATTACCCGGGTAATCCTCTGAACCAGTGACACGGTGCATACCCGGATCACAAAGGCCAACTGACGGACTGACGTATTGATCCGGATGTGACGGTTCTGATGCAGTAAAAAATTGGGGGTGGATAAAATATTAAAGCAGGGTGGATTTTTTATTTATTTGGGACGTCTAACACCCTTATCTCAATCTAGTATTTTTGCGAAGCAGCCTTGAAAAACTGGTAATTGTTGGTAATACCGAAGGAAAGAGAGCACGAGGCCGGTCGCCAACACGATGATCTGACCAAGTAAAAGAAGCTACGTCCTCAAGAAAATTCCAGCAGGTGATGATGGCAACTTTGAACCGGAATCCATTGATACTGATTGTCCGCTTAAAGGGGTCCAGTGACCACGATCCTCAGTAATGAGGGACCGACTGAAGAAGAAAAAGAGAACACCCTTATCGCAACATCTGAAAGTTAGAATCTAAATAGTAAATTTTTTTACCGAATCCAAAAAAGCAATTCTCAGTTCGACGGAATCTGTAGGTTAATTTTCAAGCCGTCGCGTGTCGCGTGTTCGATTCGCGCACGGAACAAAGATTTTTATGGCCTACAGATAGTTTTTCCGGGTCTGGCTGTTTGTGTATGTGAGTTTATTTATGTTTGTAAACGCATGCCACGATACAGCTAGAAGATATTCCTAGAGAGGGGTAAAGTTAAAAAAAATCCAGATTTCTTTAGTAAGTATATCGCTTTAAAACCTTCAATTAGGTACCATATCGAGTGGTCTATTATTAAGATTTTGTAATAACCTAATCAACATTCAATTTTGCAAAGCAACGATGACAAGGCATTATTACAAAATCTCAACAGGTTGCGACTAGTTTGAATTCATACAAAGACCATAAAAATTTCCCGCATAAGGAAGGTATTTTATAGATAATTTTATTCATTAGTAATTATCACTTTTTATCATCTGTCTTCACAAATAATATAAACAGAGGAATAGTCATGACTATGTGTTTTTATTTTACAAGTCTAGACATGTTTCGAAACTACGCTTGTTTATTCATTGAGATATTATGATGACGGTTACACAATAATATTGTGATAGTGGTGTGAACAACGATATTTTTAAACTTGCATGGTCACTGTGATTTTTAATTGTAAATTAGGTGGTTAATGTTGTGCGATTGAGGAGATATTTTTAAAACAAATATCGGACTGATAAGGATTGTCCAATTTATGTTTGGCAACAGTAAGTTATAGCAATTATTAGCTGATACGAATCGATAGAATTTTATCATTCTTTCAATTATGTTTTGCTAGCATTTGCCCGCGGCTCCGCGCCACGTGTCACTATGTCCTTCTCCATATCCCAGGCTATATATCTGCCAAATCTCATGACGATTCGTTCAGCCGTTTTAGCGTGAGTAGTAAGCGCATCATAAGTGCCCGTTCACACATGGTCTCCGTTTTATCGGATACGTTTTTTTTCATCGATGGCGTACTTATGAAAATTAGTGACGGCGATGGTGATGGTGGTAGATGGCGCATTTACGTACTTGATGGCGTATAGTGTCATATGTGAAGTTACTCGTACAACTCCATACGCCATCGATGAAAAAAAACGTATCCGATAAAACGGACCGGTAAAACGGAGACCATGTGTGAACGCTTAGTTGACGATAACGTTTGCCAGTTGTCGAAACATAGAGAACTAGTTTATGGTAGCCACGACTGACGTTGAACAAGACCCGCAAAGGGAACTGCGGAGAACGGCAAGGAAGTAAAGTTGCTTGACGCGTTACTGGTGCCAGTTACTAACTAGCAACTTGAAACAAATATTTAAAATCATTCAATTGGTAGTTTTGCCGTCATAAGAAAAAAAGACGTATCGATACAAAACGAAGTAACCGATTTCCGAACTTAAGTTATTTATTTAATGTCGTAAATCGGTTACTTCGTTTTGTGTAGTGACGTCCTTTTTCTTATAACGGCAGAGTTGTGGTCATTTGGAATAGATTTTCTCAACGAGTGAAACTTAATATTTCAGTTCACTTTCTCAAAATTAGATGAAAAATGTCATAAGCAGTAATAATTGCGAGTTGCTTGTTGCCTCAACTTGGAGATCAAAGTTGCACTGACTGGGGAGCATCTTAGGTACGGTTTATGAGATTCAGCTCACTGACAGACGGATGGATGGACAGTCGATGCTTAATAACAAGGTTTCATTACCCTTCAGCAGTGTGATTCTGTAAGACTTCATTCTAAACTTCGAATCTGAATCCGCTGTGAGTTTCTTGATTGGCATTCTAAAACTCGGTTGATAATTCGAATCTACACTAGCGCTACTATTGCGAGCGTGTTTGCGAGTTGAACTAAATTTACCTCGAGATTTTGACAGATAAAGTATGAGATGACGTAAAAAGTGGCATTCTATAAGGTAATTCCCCTGTCACTTCGACGTTCACTTTGCACTCGAACGCGATTCAAAGTGTCAAATTAAAAGCATCTATTTTACGAGTGAAAATAGAATAAATCATGGTTAAATAGTGTTTAAATAAAGTTTTTAAAGTTATAAAGTGAATAAGTGCCTACCTACTTAAGCGATAACGATGGCAAGAATGTTTTTGTTTAAATCTTTATTAGAAGAAGCTCATGCTTTGGATAAACTAGAAAAGCGTCGACAATCTACCAAAATTCGAAGTTTATCTTTATTAACCCGAGATGACGACTATGTGAGCGTCTATAGATTGTCAAAGGAGCTAATTGACCAACTGGAATATGAGTTACTGCCTCTGATAAAGCCCACAAAACGTCGTGGCAAAGGACTTTCAGCTCGTATAAAAGTAAGAGCTTCATTTTACTAAGTATAAAGTTAGTTTTGTAAGTATTAACTCAGTTTATAGCTGAAAGATTTGTAACCAAGCACACCATAATAAGAAAAACACTTAATAATACGAAGTATTCCCTATATGTGGTTCCCCTGCTAGCTTTATGTTTTCATGTTAGTCCAAGGACCCTGTATAGTTATAATATTCGTATTCTATTAAGCATGAAAATAACCAAATTGGTCCCTATTTTATTTTGACTAGATCTAGATTAAGTAGGTATTTAATTGTTTTATTGTTTCACAGTTATTATGCACCTTGTCATTCTTGGCTAATGGCAGTTATCAGAAAATAATTAAAGAAAATATAAGAACATATTTATCGCAACCATCAGTATCTCGTTGCATAAATGAAGTAGTGGAAGCTCTTAATAATCCAGCAATAGTAAAAAAATATATAAGGTTTCCTCAAAATATACAAGAAAGACAAATGTTAAAAGAAAGGTTAAATTTACAACCAGAAATATAAACTTACTTCATGATTATTTCACTATTATTACCGGCACTGATCGATCAAAAAACAAACAGAACGTAAACAAAACAATGCAACCAAAAGTACTCTGTGAATGCAACGAACTTTTAAACGTCAACGGCAATAAATGAAAATATTGTCCACAGATTACTTATGATATTATCTGTCAGTCATTTCTTTTCGTTAGGTAAGCATAGATTATATTCACGGCACGAATTTAGAGTTTTCTGTTTTTTTTTTACTTATTAGCTGCCTTAAATTCCTTAAAATAAGAAATTTTAATTTAAACATCGTAATAGCTAAAAATCTGTGTCAAGAACTGGTAAAATGAAAAACCGATAAATCCCGACTTAGATTTGTTGAGTGTGGTAGTCACTAGTACAGTGTTGGTCGCTTTGGAGCTCACTTCACTTCGCAAGTGCCTAGGTGATGCTTACAGAATGCAAAATCAAGGTCATTTTGAACCTTATGCGAAGTGAGAGTGAATAACGACTTGAAATGCGAGTTGTTGTGTGAATTTTACAGAATCGACGTGCAGGTAGAGAACCGTATGGACGAATAGCATCTATGAGACTACTAAGTTTTTGACTTGTGATAGTCGATAAAATCCTGCTGAAACGTACCTACTAATCTCATCTAGCCCGTTATGTCCCACTGCTGGGCAAATGCCTCCCTCTCCCTTCTCCACACACATCTGTCCTCTGTCATTGCGGGCCAGTCCTTCCAGTAAGAGTCAAGTTCGTCTCTCCACCTTCACCTTGGTCTACCGCGATGTCGCCTAGCATTGTGGTTCCTTTAACCCACAGCTCATCTGACATACGATAAACACGTCCGGCCCAATCTCACTGAAGACAAGCACCTACTACTGAGACAAAAAGAATCTTATGTTATGTCCTAATATATGTAGGTCACGGTTTGCCCATATATGAAGTCATGTCATAAAACCCATGTATCAGTTTCAAGCAATTCCTTGTAGCCGTTGAAGCGTGATTGATGATAAATGATAAATGATAAATGATATTTATTTTGTAAGTAGGTTAAACATAACACTTTTACACGTCAATATTTTTTGGTCATTTTAAGCTAGATGAGGCCGGTGTTTCCTAGCTGACTACCCTGAGAAGAAACACCGAAACAAACTCAGAGGTCACAGTCTCTTTTGAAGTCCATACAAATTGTACTGGTCAAATCATACGAGTACCATGTAGGTTAATGTCTGAGGTGGCCTTTTGAGGAAAGTGCCACACAGATTTGAGTGGACCTGTCCAGACAGTGCAAGCATTTGTATGTTATTATGGAGCTCAAACTTAGAACTTTAAGGAGCTCAACGATTTGACGAACAATACCAAAGTAAGGACATTTGGGTAGGCCGCATAAAAAAAATCTCAAACTGCCAGACATTGTTGACTAACATGAAATGAACCCCTATCATAGCGATCTGCATGGTCCCCACATTCACAATACGATATGAGGATCATGCAGATCAGTGTCTGAAATGGTCTTTTGAGGAAAGAACCACACAGATTTGAGTGGACCCGTCCAGTCAGTGCAAGCTTTGGTCAGTAGTCGAGTAGCTCAACTTAGAACCATAAAGGAGCTCAACGAACCGACGAACATGCCAAAGAAAGGACATTTGTGTAGGCCGCATTTAAGTACTCAAACTGCCAGACCTCGTTAAAAATACTTCAAAGAAGAAGAAGTATTTCAAAGAAGAGAAAAATAAGAAGAAAATAACCCACATGGTCCCCATATTCACAAAATGAGTTAAATAATAATAATAATAAAAAAATAATACTTTACAAAGTAAGTATTCATGTCAAATTTGATGAACAAACATTCAAACAATAAACTTTCTTTTAATATGAGCATGACTGAACTATTATTATCAACTGTAGTATCAGATAAAAAGGCTGTTTTCTAATTTATTTATTGCCTAATTTAATCTTATAGATGATTTTGATATAAATAGATGCTTTGTAATTTTATCATTTCTCCATAATCTTATATTACTTTGTTTATCAGGTTTGTCATCATGACTAGGCATGTAGCGGCATCTATATCGCCACATATGAACAACAAAAATTTACCATTCGTCATGCACCTAAAGCCTAATTCGAGATATCAAAGTTCAACGTGCGATTCGAGCATAAATACAACAGCTCGACAACAACCATTTGGCAGTTGCCCACCAGACACGACGCCCGTCCCGTCGGTGGACCTTCCTCTAACTGGAGGTTGGGGGATTTACCGTTCTTTCTTCTTTCTTTATCGTGTGGGCAGTAAGGTCTAACAACCCCACATACCCTAGTGTCAGAGTTTCTAAACTGCCTCAAAATCTTCTGCCATGGTTTGACGACCGCCATTTTCCATTTAGTTCCGCATACCTCGACGTACGTATGTATTATGAACTAGATCTTAATCACGATTTTTCTTTTCGAAATCGTGTAAGAACTGATTATTACATGAACCTACGCATACATAACGCCCGTAGCCAAGTAGGTACATTCTGAAAGACATGGCAGAAAGTTAATCTCAACATCATAATTTTGGCTAAAATCGTCAACTGCTCGATATACAGCGTGTAACAGAATAAACGCAATGTCTCTTAAGGGGTCATTGTACTCATCATTAAAAACAACTTTCACTATGGGACCAACACTGAAATCACGGAAAATTTAAATTACTGCCCCATACATTGTCGTGCACGCAACTCGACAAAATGTACTGAACAGCTGCTGCAATGTACTGGGGCCGAACCACCAACTCTTAAAGCAGTATTACTTCAATATTACTTCCAGTGGGAAAGAGACGGAGCTAGTACGTCCTATATAGTAATAATACTGCTTTAAGAGTTGGTGGTTTAGGCCCTGAGCAGCAGCGATTTCGGGGTTGGTCCCATAGTAAAAGTTGTTCATAATGATGAGTACAATGACCCCTTAAGGGGTACTGCGTTTATTCTGTTACACGTTGTATACCTCCCCAAGTGTTACCACATCGACCGGTCTTGTGCGTTTAGTATTCAGCCAATTTACGTGGCTTTCACCACGTCGCCAGTTCGCCTTTTACTGTAAGAAGCCTTTCAATGCTGCGTAGTACGCGCTACGCAGTTTCCGCTCTAGATCCTATAGTTGAAAATTAGATTGGCTTGAGTTATGGTCGTAAGTAAGAGCTCCTATTTCTTTGTTCAGGATTTAGAGGAACCTAACATGAAGGGAATGAAGGGAGCTTAGTTCGCTTGCTTTGCTCGCTCACTCTAGCTCCTGTCACTCGCTCGCTGCTGGGGCAAAGAGTACATGCCATACTGCTGCATATGGCCTTTTGCTAAACTCATAACCCTCTCGTTGCGCATTGACACAGGCCGTTAAAAATACATTTTTTACGTTGCCCCACACTAGGAATTTCTCCTGTATCGTGAGTACGTTGACAAACATACATACTCACATACACAAACAGCCAGACCCGGAACAACTATCTGTAGACCATACAAATATTTGTTCCGTGCGGGAATCGAACCCGCGACATGCAACGCGCTCGACCACTGCGCCAACTGTGTCGACTAATAAGGATAAAGTTGACCTATTATAAATTTGCACGAATGGTTTGTCCACCGCAAATAATACAAGGAAAATAGTTTGCTATAAATGATGTGCTATATTTCTTAAAACAGGTACGTACCGTGTAATGCAATGCAACGAATGCACTCCTTTAATATAAGTAGGTACGTGAAATAAGATGCGTTTCCAGTCTTAAACAAGAAAAAAAACAAAAAAATACGTGGGTATTGTGGAACACTCATTTGGAACGACGTTCCTATCGTAGTCTATTATTATTTATCAGCCAATAATAAAACATGAGAATGTACTTGGAATTATTTTGCTTTACAGCATAATATTATGTATTTCCTTCAAGCATACACGGAATACAAACTCAGTGTACATTGGTGTACATAATAGGTTTTTTTAATGAAAGAAAAACAACTATTTGATCTGTCAGTTAAGTTATTTAATAAAATTGGTAAATTATATATTACTAGCTGTTGCCCGCGGCCCCGCCCGCGTGGATGTCGTTTATCACGTAAAAAGTGGCCTCTCCATGTCCCAGGATAAACTTTTTTTTTGCAAATCCCTACTATAATACTATTATTTATAGTAGGGATTTGCAAAAAAAAAACAGTTTGAAGCTCAAACAGTGGGGGCTTGTGACGTTTCTTCTAGATATAAGTGTCACACGGAATTTCAACGCATTGTATCATCCACATTTTTGATCGTGGCAAAAAAATTTACGTGTCTAACATTTTTTGACAATTTAAGTGTCGGACCAAATCGTTAAAAAGTAAATGTATTTATATAATATTTATTTTAATTTGAAAAAATATATCAACATACTTATTAGATCACTTACAATCTAAGTAAATCGAAAATAGAGTTGTCGAAATAGAAAGTAAAAAAAAAATACAAATTAAACAAAATCACACTTCAAACATAACTTATATACTCGTATAACAAAGATCGTCTTCATGTATTTTGACTTAAAAACCCTAACATCATACATTTCAACAAAACAACAAGTTATAGTCATATAACATAGGACAAACTTTGTGTGATGAGCATTATTGTTTGTTCTGTGTCTGGGTGTAATTTATCTATAATATGTATGTAGGTATTTATAAATTATATAAGTATGTATATCAGTTGTCTGGTTACCATAACACAAGCTCTGCTTAGCTTGGGATCAGATGGCCGTGTGTGAGTTGTCCCAAGATATTATTATTATTATTATTATATACAACAATGAAAAAATATGTTACGAATATTTCTTTCAATAACATTCCTAGATTCATGAATCTTCAATTAATAGAAAAAGAATGAGGCATAAACATAATAACATGATCTGGATAAAAAATATTACTATTTTAATTTTTGGTAACATCCGGTCCCCATCACAACTACAGGCACAATAGTTTTAGAATGTCGTACCAATTGACATTTTTTTAATTGGCCTATAAATCATAAATCATAAATCATAAATCATTTATTTCGCCAGAGATATGGTACAATGGGTGTTACAAGAAAATAGGTCAGCACATCTCACCTATATAGTAGGCATGCGAAAATTTACTGCTAGGTACAGTAAAATATAATAGAATAAAATAAAATAGTTAACAAAATTTACAGAGATTAAGTCTTACAGTTAAAAAAATCATCTAAGGTATAAAAACAGTTTTCCATTAACCATAATTTAATTTGCTTTCGGAACATATTTAAGGGAAGTTCTCTCAACAGACGTGGAATATGATTGTAAATTTTAATGGACATCCTATAACTATAGTTCCATAGATGGCGAAAGGATCTCCAGACTCTCTTGCGCCACCTCGAACAACCCTGTGTGATGATCGACCAGATTTTAATTTATGAGTGTAAGTAAACCTTCGAAAATTTCTCAAACATGTAAATATAGATTTAGACGAAGCACACTGATAAATCAATGTCTTGGACTATATAAGGTATTTTACACTAGCTCAAACAATAAAATCCCTGTTCGATCCAGCCCATCCTAAGCCGTCCCCTAAGCCGAGGTCCATACCCCACAGGGGGGCGTCCTTAGCGTGTAGTCACTTAGTATGCATGTTTTTAGCAAACCCAGGCTAAACACTTTAATTAATATTAAGGCCGCCACAGGCAAGTCCGATTAAGCAGACGACATCCTCCTAGGATCACCTGCAAGACGCCACATGCAAAAAAAACATCGTTCTCCTATGATACGAGTAAAACCACAGGCAATATTATTAAGTGTTACAATGATACGTCTAAATCTCTCTTAACTAAACCTAAATATCTCTAAACTTCAATTTGTAGTGAGCAGTAGGGCTTCGGAGACCAAATGGACTTCGTTCAAACGTTGGAATACAGTTCTGTTCACCCAATGTGAAACGATGCAGCAGAGATGCTAGCCCGACCTTCACTTGCAGACGAGCAAACCGATTACCTGAAATTTAAGAGAAATTGTAATTGAGAAATCATATAAATGGGATGAGATGTTCCTGGCTAAACAATGACAATGGCACGGATCGACCTTCGAGGTTAAGTGGCACTTGTCCAAGTCGGTCCATGGATACCCTTGACATACTGAGACTCCTCCGTGCCTCGGGAAGCACTATAAGCCGTAGGTCCCGGTTGTCTTTTGATGGTGGCTTTGACGGTTGTAAAGGATACTCAGGAGCCATGAAAACTAACCCCAGTTTTGCCAAGGGCTATCGTGATATCCAGTTACTGGATTGTGTAGGTCATATGGGCAATCGCTCTATGTCAAATACTAGTCCTCAGCTGCACCCAGTTAGACCGGAAGCCGACCCCAATGTAGTTGGAGAGGCTTGGCAGGTTGATGGACATGAATTAAAATATGGCTAACTACATTGTTATCTGAGGGCCAATTCTATTAGTTAAGCAACGTCCGCATTCGCATCTCAGTTGCAAGTTGCAATCCAACTAAAAAGCCTCGATTTCCATTCATTTAATAACTATGTCACTAGAAATAGGAACCAATTAGTTCAACCAGGTTTCAGACTTGCTATAGTAGCAACATCTTTCATGGGGTAAAAAAAAGTCTGTTTAAAATGTTACAATAAAATACCTCCCCATATATTAGAATTAAATGAGACAAAATTTAAATCTTGTACTAAACGCACACTATGCAGGCAAGCATATTATAAGTTAGGGGAGTATATTTAAGATAAAAATGCTTGGCTCAATGCTGGTCAAGCTCCACAACGCCACTAGGTAGCCACTAAATCTGTTAGCATTTCGTAATATTGTTGGACCGGCTGAAGATTGTAAGAATGCAATATTTTTCATTGTATAGGCTCAACTTTTTAACATTGTATAATTTCATGCACATGTTGTGTGAGTACTGTGTAACTTTAAACTATAATGATCATTTTGGGTAGGTCTTTGACTTGAATGTACCCTGGCGATTGGGGATGTCATGCTCACTCTAAAGTCTGGCTGATGGTGGAGCATGCGTTGGATCATTTGGCTCCCTAAAAAATGGTTGAGCCGAATGGTGCTAGCGTATGCGTCATGTTCGTGAACGGGCGCCGTCAGCTGAGCCTGGTCATCTCTCGGCTGCCATGGTTTATTTTAATTATTCCTTTGAATTGTTTCTTTTTTACTCCGGACTCTTTTATCCTGCACGTCTTTTACATCGTTCTCACATATATGTATAATTTCAATATGAATGATGTAACCATAATTTTGTAACAAAATATTATTTTTAAAAGAGTGTCCTTGGAGTGTCTTTAACGTTCTTCTCCATAGAGATCTACGCTTTGGAACGTGCAAATAGTTTCACCTTTTTGACCGACTAAAGTAAATGGTCTAATTGAAATACATGCTTTGACTTTGACTTTGACATTTTTGACAGATTGCGAATGACATGCGAATGCGAACGTTGTGTGAAAACTAGTAGAACTGGCACTCTGATTGTTTCATTCGCTAGGTTCTGGATTACTGTAGTGCATGTCCCCTTAACACTGGAGCACATTCATCTTGAAACAGTAATACCCTCAGTGTTGGTAGAATTCACGAAAATATAATCGGTTATTGAGAATCATGTTATTTATATTTATGTAATAATTATAAATACATACTTTTTTAAGATTACCACTTCAATATTAAGTACCTAATCCTATCAAGTTTTAGATAAAGAACACGATAAAGAAGTAACTGATGTTAATTGTTTTCAATTGTTTTAAATCAGTAAACGGGCCAATGTTTTTGAACAATGTCACCAACAATCATGATTGATACTGACTGATACGTAAGAAGTAATTAAGATAACTTACCAATACAAATACGGTTTCCTTCACCAAAAGGTAAATAAACATAATTGTTTATTTTAGAATGATTTTCTAATGAAAACCTTTCCGGATCAAATACATCTGGGTTAGGGAAGTACTTTTCATCTCTGTGTAGGGCAAAAACTGGTAACAGTATAATATTGCCTTTTGCTATCTGTACTCCAGACGGCAAATACGTATCTTTTGTGCATAATCTTTGTATAACACCTATCGGGGGATACTTTCTCATGGCTTCGTTAAGTACTTTGTCCAAGTAGGTCATTTTTTCAATGTCATTGTAAGTCAGTTTTTCAGCACCCCCCTCTAATACCGTGTCTATTTCTTCGTGCAATTTCTTTAAGATTTTTGGATTGTTTGACAGTTCCAAAAGAGTGTAATGCATTGTGTTAGCTGAGGTGTCGGCGCCAGCAATGAAGAAAAAAAATGCCTGTGCAGCTAGGATCTCATCAGTAGGCTCCAATTCATAACCCGTTGTAAAATCGTGCATGGTTCCATGGTTTTGAAGCTCCACACAAATGTCAATAAAATCGTGCCTTCTTGAAATCTCCTGTCTTCGACTTTTTAAAACACTTTTCACAGCGCCCACAAAGAATTCTTCAAACTCTCCGAAAATTTTCAGTTTTAACAATTTATACAGAGAAGGAAATACATTTGCGATTGCAATTATGATGTTTTGCTTCATTGATGGTTCTAGGGTTTTCCATGCCATATCTAAGAAGGGTGAATCCATAGTGTTCTTAGTTTGCGTATCTATGCCGAACACTGCTGCGCCAATGGATGATGTTGTATATGTGTACAGGACGTTGAATGGTTTCTGCCTCAAATGAAGATTGTCTTCAATGACTTCTACAAAATCTCGGGAACATTTGTCTAGGATGTAGAACATATTCTTAAGTTTAGCACTCGTGAAAACTGGACTCAATTTCTGCCTTAAAATTTTCCACCTTTTAAAATCGTTGATGAATATAAGATTATCAGCCAAAAGGTCGTTAGGGTTTGCGATGATACCGCGGCTGTGGAAGCTTTGGAAGTCACCAGCTAGCACAGCTTGGACATCTTCAGGGCACTTCACCAACAGTGTAGGAATTGTACCTGTAGTCATCCCAACATAGGGTTCGTCGTACTCGTTGTAAATCTTCCTCACAATTTCTGGCATCGACTCTTTACCGAACATAAACTTTATCATTATATCAGGGATTTGCACTACATTTTGCTTGCTCCAATAATTCCTGTTCGTAGACTTGAAATAGAACACCGCTATGCACAAAACTGTCGTTATTAACAATATTATGATCAACATTGTGAATAAGATGCGCACTCACGAAGGTCACAATACCGACTGACAGTAGTAGCGGTAATCGGTTCATATATTTAATCACACCGATGTACAGATGAATGGAAGTGTTTGTTCTTGTTAATCTACGCATTCCTTTGGTTTTCGTTTAATTTATTTATGACTTTGGTTTGAGTGACGCTGTTAATGACTACTTTTTATCGATGTACTTACAGCAAAGTGTAAGTTAACCCAAATTATATGGCAAAGAATGTATCGAAAGAAACGTTCGTCTTTAACAAAATATTTGTGTTTACTAAAGTATGTCAAGCGCACAACAAAAACATGATATGATATAGAATGATGTCAATTTAATAGCTGGTAAGTGGTAATTTTCGGGCCTCTAAATTATTGCTGCAATGAGACTCGTCCGGTCAATCAATTTGACCGCTACCAAACTATGTTGATATTATGTCATCACGCCAACGTAATAATGGCTTCAGCAAAAACTTGTACGCAAAAAACTTAGTAAATTGTGTATTTTTTGTGTTCTGTTTTGTTCATAGATTTCTAGTACCGTTCTATAACGGTACTAGAAATCTATGGTTTTCCCTATGTTTTTTATTTTTCCTAGGTAAAATCTATATTTTACCTAGGAAAAATAAAAAACATAGGGAATTTCCTGACCTTTTTCTAAATACGTCTCTATTCTATATTATTTTATAATTTGCTCCGAGTTTGTAGCCCGAGCTTCATATAGGAAAAAATACATGAAGAAGGTCATGTGTTAGTTCAAATTACATTTTTAAATTTCATCTAGACGCGTGTAGTAATAGTTATGAGTGATAAAAATTGGACGAAATTGGTTTCAAGGTAAATGATATAAAAGACAACCAAGTGATTCATAAGTATGAACACACAATGACATTTTTTAGCAAAAGTATCTATTGAAAGCCGATAAATATTGTTGTGAAAGTAAAGATAGTTACAGGTCTCAAGTGTCTTGACTTACCACACAATGTTATCGATTTGTGGAACATGATTTTAATTTTAATTTTATTTGGATTTCCAACAAAGAATATACCATACATGCTACATTTTATAGTACAAGAACAAAAATCTATGTGCTCCCTCAATCATAGGAGACCACATCGTGCAAAAGAAAACAATAACCAACCCGATGTGGGTTGGTTATTATCACCAACATCAAACAACATAGCACTCAAAGCTAAAATGATATACAGTTTTTAAATAAATTAAATTAATGAACAAACGAAACTACAATAATTGTTATAACCGTTTTAAAAATTGGCAATTTGAATTTAAATATAATAAGAAAAAAAATTATGTTTACCTACAGACAAACAAACAGAAATAGCAAACAAAACATTTATGCTAGGCATTCAGTTCAACACTTACGTAACATTTAATTGTGTACGGATTAGTGACTTATATTTACCCAGAGTATTGGATAAGATATCTATGTCTTCTGATGTACATGCTAAGGCATTGTACTGCTGGGTCATCCTTGAAACCGGTGAGTGTTTACCCAGATTGGTTCGGTATCGTGTGGCTTTGAGTACTGGACGGGGAACACGCGGGATTCTGGCAGGAACATTTAGATTTATTCTGCTAAGAAGATCTGGACCGTCAATACCATTATTAAGCAACTTGAACATGAATGTTAAATCAGAGACTGCACGGCGAGATTTTAGAGGAATAGTTTTAAAATAATTCAGCTTGTCTGCATATGACCTCAAATACCTAACTCTAAACCGAAAAGCTAGGTGACGAACAAGTTACTTCTGGACTCTTTCTATTCGATTTGTGAAAACCTGGTATGTTGTATTTCATACCGTGCTACAATATTCCAACTGACTTCTTACAAAGCTATTGTATAACAGAAGTGTAGTAGAAGGTTTTTTGAATTCTTTCGAAGATCGCAGTATAAATCCAAGAGCCCGATAGGCTGAGTTGAGCATTTTGTCAATGTGTTCAATAAATATCAAACTACTATCCAAAAACAATCCCAAATCTCGGACAACTGTAACTTCATTCAATTTGTTTCCCTGAATATTGTAGCTCGACTGAATTTTATTTCGTTTTCTGGTAAATTTGATGTGGTAACATTTGGTACAGTTTAGATACATTTTATTCTTCGTACACCACTGAGTCAAGTTATCTAAGTCTGCTTGTAGCAACTGAATATCGGATTCAGTTCGAATTGTGCGTGTAAACTTCAGATCATCTGCAAATAGGTAGGGCGTAATATATTGAAATACCATTCAAAAATATAATGAAGAACAATGGCCCCAAAATAGACCCCTGTGGTACACCTGAGGTTGCAAAATAAGGTTCCGACTCATCGTCCTCCATGACAACTAAAGATGGCCTATTATTAAGGTATGACCTACACCAATCCAATGTGGCACCGGCGATACCCAAGGAATGAAGTTTAATCAGCAATAGTTCATGATTAACCTTGTCAAATGCCCTCGGAAAATCAGTGTATATTGCATCTACTTGTAGACCCTCATCAATTGCGGATATTAACTCAGTGACATAAGTAACAGGATTTGTGTCCGTAGACTTTTTAACCATGAAATCGTGCTGGCTTAAGGTTTGGTAGCTTTTAACCTTGTTGTAAAATATCGGGTACACTAGTGATTCGAAGACCGTAGACAAAGTACAAAGAATCGAAATTGGTCGATATTTAGATATCACCTCGCGCTTATCGTTTTTGTGAATAGGCACTATTCTTGCCCGTTTCCATGTATTCGGGAAGACACCTGTTTTAAGTGAAATATTATACATAAGCGCTTATGGAGAGGACACATAACGAGCACATCGTGACCAAAATATTGGGGGTATACTATCAGGTCCCCTTTGATAGGTCGAGTTCGGAAAGTTTTTAAGATACTGCCTCTTGAGATATTGAAAAATTATTAATAGGTGGAATTGGGATTGATGTAACCGGTAGATTATCGATAAAGTTGCCATTGTCGAGACTTAGCGAATCATATACCGCTGATAGACAGTCTTTGTTTTAATAATTAAATTCCATGGGCCAATCTTCTAGCCAAGGGGTTTACTCTCTAAGCCCGAAGTTCGTAGTTTCGACCTTAGAGTCGGGCGTTTTCTACTCCGTATCACCTACGGACTTACGATTAGTCCCGAACCCGAACTAAGAATGAATAACAACACGATTTGACAGTTGTTCTTTGTTGTTGTTGTCTTGAACTATACCCAGATAGACTGACACTAAGGAGTCGGATCAGAAACAGAAAGTAATACTTTAAAACATGTACCACATATTGCGTAATGTACAAAAAGAGTTCTTTTTTAGATCCTTAAATACCACTGATACCATTGCATTCAAAAAGAAGACGTACAAAATAATTGAAACATTAAAGGTAATAATGTAAACATGCATGCTTAACCTTGGAATGTTTGGATGGAAAAGAAAAGAGGATAAGTGTGTTGTGTGAGGAATCATATAAAAGGGCAATGAATTATAGCGTGATAACAATAAGGAAATGAGACCACATGGGACCTGGACGGGGAGATGATGAAAGTTATGTAGGCCATACACGTTCAAGTATTTTGATCAAACAGGCTGGTTCAAACAGTTGTATAATATTGGTACGAATGTCTGTTGGAAAATTTGATCAAAATTGTCAAATAGCATGAAGAAATATGAAATTTCGTAAATTTCTTGAACGTGTATGGCCCGCATAACGAAGACCGTTCTCAAGTCTGGACAAGAGAACGATCTTACAGATACATAGACAATACATACAATTAAAGTTAAAGTCTCAGAAATCTTTTACAATTTTATCAAGTGAGTGTAAAACCTTATCAAAACCATCATCATTAGTACATTGACGTTAATAGTAATAGCTTCTAATATTAGCCACTAACTACTTTTAATTATTCAACATAATTAGATTTGGTCAATCGTTTATCAGAATTTGTCAAGTATCTTCTTTGTTTTAGAAACCCGTGTAAAATTGAATTTTGGTCTTGTCATCATTTTTGAGGATTCTTTTGATAATAACGTCTCCGTATCTGTCTGCCCGTAAATGGGCTGATAACTCAAGAATCACTTATTATAATGTCACGTAGTGATTATCTTTGGATACGTTTTATTAGTTGTATGTATGGTTGAAAGTGCAACTGTTGATCTTCGGGGCCTGAGATGTTCCAGAACTTTTTTCAACCAATAAAAAACATTACATCAAATATACATTCTCAGTAGTCGGAATTATTTTGCTTTACAGCATAATATATGTATTTCCTTGAAACGGAATACAAACTCAGTATACATAATAGGTTTGTCTAATGAAAGAAAAACAACTATTTGATCTGTGAGTTAAGTTTTTTAATAAAATTGGGGAATTATTACTAGCTTTTGCCAGCGGCTCCGCCCGCATGGATATCGTTTACCGCTTGGCCTATGTCCTTCTTCATATCCCAGTCCATATATCTGCTTAATTTCATGACGATCCGTTTTGTCGTTTTAGCGTGAAAGCATAACAAACAGACAGATAGACAGAGCTACTTTCACATTTGTAATATTACTAGCTGTCCCCCGCGGTATCGCTCCCGTAAACTGGCTATTTACCCAGTCTCTTTTGTTTTTGTTTTTTTAAACCTTTCCTGTTTTCTGGCGAACCAAACAAAAAAGAATTAGCGAAATATAGCGTGACCAGGAGAAATGGGGGTTCATTTATGTATAAATTATAGACAGTAGGGATTTGCAAAATAAAAAAAAACTTTGAAGCTCAGACAGTGGGGACTTGTGACGTTTCTTCTAGATAAAGTATCACACGCAACGTATTTTTATTCCACATTTTTTGGTATCGTGCCAAAAAAATATATATGTTCAATATTTTTTGATAATTTGACTGTCGGAACATTGTTTAAAAAAAAAATGTTTTTATAAAAATATTTTATTTGAAAAATATATCAGAATACTTATTAGATCAACTAAAATCTAAGAAAATCGACAATAGAGACGTCTAAATAAAAAGTAAAAAAAGTACAAAATAAACATGATCAGACTTCAAAGATCTAAAAAAAAAACCAGTCAAATGCAAGTTGAACTCGTGCACTAAGGGTTCCGTACGTACACATTATACCGCCATCGTCATAATAAAATTGGTATCATTTTTATTTTTATAAAATTTATCTTAATTTTCCACTTTTACATTTTTTGGAATTTTTCCTTTATTTGTGTTGTATGACCTTGCTCTTTGCCAAATTTCGTAATTCTAGGTCAACGGGACTACCACACAGTTTTTCGACACAAAACCTATTATTGACAATAAATAAGTAATCCGGTTAAGAGTCAATAGTCCGGTTGACCTATAATTGACAATTTTGGACATATGAGGTATAATACCTTATATGTTTATCCAAGACATTGATATAACAGTACACTAGCTCAAACAACAAAATCCCTGTTCGATCCAGCCCGTCCCCAGCGGTCCTCCCCCCAGCGACGCCCTAAGTCGAGGTCTATATATACCCCACAGGGGGCGTCCTTAGCGTGTAGTCATTTAGTATAATAATTTTTAAGGAAACCCCGGCTGAACGCTTTCATTTATATCAAGGCTGCCACAAGCAAGTCCAGTTAAGCAGACGACAACCTCCTAGGATCACCTGCAAGAGGCGGCCACTTACGAAAAAAAACATCGTTCTATGATACGAGTCAAACCACAGGAAATATTATTAAGTGTTACAATGATAAGTCTTGACCTAAATATCTCTAAACTTCAATTCGTAGTGAGCAGTAGGGCTTCGGAGACCAAATGGACTTCGTTCAAATGTTGGAATACAGTTCTGTTCACCCAATGTGAAACGATGCAGCAAAGATGCTAGCCCGACCTTCACTTGCAGACGAGCAAACCGATTACCTGAAATTAATGAGAAATTGTAATTGAGAAATCATATAAATGAGATGAGATGCTCCTGGCTAAAGAATGACAATGGCACGGATCGCCCTTCGACGTTAAGTGACACTTGTCCAAGTCGGTCCGTGGATTGGCCACCCTTGACATACTGAGACTCCTCCGTGCCTCGGAAAGCACTATTAACTGTTGGTCCCGGCTGTCTTTTGATGGTAGCTTTGACGGTTGTAAAGGATACTCAGAAGCCATGAAAACTAACCCCAGTTTTGCCAAGGGCTATCGTGATACCCAGTTACTGGATTGTGTAGGTCATATGGGCAATCGCTCTATGTTAAGTACTGGTCCTCAGCTGCATCTAGTTAGACTGGAAGCCGACCCCAATGTAGTTGGAAAGGCTTGGCAGGTTGATTGACATGAATTAAATATGGCTAACTACATTGTTATCTGAGGGCCAATTCTATTTGTTAAGCAACGTCCGCATTCGCGTCTCAGTTGTAATCCAACTAAAAAGCCTCAATTTCCATTCATTTTTGACAGATTGCGAATGACATGCGAATGCGAACGTTGTGTGAAAATTAGAAGAATTGGCACTCTGATTGTTTCATTCGCTAGGTTCAGGCGTACTGTAGTGCATGTCCCCTTAAAACTGGAGCACATTCATCTTGAAACAGTAATTCCCTCAGTGTTGGTAGAATTCACGAAAATATAATCGGTTATTGAGAATCATGTGATTTATATTTATTTGATAATTATAAATACATATTTGTTTAAGATTGCCCATGACCTCTTCGATATTAAGTAATCCTATCAGTTTCAGATAAAGAACACGATAAAGAAGTAACTGATGTTGATTGTTTTCAATTGTTTTAAATCAGTAAACGGGCCAATGTTTTTGAACAATGTCACCAACAATCATGATTGATACTGACTGATACGTAAGAAGTAATTAAGATAACTTACCAATACAAATACGGTTTCCTTCACCAAAAGGTAAATAAACATAATTGTTTATTTTAGAATTGTTTTCTGATGAAAACCTTTCCGGATCAAATACATCTGGGTTAGGGAAATACTTTTCATCCCTGTGAAGGGCAAAAACTGGTAACAGTACAATATTGCCTTTTGCTATCTGTACTCCGGACGGCAAATACGTATCTTTTGTGCATAATCTTTGTATTACACCTATCGGGGGATACTTTCTCATGGCTTCGTTAAGTACTTTGTCCAAGTAAGTCATTTTTTCAATGTCGTTGTAAGTCAGTTTTTCAGCACCCCCCTCCAATACCTTGTCTATTTCTTCGTGCAATTTCTTTAAGATTTGTGGGTTGTTTGACAGTTCCAAAAGAGTGTAATGCATTGTGTTAGCTGAGGTGTCGGCGCCAGCAATGAAGAAAAAAAATGCCTGTGCAGCTAGGATCTCATCAGTAGGCTCCAATTCATAACCCGTTGTAAAATCGTGCATGGTTCCATGGTTTTGAAGCTCCACACAAATGTCAATAAAATCGTGCCTTCTTGAAATCTGCTGTCTTCGACTTTTTAAAACACTTTTCACAGCGCCCACAAAGAATTCTTCAAACTCTCCGAAAATTTTCAGTTTTAACAGTTTATACAGAGAAGGAAATATATTTGCGATTGAAATTATGATGTTTTGCTTCATTGATGGTTCTAGGGTTTTCCATGCCATATCTAAGAAAGGTGAGTCCATAGTGCTCTTAGTTTGCGTATCTATGCCGAACACTGCTGCGCCAATGGATGATGTTGTATATGTGTACAGGACGTTGAATGGTTTCTGCCTCAAATGAAGATTGTCTTCAATGACTTCAACAAAATCTCGGGAACATTTGTCTAGGATGTAGAACATATTCTTAAGTTTAGCACTCGTGAAAACTGGACTCAATTTCTGCCTTAAGATTTTCCACCTTTTAAAGTCATTGATGAATAAAAGATTATCTGCCAAAAGGTCGTTAGGGTTTGCGATGATACCGCGGCTGTGGAAGCTTTGGAAGTCACCAGCTAGCACAGCTTGGATATCTTCAGGGCACTTCACCAACAGTGTAGGAATTGTACCTGTAGTCATCCCAACATATGGTTCGTCGTACTCGCTGTAAATCTTCCTCACAATTTCTGGCATCGACTCTTTACCGAACATAAACTTTATCATTATATCAGGGATTTGCACTACATTTTGCTTGCTCCAATAATTCCTGTTCGTAGACTTGAAATAGAACACTGCTATGCACAAAACTGTCGTTATTAACAATATTATGAACAACATTGTGAATAAGATGCGCACTCACGAAGGTCACAGTACCGACTGATAGTAGCGGTACTCGGTTCCTATATTTAATCACACTTATGTGCAAATGAATGGAGTTGTTTGTTCTTGTTAATCTACGCATTCCTTTGGTTTTTGTTTAGTTTATTTATGACTTTGGTTTGAGTGACACTCTTAATGACTACTTTTTATCTAAGTACTTACAACAAAGTGTAAGTTAACCCAAATTATATGGCAAAGAATGTATCGAAAGAAACGTTCGTATGTCAAGCGCACAACAAAAACATGATATGATATAGAAATGATGTCAATATTAGCTGGTAAGTGGTAACTTTCGGGCCTCTAAACTATCACTGCAATGAGAGTCGTCCGGTCAATCAATTTGACCGCTGCCAAACTGTGTTGGTATTATGTCATCACGCCAACGTAATAATGGCTTCAGCAAAAACTTATACGCAAAAAACTTAGTAAATTGTGTATTTTTTGTGTTCTGTTTTGTTCATAGATTTCTAGTACCGTTATAGATTTTACCTAGGAGAAGTATAAAACCATAGGGAATTTCCTGACCTTTTTCGAAATACGTCTCTATTCTATATTTTTTTTATTTGCTCCGAGTTTGTAGCCCGAGCTTCATATAGGAAAAAATACATGAAGAAGGTCATGTGTTAGTTCAAATTACATTTTTAAATTGCAACTAGACGCGTCTAGTAATAGTTATGAGTGATACAAATTGGACGAAATTGGTTTCAAGGTAAATGATCTAAAAGACAACCAAGTGATTCATAAGTGTGAACGCACAACAACATTTTTTAGCAATAGTGTCTATTGAAAGCCGATAAATATTGTTGTGAAAGAAAAGATAGTTAGAGGACTCAAGTGTCTTGACTTACCACACAATGTTATCGATTTGTGGAACGTGATAGACAGTCTTTGTTTTAATAATTAAATTCCATGGGCCAATCTTCTATCCAGGGGGTCTTCTCTCTAAGCCCGAAGATCGCAGATTCGACCTTAGAGTCGGGCGTTTTTTACTCCGTATCACCTACAGACTTACGATTAGTCCCGAACCCGAACTAAGAATGAATAACAATACGATTTGGCAGTTGTTCTTAGTCGAGAGTAGACCCCCAGGAGTCTTGAACAATACCCAGATCGACTGACACTAAGGGGTTGGATCTATGTAGAAACAGAAAGTAATACTTTAAAACATGCCACGTATTGCGTAACCACTGATACCAGTGCATTTAAAAAGAAGACAGTTGTAAACGTACAAAATAATGGAAAAACTAAAGGTAATATTACAAACATCCATGCTTAACCTTGGAATGTTTGGATGGAAAGGAAAAGAGGAGAGGTGTGTTGTGTGTCGACTGGTAGAAAATGCCTAAGGCATTAAGTCCGCCTCTGTACATTTGTGTGCATGAAGTTTTAAATAAATAAATAAATGATATAAAATGGGTAATGAATTATAGCGTGATAACAATAAGGAAATGAGACCACATGGGACCCGGACAGGGAGATGATGAAAGTTATGCAGGCCATTCACGTTCAAGTAATTTGATCAAACAGGCTGGTTCAAACAGTTTGTATAAAATTGGTACGAATGTCTGTTGGAAAATTTGATCAAAATTGTCAAATATGATAAAGTAATATGAAATTTCGCAAATTTCTTGAACGTGTATAGCCCGCATAACGAACATTGTTCTCAAGTCTGTGGCCTTAGTGTGAGTTTTTTAACGTCTCGATTACGTTAACGTAAACGTCAATTTGTATTGGAACTGAATAAGCGCCGTCTGGTGACACTTACGGGCAACCTGTTTTTTTCTATACAATTTGACATAAGCGAACGTTTACGGTAACGCGATCGAGTACGTTAAAATACTCACACTAAGCCCTCTGGACTAACCGCGATTTAATAGAAATACAATACATATAATTAAAGTTAAAGTCTCAGAAATCTTTCATAATTTTATCAAGTGAGTGTTGAACCTTATCAAAACCATCACCATTAGTACATTGACGTAAATAGTAATAGCTTCTTCTATTAGCAACTAACTACTTTTAATTATTCAACATAATTAGATTTGGTCAATCGTTTATCAGAATTTGTCAAGTATCTTCTTTGTTTTAGAAACCCGTGTAAAATTGAATTTTGGTCTCGTCATCATTTTTGAGGATTCTCTTGATAATAACGTCTCCATATCTGTCTGCCCGTAAATGAGCTGATAACTCAAGAATCAAAATATAACTAGTGCAACCTTAAGACAAGCACCTACTACTGAGACAAATTCAAACAATAAACTTTTTTTAATATGTTACTCATATTTAAAAAATACCGGACTATTATTATCAACTCTGATATCGGATATAAAGGCTATTTCTTAATCTATTTATTTCTTTAATCATTCACAGAGATGATGTTGATATAAATAGATGCTTTGTATTTTTATCATTTCAACATAATCTTATATTATTTTGTTTATCAGGTTTGTCATCGTGACTATTTAGCGGCATCTATATCGCCACATATGAACTACAACCTTAAAACCTGATTCGAGATATCAAAGTTCAACATGCAACAACAACCATTTTTCGCAGTTGCCCACCAGACACGACATCCGACCGGTCGGTGGACCTTCCCCTAGCCATGGAGGTTGCAGAATTTTGCACTCTGTTCCGCAAACAACAGTTCTGTTGGAAATCATGTAAAAACTTATTATTACATGAACCTACGCACACATAACGCCCGTAGCTATGTACATTCTAAAAGACATGGCAGGAGGAAAAAAAGAAATAACAACTAAAACACGACACCTTACGCCATCTACCAGATTGTGTGCATAACGCTACGCCACCCAGATCGCAACACAAACAAGATCAATCAACGTTATGACGATAACACAGAAACCTGCAGCCTACTAGCGACATCTAACATACGACGCGTGAACTGTACGTGACGTCAACGAGTTACAACCACATACAAGCATGAGACAGTAAAGACACACACTAATCTGTCAAGCCGCCTATATAAACCCGCACCACGAAGAAACTTAGAACCCTCCCCGACTTTTGCCAACGAGCCAGCCCGCGCCGCTGAGCCTTTAGCTTTAATAACCCCTAAATAATAAAACGACCCAGCCTGTTGTCCCTTGCTGTCCCAAACTGACGCCGCTAAGCCGAGGTCGTATTCCACAGGGAATGCCCTTAGCGAGTGGTCAGTAGTTTTAGCTTGTAGCTAGCTTTGTTGCCTTGGCTGGGGGCCTTAAATTCATTTGAGGCCACCACAGGATAGTCCGGTTAAGCAGTTGATAGCCCCTGCGTGTTAACTTGCTAGTGGTCATACCAAAAAAAAAAAAAAAGAAACTTAGTAGGCACAGTGGTCGATAGCCCTGCTGTCACCACTGTTGTCATAAGCTTGACCACGGAGGCCCCGTCACCCTCAGCAATAGCCAGCTAAGAGGTTAAGGAATAGAATAGCCCCGCAGTCCATCTCTAGGACCACTAATAGGTTTTGAGTCGGTCTAACTTTGTTTGCTAAAGTCTGTCAAGTGTTTTAAGTAAAGTTATTAAACCCCTATCTGTCATGCAACGTTGGTTTTATTCCACCGCCACCACTATACAACTAATAAACAACATTCCTCCCCATAGCTTGACAACATGATTTACTCAGTTAAATTGTTTGTAATCGACCCTAGCTACAGTTCTCATTTTTTTCCTGTCACTCATTTGCCTTTCTCGCTGTGAGGTTTAGTGTTACCACATCGACCGGTCTTGTGCGTTTCGTATTCAACCAATTTACGTAGCGTTCACCACCAGTCCCCCTTTTACTATAAGGGGCCATTCAATTTGAAGTTCCTATCGTAGTCTTTTATTATTTATCATCATCATCACAGCCGAAAGACGTCCACTGCTGGACATAGGCCTCCCCCAAGTGTCGCCACAACAACTGGCCTTGTGCGTCTCGCATCCATCGGCTACCAGCGACCCTCACCAGGTCATCGGTCCATCTTGTGGGAGCCCTTCCAACGCTGCGTCTTCCGGTACGCGGTCGCCACTCCAGAACTTTTTTCAACCAATAGTAAAACATTGCATCAAACATACATTCTCAGTATTTGTAATTATTTTGCTTTACAGCATAATGTATGTATTTCCTTGAAACGGAATACAAACTCAGTATACATAATAGGTTTGTCTAATGAAAGAAAAACAACTATTTGATCTGTGAGTTAAGTTTTTTAATAAAATTGGGAAATTATTACTAGCTTTTGCCAGCGGCTCCGCCCGCGTGGATATCGTTTACCGCGTGGCCTATGTCCTTCTTCATATCCCAGGCCATATATCTGCTTAATTTCATGACGATCCGTTTTGTCGTTTTTGCGTGAAAGCATAACAAACAGACAGACAGACAGAGCTACATTCACATTTGTAATATTACTAGCTGTCCCAAGCGGTATCGCTCCCGTAAACTGGCTATTTACCCAGTCTCTTTTGTTTTTGTTTTTTTAAACCTTTCCTGTATTCTGGCGAACCAAACAAAACAGAATTAGCGAAATATAGCGTGACCAGGAGAAATGGGAGTTTATTTATGTATAAATTATAGACAGTAGGGATTTGCAAAATAAAAAAAAAACATTGAAGCTCAGACAGTGGGGACTTGTGACGTTTCTTCTAGATGAAGTATCACACGCAACGTATTTTTATTCCACATTTTTTGGTATCGTGCCAAAAAAATATACATGTTCAATATTTTTTGATAATTTGACTGTCGGAACATTGTTTAAAAAAAAAATGTTTTTATAAAAATATTTTATTTGAAAAATATATCAGAATACTTATTAGATCAACTAAAATCTAAGAAAATCGACAATAGAGACGTCCAAATAAAAAGTAAAAAAAGTACAAAATAAACATAATCACACTTCAAAGATCTAAAAAAAAAACCAGTCAAATGCAAGTTGAACTCGTGCACTAAGGGTTCCGTACGTACACATTATACCGCCATCGTCATAATAAAATTGGTATCATTTTTATTTTTATGAAATTTATCTTAATTGTCCACTTTTATATTTTTTGGAATTTTTCCTTTATTTGTGACCTTGCTCTTTGCCAAATTTCGTAATTCTAGGTCAACGGGAACTACCACACAGTTTTTCGACACAAAACCTATGTATTATTGACAATATATAAGTAATCCGGTTAAGAGTCAATAGTCCGGTTGACCTATAATTGACAATTTTGGACATATGAGGTATAATACCTTATATGTTAATCCAAGACATTGATATAACAGTACACTAGCTCAAACAACAAAATCCCTGTTCGATCCAGCCCGTCCCCAGCGGTCCTCCCCCCAGCGACGCCCTAAGTCGAGGTCTATATATACCCCACAGGGGGCGTCCTTAGCGTGTAGTCATTTAGTATAATAATTTTTAAGGAAACCCCGGCTGAACGCTTTCATTTATATCAAGGCTGCCACAAGCAAGTCCAGTTAAGCAGACGACAACCTCCTAGGATCACCTGCAAGAGGCGGCCACTTACGAAAAAAAACATCGTTCTATGATACGAGTCAAACCACAGGAAATATTATTAAGTGTTACAATGATAAGTCTTGACCTAAATATCTCTAAACTTCAATTCGTAGTGAGCAGTAGGGCTTCGGAGACCAAATGGACTTCGTTCAAATGTTGGAATACAGTTCTGTTCACCCAATGTGAAACGATGCAGCAGAGATGCTAGCCCGACCTTCACTTGCAGACGAGCAAACCGATTACCTGAAATTAATGAGAAATTGTAATTGAGAAATCATATAAATGAGATGAGATGCTCCTGGCTAAAGAATGACAATGGCACGGATCGCCCTTCGACGTTAAGTGACACTTGTCCAAGTCGGTCCGTGGATTGGCCACCCTTGACATACTGAGACTCCTCCGTGCCTCGGAAAGCACTATTAACTGTTGGTCCCGGCTGTCTTTTGATGGTAGCTTTGACGGTTGTAAAGGATACTCGGAAGCCATGAAAACTAACCCCAGTTTTGACAAGGGCTATCGTGATACCCAGTTACTGGATTGTGTAGGTCATATGGGCAATCGCTCTATGTTAAGTACTGGTCCTCAGCTGCATCTAGTTAGACTGGAAGCCGACCCCAATGTAGTTGGAAAGGCTTGGCAGGTTGATTGACATGAATTAAATATGGCTAACTACATTGTTATCTGAGGGCCAATTCTATTTGTTAAGCAACGTCCGCATTTGCATCTCAGTTGCAATCCAACTAAAAAGCCTCAATTTTCATTCATTTTTGACAGTTTGCGAATGACATGCGAATGCGAACGTTGTGTGAAAACTAGTAGAACTGGCACTCTGATTGTTTCATTCGCTAGGTTCAGGCGTACTGTAGTGCATGTCTGCCTTAAAACTGGAGCACATTCATCTTGAAACAGTAATTCCCTCAGTGTTGGTAGAATTCACGAAAATATAATCGGTTATTGAGAATCATGTGATTTATATTTATGTGATAATTATAAATACATATTTGTTTAAGATTGCCCATGACCTCTTCGATATTAAGTAATCCTATCAAGTTTCAGATAAAGAACACGATAAAGAAGTAACTGATGTTGATTGTTTTCAATTGTTTTAAATCAGTAAACGGGCCAATGTTTTTGAACAATGTCACCAACAATCATGATTGATACTGACTGATACGTAAGAAGTAATTAAGATAACTTACCAATACAAATACGGTTTCCTTCACCAAAAGGTAAATAAACATAATTGTTTATTTTAGAAGTGTTTTCTGATGAAAACCTTTCCGGATCAAATACATCTGGGTTAGGGAAATACTTTTCATCCCTGTGAAGGGCAAAAACTGGTAACAGTATAATATTGCCTTTTGCTATCTGTACTCCGGACGGCAAATACGTATCTTTTGTGCATAATCTTTGTATTACACCTATCGGGGGATACTTTCTCATGGCTTCGTTAAGTACTTTGTCCAAGTAAGTCATTTTTTCAATGTCGTTGTAAGTCAGTTTTTCAGCACCCCCCTCCAATACCTTGTCTATTTCTTCGTGCAATTTCTTTAAGATTTTTGGATTGTTTGACAGTTCCAAAAGAGTGTAATGCATTGTGTTAGCTGAGGTGTCGGCGCCAGCAATGAAGAAAAAAAATGCCTGTGCAGCTAGGATCTCATCAGTAGGCTCCAATTCATAACCCGTTGTAAAATCGTGCATGGTTCCATGGTTTTGAAGCTCCACACAAATGTCAATAAAATCGTGCCTTCTTGAAATCTCCTGTCTTCGACTTTTTAAAACACTTTTCACAGCGCCCACAAAGAATTCTTCAAACTCTCCGAAAATTTTCAGTTTTAACAGTTTATACAGAGAAGGAAATATATTTGCGATTGAAATTATGATGTTTTGCTTCATTGATGGTTCTAGGGTTTTCCATGCCATATCTAAGAAAGGTGAGTCCATAGTGTTCTTAGTTTGCGTATCTATGCCGAACACTGCTGCGCCAATGGATGATGTTGTATATGTGTACAGGACGTTGAATGGTTTCTGCCTCAAATGAAGATTGTCTTCAATGACTTCAACAAAATCTCGGGAACATTTGTCTAGGATGTAGAACATATTCTTAAGTTTAGCACTCGTGAAAACTGGACTCAATTTCTGCCTTAAAATTTTCCACCTTTTAAAGTCATTGATGAATAAAAGATTATCAGCCAAAAGGTCGTTAGGGTTTGCGATGATACCGCGGCTGTGGAAGCTTTGGAAGTCACCAGCTAGCACAGCTTGGATATCTTCAGGGCACTTCACCAACAGTGTAGGAATTGTACCTGTAGTCATCCCAACATATGGTTCGTCGTACTCGTTGTAAATCTTCCTCACAATTTCTGGCATCGACTCTTTACCGAACATAAACTTTATCATTATATCAGGGATTTGCACTACATTTTGCTTGCTCCAATAATTCCTGTTCGTAGACTTGAAATAGAACACTGCTATGCACAAAACTGTCGTTATTAACAATATTATGAACAACATTGTGAATAAGATGCGCACTCACGAAGGTCACAGTACCGACTGATAGTAGCGGTACTCGGTTCCTATATTTAATCACACTTATGTGCAAATGAATGGAGTTGTTTGTTCTTGTTAATCTACGCATTCCTTTGGTTTTTGTTTAGTTTATTTATGACTTTGGTTTGAGTGACGCTCTTAATGACTACTTTTTATCTAAGTACTTACAACAAAGTGTAAGTTAACCCAAATTATATGGCAAAGAATGTATCGAAAGAAACGTTCGTATGTCAAGCGCACAACAAAAACATGATATGATATAGAAATGATGTCAATATTAGCTGGTAAGTGGTAACTTTCGGGCCTCTAAACTATCACTGCAATGAGAGTCGTCCGGTCAATCAATTTGACCGCTGCCAAACTGTGTTGGTATTATGTCATCACGCCAACGTAATAATGGCTTCAGCAAAAACTTATACGCAAAAAACTTAGTAAATTGTGTATTTTTTGTGTTCTGTTTTGTTCATAGATTTCTAGTACCGTTATAGATTTTACCTAGGAGAAGTATAAAACCATAGGGAATTTCCTGACCTTTTTCGAAATACGTCTCTATTCTATATTTTTTTTATTTGCTCCGAGTTTGTAGCCCGAGCTTCATATAGGAAAAAATACATGAAGAAGGTCATGTGTTAGTTCAAATTACATTTTTAAATTGCAACTAGACGCGTCTAGTAATAGTTATGAGTGATACAAATTGGACGAAATTGGTTTCAAGGTAAATGATCTAAAAGACAACCAAGTGATTCATAAGTGTGAACGCACAACAACATTTTTTAGAAATAGTGTCTATTGAAAGCCGATAAATATTGTTGTGAAAGAAAAGATAGTTAGAGGACTCAAGTGTCTTGACTTACCACACAATGTTATCGATTTGTGGAACATGATAGACAGTCTTTGTTTTAATAATTAAATTCCATGGGCCAATCTTCTAGCCAGGGGGTCTACTCTCTAAGCCCGAAGATCGCAGTTTCGACCTTAGAGTCGGGCGTTTTTTACTCCGTATCACCTACAGACTTACGATTAGTCCCGAACCCGAACTAAGAATGAATAACAATACGATTTAGCAGTTGTTCTTAGTCGAGAGTAGACCCCCAGGAGTCTTGAACAATACCCAGATCGACTGACACTAAGGGGTTGGATCTATGTAGAAACAGAAAGTAATACTTTAAAACATGCCACGTATTGCGTAACCACTGATACCAGTGCATTTAAAAAGAAGACAGTTGTAAACGTACAAAATAATGGAAAAACTAAAGGTAATATTGCAAACATCCATGCTTAACCTTGGAATGTTTGTATGGAAAGGAAAAGAGGAGAGGTGTGTTGTGTGTCGACTGGTAGAAAATGCCTAAGGCATTAAGTCCGCCTCTGTACATTTGTGTGCATGAAGTTTTAAATAAATAAATAAATGATATAAAATGGGTAATGAATTATAGCGTGATAACAATAAGGAAATGAGACCACATGGGACCCGGACAGGGAGATGATGAAAGTTATGCAGGCCATTCACGTTCAAGTAATTTGATCAAACAGGCTGGTTCAAACAGTTTGTATAAAATTGGTACGAATGTCTGTTGGAAAATTTGATCAAAATTGTCAAATAGTATGAAATAAAGTAATATGAAATTTCGCAAATTTCTTGAACTTGTATAGCCCGCATAACGAACATTGTTCTCAAGTCTGTGGCCTTAGTGTGAGTTTTTTAACGTCTCGATTACGTTAACGTAAACGTCAATTTGTATTGGAACTGAATAAGCGCCGTCGGGTGACACTTACGGACAACCTGTTTTTTTCTATACAATTTGACATAAGCGAACGTTTACGGTAACGCGATCGAGTACGTTAAAATACTCACACTAAGCCCTCTGGACTAACCGCGATTTAATAGAAATACAATACATATAATTAAAGTTAAAGTCTCAGAAATCTTTCATAATTTTGTCAAGTGAGTGTTGAACGTTATCAAAACCATCATCATTAGTACATTGACGTCAACAGTAATAGCTTCTTCTATTAGCAACTAACTACTTTTAATTATTTAACATAATTAGATTTGGTCAATCGTTTATCAGAATTTGTCGAGTATCTTCATTGTTTTAGAAACCCGTGTAAAATTGAATTTTGGTCTCGTCATCATTTTTGAGGATTCTCTTGATAATAACGTCTCCATATCTGTCTGCCCGTAAATGAGCTGATAACTCAAGAATCAAAATATAACTAGTGCAAACTTAAGACAAGCACCTACTACTGAGACAAATTCAAACAATAAACTTTTTTTAATATGTTACTCATATTAAAAAAAGACCGGACTATTATTATCAACTCTATTATCGGATAAAAAGGCTATTTCTTAATCTATTTATTTCTTTAATCATTCACAGAGATGATGTTGATATAAATTGATGGTTTGTATTTTTATCATTTCAACATAATCTTATATTATTTTGTATATCAGGTTTGTCATCGTGACTATTTAGCGGCATCTATATCGCCACATATGAACTACAACCTTAAAACCTGATTCGAGATATCAAAGTTCAACATGCAACAACAACCATTTTTCGCAGTTGCCCACCAGACACGACATCCGACTGGTTTGTGGACCTTCCCCTAGCCATGGAGGTTGCAGAATTTTGCACTCTGTTCCGCAAACAACAGTTCTGTTGGAAATCGTGTAAAAACTTATTATTAAATGAACTTACGCACACATAACGCCCGTAGCTATGTACATTCTAAAAGACATGGCAGGAGGAAAAAAAAAAAATAACAACTAAAACACGACACCTTACGCCATCTACCAGATTGTGTGCATAACGCTACGCCACCCAGATCGCAACAAAAACAAGATCAATCATCGTTATGACGATAACACAGAAACCTGCAGCCTACTAGCGACATCTAACATACGACGCGTGAACTGTACGGACGTCAACGAGTTACAACCACATACAAGCATGAGACAGTAAAGACACACACTAATCTGTCAAGCTGCCTATATAAACCCGCACCACGAAGAAACTTAGAACCCTCCCCGACTTTTGCCAACGAGCCAGCCCGCGCCGCTGAGCCTTTAGCTTTAATAACCCCTAAATAATAAAACGACCCAGCCTGTTGTCCCTTGCTGTCCCAAACTGACGCCGCTAAGCCGAGGTCGTATTCCACAGGGAATGCCCTTAGCGAGTGGTCAGTAGTTTTAGCTTGTAGCTAGCTTTGTTGCCTTGGCTGGGGGCCTTAAATTCATTTGAGGCCACCACAGGATAGTCCGGTTAAGCAGTTGATAGCCCCTGCGTGTTAACTTGCTAGTGGTCATACCAAAAAAAAAAAAAAAGAAACTTAGTAGGCACAGTGGTCGATAGCCCTGCTGTCACCACTGTTGTCATAAGCTTGACCACGGAGGCCCCGTCACCCTCAGCAATAGCCAGCTAAGAGGTTAAGGAATAGGATCCCCGCAGTCCATCTCTAGGACCACTAATAGGTATTGAGTCGGTCTAACTTTGTTTGCTAAAGTCTGTCAAGTGTTTGAAGTAAAGTTATTAAACCCCTATCTGTCATGCAACGTTGGTTTTATTCCACCGCCACCACTATACAACTGATATACAACATTCCTCCCCATAGCTTGACAACATGATTTACTCAGTTAAATTGTTTGTAATCGACCCTAGGTACAGTTCTCAGTTTTTTCTCGTCACTCATTTGCCTTTCTGGCTGTGAGGTTTAGTGTTACCACATCGACCGGTCTTGTGCGTTTCGTATTCAACCAATTTACGTAGCGTTCACCACCAGTCCGCCTTTTACTATAAGAGGCCTTTCAATTCGAAGTTCCTATTGTAGTCTATTATTATTTATCATCATCATCACAGCCGGAAGACGTCCACTGCTGGACGTAGGCCTCCCCCAAATGTCACCACAACAACTGGTCTTGTGCGTCTCGCATCCATCGGCTACCAGCGACCCTCACCAGGTTATCGGCCCATCTTGTGAGAGCCCTTCCAACGCTGCGTCTTCCGGTACGCGGTCGCTACTCCACAACTTTTTTCAACCAGTAATAAAACATTGCATCAAACATACATTCTCAGTCGTCGGAATTATTTTGCTTACAGCATAATGTATGTATTTCCTTGAAACGGAATACAAACTCAGTGTACATAATAGGTTTGTCTAATGAAAGAAAAACAACTATTTGATCTGTGAGTTAAGTTATTTAATAAAATTGGGAAATTATTACTAGCTTTTCCCCGCGGCTCTGCCCGCGTGGATGTCGTTTATCGCGTGGCCTATGTCCTTCCTCATATCCCAGGCCATATATCTGCTAAATTTCATGACGATCCGTTTTGTCGTTTTAGCGTGAAAGCATAACAAACAGACAGACAGACAGAGCTACTTTCACATTTGTAATATTACTAGCTGTCCCCCGCGGTATCGCTCCCGTTAACTGGCTATTTACCCAGTTTCTTTTGTTTTTTTTTTTTAAACCTTTCCTGTATTCTGGCGAACCAAACAAAAAAGAATTAGCGAAATATAGCGTGACCAGGAGAAATGGGAGTTTATTTATGTATAAATTATAGATAGTAGGGATTTGCAAAATAAAAAAAAAACATTGAAGCTCAGACAGTGGGGGCTTGTGACGTTTCTTCTAGGTAAAGTGTCACACGCAATGTATTTTTGTTCCACATTTTTTGGTATCGTGCCAAAAAAACATGTCCAATATTTTTTGATAATTTAACTGTCTGAACATTGTTTAATAAAAATGTTTTTATAAAAATATTTTATTTGAAAAATATATCAAAATACTTATTAGATCAACTACAATCTAAAAAAATCGAAAATAGAGACGTCGAAATAAAAAGTAAAAAAATTACAAAATAAACAAAATCACAATTCAAAGATCTAAAAAAAAATCGGTCAAATGCAAGTCGAACTCGTGCGCTGAGGGTTCCGTACCTACACATTATACTGCCATCGCCGTAATAAAATTGGTATCATTTTTATTTTTATGAAATTTATCTTAATTTTCAACATTTACATTTTTTGGAATTTTTCCTTTATTTGTGCTGAAACACCTTGCTCTTTGGGTCGAAATCCTAGTTCCCGTTGACCTAGAATCACGAAATTTAGCAAAGTTTGCCAAATTTCGTGATTCTAGGTCAACGGAAACTACCATATAGGTTTTCGACCCAAAACCTATAGGATACTTCCGGTTAACAAGAAAATCCCTGTTCGATCCAGCCCGTCTCCAGCGGTCCTCCCCTCAGCGACGCTCTAAGCCGAGGTCTGTACCCCACAGGGGGCGTCCTTAGCGTGTAGTCACTTAGTGTATAATGTTTTAAGAAACCTTGTGTTACAATGATACGTTTTGACCTAAACATCTCTTAACTTCAATTCGTAGTGAGCAGTTGGGCTTCGGAGACTAAATGAACTTCGTTCAAACGTTGGAATACAGTTTTGTTCACCCAATGTGAAACGACGCAGCAGAGATGTTAGCCCGACCTTCACTTGCAGACGAGCAAACCGATTACCTGAAATTAAAGAGAAATTGAGAAATCATATATGTAAATGAGATGAGATGCTCCTGGCTAAAGAATGACAATGGCACGGATCGACCTTCGAGGTTAAGTGACACTTCTCCAAGACATACTCGTACTGAGCCTCCTCCGTGCCTCAGAAAGCACTATAAGCCGTTGGTCCCGGCTGTCTTTTGATAGAAGCTTTGACGGTTGTAAAGGATACTCAGAAGCCGTCAAAACTAACCCCAGTTTTGCCAAGGGCTATTGTGATACCCAGTTACTGGATTGTGTAGATCATATGGGCAATCGCTGTATGTCAAATACTAGTCCTCAGCTGCATCCAGTTAGACTGGAAGCCGACCCCAATGTAGTTGCAAAGGCTTGACAGGTTGATTGACATGAATTGAATATGGCTAGGTTGAGCGAGAGAAAATTTATATTACTTAAACTACATTGTTATCTGAGGGTCAATTCTATTTGTTAAACAACGTGCGCATTCGCATCTCAGTTGCAATCCAACTAAAAAGCCTCGATTTCCATTCATTTTTGACAGAATGCGAATGACAAGCGAATGTGAACGTTGTATGAAAATTAGTAAAATTGGCACTCTGATGGTTTCATTCGCTAGGTTCAGGCATACAGCCGTTCGATTCTGTCGACATCTCACGGTGTTCACCTAGGTGGAGTGAACGAGAAGAGCGCTGTCATTCCATCTTATTTGTATGGTTTGACAACTCACCCGTCGTGCGCCCGCCCAAGTTTTCACTTCGACATGCTTACAGAATCGCACTGAGTGCATGTCCTTCTTAAAACAGGAGAACATTCATGTTGTAACAGTAATTCCCTTTGTTGGTGGAATTCACAAAAATATAAATGGTAATTGGGAATAATGTGATTTATATTTATGTCATAATCATACATATTCGTTTCAAAATGCTTATGACCGCTTTGATATTAAGTAATCCTATCAAGCTACAGATAAAGAACACAATGAGGAAGTACCTGATTTTGATTATTTTTAATCAGAAAAAACGCCAATTTTTTTCAACAATGTTACTAACAATCATAATTGATACTGATACGTAAGAATTAATTAAGATAACAGCTTACCACCTAACTATCTATACGTACACCTAGTTTCAAGCAAAGTATTATTGTAATATTTTAGTGTTAACAATTTGCTGGTTAGCCTAATAAATAAACTTACCAATACAAATACGGTTTCCTTCACCAAAAGGTATATAAACATAATTGTTTATTTTAGAAGTATTTTCTATCGAAAACCTTTCCGGATCAAATACATCTGGGTTAGGGAAGTACTTTTCATTCCTGTGAAGGGCAAAAATTGGTAACAGTATAATATCGTCTTTTGCTATCTGTACTCCGGACGGCAAATACGTATCTTTTGTGCATAATCTTTGTATTACACCTACTGGGGGATACTTTCTCATGGCTTCGTTAAGTACTTTGTCCAAGTAGGTCATTTTTTCAATGTCATTGTATGTCATTTCTTCAGCACCACCCTCTAATACCGTGTCTATTTCTTCGTGCAATTTCTTTAAGATTTTTGGATTGTTTGACAGTTCCAAAAGAGTGTAATGCATTGTGTTAGCTGAGGTGTCGGCGCCAGCAATGAAGAAAATAAATGCTTGTGCAGCTAGAATCTCATCAGTAGGCTCTAATTCATAACCCGTTGTATAGTCGTGCATAATTCCCTGTTTTTGAAGCTCCACACAAATGTTAATAAAATCGTGCCTTTTTGCGGTCTCCTGTCTTCTATTTTTTAAAACACTTTTCACAGCGCCCACAAAGAATTCTTCAAACTCTCCGAAAATTTTCAGTTTTAACAGTTTAAACAGAGAAGGAAATACATTTGCGATTAAAACTATGATGTTTTCCTTCATTGATGGTTGTAGAGATTTCCATGCCATATCTAAGAAGGGTGAGTCCATAGTGTTCTCAGTTTGCGTATCTATGCCGAACACTGCTGCGCCAATGGATGATGTTGTATATGTGTACAGGACGTTGAATGGTTTATGCCTCAGATTAGGATCGTTTTCAAGTACATCCACAAAATCTCGGGAACATTTTTCTAAGATGTAGAACATATTTTTTAGTTTGGAACTCGTGAAAACTGGACTCAATTTCTGCCTCAAGATTTTCCACCTTTGAAAATCGTTGATGAAAAACAGATTATCAGCCAAAAGGTCGTTAGGGTTTGCGATGAAACCGCGGCTGTGGAAGCTTTGGAAGTCACCAGCTAGCACAGCTTGGATATCTTCAGGGCACTTCACCAACAGTGTTGGAATGGTTCCTGTAGTCATACCAACATAGGGTTCATCGTACTCGTTGTAAATCTTCCTCACAATTTCTGGCATCGACTCTTTACCGAACATAAACTTTATCATTATATCAGGGATTTGCACTACATTTTGCTTCCCCCAATAATTTCTGTTTTTAGACTTGAAATATAACACTGCTATGCACAAAACTGTCGTTAGTAACAATATTATAAAGAACATTGTGAATAAAATGCGCACTCACAAAGGTCGCAATACCGAATGATAGTAGCAGTACTCGGTACCAATATATATATGTAATCACCAGAATCGGAATAGGTAGAGTGTATTTACCTAAAGTTCGAAGAAGTAAGTAACATAGAGTTAATAATACTCGTAACTCCTCTAAAATCCCGGAATCCAATCGCAATGAATCCTGGGATTTAAGAATTTTTAACTCAATTATTACATTGAAGAATCTTATTGTGTGTTTAGATTTCCGTACACAAACTGTTAAAATAATGAGCTTTGATTTACGTACCTATAAAATTGGAATATGATTTTTTATGTTTTTTTTTGTAGCTATACTCAAGTCCAGTTCATATTTTCATAATCTCGGGTTTTAATTGTCATATTTGATTCCGGGATCTAAGAGGAGGTATTATCAACTCTATGTTACTTACCTTCTTCGAACTTTAGGTTAATATACTCTACCTATTCCGATCTCTGATAATCACATCTACGTACAAATGAATGGAACTGGGGCCTAAACCACCAACTCTTAAAGCAGTATAATTAACAAATAACTATCTAAGATTTATAATTCTATTGCACCAATTTGAATTTTTGAATAAAAGATTTATTATTTATTATTATAGTATTACTTTAATATTACTTCCAGTGGGAAAGTGACGGAGCTATACCACCTGTATAGCTCCGTCTTTTTCCCACTGGAAGTAATATTGAAGTAAGTTTTCTTTCATTTTTTTTTAATTTATGAATGGGCTAGCTCTTGACCTCGATCACGCTTGATGGAAACCGATAGATGAGGTCCATGATGAAGCGAGCGTGTCCAATAGATGCCTTGAGGCACTGGTACTCCCACGCGTCGACGAATCACAGCAGGCTGCTTGACGCCGAACTCCGGTGGGAGGGTGGTCCCAAACCAGGCGGGTGTTAGCCCTACCACCGCAAGGGAAGAATTGGCCAGTCTTAGAAGGTGTTAGGTGAGACCGAGCGCTCGGTTCAGTTGAGTGTCTGATGGATCAAATTGCGCTACACGAGGAGGTTCCTTCATGCATCCCAAAATTTAATAATGACTTTGGTTTTAGTAAAGCTGTTAATGACTTCTTTTTATCTAAGTAGTAATTTTAGTATTCTGTTTTGTTCATAGATTTCTAGTACCGATGTTACCTAGGAGAAGTATAAAACCGTTGCTCCGAGTTTGTAGCCCGAGCTTTATATTATAGGAAGAAACACATGAGGAAGTTATGTAAACAGTTCTAATCACATTTTTAAAGTGCAACTAGACGCGTCTAGTAATGGTGATGAGTGATACAATAAATTGGACAAAATTAGTTTCAAGGTGATGAATGAATCCCATCACTTCGCGTGGGTGTCGTAAGAGGTGACTAAGGGACTCACCAGAGCAGCAGCGTAGCTGTAACAATGTACCCACTTCTCTGTGGGTACATTGTTACAGCTACACTGCGATCACCAACCCGCCTGCCAAGCCTGATTATGGCAAAACCCCCCCATTTGGGGGAGGCCTATGTCCAACAGTGGACGTCTTTCGGCTGATATAGTGGTGATGAATGAAATGATGCCGTCTAAAACACAACCAAGTGATTCATATATTCAGGGGCCATCTTTGGTTATGTCCGATTTGAATCCGAGATAATATGAAAGCGTTCATACAAACAGTGCAAATGCTACTTCAGTCCATCAATATTTCTTCTTAATTGGAGACTCACGGATGACGGAAGTTGGATCTAGCGCGTAAACTACCATAAAACTAGCTATAAGACTACTTTGCAGCGTATTTTCACGGATTCGGATCGGATGTAGTGCGTATTCGCTCTAAAGGTACAGATAATGAAGCGCCTACGCGGACTTAAATTACACTCTAGGGATGGGGCAGCCCCACCAACCGTGTCTCCACGTTGCCGTCGTGGTGGGGCTTGCGTGTCTCAGTGATCTTGGGGGCTTTGCCGGTAGAGCCACTCATGCCGGAAGGTCCCAAGTGAGAGACCAGACCAAGAGAGACACAAGAGGGGCACACCGTTCGGAGACTTGAGCAGTGTTCGGGTCCTCGGACGGTGTGCGTCTCATTGGCTTGCTCGCTGCTCTCTGGTACGCGTCTGATCATCAGACGTGACTGTGAGGGCAGCGAGCAAGCAGTGAGAGAGAGGGAGAGAGGAGGGGAGATAGGGACCGCACCCTCAAAAAGGAAAAAAATGGACAGTATTGAAAGAGATTTTGTACCCCAGGGCGGTCCGGACTGCACAGCAGTTCGGGAATCCGCCACGCCTCGCGCTTCAAGCCCCTCGTATTCTGGGGGGGGCAACAATGCTGTCCACATTCCACTTGCCAAGGGCAACAGTGGCCGAGGAGGCCCCCGATCCAAGCCGTCTTTTGAGGACATGATCGGGTTCGACTTTGGCTCGCCCGACAAAGCGTCGGTCGGGCTGAGCGCGGCAAGAGGCGCGCTATATTGGAGGAGGGGCTCGCCTGAGCGTCACCCGGGTGCAGAGTCGGAGTCTGAGTTGGACTCCGACGACCTGGTGACTATTAGCTCGGCGAGCTCTGGACCCGAGGGGGCGGGGGCTGCTGCGGAGGACTCCAGGTCCTTCCGCAAGCGGCCCAGAACAGAGGAAGACCGGGGGTCGTCCGGCAGCGAGGAGGTTGCCTCGGCTCGCAAGATCCCCACCAGCAGGCGGGGCAAGGTCCGAGAGGGAGGCAAGGGGAGATTGCCCGCCTCCAAGGTGGCTGGTCAGCGAGCCGAGGAGCTCGTCGCTGACGGACGACCCCCCGTAGAGGGCGGTCGCAGGGCTCCTGGTTCGGAGTCCTCCGGCGGTGAGCCGGATGACTCCGGACAGGAGCGGGTTCGAAGGGCCGGGTTTGCGGAGGTGGTGGAGGCCGCGCTTCGCGATGTGGCCTTGAAGAGGAAGTTGTCCTCTAAGAACAAGGCCATAAGCGAGGCGATGGCCTCCATTCTAGCGGCAGCGGAGGCTAACAAAGGTGGGCCTCCGGGGTGTCCGAGCTGCGGGCGGAGGTCACCCGCTTGGCTGCCGCCACGGAGCGTCTCCAAAAGGAGAACGAGGGGCTCCGCGCAGACCTGGCCAGGCTCCGGGGAGCCGGCCCACAGGGGGCGCCGCAAGGGGGGCGCAAGAAGGACAGCCAGCCCGTGCCGCAGGAGAGCCAGGTGCTGGACCTCGTGCGGCAGGAGATGGCAGCCTTCCAGGCGCGGTTCTCCGTCCTGGAGGGCATTGTCCTGCGCCCTCCGTTAGCGGCGAGTGGGAAGGCCCCCCAAGGCCAGAAAAAGGCGTCATATGCGGCCGCCGTGGCTGCCACACCGGGGTCGTCCGGCCAGGACAAAGGGTCCGGGCCGGCACCCGCGAAGCCGGTGCCGGGAAAACCGGACCCGGCCCCGGGAAGGAAGAGGAAGGGTGGGGTTGCTGCGCGGACGGCGAAGGCTCCTGCGCCATCTGAGCAGCAGCTCCCCCCGGCTTCCTCGCCTTCAGCTCCTCCCCCGGCTCAAGCCGAATGGCAAGTGGCCGGGGAGAAGAGGAAGGCGGGAAAGGCAGCCAGGGCGGCCAAGAGGCGGGAGAGGAAGCGGCGGCAGAAGGCGCGAAGCGTCGCGGCTGCGCTCCGCCCCCCGAAAACCGCGGCTGTAGTGCTTACACTACAGCCGGACGCGGCGAAGAGGGGCGTGACGTACGCGGACGTGCTCACCAAGGCGAAGGAGGCGGTGAACCTTGGTGAGCTAGGCATCGTGGGGGGCCTTCGGCTCCGGGTCACCATGACTGGGGCCCGGATGCTAGAGATCCCCGGGGCAGCCAGCGGCCCAACCGCGGACGCTCTAGCCGAAAGGCTCAGGGCGTCCCTAAGCGCGGACGATGCCCGAGTGTCCAGGCCCACCAAGCGCCTCGACATGCGCATCTTGGGCCTGGACGACTCCGTCACGGAGACGGAGGTGGTGGCCGCCGTCGTTAGGACGGGGGGGTGCTCAGCAGAGGAAGTGAAGGCGGGCACCCTACGTCCTGACAACACGGGCATGCGCACCATTGTGGTGAGCTGCCCCGTGTCGGCGGCCAAGACCATCTCGGAGGGCCGAAGATTTTTGGTGGGTTGGGTTTTCGCGCAGGTCAAACTGCTGGAACCCCGACCTCTGAGGTGCTTCCGGTGCCAGGTGGGCCACCACGTAGGAGCTCAATGCACCTCGGAGGTGGACCGCAGCGGTCTATGTTTCCGCTGCGGTCAGCCCGGTCACAGGGCCGGCTCCTGCGACGCCGCGCCGCACTGCGCAGTCTGTGCGGCAGCTGGCAAGCCGGCCGACCACTGGGCTGGGGGTAGGGCCTGCGCCCCACCCGCCAAAGCCGGAAATCGGAGAAAGCCCTCCGCCACCGCCGTCTCTGCCGCGACCGCCGCCACCGCCGCCGCTTCCTCCGCCGCCAAAGCCGGTTCCACTGCGGCTGCTGCTACTGCAACAGCCGCAGTAGAGCCCCTACAACGGGCTCCGGAGGGGGCTGAAATGGAGTGCCAGTAATGGCCCCATTTCACCCCCTCCTGTTGAACGTCAGCCACTGCGCCGCCCAGGAACTGATGCTCCTGAGCATGGCGCAGTGACTGATGCCTGTGGACGGCGAGCAATGGGTAGCTCGCCGTCCGATCAGAACAGGCCCGGGTTGACGGCGCGCTGTGTTCTACGCGCGCCAAGCCAGCAGTCGTCAGCATGGGTCGGGGCCCGTTAAGGCCAGAGCCTACCAGGGTTGCGGATTTGTTCGAAAGAGTTACCGCGGCCCTGGGAAGAAAGGCACTAGGAGGACTAAAGGGTGGGTTTTAGTCAGTAACAGTCTGACACTCCCTGCCGCTCCACCCAGAGCGGGAGGGGTCATTTGATGATTTCCCATCCTCGAAAAAAAAAAAAAAAAAAAAAAAAGGGATGGGGCAGACAAGACTACGTGGAGTCGGTATTTGCACATGCCCTTGTAAACTATAATAATATATCTTACGATTTTGGAGTCCATAGAGATTGGTGCGGCGCCGCCTTGTCCAAAATTCGGTCGGGAAGATTAATAGTATAATTAAATATTTGTATGCGAGCGGAGACGAAGGCAAAGCTAGGTATTTAAAGGCAGATAAGAATAACTTCATAGTCATTGTTTACGTGTTACTTCATTACGATAACATCAGTTACTCATAATTTTACTCACAGCTCAAGTGAAAAGTAATGACTAATCAGTATTGATTTAAATAATCCTCTTAGTTGCTGGACACACAGACAAAACGTAAGACGAGGATGGGGCGCGGACAGGGCACAGACGGGGCACCTTCGCGACTTTTTAAAAGATTTTGATTTTTTGCTGTTTTGTTTCTGGATTTGTGTCAAATGGCTCGTCTTTTACTACATTAGACTTTAACATAACTGCCGCCGCTTGAAGCGGAAGACGCAACGTTGGAAGGCCTCTCGCAAGGTGGACCGACGACCTGCATGATGTGAGACGCACAGCCGGCACTAAAGGGAGGATTATGTCCAGCAATGTCTTTCGGCTGAAATGGAAGGATCAAAAGAAAAAATAGAAAGATAAAATGTTTTTTTCCTCTCAAACAGACGCAAATTTCTGATTATAAAAATAAGTACATTAAGCATTCAAATAATATTGAAAAATGTCTTGCTGAGAACAGCCCCATGCATTTATGAAAATCTCCAACCATGCCCAGCTCAAACACCAATCAGCAAACTCACTACTCAAATTACCTATAGAGAATTTGAATATTGAACCCGCCAACCAGTATCTAAACCAAGCACTTACAGAATTAATTCATGAATGAGCCTGCCTATGTCGGTTTAGAGGTAGCGGAACAGAGAGTAAAGTCCCGCAAACCTCCATTGAAAAGGGAGGATCCTTCGACCAGATGGTTGTTTGTGTCTGGTGGGCAACTGCCCGAGAGTTGATATTCGGGCTTTGCTTGTGTTCTAATCGCACGGTAAACTTTGATATCGCGATTTAGGATTTTGTAGTTAGTTCGCAGCTTGTCGAGATAGATGGCGCTGCGAGTCTCATTTGTTGTGATGTTGATTCTGCTACGTTGATTTTTGTGGCGGCATGAATGCCGCTACATCACTCCCCTCCGGAGACCGGAGGTCGATAGTGGATGAGTCGTCCATACATCTTGAGATGCTTGCCAGGCCAGTGGAAGGTTGGTTCCAGTGAGTCGGAACCGGAAGTCGCAGAGTTCTCGGTGAGTCGGAACTGTCTGCGTCGCAGAGTTCACGGTGAGTCGGAACTGTCTGCGGTGCCCCGATGCTGCTGCTGGCGTCGACCAGGAGAGGTTCTTCAAGGCTCTTCATGTGACTGGCCGAAGGTGCAGTGTGCTTGCCATGGTGGGTCGGAGCTGTGCGACGTGCTGACGTGACTGCTGGCGTCGACCAGGAGAGGTTTTTCAAGGCTCTTCATGTGACTGGCCGAAAGTGCAGTGTGCTTGCCAAGGTCGCTGAAGAGGTTGATGATAGAGGCTGAGGATGCTGACCAGGAATGCGCGTCCGCTGCATGCTGGTGGTCAGGATACCCGTAGAAGCCGAGGGTACTGGCTGGCTGTATGACTCGCTGCTCGAAAGCTTGAGGTCAAGATGAGGAGAAGTGATGATGATGATGACGTCATGATGAGGTAGCTGCACGAAGGCTGCGCTGACGTCCAATGTCGAGGGTCACCAGTTTAGAGGTAGCGGAACAGAGAGTAAAGTCCCACATACCTCCACTGGAAAGAGAGGATCCTCCGACCAGACGGTTGTTTGTGTCTGGTGGGCAACTGCCCGAGAGTTGATATTCGGGCTTTGCTTGTGTTCTAATCGCACGGTAAACTTTGATATCGCGATTTAGGATTTTGTAGTTAGTTCGCAGCTTGTCGAGATAGATGGCGCTGCGAGTCTCATTTGTTGTGATGTTGATTCTGCTACGTTGATTTTTGTGGCGGCATGAATGCCGCTACATCGGTTCCTATATTTAATCACACCTATGTACAAATGAATGGAGTTGTTTCTTCTTGTTAATTTACGCATTCCTTTGGTTTTCGTTTAATTTATTAATGACTTTGGTTTCAGTAACGCTGTTAATTACTACTTTTTATCGGCTTATGTTTAACTTACACCAGATATAGTAACATTTAGGAGACAAAAATAGTAAATGATCACCAAAATTAAACACGCATTTTAATTTAAAATTATAACCAAAATTTTAACGTCTCGCTATCCTATTTAAGAAAAATGACTTCAAATAAATCATTGTTAACCCAAAAGTAGTAAAAGATCACCAAAATCATACCAGCATTTTAATGTAAAATTAAAATCAAAGTTTTTACATCTTGCTATCCTGTTTAAGCAAACTAATGTTAAACAAATCATTGTTAATCCAAAACTTTTAAGTAAATATAAAGCTTTATTTTAATTTATAAGCTTTCTTTCATTTTTGTTGGCAGCTATTGTTTGGTGTTTGGAGTTAAAAAAGTGTGAAATAAATAACTTTTCCAAAAAAATATTCGAGAAGTAGCGCTCGCCGGCCGCTGCCGCGGCACCGCTCGCTTCGCTCGCTCGGCTCGCGCGCGGTTGGTCACAATTCTAACCTAACCTAACCTATTTTATCCAGTTTGTAACCCCAAGCCTACATTTTATGGCAATCACAGTAGTTTATTTAGGCAAAATTAGCGCATTAATTTGCTCGCTAAGATTTGGTGATCATTTACTACATTTGGTGTTCGAATACAATTTGAGGTGCAGTCGTGACTAAAATAGCTAGTACTATTGTAATTTTAGACTTAATTTTTCTGGTGTCAAATATATATTTTTGGTAAAAGAACTAAGGGTATCAAAGCATTTTATGGTGGTCATTATATTTAATCCCCTTTTTATCTAAGTACTTACAGCAAAGTGTGAGTTAACCCTAATGGTGGGGTTGAAACTTTAGGCCCATGGGGTCAGAGTGCTCACCGAGTCTTTCGGGACATAATCAGCAAACAACTTATCGACTGTTCACGTGACCAGAGCGCTGGGCTTTTCTTTAGCCAAAGAATCAGCATTGCCATTCAACGCGGCAATGCTGCCAGTGTTCTGGGCACTTTTGTCATTGACAGCGATGTGGAAGAATTTTTTGATGCCCAATGATTTATTTTGTTTTTATACACGTTTGTACATAATTTGTCAATTTGTAGTCTAGTTTGTATATAGTTAGGTTTGGTAGATACAAATAGTTAAGTTAGTTAAATATAACCATGTACCCTTATTATCAAGCAATTTATTTAAATATCCGTTCTTCTTTAACAAAATATTTGTGTTTACTAAAGTATGTCAAGCACACAACAAAAACATAATATGACATAGAAATGATGTCAATTTAATAGATGCTTTTGACCGCCACCAAGCTATGTTGTTGTTATGTCATCACACCAACATGTGATAATGGATTCAGCAAAAACTTATGCGCAAAAAAACTTAGTGAATTCTGTATTTTTGTATTCTGTTGTTACCTGGGCGAAGTAAAAAACCGTTGCTCCGAGTTTTTTTATTTGCTCCGAGTTTGTAGTCCGAGCTTTATATAGGAAAAAATACTTGGGGAAGTTATGTAAACAGTTCTGATTACGTTTTTCAGACTAAATCAGTTTTATGTCTTTTGAATGGTATATCTAACGATTTTATATTCAATGGATGTTATGCGTATAAGAAATTGTTATTTTAAAATTATTTCAATCGTTTATAATATTAACTGATCATTATATCAAAAAAATATAGATTCAGTTGTTATATCTTGTAAATATTATAGATTTTGTATTTATATCATAATTATATTACTTACTCGACTTAGAGGATTATTTAAATCACTACTGATTAGTCATTACTTCTCACTTGAGATTCGACTGAAGTTATGAGTCACTGATATTATCGTAATGAAGTAACACGTAAACAATGACTATGATGTTATTCTTATCTGCCTTTACACAACTAGCTGTGCCTTCGTCTCCGCTCGCACACAAATATTTACCTATACATAATAATAATCTTCCCGACCGAATTTTGGACACGGCGGGCGGCGCCGCGTCAATCTCTACGGACACCAAAATCGTAAGTAATATTATTATAGTTTACAAGGGCGCGCGCAAATACTGATTCATTATCTGTTCCTTTAAAGCGTTTGGGTAAGTAATATATGATATAATTACAAAGTCTATAATATTTACAAGATTTATCAACTGAATCTATAATTTTATTTGATATAATGATCAGTTAATATAATAAACGATTGATATAATTTTCAAACAACTAATTTTTATAAGCATAACATACATTTAATATAAAATTGTTAGGTAAAACAACGAAAAAGACATAAAAACCTATTAGTCTAATTTAATATTCTAAAAAACGCATAGTTAAAAACTCATAGCAAAATACTTGCATAAATACAAATTATACCTAGGCTATTTTATTGATAAGTTGTAGCCTGTAGGTAGCTCAAATATCATTGTTAGTTGTCACTTTGTGTGCATAATCTTTCTCAGTTAAATAATAATTTATTTCTTTAAAAATGGATTATTAAATGTGTGAGACATACAAAAGCTCAAAGGGTGCAGTTAAATTGTTTGAGAATGAATACAGCTGTAATAAAAACAGACAAATAAGTAATAAGTAAAACGACAAGAATGCATCACGCATGCAGCAAGCATGTAGCAAGCATGCAGGCAAGCATGCAGGCAAGCATGCAGGCAAGCATGCAAGCATGCAGGCAAGCATGCAGGCAAGCATGCAGGCAAGCATGCAGGCAAGCATGCAGGTAAGCAACTTGCAGCAGACATGGTTTCTGTTAAGGCTCCGGCGCTGCGGGGCTCTGGCGGTCTCTCTTATCGGCTTATCGTCTCAGATGGTTTCAACGCTCACCGCCGCAGCTAAGGCTGGCCGGCCAGCAAGCCAATGCGGGCGTTGCAACACCTGCTCCTCAGCTTGCGAGCCGCCTCGCCCCTCCGCGCCTACTCGGGATTAAATTACACTCTAGGGGTAGGGCAGACAAGACTACGTGGAGTCGGTATTTGCGCACACCCTTGTAAACTATAATAATATTACGATTTTGGTCTGTCCGTCGAGATTGGCGCGGCGCCGCCGTGTCCAAAGTTCGTTCGGGAAGCAGATAAGAATAACTTCATACTCATTGTCTACGTGTTACTTCATAACGACGATATCAGTGACTCATAATTTCACATGGAGTTCAAGTGAAAAGTAATGATTAATCGTAATTAATTTAAGTAACCTTCTTGTAGGTACTTCCATTTGATTTTTTCCTTATTTACATTAGACTTGTTCTTCTTATCGTGTAAGTAAGTAAGGTCTAACGATCTACACCCTATTGTCAGAGTTTCTAAACCGCCTCAGGGCCTCTGACATGGTTTATTTGACGACCGCCATTTGGCGGCCGGAACCACCGGCTTATACGTGCCTTCCGAAGCACGGAATCATCTTTTTATCAGACAATCAGGTGATGCAAGCCTGAAATATCCGAGCCAAACTGGAAACAAGTTAACAAAATATGCTTCCCGTGGGAATCGAACCCGCGACCATTGGGTCACAAGGCAAACGCCTAAACCACTCGACCTCGGAGGTAGTTAAAAGTAACTATGCCACTGCTTGAAGACGCAACGTTGGAAGGCATCTCACAAGGTGGACTGCTGACCTGGTGAAAGCCGCGGGAATTCGCCGGATATGAGACGCACAGCCGGCACTTGGGGGAGGATTATGTCCAGCAGGACGTCTTTCGGCTGGAATATGGATGGATCGATAGAAAAAAAAAAACCGGCCAAGTGCGAGTCGGACTTTCGCACGAAGGGTTCCGAACCATTATCTATAAAAACGGCAATTTTAACTATTTATTTTTTAGTGAATATACAGGGTATTTGTAAAACACCAGCAACCTTTCAGGGGGTGAAAGTACTCATCATTATAAACAACTTTTACTATGAGACGTCCTCTGAAATATCAAAAATTAAATCAGCTGTTTCATACAAAATGCAATAGTCACCCGATGAAAATGTATGAAATAGCAGATATTTTTTTCGATTTTTCAGGGTTGGTCTCATAGCAAAAGTTGTTTATAATGATGAGTAGTTTCACCCCTGAAAGGTTGTTGGTTTTTTACAAATAACCCTGTATAACCAAATATTCTGTGAATATTTCAATATCGAGCAAAAAAACACGTTTGTTTTATGGAAGCCCCCTTAAAAATTTATTTTATTCCGTTTTTTAGTATTTATATTGCGGCAACAGAAATACATCATCTGTGAAAATTTCAACTGTCTAACTGTCACGGTTCATGAGATACAGCCTGGTGGCAGATGTACGGACGGACGGACAGCGGAGTCTAAGTAATAGGGTCCCGTTTGAGTTCGGAACCCTAAAAAGGTAGTAAAATTGTGTTTTGACTCTCAAACAGACCAAATTTTTATTACAAAAAAATATAAGTACATTCATTAAGCATTCAAATAATATGCAAAAATTTCTCTTTGAGAATAGCTCCATTCATGAAAATCTCCAACTATGCTCAGCCTATACCAATCAGAAAACTCACTATTCAAATTACATATACAGAATTTGAATTTTGAACCCGCCAACCAGTATTATATCTAAACCGAGCACTTACAGAATTAATTCATAAATGTACATTGTCTATGCAACGGTCATATAAAAGCAGTTATTAAAACACGAGTGTGGGTAATGGTATTTTTTTTAATTTTACCTATCCACGAAAATAAAGTACGTGTTTATACAATATTTTTTGAATTCATATTTGGAACATAACGTTGTGAGTATAAATAAAAGTAAAATTATTTAATTAATGTGCATTGAATTTAGAAGGTATGCTCTCTATTCTTGCAAACAGCCTCAGTCGAGAAAAACACGAGTTTAATTCCTTGCCTACAAACCCCTTTAAAGATAGCGCCAAAAAAAAACAATCGCCAGTTATTAAGCTTTTTCCAAAAATAATACACGAACTCCCACAAAAAATATAAGTACGGAAACCAATTTGATTGGAGTCTAAAAAGTTCTTTTTGTTGAACAACTTAGCTTGGCTTCAGTCCAGCCAAGTTTCATGTTACATTTTTATCTCCATACAACTTTCATTTAATCTGTTTCGGCTTAAAACTTCAACGTTCAGATGTAAGTGCCTTATGTAATGTATTTTCATGCTTATAAGCTTGCTGGATAAAGGTCATAACGTGTGGGATATGTAACAGAATAACAAGGGAGAATAAAGACTAAAATAGCATGGCATAAAAGCGATGAGTCTACTATGGAGCACCTTGTAGAGAAACTTCATTCAAGGAATATAACTGCACAAAACAGAATTGCCGTGATTGCTTATATTATGACTTAGCACATATTAAATACGTTTCATGATAATTATGTGTTTCTACGATAAGCTCGTGGCTACAGAATAACAGCCGCACGGATCGATCTTCAAGGTTAAGCATCGCGTGCCGAGGTCGGTCTGTGGATGGGTGACATTAACATACCGAGATTCCTCTTTGTCTCGGATAGCACGTGAAGCCTTTGGTCCCGGCTGTCATTTGTAGATCTTTGGCAGACGTTACGGATTGTGTGAAGGCAGAAAATCTGACACCAGTCTTGTCACGAAGTACCGTGTTACCCAGTTAATGGGTTGTGGAGGTCTGGGAGGCAGCCGCTGCCCGTAAAATACTGGTATTCAGCTAAACTGAGCTGAACTGGTATTGAGCTGGTTGTTTGGAAGGCAACCCCGGTTAGGAAAATGCTAGGCAGATGATGATGATGATATTAGTAAAGTTTAAATGCTAGTTCTACAACAGCAGTTCTGGATTTCCACTTCCTCCGCAGTCTCCGCTAAAACATTTTATTTAATTTTATTTATTTGGTACAAAAAACTGTTATACATTACAGCATTTACAAAAAAATGTTATAAAACGTATAACCCACAATATTATCCGCGAAGTGACATCAGAGTATGATAACGAACGCATGTTAAATGAGAATAAAAGAAAGAGAGATAAATATTTAGAAGAAAATACTATATTCCGAAAAACCGAGGGAAGTGGATGACTAGAGCATCCGTCTTATGGGCGACTTGCAAGAAATTGTGAAATCATTCTTTTAAACTCATTGAATTGTGAGTTATAGGCTTCCAAAAGTCGGCGGAGAGGCGCTCGCACCCCAGCCTTCGTTCGACATCGCGCAGTGTAGAATAGTTGAGGCGCGCGCACCTCCCGCCGAATAACAGTTCTAGGTACTAGGGACATGTAATTTATTGGGAGAAAAAATAGCCTGTGTTACATCGGATTATGAACTATCTGTTTACCAAATTTCATCCAAATCTATTTAGCCGTTTTTAGAGCGCACAAACGCGCAGAAACTTACAGATTTATCATAATTATGTAATAGATAATGATATAGATTTGTAATCTAGATATTTTTGTTTCTTTTTTCCGAAACGCAATCACTCTAATGCACTAATAACAAAAAGCTTTTCGTAATAGTGACCGCAGAATCTCAGAATGACGTCTGAAAGTAATATGTGTCGCTCGTGAGGAGGGTTGTGTGCTACACTTTGCTGGCAGCTGATTTTCATTACTGTCGACTTGAACACCTGTCGGGTTTAGACATAGCTTTGTCGTGATGTTTTTGGGTTTAGGATGCGTGTACACTTACAGAATGGCTTGTATACCACGCATTTTTTTGTGATGATTTTGATTTTATATCACCTAATTATTTTGGGAGTACACTCGCAGGTTTCAAGAAAAAAAATCATTCTCGACGCGTTACAAAATCAATGCAAAAGGTGATGCGATAGGCAGTCAAAAAATTGTGAGCCTTACTAAAGCGTGTTTGACAATTAGTCACATGTAATTTGCGACAAGTTTCGTTCCAGAGCGTCTACTCTCTAAGCCCGAAGCCCATAGTTTCAGCATTAGTATCGGGCGTTTTCTACTCCATATCACCTACGGACTTACGATTAGTCCCGAACCCGGACTAAGAATTAATGACAACACGAATTATTGACAGTTATTCTTAGTTCGGCTATATGGTAAATTGAGAACCAGATTAATGTCTACGCTGGCCTTCGAAGAATGGGCCACACAGTTTTCAGTGGACCTGTCCAGACGGTGCAAGCATTTGCAAGTTATCGTGTAGGTGAACTTAGAACTTTAAGGAGCTCACCTCAAATCCCAACTCAGCTACATTTTTTTATTTTTTTTTATTGAGGAATGGGCTAGCTCTTGACCTCGATCCCGCCTGATGGAAAGCGATAGATGAGGTCTATGATGGAGCGAGCGTGCCCAGAAGATGCCTGTTCACTCTTGCTTTGAAAGCAGACGGGTTATATTATGTGGAAGGGGGGAACAAAGACGCTGGTAGAGAGTTCCACACTTTGGCTGTGCGCATAATAAATGATTACATATTCCTATAGACTGTTAATGTCTACTAACCTAACATAGTTGTTAAGTTATTTTGTAACTAACATTTCATTTATTCATTTTTTATAGATACTGATAAATTTTTAAATATTAAAAAAAGGCATGTAATTAAATCGATATCTGTATTTTCCCTTTTTTCGAACAAAATATTTCAAAGTTAAATCAAAAATACTGACTTGCACACAAATTATGCACACTAAATAAATCATATTAGATATACTGTTTAATGGTATTTGCAGAACTGTTTTACTGAACGAATATTTGGCTAATGATATTTCTGGGTGGTTTAAAAAAAAATAACCACGAAGGGGATGGCGGGGTCTGTTCGCTCGCTTCGCTCGCTCACTTGACCCCGCCATCCCCTTCTAACCTAACCTGTCCGAGTCGGGGTGCCCAATGACCGGCTACTATTGTAACCATGATAACCACCTGCTATTTCAGGGAAGTGCAATTTAGAGTGCAAGTTAGTATTTTTGATAAACAATTCGTATTTTTGTTTTATAAATCATAAATCCGATGTATGAACCACATTTTTGGTGTGAATTCGATAAAAAGGTCATCTCGTTTTGGATGATTTTTTTAGTTTTTTTTGTAAGACATGTTTTCTAATCAATTGGGATTTTTTGCACAGCATTATTTTTTCTGGTATGCATTAAAATTATACAGATGTGCATTTAAAAAAATCCCTTAAAAAAAGGACAAAAATTAAAAAAAAAAAGTCCGCCAGTGTCGGGGTCCAAGCTACCGATGGTTGGGGCTCCAGAGAAAGGAACCTCCTCACTATACGAGCCGTATCGAGGAGTACTGCCTTCTGTATCAGGCCCTTTACCCTACTGCGTAACGCCAGCTTCGACAGATGGTCGTCGAAGTTTTTGGCCATCAAGCCATTGGCCGTAACGACAATCGGCACAATGACAGCCGAGTCCACATTCCACATGTCGACAACCTCGTTTGCTAAGTCAAGATACTTAATTTGTTTCTCTTTCTCAGCTTACACAAGATTTTCGTCATGTGGGATGGTAACATCGACTAACTAACATCATTATTATTATAACATAACTATAAGCACATAAGTAAACAATTCAATTGGAATTGATTACATTGTTCCCGGTCAATCGGCCCTAAGATATCTTTGTTTTCAATCAAATAATATAATAGAATTGACGTCAGACCAAATCATGAAACGCCAATCAAATAATAACCCATATCAAAATAGTATTACCTCATTCCACATTTGTTGTTGTCAATGATAACACAAATGTAGGTAAATTAGCTGTAGGAGTTAGCATGGCTGTTTAGTGGTTTCTTGTTTTTCTATTTTGCCGTCGGAAGCCAAAACGCAGTAACTCAAAATTTTCATCGTATTCAGTTACAGTTTCTATGAGGAGGAGGAGGAGCTCGTGGCTAAATAATTACAATCGCACGGGTCGATCTTCAAGGTTAAGCAACGCTTGCCGGGGTCGGCATCATCTTAATGTATCCAGTTTCCTCTGTGCTTCGGAAAGCACGCTAAGCCGTTGGTCCCGGCTGTCATTTGTAGATCCATGGCAGTTGTTACGGATTGTCAGAAGCCAGAAAATCTGACTACAGTCTTGCCAAGAAGTACCGTGTTACCCAGATGGGTTGAGGAGGTCTGGTAGGCAGCCGCTCCACGTAAAATACTGGTATTCAGCTAAATCAGATTTGACTGGAAGCTGTCCCCAATAAAGTTGCGAAAAGGCTAGGCAAATGATTCAGTTGTAGTTTCAGGCAGGCTGACGGCCCCGTCTACTATGCTAACATCTCTTTAAGATCAACCTGTGCCTCGGGCTGTTATTTAGCAACAAACTCATACTACCCAATGACATAAAAAGTTCAAAACAAAACCAATCTAGTCTACGCCTTAGGTATAAGATATTTCTAGTGTTTGCTCCGATGCCAAAGTTACACAATATTCTTTGTTTGTCTAGCTAGCGTGTTTTTGTTCTTTTTTGTAGCCAATAAAAAGGCAGGTGACGTAGCAACTTGAGTCTGGGAATGTACTCCACTTTAGTACTAAGATGTGGAATAAGTAGAAGTGGTTATTTGGTGTTTTAGTTTTCCTTTTCGAGGTGAAATTGTGGTCTTTGTTATAGTCGTGGGTGAAGGTGTTTTACTAGGTTAAAGAATGAACAAGAATGAACGTGGTTGACTACAGTTAAGATTCTTTTTGTTTCTAAAACGTTCTGAAGGTCAACTATTCCTGTAGTTAAAAACGTCTAATATAACTTGACTTCAGTGACTATCAATGTAAAATTTTTTGATGAAATTACATTTCATTTTGACCCATTCCAACTGCCAAGCAAATGCGAACGTTCGTGATTTCGAAAATATGATAATTGGACCTTGTCTGTTTCATAAGCGACCGAATTTTGTGATTGATGGTTTCGAAAAGTAAACTTCATGCGTATTTTTTTTATTTTAGCCTGTAGTGTCCCACTGCGAAGGCCTCCCCAATATCCTAGACACTCTGCTCCTGAGCCGCCTCGGACCAGCTCACGAGGGCAGGTTCGAGACCCGCCACCGCTTTCTGGGCCGGCCTCGGCGACGCCATCCATCCTCTGGCACCCAATGCGACAAAATTTTTACCCAGCGATCATCATGCATGCCAACGTGACTCGCCCAATCCCATTTGAGCCTTTATAACTTAGATGTTTTATCTCTTACTCCTTCGCTGTTCTTTTTAATAAATTTCGTTGCGGGATTCAAGACAGATGTTTCCTAGGGTGTTTCTGGCAGTCACCACTGTTGATTCTGGCTCTCAGGAGTTGCAGTAGTTGGAAATAGTGTGGCGTGTTAGTCCCAAAAAAATGGCCTCCAAATGGTAGACCGATGATCTGTGAAAGGGGTCAGCTGGATACGACAAGCGCAGAACTATATAGTAGATACATCAACGCTTTGAGCTGACCAAAGTCTGGCGGAGGATGTTTTTTGGCTGAAAAGATGATGATGGTGGCAGATGAAGTGGGTGTATTTTTAATGATCCTGCAATACCTACAGAAACAAATGTTTAAAATGTCTGTATTCGACATTAATACCGCCACAAAAAATCAACGTAACAGAATCAACAAATGAGACTCGTAGCGCCAAACTCTGATATCGCGATTTAGGATTTTGTCCAGTTAGTTTGCAGCTGTCGAGATAGATTCTCGACAGCTGCGAACTAACTGGACAAAATCCTAAATCGCGATATCAGAGTTTACCGTGCGATTAGAACATATGCAAAGCCCGAATATCAACTCTCGTGCAGTTGCCCACTAGACACACCAACCGTCTGGTCGGAGGATCCTCCCTTTTCAAATGGCGGTATGCGGGACTTTAATCTGTTCTGTTACCTCCAAACTGGTGACCCTCGACATTGAACGTCAGCGCAGCCTTCGTGCAGCTACTACATCATGACGTCATCATCACTTCCTCATCGTGACCTCAAGCTCTCGAGCAGCGAGTCATACAGCCAGCCAGTACCCACGGCTTCTACGGGTATCCTGACCACCAGCATGCAGCGGACGCGCATTCCTGGTCAGCATCCTCAGCCTCTCTATTATCAACGTCATCAGCGACCTTGGCAAGCACACTGCACCTTCGGCTAGTCACATGAAGAGCCTTGAAGAACCTCTCCTGGTCGACGCCAGCAGTCACGCCAGCAGCAGCATCGGGGCACCGCAGACAGTTCCGACTCACCGTGAACTCTGTGACTTCCGGTTCCGACTCACTGGAACCAACCTTCCACTGGCCTGGTAAGCATCTCAAGATGTATGGACGACTCATCCACTATCGACCTCCGGTCTCCGGAGGGGAGTGATGTAGGTAGGTAGGTGTAACAATATTACCTACTCAAATGACATTGAATCTATTCTCTCTCTTTCTTTTCTTTTTTTTTTGCTTAGTTATACACCTATGTTTCACAAATAAACTGATTGATTGATTGATTGCATATAATAAACCTGAAAAGTTTGTTTCTTTGTTTGAACGCGTTAATCTCTAGAACTACCAGTCGGATTTGGAAAATTATTTTTGTAAATGATAGTCACATTCATGAGGAAGGTTATAGGGGAATGGGAAATTCCTACGGGAACGGGAATATGCGCGTACGAAGTCGCGGATAAAAGCTAGTCATTAAATAAATATTAATATTGAAACGAGGAAAATGGAACACAAACACAAGGTTTTTCAGAAAAACGGTTACAGTTGCCTCAGTACATTAATATCATTTTCCACGAAAACATAATAAGATTAGAAATAAAAATCACGAAATACGGGTATCTACATACCCTCCTTACGTACGGCCGTATTGAATATGAAATGATAATTTTCTATTTTCCAGTCTTGTCCTGTACGAACTCTTGGGAATTAAATGTGTCAATATTCATACGGGCGAGTTTTTCTTTGGAAGATTTCTGTCTGGGATATGAAAGTATGGATAAGATGAGGTATAGTAGAATATTTTTTTTTTATAACTGACGCGTTAGTCTCGTAGTTGAGCATGGATCTTGGATTCGATTGCCTGCTTGGGAAAAAAGTTTTACTCGATTTTTCCATTAGGTATTTCCCAGTTCTCTCAGCTTCTTGCCTGGGAAAGCGTGTACCTACAGCCGTTAGTCCTGCGCTCGATCGTGCCGGTTTGGCGTCCCAACGGACTATGAGAGTAAAAAATTAGATTATCGAAAAATTGGACACCTATTTTTTGCTTTATCAAATCAATAAAAAATGACGAAGCTAAAACGCATCACAGTGGGGCTCGTGACGTTACTTGTAAAAGTGTACTTACAAGTGACGTCACACGAGTTTTCAACGCACTGCCACTGTTTTGTTTTAATTTTTTGTTTACGTGAAAAAAAATAGGTCTCCAATATTTTTTTTTAATCGATCTGATGGACTTATAAGATTGTTTTAGTCTTCTACCCTATTGTTTGACTTTAGTTTGGTCACTAGAGTTTATTATAGAATCAGGAACAAGAGGACGGTTTAATTCTTCAAGCTTATCTTATTCATACCCCAAGGTATTTCCAGAATCTCCGAAGCGCACATAAATATTTGTGCCCCGGGACAATGTATGTTTTTAGTTTGTTTTCTCATGTTTTGCAAGCTTTGAATAATTATTTATGAAGTCCTCTGTTTCTGCGGAGGTTGCTCTTTTGTTTTATGGATTGTGAAGAATAGTAGATGTTTTAAACTAGCTGTGCTGACATCATAATGGAAATCCGGAGTAAGTACTATACTATCTTCGTTTTGGCAGATGTGTTGTTAAAATGGGTCAGAAACTATTTGCATTTACTGATACATACATATTGTTGCAGGCGAAAACATGTAAATAAATGTTTGAAAAAAGGCGGTATCTCGTCTTCGAGCACCGTTTTTGGCATGGTAAATTTTCTAAACGAATTTAAATATTGGGCATTTTAAGTATAGGTTACTTAAAATGCCCAATATCTAAACAGGAAAAATATACAAAACAGGTAAAATACACTTAACATTGACACTTCTGTGCTGCCACCTATAGTTCTTGCACGTTCCCTATAACTGCAAAAGTTTGGATGAATGGGTGGATGTATGTTTGTTACCCAATCACGCCAGAACGGCTGAACAGATCTGGATGACATTTGGCACAGAGATAGATTATACTCTGGAATAGCACATAGGCTGTATTTTTATGCCAAGAGTTTGTTAACTTGAGATAGTTTCTAATATTCAGGCGGGCGAAGCAGTAAGTTCGTAAATAATATATATGTAGGCGCCTGTTGATAATGACTAGGCAAAGAAAGTAAGTTATGGAAATTGCTACCCTCAGCTTGCCAGCTAAAGACTGGTATTCCCTGACGAAGTCTGGGAATACCAGTTCGTTATAGCTATAACCTGGGCGGTCTTTGAGTCGAAAGTGGAAGTCACTTCTAGGCAAGCGTGCTCCATCGTCGACCACATCAACGATTACCATCAGGTGAGATACTAGTCAAACGTGACTAATCGATATTAGACTGATGCCTTATTCGTGTGTGGCGTTGCGTTGCGTCGTCGCAGTGTCAACGCTGCGTCGACTAACATTAATTTTTTAGTGACATGCCACATTATGCGTTGCGTCGTCGCAAGTGACGTTCCAACGGATTGAAGGACGAAAGACGAAGTGAGGGGAGGGTGATGCGCTGCGCTGTTGGGTAAGACTGAAATGTACAGCCACAGAGACCATAACCAGAGCCATGCGAACCATGCGATGGCGTGCGCTGCCCTCTTGCGTTGCGAGTTCGTGCGTCAACGCAACGCAGGTGTGACAGCAAACTTGCGATTAATTAGACCGTAGTTTAAAACTGCATATAATTTCAATAATGTTGTATATTTTATTAATCATTCGAAATTAAATAAATTAACAGTATAATTTAAACGCATAACTTCAATCGATCCAACCATCCCTCCATTGTCACCTCAGAATACAATATTCTAACTTTTAATTAAAAACTAATATTGGTATTGCAGCTACCGTTCATGAACTGGGGGTATCGACACACTATTATGTTAATGAAAATCTGTTAGATTTGAAGCAGCCCGTAGTTTATGCTTAGTTTATATTAAATTTTAGAGTTCTGGCTTTAATTTACTGTATCTAACAGTACCTACTGGCTTGGAGTAATTTGTTATTTGCAAGTTATTGTATTTTTACTAATGGAAATGCAAACGAAAAGTATTTGAGATTGAAGTATGCCTATCCAATGTTTCATAATTCCATTTTATGGTGTTTTTTTTTGTCTTGAAATATTTTCAAACGTATTGTAAGTGCTAATGTCTTTAAAATATCTATACAAAGACAAACATACCCCTTTTCGATTTCCTTTTAACTTTAAAATACCATTTTAGAAACATTAAAACCAATAGAAACTCTTAGAACGCTGCACTAGCAATATTAGCTTTTATAAAGAGTTATTGGGAAGAAAATTATAGCATACTGCTACATTGCTGTTATTAGAAACATTCAGTGTATATAATAGAATAGAAATACTCTATATTGTTCCTACGGTACCAGATGGTCGATGGGGGCGGAAAACTCTGGAGTGGCGACCGTGTACTGGAAGACGCAGTGTTGGATGGCTTCCCACAAGGTGGACCGATGATCTGGTGAGGGTCACTGGTGGCCAATGGATGCAAGATGCACAGGACCGGTTGGGGGAGGCCCGTGTCTAGCAGTGGACGGTTTTTGGCGATAATGGCAACAACGCGATGTCCGTCTACTGCAAGATGCAGCGTTGGAAGGCGCTTCAGTTGAGATGAAGTGTCTTGTCTCTTTCTAATATGGTTGGAAGGATTGACAGCTCACTTTATGTTCATTTCACTTAAGCTTTCACTGTGAGATTTTATAGAATAGAATTATATAATTCTTATGTCCAGCAGTGCAATTTTGTATACCCACCTAAGTTTACACGGTTAAATGTTGACAGAGTAGCCGGGCTGTTCAAAGCACAAGACTGAGTGCCAATTCTGCTTATTTTTAAATTTCGTTCTTTTTCTCATTTCAGTCGCAATCCGTCAAAAATGTATAGAAATTGAAGCCTTTTTGACCGTTTGCGAACGATGCTTAAAAGTTAGTAGAATTGGCCTCGTTTTCGATGTTGTGTGCAACTGTCGAAGAAGGCCTGTGTTCAAAATATATCCTCCCGGTACTCGAGTAGGTACAAAACAAAGCAAAAACTCTGCCTCTATCCTCAATTTTAAAATACAAAACACTCCTCTAATCAAACTCTCAAACTAATAAACTAAAAATGCTAAGTAACCCACACAAATTACAATAACGTAAAGTTGAACGTTTGGCCGAGTACCAGGAAGACAGAACTATCGGCACACTTGCGCTAAGTGTGGCCCGCACTTAGACGCGGTACAATTTATGTGTTACTTAGCAAACTGGATGGCCAAGTTGGAGTGTGGCCGTGAAACTAGCGGAGAAGAGGGCGGAGAGGGAGGTAGGAGATTAAATATTCTTCATGCTTTGTACCTACTAGCTTCGTTTTTTGGAGGACTTTTGTTAATGGTATACACATAATTATAAATTTAGATTTTTAGTTTATGTTAGTGCAGTATGCCAGATTTTCTTAGCAGTTTGTTTTAGTTAGGTTTTGTTGACATTTTCAAGTTATAGACGGCAGAGACGGCGTAAACTTAAAGTAAAAAAACTTTTTCCTAACAAATACAACCAACTTCCAAATAAAAAACACTACCAAGTATAAAATAACTTTAATTTCGGGAATCGGTGTCAAAAACGAAGTAACAACCAAAAATACCGACTTCCAAAATTCGTTATTTTTTTTATTTTACACTTTTTGGTAGGTAGTTTTTTGTAATTCGTAAACATCACTGGACAGTAACAAGAAAGTAAAATACACAATTTCGTTTACTTGGACGACATATTTTAACACCAAAGTACACAACTGATTTTGATGAAATTTCTATAGGACCTATCGACCTTCTACATAAAAGAAGAATTTTTTAAATCGGTCCATAAATAACGGAGGTATGAGCTAACAAACATAAAAAAATACAACCGAATTGAGAACCTCCTCCTTTTTTTGAAGTCGGTTAAAAATTGTAATCCCGCTAACATCAGAGAAAAAAGTCTTTTAATATATTCAACCCTTAAACAAACTGTTATATCTTTGCCGCTGTTTTGATGGCCTTTACCAAAGTGTTATCAGATGGAAAAATAACATTGAAACTTTTAGCGACCAGCCGTTTAAGTGCTTGCTTTGCGACCAGCAACCTGGTCGTCGTTGAGAAGCAGGAGTGACAGACGCGGGTCACGTACTTGAGAGGCACGGGAAATAGTACTGCTTAAAAGTTAAGAACTCGCTTAAGGCTGCGTTTCCACCAGAGATGTGCGAGGATGCGAGGGAACCCTCGCTACAGGTTAGATGTAAAACAATTCTATTGGTTCTTAACAAACACGGGCGTGATCGAATCAGGAATGATGATATCCGCTAGAGAACCAAGGTAACCGACATAGCCCGAAGGATCGCGAAACTGAAGTGGCAGTGGGCAGGGCACATTGCTCGCAGAACAGATAGTCGATGGTGCTGAAAAGTTCTGGAGTGGCAACCGCGTAGGCACCGGAAGACGCAGCGTTGGAAGGCCTCCCACAAGATGGACCGATGACCTGGTGAGGGTTGTTGGTAGCCGATGGATGCGAGACGCACAGGACCGGTAGTTGTGGCGACACTTGGGGGAGGCCTTTGTCCAGCAGTGGATGTCTTTCGGCTGATATGATGATGATGATTAATAAACACATCCATCGCTATGCATCCTTGTTCATCTCTGGTAGAAGCGCAGCCTTAATGTTGGGTTTTAGTAGTTTCTATTTGGGTGCGAACTGGCTCCGGGCAAGTGACATTCTGTCAGCGGTAGCGTGGCAAAGGCGATTGTCAAAACTGATAGATGGAATGGATGAAATAGAATGAATAATTGCGTGGCAGCTGCATTCTTTTTTGTTTTTCAGAAATAAATTAGGATAAACTAAAATTTCGCTACTCAAAACTTTACATTGTTTTGTTCTCAACACTTACTAGAGTCTCAAGAGGACGAAGCAGCTGGCGCAAGCTATAATTTGCCGATAAATGGCACAAGAGACATTTCAGCTGTGATAATGACGACAAAAGGATCTTTATTGCTACTTACATTGCCATGGGCTGTGATTACTAATACAAATCAAAGAGCCTATACTTAAAAATTAGAATTTTCCTACATTTTGACAGATTTTTGACATTGAATGTCACTGAGACTAACGTTTTACTTACGAATTTGGCCTTCAGAAGAGCCGTCGCGTAAAGAGATACAAAATAAACAATATTCTCGCAACGAACTCAAACTTAAGCCCTATATCTTCGCCCTCATCACTCACATGGGACACCGCCTCATCTCAGAGCCTACGTCGGCTTTGTTTGTTCTTCCCTTTGATGTCGGCGGTGCGTGCGATTTGCTTCTCCTACTTAATTAGATGTGTCTTTGAGTTGGCTCTTTTTGTGCTACTAATGGTTATTGGGCTGCTTGAAGAAATTGTGTAGGAAGCCTTTTGTGTGTGCCTGAACGTCTTTTGGTTAGCCCTTTTTTTTTTTTTTTTTTTTTTTTTTTTTTTTTTTTTTTTTTTTTATAGGATGGGAAATCATCAAATGACCCCTCCCGCTCTGGGTGGAGCGGCAGGGAGTGTCAGACTTTTACTGACTAAAACCCACCCTTAGTCCTCCTAGTGCCTTTCTTCCCAGGGCCGCGGTAACTCTTTCGAACATATTCCGCAACCCTGGCAGGCTCTGGCCCTGGCGGGCCCCGTCTCCGTTGCTGACTGCTCTTTCCGGCGCGTTCGGAGTGAAACGCGCCGTCGACTCTGGCCTGACCTGATCGGACAGCGAGCTACCCATTGCTCGCTGTCCGCAGGCGTCAGTCACTGCGCCTTGCTCAGGAGCGTCAGTTCCTGAGAGGCGCAGCGACTAACGTTCGTCTGGAGGAGGCGAAATGGGGCCATTACTGGCACTCCATTTCGGCCCCCTCCCGAGCAGTGGCAGCGGCGGCGACGGTGGCGGCGGCTGCGGCGGAAGCGACGGCGGCGGCGACGGCGGTGGAGGAGGGTTTTCTCCTCGACCCGGCCCTGGCGGGTGGACCGCAGGCTTTGCCCCCAGCCCAGTGATCGGCCGGCTTGCCAACTGCCGCACATGCGAAGCAGTGCGGCGCGGCGTCGCACGAGCCGGCCCTGTGACCGGGCTGACCACAGCGGAAGCAGTGGTCACTGCGGTCCACCTCCGAGGTGCAGCGTGCTCCCACGTGGTTGCCAACTTGGCAACGGAAGCACCTCAGAGGTTTGGTTAGCCCTTTGGTAGGAATTCGGGAAGTCTTTGTGAATTATAAGTCAAATAATAGTGTGTCGCAAGAAATGGTCCGTGAAAATAATATGTTTTGTCATGAACATTGGAATTTGTTTTGTCGTTAACTTGTTTGGACTCAAAAGTGACATTCTCGCAGCAAGACATGACTCCTGAAATGTCACGAGGTCAAGCGTGAAGCCCTATGTAATGTTTTCTTCGTCTATCTTTTCTGTTACTTATATGATGTACATAATAAAGAGCATACTATTCTACAATTTTTTTATTCTATGGACTTTTGAAAACGCGTTCGTTTAAAGAATATCACTTGGTAACAATAACAAAATATTTATGCAAATTGATGACTAGTAAATTTAAACTTTTTTAGTTCGAAGTATTAGTAACGTTTAAATTTCCTAACATTCACAGCTAGCTCTAGATTCCCAAAATCCTGAATGCCATTACACCATAAATTACAAGCACAAACATTCTGAACTGGAACAAACATCTGTAGATCACACGGAAATTCCCATTTAACTGAACCGAATGTCAAAACCGAGACTTTATGCACACTAAAGTTACCTTAGAAATTATTTTTCTACTCCAAATTTTCCCAATAGGACATTAAATGTATTAAATGTCTACACATAATGTTTCCATTGTAATTATAAGAAAGAAAAAGTAGAAGTTTAAGAATACATTAAGTTCCTAGAATGTAAACTTTTAATATTAAATATTAAAAATTGTGAACTTTTCTGGGATCGAATTCATGTCAAACCGGATTCAAATGAATACCAGGGCCTAAACCACCAACTCTTAAAGCACTGTTACTTTAACATTACTTCCAGTGGGAAAGAGACGGAGCTATACGTCCTGTATAGCTCCGTCTCTTTCCCACTGCAAGTAATATTGAAGTAATACTGCTTTAAGAGTTGGTGGTTAGGCCCCAGTATTTTGCGTGGAGCGGCTGCCTATCAGACCTCCACAACCCATTACATAGGTAACACGATACTTCTTGGCACGACTGGAGTCAGATTTTCTGGCTTTTGACAATCCGTAACGACTGCCGCCAAAGATCCACAAATAACATCAGAAAACTTGAAACTAAACCGATTTTGCTACAATTATTTTAGAAATCCAGCAATTTCAGTTTTTGCTGATGACAACGCCTTAAGATGGAGAAAACCAGCTTATGAAACAAAAGAATATCCCAACACATAATCACCTTCTAACCGGCTCACTCAATGAGTAATTTAGTAAACCAGGACATGAGAATCTCTCAAATGAAATCGTTGATTACCACGCACCATATGCGTAGGTAACTTCAATTCATTTAATTCCCATGTGCGAAATCGTATCTCTATTGTTTCGCATCTTTGTGAATTTTCGCTGCTCAGCGGCCCTACCATGACGTGTTAAAGCGTGAGTCGTTCGAGCGAGAAGGAGGGATGGAGCTATATAGGGTGTATAGCTCCATCCCTCCTTCTCGCTCGAACGACTCACGCTTTAACACGTGATGGTAGGGCCGCAGAGCTGTGAATCCTTATGAGCTTCGCAAATTAGATTGCGCTGGCTCGGGGGGTTTAAAGAAAGACCGTTTGATTAAAACAGCTGAGTTGGGCTAATGTTTGTACTCGTACTATCATTAATTACGTATTTTAGATTGAAAGAAGCAATTTATATTCTTAGGCCCATATTCCAACTCAGGGGAGACCCCTTTGCGGTCTCCCCAGGGATTTGCCATATCAGGCGTTGCACAGAGTGGGTTCCGGAGTGGTATTTTAAGAGGTACCGGGGCCCCTTTCATGTGCTGATGGTGGTCATCGGGGTGGTTTTAGTGAGGTAAAAATCCCACACTCCTTGGTCTTTTTCCCCAAAAGACCGCCTTGAAGGTTTCACCACGAAAACATAAAAAAGGCCCATATTCCAAAACGTAAACTCCAACTCAACTCGAACTCCAACTCCATCGGAGCTTGTCATAAATTGAAGTTTCTGCATTTGTTTGCTCATCTCTCGAGTACGAAAACGTCAATTAGACAAGCTTTCATTGACATTGTCGTGCTCATTTTGGAGTTTGAGTTGAGTTGGAGTTTACGTTTTGGAATATGGACGCCTTCCTGTTCGTGTTATTTCTGGTTCAGTATTTTTTACAGGTAAGGTATTCATGGTCTGATCTGGCCCATATTTGTCTAGAACCGGGTGTAAATACCCGGTTAATAAATAATAAGTTTGTGGAACTCATAGAGTTCACTCAACCCTGGTGATTGAACGTTTTGAAATATGGGAACTGGTCTTTCGTAAAACCTCATCATCATCACCTTATACTCAAAACAAATAGTGAAGGCTGTATCAGGCACGCAACCACAGGGTCGTAAGTGAAACGTCTTGAGACTATTCAACAATTCTATACTGCTGAGGAATCACTAAATAAACACTCGTAAATTTATTCCCGAATGCGTCATGTTGAGCGCAATTAAAGCGCTCATTTCCTACTTTGCTTTTACTACTAAGTAACAAAGAAAGAAAAATAGTTTATTCCTCCCAAACAGACGTACATTACTGATCTTAAATCTATCTGTAAGATCTAAAACAAAAAACGTAAAAAAACATAAAGGTAAAAATTGCTTGCTGAGAAACAGCCATATTTATGAAAGCGCCCAACTATGCTCAGCCTAAACACCAATCAGCAGATTCAGTGCTCAAATTCCCTATAGAGAATTTGAATTTGGAACCCGCAAACTAGTTACCAATACAAGTAATGGCTTTTATCCTCTAAATGTTGGTAATAAAATAAGTGCTATACTTCAAAGCAACAAGCGATCTTGCAAAAAATAATAAAAAAACCGGCCAAGTGCGAGTCGGACTCGCGCACGAAGGGTTCCGTACCATTATCTATAAAAAAAAACGGCAAAAAAAATCACGTTTGTTGTACGGCCCCCCTTAAATATTTTCTAACTTACTAACTAACTATCACGGTTCATGAGATACGACCTGGTGACAGACGGACTGATGGATGGACGGACTGACAGACAGACAGACGGATGGACGGACGGACAGCGGAGTCTTAGTAATAGGGTCCCGTTTTACCCTTTGTGTACGGAACCCTAAAAACCGGCCAAGTGCGTGTTGGGCCGCGCATAGTGTAAGGTTCCGTAGTTACCCGTACCGTAAGCCATGACAAAAAATAGTTTTTACTATGACATTACAAAGTTACAAATTTTCGTTCGTTCTACTAAATTTTTACTTTATTATCAGTTAGGTACATTTTATAAGTTGGTCGACTATTACTCGTTAACTTGTAAAGCCTAATACTTAGCTGTAGTAGTTTTCCTTTTTAAATTAATTATGTATGATATTACGATTATTTTTTTCACGTCTCCAAAAACAACCGTTTAGCTGGCAGAGACCCCCGACACTCCGCGAACAAAAATGATCAGTTCAATGGAAAAATGGTTTTTTCACACCCTCAATATTTTTAGACAAGCCGACACCCCTATACCATGGGATATATAATATAAATACCAAATTCCAACTTTCAAGTGCTAAGAGTCAGTGTCAGCTAAATTGCAGACAGACAGACGGACAGACATGGCGAAACTTTAGGGGTTCTTTGTTTGTCGACTACGATACCCTAAAAACGCTTAAGCCTGTTTATTCAAACAAGTCGCGAAACACAAACAGACTCCTAGAGGACTCTGTTTATGAACAAAAGTAAAACAATTATTTGACAGAGGACTTCTGAACTTCACTTGAAAACACCAGAACAGACAGTTGACCAATAGTTGAAGTGGTCTTGTTATCATGAATCAGAATTCGGTATAAACAGTAACCGTTTGAACTATTTGAATTTCGAATGAAATATGGAACATTGTTTGTACGGAAACCGTTAAACGTGAGTTTACGTTCAGGGATGCTGAACAGCGATCGATGGTTTGGGTTTTAGGTCGATTCCCTATTTTTATTCGGGCTTAGACTCCTACAGAGAAGTGCAACGCGACAAAGCGACAACAATTTGTCAACCATTTTCCAAAGAAACTATACTACGCCTGTTTGTGTGACGCTTTTCCGTTTTCTATTTTAAGACAGCTTACTGTCAAACGAGGTAATAAGAACGGAGGAGTGGATAGAAACATATCTTTGATATGGTTATATGGTTTTTCACTTTAGTATCACAATATTGGTTGTCTAAGAAAGCAACTTTATTTTATTTATATCAATTCAATAAAATTGCAGGGCAATGCTTGGAGTATCCTTGCGTGATCGGATCAGGAATGATGATATCCGCAAGAGAAACAAGGTAACCGACCTAGCCCGAAGTATCACCAAACTGAAGTGGCAGTGGGCAGGGCACATTGCTCGCAGAATATATGGTCGATGGGACCGAAAAGTTCTGCAGTGGCGACCGCGTACCGGAAGACGCAGCGTTGGAAGGCCACCCACAAGATGGACCGATGACCTGGTGAGGGTTGCGGGTAGCCGATCGATGCAAGACGCACAGGACCGGTTGTTGTGGCGGCACTTGGGGGAGGCCTATGTCCAGCAGTACAGTTCTCGTCAAATAACTTTGCGCCTCTGAAGTTAGCCATTTGCAAAGATCGCGCAGGTGCAGTCACGTACACGGGAGCTAGCGGGACGCAAACATGCATCGAACGTAAACGAGCGACTGAGACATAAAATCGCGCCCCACCCCCATGTCTCTTACGCGTGCGCAGTTCCAGTGTGTTCGTAATTTTGACTACTTCGCAGCCTCTCGACACAACTTCAGAGGGGCAAAGTTATTTGACGAGAACTGTAGACGTCTTTCGGCTGATATGATGATGAGGAATGAAATTGGAGACCGCTAATGCTGCAAACAACATTTAAATAAGATAAAAATCCCCTTCAAAGTTTTGTGCCGATTTACCCCTACATTCCTATTCACCCTGTTTGTAGGTATAGTTTTTTTCGATTATACGACGTTAGCTTTAGTCAAAAGATAGTTTAGTCTATTATTAGGTTAACTTAAGTCTCCTACAGAAATAAAGTTACAAAGCGACAACGCGACGTTTTCTCATAGAAAATATTTTACCATTCTAAACAAGTTATAAACCATACTCCATCTTGTTTCATTCAAAATAAATATATCGATCATAGTTATTTACGTAACGAATTAAACAAAACTCGATCCGTTGATTTGCAATCGAAAACACAAAAACAAAAAATCTGCGAATCTCTAATTGCTTCAAAGCGGGTTATTTTATTTATTTAAACACACTCAGCCCTCTGCTTGCGTATTGATGGTCCTCTCTCGAGGATAACACAAAGTTAACAATGCGTTTCAACCAACCCTTGTTACAACAGACCCAACGTTCATTTTACAGTGTCAAAGTGACAGAGCTGTCTTGGCACACGTCTCTTGAATAGATTTATATTCAATTTAACTTTTCGCTGTTAGGTTTCCATTGGTTACAATAAATAACCCGGTGATAGGTCGGTTCGTTGTTACGGATGTTAAAAGGTGTTAGTTTGTGTCCGTAAATGCGTATATATGGACCCGGCATTACTTTATGGGCACTTACGTCCTGTTTTGGGTAGCTTACATATTTATGTACTTACAAATATCTTTTTTATTGGGTTAAGCGCTTAAAGGGTACCAGCTGGCTTAGGCTTTGTAATAGATTCACATACCTATTGCCAAGCCTGAGATGGCTGGCTGTCGGTTTGTCTGTCACTAGGTCATATATTTAGGGTTGCGGAATTTTTTCCAAAGAGTCACCGCGGCCCTGGAACACAAAGAGCAGGAAGGAGGAACACGGATAGGTTTTAATCAGTAAGTCTGACACTCCCTTCCGCTCCGCCCTGAGCGGAAGGAGTCATATCATGATTTCTCATCCATAAAAAAAAAGTATATATATTTTAAATGTATTAGGTAGCCAGTTGACATTATAGAATAGAACAAAAAACTTAACCGCAATATAATGATGTCTACTATGAAAATTAAGAAGAAGTACAACTATGATAGTTTTAGTGTTACGGAACCCTTTGTCCATGCGTACGACTCCCGATTTTTTATCGTTGTCTGTACTTGATACAATGTACCTAAAGTAGGCCATCTTACCTTTTTATGGCACTTAGGTACCGAAAGTAGGCGACGAAAGGTTTATAACGGGTGAACGTATCCATTACTCTAGATAAACATTAGGACACGATACTTACTGAAATAAAATGGATCATGTCTCGAATAAAATACGAAGTGTTTATTTTATCGTTGAATGATAAAAATAAGTAGGTAGGTATAACATTTTTAGGAGAACTCCTAATGTCGCTATTCCACTAGCGTTTTACGAGCGTTGGCGTTACTCTAACGTCTGCGCAGCGACAACGCTGCGCGGACGCGACGGCAAACAGGTACAATCACGCTGTCCCACCCGCGCCCACACGAACGAAGCGGGACGGCGTGATTTTTACCGGTTGCCAAAAAACGCAACTTTAACGTTTGCTATTAATAATAATAATATCTTGGGACAATCAACACACCGCCATCTGATCCCAAACTAGGCAGAGCCTGTACAATAGCAACCAGACAACTGATAAACATACCTATATATTTCTAAATACATACATATTATAGATAAATTACACACCCAGATACAGAACAAATAATCGTACTCATCGCACAAAGATTTGTCCCGTGTGGGAATCGAACCCACGACCTCCGTCCTAGCAGTCAGGGTCACTAACCACTAGACCAACAGGCCACCAACGCAACGTTAACGTTTGCTATTAGAAACTCGCGACATCAACGTCGCGTCTACGTTGGAGAAACGCCAACGCTCGTGAAACGCCAGTGGGATAGTGGCTTAGAATCATAAATGCGAAAGCAACTCTGTCTGTCCGACTATCTGTCGGTTTGTTGATTACATCACACCCCTTCACAACTGAACGCAAAGGGCATTTGGAGGAATACGGAAGGGTTTTAGTCAGTAAGAGTCTGACATTCTTCCGCGGAAGGAGTCGTTTTATGATTTCACTTCCTTAAAAAAAGCTGTACTTTTATTCCTGGAGTATTGTTCGGATAATTTCCGTCTTTCACACGAGCGGAGCCGCTGTCAAAAGCTAGTTATATTATAAAATGCAAAAAACAATCTGTCGTTTCGGTTTTTACGTCTTTGTGGCTGAAGGGATTTAGATGAAACAGGCACAGGGGTAGAGCATGTTTGGACCTGCTCTGCTCTCTGCTCTTTCTCATTAGGCCACACTTTCCATCCCGGTAGTACTGTCCTTTGGGATAATTACCTGAACGCGGGCAAAGCCACTGGCAAAACTTACTACTGATACAATTAACCTACCTATCCTCCGAGGTCTGTACTGCAGGCATTGAAGCTCAACTTTGAATAGTAATCAAATGTATCAGCATTCTTATCAACAAACACGCAAACATTACTGAATGTTTTCGATTGATTCCCTTTGATGTTCATTTGGCATCCCTAAAAGGTTAATAAAAAGTTGTTTCGTGTTTTGTTCTGCCTTTTAGATTTACCTACATTGTATAGATGGCTAAAGCATTGTCTGCATTGGTAGATAATATTATTTTATGCGTCGTTTTCATTTGATTCCGCCATTGTCTATGTTCTCTTCTTGGTGTTTTAACCACGAATGGAGTTTTGGGATTGATTGACTTATTCTCTATATTTATTAAATTTCAGCGATACGAGTGCATCTGTGTCCAAAAATGTAACTCATGATTTTGTGGACAGATCAAGGATTTCACTATAACGTGACAATGCCATCACGATTTCATTGAGATAAAAGGATAGCGGTATACGTCTTTTATAGCTCCGTCTCTCTCCTACATCGGAATCATAATAGTTAAAAGACGTTATAGTTTTTTTTTGTCAAAATTGGAAATCATCAAATGACTCCTTCCGCTGTGGGTAGAGCAGGAGGGAGTGTCAGACTCTTACTGACTAAAACCCATCCGTGTTCTTCGTCGTGCCCTTTACGTTCCAGGACCGCGATGACTCTTTCGAACAAATTCCGCAACCCTGACAGGCTGTAGACCTAGCGGGCCCCGTCTACTTTGCTGAAACCTCGTTGAGCCGCGCTTAGAACACAAGGCGCTGTTGAACTGGGCCTGGTTGTGACCGAACAGCGAGCTACCCAACGCTAGTCGTCCGCAGGCCCGCACCTACGGTGGCCTGGAATCGCCCTGCGACTCCCAACGCGCCTTCTTTTGTTGCGGCGGCTGGGGTGTGAGGTTTGCCTCTCCCTCACGCAACCCGCCTCCTCCTTCACTAGCATTACTGTCTCGCAGAAGGAGGGGACGGCTTCCCATGCCTCCTCGCTCCGGACCATGGAGTGAACCAGAGCTGGTAGCGAGAGGTCACCGCCGCCGATCGCCTCAACGAGGACACGGTGGGACTCCGCTCAAGAAGGGCAGACCTCCACCGTATGCTCCATCGTGTCCTCCAGGCGATCCTCACAGTGATAACACCCGGACGTGTCATACGTCATACAAAGGCGTCATAGTAGGACCCCAGTTCTTTAGAAAAGATGCCAGCACAGCAAGGTAGTAAAAGTAGTCGCAAACTCGCAATCTATGCACTGGGCAGACTCGTAAGTATGCCCAGTGCATAGATCGCCACAAAATTTAAATTATTTAAACATATTTCACCTACAGCTTAGTGGAGTTGACTGCAGTCATCAATGATGACTATGATGGTGTCTATAATTACCAGCAACAGTTATTTAATTGCCTAATGGTGACCTATTATATCTATATTTCAAGTTAAACGTTCTAGAAATCAGTGTTGCCTCAACACCCCCGAAGTGTTAGCTATAATAGTTAGGTAATCTGCGCGTTTACACCCATTATACCGCATAATTATAATTAACGAAACAATGTATCTGTTCCAGCAATATTGTGAACCAATTAAATTGATAGAGATGGTCTGTAGTGCTCTTGTACTATAAACATAGTTGAAGTAGTTAGGAATGCTTGTGAAATACGCTTTTGGTTGAATGGAAAACAAGATGGACCGATGACCAAGTGAGGGCAGCGGAAAACCGCGCCCTGGAAAGCAAAGGGCACTACAAGGAGCACGGATGGGTTTTAGTCAGTAAGAGTCTGACACTCCACCTAGAACGGCAGGAGTCATTTGATGATTTCCCATCCTTATAAAACAAAAATTGACCAATGTGGTGATGCTTCGTTGAGGCCAGGCCTTTGTCCTGACATTCTTTCTGTATTTCTTTCTAGAGGAGAACCTCAAACGGTGGAAATGTAATAACCTAGTTGACAATTATATTTTCGAGAAGTTTGGGGTTGAAACTCTTGGCCCGTGGAGTCCGAGTGTTGCGTTATTTAAAGAACTTGCTAAACGCTCAGTTGACACTAGCGTGACCCAAGGGCTGGATTTTACCTCAGATGGAGGATATGCAGTGCCATACAACGTGGCAATGCCGCCAGTCTACTGGGCTTATTTCCAGTCGACAGCGATGCGGTCAAATTTTTTAACCGACTTCCAAAAAAGGAGGAGGTTCTCAATTCCATTGTATTTTTAACGCCATATTTTAGTTAGGAGATTTTATTTTAATTTTAAGTGTACTTATGTAGTTAAATTTTTATAATATGAAATGTATTTCTTTCTTCTTCTTAATTCTCTTTCTTCTGTCCAGCAGTGAACGTCTTTCAACTAAAACGATGATGATGATGATGACTCTATTTGTAACTTAAAAATATTGCTTTGGTTGCTTGGAAAAACAAGGGGTTATTTAGCCTAATTTTTAAACGCTCGATTACAGATTTAATACACTTATTTTCTAGTTCCCATTTAAAACCACTCACTACATTCAGAAACTGGCTTATTAAAAACTTTTACATGTAAACCACACGACAGCAATTATAACGGTTATTCTAAAAAAAAAGGCACGAGAATTCGAAAACAATTTGTCTACACAAATTATTCTAAAACTGGGGGTCGATTCTGCTATTGCAATCGTGTCTCAATGACCGGTCAATGATCGATTTTTGACGTATAACGTCAAACTTTTGACACATTTCCCATACAAAAACTGTCAAAGTTGTCAAATATTCGATCACTGACCGGTCATTGAGACAACTTTGACAGTTTTTGTATGGGAAATGTGTCAAAAGTTTGAGGTTATACGTCAAAAATCGATCATTGACCGGTCATTGAGACACGATTGCAATAGCAGAATCGACCCCCTGGTCTTCAGATTATTTTCTGTGAAAACTAACCATCGCATAGGTAGGTAACTGTCGTATTGTCACGTAACGCCTGACTGCATAAGCCATAAAGCTAATCCCTGGTCTAAGTATCACCCTACGCCACCCTTGGTTGTCTGATAGAGAATATCTAAGACTTTAAGTCCGCCTTTGTACCCATGAGCATGAAGACTTAATAAATAAATAAGATCAGGACAACGTCTACAATATCTACATGCTAATTCCCACCCAAATCCTCAACCAGTTCTACTCTAAGTACCTAAATATTCAACGCAATTTGAATAAGATCTTTGTTCCGAAATTATCTACAATACTAGCTATTATAGAACGTTAATTTCTCGTATGGTATACAATCCGGGAGTCAAACTTCGGAAGCCACAGCTGCTGCACCAAGATTCCGATGCTAATGAACTGAAGTTATACCATAAAAGCATATCAAGATATTTGCATTTTGAGTAGGTTTCTTACCGCGAGGTATAAGGCTCGCATCGGAAGTTGTACTCAGAAGTACGTCGTAAAATGGGACGGTAATGTTATAGCTACGTAATGTTTAAAAAATTGACTGTATACTTTTGAAACTGGGGGTCTACTCTCTAAGCCCGAAGTCCGTAGTTTCGGCCTTAGTGTGGGGCGTTTCCTACTCCGTATCACCTACGGACTAACGATTAGTCCCGAACCCGAACTAAGAATTAATGACAACACGATTTGACAGTTGTTCTTAGTTCGGGTTCGGGACTAATCGTAAGTCCATATATGATACGGAGTAGAAAATGCCCGACACTAAGGCCGAAACTACGGACTTCGGGCTTAGAGAGTAGACCCCCTGGTTCGAAGGTTCTAGACGGAGTGACAGTCCATCAGCGATGTGAGTGTCAAAAAGTCGTAATGCATTCATGCGTGTATGCAACTGTCGTCCAGGATTGCAGAATTTGTCCAGGCAAATTTTTCGAAATAGTCACCGCGGCCCTGGAACGCAAAGGGCATTACAAGGAACACGGATGGGAAAGTCAGTAAGAGTCTGAAACTCGCTTCCACTCCACCTAGAGGGGAAGAAGTCATTAATTTGATGATTATCAATCCATAAAAAAAAGAAATGCGATTGGCGTGCGCTACCGACATGGGACGCGTCTGTCTGCCTGTTTTCTTTTACCTCTTCAAGCCCCGTAACAACTGAACGGATTTGTATGAAACTTGGCACACGTGTAAACCATGTCCTGTGCCTATTATTTATTTATTTATTTGTTTGTTTATTTATTTAAATCTCCCAACAAAGGATATACATTAAAAGAAGTCACTGTGATAAAATTGGTTCATAAAGGTTGGTAGATTGGTTGTAGTTGGTTGGTTGGTGGGTTGGTTCAGTTGGTTGGTAATTAGGACAAAGATACCATTATCCCAGGGCCTAAACCACCAACTCTTAAAGCAGTATTACTTTAATATTACTTCCAGTGGGAAAGAGACGGAGCTATACGTCCTGTATAGCTCCGTCTCTTTCCCACTGGAAATAATATTGAAGTAATATTGCTTTAAGAGTTGGTGGTTAGGCCCCAGGAAAGATCGTGTAAAAGTCGGAAATTATCACAAGGGACGTACGCAGCTGTTGCCAAAAGATAGTTCCATATTATATTTTATCCTTCTAAACACATTTGAATTCATAACTCTTTCTTTAAGCCTTCTGTGCAGAAATGAGACGAAAAGACATCGCTTCTCGTTTGGTGTAGCCCAATTTCGGAAGAAGCCTCCGTTCAACGGTGGATCGCGATAAGTTTTTTGATCAAAACTTTTCAAAAGGGACAGCGTTCTCGAAACTTAACGCATTCATTTGGTTTTTGACTTATCGGAGACTTCACCATTCTTTGTAAATGGGGGTTCTCTTCCGCATTCTGAAGAGTAAAATAATTGTTTGTGACGGGTAGAATACAGTCCAGTCATGATGAGTTCTCGTAAGCCCAAGATCCTGAGAACCGGTAAAAAATCAATGTACGTTGTCTTTTTCCAACTTTGTTGGGGCGGTTTCAAGTCACGAGATTTAGCTGAGCAGCGTATTTTACATAGAGCGGCTGCCTGTTATCTGACTAACAACCCAGTAGATGGGTGACACGATACCCTTTGGCAATACTGGCAACCTTGGTTCCTCAGTAATCGTACTACCGAGGTCAGATAACAGGTCTCATAGCCCTGTTGCACTCGCAATAGCGACTGCTGAGCACAGGGTCCTGGATACGATTCCCAAGTCGAGCAAAAAGTTCTTAATGATTCTTCCATGACGAATTTCGGAAGGCTTGGTGCTTGGAAGTTAATGGTGTAAGTACCCGTGCCTCAGAAAGCAAATAAAACTGTGGGTTCTACTCCTGATCTCTCTCCGGTCGTGTCCTTCGGACTATGAAAGGAGCAGTGAGTGCAACACACTTGTAAAATATGGCTTCTGCGTACTTGGATAATTTCCGTTGAGATTGACAACCGTTGCCGGAATTTTGTTGAAAGGAATATTTAAATTATGAGCTGATCTCAACCTTTATCGTGCTAGCTACTTGACAGCTTTTTGTTACTGCGGAGAAATCGTCAAATGACCCCTTCCGCTCTGGGTGGACTGGAAGGGAGTGTCAGACTCTTACTGACTAAAACCCATCCGTGCTCCTCCTAGTGCCCTTTGCGTTCCAGGGCCGCGGTGACTCTTGCAAACAAAATCCGCAACCCTGGCAGGCTCTGGCCCTAACGGGCCCCATCTACTATTTTATCATCTCTTTAAAGCGCGCGTGGAACACAACGCGCCGGCGCCGGCGACCCGAGCCTGGCTTTGATCGGAAGGCGAGTCACCAAACCGCAGACCCGAGCTATTTGATGGCTGCATAAACCGCCTTGTATCCTGATAAACTGCCTTAGCAGCTTTTAATTTAACAAGGTCTATAAGCCGTATCAATTTGCGTTAGAGCTGAGTTTTTGCCCGAGTTTCCTTGAATCGTTAGTTTTTTGCCTCAGGGAAAACAAAACAAGAGACAGGCTAGCCTTGCAAAAATACTTAGTATTTATCTTGTGTCTCGGTGCACTTTTTAGGATTTAAAGCTGCATTTAAAGTAGGGGAATCTGTTCTGAAAATGTTATTTGGTTTGGTTGTTACTGAGATGCAGAGATTGCGCTGAGGGTCGAGAGTTTAATTTTCGTCTAACGTTTTTTCATATTACCGTAGCAATTGTTTCAATTCTGAGTGATTGAAACACATACCTGACGATGTGTTTTAAAGGTCAATCATCCCGAAAACGCTGCAATAAAAGGTCAAAAGAGAAATTACGTTTATTTGCGGATAAATGTCTTCATTACCTTTGTCATTAGAAGCAGGGAGAGGCGTACCTTAACTAGAGTGTCAATTCTATCAATGTTGAAGCAACGGCCGCATTCGCAGGTCAGTCGCAATCTGTCGAAACTGTCTAACTGGAAATTAAGAGGCCGTGCATAAAATTCACTTGTTAGATTCGCTGCAAGGCTATGTTCGTGTGCATCGTTCATGCAGCTACACGCACACGCGCGCAAAAATCGAGCTCAGTGAGCGCTCAAATAATGTTGATCCTTTAGAAGATATTATTTTAAGTTACAAAATTATATAGTAGTAAGGTTTATAAATAAAAATCTGTAACGTCTGTATATTTTATATTTATCACAATTCCCATTAAATTTATTCAATTTTGTGTTAGATGGATGTTGATACATTGAGACATTTAACAAAATGATAAATAAAAAAACGATACAATACAATGATATTTGTTTTTTGTAAAATGGTTGTACAAAAAAACACTTTCCATACGGACATATTTACGAGAATTCTCTTTTATTCTGATATATTGTAATCTTGGTATAAACTAGTGTCTAAGATGTTTTTTTGAGGATGGAATCATGCACATTAGAGTAGACCTGTTCAGTCAGTGCAACCATTTGTGAAAAATTACTTTGACAAAACAATACAAAGTTGAGGTTGTCGTTAAAAAAGGAAATAAAAAGACAAATATACAGGGTTATTTGTGAAACACTAGCAACCTCACCTACAATACTAGCTATTTGGCATTGCCGAGTGTCGCAAACATTATTGAAAACAAAACTGGTCAACTGTTATACATAACTATTAAAAATAGGAATTGTGTCGTGTATGACCAAGCAAACTTCATATCGGATTTTCAACAAGCAAGGCGTCATAGTCGAAGGTTCAACTAGGAGGCAAAACGTGAAATCCGGCGAGTTGATAGCAGATGATGATGATGGCAAAGTCACGTATATAACGTTTAAAAAGATATTGGAAGCAGAAAATTAAAGTGAACAGGCCCTTTACCTGCTACGACGGAAAAATTCGAAATGGCAATCACCAATCATAAAAGGCTTTACTCGATCGGCAAATGCGTAATAAGGTTTCTAAAAGCGCAGTATTTGTCTCCTACCGAGCAGATTATAAAAAATAAGTATTTTAAACAGTCCGGTGCATATCTTTGGTTACCACCAGGCTTGTAAGAACTATCACTATGCTAAAAATAGGAAAGTAGCAGTTAATATCCTTATAAAACTGCACGGCTCAATTATTATTCATTAAGTAACAACAGAACTAAGCAATTTAATCAATTGCGGCAAAATTAGTACGCGGAAATCGCATAATTAAAAAGAAAAAAAATCGTATCCAGCACGCTGTTATATCACAGTTATTTCATTTAATTCTACACGACCTCAGTATGCCATATTTTAAAAAACGAAATTGAACAAGAGTCCAGGTATTCACCATCACTATATCAGGTTTATTGGCTACAATAGACCTGTCAGTGATGATGAGTTATAATAAATAATAAATAAATAAATAATAAACGTTTATTGGTTCAAATAAATGATTGTTAACATTATGAACACTGTCACTTAAACTAGGTTTAGGTACCTGTGCTATAAGCAACAGTAACAATTCGTGGTTGATCTATTTACTAAGAAAAAATAGTTTTGTGCAACAATCCGTTATTATTATAAATAAATAAGTTAACTAAGTCTTACTACTTTATTAACTTTACAGTTAGACAACAAAAAGTCAGTTTCTTGGTAATTTAACACAACTAACAAACTTCTAATTACTTTTTTAAATTTCAAATGGCGTATTTTCTTTAGGGACACATTTTTACTCATTTTATTGTAGACTAGCACTTCGCCCGCGACTTCGTCCGCGTGGATTTAGTAGGTACTCCAAAAACTTCAACGCCCCCTATACCCCCTTATAAACGATAGTTTTGGAAAATTAAGCGGAACGATTTTCATTAATTACATTTATTACTTAGCCATTTCTACTTATTCTATGGTCTCAGGTTCAGCGCAACTGTTCACCCCATTCACCCCGTCAGGAGTTGATTATGCAAAAATGGTTAGGTACATCTGTTTCAATAATCCCATTTTTAGTTCGTTCATAGCATTCCGACGTAAATTAAAGCAAGCAATAATGTCCTCCCCTAAAAACTTGCTGCAACCCCTGCTTCACCCCTTATTATGTATGTAGTTTATTTGCGAAAAATCCATTTGAACATTTATTACTCTTATTGTTTTATCGAAATCATTTTCAACTTCATCGGACCAAGCATTGTTATGATTCTCCCCAGTTCGCACAAGCCGCGACATTTTTCTTACTCCGAGCATGTTTATTACCGTCGTAACTTTTGAACGAAAGTTCCAATTTGCATCAAGCGTGATTTACACGGACATAATCAACCTTAATTATCAAACCATTTAAATGGATAAGGATTATTATTATGATACCGAAATCACCATTTTTTCATATCACCAAAGATTTGCTTGAATAATTTTAACAAAAAGCGGTCATGGTGAATGGTGACTTAACCATAATAGTTAGACATATGTTATCGCGGACTTTTTTGTAGACATTGATGACCTCTATAAAATTGTAGTACATCACTTTGCTCTATTGTCAATAGATTCCGCAGCGTACGCGATATAAGAATTTTTTCTCACACCTTGGGTTACATTATCGAAGTTTTCATACGGATCCCTAACTTTTTTGAAAATATTCTATAACCTATGTCCATCATTGATAATGTACAATTCTACTGGTGAAAGAATTTTTCAAATCGGTCCAGTAGTTTCGGAGCCTATTCATTTCAAACAAACAAACAAACAAACAAACAAACAAATCTTTCCTCTTTATATAAGTATAGATATAGAAGTATAGATATAGGGAGCTTGTAGCAGGGCAACCCCAAGACCAAAGGGTTTACGATAATGTTGGTCGCCCTGTTAGCAGCGACCAATCCTGTGATTGCGGTAAGAATGGTAAAGGTGCCTCACCCGCACCTGGTAACCAATCGCGTGCCGTTATTTATCCCGCGCGCTCTGTTTCTGGCGCCACTGTCGTCGCGCGGGCGACTGACGCGCCATTGGGAATACCCGACGAGTGTGTGGCGCGAAGGGTTTCAGGTCGGACACGTAAAGTGCCGACCATCTTAAATCTGTGAAAGACTATTCTTTATGTTAAGTTTCCATATGTTTCTCGTTGTGACCATAAACGTGTTTTGGCAATTAAAGTACATACCTACAGTAAGAAAACCAAGGACTTTCTCTTCCGAGGCCCGAACCCATGCCCGTCGGCTACATTTGGCGTCCCAACAGTAGGGGCCTCTGAGGACACGTGCTTGGATTTGGCGACCCAACAGCATAGGAGCCTCTGAGGACACGTGCTTACATTTGGCGTCCCAACAGTACCTAGGAGCCTCTGACCACGTGCTTTCAAAAAATTTTTTTATTACATGTACCTACCCACATGTAGAGCCTAGCCCGTTAGGATATTAGTGTTATGTGGGCCTAGCTAGCTACCCTAGCTTCGGAACCTGAAGAGTGGCTTTTTCCACGTGATTCCGATACCTACTGCAATACCTACGGCAACGATGACAGGAAGAAGGGGTCAGAAATCAAGAGAAGAAGCAGAAGAGGAAACAGAAGCAGCGTCCATCACCATGGATCAGGGCCAATTTACAACCCTGATACAGTCACTCCAGCAGAGTCAGGCAGAGATGTTCGCGAGGCTCATCCAGGATGTTAGGACTTCGACACCGGCGCCTGAAGTGTCTATTATGACAACGACCGCCGCGAACTTCTCAAAGTGCACAGCTCGATTTAACGGTTCGTCCGCAGATGTCGACGGGTTTATCGACGCGATAGAAGTGTACAAAAGCTGCCTACAGATATCAGATGATAACGCTGTCAAAGGACTCTCCATGTTGCTAGTAGACTCAGCAGCATTGTGGTGGCAGGGCATAAAAACCAGCACCACGTCATGGCCGGATGCCATGCAAAAACTTAAAAGTGCATTCGGAGAATGTCGTCCGCCATTTCGCATCTATTTGGAATTGTTTTCAATGCGACAAGGTACGAACAAAACGGATTTATTCATTGCGAAGGTGAGAGCGCTTTTATCGAGATTGCCACAAGAAGATCTACGTGAAAAAGTTCAACTGGATATGATATACGGGCTTCTCGATCGTAGAATAAAAAAGCGGCTCGAACGTAACTCCATATTGTCCTTCGACCAGTTACTGCACCGGGCCAGAGCGATCGAAGAATCGTTAGAAGACAGCGCAAGCGACAAGACACCGGCACTGACGCAGGCGAGCGCCAGTCACCGATCTGCCGTCGCCGGCGAACCTTCAACTTCGGCATCAAGTGATAACAAGGACACTCGCAGTAAGAGACGGTCGTGCAGTTATTGCAAGAAATGGGGACACGAAAAATCGCAGTGTAAAAAGTTAATAAACAATAGTAATAATAGTGACAACGTAAAAAGTGATAGCGGGAAAAGTGATAACAACGTAAACAAAAACAAAGCTATTCAATGTTATGGGTGCGGTGCCCCTAACGTTATAAAATCGAAGTGCGAAAAGTGTAAATCTAGTTCGGAAAATGCATTCTATTCTGTTACGACAACCGGTGATAGCGTAAATTCAAAAGTGCGCGGTTCGCGTCATCATGATATCACGCGCGATGAATACGCGTCGTCGTACGAGCTTAGAACGACCGCTGCACGCGCCCCGCCACCCGCGCCGGCCCCGCAGAGTACGTGCGGCCGCGCCATCAGCGCCGTGGCCGCCCGTTGCCTAGCGACCGAACGCGAGCGTACTGATAACGTTCCGCGCTGTCGAAAGTCGCCGAGCCCGCCCCGCATCGTTCCTGCCGGTACCACAGGTAACCCAGCGTCTTGCAACGCTGGTGATCACTTAAAACTTTATTGTAATTGTGTTACTGAACTGCAACGTAATAATAAGTATTCTAGTGTCGGGAAAAATGTGTATTATGATAATATTAGAGACACTAAGTTATTCGTAAGTTCAAATCACACCCATGGTAATCTAATTCAACCTGATGATAACGATAAGGTTGCCGTATCATGTTGCATAGATAATAATAAAAATGTTCAAGGGACATTTAAGGATCAGTGTGATTGTTTATGTTTATTTTTTTCTAACGATTGTGTTCATAAATGTTTACGATTAAGCTCGGTAAATGTTAATAACAATAACAAACTACGAAATAATTGTAAGGAACACCTCGCGCCTGCACAGGGTCGAACTAAGGGATGTCCAATCAAGGGGGAGCCTAATAAAAATCGACCTTTGATGAAAATAGGTATTTTGGGGAAAAATGGAACAGCTTTGCTTGACACGGGTGCTAGGGGCTGTATTGCCGGTCACACACTTTTTCGCGTGTTAAAGGAGAATGGCCATCCTTTACAACAGTGCACTAGAACCATCCGCCTGGCGGATGGTTGCACGCGCCTGATGGAGGTGCTTGTTGCAGAGGTGCAGGTAAATCTTTTTCATAAAACTGTACCCACCGAGTTCATAATTTTCCCCGAAGCGCGAGATAATGAAACGCTCTTAGGTATCGATTTTATTAACAATGCTGGTCTTGTTATCGATTTTAAACGATGCCTTTGGTATTTTTCGGATAGTTGTGATCAAAAATATAAATTGATTTCGGAAACTTATTCGCCTAGTTTAAATTCATACGCCGCGATGAATGTTTTACGCGATGACGAGGGTGTAGGTATAGAGGATCAGGAGCGTGAGGAGCTTGCCCAATTGCTTACGGATTTTCATGAGATGTTTAATCCGATTGGGGAGCCGACGCCATATGGGGAGCATCATATAGACACGGGAAATAGTTCGCCGATAGCGACGCCTCCATATCGCCTGACACCTGCAAAGAAGGAGATTATGCAGCAAGAGCTTAACAAAATGCTGGCTGAAGATATAATCGAAGATTGCGAATCTGCGTGGGCTGCTCCAGCCCTGCTAGTACCTAAACGTGACGGCAGTTTTCGTTTCTGCGTCGACTATCGAAAGTTAAATTCGATTACGAAGACGGACGCCTATCCAATGCCTCGCATTGATGAACTGCTGCAATCTACTAAACGTGGACGTTGTCACATGAGTACAATAGATTTGCGATCAGGTTACTGGCAAGTGTCAGTTAAAGAAGAGGATAGGGATAAGACGGCTTTCGTGACCCCTTTCGGAACCTTTCGTTTCAAAAGGATGCCGTTTGGATTAAAGAACGGACCAGCGACTTTTCAGCGTCTGATAGACAGAATGCGATCCGGTTCAGCACTAAAAGACGTTACAATACTAGGATATTTAGACGATTTGTTAATCATAACGCAGGGGGATTTTTCGAAACACCTGGAAGACCTGCAAATTGTTTTTAAACAGCTCACGAAGTTCAAGTTGCGTGCTAACCGAGAAAAATGTGTGTTTGCAAGAGAGTCGATTAAATATTTAGGTCATGTGATCTCTCAGGAGGGAGTCTCAGCTGATGAAAAAAAGATTCAAGCCATCTTAGACATGAAAGAGCCGTCTTCACTGGGACACCTCAGAACATTCATACAGACTTGTTCCTGGTTTAGGAAGTTTATTCCTAAGTTTTCGGAGGTAGCAGAGCCACTCACAAGATTGACGAGGAAAAATCAATCTTGGCTATGGGGACCACAACAGGCTGAAGCTTTCAGTAACCTGAAAAAGCTTTTGACGTCAGCGCCGATCCTCATACAGGCAGACTACTCCAAGCCTTTCATCCTGCGCACGGATGCGAGCAACTATGCGATAGGCGCAGTGTTGCTTCAGGGTGAGAGGAACGAAGAACGACCCATCGAATTCGCCAGCCGTTTGTTGTCAGCAGCGGAACGGAATTACTCGACCACGGAGCGGGAGGCTCTAGCGGTCGTCTGGGCGGTCGACCGTATGCGGGGTTACATTGATGGCCATCCAGTAATTGTAGCAAGTGATCATCAACCCTTGAAATGGCTACTGTCATTAAAGTCGCCTACTGGTCGTTTGGTGCGTTGGGCACTAAAACTTCAGGCGTATGACATCCAGTTTGAGTACACTCCCGGAAAAATAAATGTGGTGGCTGACGCACTCAGCCGCCCTGCCTGCACAGATGAGTCTCGCGAATCCTGCGGAATATGTTCAATTATTATTGATTTGCCTACGCGAGATTTTACAGAGCTACGTGCAGCGCAAAAATCCGACCCGGATTTAAATAAAATTATGAAGGAATTAGAAGATACAGAAGAAGTTGCCTCTCGTCGTTGGACAGAACGGGGTTATCTCATGGAACGGGGTATCCTTTACCGTTATAATCCAGATACAGACAACGAGTCACCGCAATTAGTTATACCTGTAAGCATGCATGAGGAGATTCTAAGAGAATGTCATGATGCTCCAATTGCAGGTCATCCTGGTATAGAGAGAACATACCAGAAAATAGCTCAAAATTATTATTTCCCTGGCATGAGAAGAAAAATTACAGATTACGTAAAATCGTGTTCCTCGTGTCAACGCTATAAAGCGACAAATGAAAAGCCACCTGGTCTGATTCAAACACCAATTTTAAACCAGCGCAATGAAGTCTTGGCTATCGACCTATTTGGACCACTGCCAGAGGGTGAAAACGGGGAGAAGTGGATCCTGTTAGTGGAAGATACCGCGACAAGATGGGTAGAGTTATATGCCCTCAAAGAAGCAACCTCTGTCGCCTGCGCTAAAGTACTCATAGAAGAGTATTTTCTTCGGTTCGGCTTGCCACGTCGCATTATTTCGGACAATGGTGTCCAATTTGTCTCAGCCGTCATGCAGAAGTGTATGTTCATTCTTGGTATTACACAAGACTTGATACCCTTTTACCACCCAGAAGCCAATCCAGCGGAAAGAAAAAACCGGGATATGAAAACCAAATTGGCTCTGTTGGTTGGTACTGATCACCCCTCATGGCCTAAGCAGCTACCGATAATACGGTTCAGTATGAACAGCGCGGTCTGTGAAACGACAGGTGTTACTCCTGCTTATTTAACGTTTGCACGCGAGCTGAGGTCGCCGTTAGAGGTGTACAATGATCCAAGGGCCGTTCTTCAAAAGGACAATTTTGTACCACAGATAACTCCTTACCTGAATAGATTTTTAAACTCTTTAAGTGAAGTTCGTGATCGAGTAGAAAAACTGCAAGATAGAAGGAAGATTTATGCTGATCGTTCGAGAAGAGTAGGAGAAGATTTTAAAGTAGATGACAAGGTTTTATTGGCTACCCATCAGCTGAGCGACGCCAGCAAGTCAAAAACTGCTAAGTTTTTCCCTAAGAGGGATGGGCCGTATGTTGTTAAGAAGAAGTTGAGTCCAACAACATATCTGATCGCATCTGATGGAAGTCCTTGTGAGATATTGGGCAAGTTCCACGCTAATCAACTCACCCCTTTTCGAGGACGTGTAGACGAGTGCACTCAGCCATTAGAACCTAAGAAAAAACGAGGCCGACCTCGTTTGCAACCCATTTCTGATAGTAATGTAGGACTAGACCACGATCGAGGTCGTTATCGTGATCTAGAGGGGGAGTATGTAGCAGGGCAACCCCAAGACCAAAGGGTTTACGATAATGTTGGTCGCCCTGTTAGCGGCGACCAATCCTGTGATTGCGGTAAGAATGGTAAAGGTGCCTCACCCGCACCTGGTAACCAATCGCGTGCCGTTATTTATCCCGCGCGCTCTGTTTCTGGCGCCACTGTCGTCGCGCGGGCGACTGACGCGCCATTGGGAATACCCGACGAGTGTGTGGCGCGAAGGGTTTCAGGTCGGACACGTAAAGTGCCGACCATCTTAAATCTGTGAAAGACTATTCTTTATGTTAAGTTTCCATATGTTTCTCGTTGTGACCATAAACGTGTTTTGGCAATTAAAGTACATACCTACAGTAAGAAAACCAAGGACTTTCTCTTCCGAGGCCCGAACCCATGCCCGTCGGCTACAAGCTACTATATAAGGGTATCTTTTTGCAAAAACTGTCTTGTGTGGAATGGTTTTGAATACAATGTCGTTTCTTCTTCTATTATGTGTTTTGGAGCTGTTAGTCGGTAAATGGGTGTGTGCATAAATAAGATTGCGTAAAATAAATAATTGGCGAACAGTGAGGACATCAAATTCCTTGTAAAGTCTTGCAGTAGGATACAACCTTGGTTTGGACATAAGGACTTTGATAGCCACTCTTTGAGCTCTTTCAAGCTTAATAAGAAATGTCTTGTGAGACCCTCCCCAGACAGAAATGCCGTATCCCACCACTGATTGACAAAGTGAGTAATAAATTATTTTCAGAACATTTAAATCGTCTAAATGGCGTACCTTTTTGAAAATGGGCATTAGTTTTCGAATTCTATTCGTCAAAAGTTCAATGTGGTGATGCCAGTTAAGGTTTTCATCAACCCAGACACCTAGATATTTAAGTCTATCAACTCGATCGAGCTCAGTACAGTGGCACAAAGTGCTGCTGTTACTATGGCAGGTGTGGGCTCTTATTTTTATTTTATCTATTGCTGGCGCTCCTGATTTTGTAATACAAAAGGTGAGATATTTAGTTTTACTAAGGTTAACAGTCAGCGTATTTTTATTGAGCCAGTATAAAATCTGTTTAATGCCACTTTCTGTGCTGTTAGCTACTTCATTCCAAGTTTTCCCGTAAAAGACTATTGCCGTGTCATCTGCAAAACTTACTATTTTAGCATTATGAAGATGAAAGTTGCACAGTTGATTTATGTACATCAAAAACATTGGGGGGCCAAGTACACTTCCCTGTGGGACTCCATATGTTATTTGAGCCTCTTCACTTACATATGAGCCAATTTTTACACGTTGGGTTCTTCCACATAAGTAACTAGTGAAAAAATCTAAGGCTATACCCCGTATTCCCATGTTTTCCATCCTAGCAAGTAGTTTGGGAATAGAGACAGTATCAAATGCCTTCGCAAGGTCCAAGAATACTCCAATACATTTAGATTTATTGTCAAGTGATTTAACAATAGTTTCAGTCAAGGTTCTTAGAGCATCTTCTGTAGATTTACCAGGAATAAATCCAAATTGATTTTTTGACAACAGTTTAAAAGATCTTAAGGCCAGGTTTTCTGGAAAAACGTTGTTTTGCATTGTGTAAAATTGTGTTTTATTCGTAAACAACACGGATTTAAATTTTGAAAAAAATATATTACATATTTCACACTTCGATCTTGCGATTTCGGCCGTGCGATACACGATTACTTGCACTTTACTGCATCCAATTAAATCGCAAAGACAAGTCAAAATCAAGATGTAATTATCATTTCATTTGAGTTATATAAGGTTTTGAGTAATAAAACTTATACCACAATAAAGGTCGTAAAAAATGTGATATAAATCGGCCGTCATAATGTGAAATATGAAAATACGTATCCCACTAATTCCAAAATCAAGTGATTTTGTCGTTTCATGAGCGCGCCCCGTGTCATTTAGTCCCGAGCGGAACGTGTTGGAGGTCGGACGTGTGCCAAATTTTTGCGATCCCGCCACCCCCGCTAAGTTCTGTTACTGGCTAAGCCTAAATTGATTACCGCTCTAGCACTGCCGGCACACCAGTGTGCCGCGAATTTAATGTTTATGTTTATTTACGTAAGATTTATTTTTTATTTTGGAATTTTCACGTGTCGAGTGGTTAAATAATAATACTTGTATACAATTTAGTGTTCAAACAGTTGTAATATAGTTAGTTTTTATTAGATGTAGCTATAATTTTGTAAAAAAAAAATGGGGGAAAAAAAAGTTGTCACGGCTCTTCGTTGCAGCGGTGACTACTTTTTTTTATAAACTTTGGCTGAATAAACAAAAAGGTATATAGGTATATACATAATTTACTTTACTAACTAGGTAAGTACCGACACGAAACAGATAAATTTACACACCGCAAACATGTGTGTAAACAGTTTAATTTAAACCTTATTTCAGTACGCATAAAGACGTGCGCTTTAGTGGTTTAGTTTTCGCGCGGAATAGATTTACCAACCGCATCGAGTATGTAAAACAATTGAATTTGAACCCTATTTCAGAGTGCATAAAGCCACCTCGCGCGCACATGATACAATGATTTACTGTTTTCAAATGTCAAATAGGTAGTTCACCCCGCTACGTTAGTCTTGATGGTTTCGGAGAGTTTGTATAAGTCTTATAATATTTGTTATTTATTAGAAATGTCCGTTTTCACTTATCTTACTCCTAAACAAATGCAAAAATAATAGCTCGTATTTCCTACATGAGAGTTGAATATCGGTGCAATAATGTTGTGGTGTTCATGTAGAGAAGAAATATAAGTGTAGTTATACGCTAGGTGGGTACCTACTCACAGCCACCACAACACAACAAATAATAATATTTATGGTGTCCGCAACGTTTGTGTAGGTCTCGTCTATGCCAAACAATACGCGCAGCGCACTCGTGAGTCGCGTGCCATAGTGTAAAAGTGTTACAGTATGACCATTTCCTATGAAAATATTATAATAACATACTTTTGGTAACGTTTAGGCTACCGGACCAGCTCATTTATGCGCTGTACACTAGAGTCCATCCTCTTACTAATTACTAACAATGTATCAAGTTATGACAAGACATACAAAAAACTATGTGGTCAGTTTGGATAGTTTTTCCAATCCAATGCGTTACTTTATCGGTGTTTATTGGCAAGAGGAAAAATGTATAGAAATTATAAATTACATACACTAAACTGTTTTTAATTGACTATTGTATTGTATATTATTAACCGACTTTCAAAAAAGAAGAGGTTCTCAAATCGACTGTTTTTTTTTGTTGTATGTTTGTTCAGCGATATTTTCGCCAATTGTCAATCGATTTTGATGATTCTATTTTTTTTGGAAGTGTATCTTCCCGGACTGATCCCATTTCAATTTGGTGAAGATCTGATGAAGAACTTCGGAGACAGGTAACGGAACTCTTCATTCCCGTAGGAATTCCCGTTCCCGTATAGCCGTACAGCCTTCCCCATGAATGTAACTATCATAAATTCATAATCATAATACAAAAAAGAATTTCTTGCACCGCGTCGCACGCAGTCACGCAGGCTCGACGCGTTCTCGTTTGGTGGCCGCGTCTCGCGCACCGCCCGTTCGATTTAATAATATTGTTGAATTATTTTAATTTTACGTTATCTCCTAAACGGTGAGTTCAAATAACATGCTGTAAAAGACAAAGTTTATCTTCATAAAATTATCTTGATGATGAAGTAACTTTCGCTAGTAAGGATTAATATGCCTGCCTAATATTAATGCTGAAAAACCACCTTTAATTTTTAAATAAATTATTTGACATAAAATGCCTTAGTGTGGCATATTTATAAGAGATAGATATAGGTGTAACGTCGCGGACTTTTTTTTAGATCGAATGAAAAACAATATCTTTGTTGTACATGGTACTTACGTATAATTAGCTATTACCACAGCGCACTTAGCGCACTTCCACTTTATAATATTATTTAGTATAGATTTGAATAAAGTAGTATCTCATTATCATTATTGTAACACCATAAAATACATAAAGAAATTAAACACACACCATATTACAATTCTATCCTATTTATTTATAACGGTTTGCTATCTATGTTTCTGTGTACGTGCGTCTGTGTGCCTGTGTATCTGTCTTTGGCACTGTAGCTCCGTTATCTTTATTGAACAGGGATATTTTGTAAGTTTTTAAAATTTTACTTGTTAATTACCAACAAATCAAAATCAAAATTTGCGTTACAGGGCAATAGAGCATGCGGAAGGGCGTGACTTGTCTCCAAAATAATACTCATTTATTGGGGTTACCCCCGACGGTATAGTTGGGAACGACACCATTGTTGAAATTAAATGTCCAATAACGGCATTTAGAAAAGGGAAATGCTGCTATTGAAGAAAGTAAAATACATATATTTAAATTCGATAGAATAAAACATACCAGGGTTATAAACAAAAAAAGTAATTGGTATTACCAAGTGCAGGGTCAACTTCATGTAACAGAAAGGAACCAATGCATTTTTGGAATATGGTTCGGTGAAAACTAGTAGTAGAAAATATTTCAAGAGATGACGAATTTTGGCGGGTGCATATGGAGAAAAAAATTATAGATTTTTATTTGAAATGTATATTGCCAGAGATTGTGGATCCGCGCCAAAATCGCGGTATGCCAATACGAGACATAATATTGAAAGAAAACAAAGAAAATGTTAATGATAAGCCTGTGCAGCCAGGTCCAAGCAAATCCAAGGACCATATTCCGTGTCAATCTACTCAGCTAGGTCCATGCAAACCGAGACAGCTACAGTTCAACGAATTTTAGCCAGTTGCATTGGTAACTTTTATTATGTTAACTATTTGATTAAAAAATATAAAAACGTTTTTGTTTTTTTTTTAAATAGCATCTAGGCAAATTCCAAACCATTTATACTTCTAAGCTTTCTTGAATTATAATATTCAAGAATTGTAACATAATTTTCCTAAAGTAAGTGTGCCTACCTACTACTTGATTTTTACGAAGGTATCGCACCAAAGCCAAATAGCGCGCGACGCGTATTTTTGTATCGTACTCGTATTCATAATTTTCGTGTCAGTCAGATTTTAAATCCACCATATACTCTAAAATAAATAAGTATTATTACTGATTTTTAATGATTAGTAATTGGATTCAAGTTTGTACAATACGTACTTAATCCATCTATAACCTTAAAAAATACCTAATAGAAAAATAAAACAAAATAAACTTATACTAATCAATTCAAGTTGATCTACTGCATTACTTTATCCTGTGACGGAACTTAGTACCTACCCGAGTCCGTGAACTCATGAGCGAGCGGTGCGCTTGGTGCGCGCGTCTCCCGCGCATCGTAAATTATTACGTATTGCTACTCCTTGCGGGGCCTGGGGTAAGCGTTAGATGCCTACGCGCTCAAGTCAGGCTCGCCTTAAGAAATTTGTTAATCTTTTGTTTAACAGCTTTTCGAGTATCTTGGACATCGCTGGAAGGATCGATATGGGTCGATAGTTGTTTACACTGTCTCTCTTAAATATAGGATGTATGAGCGCTGTTTTGAAGAGCTTAGGGAATATTCCCAAGTGGAAACTCAGGTTACATATGTATGTAATAACAGGAGTCAGCACACTATTCGCAGCTTTTAATAACCTATTTGAGATACCATCTATTCCTACCGCGCAATCATCTTTCAGGTTCATTATTATAGACCGTACTTCTTCTTCGTCAGTGTCAAGCAAAACAAAGGAATTTGTTGTTTGTTCAGCTAGATCTTGTTTAGATATTTCACTAGTGTCTATGATGTCGATATTTTCAGCTAGTTTCTGTCCCACGGTTGCAAAGAATCTATTGACTACATTAACAGATTCATGGGGGCTTGGGTCAATTTCTAATAGGGATTCATTTTTATATTTCTGTTTATTTAAGGATGCTATTGTTTTTATTAATTTCCAGGTATTTTTTTAATTATTTTTTGCCTTTTTGAATTCTAGGTTTTCATATGCACATTTAACTTTTGCAAGAATGGTTTTGCAGAAATTTCTGTATCTGTTGTAAATAAATTTAATTTCTAAGTTCTTTGGGAAGGGGAGTTGACTGTAGTACAATGTGATATTATCATTTTGGAGAACTAGATCGGGCAAATACCTATAATATGGCACTTCCAATCCCACACGGCTGTATCTAGAGCAAATTACTGGTATTTAATCCTGGCTACAAGGTTGTGTCTATGCAAGTAATTTCCGGTAGTTAGTTATCATCATAAGGTCATCCATAATCCATAGAGTACATCAAAACCAGTATGACCCAACGGACAAAGGCACGTGGAGAACTAGATCGGGCACATACCTACAATATGGCACTTCCGATCCCACAAGGCTCTAATTTAGAGCAAATTGAGGGAAAATAGTCCTGGCTACAAGGTTGTGTCTATGCAAGTAATCTCCAGAAGTTAATCATCATCATTACTTCATCCACAATCCAAAGAGTACCTAAACCAAAACCTAAAAAAATCTTAAAATGTTGTGTCCCTCAGTGGCATGGAGCGAGGTTTTCTCGGATCTACTATTTCTGGTAGAAGACAAGTATTGTGATGGACGGACGGACTCACACTACTTTTTTCCATAGCCATAGAAGCTCCTTCTTTACCGGCAGCAATCATACATGATTCAGCCGTAGTCTTCCACCAGTCATACAAGTTGTCGTGAAATTTCTGGTAGGTCGATTTGCTAATAAGTGGCAAATTCATGGATGCTGCTAGCTCGTTCAAGTTGGCCCGACCACAACCGATACTAACAATACCCGAAACTACGCTATGGTTTACGTCCAATTCGTTTTCTTACTCTCACATGTGTTTATTTCGAATCGACTTCCATGAAAACGACACCCATGACGAAAATATTGATATAGAATACCTATTGCAGTCGCCATCTTGGATGTACTTATTGTTACCACTATAACTATTGCACTATCAGCTTAAAATACCCTCAAAACCGCCGCATTAATGATTTACAAGTAAGTTCACGAATTCATTATGATCGATCACACGGACTTATACGTAATTCGACAACAATTAAATAACAATAACTAGAAATCATTCTTACCTTTCAATATCAGCAGGAAGTTTAAAATACGATAGCTCCGGTTTTGATGAAGCCGAGTTCAAACAGCCGTATAGGTACTACGCAATACTTTCCTGGCATTTTCAAAACGATCGCGGAGATAAAGTTAAACGTGACCACTCGTCTTGATGCGGCACTCGCTACTGCTAGTCCCGCGAAGTCACCTTAGGAGTCTCGTCGGTGTGCATGTTTGTGTGAGTGTGCCGTTTCGAGCGTTTGTAGGCACAGGCAGTTTCCCTACTGTCCATATTTATACTGTGGTATAAGTAACCATAAAAAATGTCAACATTCTGTGGATGATAATATAGCTGCACTTAACCATTGTAGATGCCATTAGAGAAAGTATTATAATTTAATAGTAGTAGTAGAGTAATTCCGCAGATTTACTTTTACATACAAACATACAACCGTTACCTCTAATTATAATAAAGGTGAAAAAAATATAATCAGTCCTAATAAACAAACAAAATATAAAAAATAATACTTACTCAAAATGTGGTAGTCGGCGTACAATTTTGTAAATGTATTTACGTAAAACAATCGAGCGGCTGCGAAACAAAGTAGTACGTGCTGACGCTGGGAGAGCCCGATCGGTAGTGACGCGATCGAGTTTGCGCGCTCACTAATATAACTCAATTTGTTTGTAATTTACGAAATGAAGTTATTGTTTATTTATAAAATAAATTTTAGATTCTATTAAAAGGTTAACTTAAGATTATTGCACAATTTTTAAATTTTCTTAAAAGTGTTTCTAAGGTATAGAAAAAAATATTTATTTGTATAGATGTTTTCCAAGAATTCCGTTTTTTCAACACTTTTTTTCTGCCATATTTTCTATTCAAGTCATTAATGTTTTCAACGCATATGATTGTTGACAATACAATGATGGTAGTGATATTTTTTTAAATGTTATAAATCTGTCGTAGTTTTGTGTAAAACGTAACCAAATATCACTCGCTCGTTACTTTTGCGAAAAAAGGGTTTTGAATATGGGTAATTACCATTAATACATACATTATTTTTGAAAAATTCTCAAGCCATCTGAGAGAATAAGAACTTGACTTTTGTCATCTAAAACAAGTAGGTTCAAATTCTTCTCACCTTTGTCACAAACGATGTTCAAAAATGTTCAAAATGATTTAATTTCATGCACGGCCTCTTAAGGCAGATTGCAACTGAGATGTGAATGTGAATGTTGTTTAAAAATTAGTAGAATTGGCCCCCAGGTAACAAATCTGCTGTACGCTTGATTGATTTTGATTTCGTATCCAACAACTCAAGACATCGTTACCATTTTGAACGAATCACTATTACACATAAGCCTCTCCCAAGCGTCGCCCTAAAGGCCAGTCCTGTGCTTCGCACATCCAGCGAAAAATCGCGGCCCTCATCAAGTCGGCGTTCCAAATTATGGTGGTGTCGATCGCGTATTCGCTTATTGATGCTACCTACGTATTAGGCCGACGCCTTAAAATTAAAATTGACCTATTTCGATATCCCAAATATTTTGCTGTTTACGACAATCGAAACAGCTAACAAAATGTCACTTTGTTTAGTCTACAACCCCGTACAAAGTTAAAAACATTACTCCATCCACATTTTCGTTTCTTTAAAAACAAGCACAAACATCTCACACGACTGCAAAAGATCGTACAAACATTCTCCATCCGTTCGCGTCTCAGCAAAAACATGGCGCCGCTTAAACTCTCAAGTTAATTAGACGCTGTTTACGCAGAACTAATTAATACATTATCGTTAGAAGACAGCTTCTATCTGCTTTTAAGAAGGGGGACAATTGATTGCAAGTTGTTTGGGAGTGGAGGACTTTTCGGGGCAGAGTCAAAGCCAGTTTTAAGTCAAGAGGGTTTTGTTATTATGCAATATTACTGTACATTTTTAGGGTTCCGTACTCAAAGAGTAAAAACGGGAACCTATTAATAAGTATCCGCTTGGCGTCTGTCTGTCTGTCTATCTGTATGTCACTAGGCTGTATCTCATGAAAAAAGAAGAATAAAAAAGAAGAGTTGAAACTTTCACAGATCATGTATTTCTATTGCCGCTGTAACAACAAATACTAAATCAATTTTTTTTTTTATTAGTGATGGGTTTGCTCTTGACTCTAGTCAATGTCAGATATGACAGAGACAAAGTCTACGATGGAGCGAGCTTAAATAAAATAAATGTGGGGCTCCCATACAACAAACGTGCGTTTTTAGCCCTAATGCGAGTTATTAAAGTAAAAGTCAATTTGTGTTGAACTGCATAAGCAACATCTGGTGACAATACTTTTTTCCTGTGCAAATCGGCATGAGTGAACGTTGACGTTAACGCGATCAAGTACGTTTAAAACACGGAAGTCGGTGTGTTTGGTTGTTTCTCCGTAACTTAACTCCGACTTCCGAAATTAAAGTTATTTTGTATTTTGTATTGTTCTTTTTATCTAGTCGGTTGTATTTTTTTGTAAAAAAGTTTTGTTTTTCCATTTTAGTGGTATACCTACCCCACACCTAACAACACCAATCCAAAGGCACAGGAAAGCAAAATACGCAATTTCGTTTACTTGGATGAAATATTTTTTCCAGCGATTTAAAAACCAAACTACAGAACCGATTTTGATAAAATTTTCAATGGGCCAATTGAAAAGTATGTTCTTTCACATAAATATTTTTTTTCAAATCGGTTCATAAAAAATTACGGAGTTATGGAGTAACAAACCTAAAAAAAACGAATTGAGGACCTCTTTTTGAACTCGGTTAAGAAACGGTTTAGAAGTGGTTCTAGTGCGAGTTCGCCATTTAAAGAAGGTAATAAAACTCCAACTTTCTAACTAATAAGTAGGCTGTAGCACCGGGTGGTATGTGAAGAAGATTATTTCAATGTTCTACATTGAAAACATCCTCTAATAATTCCGCTAAAAAAACTAGGGTAAGCATTTATGGATGATGATTAAGGCTAAGTTAGTATTTAATTTTGAGATGGAGACAAAACCCTGGCTCGCAATCATAGGCTGCTCTTCAAGACTCAGAACCTATTTAATGAACGAACACGCCAGTACCTTTTCATATATGAAAGAAAGAAAGAAAAAGAAAATCAATTCCTCCCAACAGTCTTCAGTAACACATAAAAGAAACGCTTCATTTAGGCCTGAAACGACAATTCCCTATTTACTTTGAAAAGGAAACGCCTGCTACATACTTCAGGCCTATTGTTATTAAAGACGGCGTGCCTAAAGACCTATTAAGACTCACACAGACAAGTACGACTTGACAATGCGACAACGCGAAATTGTTCTGCGGTTAGAATTTTTTTTGAATTGGTTTTTCCTCCGGTTTCACTCCCGCTCTCCCAGAAACTTTCTTTGTATCAGCCGTATGTAGTAAAGTTTTTATCAACGAAAACAATTCTGTATCGGATTAAACCTACTAAAATGACCTCCTTAAAAAATACGTTTGCGTTTAACATCGCGCATCGTGGTGAAAGGATAAGTCAGAAAAACTCTGCATTACCGAGGGCTAGCTCACAGCCTGCTAGGGCTACGGAATTGCCGAGGGGCTCGTCGCTGACGGACGACCCCCCGTAGAGGGCGGTCACAGGGCTCCTGGTTCGGAGTCCTCCGGCGGTGAGCCGGATGACTCCGGACAGGAGTGTGTTCGGAGGGCCGGGTTTGCGGAAGTTGTAGAGGCCGCGCTTCGCGATGTGGCCTTGAAGAGGAAGTTGTCCTCCAAGAACAAGGCCATAAGCGAGGCGATGGCCTCCATTCTGGCGGCAGCGGAGGGTAACCCAGGGGGGCCTCCGCGGGACGAGATGTCCAAGCTGCGGGCGGAGGTCGCCCGCTTGGCTGCCGCCACGGAGCGCCTCCAGAGGGAGAATGCGGGGCTCCGAGCAGACCTGGCCAGGCTCCAAGGAGCCGGTCCACAAGGGGCGCCTGAAGGGGGACGCAGGGAGAACGGCCAGCCCGTGCCGCAGGAGGGCCAGGTGCTGGACCTGGTGCGGCAGGAGATGGCTGCCTTCCAGGCGCGGTTTTCCGTCCTGGAGGGCATCGTCCTGCGCCCCCCGTTAGCGGCGAGTGGGAAGGCTCCAGGCCGGAAGGCGAAGGCGGCGTCGTACGCGGCCGCCGCGGCTGCCACACCGGGGTCGTCCGGCCAGGACAAAGGGTCCGGGCCGGCACCCGCGAAGCCGGTGCCGGGAAAACCGGACCCGGCCCCGGGAAGGAAGAGGAAGGGTGGGGTTGCTGCGCGGACGGCGAAGGCTCCTGCGCCGTCTGGGCAGCAGCTCCCCCCGGCTTCCTCGCCTTCAGCTCCTCCCCCGGCTCAAGCCGAATGGCAAGTGGCCGGGGAGAAGAGGAAGGCGGGAAAGGCAGCCAGGGCGGCCAAGAGGCGGGAGAGGAAGCGGCGGCAGAAGGCGCGAAGCGTCGCGGCTGCGCTGCGCCCCCCGAAAACCGCGGCTGTAGTGCTTACACTGCAGCCGGACGCGGCGAAGAGGGGCGTGACGTACGCGGACGTGCTCACCAAGGCGAAGGAGACGATAAACCTTGGTGAGCTAGGCATCGTGGGGGGCCTTCGGCTCCGGGTCACCATGACTGGGGCCCGGATGCTGGAGATCCCCGGGGCAGCCAGCGGCCCAACCGCGGACGCTCTAGCCGAAAGGCTTAGGGCGTCCCTAAGCGCGGACGATGCCCGAGTGTCCAGGCCCACCAAGCGCATCGACATGCGCATCTTGGGCCTGGACGACTCCGTCACGGAGGCGGAGGTGGTGGCCGCCGTCGTTAGGACGGGGGGGTGCTCAGCAGAGGAGGTGAAGGCGGGCACCCTACGTCCTGACAACACGGGCACGCGCACCATTGTGGTGAGCTGCCCCGTGTCGGCGGCCAAAACCATCACGGAGGGCCGAAGGTTTTTGGTGGGTTGGGTTTCCGCGCAGGTCAAACTGCTGGAACCCCGACCTCTGAGGTGCTTCCGGTGTCAAGTGGGCCACCATGTGGGAGCACAATGCACCTCGGAGGTGGACCGCAGCGGTCTTTGTTTCCGCTGCGGTCAGCCCGGTCACAGGGCCGGCTCTTGCGTCGCCGCGCCGCACTGCGTAGTCTGTGCGGCAGCTGGCAAGCCGGCCGACCACTGGGCTGGGGGAAGGGCCTGCGCCCCACCCACCAAAGCCGGAAACAAGAGGAAGCCCTCCGCCACCGCCGTCTCTGCCGCGACCGCCGCCGCTGCCGCCGCTTCTTCTACCGCCATTGCCGGTTCCACTGCGGCTGCTGCTTCTGCAGCAGCCGCAGTAGAGCCCCTACAAAGGGCTCCGGAGGGGGCTGAAATGGAGTGCCAGTAATGGCCCCATTTCACCCCCTCCTGTTGAACGTCAGCCACTGCGCCGCCCAGGAACTGATGCTCCTGAGCACGGCGCAGTGACTGATGCCTGTGGACGGCGAGCAATGGGTAGCTCGCCGTCCGATCAGAACAGGCCCGGGTTGACGGCGCGCTGTGTTCTACGCGCGCCAAACCAGCAGACGTCAGCATGGGTCGGAGCCCAATAGGGCCAGAGCCTACCAGGGTTGCGGATTTGTTCGAAAGAGTTACCGCGGCCCTGGGAAGAAAGGCACTAGGAGGACTAAAGGGTGGGTTTTAGTCAGTAGAAGTCTGACACTCCCTGCCGCTCCACCCAGAGCGGGAGGGGTCATTTGATGATTTCCCATCCTAGAAAAAAAAAAAAAAAAAAAAAAAAAAAAAAAAGGGCTACGGAATTTGTTCGAAAGAATCACCGCGGCCCTGAAAGGCAAAAGTCATTAGGAGGATCTCGGATGGGAATTAGTCAGTAAGATTCTGACACTCCCTTCCGCTCCACAAAGAGGGGAACGAGTCATTTGATGATTTCCCATCTTTAAACAAAAAAGGTGCGCTGGGCGTGAGAGATCTCAGTACGATATTAACGCTGTCACTTTTGGCCCAAACCATGTAAGAGTTACCATCATTGTGATCTGATAGCCTAGGGGTCCTTCTGAAATGTCACGTGCACCCAATAAGTGCATAAGAAAAAATACCCGAAAGACATTTAAACAGAATAGGTTTAATTAATTGGAGTATTCTCGGTTCTCTCGTTAACATATTGTCTCGACTCTCACAACATTCAACGGGTAAGTCTAGAGTGAACAGGCAAGCAAGCTCCGTTTCCGACCACACCATCGCTTACTTCTATACAAGCGAACTCCACTTTCGACCACATCATTGCTCAGTATCAGATGAGATTATGGTAAAACGTGAGCCTAAACTAATATTTTTTACTCGGGAGTCTTATTGAATACCTAATAAAAATATTAGTTTAGTTTCTATGAAAACGCGTTGTTATATTGTCGCGTAACGCTTGTCTGTAGAAACCCTTAATATTCGTCATTAAAACGAAGCAGCTAACTCCTTAATTGCTACGAAACCAAATTCTTATCGCGATGGATCTTTGTAAAAAAGTTATTTGAGATAATGGCTTGAATGGCTTTGTAAAAGGTTTGAGACAGGCCCTGATAAAACGGGAAGTTTTCTGTATCTTTTAATCAGTTCTAATACCATAAGTTTCTGGGACTTTTTCACTGATGACTTCGAAGATATGACTTGGGTTGATGCACTTTTTTATCATGATTGAAGTGGTTTGCAACTAGAATGATTTTTTTTTTTAATGTTTTGGAAAAACTGTTTTCTGCTAGAAAAGAAAGAAAAGGTATTTAATTGCCACAAAAACAATACACATGACATTAGTGGATCCTGCACCGAAACCCAAACGATAGTGTTAGTAGTTCTTAAATTATGTTAGTAAAGACGAAGAAGAAGTTAAAAATTAAATAACAATAGACATAACAAATAAAAAATTTAAATACAAGTTATCAAGCATGCATGTCGTGGTTGAGGCAAAAAGGCTTCCACTCAGCATATTGCTGTGTCGTGGGGGACCCTCAGCACGGCGCTGATTTTCAGTGGTTGCATATGACATGACGTACGAAAATCAAGTCTGCCGTTTATGTGAAATTGTGAACATAAAATACAAAAATTATAAAATAAACAGATTCCTTAAAATTATAATGTAATTATGTGACTAAGACCAAGCACGTGTATCGTGACAAAAACAAACAATGTTATTCCCGCAAAATGCGGCACATTCCATGTTTTGTCTCGCTTGGTCTCGCTACCACACCCACACTCGCGTGGCGCTCCTTGTAAGACTTATTTTGAGAGCCTACGTGACGTCGTATACATTCGTACGCGTGCGCGCACGCTGCGTGTCGTCTGAACAGCTGCAGGTCGGCGCACGAGTCCTTCCTGTGCCGTCATGTGCCATGGGATTGGCTTGTGGCGGACTACTGTCAGTAGAGGTAATTTCACGATTTCCCACCGCTAAAAAAAGGGTCCTGTGCCAAAATTCGCCCACTTTCATATTTATAATATTAATAAGGACAAGTGAACCATGTTAGCCTGAGCATTGAGCGTGTTTGCTACTTATTATGTAATCATTAGTCATACAACTATATAATTCGACGTAGGAAGGGTGCTCCGTACACTTACCAAACGTCGGGGACCATAGGGTCCCGAGAAATATCCAAGTTCGAAGAAGAGTTGCGGAAGTTCTTCGAAAGAGTCATCGCGGCCCTGGAACGCAAAGGGGCATCATTATGGAGGAACACAGATGGGTTTTCGTCAGTCAGGAAGAAGTAATTTAATGATTTCCCATCCCTAAAAAACAGGAAGAGTACTCGCCAATGCGTTGGATCGACTAAGTCAAAACTGCACTCAATGTTCCACTCCACAAATGTACAAGAAGAGCTACGGGAGGAATTGCGACGAACTGTGAAGCTTGCCATTACTCTGCTAAGATGTGACAACCACGATCACTCTGCCAAGAGTATCACGACTACTCACGACACAGAAGAAGAAGAAGGTCTGGCCTTTTGGCCGCGACGCGACGTTTGTATTGCTCTAGCCAACTCAAGAAAAAATATTTCAACAAAACCCACCCCAAACTTCACACATAACTTTTTACGTGTCAGGGTAAATATCCCTGTAGTACCTTAAAATATTTCGGCTCAACAAATATATTTGCACACGCACTAGAATATTCTCAGGCAAACTTAGACTGCTGCAAAGTGGGCCTACAGATCACCTCATTGTGCCCTAGTCAGAAGAGTTATGAAGCCATGTATAAACTACGAAAGATCACATATTTCTGCGGCAAGCTGAAAATATACGAACACATATGTCTGGCGTGGCTGAGCATAAATATGAAGAACTTATAAGGTGTGTAACATAAAATAAATAAGCGTGATATATTATTACTATGTAGGTCTCGAGGTAGCGAGTGGTGAGGTAACGCAACAGTGTGCGGTTTTAAAACTTGACAGAAGCGAAATAGATTGAAAAATCAGCACACATACATCAGCCGAAAGACGTCCACTGCTGGAGACAAGCCTCCCCCAAATGGGGGGATTTGCCATAATCGCCACGCTTGGCAGGCGAGTTGGCGATCGCAGTGTTGCTGTTGCAATGTACAGAGAATGCTGCTGCCCATTCTCTGGTGAGTCCCTCAGTCGCCTCTTACGACACCCACGGGAAGTGATGGGATGGTGCTATTCTTTTACGTCCTACACCATACAGAACAGTGCAGTGTCAGCACTGTTGTAAAATAATCTGATGATAAATAGTTTATCTTTTTAATAAGAAAATTGCCATCTGATGTCGGAGAAACCGTAGTCCAAAAATTAAGTTTATTTGGTTTAAAAACAGCACACAGTCTAGGGATCAATTGTAAGCACTTTTTTGTGACGTGTTCTAATTCTAAAACTTTGGACATTCTTAGGAACCTATTCACAGAAATTCGATACCATTACGAATGTGACCCGCATTAAAGACACGTTTCCACATGCAACCAGTTCTTATTGTAACCAATAAGAACTGGTTGAAATATTGGTCTTAGCGTCGCCATTACTATCTTATAATAATATTGTGGGATCGTGTGGTGAAATAATGTAGTAAGACTAGTGAAAACTTCTACATTTTCCAATGATCATAAAAAAACTTAAAAAAACGTCCAGCTCCTATTATTGTTCCTCGCACACATCGCCATCTTCCTTTTTCACTCCCTCTCTCTTTCACTGTAATACCCTTTTCACTACTAATAATTCATTCCACAGTATTAGTAAACGTTTATTACCACATTATAAAAAAGTTTTAACACTGGCTCCAAACTAGGCAAGCCTGTATCTTGTATCCTAATATCGTCACATAATTTATGGATAACAGATTGATCACGCACGTTTGAAGTCTTAAAAAAAAATCCTAACCTTAGCAGAAAAGGTCCTTGTAAAAATAAATACATTTGACTCCAATCCTAGTAGAGTCTTGTAAAACCAAACACGCTCAATTTTACACCAAAATATCCCCAGTATCCCAGTACAGTAAGCCAGTTATTTCGGCCCTGTCGGCTTGTGACCGGGCGGTAATGCCCACAATATCCTACTGTTTATGTGATCCCGCGATCAGTCAAGGTGCCAGGAGCTATACTTTGGGGAATTTTGCTACCAGTACTTTTGAAGGAGTTCCAATGAGCGAAGGTGGTTTTTGTTATTTTGTGTGACGAAACGTAGTTTTGGGGGTGGTGACATTGTTTTCGGTGATCGATGGTTTAAACTATTTTTGGAGTTTTATTCTGGGTGTTTGAGCTTATGTGTGATTATTCTGTAGCCTGTGACAAGAGAGAGTCAAGTTTGAAAATCACGGATTTTTAGTATTGTTTTTTTTTTTTAAATCGACTAGGTTTAGTCCAGAACTAATTACTCTTATTTTGAAATGATAATCTATGTTTTATTATCTATACTTATAATATTAAAAGCGGAAGAATTTGTTTGTTTGAACGCGTTAATCTCTGGATCTACCAGACTGATTTTGAAAATTCTTTTTGTGTATGATAGCCACATTCATGAGAAAGGCTATAAGGGAACGGGAAAACCGGAATATGCGCGTACGACGTGGGTCGTCGTAGTTGTAGCGTTTATCCATAAAACCATTTTCGTCCAAGATGGTTCATTTTTTTGCTCAAGAACTGCATTTTGGAGAAATCAGCGTACCTTAGCGAGAAATGTATTCTGCCACCCTGATAAACGTAACGCAAATGATCTTATCTCACACACGCGGCAACACGATTGCGGCGCGATAACACCACATCATACATTCTTCTACTAAATGAAATTATTTATATGAAAAAGCTCCTTCCACTCGAGGTGGAGCGGAAAGAAGTGTCAGACTCTCTGACTAAAACCCATCCGTGTTCCTCCTAATGCCCTTTTCGTTCCAGAGGCCCTAGAAAATGTGCTATTCGATTAGCGAATGCGACTGTCGAAATGTCAAAATGTAGGGATTTGATCACGTGACATTTCGATAGCATCTGTCAATCCCATACATTTTTGACGTAATGGCCTTCGCCACGCAACCGTTGACAGAATGTCACTTGTCTAGAGCCCCAGGGCCGCTTAGGTTCTTTCGAACAAATAACGCAAACAATATTTGGCAATCGCACACAAAACCTTTCACAAATGAGATAAATATTTGTCAGCTTCAAGTATTTACTCGTAAACGTCTGCCTAAGTGCATATTACTCAACGAAACGTCTATACAATTCCCTTTAGGTCTTGATTCGGCTATGTATCATGCGTACCAAAGTGCCTAATACCGTCTTCGAGAGAACCTAAGCCTAAGGCTGACTGTACACTGAAGCGGAGCGAAGCTGTGCCAATACTAATCAATGGAATTGCAAAAAATTCGCGGACAGTGTACAGGGATTTACTTCATACCAACCCGGGAAGCGGAGCGAGGAAACGGGAAAACCCGGCCGCCCGCTCAAATTACTCGTCGCGTGAACTCGCTAACGAACTCTTCTCAGTCCGCAACTCGCACGAGCTCGCTCCTCATCAATGGGTAGACATAATCCGCAACTCCGCTCTGCAGTGCTCCCACTTTCCGCTCGCTGCCTCGCTTCGCGTCAATGGACAGGCAGCCTAATACCGTGTTCGTGTATACGTCATTCAATGTCGATATGAATGCTATTGAGGTACTATGTAAGAGATACGTAAAATACCTTTTTGTGATATTGTGGAGGTAGAGTTTTCGATCGGTTTTCAGTATATTTATACTGAGAGATGTAGTACGTAGAAAAAAATTTGGATGGTGATAAAATATTGCCTGGATATAATTTGCCAAAAGCTTGTTCTTGCTGTTTGTGTATGTGACTTTGTATGTAATGTAAACGCACCCACGATACCACGATACAGGAGAAATTCCTAGAGTGGGTCAACGTTTTTTTGAAGAAAGAAACCGGGACCTTTAAATAAATACCTCAAAATGTATACAACTTTTTTTCGGAACTGACTTCCTTAAATAAGCTCAGGTTCAGTCGGAAACCAGCGTCAGTCACCAGAGTGCTAATTCTACTTATTTTAAAAGCTTTTATTTAACTTGCAATGTTTTACGCAACGTTGACATTCGCTTGTCAATCAATTTGTCAAAAACGTATAGACATTAAAGCTTTTTGACAGATTGCAACTGAGATTCGAATGCTAACGTTGTCTTAAAATTATTACAATTGGCCCTCAGTTGTCTGGCATTTATGGTGAACTTGATAGAGCAGCTACGAGGCCAACTTTTTAAACGTTTTAAAAACAGAATGATTCTATTGTTTTTGGTTTTCCTTTGCCATTTTGTCTTTTTTTGTCCTGTAAACGTGTTCTATGTTTCAAAAAAGTTGTTCAACTACAAGTGCAGTTCACTTTAAAAAAAAATGACTAGTGACTACACCTTGTATAATACCTACAGGTTGCTATATTACCTACAGGGGCCTAACCACCAACTCGGACGGAGCTATACGTCCTGTATAGCTCCGTCTCTTTCCCACTGGAAGTAATATTAAAGTAATACTGCTTTAAGAGTTGGTGGTTTAGGCCCTGGTTGTTGTTATTCTTTTTCCTTAGATATTAAGTGGTCCATAACTACCCCAATATTGTAAAACCAAGTAATGTTTACTTCACACTTCATGAATATTTAGCCTAAAGCACTGAGGATCTTAACCTCAAAATTGACATTTAGAACTATTGTGGGGAACTAACCACGAACACAAACATGGGTGGTAGGTTTCAAGTGACTTAATTATTAATATTATACCTGGAATAAGATGTGTATATACTGGTGGGGTTAGTTTGAAGAATTGTTTGTTATTTATGTTGGTAATTTGTGTAGAAATACCTCTACAATAATGGTGACGTACTAGCGTCATGAACACATTGCTGGTGTAAAGTAAATGTTGTGGTAAAGATACAATTTGAGAAGTAACATAAATTAAAAAAATAAAATACAATGAATTTAGTGAATTCCGTCGATTTTTTTTTCGCGATTTCAGAGTTGGTCCCATAGTGAAATTTGTCCATAATGATGAGAACAGTGACCCCTTATGAGGTATTGCGGTTATTCTGTTACACGTTGTATATGTATGTCAGTAATCGGAGTGCGAAAGACACACTTCATCAACAAAAGAATTTTTAGTGCGAAACTTTACCATTCCTTCTGTAATGACTTCTTCAACAACAGTCATAAAAACTAAAAACTTTACTGTCGTGCTCGTTATTAAATTATCGCACTATAAAACTGCGTTGAAATAAAATAAATTATGCAATTTTCTTTACACCTTCCTTCCGCGGTGTGCTGGAGTGCAATCTAATTATGTGAAGCAACTCGCCGCTTGCGGGCGCAATCTACTACTGCGGATTAAGTTTTGAGATGGATACGGCGTTTTGATTGGCTCGTTGGAAGTCGAAAGACTGTGGAATTACCATCACTACATCACTATCACTACATCACTATCACTACATCACTATCACTACATCACTATCACTACATCACTATCACCACATCACTATCACTACATCACTATCACTACATCACTATCACTACATAACTATCACTACATCACTATCGCTACAGCACTATCACTACATCACTATCACTACATCACTATCACTACATCACTATCACTACGTCACCATTACTACATCACTATCGCTACATCACTATTACTACATCACTATCACTAGGTACATCACTATCACTACATCACTTTCACTACATCACTATCACTACATCACTATCACTACATCACTATCACTACATCACTATCACTACATCACTATCACTACATCACTATCACTACATCACTATCACTACATCACTATCACTACATCACTATCACTACACCACTATCACTACGTCACCATTACTACATCACTATCGCTACATCACTATTACTACATCACTATCACTACATCACCATCACTGCATAATTATTACACAGAGTGTTCCAAAATTGCGTGGTCATATTTAAGGATGGTGTTTTGTTTTTTTTTTCTTTTTTAAGGATGGGAAATCATCAAAGACTCCATTCGCTTTGGGCGGTGCGGAAGGGAGTGTCAGACTCTTGACTAAAACCCATCCGTGCTCCTCCTAGTGCTCTTTGCTTTCCAGGGCCGTGGTAACTTTTTCGAACAAAATCCGCAACCCTGGCAGTTCGTTAAAAAATAAATAAACATATGATATAGTAACTGGATATAGTACATGGATATAGTAATGATCAATATCTATTTCTTGACAAGATAGTTGTCAAGAAATAGATAATTATACACAAATTATGGATAAACTTTCCTTTATGGGCCGTGGCTTTGGAAGTTCACTTTTTTTTGTGGATAGTACTCATTAACAGAAAGCTTTTTACAAATTTTCAACACCCGGAGTGTCACGGTTATCGAGATATAAATCTTTAAAGTTTCCATAAAAATTGGAAAATAATACGCTATTTGTACATTTTTAGGTTAGATAAATTGTCACAGTAGACGTCAAAGTTGACATTTCACGTTCCGGTTATGGTAGAGGTGTATTTTATTCAATTTAATGTCATGGTTTTGACATAATTTACATTTTATAAAATTTTATTTTCACGTATTCACATATTAAATTTGGTGGGTAATTAATGTGCTGAATAACCGGGCTGTATCATGCAATTACATTGACTTTTTCAAACAAGAAATAACAATTTTTGTTTTTTACACTGTGGAACGGAACGTGAAGCGACGCCATTTTGTTATAGCTGTGTTTCGATCTGTCAGTCGGGACATGGGGCACCCCGACTCGGACAGGTTAGGTTAGAAGGGGATGGCGGGGTCCAGTGAGCGAGCGAAGCGAGCGAACTGACCCCGCCATCCCCTTCGTGGTTATATTTTTTCAAACCCTTGAGCCCCGCGAAGCGGGGCTCCGACTTGCTATTAAGAGGACTAAGGATGCAAGAGGGTTAGGCTTCAAAAAATTATGTTTTTTGGAAACGGTTAGTTACTTTTTCATGATAGTGGTGCCAGGGAGGAGGGGGGGCACCCTCACCCCCTCCCACCTGCCTCTTTCTGCTACTGGATACGAAATTTTAAGCAAAATTTTTATTCTAACCTATAAACTTTAACCATGGATATCTCCATAACCATGGGGCTCTGGGTGGTGGGGGTGGTAAAGGGGGGTAGCACCCCTCCCCCCCCTCCACCCCCCAAAATCAGCGGCCCATAAAGGAAAGTTTAACCTATTTTCTTGCAAGGAAACAGTTTTATCGATTATAGCTATAATTCTACCACATCCAAAATCAAGTCCTCTTTCGTCCACGCTGATTCCACCACCTCGAGTCGCAATACGAATAAAAAAAGTTGTTTTTTTATTACAACGACGCTTGTTGGTTCAATTTTGAAATTCAATTTAGATTTAACTTAAAGCTAAAATGTCTTCTCGAGCACTCGACCAGTGTTGTACTTAATCTACTGTGTAAGTGCGCCATTACTTATACCCTTTTTCTATTTATAGGGTTGAGTTTTTAACCGACTTAAAAAAAAGGAGGAGGTTCTCATTTTGCCTGTTTTTGTTTTTTTTATGTTTGTTCAGTGATATTTTCACCAATTGTCAACCGATTTTTACCCAACTCCGTCAGAAGAAGGATAATGTTTTTCTAGCGTTTGTATGTACGTCCATTTCTTTGGCACGCCCCTACAAGCCAAACGGCTGGACGGATTTTGGCATATGAGTTGTCGTTGAATTCGTCAGAATTGTGGTAGTAACATAGGCTATATACATTTTCAAAACTCACTAAAATGTAGTTCAATCACAGATCTGAGGCCACAAACTGCATTAGACTGCTTGAAAAGTAACTTGTTTAGCGGTCAGCGCTAGGTGGCTGACGCTGACGCCCAGCAAACGCTGAGATGGTAATCCTTTCGGTATGCACGCTCAGCGTTACCTGGGTCCTGTTAGTGCTATTATTCTTCCGTTTTTTTCTGTGCTTTTTGCTGACGGTTGTGACTCATCATCTGCTTAGCCTTTTCCCAACTATATTGGGATCGGCTCCCAGTCAACCTGGATTCAGCTGAATACCAGTATTTTACGTGCTGACGGTTGTGACTGTGTCGAATAAATGATTTCTATTCTATTCTATTGAGAAGTTTGGAAGAATGTATGTGGCATCGACCCCAAGTAAAGTGAGAGAATATGGTATTTTACTGAAAAAAATCTAACTAGTCCGTCAGATAGTTTTTTTTTTTCTTTTTATTGTTATTGAAATTATAATATAAAGGTGTTACTTAATATTAAACTCGCCAAACTGTTACGTTTGATGGCGAGAGGCGTTCTTTTACACAACAATGAACCACCTTATGTTACATACCTACATTTTTTCGTAAACACAAAATAAAAGACGATACAGTGCGTTAAAAACACACATGACGTCACTTCGCTGGTAATAATTGTACAATCAGTGTCGTCATCGTCACGCATGTCTCGTTTTGTCATGATGGTCACCCATCCACAGATCAACCTTAACAAGCGTTGCTTAACCTTGAAGATTGGCCCGTGCGGCTGTTATAATTGCCTATCTGACCCCCAAAACCTGACAAGATACATTTTTATTTCAAAACCGACCAGACGGCATTATTAAAGAACAGTAAGTATAATAGATTTAATTTCCCTAAGAGTCCACAAGAAATCCTTCTCCAATTTACAGCCAGGCGTTTGTAAAACCAGTAATTCTTTTCATTTCGTTAAAAGTGTTCCGTCATTTCGGAGTTACGAGCTTACTGGCCAAATTTAATAAAATCTCCTTCGTTGACGGTGAAGAAATAAATGACATTTAATGACAATAATAATGTATATTGAAAAATGAAGACAGTAATGACATTGAGATTTCTTTTTTGTCCGTAATGAGTTTTTGAGGCGAGGAGCGTTTGAGGTGTCTATCTTTGTATGTGTTGGTTGCCTTGACGGATCTTTTGTTGTAATGATGGAAGTGTCAATTATATTAGAAACTTGCTTCTGCCCGTGACTTCGTCTGCATGGAGTTCAGACAAAAAATATACATCTTAAGGTTAAGTAAGTACCATATCTTAGTTTTTTCCCAGTGGTTTTTACGTTTTCCCGTGCAATTTTTTAATTTTTCCGCTTTATAAGAACTTTCTTCGAAACTCAAGGAACATAATTAAAAAAATAGCAAAATTGGTACAGGCGTTCTCGAGTTTTGCGCCTAGCAACAAATTTAGTGATTCGTTTTTATTAAAATGTCATTAAAAGTTGAAAAAAGACATTTAATTTATCTACTTGTCTTTTTTCAACTTTTAATAAGATTTTTATGGTATTTCAATCATACGACGAGAAAAATTAAGCTAGGCGATGAAGAAATATACTCTGTCACACATAACAACAGTACAGACAAGAACATAGACGTAGCTCTCTTCTTCGTCAACGTATATAGGTTATGTACATTAGGTACTAGACAAAGAGAAATTCATATAAATGATAGGATTTCTAATAGACATATTTTTGACATGGTAAGTAAAAGCACTGCCAGACAATCATGAAATCTACCCTTCCCATAATGCGAGCCATACACGTTCAAGTAATTTGATCAAGCGGGCTGGTTCAAACAGTTTTATCAAATTGTCATGAATGTCTGTGGGAAACTACGAAATTTCGTAATTATATTTGATCAAACAGTTTCAACCAGCCTGTTTGATCAAATTACTTGAACGTGTTTTGCCCGACTACATAGTCCTCATATTCACAATACGTTACATGAGAACCATGGAGATTAATTACAAAACCTTCCAAAACTTCTCTAACAATAAATAACGATTTTAATCTCCAGCAAAAATGTTAAACAAACTTCGCGCACTGTGTTTCAAACTACCTACCTGAACAAATTACATGTTCATTAAGTTTGCTGCGGACATTTTTCTCAATGTTTAAGGTAAAATAAGATTTAACTTGGTCTCTATTCATTTTTGTGGGGACATTTTTGGCTTCGTTAGCCCACTATGCGAGGGTGTGTGGGAAACCTTTGCATTGTTAGCTTTTAGAGTTCGCTGGAAGATTTTTGTGTGTAATTTTATTTTGAACACGAAACTGTTATAGTGGGAATTATGTTAAGTGGTGCTACCGTAAATTCTGCTTTGATGTCAGCATTATGTGTTTATTATTGGATTTACTTTTATTTAAATAAATTTTGCTTTGTTCGCTGATTACATTGTAAGAACTAAATGTTTCCAGGAAAATAAACAAAAGATGTTTTTAAATCAGTGTCTAAAAATACAATGGAATTTTTGTTGTAGTTGAGCAATTGAATAAATATAAATAACCTGTGCACGAAAAAACATTTAATTTTCCATGCTAACTATGTACTGTCATAATTATATTTTATGTGTATCAGGTATTTAAATACTATAAAGTTGTAGTATTCGAATAAACACAATGAATATTCACACCCTTTCAATAATATCGAACGCCACTAGCCAATGGAAATCCATTCAAGCAATTTCCCGACCCAAGTGAGCCCCGGTGTCAAAGTTATACCCAAGTCTAACCTAGAAGAACGTGCCTAAACATAACTAGACGACTTAACTAAGCGAACGCTAACAGCTGTCAAGTGGAGACGTGTTCCCGGCGTGCTCACAGAATAGAGAAGTACAGAAGACTCATTATCTGCCTAGCCTTTTCTCTACTATATTGAGGTCGGTTGCCAGTCAAACCGAATTCAGTTGAATACCAGTAGCCGAAGAAGAGCTCTGAAAAAAATACAGAATTACAGAAACAGGGAGAAAAGACGAGTGTTTCTAAGAGGAACCTTATTACTAAGCCACCGTTGTCCGTCCATCTGTCTGTCAGTGGCCTGTGTCTGATGAACTGCAATAGGTTGACAGGTGACATTTTCACAAAATGTGTATTGCCGCTGTTACAAAAAATAATGAAATTTAAATTCAAGAGGCTCATGGTGTGTTTCTTGTATGAGGCAGGAAGCGTATTTTGTCGGTTTATGGTACAGAACCCTTCGTGTGCTAATTAATCCCTCTTGCACTTGGAGGGTTTAAAGTAACGTTAGAGTATTGTTAACGTAAGTGAATTTTGAAAATGCAGCAGCATACCGAATTAACACTACAAATATAAAAACTACAACCCCACAGTATTTTTGTTTAATTTTATGCAACTTACACAATTTGTATCATACCAAAATATGAATATAGTATACAATTCACAAACATATAATGTGCGAAACGAGTATTATAATGGTAAATCCCACTCTGAATAAATCATTGATTATGTTTCTTTTGCGTTATACTTTTGGCGCAAGTAAGATCTTTTTGATTCTTTTTTTAAACATGGTACTTAAAGAGCGTGGCTACATGTGCGTGCATTTTTACCCTTTGTATGGAGTCGGCCTTCTGTACCTTTATATTCTATAGTCATGTTGTGTACTTAGAATAGTAAGCATCCCTGATTGGTGGTAATCTTGGGTAAAATGTCACGCAGGATGTGTCTAAGATATTGTATGGAAATAGGTCCTTTGTGAGTTATTATTAACATACAGTGTAAGTATGCTTGACTGGGTTTGTTACTTTTACTGGAAAACTGCTGGATAGAGTTTGATGAGGTCTTTCTTTACCCCGCATAGATGGAGTGGAGACAGAATGATATGCGTTTGGTTTTGGTACTGAGATGATCTCTTTTCAAACATTATGTAATACTAGCTTTTGCCTGCGGCTCCGCCCGCGTGAATGTCGGTTATCGCGTAAGAAATGTCCTATTCCATAGCCTGCCAAATTTCATGACGACGTCTGAGAGTGAAAGCGTATCAGACAGATAGACACTGTTACTTTCGCATTTATAATATTATACAAACATAATATAATATATATTAAATATAATATATAATAAGGGTTATTTCAAATTGAATGTGCTAAGTTACGTCAAAATATTTGAGCTCATAGTTCTGTCAAAATAAGTATGATACCTTATACCATGAACCGTGTACTGAACTACCAAATGCCAGATCACCTGGCGTATAAAATTAAATGCAAAGAAAGTCTTCCTGATTTATTTGTATTTGTTTTGTTTACAAAGAGCAGAAAATGTGGATGTACCATGTCCCTGCTAAGTGCCATTATTAACGATATTTAATCCACCGTATGTATGTCATACGTGATATTATGTAAAGCTTCAGCATTAAATGTGTGCTTAGCTCGTTAAGTATTTTGAGCATGATTTTGAACATGTTTGCTTATTTAAATATTTGCATATTAATAGTCATGAATTTACGAGGAAATACGAAGTGTGTTCGTCAAAGAGTTGCTTGAAATTTGTGTGTTGACTCGTGATTCAGTAAAAGGTAAACTATTTATTTCTGAATCTACCATATTTAGTAAATAGTTGCTGGATCACTTTTAATAAATTACAAGAGCGAATTACCTATCATCATCTGCATGGTCTTTTCAGCTAAAAATTTGTATTTAACCTGGATTTTTTCTGACTCCTGACCACCCAGACGACTGTCAAAGATCTTCAAAATAAAAGCCGAGACTGACGGCTAACCGAGCATCGGAAGATTTGTCTCGGTATACAACTGATGGTCACCCACCCATCTAGGGCCCGACCTCGCCAAGCATTGCTTTACCCCGAAGATCAACCCGTGCACTGTGCAGCCTTTATAATCTAGCAACAAGTTCGTTTCAAAATAAACGTTTAAATTGATCTACATCAAAATTTCGACAAGCACATATCCAGTGAAATCGTTCGCACAAAACAGGCTGCGTCCACACTCATCAATCAACGCTGGTTGTAATGTACGATGCTCATTAATAAGGCCAATCGGGTGTGTTTTCCGCCTTCGCTGGGCAGTGGACATGTTACTGGATGTGACAGTTGACGGCCGACTGGCGAATGTTTTGGGCTAGCGTGGCAGTTCTAGTTTATTAGATTTTTATATGATGTCTGTTTGGAATACTGTTGATGTTTTTTTTTTCGTGTATTGTGCCTACTATTCGTGTATCTGTTTTTTTTATTAAATGGGTTTTTACTGCAAACTTTACATCTTCATCACGGCAGCCCAGTGGTTAACGCCTCGCCTTGAGATCTTGGCTTCAAGACTAGGCAAGCCAATGTGACCTTTTCACTTCTTATAAGTAGCTTCTCACTTTATCTTGGACATCATTAACAACGATGAAGGAAAACCTCTTAAAGAAACCTACTCCGATTTCGTTGCAAACACGCAAAAACATTATTTCAATAACAACCGAAGGAAATTTCCTTCGACTAGGAAATTCTCTAGTCTTAAAAAAATATCAGCTCGATAATGTCAAGAACGAAATTTATTCTGTTGACTTGCCTTACATTGCAATTGTTTATGTGAATTTGTGTGTTACGTAATAAAAGTTTTTCTTTTCGTGTCGACTGACTCGTATTATATTTTGTCCGACCTGTATAACAGCTCTATCATTGGCCTCGTTTAGATCTTGGATAGTGCAGGTGGTTGTGCACGACGGGCAACAAAGGAGGTGACGCATGTCCTGTGATGGTGCTTGACACTGGCCCTATGTTTGGGATGGGTGAAAAATGCCCAATTTGGCCAGGGCCTAAACCACCAACTCTTAAAGCAGTATTACTATAACATTACTTCCAGTGGGAAAGAGACGGAGCTATACGTCCTGAATAGCTCGGTCTCTTTCCCACTGGAAGTAATATTGAAGTAATACTGCTTTAAGAGTTGGTGGTTCGGCCCCAGATTAGTTTTACAGCGGCAAACCTGGGTCCACAATCGGTTAAGAGATTTCCAGATTGGCCACTGCAGTTATCCAATAATAATTATCCTGCCGGACTTATAAGCGGGGTGTTATATTGTGTATGCTCGTGTTTCGGTATGCTAAGAAGCCTTAGTACTGCTGTGAGATAGTTTAAGACTAATATTATTAAATTCATTATTTGGTATAATGATTTGCCAGTATCGTTAGCAAGCTTATTAGCAGGGACAGCGATCCACATATAAAAGCTCTGAGCATTAACGCTCTACGGCATTTCATACAAACTTTCAAGTTCATGTTTTCGAAATCAATGAACCGATTTTAATGAAACTTGGTTTGCACGCGCTAGATATCCAGGTCTAAATAGTTAGTAGATAACATTTTCGTAAATGAGTTCAGGGGGAAAGATAGAGTGATATTACACTTTCTTTAAAATATAAAATAAATAAATAATAAATATCTTGGGACAACTCACACACGGCCATCTGATCCCAAGCTAAGCAGAGCTTGTGTTATGGTAACCAGACAACTGATATACATTCTTATATAACTTATAAATACATACATATTATAGATAAATTACACCCAGACACAGAACAAACAATTATGCTCATCACACAAAGTTTGTCCTGGGTGGGAATCGAACCCACGACCTCCGGCTTTGCAGTCAGGGTCACTAACCACTAGACCAACAGGCCTGTCATTATATTACTATTTTTGACTTGAAATTTTGCTTGAAATGCCGTAGGGCATAAACGCTATTAAAATTCTACGAATACTTTGAATTATTTCACAATAATGACCCCTATTGTATTGTGCTTATATAATTAGTGCCAAATAATATATTAAAACCACATTTGGCACAGCAGCAGTGGATTAAAAGGTGATAAAACCGCAGTATGTACCGACAGCTTGCCAACCGAAGCCTATCTACGAATAACCGTTTGTAGTGGTGGAATATACGGTTTCAGGCAATTTTTGTTAAATATTATTTGTTCACTTTCACTCGTGAGCTCGTGGCTAAATTATAACAGCCGCACGGACCAATCTTACAGGTTAAGCAACGCTTGCCGAGGTTGGTCTGTGGATGGGTGACCATATTAACATACCGAGTACTCCTCCGTGCCTCGGAAAGCACGTTAAGCCGTTGGTCCCGGCTGCCATTTGTAGATCTTTGGCAGTCGTTGCAGATTGTCAGAAGCCAGAAAATCTGACACCAGTCTTGCCAAGAAGTACCGTGTTACCCAGTAATGGGTTGTGGAGTCTGGTAGGCAGCCGCTCCACGTAAAATACTGGTATTCAGCTGAATCCGGTTTGACTGGGAGCCGACCCCAATATAGTTGGGAAAAAGGCTAGGCAGACTATTATTTGTTCACTTTAAAAGTGAAAACTTAGGAACCACTGTTTATAAGCTGGTAAAATTTACCAGCTTATAAACAGTGGTTCCTAAGTTTCTGGAAATAAATAAATTACACGTTACAAATAATGAGCATTTACGTACTACTTAGGAAATTCCATACAAACTCCCAAGTTCTTATGATATACAAAGTGTAACATGTAACGTGTAACACAATAAACGCAATACCTCTTAAGGGGTCATTGTACTCATCATTATGAACAACTTTTACTATAGGACAAACACCGAAATCGCGAAATGTTCACAGAAATGTATGGGGCTGTCGATTTTTTTTCGCGATTTCAGTGTTGGTCCCATAACGATGAGTACAATGAACCCTGAGGAGGTATTGCGTATATTCTGTTACACGTTGTGTATATCTACTTAGAAATTAACGTTTGAATGTTTCTTTGATATAACACCAGAAAATGTCTAACTGAAATTAAAATCATCTTGTCAAATCTTTCAAAGATCATTAACTGGCATCACCATCATTGGGCTCTAAATCTTATTACCTCTTGACGTTTTGATAGTGCATATCAATCCCATGTTCACTGACAGATTGTCACATAATCTCGGCGCTATTTTGTTGCAATCTCCAATCAAAATATTTCCAATTACACCACCTCATTCTTTAGCACTTGGACTCGCTAACAATGTCCACAATCAAGTCAAACGCAAACCAGGCAAGTCAATACAGTGAAATTGTGCCGCAAACAGACGTTGGCGCGTTAATGGGAATTGTAACGCGTGTGCTTAGAGAATGAAGATGTAAAAATCATCAAATGACTCCTTGGAGCGGGAGGGAGTGTCAGACTCTGACTAAAACCCATCCGTGTTCCTCCTAATTCTCTTTGCGTTCCAGGGTCGATTAGGTTCTTTCGAACAAATTCCGCAAACAATATTTGGCAATCGCACACAAAACCTTTCACAATATAATGAGTAAATATTTGTCAGCTTCTGTATTTACTCGTAAACGTTTGCCTAAATGCATTTTACTCAACTTGGTCTCTCACTTGGACCTTTCTGGCATGAATAATTCTACCGGCAAAGCTCCAAGGTCATTGAGATACACAAACCCCTCCACGACGACAACGTGGGGACACCATCGGTGAGGAAGCGCTTGTAACTGGGGGGCGGATGTTCGCTTATTCGAATAATAAAATAATTTCTATTAAATTTTAGGCACCTTTGCGAAAATGTTAGATACTTATAGTAAACCATCGTAATGGAAAATCAAATTCATTGTAATTTAATCAGAAAACGTGACGTGTTCATTGACCAGAGGGCTGGGCTGTCCTTCGGCCAAAGAATCACATTGTCATTCAACGCGGCAATTCTGCCTGTGTTCTGGGCACTTTTTCCATTGACAGCGATGTGAATTAAATTTTTTGATAATTAATTTTATTTTAAATACGCTTTTGTACAGTCAGCAACAAAAGTCGATTAACATTTATATTTTTTTAATCCTAATTATTAAGTACAATTTTAAAAGTAAAACGCAATGAATATAAAATTAAGATATAATAAACCCTTAGCTATTGCCTGAAATTCGGAAACCTAGTACATTATGTGTTTTTAGTGTCTGTTTAAATGATATAAAAAGTAACATTGTTAATCGACTTTTGTTGTTGACCGTGCATAATTTCACGAATTCATTGGTGTAGTTGTTTATTTGTATCTTGTAATTTACCTACACATAATAAGTTGTGAATCAGAAATGAAAATAAGACAACGTTCTGAAACTTACAATTGTTAGAAATGGCACGTGTCACGCGGCTGCTAGCTGCACAACCGTGAGACCTTCTCAACTTAGTGCAACGCTCAAAGACTTGTGTGCGCAGTGTAAGTTATAAGCTTACAGCGTTTTGGGAAACTGCTTAAAACTAATGATTTATTAAGCTTAAATTTAAATGAGCATGTAAATTTTGTACAAGAAAAGATTGTAGGTAAAAAGTGGCAGCTTATTGCTTCTATTTGATTGAGGGCTGAGTTTTCAATAGTCAGTTAGCTTGTATCTGTGGAATTAAATTGGCGGCTTGACTGCTTTTGTATAGTAAATATGTCAAACCGCCATTTTTATTCCTCAGTTAGAAGATAACTGTCGATTGAAAAATCAGCCCTTATTCGCATTTGTACTTTAAGGTAGATTTTCGGTTAAAATATTGTGGCATCCTATTTGATTTGCTCGACATTGTACACTAGCACACTATTCAGAACCACTGTAATTCCTGACTCTTAAGACAGTTGAAACGTTTCTCTAAGACTTGTCAAGCTTGGCAGTTTTTGGTGGCCGCCATTTTTTATTCTGGGCGGTTTCGGGCAAAGCGTTATTGTTTTTTTTTTTAATATAGAATATTTCAGAAGTAGCCCGGGGTCTGGTTCAAGGCGCAAGCCATGGCAGTAGCCTCGCCCTCTATTACATGAAGCTTATACTCGTACATAACTGCCGAAAAAATGCGAGTATATTGAAGTTGTAAGCCATCCTCGGCTTTTCGTTTCGGGCAATACAGGCGTTAATTGTATTTTTTTTTTAAATAGTAATCTATAATTTATAATTACTTAGTTCCTATAAATTTAATAGATGCTAGAAGATTCCATCACAGTTATGAACTGTATTACCGGTGAGCTCTATTGTTAGTTGCATGTTATTCGTCAAGACAAACTGAAACTTAGAATAGTACACCAATGTGGTGCATCTTTAGAGAGAAAGGCGTATTTTAAATTTAATACTTTAAGTATAGTATCTTATTAATAATGCTGAATTAATAAATCATCAATTATGAATAGGAATATTTTTGGAGGGCATAAGATTTTGTCGTTTATATTTATTTTTTGGGACAAGTATGTCTCATTATTCCTAAATACCGCAACTCCTAAAAGGTAGAAGCTTGACAAGACCTGGAAAAAACTATCAACTTTCTTGGACCCCTCAACGAAACGTGTAATAATTGTGAATGTATGCAAGTATGGTGGTATTTAATGCGTAATAGTAGTTTATGCAACGACCATATAAAAGGGGTTATTAAAACACGAGTGTGTGTGTGTGTCTAATTATTATATATATTTAATACCTAATTATATGCCGTTGCATACACTATTTTATCTTCACTCATACAGTTGAAATAAAATAAGTGGAAAAATAGTTTATTCCAATATGGCGGATATTCTCATTGCGTATTCAAATGACAGCGCAGCGCGCGCATTCATAGACAAAGATAAATGCTGGCTCATTGACATAAGTCGCATAAGTCAATGAGCCCGCGCCAAAAATTAAAAAGAAAAAGTGTGCCATAAAAATTAAAAAGTTATTTTATGATGCAGTTGTTTAAAAATCGAAGGAAAATGTTGAACAGTAATGATTTTTTTTTAATTTTACCTATTCACGAAAAAAAAGTTTATGCATTCGTTTTTGAACTCATATTTGGAACATTAAGTTGTGAGTGTAGATAAAAATATAAAGGATAGAGTTATAGGCGTTATGCCCAATAATAAATATTCAAAAATAATAATAAAACGCGAAACGTCATCACTTACACCAAAACCAAACAAAGGTCCCAGGTACACACAAACTGTCACAGCAGAATGGAAGCTGCATCTCCCTGCTCATTACTACATTACATAATGAGGTTTGTACACCGTGTAGCCCGACCTTTATGATATATTCACATCGCTCACGTTCCAAAATGAATCTAATTACCAACTCAAAGGGTTCACAATCGTTTGAGTATAACATGTGCAAATGCGAGTCAGCCTCATTGAACATAAGCTGTTTTAGTTAATTGTAGCTACAGACAGAGGAAAGGTTTAGTGTAGTATGAAATTTTATTACACGTGCTGTTGTAAATAAGGCTTTATGACTGCTATTATTTGTATGTTAACTAAGAGGAATTGAGCAGGTAAGCTTGTGTTCTGACGGTGTAAACCAGTTTTCCAGGTCTTTTTTATTTTTATTGATAAATGGTCTTGCTCTTGTACCCGATCACGGCTCATGGTATGCGAAGGATAAGGTCTATGATGGAGCGAGCGTACCCAGAAGATGCCTTAAGGCAGTGGTACTCCCACGCGTCGACGAAACACAGCAGGCTGCTTGACTCCGACTCCTGTTGGGTCCCGAACCAGGCGGGCGTTAGACCTACCACCGCAAGGGAAGGATTGGCCAGTCCCATAAAGTGTTAGGTGAGACTGTCCAGGATGCGCCAAGCGCTCAGTTCAGTTGAGTGCCGGATGGAACAAATTGCGTTACACAAAAAGCTCTTGTTCCATGTTTGCTTGAGGTCTTGAGGCCTTAATCTTCCATTGTGTCCTGTCAACTGTCACGCTAACATTGGCTGCCTTACCTTTTATATCATTTGAATTTTCAAAATAATAAGTACCCGTTTTTTTAACTTATCTCTATCTAGTTACAAACTCATCACATTATGAACGTATAACTAGCGTTTTGAAAAATATGGTTTGATTTCAAAATTATTGAGCTGATTTTGGGTTTACCTACATGAAATAACTTAACCTACAGTCTTATTAAACATTAAAGAAACAAAAGGAATATAATAAGGATCTGTAGTTTCGGCCTATACTCATCGGAAAGATCAAGAAAAATATCGAACGATCAATCACAATTAACCTAAGAAGGCAAAACCTTCATAGCTGTGGAAAGAGAAATGTTGCCAACACGAAATTAGGTTTAAACCGATCTAGATAACAACAGCAAATGCCGTGACGTACGAGTGCCGTGTGAAACTAGCCTTATAGTAGCAACGGTCATAACTTGGTAACTGCATGCGGTAAACATGATACTGGCTTTACCTGTGAAACACCGTACAGACGACTTCACCCAAGGGTAAAATTGGCTTTATTATATCACAGGAAATGTGATCCTGTGAAAAATCATAAATTCATTTAGTTGGATGTTAATTTTGAGGTGATGCATCAGGTTCCTTAAAGATACTAGGTACATACTGCGGCATAGCAGATGTGCAAAAATCTCTTATCATTAAAATCATCATATATCAGCCGAAAGACGTCTACTGTTTGACATTGGCCTCCCCCAACATGGGATTTGCCATTATCGCCTCGCTTGGCAGGCTGGTTAGCGATCACATTGTAGCTGTAGCAATGTACCTACAGAGAATGCTGCTGCCCATTCTCTGGTGAGTCCCTTAGTCGCCTCTTACGACACCCACGGGAAGTGATGGGATGTTGCTATTCTTTAACGTTCGCCACCATACGGAACAATCAATATCATTAAAATAGTTAGGCTTTAATACTCTCAGAATGCATGTTTCACTATCACATTAAAATGATAGCACAGATCAACTATACACCTACACATAAGTCATAGTTCGGCCATGCGGGCTATTGCCAATTTATCAGATCGTATGGATCAAAGCCGCGATAGCTATCAAGTCGAATATCGATTAATGCTTCGAGCTTGATATTGTTTTTAAGTTTAAATTTTCTGTACAAAAAATATATGAGTCTACTAATTAGTTGCTCAACAGCTCAGAGGCATGTTAGTCGCGAACTGTGAAAAAAGCCCTAATTTCTAAATATTTTTGACAGATTGCGACTGACATGCGAATGAAAACTTAGTTTTTTAATTTTATTTTTTTAATTTTTGTTGTTTTTATTGACACTGACATTTTATAAATTTACATTTGAAATAGCACAGAAACGCCTAGTCACGAATGTCTAATGATGTAACTTTTCTCAACTTTAAGTGTACGTTCGTCCTGAGACTGTAGATGAAGTATCATACTATTGGCGATGGCCATTATCGAAATGCCAAAATATAAGAGATCTTGTGATATTTCGACGTTTGTCAATCCCATATTACTTATTATATTTTTGAAGTTTTAAAAAATCGCCTTTGCCACGCTACTGCTGATAGAGTTTCACTTGTGAGACTGACTCGTGTGACTCTGAGCAATAGAAATGCAGCAGTGATTTAACAAAATGGCTGCAGGCGTCCCGAAGCATTTTGGGTCACGTGATTAAACGTGATAAAATTTTCAAACAAAATTTTTACTTGAATTTGATCACTCTGCTTTTCAAGTCTGATTTAATCATTGCTACCGTTCTTAAAGATAGATCATCTACTATTTGACCATCGCCTATTAATTGGACACAAAACAAACAGCAGTTAAGTTACAGCCGCAAGAACTTGGATTAATTCGAAATTAGTATTGTATTGTCGTGTACCTATTATAGTTTATGATCTTTGTGCTAAGCTCAGTTTTAAGCCTTTGGTGTCAAACTAAATCGTTAGATACCAAAGTAATCGTTTTCTAAGGAAATGTCAGTAGTTTCATTTCTTTTATACAAAGCGATCGTTGCATTCATTTGAATGGCAAAACGTTGCCCCACTCTAGGATTTTCTCCTGTATCGTGGGTGCGTTTACAAACATAATTATAAAATCACATACACTAACAGCCAGACCCGGAACAACAATCTGTAGGCCATACAAATATTTGTTCCGTGCGGGAATCGAACCCGCAATACGCAGCACAGCAGTCAATCGCTCAACCACTGCGCCAACCGTGCCGTCAAATTAACACGACGATCACGTATTCACGCAATGATCGCTTTGTATTAAGACGGCAACTATGGCAGCTAGTTGGCTCTATTCGTAATTACACCGCAATTCCTTGTTTCATCATCATGATCTGCCTAGCCTTTTCCCAGTTAAGTTGGGGTTTGTATTTTACCTACCTACCAATTCTACTAATTTTCAAGCAACGATCGCATTCGCATCTCAATCGCAAACTGTCAAAAATGTATAAAAATTAATGCATTTTTGACAGTTTGCGATTGACATGATTGAACGTTGTTTAAAAATTAGTAGAATTGGCCCGTTGGCCTCCACAACCCTGTTACTAACACGCTTTTGCTTGGAAAGTTTTTCTCCCGTCCTTGTCACGCAAAACGTCATTTATACTGGGTGGCGCAAAATCACTGTGGCGTGACTTGCGAGTGATGTCACACGCAATAGAGTTGATAACTAAATATTGGTATTTTCATGTCTTCAGAGATATTAGGTTACTGGTATTTTTTTTTTAATGTATCTTGTGTTTTTCCCAGGTTTTGAAAAATGAAAAAAAAAAATCATTTAAATCTACCTTATTCTAAAACTATGGCTTCTTCTTCCTCTTTTACCGCCTCCTCCTTCACCAGCATTACTGCTTCGCAGAAGGAGGTGACGGCTTCCTATGCGGAGGCATAGAAATGCGAGGAGTCGCTCCGGACCATGAATTGAACTAGGGCCAGACGCGAGGGGTCGCCGTCGATCCCTTTGACGAGGACTCGGTGGTGCTCCGCACAAGCAGGGCAGACTCCTCCGGGAACGTATAGATAGTGTATAATTTTAAAATAACACGTTTCAAAAATATGACTTTAATATTAATTTGAGATGGCTTTGCTCTTGACTCTAGTCTAGGTCTGAGGTGACAGAGACAACGTCAACGATTGAATTTAAATATACTCATCGTATCAATCACGCTAACTTTTAACCAATACAAATTTACAAATGCATCTTTATGACGGCATTCTATATCCTTAAACAATAAATTGGCATAACTGTACTCATTTTAAAACCAATCACTTCTGACCCCACAATTCGACCCAATTGAACTCCAAATTATCAATAGTCTTAATCATTGAAAATCGCTTCAAAGCGATGCCGTAATAAACCTCGATCATTATTAGGCGTGCTAACGAAGTGGCCAGCTAGCTCATCCAATTATACGCTGATCCCGCCGGGTACAACTAGAGTTGCCAACCGTCCTGTTTGCCTGGGACATGTCCCGGTTTTTGTAGTGTATCGGGATGTCCTGAAGCGCAAGACAAAGTGCTTTTCAATTAGCGAATGCGACTGTCGAAATGTCTAAATATTTATAATGGATTCATCACGAGACATTTTGACAGGATTTATCAATCCCATACATTTTTGACGTTATGAAATTTGGCACCGCCACGGTACCGACATTATGCCACTTGTCTGGAGCCTCTGGTCAGTTTTTGACCAGCATCTTGGATTTTTAAAGCACCTTCGTAAGGAAGAATTTTTTACAAACTAAATAAAGTATTTGTTTTATATTTTAATAACTCGTTTTCAACTTGAATAATTTTGTATACTGTAATTAGAAAATATGATTACTTAATTATTATTATTTTTTGAAGTTAATGAAGCCTTTTATTACTACATATTAATTTGACTGCTACTCTATTAGGTACTGCGTCAGAAGAAGGCAGGGGCCGCCCGCCCGCCCAATTCCAGCAGTTAGCCCAGGATACAATATCCCAGCGCAGATTGGTGAAAGACCCAACCCAACGCTCGCCGTCCGCAGACCCGCGCCTACGGTGGCCGGGAATCGCCCTGCGACTCCTGACGCCCGGGGCGTCTCCCTATGTTGCGGCGGCTGGGGCGTGAGGGTTGTCTTTTCCTCACGAGGCCCGCCACCTCCTTCACCAGCATTACTGCTTCGCAGAAAGAGGTGACGGCTTCCCATGCCTCCTCGCTCCGGATTATAGATTGAACCAGGGCCGGACGCGAGAGGTCGCCGCCGCCGATCGCCTCGACGAGGACACAGCGGTGCTCCGCCCAAGCAGGCAGACCTCCACCGTATGCTCCACTGTGACCTCCGGGACACTGTGCCATCAAGCGTTGCTATTTTGAAACTTATAAGTAAAATATACTTAACAATGACACTTTTATATAATTACACTTTTGTGCTGACACCTTATAGTTCCTGAACGTTCCCTATTATTGCGTTCTTTTTTTAAAGTGAGTGTTTCCAACTTCAAATCCTAGTTTTTGTTTGGAGTTGGCTACCCTAGGTATAACTAACATAATTTGTGTTATGCTGAGCTGGCTAACTTTTCAGTTAGGTACCTATGTTACTTTGTTGGTAGTTTTAATGATGGCATTTGGCTTTTGATGTGGCTAAATTCTGATTCCTGTAATCCTAGTATTCTCGTTAGTTGTGCAGTTTTCGTGGCATTGACCAACTGTCCTAATAATCTGGTTCCACTTTTAATAATGTCTGTATGGATGAATATTAGTTAATTTATCGCGCCAACTGTTGAACGGGTTTCAATGGAATTTGTAACATCATCGGTATTAGGCAGACTATGGCTTCTTCCTCCTCTTTTACCGCTTCCTCCTTCTACCAGCATTACTGCTTCGCAGAAGAAGGTGACGGCTTCCCATGCCTCCTCGATCCGGACCATGGATTGAACTAGGGCCGGATGCGAGAGGTCGCCGCCGCTGACGTCGATCGCCTTGACGAGGACACGGCAGTGCTCCGCCCAAGCATTGCAAACCTCCACCGTATACTCCACGGTGTCCTCCGGGAACGTATAGATGGTGTATAAACTTAAAATAACACGTTTCAAAAATTTTACTTTTTTATTTATTTGAGATGGGTTTGCTTTTGACTCTAGTCTATGTTAGAGGTGACAGAAACACAGTCGACGATTGAGTGAGCTTACCCAGAAGAAGCCTGTTTACTTTAACTTTGAAGAGATTAAGGTTGTAACTCCCAGCCGCTTATTGTAGCTATATAAATTCAAGTTGTTGTTGTACTTCGACTCTTTTTACAGTGGCATTATGTCACTATTTCACGTAGTGTGTCAATTTAATACTTCTGAAATTCGTGTTTCTCCTAACGCGCCTTCTACGCAATTCAACAATTCTTTATCAACCAAAACTATTTCATTCCCAACACGTATCCTGAACATATCTTGATATCCCGTACAAACTACTAACGCCATTATGATAATCATGTCACTATAAATACAATAAGGTAAATATAAAAAATAATTCAGTACGTCGTTACACCGCAAGATGGCGTTATAAATAAAAGAATATCGACACTATTTTTCAGGGGAGAGGCCCCGTTAAAATATTTAGCGACCATTATTTGGTTCTGAAAAATGTGTGTCCCTTCCGCGTCCGTACTTTGTATGCAAATATGAAGACTGGGTTAGCTTGGAAATATACGGGAGAGGTGTTTGTGTGGGCATGCTGAAGATTGTGAGCGCTTGTCTTTATCATCATCATCATTCAGCCGAAAGACGTCCACTGTTGGACATGATCCAGCAGATCCGTGTCTTTCACCTGAGAGTGAATTCTATACATTTTTAAGCATCGTGTATCATCAACATTATCATCATATCAGCCGATAGACGTCCATTGTTGGACGTAGGCCACTCCCGAATGGGGAGTTTGCCGTAATTGCCACGCCTGGGTTGGCGATCGCAGTGTAGCTTTAGCAATGTTTCTACAGAGAGTGCTGCTGCCCATTCTCTGGTGAGTCCCTTAGTCACCTCTTACGACACCCACGGGAAGTGATGGAATGGTGCTATTCTTTTACGTCCGGACACCATACGGAACGTGCATAAAAAGAACCAGCGTGCAGAAAACACTTCATTTTGCCTACATTTTTGATAAATTGCGACTGAGATGGGAATACGGACGTTGATTAAAAAAAATATTAAAATTGGCCCTTAGGTCATCGGCCCACCTTATGAGAGGGCTTCGGCCTCCGGTACGCGGTCGCCATTTTAAAACCTTTCTACCCCTTCCACTATCACTGTTATGCAAGCAATGTGCCCCAATGTGCTCTTCTTCGTATGTATCAAATTAACGCTCCGTATTAAATACTTGTGCCATGCTGCATTTGACTAGACATGAAGCAGACCCCAAAATAGTTGAGAAAAGACTAATCAGATTATTTGACTTAATATTACTTGTTTACAAAGTTTTCAATATATATTTAAGAGACAATATTTATTTAATACTCAAAGAGCTATTTATTTAATTTTGAGATCAAAAGCATTCTCAAGATTATCAAAACTATTCAGGAGACCTATCAAGTTTCATTATTAAAATATTATTGGATGAGAAAATTCACCTGCCTTTGTTTTCAAGTTAAAAGAAAGTAGGCTTCGTCTGAAATAATAATAATTATGGATTTTCATTATACCTATTCACTACAGCAATTGCTTATTAAGGGCCATTTTCACAACGCCAAACTGATCGCGATCAGCGTATAAACCACGTTTATGAGCTGTCAGTGTCACTATTTTTCTATGGAATATTGACGCTGACAGCTCTTGAACGCAGTTTAGATGTACTGATCGCGTTCAGTTTTATTGGTGAAATCCACTCTTGGGCTCGTTGGGCTCCTCGTGGGATCCCGGCATTGATTCGCGGGTCGAGCAAATTTGTTATTGTAACCGTGGCCAGGGTTCTAGGTTTCCGTGTCTAAGGTTCCATCTTTCTCTGTACTGAAATTCAAAATTAGTTCAGTGATTTAGGCGTAAACCAATTCAATTTTGCTTTTATACTATTAGTTATGGCTTTCCGACCGGCCGTTTTTCCAATTTCTATATTGTAACTTTGTATATTTAAAGTGAAAATTCGAAAAAAACACCTCAAAATCTAAAAAGTCATCCATTTTTAAAACTCTCTATTACTTTCCAGTTACAACTAACTGGAAGGTTTTTAGGGCTCCGTACCCAAAGAGTAAAAACGGAACCCTATTACTAAGGCTCCGCTATCCGTCTGTCTGTCACCGGGCTGTATCTCATGAACTGTGATAGCTGGACAGTTGAAATGAAGACACATGATTTATTTCTGTTGCCACTATAACAACAAATACTAAAAACAGAATAAAATAAATATTCAAGGGGTATTTATAGGTAATGGTACGGAACCCTTCGTGCGCGAGTCGGACTCGCTCTTGGCCGGTTTCTTTTATCTTCTATAGACACTAGCCTTTGCCCGCGACTTCGTACGCGAATATCCCGTTTTTCGTTAGAATTACGGAAAATCCTCTCTTACTGCTCCCCTATATTCCCCAAGGCACCTACATTCAAAATTTCAGCTTTCTATGACCAGTTGTTCCGGGTGTGTCTGTCAGTCACTCAGTAACGGGAGAGTTTTATATACTCGTATATTGATTGCGTACGAATTTATGTTTTATTTCAACAAAGTTTTGGCTGTACCTATGGCAAAAACTATAAAGGGGACTTTTACGTTAGTTAAATCTTGTTTGCCGCATTTGCGGTCTCCAGTTTTATTTAATTGATATAAATAAAATAAAGTTGCTTTCTTAGACCACCAATATTATGAAATTAGAACCTTTTCAAACTTTTGTTTCTATTCAGCCCTCCGTTACTATTCACCCCGTTTGGGGTACTTAGTTTTGTATTAGTAGGTATCTCAGATTTCAGGTATTTTTATGACTCGCTGTGTTGCAAATCGAACATACTCTTAGTAATAAGTTGGTTTACGTCAAACTGCCTAAAAAGTTTATCTTTGCGTTTCAATATTTTCCTTACTACACAAGACAAATTAAATGTGGGTGTAACATATAATACACCTCTGCTACGCCTTCGGTAAGCTTGATTTAATATTACTTTTCTAAAATTACAAAAATCTCGATTGTTACAACAGTCCCCGCCCACAATCCACCCCCGTATCTCTACAGCTGGGACTATTGTCATGCGTTTTACGTAACACGTCAAGAAAGGATTACAATAGTGTGCGTGGCAGATAATACTTTGATCTTTTAAGGTGTTTGCATAATATACCTCAGGGTTTTATTCTGTAAACATTTCTTCCTGGTTTCTCAGATTCTATAAAAATAACGTCTTTTCAGACTGTTGTGTTGTCATATTAATATGTACCATGATATTCTTCATGAATAAAGCTAAATATTAATTTCGCTTTAGTTGTATCATCAGTTTATAACGCTCCCGGCTACTTCTCAACAACTCCGGATAAGTACCACTTTTGTTTTTTTTTAAGGATGGAAAATCATCAAAGGACTCCTTCCGCTCCGGGTGGAGCGAGAGGGAGTGTCAGACTCTTACTGACTAAAACTCATCTGTGTTCCTGCTAGTGCGCTTTGCATTCCAGGGCCGCGGTAACTCTTTCGAAAAATTCCGCAAAACTCCGGATTCCAATCCTGCCGTCATTTGAAAAGGACGTATCTACACAAAACGAAGTAACCGATTTACGACATTAAGTAAATAACCAAAGGTCGGAAATCGGTTTCTTCGTTCTGTGAGATGCCATAATCTACCAAGCGGACCTATTGCGAGTGGTAAGATATCACAATTGTCTTCAAATTAATTGATTCCAGGACGTGCCTGTTTCTTTACGATGTTTTCTTTCAGCAATTTGCAAACAGTGATGATGAAATATCTGACACAAAATAAAGGGTCTGCCACACATCCAAAATATTTTCTCCAATTCTCTGGGTGGAGCGGCAGGGAGTGTCAGACTTTTACTGACCCATCCATGGATTTAACCAGGGCCGGACGCGAGAGGTCGCACTTCGGGCGATTTAAGATCGTTTTTCACACCACGAATCGCGATATCAATGAAAAATTACTCAAAAAGCAAATTAAAAAATATCTGGCATAGTTATTTTTTGGAGCCTTCTTCATTTAAATTCTCTATTGGGACTGCCATGGCGTTGTATCGCTTCAGGAATGTTCGCGAAGGCTCGCACAGATGGTTTCCATGCCATCATGCGAAAGACAGCAACCTCCTTACTACAGCGCTTGCATGGTAGTGACAACAGCATCCTGAAAATGATAGCTGCCAGACCAGACTGTCCCTTTCAGAGACACTGGTTGGGGACAGTCATAGGTCAACTTAAATAATATAATGTGTAAAACTAACTAACAATACTAACCTACTTATACAGGGTTATAAGGGACAAACTCTGAAATATCAAATAAAAAATCAGCAGTTTCATACAAAATGCAATATTCACCCGATGAAAATGTATGAAACCGTTGATTTATTTTTTGATATTTCAGAGTTTGTCCCATAGTAAAAGTTGTTTATAATCATGAGTACTTTCACCCACTGATAGGTTATTGGTGTTTTATAAATAACCCTGTATATGCACCATTGTTACTAACACAAAAATACTAACTGAATTATGGACCTAAGAGCGGATTTCACCAATGAAACTGAACGCGATCAGTACATCTAAACTGCGTTCAAGAGCTGTCAGCGTCAATATTCCATAGAAAATTAGTGACACTGATAGCTCATAAAACGTGGTTTATTCGCTGATCGCGTTCAATTTCAATGGTGAAATTGGCCCTTAGAGTCTGAATTAAAGTTTAATTTAAATCAAAGCACTGCTGTTTACGTAAATTATGTATTAACGGACTAAGAACTCTAGTAAAGTTTTTTCCTATTTTCTTTTGATTGTTTGTATATACATGTATGACATAAAACTTTTTCTAACCTGTTTTTGCCATGATTTTAAGATTTTTACACGTTTTTGTTGTAATGGGTAAGTGAAAATTGCCTTCTTCAACAAGGCACTTGCGTGAGCGAGTTTGCATGAACAGTCTCTTGTTATTATTAAAAATAATAATATTCATTTTCCTATCACAATGCTTTAACTCAAAGCAGCATTTTAAATACACTTGCTACATGTTTTTCAAGACATTCACAAATTACTTTCTGCCTGCTAAGGGAACTAGGGCCATTAAAGTAAACTGGTGTGATTTGCACGCGCGGTTGTATTGCGACAACAATGTGAACTTAGCCTTACATAATCCTACCAATATAATGAAAATTATTATACAAATACAAAAATCATTTGTCTAGCCTTTTCCCAACTTTATTGGGGTCGGCTTCCAGTCAAACCGGATTCAGCTGAATACCAGTATTTTACGTGGAGCGACTGCCTAACAGACCTCCACAACCCATTAACTGGGTAAGTAAAACTGTACTTCTTGGCAAGACTGAAGTCAGATTTTTCTGGCTTCTGACAATCCGTAACGACTGCCAAAGATCTACAAATGACAGCCGGGACCAACGGCTTAACGTGCTTTCCGAGGCACGGAGGAAACTCGATATGTTAAAATGGTCACCCATCCACAGACCGACCCCGGCAAGCGTTGCTTAACCTTGAAGATCGACCCGTGCGACTGAAATATATCCAAAAAAATACATATACAAAAATACAAATACAAAATAGTTTTTTCTGACATAGAAAATTACATTTCATATATTCGTGTTTGGAGACTCCTTTTAAGCAAATAATGCCTGTATTAGAAGGCTCCGCTCTTTCACATCATTGTCGTACACTTACTAATGTTAAAAAAAATATATAAAGGTTTGCATATGTTGTTTCGATGTTTATAATCAATCAGGCTTAGCCGTTTAAGAAAGGATTTGGAGGAAATTGTAATTGCAACGCAATTACGTTACTCATAAAATTTGTAAGATGGCAGCACATGTCCTTGCTACTACAAGTTAAAGTGTAATCTCTCGGGCGAATCAGATCGTTTAATTGTCATCGAACGTCACTTACACTCTTTCACAATCGAAAGGAATTCCAGATCCATAGCTTCATAATGCTTTGAAATTCGTCTGCTAGACAATTTTAAACACGCAATGATTACTGTTGAAATGACAAAATGGAAGAATATGTTGTGATCAATCGCATGATTTTGTATATTACGCAATTATGCTTCTGGATTATGATAAAAATAAATTTTAAATAAATAATAGTAGTACATACATTCCAAGGGTATACCTACGTACCTTTGGTTAAAAGCTAGTTAAATATATAAGCACATATTGTTCAGAAAGAATGTGATAATACCAACTTCTTGGATAATACCTCGTTTACGACTTCACCTGATATAGTATGACGTCAAACAAAATATAATGGCTTTCTACTATTAAATATATTTTGTTCAGCATTTTCATGTTCTGTGTGGTGTCAGGTGGCCTTTCAAAGCACCTCGGGTAGGCGATAAAAGTTTTACATACATTTTTTCGTAAGAATGTGGAATAAAGAGGGCATGGCTCATCTACGCTCGTATAAATACACTATCATTTTCCGTTGGCTTAGCTTCCTTTACCTATAATATTACAGAAATCCTGCATTTTCCGAGGTAAAAAGAACTAGTTTATGACACTCGGCAATTTATTGTGCAGCTTTTATGTGTCAGTTAAAAAATTCCGTTCTCATACCAGTTAGTACTTCCCGAGATTTGGTATTTTTGCAGCGGCATCAATACCGCTACAAAAATCAACGTAGCAGAATCTACATCGCAACAATAAGACCCGCAACGCCATCTATTCCTACAGCTAGGAACTAAAATAACGAAATCCTGAATCGCGATAACAAAGTTTACCGTGCGATTCGAACAGATACAACAGCCTGAATTTCAACTATCGGGCAGTTGCCCACCGGACACAACAACCGTCCGGTCGGAAGATCCTCCCTCTTCAATGGAGGTATGTAGGACTTTACTCTCTGTACCGCTACCTCCATATCCTCAATGTCATATTGGTTCAGCTAAACGCCGACTGCTTTGAAGACTACAGTCTTCAGTGATTCATCTGATCGACAAGTTAGTTGATACTAGATAAAGCTTATACCAGTTGGAGACGTAAGTTGGTTCCGTATGGTGTCGGACGTAAAAGAACAGCACCATCCCATCATTTCCCGTGGGTGTCGTAAGAGGTGACTAAGGGACTCACCAGAGAATGGGCAGCAGCATTCTCTGTAGGTATATTGCTACAGCTACACTGCGATCATGTAAACTACACTCCCAGGCCTATGTATGTTCAAGCAGATAATTATAATACTATAATAAGCCTAGATTAATATTTATACTGCTGAACCATATGTACACTTTTGTAAACTTATTATTATTTCAATAAATTTTTATTATTATTATTTATTATTATTATGTCCAGCAGTGGACGTCTTTCAGCTGGTATGATGAAATTGGAGACGACGATATGACAATGAATCAAAACATTGGCAAAACTAATTCAGACGAATACGTTGTCTTGTATCACAGATTTGATGTCACTATCTGCAACACAGATAGTAGTCACTATCCTTGACTAGTTAGATTATTTGGCATTTTATGTAATTGGAAAGTTTATTGTTTATTTCGATGACAATTTAAAATAGTATTTCCATTGTTTTCAATTTTATTGTCGTATCGATGTCTTCACATTACATCATCTACCTTCGAGGCTTTAATCATTTTGATTAAGTAATTAGAAAGAAACTGTTGAGTCTTTTTTCCGAAGAAAACTAAATAATTTTGACATGTTTAGTTCATTCGCCTACACTCGTAACTCTTATGGAAATAAGATCAAGATTTCGGTTTTGATTCTACAAAAGAAAATACAAAATGGACGTTTAATACTTCGGGTTTCACAGTTTAAGTGCAAATAGACACTTCAAGAAAACTTTGAGAGTTTCAATTTCAAACTTTAACAGTAGGTACCATTAAAGTCTATTGTGCCTTTTAACATTGTTAGTCTACCAACCTTCATAGGTTATTGTCTAGGATGTTGTCTCAAACGTTTTAATCTGCATGGTGGATGAGCGGGCCATATACGTTCAAGTAATTTGATCAAACAGGTTGGTTCAAACTGTTTTATCAAACTGGCATGAATCTGTGGGAAAATATGATAAAAAATGAGTCAACAAATACTTCATATTTCTAAAAAAAACGAAAAGGACGTATCTACACAAAATGAAGTAACCGATTTACGACATTAAGTAAATAACCAAAGGTCGGAAATCGGTTTCTTCGTTCTGTGAGATGCCATAATCTACCAAGCGGACCTAGTGCGAGTGGTAAGATGTCACAATTGTTTTCAAATTAGTTGATTCCAGGACGTGCCTGTTTCTTTACGATGTTTTCTTTCAGCAATTTGTAAACAGTGATGATGAGATATCTGACACAAAATAAAGGGTCAACCGTGTCCGGTGAGTACCTGCGTCAGGTGGAAGATGAGGACGCCGTGGCGCCTCTCCAGCCACTCCTCAAAGAGGGGCACAATCGCCTGAGTATTTCCAGTGTTATAAATTTTATTGTCGTATCGATGTCTTCACATTACATCATCTACCTTCGAGGCTTTAATCATTTTAATTAAGTAATTAGAAAGAAACTGTTGAGTCTTTTTTCCGAAGAAAACTAAACAATTTCGATATTGTTTCATATTTCTATTTGATCAAATAGTTTGAACCAGCCTGTTTGATCAAATTACTTGAAAGTTTATGGCCCGCATTAGATAAACACTTGGGCCCATATTTCAAAACGTAAATCCAACTCAACTCGAACTCCAACTCCAACATGAGCGCAAAAATGTCAATGAAAGCTTGTCTAATTGACGTTTTCGTACTCGAGAGATGAGCAAACAAACACAAAAGCTTCAATTTATGACAAGCTCCGATGGAGTTGGAGTTCACGTTTTGGAATGTAAGTATTGGACTCATATATGACAGTAGACCATCAAAATTATCATCATTGTTTCAGCCGAAAGACGTTCACTGCTGGACAAGCCTTCCCAAGTCTTACCAAACCGAGCGGTCCTGTGCAGGCCGTATCCAGCGGACTCCTGAGGCTTTCAACAGGACATCGGTCCACCTTGTGAGAGGCCTTCCAACGCTGCATCTAGTCTCTCACCAGTACGCTGTAGTTGTGCCAGAAACTTTCTACTCCTTCGACTGTACGATCTGTGAGCAACGTGTCCTTTCCACTGCCACTTTGGCGATTATTAAGTTCGGCGACCCATAGCGCAGAAGCTAAACGCCTAAGCAATTTATCAACCCAGCCAATTTTAGAACCAGTGGGTTTAATCTATATATATAAAAATGAAACCCGTTTTCCTTGGTCACGGCATCACGCGTGAATGGCTGGACCGATTTCACTAATTCTTTTTTTGTTGTGTTTGTTATTGTCAGGAGAAGGTTCTTATGAAAAAAAAAAATAATAAAAAATTGCGCGGAAAATTAGAAAATTTAAGAATCCTTAGGGTAGGTGTAGGGTAGGTGTAGGGTAGGTGTAGGGTAGGTGTAGGGTAGGTGTAGGGTAGGTGTAGGGTAGGTGTAGGGTAGGTGTAGGGTAGGTGTAGGGTAGGTGTAGGGTAGGTAGGTAGGTAGCCAGTTGGCGGGAGCGAAGCCGCGGGGGACAGCTAGTACAAAAATAAAAATGTTATTAAAATATCTCTTAACCTTTCCTCATCAACGTAATGCTATCAAACTAATCCGTCGTGGGAAGATTGCCTTAAAATAGCCAGCCTGTAGCTCCACCCACTCCTTTCAGTAAATAGCGTGAAGCTAAGATTAAAATGGCGGTGTAAACACGTGCGGCTTGCGTGGTTGGCGGTAATATACGACGGTCAGCTTATGTGGCCGCGGTTAACACCGTAGTGTACCACGTTGGATGAACCTTTTATTTAGCAAGCTCAACGAACGCAGGAATAATCACCAAGGAGGTTTTCACACCATTAAGTGGTCTCGGCGCTTTAGGACAATGATTCCGGAGGAGGGCTCTATACAGCTCACCGATACCATCGTAACTTTTTCCAAAAACTTAAATCTGTGTTATCTTGATGGTAATTGTTGGGTACGCTAGCAGAAGTCACAATTTTTTATATAATTGAAGTGTAAACAAGCTGATCTTTCCTTCTCTGTCGTGGTCGGCATGATAAAGTGTCATCATTCTGCATTCATTTTAAAATATTTATTTATTTAAAATTTATGAACAAAACGGACTTAATGCAACAAGGCATTCTCTACCAGTCTACTTTTGGGTTACCAAGACTACACTGTGGTAGGTGTACAACCAATAAATAACAATATCAAAAAAAAAACTTATCACACTTTACGTATCTGTCTTAGAACTTGTGAGTTAAATCTTTTATTATCGTCACCTTCTTAGTCTATAATTAACGGCACTGTAAAGAACATGAGCTATTTGTTTTGTTACTACGAGTATAACAATAAAATTAAATGCTGTAAAAGGGCAGTTTTAACATTATCACCTTCGCTTCGGTGTGAATGCAGTCTGTTAATCTGACGTCGCAACGTTTTTCCAATAGCTTACATTCATGTCGGATAGCTCTATGAGAACTTATAGACACAGTCATGTAACATTGTAGGGGAAAATGTTTAAAGTGAATAGGTTTCCTCTATTAAATTGTATCAAAATGGCGTACTTACATATATGTTTTCTTGGAATTACTTACCAAGTACTAAATTATGGTGAAAGTTCCAAAAACCATGCTTGTGGTGTTAATTGTACTGAAAATGACGAAGACTATGGTAGATTCCAGATAAATGTGCAATAACGGTCATTGACCCACATACATTTATTGACTTTTTTTAAATTTTAACTCTTTCTTTCTTAAAAACAGAAATAAAGACTTAGAGTAGTCCTGAATCTACTTCTATCGTGATCCTTTATGTTCTCTAGTAATGTAAAATGGTTCATAATGTATTATTCGGGTATCTACGAAGGAATATTAGGGAAAGGTCAATGTACTTTATTGTGAGTTTATCTGGCACCTACTATAATTATATTATGTGTTGGGAGACATAAAACATATTTAATATACGTAGATATAATTATCACTGCCAGGGTTGCGGATGTTGTTCGAAAGAGTTAGTACGGCCCTGGAACGCATAGGGCACTACGAAGAGCACGGATGGGTTTTAATCAGTAATCAACCTACATGGCTCTCATATGTTTTGACCAGGGGCTCGAGACAAGTGTGTGTGTGTGTCAACGGTAGCGTGGCGAAGGCGATTGTCAATACGTCAAAAATGTATGGGATTGACAGATGCTATCGAAATGTCACGTGATCAAATCCCTAAATTTTGGCATTTCGTCAGTCGCATTCGCTAATTGAATGGCACATTGTCTAGGGCCTCAGTACAATTGTATGGACCTCAAAAGAGACTGTCCTCTGAGTTTGTTTCGGTGTTTCTTCTCAGGGTAGTCAGCTAGGAAGCACCGGCCTCATCTAGTTTAAAAACAACCGTATAAAATGACATGTAAAAGTGTTATTTACAACCTACTTACAAAATAAATATCATTTATCATATGCTGACACTCCCTCCGTCATTTGATGATTTCCCACCCAAAAAAAAAAAAATCCCAGCCTTTAGTAAAATTCATTTGCTTCTGTAAAATTCCAAATGCAAAAACTCGTATCTACATTTTTTTCCCGACTCGGAAATCGATCTCAGGATTTCATGCCTGATGTAGTCTTTTAACGTCAAGTCTCCCTTGAATTTATCAACAATTTTAACAATAACTACTAAAACAACAAACAACACTAGAACCCTTCTTTCATGACAACGTCAAAGAACTTACATTACTAAAGCAAAACTAGTTCAAAAGCCTTTACAATTTCGTAGACATTAATTTTAACAAGTACGGAGAATCCTCAAGACCAAAACTTCAAGTTAAAATGGTTGTTGTAATTATTTTTGTAGAATGTTGTCAAAAGACACTTGGGATTTTGTTGTTTACTTACAAAATGTTGATTGTATAGTAAAACTTTTTGAAATGTGTTGTGTTTTTGTATAGGCCTTGGGTGTGAAAAACTACTTAGTGATATTTGCTTCAGAAACGTCTGCACTTTCTTTGTGCTATACGCATTGACTTAAATAGTGACGCCACAAATAGGCACGTCGAGACCAAAGGAAACGGGATCCTTTCTTTTCGCATAATGTTCTTTGTCCTAATATACTTCGGCATAACGATTTTGGCACAATTTATTTTGGCATAATAATACTTCGGCAAAATTTTTTTTAGGCATACATTTTATGTTGGCATAATCATCTTAAAGACTAATTTGTTTTGGCATAAATTTGATTCGCATAACGTTGGTAGACCTAATGACTATTATAATTATCGTTAGTTTCTGTAACAATTAAATAATATTTTTGGTTAAAAATTTAATATGCTGTACAACAAAAGTTAGTGACAGAACCGAATTGCTGCAAAACCGACTCCACGTAGTCTTGTTTGTTCTACCCCTAGAGTGTAATTTAAAATCGCGTAGGCGCGTGGGGCCGCCGGAGGCCCGCAGCGCCGGAGCCGTGACAAAAACCCTGCCTGCTGCATGTTGCATGCTCGCTTGAATGCTGCATGCTGCATGCTTGCTTGCATGCTGCATGCTTGCTTGTTTGCTGCATGCTTGCTTGCATGCTTGCTTGCATATTGTATGATATTATGCTTAAAAAAGTTATGATTTAGAACTTTATGCTTAATAAATTTATGCTTTAGAATATTATGCTTAATCATTATTATGGTTAGAGAAATTATGCTTAAAAAAATTATGCGTAAGCTGTTATGCGTAATTATATTATGCGAAAATATAATTATGCCAAACAAAATTATGATATGTTATTATGCAAATGGATAGGGAACCAAAGGATATCCCTCGCGTTCGGCAACCTTCAGGAGCGATCGTGTGCGCGTGTCATTAAAATGCCGCGTTTTTTTTATGGTGAAAACGGACAAGCAAACTTTCGGATCGGAACGCTCACTATTACATGGTTTTTAAATATAAAGTTGGTGAACCCACATGTTCCGGTTATATTTAAAACCCCTATAAAACTATGGATAATGTTATGTATTATGTGTTGTTGTTAATGTGATCAGTCATATGCTTAACTTAATTTTTGCCCGAAAATCTGTCAACTTAACTGAACAACCAGTGACGTATCCATAATAGAACAACAACGAGCGCTTGTACAAGTTTCAGTTGATTCACAAGCGGTCACCCGTTCATTCAATGTTCACGGTCGAGTGCGTCGCTCGCCTCAGTGCTCGCAGACTTGTTGATACATCGCCGGTTTTAACTCGCACGTAAATAGTCGAGTAGGCGAGCTAGCTTGCCAGTTTAAACGAGCATGATTGAGTGGCGTTTGTCGTGACCGTCAATTGTTTAGACACGGATTGCAGTGTGATATTCTTTTCGTGTTGGCATCAGAGGGCCTAGCACGGATGTTTTGACGTAAGTAACGTACCTAACATGAAACTTTAGTATAATAATATTTATCTAAGAGAAGCTCGTGGCTAAATCATTACAGCCGCATGAACCGCTTCTCAAGGTTAAGCAACGCTTGCCCAGGTTGGTCTGTGGATGGGTGAGAAATTTATGCTTCCTCCGTGGCTCGGAAAGCACGTTAAGCCGGGCTGTCATTTGTAGATCTTTGGCAGTCGTCACGGATTGTCAGAAACCAGAAAATCTGACAACAGTCATGCCAAGAAATACCGTTTTACTCAGATAATGGGTTGTGGAGGTCTTGAAGGCAGCCCCTCCACGTAAAATACTGGTATTCATATGAATCCGATTTGACTGGGAGCCGACCTCAATATAGTTATCTACACTCACAACTATAAACACGTACTATAAACACGTACTTTATTTTCCTGGATAGGTAAAATTAAAAGAAAAACCATTAAATAACAGTTCAACATTTTTCTTCGATTTTCAAACAAAGGCATCATAAAATAACTTTTTAATTGATTGGTGCTTATGGGCTCATTGACAAAATGTAGAAAAATAGTGTCATTGTCTACGGATGCGCGCGAACAATTTCCCGCCATACCGCATTATTTTTTCCGTGTTGGAATACATGCTTAAGATCTTTTTACTTTTAGTTTAGAGTGAGCGTGCCCAGAAGTTGCCTTAGGGCACTGGTACTCCCATGCGTCGAAAAAACACAGCAGGCTGCTTGACGCCGGAGTCCGGTGAGAGGGTGGTCGCGAACCAGGCGGGCGTTAGCCCTACTACCGCAAGAGAAGGATTGGTCAATCTCATAAGGTATAGTTGAGACTGCCCAGCATGCGCCGAGCACTCGGTTCAGTTGAATGCCTGATGGAACAAATTGCGCTACACGAGGAGGCTCCTTCATGCATCCCGCTTCATGTATCTACTGAAAAAGCGTTAAATTTTAAGTCAAAAACAAGAATATAAGACGACATACACAAAAACAGATTGTCAATATTCGATAACAGCCTCCGTTTCCGCATTCAGTCTCAAATAGATGAAGTTGAAGAATATTGAAATATCTGTAAAGTCTGGCTCACAGTGCAATTGCGCGGATGTCGACAACACGTACCGATATACATTCGACTGTTAAGGACGTGAGCAGACTGCCTGCAATTCGAAGCACTGATTCTATCGATTATGTGGAGGAATACCTCGTGTTAGATGAAAAGGTCAGCTGAAATGATGTTAAATCGGTTTTCGTGACATTAAATAAAAAAACTGTTTTCGTGACATTAGATTTCTATAAATAATAGTATGTGATGGGGTTGTGTTGCACCTCTTTTCCTGGAAATGGCAGAGGGCTAGTAAACGCATCTACGAACGTATGTACGTTGCGTGCCAAAATCAAAATAAGTGGGATTGGTCAAGTCGTATGTCAAACAGGACATGTGCAAAAAGAACCACCGAATGGGTCCCATTTCTGCCAGGGTTGCGGAATATGTTCGAAAGAGTTACCGCGGCCCTGGGAAGAAAGGCACTAGGAGGACTAAGGGTGGGTTTTAGTCAGTAAAGAGCGGGAGGGGTCATTTGATGATTTCCCATCCTATAAAAAAAAAAAAAAAATGGGTCCCATTTAATGCCAGACGATATTGCGGCAGACCAAGGTGAAGATGGCAGGACGAGCCTTCCGAAAAGACAGGCAGTCCTAGCAAAGGACAGAGTTATGTCGAGAGAGGACTTTGCCTAGCAGTGGGACAAAATAGACTAGATAGATTATAGACATGCCTCTACCCAAATATACGAGTAGACCTAAAAAACTAAATGAGCATCTTCAGTTCAAATCTGTCTGGTTCTTACTGTCTGGACTTAAATTACAATGGTATGGCAACGATAGGCTCGTCGAGTCGAAGCTAAACTCGAACTAAATTCGACGTCATTCGACAACACCGATTTCATCGAGAATACCTCGAAAGGTAGATTAGAGGTGTGAAAAGGGCATTTTTACCAAATTACCAGATTAATATCGTTTTGTATAAGACTAAAAAAGCAACAAAAAATATAGTAACCTTTTAAAAATGTATTCTTATAGACGGCTCAAAACACTACCATACTACCTATTGGCTAAAAACAACACACTTACATATAAATCCTCACGGATACATTGTCTGGGGAGAGTAAAGGGTTGTTTCAAATCCCTAACGGCTAAATCCACACCGTGACCGTCCTAAGAACATAAGGACGCTTCGGATCTCCCGCACCGATGCCCGGGTAACGTACCTAGTAAAGATGTCCCGGGGGTAACAAAGTCGGTTCCTGTTGTTGAACCTTTAGTTGATATTTTTATGGTGTTTCAGACAGTGTTAAGTTGGTTGATTATGTTATGTTATGGATATACTAACTACTTGTAAATATAATACACGAAAGAAAAAAAAAAAAAAATTGAGTTTATTGGCATTAAAACACGCAAGAGAAACCTTAAAATTAAACAAAATAACAAGACTGATAATGCCAAAAGGGCCTCAGCTCAGCATTATGCCAGATGGCAACGCAAGGTATTCCACCTGACGCTGATTTTCAGCTGCAACCCACGATCAGTGCCATACGCTCGAAAACAAACACATATTAAAATAGTTTCAAATATTTTGTACAAAAACCAACTAAAATAAAATATTGCAACATGTAATTTAAAAAGAATATAATGGATAATGAATTACTTCATTAAGGCGGGGGCGGTTCGCTGGACTAAAATACATTATAGGTACCTAATACAATATTAAAACGCAAAAATGAAAAATTTATAAAATTTATGGAATTTTTTTAAATTATACTTACTTAGAAGTACGTATTGGTTTTGTTAGAATATGTTTTGTTGAATATTACCTAAATTGTTACGTTCTTGGTAGATAAAAATGTACCAGGGGGGGCATTCTACTAATTTCTAAGCATCGTTCACATTTGCATCTCAGTCGCAATCTGTCAAAAAAGCCTCAATTTCCATACATTTTTCACCGATTGCTCCTGTCATGCGAATGCGTACGTTGCTTAAAAATTTGTAGTATTGGCTCTGTGATTTCTTCTTTGACCTTCCTCCAGCTTTCCATAACCTCAACATTATGTTGATATAGGTAATATGTAAATAAAGACAGAGATAACGCTCACAAACTGGGTTGTGACAGTGGAATGGTCAGTCGTCCCTTGTAATACTGGAACTCTGGAAGCATTTCCAGTAAGATTGAAAGGCCAAAAACAGTTAAGGCTATGCAAATTATTTTGAAGATTTAAAATTCATCTGGTAGCTTCATTGTTTACTTATCCGTCATCAACCCATAACAGTCAACTGTTGAATACATGCACCTCAAAAGGGTATTTGACCTGCATGAATAGATACTTATTTGAAATTTGTAACTAAAATAGGACGAGTCGTGGAAGAATAAATCATTTAAATTTATTCTTTCACGAATCGTCCTATTTTTGTCCGATGGAAAAACAGAGAGGTTGCACGCTTTTGAACTTATTCTTCTATCCTTATCACGCTAAACGTCGCGTCGTTTGTGCAAATTCAGTATAATTTGTTTTTACTGTGTTGCCTTTTCTCTAAGTTTTGAGAAATGTAATAAACAAATCCAGTCAAATGCATAATTACTTAATCATTCATATGCTCGAAAAGCAATATGATATTCAAAACTAATAACTAAAAAAAGAGTAACAAAACATTCCAACGCATCGTTGTCAAATAACATGCAAAAATGTTATGCACTGAAATAAAATGCGTTCAAAAACATGACATTTCATGTTTATATTATGTAGAAGGTACATAACAACAAAATGATGTTCAGCTGCATTTCAGTAGCGTTTTAAATATGTTCCCTTTTCAGAACATACTCGTATACAGTTGCATAGCTCTCTCTACAAAATGTACTATCAAAGCTAATTGGCAAAAACTGTTGTTGAAACATGTTCTGCGAATATTTACTGAAAACAAGAGAAAAACCGACATTTATGCATTGTATTGGTCGTACTGCGAGTTTGCAGTTACTAGACTAGGGGATGTATTTGTCCTGTGGACTGTAGAACCACTTTTGAGGAACATATTAGTCCCTGCCAGATTTTAAACCAACCCTTTGTTTAACATCTGGCATGGACTAATACGGCAACTTTCAGTGTACCTAAGGATAAATAATATTAAAAAAAACTTTGTCTTCAGAGTGGTTTCTAGGTGAATCTAAAAAACACAGATTCAATTACTGTACGGAAAAACTTACTTTCTGGAGACTCGGTATTCAGGTAAATGGGTGGTCATCGGTCACGTACTAACCTCGGTTGAAGATCGGCTGTTATTCTGGTACTTGAATTATCCTTAGATAGGGATATTTCCTGACTAAAAAAATATGAGTATATTTAGTTCCTTAGATTAGACTATCGAAAAATATTGTGGGTACCTATACGTATTTTTTATTTAATCAAACTAATCAAAAAATACGAATATAAAACGCATCTAAGTGGGGGCTTGTGACGTCATTTTCCGGTAAAAAGTGTATCGGTCTATGACGTCACACGAGTTTTCAACGTAAAAAGAAAAAATACGTATTCAATATTTTTTAGAAATCTATCTGACAGACTAATTAGATTTTTTTCAGGAAAAATCCCTATTATATTTACTTCTGTAGTCTATGAATTCTATTTTCATCTTCATTCTGTCCATTCTCTTCTTTTCTTATTCTTCGTTTATCAATCAGCCTATTTACTTTTCTTATCTTCAATAAACTTCACAATTTACCTCAATGAGCTCACAAAAACGTAATCGGGCAAAAGTTGAGCTAATTCTTGATGTTACCATCAAAAATGGTGGGAGAAGTCATCCGTGAAATGTTCAGTACACCGTTACTAATAGGACATGCCTACTTCAAGCGATCCATATCGTATGAATATTGTTAGGTATATATTACACTAGCCGCAACCCGTGGTTTCGCTCGCGTGTAAAGGTTAATTCACACAAACCCTGGCACGTGATGTACCTCGGCCCGTGCACGTCCCGGAAATGTGTGGATCAACTTTTAGACGGGAATTATCCTAAGGGGGTTTTCCGGTTGAATTTTTTAAAACAATCTCTTTTTAACCGACTTCAAAAAAAAAGGAGGAGATTCTCATTTTTTTTTATAATTTTTGTTACCTCCTTCTACTACCATCTACGTCATTTATGAACCAATTTGAAAAAATTTTGTTTGTTGGAAATTTCTCGCCGGTCCCATTGCAATTTTATCAAAATCGGTTCAGTAGTTAGGTTTTTAAATCCCAATAGCTGGAAAAGATATGTAGAATAATAATTATCATCCATGTAAACGAAATTGCGTATTTTGCTTTCCTGTGACTTTTCAGTGGTGTTGTTGTTAGGGTACCATTAAAAGTGAAAAATATAAAACTTTTACACAAAAAAAAAACCGACACAAAAAAAAACACCAAGTACAAAGTAAAAAATAATTCTAATTTCGGAAGTCGCAATTAAATTACGAAGGAACAAGCAAAAACACAGACTTCCGAATTAGAGTTATTTTGTACTTTGTAGTGTTTTTTCTAAGTCAGTTTTTTTGTGAAAAAGTTTTTTTTTGGATTTCTATTTTTTCCCTAATGTATGTTAGCTACCTAACATCACCGTTCAATATAACCTGCATATTATGTGGTATTATATACTTGTGCTCTTTGGAAATGTCTTGAGTTATGTGAACTATGTTGTGCGTGGGAATTTGATGCAGGCATGTGAATACGTATTAAGTGATCGTGCAAGTATAGGATGCTTGACTGATAAACGTAAGTAGATAAGCAGGACAAGGCATTGAAAGAATGTTTATTTATTAGTAAAAAAATACTTGTAGGAGTCTGACAGACCCCTCCTTCCTGGAAAGGACAGAGGGGTTTGTCAATTGGATCGGCCTGTTTTGTTCTGTACATAATTATCACCGTGAAAGTTTATGCAAAGTCAGTGTGAAAGGAACTGTAATTTCTCCTCTAAAGCTATGGGTTGACTGCTCACCTCAAGCTCACTTCACTTTAGTTTTCATTGTGAGTTATTTACAGAATATCGATACAGTACTTGCTAAGATTAAGATATATTTTTTCAAATATCCGGTGGTTTAGGCTATGTAAAAAAATAATCTGATATCATACTAGCTTCTACGCGAGTTTATGTATGAAAAGGCAACGCAATAGGTCTGTGACATTTCTGAATGCCTCTTGCTCTTGTACTAAGTATTAGAGATAACCACGTGAAAGAACTCCGATTTTGATATCGAGTAACCATTGCGGGCATTGCCCCTCAAATCAAACCCTACTATCTAACAGCCAAAATAAAAATAAATGTAGGCAATTATTCGACCACCGTAAAGTTACACGAACAGAATCGCCAATAAAAAGTCCAATTATCGACCCTCGGAGATCGCAACTTGTTGCGGTGGAAGAGCCAATTTTGAAATCAGATAGACTGCGTATTAAGGGTAGGGTGGGATGCGGAAAATATTTTTTATTTGGTCATAGTTTTTCATCATCTGCCTAGCCTTTTCCCAACTATATTGAGTTCGGCTCCCAGTCAAACCGAATACCAGTATTTTATGTGGAGCGGCAGCCTAGACCTCAACAACCCATTAACTGGGTAACACGGTACTTCTTAGCAAGACTGTAGTCAGATTTCCTGGCTTCTGACAATCCATAACGACTGCCAAAGATCTACAAATGACAGCCGAAACCAACGGCTTAACGTGCTTTCGAGGCACGGAAGGGGATTCAGCTGAATACTAGGATTTCGGTCATAGCTTTTACGAACCGAAAAAAAAACGGAGTCAAGCAGCCTGCTGTGTTTTGTCGACGCGCGGGAGTACCAGTGCCTCAAGGCATCTTCTGGGCACGCTCGCTCCATCATAGACCTCATCCATCGCTTTCCATCAGGCGTTACCGAGGTCATGAGCTAGCCCATTCCGCAATAAATAAGAAAAAAAGACCTTAATAGTAGGCAATACAGGTCGAGTGGTATATTCGTTGCTTACGTTGTGAAGTACCAGTAGTTGTGTAGTTCAATTGGGTTATGGAAGAGTCCACAACCCAGTGTACTGGAAAACACAACCAATACTCGCCAAGACTGGTTGACACTTTTGGGCTTCTCGGCAACCGTAACGACTATCGATGACCTACAGGTGACAGCCAGGACGTATGGCTTATCCTGCTTTACGAGGGGGTCTCGATATTTAATGGATGGTAACCCATTCAATTTTCAATTGGAAAGTTTATTCGTAGATATCAATCTACGAATACCTACACTTTCCAGGGTTACAAGCGGCTGGTTTTATTGAGCCATCACGAGTTCCGCGACCGAATTTAATTCACGAATTTAAAGAAGAATAAAAGGATTTAATTTGGTAACCGTAACATTTGGTACTCTGATCGACATCCTATCTCACAAAAACAGTTGATAAATCTTCCCCTTAACTGACGAACTATTTGCATTCAGTTTGGATTGGCAAACGAGCCCCGATCACCGTAACGATTTCACTATATTGGTGCTTTTCCAACCTAAAAATATCTATCGAAAGTAAACAGACTAGGTATCTGTGTACTAGGTCGTTTCCATGCCAATTGCGCTGGTCTACACAGTATGATCTATTGGTAAATGTCGTTACTGGTCAAAATGTTTCCTTAAAGGTTATGTTTTGATGAATCGAAACTACTTTTCCCTTTGTGACTAAATAATAACAGCCGCACGGGTCAAGCTTCAAGGTTAAGCAACGCTTGCCAGGGTCGGTCTGTGGATGGGTAACCATCTTACCATATCGAGACTTCTCCGTGCCTCGCAAAGCACGTTAAGCCGTTGGTCCAGGCTGTCATTTGTAGATCTGTCATTCGTTACGGATTGTCAGAAGCCAGAAAATCTGACTCTAGTCTTGCCAAGAAGTACCGTGTTACCCAGTTAATGGGTTATTGAGGTCTGGTAGGCGCTCCACGTAAAATACTGGTATTCAGCTGAATCCGGTTTGACTGGAAGTCGACCCCAATAAGGTTGGGATAAGGCCAGGCAGATGATAATGTTGTCATCATAGTACGTTCAGTAGATCAAAATTGCTAGCTGAATTTTAATGATTTGGTATATTACTTCTATTGAGGACTGAGATGACGAAATGAACACAGCTTTTTTTAATCGTTTTCTGTTATTAAACTGAAGAATTATGGAACAACGTTACATCACACAACTGTACTCTTCGAGGTTAGGCCTGAATTATACAGAAAAGACGTAGTGAAGACGCGGTACCCAGGCGTAAGGCACGATGCCGCTTCAAAAAGTTTCAATATAAAATGTAGGTAGGCGACACGTCGTGAATTATACACAAACGGCGCGGCGCAGGCACGCCGCTTTGTTGCCTGCGGCGCGTCGCTAGCAGTCACGAATGGAACGGCGCGCAAGGAGCACGTCGCTTGTTAAACGGTATGAGCAGTTTTCACCAACAAAAAAATGCGATGCAAAGAGGAAGACATGCTACTGCAACCAAATCAGCCTGTATAATGATGCATCGTAACGTCGCTTCGACTCTATATAATTTAAATCGCATCTGCGCCTTACCTGTCCCACGCCTGCGCTGCGCCTGCGCCGCGCCTTCTTCTTAGACCTGAATTATACAGAAAAAGCGTGGTGAAGACGCGGCGCAGGCGAGGCGTAATTCTGTATAATTGAGGCCTTACGCCGTTTCTGTATAAAGGCCTTTGACAGAGGATCTCTATAGTGTGGTAGTAATATTTGAGGTCCATGTAATAGGAGGCGAGCCTTTTTGTGTCAGCCGTGGAGAAGTCTAGTCCTAGAGTACCAGAATATTCCAGTTGAAATAACCAAATGATACCTTGCCCTTCCCCAGGAATTGAAATCCTACACAAACAAATCAGCCTGTAATATAAATGAAACTATATTAAAATTCATAAGACTTTCAAATCTCGCTACAAAGTGCTTGGGCGCCATAAAACGTTAGACGCAGATATATTAAAACAGAACTATCAGCCGACCCTTTTCCAAGATGGCGGAAAATTTCATCCTCAAATAAGCCGAATTTCCCGACAACGCGTTTCGAAATCTGATAGCTTCTACCACAGAGCATCGAGACACCCCGGCGGCTACAGCTAGAAACGGTATTATCAAAACTTACATACAAACCAAGCATGTAGAGAGTCATAAAAATACAACCGAATTGAGAACCTCTTCCCTTTTTTGAAGTTTGTTAAAAACAGTAAATCATTATGTTTGTCAAACCACAGCCTCTACATACTGCAGCAGCCGATTCACTCATGGTGATCTTTGTATGTCACTTTCGTCAATTTAGGGAGATATCCTGGCAAAAATTTTGAGTTTCAGGTGTCGCATTGTTGTAACGATTTGTGTATACTATGTCTATAAACCGAATGGTTCAAACCTTAACGCGGGCCATACACGCTCAAGTAATTTGATCAAACAAGCTGTTTCAAACATTTCTATCAAATTATCATGAATTTCTGTGGGAAAATTTTATCAAAAATTAGTTGTCAAAAATGGTATGAAGTAATGTGTAATTTAGTATTTCTATTTAATCAAACATTTTCGACCAGCCTGTTCGATCGAATTACTTGAACGTGTATGACCCGCTTAAGAAAAGCCCACGAAAGAAACAGACTTTAAAGAGAGTCGTTAGATGGAATTATCTATGTATCTATTTTATTTACTTTATTTAAGTCACTGCGGGGTGCTAACTGAAAACCAGCGCTTGGGTATCTGACACCCAGCAAATGCTGAGATTGTAACACTTTCGGTATGGACACACTCAGCACTAATTTATTATATGTTACGTTATTGTTCTTTTTCTTAACATGTGTGTTGCTGTTATGCTGTCTTGTGTCTGCCATATGTCGAATAAATATTTTCTATTCTATTATATCGGATTATTCCGTAAAACGATTGTCTGTAACGTCTGTTTTTCTTATTTTTTTTTCTGAAATTTAAGCTAAAATTTGTCGTATGAATCACGCCTAACATTGACAGATGTCTTTAATAGAAATAACAGTGATTGAAACATAGATATAGTGTCGCGGCGGTACTAATGGTCAACAAAAATGATCAGGCCCTCTTTATTTTCACTATAAATCGAGTTATACAGAGGTATACAGAGATGCTACGCATATCGATTGGAACCCCCCTTGTTCAGCTGACATTTCATACTAGTCGAAGGCAGCCTGGCGAATAAGTGCTCTGTGGCATCCACCCATAGATTGATTGTTCGTATGTTTGGTAACTGTATCTGTCCCACAAATAGTCGGAAGGATAGTCGCAAGGATTACGGGACCACTAATGTGGTATGTATGTAGTAGCGTGTGAAGAGATTTGAGTACTCCGTGGAGTGATTTGAGTGTAGTAGAAGTAAATACCGATGATTATTTCTGTTGCTATGGTAACGAGTTTATTTTACTTGGTAAAAGTCGTTCATAAGTCGTTGATCGCACGATTTTTTTATGTAAGAAAAAACACAAAAAAAAAACAACTATTTTGTACTTTGTAGTGTTCCTTTTAGAAGTCGGTTTTTTTATGTGAAAAAGTTTTTTTGACTAGTATTGACATTGATTGTGGCTGAGATGAAATCGCGACTACAAATTGAACGTTTTTTAATTACGAGATTGGCTTTCTGATATCGTACATACTTTAAAAGATGATTGTAGACGTGTTCGTAATCTTTATCCCTCAAAACTGTGTGGTGTTTTCTTAGATAAAAAAGACTGACTTCTGAGTTTGTTTTGGTGTTTCTACTTAGTGTAGTCAGAATGGGAAAACTAATCTCAATCTTAAAATAATTATTCAACTTAATACATTTATTTCAAGTTTAAAACTAAAAAAATAATATTTAGAATCATTTATACTAGTACAAAAATATTGGAGTTTATAGAATGTAATAATTAATAATGAATCGCAACCATTGTGAAGTATAATGACAAAATATTATGATCGTGTTACCGAGCCCCGTAAAAAATAAAAGTAACTTTATATCGCTGCGATATATATTTCATCAAACTTCATCAACTAAAGCTATAAACTTTGAATAGAACAAAGAAAATATGAAAAACCTTGTAAGTTAGAACTAACAAAAAACTAATATAACTGAGGAAAGCCAATATATCAATCATTCGTGACTACAACTGAAAGTTTTGGAAGAAAAAAATGTTCGTCTTATATTTGTACTCTGTTATTTGACATTGTACTGTGAGATATTTTTGAACATTGATGTATCTGACTGCGCAGACTAGACAGCGAGTTCTTAAAGTTTGGGTGAGGAAAATTTACTTGACTATTATTGATTATTTTAGCGTAATTTTACTTTAAGGCCCATATTTTAAAACGTATACCCAAATCAACTCGAACTCCAACTCCAACATAAGCACGAAAATGTTAATGAAAGCTTGTCTAATTCCTGCCAGGGTTGCGGATTTTGTTCGAAAGAGTTACCGCGACCCTGGAAAGCAAAGGGCACTACTAGGAGCACGGGTGGGTTTTTTAAGAACAGCTTAGTAGTTACTACTAGGTTGTATACCTACCATAGCTTAATTTACAATGTCATTGTATTGTTTTTCAGTGCCATATGTTATCATATCATATCATATGCCATGACCCCTTAAGAGGTATGGAGAGTTATGCGCACATATAAATACATGAGGCAGTCGATTTTTTTTCGCGAGTTCAGTGTTGGTCTCATAGTAGAAGTTGTTCATAACGATGTGTGCCATGACTCCTTAAGAGGTATGGCGTTTATTCTGTTTTCAATGACAACACAATACAATGTTACAATGTGACACATTGTAAATTAAGCTCAGGTATAAAACCTAGTACTACTATGCTAAGAAAGCTGTGTAGGGTCCAATCTGGCGTGAATTAAACCGACTTCAGTGAAGGGTTCGTTACGTGTCGATGTTCCTAACATCGGCTAGATAAGGGTCCGTTGTTTGACGGCACGGAATTTCTGATGAAATTAGAAGTAAAAGTTAGTTTAAAGCTTGGGTTTGAGGTCAAAAACTCAGGGCTCTTTATAATGATACTTTGTTCGTCTGCTTAGCGTGTCGATGGCAATTATTTTTTTTTTGTTTGGCTCAGTAATCAGCAACGGTAACACCATTTGGTGACACATCATAAGGATCACAGATGTAAATGGGACCTTGTGTGATTGTATAATACATTACCATCATCATCTGCCTAGCCTTTTACCAACTATATTTGAGTCGGTTCCCAGTCAATCCGGATTCAGCTAAATACCAGTATTTTACGTGGACCGGCCGCCTACTAGACCTCCACAACCCATTGATTGGGTAAAACGGTAATTCTTGGCAAGACCGGTGTCAGATTTTCTGGCTTCTGACAATCCGTAACGACTGCCAAAGATCTACAAATGATAGCCGGAACCAACAGCTTAACGTGCTTTTTGAGGCAACGAGGAATCTCGATATGTTAAGATGGTCACCGATCCACAAACCGACCTCGGCAAACGTTGCTTAGCCTTGAAGATCGATCCGTGCGGCTATATTTATTTAGCCTCAAGCTACTACTATACCTACATACAGCTTTATTATAATACATGACCGTATCACAAAAATAATATGTTTATTTTTTTTCTTAAAGTTATACAACGTGTAACAAAATAAACGCAATACCTTTAAATAGGCCAATGTACTCATCATTATGAACAACTTTTACTATGGGACCAAGACCATAATCGCGAGAAAAAAAAGTCAGCTGTTCTGTACATTTTATCGAGTACCTAATGAGCACTTAAATGTATGGGCAGTCGAATTTTTTCCCAGTCGGAGTTGGTCCCATAGTAAAAGTTGTTCATAATGATGAGTACAATGAATGACTTCTTTAAAGGTGTAACACGTTGTATACCTTGACCGTCTCAGCATCACACCGGGCGTACAAATCCAGACTCAAAAGTTCGAATTTATGCCTGGGCCCTAGGCCTTTTAGAAGGAGTCCAGGTCATCCCGCCATTTCTTCCTAGGCCTGCCGCGATGCTATTTCCTTACGTTTGGAATCTAGTGTGAGGTAAACTTTGCCCATTGCTTCTCCAACATGCAGCAAATGTAACCAACCAAGTTCCACTATAACGTTGCAGCTGTGTTGCCAATGTCTGCTATTTTTAACCAACTTCAAAATGGAGGAGGTCCTCAATTCGTTCGATTTTAATTTTTATGTGAAAGGATATACTTCTCGACTGTTTCCATTGAAATTTTATTAAAATCAGTTCAGTAGTTTGGTTTTTAAATCCAAATAGCTGGAAAAAATATGTGGAAAAATCATCCATGTACATACGAAATAACGTATTCTGATTTCCTGTGACTTTTCAGCGGTGTTGTTTGGAGGGGGGGGACTTACCGCTAAAAAGTGAAAATACAAATTTTTTTTAAACAAAAAACTACAAGACACTAAATATTTATAGTTTCGGAAGTCGGTGTTAAATTATTGTTTAAGATAATATACATATTTTTCTATTAATCTATATTTTGCCATTGTTAGGCAAAACGCTCCCTTGAATTCCTTAAGAAAATAATATAGAAACAAAAAGCTTCACAAACACAAACAATGGAAACCAACACCTGCTTGCATCAGGAAATGGTATCCGATGGTATCTGTGCCGTGTTAAGTGAAAACTGAAGCGAATCATGTTTCCTCCTGGATTTATCTCCTTGTAACGTTCACTCATCTGGCTGATTGAGGATCGAAGCTTATCTCGACAGGGAAAATTGGAATTAAGTCTGTACTCGGAAAATGTTAGCTAAGATTGAAAACTTATAAAGAAAGACGAGCATTAAGAAATGGAAGGATCACTCTTAACCCCTCATTGGCTAGCCTTCCTTTTGTTTATATTTGGTGGTCACGTGACTACGTCACGAAATAATGTGTGGTTCTTTCCTCAAAAGACCATTTCAGACACTGATCTGCATGATCCTCATATTGCATTGTGAATGTGGGGACCATGCAGATCGCTATGATAGGGGTTCATTTCATGTTAGTCAACAATGTCTGGCAGTTTGAGATTTTTTTTATGCGGCCTACCCAAATGTCCTTACTTTGGTATTGTTCGTCAAATCGTTGAGCTCCTTAAAGTTCTAAGTTTGAGCTCCACAATAACTGACAAATGCTTGCACTGTCTGGACAGGTCCACTCAAATCTGTGTGGCACTTTCCTCAAAAGGCCACCTCAGACATTAACCTACATGGTTCTCGTATGATTTGACCAGTACAATTTGTATGGACTTCAAAAGAGACTGTGACCTCTGAATTTGTTTCGGTGTTTCTTCTCAGTGTAGTCAGCTAGGAAACACCGGCCTCATCTAACTTAAAATGACCAAAAAATATTGACGTGTAAAAGTGTTATGTTTAACCTACTTACAAAATAAATATCATTTATCAATGATTTTGTGGGTGGGCCTTCGCTAAAATGTAAAATTTATCAATATAACGCCGTTAACACACTATGTATTATACCTTTTTGGTTTTGTTTGTAAATAGTATTTTTTTTTTAAATATCTAAACACTGACCTTGATAGCGCCATGATGTGATATTTTCCAACTGGAAAATTTTCTCTCGCATACCACCAAAACTTTAACACAATAAGTATATCGAAATTACCCACACATTCACCACAAAAACACTTTATTACGACAGCACAATATCCGCTCCAGCCCCGGCGACACACCGGTGTGTCGCGTATTTATCGCGAATTTAAATGTTTATTTACTATTACTTAAGATTTATTTTTTATTTGGGAATTTTCACATGTTAGGGCTGGAGCGGATATACCTAAATCCACTTTCAAACCATTCATTCCAATAAGAAACAATGCCTACACCATAAAAACTGTTTGTTTACACTTCACTCATAAAGATAAAAACGCTGTCTTGCGCGGGTGTCCCGTTACATACATTTCGCGAGGTCAGTGACCGAGAATATAGCCGAATTTTACTTTTGGAATTACGATTTGGACAACAATACGCAATATTATCGGTAGCTTTATGCTTAATTATGTTCATAGATTAAAAAGCTAGCTATTTATGTATCTTTCAAACACAATTTAAGAATATTTTTCATCAAAACATAACAGAATACGGCGGCCATCAGAGCAAAATTATTGCACAGCAAAACTTCCGCTACTACTTATTCACGTAATATATTTATCACTTTTCGACAAAGTGTTTCAAAATCATATAAGATAACTTTCCGGTTTATTTCTCACGATTATTTTATTCACACACAAACGGCACAATATAACGTGTTTTGACAAGATGGCGTCGCGCGTCACTTAACCACAAACACATTTTATATTTTGAATCCTTTTCGTTTGCTCTAGTGGTGTTCCCTTCAAATTATTACTAAAACCGGTAAAGTATTAGTTGAATGAACGAATGATACAGTCAGATCGTGTTGCAAGTGTAAATCAATGTAAAAAAATCAACGTTCAATGGCGCGAATCGACGTGACGTTTAAAGTGTACCAATGGTGTACAAGCGACATTTGGCGCGTTATTCGATAGTGTACACACTGGTGTACAGATGACATTTCAGAGGAACTGTTTATGAACCGAATTCGGTTGAGAAGCCCTAAGGCCTCAATCTCGAAAGCGATCCACGATCAATGATAAAGAAAAAGAAAGAAAAAAAAGGAAAGAAAAAGAAAGAAAAAGAAAGAAAGAAAAAGAACGAAAAAGAAAGAAAAAGAAAGAAAAAGAAATAAAACGAAAGAAAACGAAAGAAAAAGTAAGAAAAAGAAAGAAGATGAAAGAAAAAGTATTTAATTGCCAACAAACGACACACATACCTACTTGACTTTACTAAAACCTAAACGATAAATCCATGAATCCATCCATGATCCATGATCTGATCTATGTATCGCCCAATCGGTAACTATGTCGAGACTTCGCGCCCTGGCCACGCACCCGTAGCGCGGCCAGAGCGCTTTGTATATCAAGTCCCTTTATTCAAACTAGATCAGGCTTAATAATAAAAGCCGCACAGTTGGATCCTCTAGGTTAAACAAGCCTAAGACGGTCCGTGGACAGATGATCATTGTATCAAAGCCGAGACTCCACCTTGCCTCGGAAAGCACATCGGTTTTGTAGATCTTTGACAGTAGTTACGGGAAGCAAGCTCGGGACTTTGGGCACCCCGACTCGGACAGGTTGGGTAAAATGGGGGTGATCTTTCAGACCCCGCCATCTTCTTCGTGGTTATTATTTCTTTATCTCTATGCCTTTTAGGCAACTGTAAAATATTTTTAGGGTAGGTTACAAAAGTGACACGGCAATATACATTTGCTTTCGGCGTGTAAAGGCGAAATAATACAAGTTGCCTGCTACACATATTTAGGTCCATATTCCAAAACGTAAACTCCAACTCAACTCGAAGTCAAACTCCATCGGGGCTTGTCATAAATTGAAGTTTTTGCATTTGTTTGCTCATCTCTCGAGTACGAAAACGTCAATTAGACAAGCTTTCATTGACATTTTTGTGCTCATGTTGGAGTTGGAGTTTATGTTTTGGAATATTATTATGGGCTTAAGAGTTAATACAACAAGGCATTCTCAACCAGTCAAACTTCGAGTTTCAACAACTGCACCGTAGTAAGTGTACAAAATAATACTAACAAAAATAATAATTAATAATAATAATACTAATAATAATAATAATAACTGGCAACTCTGCTCAATGTCAAAACAAGTCTTATTTTCGTCCAAGCAAATTTAAATTTAATATAACAGTTTTTGATGATATTTATGCACATATTTTTCGCTCTAAACTTCGAAAAACCTGAAAATTACTGATTAAAAACTTTACAATATCATGCGGCCATAAAATGATAAAAATTTCAAAAAAACTATGAAGTGAAGACAGATGACATTTTATGTCATTACGAAAATATTGATGAGTACGTATAACGTACGTAAAATGTATAAAATAATACTTGTATAATGCTAACAAGAGCAGCTGCCCGACGCGCACACCATCCACCCCCGGACTCGTCGCTCAGCTCCGCCTCGCCGCCGCCGGACATCGGATCACCAGTGGTGTCACCGGCGGCTGCAGTTGCGTCGAGCTCCAGCGACGAGTATTTCTCTCCACCGACGTCGCCAACACCTGTACGTCGGCAGGGGAGAGGCCGGCCACCGAGGGGCTTGGGACCTAGGGGCCAACCGGCCCCGAGCCGGGTCCCCGCTACCGGTGGTTGTGTGCAGCGCATGAAATGGACTCAGTCCATGAACGAGAACGTCATGCGCGCATACTACGGGTCTACAGAGGGGGGAACTAACCTCACTGCGTACCGTGTCAGGATGCTGTCTCTGTTTCAGGACCTGGAGCCAACTGTGAACGTCTCGGCCCAACGATTGTCGGATCAGGTGCGGGTCATCCAACGTAATCACAAGTTGGACGATGCCGCACTTGATAGGCTGCGCTCAGAGGTACTGAACAACCTTGTCATCTCGACCCCGACACAGTCCGTGGTACAGGCGCCAGCTAGTGGCGCAATTACACCGCGGGCCAATAATGTTTGTGATGAGGTAGATGATAGGGTTGTCACGGTAAGTAGCCAGTGCAACGACCGACTGAGGAGCGCGCTGGAGGATGCGCTTCGCGAGTACAGATCCACTCCGACCGAACTTAGGCCTCGAATTCCACGGTTGCCTATGCACAAAAAGAATAGGGCGCTGGTGTGTGCCTTGGACTCGCTGCTTGAGAATATTTTTGAAAGCAGCGAGAACCTCGTTGATACGCACTCAATCCTGTATTGCGGGGCTGTTGCGGCATGTCGTATAGCAAACGTAAAGTTTACAAATAGTGACGTAGCTATGCGACCAAAGTCTGCTGCACCAGCTTGGCAATGCAGGATCGAGCGGCGTATTGATGAAGCCAGGGTACTCATCGGCAAACTATACTGCTTCAGGGAGGGCAATTCACGACCACGCGTGATGCGCTTTGTGAGGCGGGCATTTTCGGGGACTGAAATCAGTCCTCAGGAGTACATGTCCCGTATTACAGAGCGCATCGACTTCCTGAAGCAGAAAGTTTGTGCATGGGCGAACCGTATTCGACGGTATAAGAGGCGGGTTGATCGATACTCGCAGAATCGCATGTTCCAGAGCGATGAAAGGTGGGTATACAGAGCTTGGGAGCGACCTGAACAAAGTGTGACGGACGTGTGCAGACCGGACGATATCGCCACGAATACATTCTGGCGAAACATCTGGTCGGTGCCCGTCTGTCATGCCGAGGGTGGTTGGATGCGCGATGTCGAGCGCGTGTGTGAAGCTATACCACCAATGGAACTTATCAACATCACCCCATTGGATGTAGCCAAAGCAGTCCGTCCGTTACCAAACTGGAAATCTCCAGGACCGGACGGACTGCATAACTTCTGGCTAAAATGGTATAGCAGCTCACACGCACTCCTGGCATCTCAATTCCAATCATCCTTAGAGTCTGGGTCGCTACCACAGTTTCTAACAACTGGCGTTACCCACCTGCTCCATAAGACAGGTAGTCCCGCGGAACCCAAGAATTATAGACCGATTACTTGTTTGTCGACGGTCTATAAACTTCTTACATCCATTCTGAGAGTGAAAATTAATGATCACATTGAGAATAACTCAATTATGTCCGCTTCTCAGAATGGATGTAGGAAGGGGTCCCGCGGCACTAAGGAGCTACTCCTCATAGACATGGCCATAAGCCAACAGGTTCGTCGATCCCGCAAGGATCTGTCGACATGTTGGATAGATTACAAGAAGGCCTATGACTCTGTGCCACATACATGGCTCATGAGGGTGCTGGAGTTGTACAAAATAGATGCAACTCTACGCGCCTTCCTTGAGTCATGTATGAGGCAATGGAAAACGGTTCTTCGATATCCAGGATGTCGACCGATTCAAGGGAATGATGAGCCTGTATGGATTAAACGGGGAATATTCCAGGGCGACAGTTTGAGTCCACTTTGGTTTTGCTTAGCTCTGAATCCTCTTAGCACACTGCTGGAGGATTCAGGCCTAGGCTATCGGTTGAGAAGAGGTGGTCAAGCCATATCTCACCTCCTTTACATGGATGATCTGAAACTCTTTGCCCCCAACAATTTGCGACTGATGGAGCTACTGAAAGTAACTGAAACCTTCAGTAGTGCCATCAGGATGGAATTTGGTGTGGACAAATGTGCAGTCATGCATGTAAAGAAAGGGGAGATTATGGAATCTGAGGGAATTCAACTCTCGGATTCCATACAGGTTAGATCCCTTAGCTCAACCGAAACCTACAAGTATTTGGGTATGTCGGAAGCGTTGGGCATTAACGGTACTGACATGAAGCAATCGCTGAAGGAGCGCTTCTTTGGCCGCCTGAAAAAGGTTTTAAACAGCCTTTTGTCGGGCGGAAATAAGGTGCGCGCCTTCAACGGTTGGGTCATGCCGGTATTAATGTACTCTTTCGGCATACTCAAATGGACTCAAACCGAACTCGACGCCCTGGATAGAAGGGTCCGTACACTGCTGACTGCAAATCGGATGCATCACCCACGATCGTCGGTGATGAGACTGTACATCCCGCGTAAATGTGGAGGTCGAGGCTTTTTAAATGCTAAGACTCTCCACAACCGCGAGATGTGCAGTCTCAGAGAATATTTTCTCAAAGCCGATGTGGGTATGCACCGAGATGTGGTCACAGTGGACAAGGGACTCACCCCGTTGTCCATGGCGAAAGAGAACTGGCGCAAACCTGTAATACTTACTACAGATGACCGCAAGGAGGTATGGAAAGGCAAGGAGCTTCACGGGCGCTTCTATCGGGCTCTTTATGGGTCCGACGTAGATTTCCCGGCGTCCGTGGCCTGGCTACGTTTCGGTGATCTCTTCGGAGAAACTGAAGGTTTTGTTTGTGCAATTATGGACGAAGTTATCTTGACGAACAACTACCGGAGGCATATTATGAAGGACGGGACGGTTGACGTGTGTCGGGCATGCCACCGTCCGGGTGAGTCCATCAGACATATTATCTCTGGTTGTTCTCGTCTGGCTAACGGCGAGTACTTGCACAGGCATAACCAAGTGGCCAGGATTATTCACCAGCAACTTGCTTTGAAATACAAACTTGTGGATTCTGAGGTACCGTATTACAAGTATGTGCCCGACCCAGTTCTCGAAAATGACCATGTCACGTTGTACTGGGATCGGTCTATCATCACTGATAGGACTATCGTCGCTAATAAGCCCGATATAGTGGTGATAGACCGATTAGCGCGCCGCACAATGATAATCGATGTTACCATTCCACATGACGAGAACCTCGTGAAAGCTGAGAAAGAGAAACAAATCAAGTATCTTGACTTAGCGCACGAGGTTGTCGACATGTGGAATGTGGACTCGGCTGTCATTGTGCCGATCGTCGTTACGGCCAATGGCTTGATAGCCAAAAGCTTCGACGACCACCTGTCGAAGCTGGCGTTGCGCAGTTGGGTAAAGGGCCTGATACAGAAAGCAGTACTCCTCGATACGGCTCGTATTGTGAGGAGGTTCCTTTCTCTGGAGCCCTAACCACCGGTAGCTTGGACCCAGCTCCCGACACCGGCGGACTACTATTTTTATATTTTTAAATGTTTTTTTATTGTTTTTTTTTTTGTTATTGAAATATTTAAAAATATAAAATGTATGTGTAAGAAAATAAATAAAGAGAATAATAATAATAATACTAATTGAATAGCGATCAATCACCAACACTACAGGACACGAACTTATTACCGTCAACAACAAACAATTCGGTATTAAATTACTAACAGCGCCAAATCAAACAGTTTCAATCAGTGTAAAATCGTTAGTTGATACTACACAACATTCATGTTTCCACAAGCGTGAACAATTTGCCAGACATTCTATCAATAGGCTATTGAAAAGGCAATAACATACACACACACATAGACTTCTAACACGCCAGTTTGCACACTCTCATATTGGTAATAAAATATAGAAAACTATCATTTATACGTAGCTTCGCTCACGTTCTTTCTAGTTTTGTTTTAGCAAAAAAACCGGGCAAGTGCGAGTTGGACTCTCACACAAAGGCTCATTTAGTCTATGGGGTTCCGTACCATAAACTGAAAAAAACACGTTTCTTGTACGGCCCCCTTGAATTTATATTTTAATAGCCTATTGTGTCCCACTACTGGGCAAAGGGTTCCCCCATATCCCTCCAGACACTTTTTTCTTGCGCCACCTCGAACTAGTCTTCGCAGTGTGTGTCTGGATAATCTCGCCAACGCTTTCTGCACCGCTATCGGGCAGTTTTTTGTTTGTTTTTTAATAAAACGTTGCCCCCACACTAGGAATTTCTCCTGTATCATGGGTGCGTTCACAAACATATAAACTCACATACACAAACAGCCAGACCCGGAACAACTATCTGTAGGCCATACAAATATTTGTTCCGTGCGGGAATCGAACCCGTGACACGCAGCGCAGCAGTCGATCGCTCAACCACTGCGCCAATCGTGTCGTCAGTTCCCCACCAAACACAACAACCGTCCAGTCGGAGGATTCGGTATGCGGGACTTTACTCTCTGTTCCGCTACCTTCAAAGTGTTTCAATGAGAATCCAGAGGTCAGCCTCTAGATGTGAATGCTGCATGTCCAGCAAATGCTGAGAAACCTTTCGGTATGGGCTTGCCCAGCGCAATTCTGTACCTACTATTATTTCTGTTACTTTGTCTTTATTTCTGTACGTTTATGTCTGTGCCGAATAAATGTTCTATTCCATTCCTTAATCTATTCTAAGATTTTCTGGCTTCTGACAAATGACCATGACCATGCTATGGTCCCACCTGTTTTTCCCTATTGGGGTCTCGTGCTTTGTGAGGCACGGAGGAATCTCGGTATGTCATTAGGTACTAGTCTTCCATCCGCGGACTGTTTTTGACAAACGTTGTTTAACCTCGAAGATCCACCTTTGCAGCTTTGAAGCCCCTTCTCCTTCTACAAACACACAAAAAAATATTTTCAATGCAATAGTTTAGATGTACAACTTAAATGCAACACAAATGTACAATCACGCACACAAGTGCAACACCCAAACTATCAAAAGCTTTTGACATTTAACTTATCGCTGCAACGGTACGCGTGTCATTTGCGATAATGACGTCACAATTTAAACCGCTAATAAATCATTGGCATAAAGGGGCATCTGTTATTAACGAGCGCATGATTTCACCATTTTATCAAATAATTTGTGGATATACCCGTTTGACAGGTTTGATTTCATTACGATACTGCCATTTAATTTGGCTGTAGCGTGATTAAATTTTTGCGGAGAGGGATGAAATAATGTGTATAGTGGTGGGAGTGAAAGGGAGGGGGATAGAGCGTGTAGATTGTGATGAGTAGGGTGATTCCCGTAGGTTTGTTAGTTTTCAGAAAAACGTTTTAGCTATTATGGTTGAGGATGTTTGGGATCTAAACGGAACAACAATGAAGATGGAACACTTACTTGTTTACTAATAGTTTTATATAAAATCATTTGAGATTGTAAATTCCGCTCAAAGTTTTGCTTCAATTAGCACTTTCAACACCAAATGTATTACGCCTGTATTCGCTAAGGGTTAGGCAGAGATACTCCCACATTATTGACAGTTTATGTTTAAGTCTTATGATGGCGAGTATTTTGCCATTATCGGGCATGAATCCAGACCGTAGTAAGTAAAGATACCTACATAGATAGAATATGCTTTATTGAATTAGAAAAATAATGACACAATCTTAATTCTATGGGTAAAAAGGCAGTCTTATCACAGAAAATGATATTTATCAGGCAACTTTTGGATGAACTGAAAGTAAAAGTCCGTGCCTGCCATGGTTGCGGATTTTTTTCGAAAGAGTTACCGCGGCCCTGGAACGTAAAAGGCACTAGGAAGAGCACGGATGGGTTTTAGTAAGTATGAGTATAACACACCCTCCCGCTCCACCCAGAGCAGAAGGTGTCATTTGGTGATTTCCCATCCTTAAAAAAAAAGTAAATGTCTGTAATAAAAAAACTTGCAAGAAAAAACATATTTTCGTCGTCTAAAACATAACACAAAAGATCTTGTAACAACATACCTTGTTCCACATGTCACATTACCAACTTCCTGAATCTTGGACCCGAAACCCATAATCCCCTGAACGGAAACATAGGTGTGCAACATAAATATCCCGGTACCTAGCCCACGGCATGCAGCTTAATTCAATGGTTCCCCAGGGGCAGCAACTAACACTGTTTGCTTAGAGCAGTGGTTCCCAATCTGTGGTCTACGGTCCACTGGTGGTCCGTAAGGGCTAAAATATGGTCCGCAAAAGGTTTAAAATTTCAATCTTTGCTCTTTTTATTCTATTTGTGACTTTTGACTCATATTAATCCGTTTTTTCTCTTCAAAAAGAACTGCTCCTCAGTGCAATTCTCGAATTTTTAAGCAACGTTCTCATTGTAAAACAGTTTGAGATTGACATACGAATGCGAATTTTGCTTACAAATTATTCGAATTGGCCCAATGCTAGCAACAAATTAAATCAAAGTTGGGAATAAAATAAAGGTTGAGAACCACTGGCTTGGAGAATGTAAATATTTTAACTCCTAACTAAGATGGTGGCTGCTTTTAGAAATTATACATGGCAGGGTGTTTGATTTGGTTGCGGAATTTTCGAAAGAGTAACCGCGGCCCTGGAACGCAAAGGGCATAAGAAGGAATACTGATGGGTTTTAGTCAGTAAGAGTCTGATACTCCCTTTCGCTCCATCCAGAGCAGAAGAAGTCATTTGATGATTTCCCAAAGTGTGTTTCATTTTGGGAACTATGGAGTTTAGAGAAAAAAACATTTTTAAATAGACAACTGAGTTACTTTATTTTTTGTATAATTTACCTGTCTATGATTTGCGATGTTCATTGACGCCTTTTAATGGCCTAATTGTTTTTTTTTTATTTAGTATGGATTTTTTCTCATAGACTATACGACTGACATAATTTGAATGATTTAACAATGTGTATGTGTCGTGGAATATTAGTGTGATATAATGTTAGTTTTTATATAACCCACGACCAGAGCCTAAACCACCAACTCTTAAAGCAGTAGTACTTTAATATTACGTCCGATGTAATATTACGTCTCTTTCCCGCTGGAAGTAATATTGAAGTAATACTGCTTTAAGAGTTGGTGGTTAGGCCCCAGAACTAGCTTTCACAGGTGCAAAATATACTCACAAAACTTCCTCGTTTGTCGTACTTTCCATTAGTGAAACTGTATCAAAATTCTGTGCGGAGTTAGAAGAAGTAGGCAGAATAACAGACAGAGGCAGACAGCGACTTTTTTTTATTTTATATCAGTAACGCTCAAAGACCAAAAACACTCATTGAGTGAAAAAACATCTCACAACGCGTTGGAGATTGTTCTAATAGTTGATTTCATGAATTTCGTCCCTCATCTATGAACCGATTTGAAAAAATATTTTTAAACGATATTATATACGTTTCGATTGGTCTCAGAAATCTCAATAAAATCGGTTCAGTAGCTTGGTTTTTTAATCAAAATAGCTGAAAAAATATGTCATCAAAGTAAACGAAATTGCGTATTTTGCTTTCTTGTGGTTTTCCAGTGGTAGCTACGGATTAATCTACACTATAATATTATAAAGAGGAAAGATTTGTTTGTTTGTTTGAAATGAATAGGCTCCGAAACTACTGGACCGATTTGAAAAAATCTTTCACCACTAGAATTCTACATTATCGGTGATGGACATAGGTTATAAATATTTTCAAAAAAGTTAGGGATCCGTATGAAAACTTCGATAATGTAACCCAAGGTGTGAGAAAAAATCCTTATATCGCGTACGCTGCGGAATCTATTGACAATAGAGCAAAGTGATGTACTACTGTTTTATAGAGGTCATCAATATCTACAAAAAAGTCCGCAATACCATATGTCTAAATATTATGGATAAGTCGCCATGACCGCTTTTTGTTCATATTATTCAAGCAAATCCCATGGTGAAATAAAAAACGGTGATTTTAGTATCATGATATTAATCCTTATCCTGATGATTAAGGTTGATTATGTCTGTGTAAATTACACTTTAAATTATTCAAATCGGACCTTTGGTTCAAAAGTTACGACGGTAATAAACATGCTCGGAGTAAGAAAAATGTCGCGGCTTGAGCGAACTGGGAGAATCGTATCAATGCTTGGTCCGATGAAGTTAAAACATCACGGCATTTAAATGTTTTCGATAAAACAATAAGTAACATATTAATAAGTAACAAATTCCTACATTTTGGCATTTCAACAAACGCATTCGCAAATTAAATTGCACATTGTCTAGGGCCTCCTGAGACCATAGAATAAGTAGAAATGGCTAAGTAAATAATGAGAATCGTTGTGCTTAATTTTCCAAAACTAACCTTTATAAGGGGGTATAGGGGGCGTTGAAGTTTGTGGAGTACCTACTATCTCCACGCGGACGAAGTCGCGGGCGAAGTGCTAGTTAATAATAAAGTACTAAAAAGCGTAGAGAAAAAAAAAAGTTATTTTAAATTTTTTAGTTTTTTTTTTTTTTTAGAAATCGGTTGCTTTTATTTGTATTTTTTTTTCTAAAGTCCCACGAAGCGATACAGCCGTTTGAAAGAAGCCACAACGCGTTGTGAACTGTTTTTGGCTCAATGACCGACTTCGGTCTCTAAGCGTAACATAACTACCATAGGTATAACTACCATTTAGAGAAAATTACATATTGAATTGCTGTCTGATGACTCAATTCACTATTAAGTTAGTTAAGTAATCCTTTGTAACCTTGAGTCTGGGTCTGAATTGGATCAAGATTTGTGACCTAGTGAAAGTCTAATATCAAGGTCTGTCTTATCATATTACGTAAAACGATCGTCGTCTAACCTCGATGTCTCTATCGGGAATATTCTGAATACTTATAGGGTTTTAGTATTACTTAAATAATTATCATCATCATCATATCAGCCGAAAGACGTCCACTGCTGGACATAAGCCTTCCCCAAATGGGCATTCTCTGTAGGTACATTGCTACAGCTACACTGCGATCGCCAGCCTGCCTGCCCAGCTTGGTGATAATGGCAAACCTCCCTTGGGGTCCCTTTGTCCAACAGTGTACGTCTTTCGGCTGAAATAATGATGATAACTAGTGAGATAATGTTCGTACTCCCGGCGATTGTAAATTATTGACATGTTGGTAGTGTGTGGATAGATAGAGAGGGAGAGGAAGGCCATAGAAAAAATGGATAGATTGTGTGAGGAGCGATATGAAAGAAAAGGGAGTTAGTGATAGTGCGACGGGTTATAAGACAGAGTAGAAGAAGAAAACATTTTGCGCCGACCCCAAGTAACATTGTGATAAGGGCAGGAAGATGATGATTCAATAATTTATTAATGAACATGTCATAGCCAACTAGCTGAATCCACCGTTTCATTAAAAGTCTAGCCATTTCATTGAACTGTACCGTTTAATCAGCGACATAAGTGACCTTGCCGGTCATTAAACGATATTGAACATAAGATGTCAATTTGGTCGCTGAAAAATCGGCACATTTAAATGAAAAGGCTAGGCGACCAATTAAACGGCTAATTAAGCTAATTGACTAAAGAAAACTGATCCACCAAATACTTTTCTAAAATCAATCCGATTTCCACGAAAACCAATAATAAGCTCAAACTAAAAGATACCACACAACAATCTCTTAAAACGTTGTCCGTCGCAATCCTAAAAATATCTCTTCAACAAAACTACTTATCCTTAACAGAAGTTCTATCGAGGAAACAATCTGGCCAAACATCAAGCTATATGACGTCACGTCAAATTGTCGCCCGTCTGTCCTGGGTAGACGAAGGACCGAAATATCGAGCAATAGATATATCGGGGTAGAAGATTTTGTTACCGACTATACGTACTTGTACAGTCAGCAAAATCGTAATCTTGTAATAAGAAGGTTAAATTCAAAGTAACATTTGAACATGTTCTACTTCGACTAACAATCTCAAAGTTTTGACTTAACAGTCTTACCTTCACGGTATTTCATAAAATCTTTCAAGTGATTCTTGACATTGAATGAAACGATTTAAACGAAACATAATGTTCATACGCAAAATACCGTACCGTACCGTAAGTACAAAAAATAATTTCTAAGAACACGTATGTATGAAACAACGCGGCAACGTGACAAATAAATACTTTTATACTAACATAAGCAAATTCCTCAAATGATACAAAACCAAGTTTCAAGTAGACAATTCCTGCAGTGCGATTTTGTAAGCTTGTTGCGGAATTTGATCGAAAGAGTCACCGTGGCCTTGAAACACAAAGGGCATTAGGAGGGACACGTATGGGTTTTAGTCAGTAAGAGTCTGACACTCCCTCCTGCTCCGCCCAGAGCGGAAAGATTAAATACTTAAAAAGAAACTGTGAAAGTTTAGGTGAAGTGAACACGAAGGGAGCTGTCATTCCATACAAACAAGATGGAATGTCAGTTCATGCTCACTGCACCTGAGTTTGCACGGTGAGATGTTGGTAGAATAGGCCGGCTGGTAGGGTACTTCAGCTAGCTTTTTCTGCCAACATAAATAACTGCCAACATGCAAAAGTTCCAATTGATTTAAAACACTATGTTTGAAGCTGAGACGACATTATATATTGAGAATTTCTCGAACTTTTAAGGAACGTTCGCATGCATCGCAGCTGCAAATTGTCAAAAATAACTCCAATTTCCATACATTTTGCAAGTTACAGACATTCGAATGCTTCGTAAGTACGAAAAATGGTCTTCTGAAATTTAAACTTTGTTTTAAGTACGAGAATTGATCTTTTAGTAGCCGTCTGGTTACAAATCCTTTTTGTTGACTGTACAGTTTACAGAGCGAGGTACTGTTAGTGGTTTGTATTTCTGGAGCAAACAGGAATAGGTGTGTGTGAATATGAGATGTTGGATGTCAGAATCCTGAGGGAGGAATTACTTAAAATGTATGTATATCCAAACTAAGGTTTCTAGACATTTCCCGCTACGAAAGGAAAGGCTTGTACAGTTAGTTATTCGTAATTATTTCGAATAAATTATTATTATTATAGAAACTTATATGACATTGTTTGTTTGTTACAATGTCTGTTATCAATTTTCAGCTTGCAAACTGTAATATTAACTACTTATATATTCCCATAAAAAAGGTCCTAATTTTGAATGAATCTCATTGTAAAAAAACTGGTAATCGAAAAGTAATTTAATCATAAAAAATAATTAAATCTTAAAAGAAAACTAAGTGCTTCCATAATCTAAACTAATTCTGTACGCTCAAAACTTTATTACACTTTAAGCCACAAAAAGTAGTCAGACCAACGAAGATTACAATAATCCCTGTACGAACCTAATATAGACCAAAATGTTGGCTAATGACAAGGGTACGACAATGACAAATTGGGTTTACGGACACAATGTACCTATAGGAACAACTAATTAATAGGTACAAGTGGCTGGTCTAGCTTACATACCAGACAAACCTAGTTACTAAATCCATTTACCTCGACATCTGCGTTGGGAAACATTAATTTTATTCTTGCTTGTGACGCACACGCTTGTGTTTGACACGCACAGGACCGGTCAATGTGGTGAATTTTGGGGGAGGCCTATGTTCTAGAGTGGATGTTTTCGGCTGAACTAATGATCATTCGATGATAATTATATGAGTCTTGTATGTTTCGTTGGGAGTACAAATGGTCGGGCTATCGGATTTTTAAATGATGCTTTGGGATGTTATTGTCTAGGTGTGTATAGAATTTTAAAGATAGGGTTTAGCAGACATAAAAAAACCTACGAGCCCGTTTGAGAGACAGGGCTCGTTCAGACTTCAGAACATCGCCTAATCATTGTTATACATTCTTAATTCACTCAGTTATATTTATCTCATCATCTCTTTTGTAAATGTTTAATATGGAACATTTTTTAAAATAAATTCAAGAGCACATACATAATGAATCTACTCTAAAAAATCTACGAAAAAAAATCCCCAAAAATGGGACTGTCTTAAAAGCAAGCCCATTTTACATTGAATAAAAAATAAACCGGCCATTCAAGGATTTTTCTCACAAAGAAATCTTAAAGGAACCTTGGCACAATGCTAAGTTATGAAGTCCCTCTATTTAAAGCTAACGTTTCTATTATTTATCGCGGGCCGTTATCTTTTGAATTAATTCGGGGACCCACTTACTTTGGCCAGAAGTGGACTTTATCAGGACCGAATTTAACTAAATTTGTTATTTTATGAGAAATTGCTTCTTTGGTTCGTTTCTCTGTTTATTTTGTTATGTCTGTTATCTAAGTGACTAGAGCTTAAAATTATGCTTTGTTACGGCTCAGAATAATTGGAGGTGTTCAGGATACGTAGGTATTGTATTTTGATTTATTTGAACAGTTTGGCTACAGCCTTGAGTTTTACTGTGTTTTTGGATATCTTTGCGACACAGTATTAAAAGGGCTATCCTACTTCCTAAATTCCTATACGACTAATGATATGCGATTTGGATCATTCGAGTTTTAAATGTTTAAAAAGCTGAATGGATTTAAATGAAAACTGGCACACGGTTAAACCATGTACCTACTAAATTCAATGTTGTGCCTGACAGGGTCCATACTTTTTTCTATTTCGTATTATATTTATCATCTTTTTATGGATAGGAAATCATCACATGACTCCTGCCGCTCTGGGTCGAGCGGGAGGGAATGTCAGACTCTTACTGACTAAAACCCATCCGTGCTCCTCGTAGTGCTCTTTGCTTTCCAGGACCGCGGTAACTCTTTCGATCAAAATCCGCAACCCTGGCAGATTATATTTACCCCCTACATGTAGGTACATTATGAATTGCAAAAAACGATTTGAGATTTAAACGGACACCAAACGAAGCAAGCTCATAAAAGCTTTTAAATATATCACAGTTATTTTGTACTCGATGATACAAACACAAGCAAAGCAAAGCCTAAAGCCTCTGCATATGTAGGTATAAGATATATGTAGACTACCCAAACCACGCATTCCCTCATCAGGCCCTAACTCCCCAAGATAATTATAACACCAATTATAGGCAGGCAGATCTAATTTCAACGCAGCACTAATTATGGGGTCACATTCAGCTGAGTTATCAGCAGTGAGCAGTGTGCTCGACCGTATGTGTGTACATTGCTTAGTAAAGTGGGATATGAGCTATTTTGATTGGTGGAGCGAGTGATAAATAAAATTGTTTATCTGTTTTGGTAGTTAAACTATGTTTGATGTTCAATTCGTATTGGACTTTGGAAAGTTTTGTTTTGTGCCTACAGATTTTTGAAGACCAGCGTCAGATAGCATCTTTTTGAAACTTCAATGAAATGGATATTTTTGATGCAGCCACGGCATAAGTTCTTAAAAATTGACAATTTTTTTTTTATTGTCATTGTCGCTAAAAAATTTTTTTTTTTTTTAAATCGTACCCCACACTAGGATTTTCTCCTGTATCGTGGGTTAAATATTTTTCGTTATTTATTTCTAAAATTGTAGGACAATAATCTCACAAATGTGCATACACGCGCCTGAGCCGCGCCCTCCCGCGCTTAGCGGCCGTACGATTGCACCGCGTCCCACCCCGCGCGCCGCCGCGCAGTCCGGCCGGCATCCCCGTGACGAAAGGTCACGTACATTATTTCATTGCGCCACGCATTATACCGAAGTCTCAGTTACTTTATATGTTTTTTTAGTGTTACAGTGTCAAAGTAGTATGTACCTAGTGTTACATTCTGTTAAATAAACTATAAAACCCTACGAAATGTATTTCTTTAAAGGTAATCTCTCGAAATACCTACGGATATTATTATCAAAATCCTAATGTTCAAATTCTAAAGTTTGTATCAAATATTGTATAAGGAAAAGGCTAGGCAGATGATGATTATACCAAATAGAATTTTGAATAAAGATTTATTTATTACATTTTTATTTTATTCTCCTTTATCTCATTATTATTTTTCTCATGATTCTTTTTTTACTAACAGTTTCGTAATTCGGCTTGAACTAGTTTTCACTAGGTTCACTGGGTTTCACTAGGTTTCACTTAGGTTTTACTACTAAGCAGAGGTTCGGCTGAATTTCACAAGCGTAAAACGGGGTGGATAGAAATGCAGCGTGGATAAAAACGAAACATTGATAAAATTTTCACGTCATTAAAATATTGTTTGTAGCAATGAAAAACTCTAGTTTTAGGGTTCCGTATCTAAAGGGTAAAAACGGGACCCTATTACTAAGACGCCGCTGTCCATCTGTCACCAGGCTGTATCTCATGAACCGTGATAGCTGGACAGTTGCAATTTTCACAGATGATGTATTTCTGTTGTCGCTATAACAACAAATAACTACTAAAAACAGAATAAAATAAATATTTAAGTGGGGCTCCCATACAACAAACGTGATTTTTTTGCCGTTTTTTTTTATAAATAATGGTACGGAACCCTTCGTGGACGAGTCCGAATCGCACTTGGCCGGTTTTTGTAATGGATGTTTAGTGAAAAACCAACCATAGTATTTAATTAAAAATTCTAATTAAAGTTTCGTTTTTATTTACCTCGTTTTACGGTATATTAAGTAAGTCTCATGTCATAGGGGCGAGTCAAACGCCATGATTACAGTTTTCAAATGCAAACCAATTCTACACAAACCCTTTATAAGAGCCTTTACGCGGTACGGCTTTTCATACAAACTTTCAAATCCTTATTTTTCGAAATTAATGAACCGATTTTAATAAAACTTGGTATGCATACGCTAAATATCCAGGTCTAAATAGTTATCAGAAAATATTTTTGAAAAAGAGTTCAGGGGGAAGGATATAGTGATTTATCACTTTCTATAGAAAACTTAAAATCGCTCTCTCTCTCCCACTGAAATCTTTTTCAAAAATGTTTTCTGATAACTATTTAGACCTGGATATCCAGCGTATGCATACCAAGTTTCGTTTAAATCGGTTCATTCATTTTGAAGAATAAGGATTTGAAAGTCTGTATGAAAAGCCGTACCGCGTAAACGCTCTTAAGGCTTGTATTCATGCCAATGACCTTGCGCATTTGGGCGGAGCGAACTCCCACTCCTCTACCCGCATGCAACAGAACGATGAGACGCGCGCGGCCCGCTCCACCAACGCGCGTCGTCGCCTAGTCCCGTCACAGAGTATCGAAATCACAGAAGGTCAAATCATCGTGGAAGTTAAATTTATTTTTTATGTGTTCCGCATATAAAGTAGTCAATTTTTGTTTTTATTTACTATCTATTGATATGGATGTACTTTTCGGGCAACAGTTACGAATAAATTTGTCAAATGCTTCGAGGCCGCGGGTACTAAACCTTTACTACAAATCAGCCTGGCTTGAAACATGATCAAGGAAGACAACTTGTAAACAAAATTATTTATATAAATTAATAAAAATTAATGGTTAAATCTGTTGCTAAGTGCAAGACTCGAGGACGGCTGGACCAATTTCGGCTAATGTTTTTATCAAAATTTTAGTTAAAGTCAGAGGAAGGTTTCTAGGTAGGGTAGGTAGGTAGTATATTATAAGTAATAAGTACTAGTGTATGTCATAATATTTGTTATAAAAAAAAGATAATAACTAAAATTCACTGAAATGTAACTTCTTTTCAATGAGTATTTTTATTCTTTTGGCTAGTTGAACTTCTTGATCCTCACTTATTTCTCCGTGTTCACATATATTTACTTTTGGAAATTTCGATAGCCAGACAAAATCTTGTTCTATGTTTTCTTTTTTTCTTCGTTCTCGTTTTGTTAATTTTTCTCTTCAACCTCTTTTTCTTTCCTTAGTTCTATTTCCTTCTCTATGACATTTTCTTCTTTCTCTTGTACATTGTCTTTTTGTAAAGCATTTGTTTGAATTGTTGGTTTAAATCATTTTGTTTCCTTTTTTAGGGTAATTTATTTTTATTAGCGCTTTCTTCCACCGCTTTTTCTATGCATACAAATAGGGTCTCTAATTTTATTTTCATTTTTCTCGGGTATCTTGATCAATAAGTTCCGGTAATATGCAATCCAAATAAAATCTAATTAATTTATTTTTCATTACGTCTTTCCAGAACTTGTCATCTTTTTCTATAATTTCGATTTTCATAGGAATATTTTCACCCAGCCATAAAAGACATCTTGTTCTTTTGGTTATGTGAAGCTGACCCTGAATTTGGTAATACCAATTATGATTTGTATTAATAACAATCGTAGCAGTTTTATCTACACTAATATTATAAAGAGGAAAGATTTGTTTGTTTGTTTGAAATGAATAGGCTCCGAAACTACTGGACCGATTTGAAAAATTCTTTCATCAGTACAATCCTACATTATCGGTGATGGACATAGGCTATAGAATATTTTCAAAAAAGTTAGGGATCCGCATGAAAACTTCGATAATGTAACCAAAGGTGTGAGAAAAAATCCTTATATCGCGTACGCTGCGCAATCTATTGACAATAGAGCAAAGCGATGTACTAAAGTTTTATGGAGGTCATCAATATCTACAAAAAAAGTCCGCGATACCATATGTCTAACTGTTATGGATAAGTCACCATGTCCGCTTTTTGCTCATATTATTCAAGCAAATCCCTGGTGAAATTAAAAATGGTGATTTTAGTATCATGATAATAATCCTTATCCATTTAAATGGTTTGATAATTAAGGTTGATTATGTAAGGTAAGGTGTTAAACATGCTCGGAGTAAGAAAAATGTCGCGGCTTGAGCGAACTGGGGAGAATCGTATCAATGCTTGGTCCGTGAAACACCACGTCATTTAAATTATTTCAAACAATTCAAATAATTTTAAAACAATAAGAATTACAAATGTTTGGATTTTTTGAAAATAAACTACATACATAAACATAAACTCTGTAAAATAATCAGAATAAATTAATCATAATATTAAAAACAATTGACTTTGTCTAAAAACACGATCGCTAAAAACTACTAAAAAGGTATTTTTTTTATTTCTTTCATTTTAGTGAGATACATTTTCGAAATCGTCTCCTCGTGCCCTTTATCTTGATACCTCACTCGATATGTTTTGAGGAAAAAAAATTTGAAGACATAATATGGCGCCAAAAATCAGCCATTTTAATTTTTATTTACTCAGTGTCACTCTTAATATCAAGACGAATCTAATGACATCTCTCAAGATAAAATCCATCAAGGCGTTTAGGCTACAAAGCGTACCAAAGAAATATACACATACATACATACACTCGAAAAACATAACCCTCCTTCTGGCGCGGTCGGGTAAAAATATACTTTAATGAGGTACCGAAAAGGAAAATTACAAGTAATATTGACTAAAAGTCATTGCAAGGACATGGTCCTTCTGTGATCATTCACTACTCTATGACACAGAAGCATTATACTAACAACTTTGTTTGAATATAGGTATTTTATAAACAGTATCTATCTACTTTTATGAAAGGTAAGTAAAGCTATAATGAAAATGTAGATAAAACTTACCTTGATAAATGTTATACCCTTTTGTTTGTAATATTTTTTTAAACCTCTCTTCAAACGTTCCTGCTTATTCCCCATGTTTTACAAACTAAACTTAAACACTATTAAAACTGTACAATTCAAATAACTATAAAACACTACTTATACAGGAATCAGAAAAAACCTACTCCACTATTAACAAAATATAATTTTTGCAGTTATAATTTACGATATTTTTGTAGTGCTGAGCTCTCGCAACGCGACGCACGTCCACCTAGCAACACGACGCGCCCCGCACTGAATTCGTGGACGAGTGCGGGGGAGATATAGACACGGACTTTAAACGGTCTCATTTTTAATTTATTTTAGTAAAAATAATACATATTTTTAAAAAGTAACAAAACCAAATCATTTTCGTTGGTATTGCAAAGCACTAGATATTTTTTTTATATTATTTTGATAAAAAATGAAGGAGTAAAATGGTTTTATCTCAACGATTTAGAGGTGATTTGGTGATTTTTTTCCTTATTATCGGGTACCGATAGAAAAATTATGGCTAAACCAAATTACGTATTATATCATGTAGATTACTATATATATTTTTCAGATGTAATTTCTCTATAAATGCCGACGAAAAGCTGCTTCATCTGCACGCTATTTTTAAGTTTTTTTCGAGAGAGTAGCCTTAATGGAAAAATATTGCCTTACTTAACAAAAAGCTTAAAAGAATAATGTGGTATAATCAATGTGATTTTAATCTACACTTAGGAAAGGCATTAAAAAATACGTCTTTTACCCAAAACGGCTATTTAAAACAATTGCCGTGGACCCTCGTCCAAGCCAATGGATGACCTTGCTTCGTTACGCTAAATTGTACTTTATGTCCTACGCGATAAGGAAGTTAATCGATAATTGGAAGTACGAGTGATGTTTTTTTAGGGATATAGTTTAAGATACATCGGTTTTCACTTTCTTGTTGAAAAAAGCAGCTTTAAAACATTTAAATATGTCTCTTTAGCTAGCCCATAAACATTTATTAATTAATTATTGGCTTTTTCCAGCGTCTGTGTTCCCTTCCACATATAACCCGTCTTTTTTTTTATTTATGAATGGGCTAGCTCTTGACCTCGATCACGCCTGATGGAAAGCGATAAATGAGGTCCATGATGAAGCAAGCGTGCCCAGAAGATGCCCTGAGGCACTGGTACTTCCACGCGACGACGAAAGACAGCAGGCTGCTTGACGCCGAACTCCAGTGGGAGGGTGGTTGCGAACCAGGCGGGCGTTAGCCCTACGACCGCAAGGGATGGATTGGTCAGTCTTATGAGGTGTTAGGTGAGACTCCATTCAAAGCAAGAGTGAACAGGCATCTTCTGGGCACGCTCGCTCCATCATAGATCTCATCTATCGCTGTCCATCAGGCGTGATCGAGATCTAGAGCAAGCCCTTTCATTAACAAAAAAAAGGAAATATTTACAGCGACACTCAATTAATAGCTTAATCTTCGCCTGATTATGTTGCAGCTGGTATCCAATCTCACTGAATACATTAAAGTACCAGTACATGGAGCGGCTGCCTGATCTCTACAACCCAGTAACTGGGTAACACGGTATTCTTTGGCGAGACTAGCGTCAAATTTTCTGGCATCCTACATAGCAACTCTTATACCTAACTAGCTGTCACATTTTTCATTTATACTCAGCTCCTATAAGTCGTAGCTGGATTTTATATTGCCAATAGCTTTCCTCGTTAAATGGGCTATCCAACCCAAAAAGGTGTTTTCAATTCAAACTAGTAGTTCCTGAGATTAGCGCAAACAGACAGACTCTTTAGCTTTTCGCATATATCTGCACGCTTATCCTGTATTTTTCCCGTTAAGGTTTTTCCGTTCCCGTATAGCCTATAGCCTTCCTCATGCATGTGGCTATCATGCTAAATACAAAAATCATTTTCCTGAAAGTTCTTGAGATTAGCGCGTTCAATCAAACAAACAAAAAACATACTATTCAGCTTTATAATATCAGTATAGATAATCATTACTTACTTGCTCGTGACCAATCAGTCATTATTCACAAAACAATAGTCGTTTTGATTCCTTCTTGTAAAATAATCTTGAGCACAACAATCCGACTGTTTTCAACAGTTTTTCAACAGAATACCTTTCCAAGTTTCCCTTTTTTATTGATGGGAAATCATCAAATGACTCCTGCCACTCTTTGTGTCAGACTCTTATTGACCAAAACCCATCCGTGCTCCTCCTAGTGCGCTTTGCGTCCCAGGACCGCGGTGACTCTTTCGAACAAAATCCGCAACTCTGGCAGGCTCTGGCACACGCATTTTAACCCCGTTGCCGTAGTTGGACATGCACAGAAGTACCATCCCGTTTTTTACTAGCTTACATGGAACGAAAACGTAAAGTGAGACCACAATATTGGATGTACTTACTGTTCTTCATCCCCGTTCAGTCCTAAAACAGTTCCAGGCTCCAGCTCGTACCTTTTTTTGAAGGTGTAAGTAGATATCGGTGACCACGACGACGGCGAGCCACCGAACGCTCGCTGTCCGCAGGCATCAATCACTGCGCCATGCTCTTCAATGGTTGCTGTTCATCTGGAGGAGGAAAAATGGGGTCGTTATTGGCACTCCATTTCAGCCCCCCCTAAGCCCCCTGTGAGAGCTCCACCGCGGTAGTCGCAGTGGCAGCGGCGGCGGCAGTAGCGGCAGTGGCGGCAGTGGCAGCGACAGTGGCAGCGACAGTGGCAGCGACAGTGGCAGCGACAGTGGCAGCGACAGTGGCAGCGACAGTGGCAGCGACAGTGGCAGCGACAGTGGCAGCGACAGTGGCAGCGACAGTGGCAGCGACAGTGGCAGCGACAGTGGCAGCGACAGTGGCAGCGACAGTGGCAGCGACAGTGGCAGCGACAGTGGCAGCGACAGTGGCAGCGACAGTGGCAGCGACAGTGGCAGCGACAGTGGCAGCGACAGTGGCAGCGACAGTGGCAGCGATAGTGGCAGCGACAGTGGCAGCGACAGTGGCAGCGACAGTGGCAGCGACAGTGGCAGCGACTGCGGCAGAGACGATGGTGGTGGAGGGCTTTTTCTTGACCCCAGATTTGGCAGGTGGAGCGCAGGTTTTTCCCCCAGCCCAGTGATCGGCCGGCTTGCCAGCTGCTGCACATTCGACGCAGTGCGGTCCAAAATGCGCATGGATGGCCTGGACACTTGGGCATCGTCCGCATTCAGGGACGCCCTGAGCCTTTCGATCAGAACGTCAGGGGTCGGGCCGTGGAAATAAGGACTAAAATTCTAAGTGAACCTTCTAAAGTTTTCTGCCAAATGAGAATAGCGGGGTGTCCTCTTGTTAGAAGAGCACCTTTCATTTGTGGAAACGAGCCAAAGCCATGGGATTCGAATGGGAATTCCTGGTGTTAGTTTAAGCTGGGCCTGGCACTGTTACGTGGTATTGAGAATGATCTATTGTAATTACTAATTACAGTTGACGGTATGTGAGGTATACGACCTTTGTGTGTCATAAGATTTCTTTTTTTAGTATCTTTTTCGTCATAGTGTCTCTGGTTTAGTGAACATTGCATTTTTACGTCTAGTTTAGATTTAGACCTTATGGCCCATATTCTAAAACGTAAACTCCAACTCAACTCGAACTCCAACTCTATCGGAGCTTGTCATAAATTGAAGTTTTTGCATTTGTTGTTTGCTCATCTCTCGAGTACGAAAACGTCAATTAGACAAGCTTTCGTTGACATTTTTGTGCTCATGTTGGAGTTGGAGTTCGCGTTGAGTTGGAGTTTATGTTTCAGAATATGGACCTATGAAATCACATCTGCGATTTCTTCTGCGTTCTGTCTTTATCGATCCTTAGAAGATGAGAAGAGACAGGATTACCGCTCGATGCATTTAGTCATTTATTTGTGGTAGAAGTGGGTCTAAATCATGCAGAGTTATAACAAGATGGTATGATTATATGCGTCATCAAGGACAGTAGATCTTTACTACTAATCTATAAAAAACTCACCATGATGACTTAGGATAATGAAATGAGCCCAAAGTGTACTTTGAATATAATTCCGCATAAATTGGAATGACAACTCATGATCACTTCGCCAAACTTTTCACAGTGAGTTTTTTAAATCAATCATCGCCTTCTTAAATGGATACATTGATTAAATCATGAACTTTAATGTTTTATTCCACATTCATACCCAAATTGCATACCTGCTTTATTTAATAATCAAGTAGGTATCCAAACAAAACTTCTTGCCATTGATTCACCACACGCAAGGCCGTTGTCAAGGCATTAATATCAGTAAGCAGCAACTTGTATTCAGCGGAGACTACGCTAATTGCAAACTAATCAGTCCTGAGCCTCTTCGGTAAACATCACTATGCTAATACCTTACGTAGGTAATAAGGTAGCTCTAAGTTAATTGGTTTTGGTAATTACTAGAATCCTAGGAGAGGTAGGATTTCTTAAAGTTTCTGTAAACCAAACACAGCGAAAGAAAAAGCAGTAAGCTGCGTTGGAAGATCTCCCACCAGGTCAACGGGACCTGGTGAGGGTCGCGGGTAGCTGATGGATGCGAGACGCACAGGACCGGTTGTTGTGGCGACACTTGGGGTCTAGCAGTGGACGTTTTTCGGCTGATATGATGATGATGATGATGAATCACAAAAGTACAGTGGAGGCTTAGTGATAGGTTCCAGGGTTCAGTCATCAACTTTCGGGCATGGGATGTATACATTTTTTATTTTATTTATAACGCACGGAAAACTCTGATACCGCGATGCAGGATTTTTTTGGTAGTTCGCTGCTTGCGGGATAGATGGCGTTGCGGTTCTTTTTGTTGCCGTACTTTCGCTTCGCTAGTTTTTTTTGAGGTGGTATTGATGTTGCTACAGCCTTTTGGGTGCGGAACCCGATGAAAGCCCTCTATTTATGTCAATAAAATAATTATCAATTTGTTTGAGTCGAGTAGACAGAATGACTTGGTGAGATCCCTCTGCGGTTAATTTTTCCTACAATACTACTATAGGTTTCGTTAATAACTATAATGCTCTAATCGTGTATGAACGTGTAAAGGTTTAGTCTAGGTTTTGGTTAATGATTCAGAATCAATAAACGCTATTAAATGTTGAGTTTTACTCAAGTTATTTGCCTGAACACGCATTATCAATTTACACATTCTCTAATTTCATTTAAGGCTAATTACACACGAACAACGAGTGACGAGGCGGGCCGCGTAAGGCAGAGGCGAACCTCACGCCTCAGCCGTCGGAATAGAAGAAGAGACCCCGGGCGTCGCCGTCGGCAGTTGCAGGGCGATTCCCGGTCAATGTAGCTGCCGGCCTCCGGACGGCAAGCGCTGGGCTCGGCGTTCGATCAGAACCAGAGGGCGTACCATGACGTGTTAAAACGTCAGTCGTTCGAGCGAGAAGGAGGGATGGAGCGCTCTCCGCGCAAAGCGGAAGGATTTATTAGATGATTTCAAATCCTTAAAAAACTCAACTTCGAGTTAGGCTAAAAATTAAACAGGCTGAAGTGCAAACCTAGCTTAGTATGAACTATAGATCAAGATAATTCCTTCCGGAAATTCTTTGGATCCGTTACACAGCCTAAATACCCAAGAGGCACCTTATAAACTTGTGCTGACCAAGGAACATTTGTAGAGCCGGCACAACATTGATAATTTAATAAACCTAAAATGTTCAAAACAGATACGTCGTGTGCAACAGTGTGGACCAGGCTTATTATGATGACGTCACCGCTAGTAACTCAAACTATCCAACTATATGGTGTCTGATGTCAAGCTCGCAAGCCGACCCTCACACGTAATTAACTGAGCCAAATTGGCTATACTACCCGGTCTTTAAGTGACAAAGAGTACTGTGATTATTATATTAAATTAAGATGGCGTATGTTGTGCATGATTATGGGTGATTGAGAAATGTAAGTGGTGACTTGTGGCTATAATAACAGCCTTTTATGTATGTATAGCAACATTTTTCTAGATTTAGTAACGCGGCTGTAACGGCCCGAGGATAGGTGACCATCCCTTACAGATGAGTTAGATTTTTGACTATCGTTACGTATGCAATTAGTGAGAAGGCCGGAAATCTGGTAAACATTCAGCCAAGGAGTTTCGTGTTTCCCAGTTGCTGGGACAGAAAGACACACACACACAGAAAGAGTAGCAGTAAGAGTAGTAAGAGTAGTAGTAGATCTATACAGAAAGAGTTTTATTCAGGTAAGATGGGGATTCGACCCCAAAGCAAGCAAAGTTGGAAAAAGCTTGAGCAGATTAGTAGAGTGTGTGCAATGTTATTATCATTATCAATTCCAGAAGTATCAATTAACGTAAGGTACATTATTGCACTTTTGTTATATGCAACGTATGTTAAAAGCTGTATGGTACACAGCCCATGGCCCTTTGGATAAATGTCCCTTACGTCAACTAATGTTGCCGGTATCATTAATATTTAACAACAGTCAACGGTTGGCCTAGCTTTTATTCTTGGTTTTCATCTAATTTTGGGTCTACTAACAGTCTAGCTTTTGAATATCATGAAGAGATTGCTAATTGGCGCCAACAACCTCGGTCAACACGGTCATCATTTCGGGCTTACTGTCTACATAATCGTAAAGTTTGTCACACATTTTCCTAAGATGCAAGGTGCAACGGATAAACGCGATCTGCAATGCAAGCAGAATCATCGACCAGTATTTTTATCTCATGAAAAACAGAAAAACTTAGCCCCACATGCTGCTCCACTACCCAAAATGCACTCACTCAACATTGCATTCACTAATCTTCTCAGAATCAACAATACGGAAACACAGTAACTCCACACAATTGTGTTCACAGCCGCCGACAATTTCGAGGAGCACAGCATTACCAAAGCAAAACCATTCGTAATTCGGTTCAAACAGCTTAGCACGAAACGTAGGAATACTCTAAATTGAAATCCAGATGCGATAATCAGGCAATTGTGGGGATTAAGTGGCACGGCGACATTTGCCGTCGGCTAGTGGAATCGTGTACAATTTAATCTTGTTAAATCTCGTTTCGAGTGATTTGGTTGCCTGATGGTAATTTCGGTCATTTTGCTGATCAAACTCCATCTATTATAAATATAGTGATTTTTTATGGATGGGAAATCATCAAATAACTTCTTCTATAATCTATCTCTAACTATAATTTCGGAAGACGGTATTTTTACTTTTTCCATGCACATAAAAAAACACAGACTTCCGAAATTATAGTGTTTTTTGTTTAGAAGTCGGTCGTAGTTTTTTGTAAAAAAGTTTTATATTCAAAATTCACTTACGTTAACGTTACTTACTAAACGTCAAAACGTTCGTGATGACCCTCAGATTGTAGGTGGTTACCATGGCTACCTTTGAAGATCACAGCTACAGTATGCGATTGGATTTTTGCCAGAAACGGCAATAGATGTTTCACGATCACAGCCATGGTGTTATTTATAGTAGTTCGAAAAATGTTTTCGTATATAAACTATATTTATAGTTACATAAACATTTGAAGTTTATCCTAAATTGAATCTGAGTTATCTGAGTTATCAGCGAGAATGTTGAGCTTATAATAAATTTGGGAGTCGTTTAAATCACAACAGATTTTGGAAGCATCAGGACGTTTGGTGCAATTCATTAAATGGACCAATGTGTCCGAATGTGCTTGATATATGACTAAAGGACTGTTTTGCGTATGGTCTTAGTGAAGGAAAAAAGCGGTTAATCTTTTCCAAGTTTTAGTATATTGCAAGTTATGGTGACTGGTTTGGCCAAAGAAACCAGAGTCGTCCAGAAACGCGTGAGGTTGACGTGCATCTTAATGTGGAGTGCACTTACTCCGGGCAGTCATCATCACATCATCATATCAGCCGAAAGACATCCACTGGTGGACATGAGCCTAACCCCAAGTGTCGCCACAACAACTGGTCCTGTGCGTCTCGCATCCATCGGCTACCAACGACACTCACAAGGTCATCGGTCCATCTTGTGGGAGGCCTTCCAACGTTGCGAGCTGCGGGTAAATCCGGGCAGTATGCCAGGAGAAAGTGGAGTCCCAGTAGTGGGTGATTTCGAGTTGTTGTAATGATGTTAAGTGGTGAAGAAGTGAAGACTCCGGAGGCTCTTAGATTATTATTTTTCGGTCTTTGTTGTTGTAATGTACTTATTTAGAATTATTTTCCCTAGTTTCACTGTCCTCTGGTTTCTATATGTAGGTATACTATAAGAGTAACAGTGGATTTCTCTTTTCTTGCTGGTTCTTCTCCATAGTAAACTACTCCATAAGACTAATTGGAACCGTGCACTAGCTTGTGAAGTTTTAAGTGCCGATGTACAGTCAACAAAGGCATCTGGTATACAAGCAAAAATATTATTTTTTCTACTGCACTCCCAATATTTATTTATTTATTTATTTATTTTTAGCCTATTCCGTCCCACTGAGGGCAAAGGCTTCCATTCTTCCCGGCTCTGGGTTAGTGTCGACCAATCCTGTCGATAGGCGTCAAGCTCGTCCCGCCATCATTCCCCCAATATTTATTAATGAGTGCATTAAAACTTTTAAGCTTATTATTTGTAGTGGTGTACAATATTTTTTTACTCAGCACACTCACAACATTGTTCGTACAAAATAGCTTTTTTGTATTGTACCTAAGCCTATGTATTTTTGAATTCAATTTGAACATAATGCTGAATTCAACACTGAAAAAATTACAGGTGAGGGCAATAGCACAAATGCCAACCTCATTCGTCAAGTCCATAAGCAATGATGCTTTCGTAAGCTATCATTCAATATCTACTAGGAAACCATGAAGAGGTTTCTGATAACGAGGTCTCAGAAACCATGTATGCAGCTTATCTTGCATGATGCGGTAAGCCTGACTAATCCGTCAGACCATCACTGGAATAAGCAAAGCTTTGGAGTTCACATTACGTGCGAAATTACCTCTTGGTGCCAAATGGGGCGATAGTGTCTTAGATGGCAGTTGGCTCTTTGATTTTATGTCTTCAGACAATGATTGACAAAATCTTTGGGTGTCTTGCGCAAAAATAAGCAAACTGTATCTGAGCTTAGTCTCAATTGCACTGCTCTAATTGGCACTGGGTTGACGGACTAGTCCAAGGCTAACTAAACTTTGCAGAATGGTCTTTCACACGTAGTTAACCATAGCTAAAACTGTATTTTTAGTTATTTCACTAGCCTCTCAAAAACAGTTATGTCAAATTAACATAACATAACTTCTAATGGACTAAGATCCCAGAGCCTATAAGCTAAGAACTATTATTTGAAAACAATCTACCGCATAAAAGCACTGTCCTGGGTAATTACTACGTCGATAATAACGATAAACACAAAGCAAATAAATCAATCACTAGTGTAAAACACAGCAGCAAAACCTCCTATCTTGCACCAACAATTACACAGTGATTTGTAGCTGGAAACGCACCGTGATCGCTTGATTCACTCGCGCCTGTTAATTATTAAAAGCAATTACTGAATACCGTACTTTGTTTTATTTTTCCAATTGTTTTCCCAACGTTTATTGTTGCTGGTTTAAATAGAAAGGAACGCATGGTATTGTTTGGTGCTAAGGCAAAAATGTGTGGGTTAATATCGTTACTTTGTCAGTTTTTTCTATGTGTTTTTGCTTAATTGGCACTAGTATAACATTGGGATGCATGAAGAAGCCTCCTCGTGTAGCGCAATTTATTCTATCAGGCACTCAACTGAACCGAGCGCTCGGTGCATCCTGGACAGTCTCACTTAACACCTTATAAGACTGGCCAATCCTCCCCTTGCGGTAGGGCTAACGCCCGCCTGGAGCGACTGACGCAGCGACATTTTGAGCTGCGTCGGTCGCAGCTGCGCGAGGTCCTGGTGGCGGAATGGCGGAACAGGCTTTCACGCCCTACCGCCGGCCTCGTCACTATCGAGGCCATCCGGCCAGTGCTCGACATGTGGCTCGGGAGAAGGCACGGCTCCCTGTCGTTTCGTGTGACACAGGTCCTCACGGAGCATGGTTGCTTCGGGAGGTTCCTGTGTCGCATAGGCAGGGAGCCGGACGCTCGGTGTCACCACTGCGTCGGCTGTCGGGAGGACACGGCGCGGCATACGTTGGCAGAGTGTGCCGCCTGGGAGGAGCCGCGCCGTGCCCTCGTCTCTGTGGTAGGCAGTGACCTCTCGCTGCCGGCTGTAGTCCGTTCTATGGTCGGCGGTGAGGAGTCCTGGGACGTGAGACTCTTACTGACTAAAACAACCCCGGTGTTCCATCTTCCACCTACGCCGGGGATCGCGGGAACATATGCGACTTCCGTAATCCCCGGCTGGTGCCGGCCCGCCACTGCGGGCCACATCTCGTATACGGGGGGAGTGAGGTGTTTAACTCCCCCCGCGACGTCAGAGGGGCGCACGGGAACACCACGCACCGCCACCTCGGGTCCGGATGAATGGGGGGCAACGGACATCTCCAAGTCCGCCGCCCCTGGACCCAATTAGGGGGGCCGAAGGAGGGCAGCGTATGCCCTCCTCCGACGGCCGGTGCGCCTGCTGCGGGCCGGGAGAGCACTTGACATCTCCCTCTCCCTTTCCGCAGCCTCCTTCTGCGCGATGACAGTTTCGCAGAAGGAGACCACTGCCCCGGACTCCTCACCGCCGACCATAGAACGGACTACAGCCGGCAGCGAGAGGTCACTGCCTACCACAGAGACGAGGGCACGGCGCGGCTCCTCCCAGGCGGCACACTCTGCCAGCGTATGCCGCGCCGTGTCCTCCCGACAGTCGACGCCGTGGTGACCCCGAGCGTCCGGCTCCCTGCCTATGCGACACAGGAACCTCCTGAAGCAGCCGTGCCCCGTGAGAAACAGACTACACTGTGGTAGGTGTACAAAAAATAAATTAAAAACACACAAAACTTATAAACAGAGTTGCTTATTTCACCATTGGTTAAGCTTTAACTTTTAACTAGCTTGGGTAGACTAAAGATCACAAAACTCGTTCTTAGTAGATGGAGTTCATATAGAGTCCTCACAACAATATTTTTAAACAAGTGATGTAGTAAATATATAAATTATTTGTTTGTACTCATAATTATGAACATCTTTTACTGTGGGACCAACCCCGAATTCGCGATTAAAAAAGCATCTGTTCAGTACATTTTGTCGAGTTATGCGCTGCGATAAATGTATGGGGCAGTTGAATTTTGAACATAATGATAAGTAGGTACAATGATCCCATTAGAGGTATTGAGTTTATTCTGTTACACGTTGTAAATAGAATTTCATCTATGTATTGAAAATTAATAAGGTAAAAGATCCGTAAAAGTTCCGCAAAAAAGGAACGGATACGGTTACGGATCACTCTTCTCTAGAATATGCCACGGGAACGGAGCGGTAGGAAAAGCTAGTATTAAGAATTATATTATCCTTACATAATATATATAATTGCAAAGCTATTATACTAACCCTTAATCATGATATTCGGAGAACCAACCTACGTCAACTAACACACAACCATATCAGCGATCTTTAGCAAGTACCCCAAAACTGTCGAATTTTCAGTTTCAGACCTAAAACTTCAGACACATCGCTTTAAAATCAAACTATCCTAACTAAATTCAAATAAGCCTAGTACAAATACAGCGTCAGTAATAAAAAAATAAAGCCTTAAAAACTGTAACTCTGCAGCAGAGAAATAAAAGTAATGTATATTTCGCAGCCAACTAGCTGAAGACTCCGTTTCAATAAAAGTCTTGCCTTTTTATTGAACTGTGCCATTTAATCAGCGACATAAGTGACACGGTCAAGTCATCAAACGATACTGAACAAAAGATGTAACTTAGGCGCTGAAAAGACGGCACACTTAAATGAAAAGGCTAGGCAACCAATTAAACGGCTGATTAAGCTAATTGGCTGCGATGAATATTTTATTTGAAACAAGGTCTGAAATTTACGTGTAAATTGTCGCAATTAAGTGGAAATGTACATAGCCTATGTCATCCGGAGTATTTTTACTCTTTTGATATACTTTTCATCAAAAACGGTTCAGTAGGTTAGGCGCTACAGTGGATCGTACATATATATGTGCACACATACATACATACATAGACAGCTAAATGCATAATGCCGTAGTCGGGTAAAAATAGGCCCTAACGATGACATGTTAAGAGTACACATGCCGCCCGGTCGAACTCAACGGTGGGCGTGGCCTAAACGCATGCTATTTCATCAAGCGGCGCGCGAGAAAGGGAAATGCACAGTCATTGTTGTAAGAAACGGGCGCGTAAAAATTGGTGAGTAGGCTTCTAGAATTAGTGTTCTTATGACAAAATAACTGAATTTTTTGATTCGAAGTAAAGTTATATAAATTCTTGAATAAATAAACTACTCCTGTGCGCATTTAGTTTTGGAGATTTCATACTCCTTCTGTTATTTAATTACGTCCAAAGTTGCGTTAAATTACGGGTTAAAATATGGAAATTTTGAGGCTGATAACTTTAAATGACTAACTATTTTTAAATTCTGTTTTGGTACAGGCATAGATCACAACAAGACAAAACAGTATTATGCCCGTCTTGGAACAAAAAATGTCAAACAATGGAGTAATCATCCTAAAAAAATTGTATGGAGGAATGCGTGGCTTGTGCAGCCTTAAAACTATCATGGTTTCAGTGAGAGAAAGAGACAGAACTATTCGTCTATGATGTATAGTATTATCCCTTTTCACAACGAAAACGTGAGCTCTTAACTAAAATAATAACAGCCGCATGATTCGATATTAAAAGTTTGCAGAGGTCAGCCTTTGGTTGGGTTATCATCTGAACATATCGAGACTCCTGCGTCCCTCGGAAAGCACCTTAAGCCGTTGGTCCCGGCTGTCATTTTTAGATATTTCACTGTCGTTACGGATTGTCAGACGCCAGAAAATGTGACTTCAGTCTTGCCAAGAAGTTACCGAGTTATCCAGCTAATGGGTTGTGGAGGTCTGGTAAGCAGCCGCTTCATGTAAAAGCACTGGCGTGACTAAGTAATTACAGCCACGCGGGTTGATCTTCAAGTTTACGAAACACTTGGCAAATTCGGCCCGTAGATGGATGACGTGGATACACTGTGATTTGAAGATTTTTGATAGACGTTACAAGGAATCAGCTAATCTGACACCAGCCTTGCAAACGGTTTCATGTTACCCATATACTGGAGAAGATGGAGGAAAGTCAGGAAGATGGAGCAAGGTAAGCAGTCACTCCAGCATACTGATATTCAACTGCATTTATTAAGGCAGGAAGTTGACACACACACATATTTGGCGTTACATAGAACGTCTCCACATATCGCGTAGAACAGCATCCATTCCCTTTAGTATGTAGATAAGTTTGCAAAAAGAATTATGTAAACCAGCAATATATGAGTGGCATGAAAATTTAAACGTCCAAATGTTTTTTAAGTGGGTGATGAATTTTAAAGCGTTTGTGAGCTCTTTTGCGTTGGCTTGGAAGTAGAACTACAGTTCTGATACACGTATGTAGTACAAAGCTACTAAATTCACCTGGATGCTTAACTATTACGTATGCGAAACAAATGATTTTCTAGAGTTTTGTTTAAGGGAAGATGTCTTGCCTGCCAATGATCATTACGATTTTTTTTATTAGTGCTATGCTCAGTTGAATCCGGTTTGACTGGAAGCCGACCCCAATATAGATGGGAAAAGGCTAGGCAGATGATGATTATTGCTATGCTCCAAAAATTCCAACCAGTCCATATAATTTCACAGTGTAATCTCCGAAGTTCTTAATTAGATGTTTACGAAATTGAAATGGGACCATTTCGGAATAAACCTCAAAAAAAATTTTGCAAATCAGTTTACTTACTTACATAATGACGGAGTTATGGCCGAACATATTTCCTTAAAAATTTACATATATGTAATAAACCCTCGAATTGATAACCTCCAACTTTTTGAACTCGGTTAAATAAGACTATTTTGCTCTAGCAGCGCCTTGCCTGCATGATTGTCGGAAATCAACCCAAAGGCCAAATCAGCTCAGCCGTTTAAGATGTGAAGAGCTTAGGTAACAAGAAACAGACAGACAGAGTTACTTTCGCATTTATGATATTTTATACGATTTTATGTAATCTTTCATTTCGATTGGTTAGCATAGACCGTATGGCATTATAACGGACACCCAAGGGTATTTAGACAAAATGACATTCTATCAGCAAAAATAGTTATTCAACAGTCCGCGATTTAAATGCGATACCGAAATGCATGGGGTCAATACACAATATTCCGAACTGTTTACTATCTGTATCGCTGATTTGAAAAGCACTTCATCATATCAGCCGAAAGACGTCTACTGTTGGACATTGGCTCCCCCAAATGGGGGCGTTTGCCATAATCGCCACGCTTGGCAGGCGGGTTGGTGATCGCAGTGTAGCTGTAGCAATGTACCTACAAAGAATGCCGCTGCCCATTCTCTGGTGAGTCCCTTAGTCGCCTCTTACGACACCCACGGGAAATGGTGTGATGGTGCTATTCTTTTACGTCCGACACCATACGGAACGAAAAACACTTAGTCTAAGCCAATCCCGAACAGAGATATTCTATATATATGTTATTTTTTTGTAGGAAGTCTTCAAACATTACTTCATGCATAAACCAAGTACCACTCGGTGGCGTCAAATAGGCGCCGCAACGCTTACACATTCATACGCGTCCAGCTTACATAATCACACACTATATACTTGTATCTATATCTATTTGCTTTCCATCAGTCGTATAAGGACAGTTAATGTTACATCAGTGTGTTGCTACAAGCTGTCCTTTTACTACAATATTAGTATTAGCTCTTGGTTTGGCAATATTATCATTTTAACCGAAAAGTGTCTACTGCTGGACGTAGGCCGCCTCAGGTGACGCCAAATATATGTCTGGTACATAGATTATAGATCCTCCTGTAGCCAGTGGATACCCGCGGGCTTCACCAGGTCATTGGTCTACCTTGACAGAGGCTTTCCGACGTAGCGTCTTCCAAAATATGAGTAGGAGTACATACGTAAAGCATTTCACTGAAATACCTCTTTGCGATAGCGTGATATTTGATAAGACGAGTAACATGGGTTAAAGACAGATAAAGTCGATAATGATAGATTATTTGATCTATCTAACGCAAACGCTACTGGGCCTTTAGCATGAATGTGTTTGACGCATAGTAACGTAACGTAAAATTTAATTATAACTGTAATACTCGTTTTGCACATAGTATTTATTTGATTCATATTTTTGTATGATACAAATTGGTAATGTCGCTAATAAAATACTAAGGTTGTAGTTTTTTATATTCAATATTCCCTTACGTTAACGATACTGTAACGTTACTATACGCCAAAACGTTCGTTCTAAGCCCTCTGTTGAGCACAATTTTATTTTTATTTATCCTCTTGTGATCCAAAGATCGTTCCCTGGGTTAGACAAAGTTTATAATATTCGTGGAATGAGATGGATTGGTACAGTTTAAATTGGTTCTCTCCTAATAAAAAAAAAAACAATCAAATTATTATTATTCATTATGTTGATTTCAATAGGCATTATTTCATTAACTTCACAATTAAAATGTAAATTTATTAACTGTCACAATTTATGTATGTGTCAACACCGCAAATTATTGTTGGAACATAATAAAGTAAAAGTTAGTATTCAAATAATATAATAATGTTCAGTTTTGAATTCAATTTGAATAGTTTTGTACGTTTACATTAAATGAACATAATTATATTATTTATATAATTCGTACACCTTTTTTTACTTTTCTCAGGGTATAATAAGCATGAATGCATATTATTAGTAGATTGTTCTACAAGGGGCTAAACGGACCCATTATATACGAGGTAGTTTTACTCCCGAGCTTTAGCGAGGGAGTAAATAAATAGAATCCGAGTTATAATTTTTAGCGCCGTGTTACACTGTACTTTTTACTACGATTGCGAGAAAATTTAATAATCTAATACAATATTAAACAGTTTATTTTATTAGACATTAAATGTACAACTTGTTCTATTCTAGATATTTAACGAGATGTTTTCCCCGGCAATTTAATTTCAGTCCTCTGTGAAGATGAATGTTGAGTTGTCTATGGGGTAAACGTGGGAAATGTACGTGGTTTTTTACACTTTATTAGTAACAACAAAATTCTTAATAATTTATTACGATCGCCAAGAAGACTAATGAGATCAGTGTCCATTTGCACTTTTACACAAGTCCGTGGCAGCGTGGTAATAGAGCCTAAATTTCAAGTAGACCTACTTGTAGTTTAGGCTCACTCAAAACCCTTAAACAAATAATAAGTCAAACTAACGTAACTATAAATCCTACTTAGCATTTCTAGAATAATATTTTAAGCCTGGATAAGCCCTGACTTTAGTATGACTTCTCAACTAAAACTAAATTGTATTATTCGGGTCATGAAACTGAAAACAGTTAGTGAAACTTATTTTGATATTTTTGAATGTGGCTAAGGGTTGCCATTTGATACTATCTACTGATTGTGAAATAATTTAAATCATATTTATTAATATTCAGACAAACTCAATAATTAAGTTTAAAATAGTCCACTTGTACAGGGAATGTAGTCAATTTTCCAGATTTGAAAATAAAATATTTTTAATTTTAAGTAAAAATACTTCCTGTTCCCAACAGCCAGGATGTTCAGTAAAAACATATTTTTAATACACCTCGATCAATAATAAACCTTTTTTTTGGATTGGAAATCATCAAATGACTCCTTCCGCTCTGGGTGGCGCGGCCATCCGTGTTCCTCCTAGTGCCCTTTGCGTTCCAGGGCCGCGGTGACTATTTCGAACAAAATCCGCAACCCTGGGTAACTTTCTACCTGCGTCTGTGATTCCGAACTCATTCAACCCTAATCTCTTCAAAGTTAGAGTGAACATGCTTCAAGCTCACTCCATCGTCGACTTTGTCTCTGTCATCTCTGACCTAGACTAGAGTCAAGAGCAATCTCAAATAAAAATTAAAAAACCGTTCTATGAGATCGATCGATAAGTGTGAAGACCCCTTACAAGCCATTTTCACCGTTTATTAATAATCCTAAGGAGATTTACGTTCAGCGGACATCATCCTCGGCCAGGGGCCTAACCACCAACTCTTAAAGCAGTATTACTTCAATATTACTTCCAGTGGGAAAGAGACGGAGATATACAGGACGTATAGCTCCGTCTCTTTCCCACTGGTGGTTTAGGCCTTGATAACATTACCTAAAACTGTATTGTTAACTGAATTTAATTTAACGACAAAACTCTTGAAAAGCTTATTAAATAAGTATGCGACAACCCTATTTAAACAATGTTACTTGATTTTTCATATTTTCACGGTTCGTTTACTCTAAGCTGGTACCACTCTAACATTGTGAATAGTTTATTAATAATCCATTCGAGAGTAATTTCATTAACTAATATAATGTCTTAAGCAAACAATAGAATCACTGGTTTAGAATTTTTCAAAGAATTTTCGGAGTTTGAAGGTTGAAAGAATTGGCCCGTTTGAGATAATCTGTTTAAATAAGTAGGTACAATAAGAAATATATCGACCCGATACACAAATATTTTAAAGTAAAAATATCCGCTTTTCGTTTATAATCCACGTAATACGGTCCTTTAATAACATTAACTGAAATAAAACTCCAAAAATAGTATCAAAGAAAATAAACTCTTTGAAAACCCAATAAACTCGTATTTTCAAGTACATCTGTTTACTCTTAACAAAAAGAGGACAACTGCGAGTTGGACTCGCGCACGAAGGGTTCCGTACCATTATCTATAAAAACGGCAAAAAAATCACGTTTGTTGTATGGGAGCCCCACTTTATTTTAATCTGTTTTTAGTATTTGTTGTTATAGCGGCCACAGAAATACATCGTCTGTGAAAATTTCAACGGTCTAGCTATCACGGTTCATGAGATACAGCCTGGTGACAGACAGATAGACAGACGGAATGACGGACAACAGAGTCTTAGTAATAGGGTCCCGTTTTTACTCTCTGGGTACGGAACCCTAAAAATGAACCACAAAACGTAGCTAATTTAAATCGAGTAGGTTGATACTTGATAATGGGCTTGAAAATGTTACTTTTGGACATCGCGTGGGTATAAAGCAATGCTTTTGTGTATCGCCTACCGACGTATAAACTAATTATAAAAATAATAGTTCTCCAGTTACATTTACCAGATTACCTAAAGTTGACATGAATAGCCAGGAGCTGAAATGGGTTTCTGAATGATCTTGTTTGTCGAGTGTATTCAAAGGTTGACCGAGCAAACAAAATTCAGAATAAATTCTTAGTAACTGAGCAAGAGATGAATGGCAGGTGCCTATTTCATGATAAAATTTAGCTTAGGTGGGTACTACAATCAAGAATGAAATTTATTATAAACAACTTTTTTTGATGTAAACATTTAAGTATAAGTACATTGTACTTTTTATCTATGTAGATTTACAGTAGCACAAAAGATACATAATTAGAAGTATAGAAGACCATACTGAAACCAATCTGTATCTACGGGATTCAATTGTTGGGTACTCGTAGTAAAATCGAGATTCTAGATTTCAGAGCAAGACATTGAGAGTTATGACAAATACGCACGAGGAGATCCTCGTGTATATAAAACATCAGTAACGTCAAACAAGAAGCCACTATTTCGTTAACTCAGGTGTCAATACTAAACTGAACTATGAACTAGAAACTAAAAAACAGTTTTAGAGCGATGTAATTCGATGGATCCGAGACATAAGAGAGGACGAGGCCTACAGAAGACGCCTTCCGGCTGACAGATGATGATGATATAATTAGGTATAATAGTTGAGACTAAGTGAATGGTTAGCTCGGAAGAGCCAATTCATACCATCATTATTATCAGAGGCCCCATTCATACCATCATTATCATCAGAGGCCCCATTCATACCATCATTATCATCAGAAGCCCCAATTATACCATCATTATCATAAGGTTTGGCTTCTAATATAAACAAATGTATCTGACTACTAGTATTTTACATGTTACTGAGTTACTGAGCAACATTTTTTTTAAAGTATGGGTTATTTTCAAATGACTCTTTCCGCTCTGGGTGGAGCGGGAGGGAGTGTCAGACTCCTTGACTAAAACCCATCCGTGTTCCTCCTAATGCCCTTTGCGTTCCAGAGCTGCGGTAACTCTTTCGAACAAAATTCCACAACACGATACTTGAAACTATCGAAGAAGTACCAACGTGCCCATTTCTGCCGTCATGCAGCATTTTTCGCCACATGAGATATTTCAGCGAGTCTCTGGGATGGGAACGCTCCTCATAGACCTCTGGTTTTGCAAATGATTTTAGATGACCGTGAACATCTAACCTTACCTGAAATATAGCTGGCTGTTTGTTGCCACCCAATAACATGAAGAGAAAAAAGCCGGCCATTTGCGTCCATAACTTTTTTTTTGTTAGGTCTTAATTTTATTTTAATTAAGTTTTTGTAAAAGCGGCAATAGAAATACTCTGTCAAAAATACAACTGTCTACCTATTACAATTCATGAGATGCCTGCCGACAGACAGATGGTGGGCGTACAGCGTAGGAATAGTAAAAGGGTAAAGTTGAAAACCCTTAAGGTATGAAAACCTAGAAGAAGGAAAAAATAAAGACATTTACATGATTGATTAGTGAAACCAGGAGTACTGTAAAGTATGTTCTTTTCAGCAAAATCATCAAAGAAACATATTGGATAACAGATACAGACATATCATTACACAGTTAAGTTAGTGAAAAATAAACAGTTCATGAAACACCACATCATCATTATCATATCAGCCGAAAGACGTCCACTGCTGGACATAGGCCTCCCCCAAGTATCGCTATAAAAACCGGTCCTGAGCGTCTCGCATTCCTCACCAAGTCATCGGCTACATGTTTATACAAAACTAAAAAATACAATGGAATACTTTAAAACGAACCAGTATGCCTCACGGCTGCGTCAAAAGGGTCCATTTCAGTAGTTATACTAGACAGAATGATGCTGTCACACTTTACACCATTGACAAAACTAAACCATTTAAACGGGAATGTTAGCAATTAACCTTACAGCTGCTACAACTAACAAACTTGTACTAACATCATTGTCGATTAGTTTCTAGTACGCACTAATGGCGGAGGATCAATGTTATTTGACTTTGGCGACTTCGAAGCAACTTTTGATAGTCAATACGATTGCTTTTAGTGAGTCTGTGAGAAGTAAATGGTTTTAGTTCTATATTTAGCTCGTTGAAAATAGGCACTAGTAATGATCGTATTTTTTTTTACTATTGATAGGCACGCGTTTGACCACTATCTCACCTGATGGTAAGAAGAAAGAGAGAAACAAAAAGTATTTTATTGCTACAAAAACAACACACATGACATTAGTGGATCCTATACACCAAAACCGAACCGAACCGAACGATAGTGTTAGTAGCTCTTAAATTATGTTAGTTAAAAATTAAATAACCATAAACAACAAATATTACATTTAAAAACCAGTATTAAGCATGCATGTCGTGGTTGTGGCAAAAAGGCTTCCACTCAGCATATTGCTGTGCCGAGGGGGACCCTCAGCACGGCGCTGATTTTCAGTGGTTGCATATGACTTGACGTACGGAAATCAAGTCTGCCGTCTTTAATGTGAAATTTTGAACGTAATGCAAAAAATATAAAATAAAAACAGTAAGATACTCGTAACATTAATTATACACTTGCCAGTTACTCCATCTCCAGGGGGTCGAGTCTGCTATTGCAATCGTGTCTCAATGACCGGTCAATGATCGATTTTTGACGTATAACGTCAAACTTATGACACATTTCCCATACAAAAACTGTCAAAGTTGTCAAATAGTCGATCACTGACCGGTTATTGAGACACGATTGCAATAGCAGACTCGAGCCCCAGGAGATGTGACTAAGACCAAGCACGAGTATTTTGACAAAAACAAAAAATGTTATAAGTACCCGCAAAACGCAGGCACATTCCATGTTTTGTCTCACTTGGTCTCGCTCTCGGTATTAAAACTAGGCTAACAATCAGCATTATTCAACAGCAACAACAGTATTCTAAGCATGATTTCAAGTCGCCTTGACTGTTTTTACGTGGGTTCTGCCGTCTCGCATGGGGTGCCATTACGGTGATCAACTAATTATTTAATTTTTTAGTATACTCATTTAGTATACTCAATTCAAAAGTAATTTATTCAAACTAGGCTAACAATCAGCATTATTCAACAGCAACAACAGTATTCTAACCATGACTTCAAGTCGCCTAGACTGTTTTTATGTGGGTTCTGCCGTCTCGCATGGGGTGCCATTACGGTGATCAACTAATTATTTAATTTTTTAGCATTGTATGTTTTGTTATGTTGTTCTTTTTTTAGTGTCAGTGCCTACTAACATATGTAGTTATAAATTTTACTAACTGCTTTCGAGTCTCGATACTTGAATAAAGATTATTCTTTTCTTTTCTATTATTCGACCATCACAAATTTACATAGAGACAGCTTTACTGTATGGTAAAACTTAAACCCAGGCACACATCGTAAGATAGTCAGTAACACCAGTTTGAGGAGCTGGGATAAATCGAATGACATATTTGTCGCACTTGTACGCAAAATACGTTCTTGGACGTGTAGTTACGGACACCAGCCCGACATACATACATCGTAAGATCTAATGTCCTAGACAGAAGAAGCTATGCATCGATCACTATGTTTCCTTTATATGCTATGCTCTTATCTTTATTGAAGCACCACTTAAGTGCCCATTTTTCGTACACAAACACTGTCAACGAATATGAAAATTTTAACATCTTAAACCACGTTTTAAAATTCAGCACAGCTGTTGGTTGTATTCTTTAAAAACGCTGGCAAAATGATATCAAAATTCACTTAAACTTTGAACAACAGATGCAGCAGAAATCCTTGCCAAAACACGATTTAGAACAGTTTCAAGTTAAAAATATTATGAAGGAATAACAAGGGTGGCTCTTTGTTTACGCTGGTGATTGTCATTTAGGAATTTTAGATAAAATGCACCCACAATACCTACAAGATAAAACTACGGCCATCTTGAAATAAATAAAAAATATTTCAATAATCTTCGAAACTCTCAGGGCATTTCTACAAGTATGAGTAGATTGGACTGGACATAGGTACATTGATGAATCTAAGTTTAAAGTTTATATTTATTACATAAAAAGTGTTTATAATATTTTCGGTTTGACTGGGAGCCGACCCCAATATAGTTGGGAATGGGCTAAGCAGATGATGAAAAAGTGTTTACAATATTGTGGTATGGCACTGAATCCCACACTAGCTACTGAATATCACAGGATGCATTTCTCGACAGTAGTTTAGGTAAGGTTAAGTAAATAATGCGACGTTTTTCGGGCGATTCACTAAACTGAACAAATGTATGATGAGCCTTGAGCACAGATATAGATATACATAGATAATGCAAGTTTAACGATCTGTATGAAAACCAAGCGTGTAATTTTTTTACTACCTGCTATGACGTCAACACAAGCGCTATTAGGTACTAACCACCACGTGTAGCACCTAACTGACCTAACCACATAACAGACACCTAACTGACGTCCGACTAGCGTACACCGATGCAAATTGATCGCGAAAGTGGCGGCTTACGATTTTTGATCGTAAGCTGGGCACCAAAACACGCGCTTTCTATATCTATCTATATCTGTGGCCTTGAGCCACATGATATAGGGAGTGTAAGTGTGTATACGATGGTATATATTTTAATAGAAAATGCATACAAGATCTACTTTTCTCTTTAAACGTGCAGATAAACAAGACCATTCTCATGTAAATCCTCTGAACAATACCACATTCTGCTATTGTATTACCACTTAAACGCACTCAAGCGAGATAAACGGGAAAGCAACGGAAAAGTTTAGCTCAAACTAACAGCAACACTATAAATAACGGGTTGCCATTGGATTTGCCTGGATTTGTACCGGATTTTAAATCAATTGTAACTAGTGAAACATACCGTTATTTGCTTATAATTCTATTTGTCTATGAATATTGTATAGGTCGAGCAACAGGGTATTTTAGATGCATAGTTTTGATTTTAAATTCTTTTATCGGTTGGTATAAAATGTATGTTAAAGCTGGTTGATTTTGTCAGTATGAAAACTTAGCACTTTTTTTATGGATGTGAAATCATCAAATTAATGACCCCTTCTGCTTTGAGTGGAGCGGGAGGGAGTGTCAGACTCTTACTGACTAAAACTCAACCGTGCTCCTCTTAGTGCCATTTGCGTTCCAGGGACGCGGTAACTACTAACTACCTAACTACTAACGTACTAACACTTTCGAACAAAATCCGCAACCCTGGTAGGTCTAGCTGACATCTCTTTGAGGCGCGCGTGGAACACAACGCGCCGTCCATCCGGGCCTGGCTTTTGATCGGACGAAGATCGTCGAGTATGCGATTAAGGGCCATTTTCACCAAGCCAAACTGATCGCGATCAGCGTATAAACCACGTTTATGAGGTGTCAGTGTCACTATTTTTCTATGGAATATTGACGTTGACAGCTCTTGTAAGCTTTAGATGTACTGATCGCGTTCAGTTTCATTAGTAAAATCCGCTCTAAGCAAAACTAGCTTAGCTTAGCTTTTGGTATGCACTCATCATCATCATCGTTTCAGTCGAAAGACGTCCACTGCTAGATATAGGCCTTCCAAGAGTCACAACCAGCGGATTCCAGCGGGCTTCATCAGTTCATCGGCCCACATTGTGGGAGGCCTTCCAACGCTTCGTCTTCCAGTACGCGGTCTACACTCCAAAACTTTTCGAAGCCATCGACTATCTGTATATTTGTTGCGGGCAATATTACAAAAAATTGTACATTTCAATATGCTGAAATGTCCATGCTGGTTTCTGTCAATATTATTGCATTTTTTACTTTCTATTACACGAATAATTAAAGTAGTAATAGTAGTATGTGTGAATATTACGATTTTTACGGTATTCAAGTCATTTTATATTTTTAATTCACGTTTTTGTTTTGAGAAATCATTTTTCTTCAATAGAAAAAATCATGTCCTGGAAGATTCGTGCGTTACAAAGGAGCCTTTATTGCCTTTCTTACTACATTTTTACTTTGTTATAGGTAAAAAATAACTTTAGTGTTAGTAAGACTATCTAGATTCGGCTTTGTTTTTTTTAAATAATTAACAATTGGATAATTAACTTAACAGCAAATCTGTGTCTCGGCTTTTGTTCATTTTTGTTATCATATTGTGTGACACGAATACTTAGTGTTTTTTTAAATGTTGAATTGGCAATACTGCGTTTTTTGTAAGCAACCAATCAGGTAGCACCAAATAGTGACAGTCGGCCACTTTGCGGCGTGCGTTTTTCTGAGTGCGGTGTGCTTAAAACAGTGGCGAATTATTTCAACAATAAAACATTCCTTTTGTGCGCTAGTCTGTTTATTAAACGCTAAGATTTTTATACATTCTGTGTCTGAATAAATGTTTTATTATTATCTCCCGAATAATTGTAATCAAGAATATCAGCTCTAGACTTATTGACTTTTATTTCGTTTGGGGTTACGTTAAACACGTGTTTTGTATTCCTTTTCGTTACAATTTGTTACAAATTTTTGTCACATAACAAAAATGACGTAACAAAAAGTAAGTAAGGGTGATTCTATATGGTAACTTGAAACTCAAATAACACCTTTTCTAATTAACCTACCGCATCGATTATTTTGAGTAATTTTTTAACGTTGATCATTAAAATAATGTCAATTACTTATTAGTTTTCGTTAAAAGTGTTTCTATTTACAACGTATTAATTTTGATGGTAAAGTTAGCCCAAAGAAGGTCGCTGTATAATAATTAAGAACAATTTTTAGTAAGGGACTGACTCATACATTTTGTCGAAAAAGTAGTTAATGATTATAGTACAACGACCCCCTTTCGGTTTTCTTTTTGCGGTTTTTGTGTAATTGATTACTAAAAGTACCTAATAAATTCAAAAATTGGTGCACTACCCATTGTTTCAATCACAGTATGAAATAACCCTATTTGTTCCTTTTTGTTTCATTTTTATAACTCTTTTCCTTTTTGTCACGAAATTCATTTTGCTTTCTTTTTGGTGACTGTACGGTTTTTTTTTATATTACCCTGCTATGCAATTGGCTTCAATTTTAGCTTATGCGTGTGGAGCATGTTTGCTAGAAGAGCTGATTTTTTAGTAGATGTTTAGTAAATAATAGGAAGATGCTAATACAGAATTTAGGAAAATTTTGTGACTCAAATGATAAAAATCCTTTTTTCATTCTATCCAAAACTACATGTTCTGAACGTAGTTTAAGGTTAAAATTGAATGTTATTTTATTAATCCCAATTAATTCAGCATCATTGGATTAATAATAATATAATGTATGTTCGTCATAAAATTGATGTTAGTAGCCTAATTGGTGGTAAAATGTTATTGTTACGAAACTCATTCGATTAGAATTCAATTATAATCACAAACATTGTGGTTAATAAACCAAACAAAATACGTGTCGTTCTGGCCCTACATAGGTAATTATTTTGCACGCGGATTTATTTACAAATGAATAAATCATGCCTGATTAATTTCAATTTCCATTAAAAAACCCTCAAGACTCTTGCTTGAAGAGAAAGGCCCATATTATTCTAAAGACTTTGAAGGAACTCAATTAATGTCAATAACAAGCAATTACTGTCGTCCTTCGAAGTGGAGTCGAGTAGAATTTCGAATTTAGTTTCCATCGAAATCAATCCACAGTTTCCTCATAAAACTCATCTGCAGACCTAATAAATGACAAACCGAATATACAGTATCAAAAGAAACAATCGTAGGGCTTAAAGAAAAAACCCATAATCACACGCACACACTCCCAACTTTTCTCATACACACACATACAGCGCTTCTTTGTGTGCACATGCGACAATAGGTGTCCCACACACGGAAATTCTTACAATTTCGATTCAATTTAGATTTCTTGCCGAGCGTCTTTACAGGGTGTCCTGTTTAGAAATCGAATTCCAGTTTTGTGTGAAGTTAGTGTGGAGTTCTCTTGGATTTTATTTATTTTTTGTTAGGTAGGTACTTGTTAAATAATGGCTTTGTTGACATAATTTCAAAATGGTAAAATTTGTCTTCACAGTTTTTTTTTCAACTTTAACTTTTTCTGAAATAATATGAAAAGTTAGTAATTAACTAGTGCTAATTATTAGGCAGTGGTTTAACATCAACCAAAAAAAAATAAACAAACCTAGACAAATTCCAACGCATGTCGACAGGGTTGTTTCAAATTTATTTGTCCAATAAATTATAACACACAACAGAATTTTGTAATTTATTTCAATTTTCACCAGTACACGCGAAAATTACAAAACACGATTGCTAACAAACCTGTTCTTAACATTAAACGTTCCTTCTGAAAACAAAACGCCTAATTTAATGTTCCTAAACACGCAATATGATGTTTAAATGTTAATTAAATGAATATTATTCACACTTCAGAGTCTCTATTGCACCATTTATATTGACATGAAGCTTATATTTTACTACAGAACATCTTTTACACGGATTTACGTGCTTTTCGTGGTACGAGAGTGTGTCCACCAACTTCCGAACTCCGGGCTGCTAATGAGAAATTCCTAATGGAAAAACCAGATTACACTTTTTACCCGACCTAACAATCGAATCGCGGTTGCGACGTTTCCAGCTATTTGGAATTAAAAACCAAACTACTTAACACAGTTAATGAAATTTCAATGGGACCTATCGGAAAGTATATTACATTAAAGCAGAATTTTAAATCGGTTCATAAATGAAGGAGTTATGAGGTAACAAACATAAAAAAATACAACCGAATTGAGAACGTCCTCCTTTTTTGAAGTCTGTTAAAAATAGTAATGAATGAATACCTAGACGTATTTGCAGTAAAAAAGTGTAACATGGTGAATGTAATAGTTATTACGTACGACTTAAGATCTTCTTTTTTAGTCGGTGGTGGCTACCTTAATTCGCATTTATTGCATCGGTGGCAATCATTATATTTCCCAAATACAGTTGGATGCGCACATTAAAGTATGGCTCATGTTCTGAACAGGAGTTATAGGATAATAGTATGAAATAGAGAATAGAGTGAAATGTATTAAATTATTTTTATTAGAATAAAAATATCATCGTCAACTCCAAGTGTAGTTCAAATGCAAAATCTCCTTTTTACTTACAGACATTGCACACCATCAATTTCCATGAATGATTTATTGATGCATAGTTAAGCTTGTTTTTTTGCACAAGCTCCTTCTAAAATAAAATATTTGTCACAAAAAGAAAAAAAAAACTTTAATTTTGGAAGTCGATGTCAAATAACAAAGAAGCAACCAAAAACACCGACTTCCAAAATTAAAGTTATTTTGTACTTTTTAGTGTTTTTTTTTGGAAACGATTTTTTTTTGTGAAATCGTTTTTTATTTTTCACTTTTTAGTAGTAGGTACCCCACACCTAACAACACCACTGGAAAGTCACAGGAAAGCAAAAATACGCAATTTCGTATACATGGATGACATATTTTTCCTAAGAGAGTAATATAAAAAAAACATCCCCCAACGGGGATGATACTTTGTATGAAAGTTTATCTATTTGCCGAAGATTTCATGTTCACCATAATATTATGTGCTCACGAATCTAATCTTAATAAGCAGCTAACACGCATAGGTGCATGTTTTGTTAAAATTTAATTAATTAATTACAAAACTTCGTAAAGAAGCACCCTGTACGTCACCTGTCCCCTGAGATAAAGTTGAGTGTTTCCTACATCGAAGGTGTCGAATGCTCGAACGAATGAAATGATCTAAAGACGGTATTCATCAACCTTTTGTAACTTTCAAACAATGAACTTCAAACCTTATTTTCTTGACGGTAAAGTTTCGTTTTACTCGTCACTTTAGTGAAGAATTTTCAAGTTTGATCTAAGAACGAAGTGTTAATTTTGAGAGATTTAAACTGAAGCCTGTTGGAAATGTTACTTCATAAAGTTTGTGTTCTGAAGTCTAATTTGAGATATAGGTATTATGTACTAAATGTGTATACCAGAGTCTCCAGCACCCTTCTTATGACAAATCCGTTGGGAATGTGGTCCTCACATTTTGCACTTTAAACGCCCTTCGGCGTCTCTTCTACAGATGTTTAATAGTAGTTTATGCAACGACCATATAAAAAGGGTCATTAAAACACGAGTGTGATAATAGCATCACACGAGTGTTTTAATACCTAATTATATGCCGTTGCATACACTATTTTATCTTCACTCATACAGTTGAAATAAAATAAGTGGAAAAATAGTTTATTCCAATATGGCGGATATTCTCATTGCGTATTCGAATAACTGCACAGCGGCCGCTCATCCATAGACAAAGATAGAAGCTGGCTCATTGACTTAAGTCAATGAGCCCGCGCCAAAAATTAAAAAGAAAAAGTGTGCTATAAAAATTAAAAAGTTATTTTATGATGCAGTTGTTTAAAAATCGAAGGAAAATGTTGAACTGTTATGGTTTTTTTTTTTAATTTTACCTATCCACGAAAAAAAAGTACGTGTTTATGCATTCGTTTTTGAACTCATATTTGCAACATTACGTTGTAAGTGTAGATAAAATTATATACATGTTAGTTGTGATGACAATTGAAAATCAACTAGCCGCTGGGCTGGACCACTAAAATCACAGAGCCATCCTCTAAAACAAACAATAATTATAAACAGAATATGCTGAAAACATCCATGTTATGTTACTTGGGACAGCGTTACATCCCCTGTCATGTCGGGATTATCTCGCTTGCTATGTGGATGAATGGCGGGCAGGTGGATTACGATTGGTTTTGGCGATTTCAGCTGTGATTGGCAGGCCTAGACCTATATGTATTATATTATGTACTTATACAGTTTTTGGCCACGCAGTATTTTGTAAAAGTTTGAATAAATGAAAGACTTCATAGTACTTTTGAGCGGTAGTTAAGTAAGTAAAAGGATTAGTAGTAACTGAGTGGTCGAGTTCTGAGGCCATATTCTGGTTTGGGAGGGCGCGACTTTTTTAACAAGGGAATTATTTTTTGTTTATTCATCACCATATAAAATGATTTTTACAGTTACCCAAGCTAAAGTGTTGTGTTACAAAAGTAGTCAAAAATTGCCACACAGAGACGCCACTCAAAAACTGCTCACACAAATAGCTCTTAAGGTTGATCAGCGAGCCGAGACCATAATGTTTCGGAAAGACTAGACTAGAATGACGGGTATATTGTTTACTAGCACTCAGTTATTAACAGTCTCTTTTCAAACATGCTTAGAAATTTCAGCATTATTTTGACAACCTTCTTCGAGATTAATCGAAATTGCTGTACTGGCCAAATACATGCGAGCAGCGGACGGCAAAAGTTGAATGAAAAACATTATCTGTCGTGGTTTAGCGGCCAAATAAATTACAAAGTAAACTCATATTGGTTGTGTAATTTAAAAATGGAACGATCTTTTATTCCAAAACATGGCAAATAAGGAGGTAACTTATCAAAGGCTTTATTAAAATTTCGAACTGGCTTGCAAATAGAAAGCTGTTTATTGAAAAACAAAAACAAATGAACACTTTAACGCGGGATAAATTTTATTAATGTTGTTCGCTGTTTGTCACTGATTTTGAAAATACATGTATTTGACAAAATGAGTGTGACGAATTTCCGCACATTATTTGAGAACAGTACTATACAAGCCTTGGCCACAACTAGGCATTGATGGACTTACGTACTCGTATGTATGCCTCGGCTTCGCCTCGGCCCACATTAACATATTCATCCATTAATGCCTCTTTTGCTGGCCACTGCAGTAATGTACTATAATATTCATTAATAAAAAACAAGCATTTTAACAACCTGTCCAGAAAAAAATACTGTTACTGGTTTTTTTTGTTAAACCTTATGAATGAACCATTTTAAGACAGAACACTAGTTTAAGTAATTTTAATTAAGTTCAACGCTTAGACTATTTCACTATTGGCACATATAATATAGTATTTTATTTTTAGTTTACATAGTTTACATGGAAATCAAAACAAAACAACAATAAAGTACTTAGTTCTGAATTCAAATTATTATACACGATAAATCTGATTGATGGACATGGATTTTAGGATTCGAAATTACGAAAATACTAAGTTATATTGCAATGTATTGCAAGGTATGCAGTGCTGTATTTATTCTGACACCTCTAAAAATGTAAGAAAACAAAACACCTGTCCAGTGTAAGCCACGCGATACAAACTATAAAACATATTATTTTTATCCGCGGAGGTCTGCATCTGGTCACGTCGTATCCGCCCTAGTATCCGCTTTAATTTCCGAACGGCATTTAACGTGATTTCGTGCTCTAACGACTGGTAGGGATGTGGTGCTGTCGATGATTTAGTGTCGATAAAGTTTGTGGTTGGCATGGACATGGTTTCATGTTTTAGATGTTGATTCTAACAGTAAACATGCATATTTCACACAAGACTTGAGTTTTTATTGATACGAATATTGAGAATAAACCGATCGAATTGGAAGAAATTCTATTGGTTTTTTTTTTAATGTTCTGGATTTTTAAAATTTTTTATTATTGATAGGCACGCGGTTATTTTTATTGCTAACCTGACATGTTTCGAGATCCTTACGTAGGATTATTATTTCTGATAGTATTCAATAAAACGTGGCCGCTGGGATTTTCAGCATTCTTTGAAATATATGGGCACGGGCAGGAGAACGTAAAATATCACCAAAAACGACAAAGAATCAGAAAAATCTGAAAAGTGAATTGATATAAAATGTTCTGAAGAGTTCCAAACTAGTGTTACAGGTGTATCATGTCGGTACAATTGAACATTCGCCACTTGTAACATTCAAATTACTACGCAATCTGGTAAGGAAACGCACCAGAGACAAACATCACAAGCTATGGGTCAACTATGGTGAGTGCAGGCAGGCCAAAAGAGGCATTTCCCTCTGTTAATACCCGATTCACTAGATAGGCCCTAAGACTGACCTAACAAAAACAGTCACAGCCATCACAACTGGCCACGGTACTTTTAATAGACACCTCTATGTCATAGGAGTCACTAACAGCCCACTCTGCAGAGCCTGTATGGAGGAGGATGAGACAGCAGCATATCTGCCCCTAAGCTGCCCGGTAGTCTCTGATTACAGGGCTAATTACTTCGGAAACCCAGGTACCATCTTTGAAATAGTAACACCAAGGCGTAGCTGGAGTGTATCGAATGACACATTTGTCCCACCTGCACGCAACTGCTTATTCACGTCGTGGAGTTTTTGTTATTTTTTGGGTCAAGCCGGTGGGCTTGTTTATTATTTATTTATATAATACTTCATGCACACAAATGTACAGAGGCGGGCTTAATGCTTCTTTCGAAAAAAAAAATAAAAATCTCCACGACCAAGCGCGTACTTTAGTACTGCAACTCCTGAAAGCCAGAATCAACAGTGGCGACCTCCAGAAAAACGCCGAGTCAATGAAGCTCGACGAGTTCCGGCGAAATGATTCAACTGTCTTAGATCCCGCAACAAAATTAATCAGAAAATAACAGCGGAGGAGTAGGTCATGGAGTTGCGGAAACCAGCCCAATTTACAACATTCAAATTAGTCAGTGTTAAACAGTAACACAAAATCCAATCGATACGACATCGTTACGTCCCTACAGTCCACGGCACAAAATGAGACCAACGAAAAAGTTACAGAACAGAAGCGTATTATAATTTAATTGCCTTCTTTAATTACGTATCGGCGTAAATCTCTTTTAATTCTAACTTAATTAGCAAACGAAGTGGAACTTTTTTTATAGAAAGCGACGTTTTAGAAGTATACTTAATTGGGTATTAAGAAATTTTGTAGGATGTCTTTGGGATGTTGGCTCAAGGGAGAAGATTTTTATTACTAGGCTTCAAGAAAGCGTTCTAATAGTTCTAATTTATTATTGACTTATGTGAGTACAGTGACCAGAGGGCCAATTCTATCATTCAGTCGAAATCTATCAAAAAAGCCTCAATTTACAGAAATTTTTGACCGATTGCGACTGTCATGCGAATGCGCATGTATACTCATAGAGGCATTCTTGTCCAAAACATGAGTGACTCGGTGGTAAAGGACTTGATATACAAAGCGGACAGAGCACTGACGAGATAAAATGTATGGCGTCAAAGAAATGCAATAAACTCAGCATCACGGGCACGCGGCCAGATGCTATACATTTTCGTCACAGCGCCCTGGCCGCGAACCCACCGCGCGCCCGAAGCGCTTTGTACTCGTATACCTGCAATTTGAAGGACTTAATGAATGCCACTGATGCTGTTATTAACGTAGCAGCTACCTACTGGAATAAAGAAAAGTTTGCCAAGTGTTTACTTCTGAATTTTCTACCTTTTTGGGCAGGTAACGACTGAATTCAAGAGTGTGATGTATCTAAAATACTGTAGCTAGTATTTAGCGTATATTGGCATACAATTTTTTTTATTGTTAAATGGTAGGTAGTTGTTATGCTGGCCTATATCTAGAAATAGCAATTGAAGACAGGGGAATTGTAGGCCATTGGAAAAAATAATGTTTAGTGTGAGCCATTTTCAAATTAGCCAATCACGAAAAATAATTATTTACTCATAATATTATGAATCGGGCTGTTTAATCTCAAGATTAGCATTAAAACACTTAAGTTTTATGTAAAGTAAAAGTTTTGCTTTGATTGTACATTATTATTACTTTCGTTTGAATTGGAAGCAAGTTGTTATGAATTTAACGATTTAGTGACACTACGTAAAAACGATGATCATTATCGCCGATAAAGCATTATTTTTCGTGAACCCTTTTCTTTTTTTTTCTTTCTTTTCTTTTTCTTTGTATAAAAGTTTGGGACACTAGGAATTTCTCCTGTATCGCGGGTATTGTATAATTTACCAGACATATGCAAGTCCTATGTAATAGGGGGTGAGCCTTTGCTATCAACCAGGCGCTAATCCAGAGTCCGGGCTTCTGCTGAGAAATTCCAACTGCCTATCTGACTTCTATAACCCAGTAACTGAGTAACTCGATACCCCTAGGCAATACTGGTGTCAGATTTCTTGGCTTCTTACTGCCAAATATCAACCGTAAACCATGACCATCAGTTAACGTGCTGGTGCACAGAGAACTCTTGATTTATTGAGATGGTCACCCATCCACAAACCGACCTCGACAAGTGTTGCTTAACCTTGAAGATCGACCCGTAATTGTAAGGCTTTTATTATTTAGCTACGAGCTCTTTACCAGGCAATCAAAACACAGCATAAATTATAAGTAACATACGAAAAAATGCAGATACGATAAGTATACGGATTCGTGAACAGGCCCGTAGAATTATGATGAATGGTATAGTTGCGTGCCCCGGACTTTGAAGGGGTGTAGGGCTGTGTGTGGGCTAAATTTAGGGCGTATTATTTGGGTTGTTTGTTGTAAACTGAGAGTTTATTTAGTTGATAGAAATTGGTTTTCATTTGGGTTCATAGACACTAAACAAGTGACAATTTTTACTAGGCACTTAGAAAATCAGAAGCTTAATTTCCTTCGGAGGGGAACCGAAACTAAACTCCACGGAATAATGTTTTGGACCAGTGTTCGTGTCAATCAATATGATATTCTACTGAAAAAATCTAGTTAGTCCGTTAGATAGATTTCCAAAAAGTATTGGACACGTACTTTTTAGGGTTCCGTACCCAAAGGGTAAAAACGGGATCCTATTACTAAGACTCCGTCTGTCCGTCTGTCTTTCTGTCTGTCTGTCCGTCTGTCTGTTGAGTTGAAATTTTCACAGATGAATAAAATAAAATTCAAGTGGGCTCCCTTACAACAAGCGTGTTTTTTTGCCGTTTTTTTTCTTTTTTCACGTAAACAAAAATTACTAAGATGCAGTGCGTTAAAAACTCGCGTGACGTCACTACGATAGTACAATTTTAACAAACGACGCGGCGTCACCAGCCCCCCCCCCCCCCTCTTGTACTTTGATGCGCTTTATTTTATCTTTTTTGTTTTACGCTTGACATGGCAAAAAATGCGTGACCGACATTTTTTGAAAATCTTATGAATACAAAATAGAATTTTATTTTTTTTATTCCAAGAAGAATACCCTATTACGTGCTTTGTAGTCAATTCCAAGACCCACTCGTTACACATTTCGAATGACGTTTTGAGGTTTTCATTTAAATTGAAAAATTCTATTTCAATGAAAACAATACGCGTTAGCATCACTGTTACCGTTGCGTTTATATTATTTTCATCGAAACGTAATTGTTCATTGAAACGTAATTGTTCAATTTAAATTAAAATGTCAAAACGTAATTCGAGCCAGGTGCCAAGTTAACGCGTACGGGTAGTACATATTTGTTATGAATTACCAATTCAATTAAACAGTAAAATTGTTTGATTGAAGCAGTTCATTTGCAAACATAAATGTTTCCAAGACGGAAAATATACACTAATCACTGTGTTTGGATTTTAGTATCATAGCTAATATAACAAACGCGAACTCTGTCGGTCTGTCTGTTACGCTTTCACGCTAAACCGGCTGAACGGATCGTCATATTAGGCAGGTATATTATATATATTGCATGTATATTTTTTACGCGATAACCGATAACCACGCGGGTGGAGCCGCGGGAAAAAGCTAGTACTATAAATACGAAAGTTTTACTCAATCATGCCTGAACGGCTTAACGGTTCTGAATGAAATTTGACACATAGGCTACTTTCCATCCCGGGAGTCGGAAGAAAATAGTTAAAAAATAAATCATTATTAACTCCAGATAATATTCGTTTGAGAAATTATTATTTACTGAAAAAAAAATTTAGCTTTAAATCATGCTATTAATAACTACTTTATGAGAACTGTTACCAAGGTAATTAATGTTAGTATAATCTGGCTTATGTCGGTTTTTCAGGCAATCTTTCAGGGGTGGCACTCAGACTTAACTTCAAGCCCTTTTGTTCATAATTTAAGGACATCTAATTATGGTTTGTTTATCTCGGCACTGGCTTAGAGTGACCGAGATTATGTTTGTTTGGAAAAGAGATTTTTACATCGTTTAATAAGCTACATAAAAAGCTTGGTGGATTAAATTTTGATTTATCACAATTTTTCATAACATTACTGTCACATATTATGTGTACTTTTATTTATTGTGATTTAAATATTGTTTCTTGAATTGATTAGGTTTCAGTGTGATGACCCCCCCCCCCCGTATGAGTAACAATTAAAGTTAAACGTGAGCTTCATTCGAAGAAACATCAAACATGTCTACTAGCCCAATTTCCAATATAACCCTCCGGAATAAACAGATTGACAGCACAATCATATTAAATTAAACAGAACACAATTTACGAGCAGCCCTAAACGCCGTGGGGCTCAAAAGAAAATATATTATTTGTAACATAATATTAATTATACTACCAACTGTTCTTACCTGAATTGTTACAAGCTAAGTAGAAAATTAATTATTGTAATAGCAGAGGCCGCAGTGTAATGCAGATTTTGACAGGTAAGGTTGGCTACACACGCGATAGTACCAACGTAAGAACAATTTGTCGGCATTTTGTGTTCGAGCGACCGGTATGGGTATGTTGTTAGTATGTTATGGTAATGCATTCCAAGTTCCAGGTAGTATTTTGTAACGTTGTTCGGTTAACTGGTTCGGTTAATGTCTGTGGTTAATGATTTAGTGCAACGCCGCAATGGCTGTAATCTTTGGTTTATGGAAAAAATCTAAATGGGTTATCGGTGTTGCCTAATTTATTTTTAATGCGCCTCCTTTGCGTTCCAGAAAATGGTGATATATTTCAGTTGTGATGAATATTTTTTTGTGTTACGTGCTTTAATTTGTTAACATACTAGTGTGCTCCGGCTTTGCATGGGTGCAAATTAAACACTCCTCGTTTATTGAATTTTCAATTAGTGAAAAAATTACAGCGATTTTGTTTTGTATAAATACTATTATTTATTGGTTGTTCTAAAATACTATAGTTGATTTCAATTTCTTACTAAAATTTGGTAACTGAAGGGTACACCGGTACATTTTGAAAAATAAAGCAAAAAAAAATGAAGCAGTTGTCACCCAGAATCGCCATTTCATTCGTCGCTTCCTGCAATTACATGACAAAATAACATCTGGCGACAAGGAAATCACTTAAATTCTTGTGGCTCACCTCGTTTCAGTGTGGGACTTAAAGGGTTTGAAGAAGCTGGAAAATTGAAGAATTTGACCTATCAATCTGTCATTCGGGATTTGGTTTTCGCACTTAGTCCTTATATTGAACCATTGTACGTGAGAAAATTTGACTTATCAAGCAAGAGATGAGTTCTGTACACAGTTTTTTTTTAATTCCAACTGTAACACTATTTCTTAGCAACTTTAAAGTTTACATACATTAATAAACACTATTTCATGCCTCACAACATTCCACACTAGATTATGTTTTTCCTGAACGTAAAAATGTAGCGTGTGTAAGAAACCTTAGTCTTAATAATATTCGCGAAATGCCACGCATAGCTTTGCGTGGACGATTAAGGGTTTAATGAATTTAAAATGCAACATTAACAAAATCGTTTCACTGTTCTTTGACAGCCATTTTTTTTAATTTGTCGTGGTAAGGCTGCGGTCATGTTGTCGGGTGGTTGACAGTTCTCGTTGCAATAAGTTTGACACCTATTTAATGGATCATATTGCAGTTATAATATAACTGGTCATTTGTAATTCCTTTCTAAGTAAATTACATCTTTGCTAACTATCCTTTTGAAGGTTTCAGATGTGATTCTATTTAAGAAATTATAATTTTAATTTAAAACTACCTTTTTGGATATATAATTGGAAGCATGAACAAGGACAGTTCCTGGGTTCGATTTCTGGTTCGGTCAAAGTGTTGAGGTTTTTCGTGTGGAATTTCTCAGTGGCAGCAAATCAACTAGATTTTCACACCACAAGACTAACGAAACCTCATCATCATCAGCTGAAAGACGTCCACTGCTGGACATAGGCCTCCCCCAAGTGTCGCCATAACAACCGGTCCTGTGCGTCTCGCATCCATCGGTTACCCGCGACCCTCACCAGGGTCGCGGGTTAAAAAATAGTTTATTTATTGTTGATAATTCTATGTAGAAATAAATACTATTAACGATTATACTGACGAATTATAACGATGGAATCCTTTTTTTTTATGTTGGAAAATACTGAGGAATAACATTAAAACTTACCTCACGAAACCTCTCTACTTAAAATCCCTCAAGCTGTTTAGGCTACATAGCATACCAAGAAAATATATACATACATACACTCGAAAAACATAACCTTCTTCCAATTAGTTTTGCAAGGATTGAGACCAGAATCTCACGGTAAGCTGGCAAGACTATGTAGTCCCTCAAATTTAAACTATAATGATCATTTTGGGTAGGTCTTTGACTTGAATGTACCCTGGCGATTGGGGATGTCATGCTCACTCAAAAGTCTGGCTGATGGTGGCGTTTGCGTTGGTTCATTTGGCTCCCTTAAAAATGGTCGAGCCGAATGGTGCTAGCGTATGCGTCATGTTCGTGAACGGGCGCCGTCAGCTGAGACTGGTCATCTCTCGGCTGCCATGGTCTATTTTAATTATTTCTTTGAATTGTTTCTTTTTTACTCCGGACTATCCTGCACGTCTTTTACATCGTTCTCACATATATGTATAATTTCTATATGAATGATGTAACCATAATTTTGTAACAAAAACTTATTTTTAAAAGAGTGTCCGTGGAGTTTCTTGCGCGTTCTTCTCCATAGAGATCTACGCTTTGGAACGTGCAAATAGCTTCATCTTTTTTTTTGACCGACCGACCTTGACAATTCAAAAGTGCCTGTAAATGGTCTAATTGAAATAAATGCTTTGACTTTGACTTTGACTTTGAGACTTTGACCACTAAAACAACAAAAAAATGAATACTTATTCACTTAGTTCTTCACATATTCAAATCCGCAAACGACCCTCAATCACTGCATGTGTGTCCAGTATAAATATTTAATCAGTTTTATTAATTATTCGCCTCTCCGCACTGCGCTAAGAGAAATGAGAAATATTTATAATTATTTCAACTGCTTAAATTGCAAAGTGGATTTATTTTGTTATTTAAACGGGCCGATGTTTGGGAAATACCTGTCATAATTTAACTTGGCCCACTACGCTGCTCCGCTTAGCACTAGGGTAGCGGTCTAGTCCAGAGCCAACTTAACAATTTGCAGAATGGTCTTGCTTTTAAACAATAAAGTAGCCAGCCACAGCATAAGGAGGAGGAGGTTTTAGTCAGTAAGAGTCTGACACTCCCTTCCGCTGAGACCCGGGGCGGAAAAAGTCATTTGATGTTTCATCATCATCATCATATCAGCCGAAAGACGTCCACTGCTGGACATAGGCCTCCCCCCAATGGGGGGGGTTTTGTCATAATCGCCACGCTTGGCAGGCGGGTTGGCGATCGCAGTGTAGCTGTAGCAATGTACCTACAGAGAATGCTGCTGCCCATTCTCTGGTGAGTCCCTTAGTCGCCTCTTACGACACTCACGGGAAGTGATGGGATGGTGCTATTCTTTTACGTCCGACACCATATGGAACAAAAAAGCTAAGCGAAGCAGCTAAGTGAGCCATATGTAGCTTTTGATTTTGAATATTAATTGTGAGCCCAATTTTTTTTCTGTCATGCGTTTCGTCTGTAAATTGTTTCCAGGATTAGTGCTTTCACTAATACGAATTGCAAACGGATAATTATGTATTAGTCGGATGTTAGCAAATTAGGACACCCTGGATGAAAATACCGCGTATTCTTTATACTTAGTATACTACTTTTGTAAGCGGCTTAACCAGTGTAAAAGTAGAAAATTATCACATGGATGGATCAAAATCTCATTAAAATTCATCAAACTTGGTTCAGTGATAGGCGTGGTTGGGGATTCAGTTTAATTTTTTTTAGTTATGATTGTTGAATTAATGGTGTAACCGCCGATGAACGAATGTGAGCGAAGCAAATATTGTTGATCGTCTGTTATAGTCATAACACTTGTGGGCTAATTCTACTCGTTTTCAAGCAACATTTTCATTATGTCATAAATTGTATGAAAATTAAGGCTTTTTTGACAGTTTGCGACTGACATGCGATTGAAATTAAATAAACAAAATTGAAATTGAAATTTTAAAGTTGCCTGTCCCCATTTTGAAACTAGGAGCTATATTTATAGTATATTTTTTGCTAATTTTTACATCACCATTACAAATGTTTTACATACTCGCACATATCTAGCTGAAACATAAAAACCTTTGTATCATACCTACCTACCCAATTTGTCCCAACATCCAAAGAAATCCCGTTCCGAAACTCACGCTTTTAACCGTAAAGCGACATCTTAAAGTATGTTTATAGCCCGTTTCGAAGCTTCTAAAGATGGCGTAAAAGCAGTATTAGATACACTGTAAATAAATTCACTCTCACGGTAATAAAATGTTCGCCTCGCACTGGATAAGTGTTGTTCCAACGTTGGAGGAACAGGTTCATTTCCTGGGACGTAAAATTTTGAATGAGATTTTTATTGGCGAAACAATAGTGGAATGCTATGAAGGATTTTTGAGCGTGTTTTGATTTGACAGTTTCAAAGTTATTTATGATTTATGTATCGACTATGTTCTGCCTGCAACTACGTCTGAATGGACTTCAGAATGAGTCCAAAGATAAATTAAAAATGTATGGTTTGTGAGTTTTTATACCGACATCTATACCACCATTTATGAACGAAAGAACTGACGTCAAACGTTTTGGGCTGTTGAACATTTACAACAGCCCAAAAATCAACCATTGGGCAGCATCTCTTTCTCTCTGTCGCAATCTTTAAAAAATGTATGGAAAATAAGTTTTTTTTACAGATTACGACTGAAATGCGAATGCGAACTTTGCTTGAAACTTAGTAGAATTAGAGGCCCTAGACAATGTGCCATTCAAATAACGAATGCGACTGTCGAAATGCCAAAATGTAGGAATTTGATCCCGTGACATTTCGATAGCATCTGTCAATTCCATACATTTTTGACGTATTGACAATCGCCTTCGCCACGCTACCGCTGACAGAATGTCACTTGTCTAGAGCGCTAGCACTCAGATGCCAAAATTTAAGGAATCGATTACATGACGTTTCGACAGCGTTTGACTATCCCATAGATTTTTGACGTTTTGACGATCTCCTTCGCCACGCTACCGCTGACAGAATGTCACTTGTCTATAGCCCTAGCACTCAGATGCCAAAATTTAAGGAATCGATCACATGACGTTTCGACAGCGTTTGACTATCCCATAGATTTTTGACGTTTTGACGATCTCCTTCGCCACGCTACCGCTGACAGAATGTCACTTGTCTATAGCCCTAGCACTCAGATGCCAAAATTTAAGGAATCGATCACATGACGTTTCGACAGCGTTTGACTATCCCATAGATTTTTGACGTTTTGACGATCTCCTTCGCCACGCTACCGCTGACAGAATGTTACTTGTCTGGAGCCTTAGTTAGGCTATTTTTATTATTAGCTATGTCTTCATAAAAGCCTATTTAAATCATACTTAAACAGGGTGTTCCAGAAGTGCGTACGGGTGATGCATGTATGTTTAAGGGTGACGTTCTGTAGCTGCTATAGAGTTAAGAAACAATAATAAAATTATCGTCACCTTAAATCGCAAACCTCCTATCTCCAGGCGACCTAACTTTACAGGAGGCAAAAAAAACTGTTTATTTAGTACTTCTAGTTAGGAAACCCCCTAAAGTTTTTTTGATACTAGCCTAAAAAATCTATTCCGGATTCAACGGCATTAAGGAAAATAAGCTATTTCGATTGCTTCACACATAAAATGGACTTAAGACCTTTTCTCCATTTTTATTGAAAGTATTATAGTGGAGATACGCACTTTTCTGGAGATACGATGTTTTCGGACTCAGATATTGCGAAATGTTTTTCAGTTTGGTGGACTTACGCTTTCCCACCTACACATATAGACCTCACCTAATAGAGAAATCGTAGCTACTTACTCCACATTCTGAGTTATTATTATTGAAATAAACACGATAAATAATCAGCAATCATCTTTATTACCAAACATAAAATTTGAGACTTCAAAGTTCCCAAAAACTTTCCTTTTTATCACCGAGTGCATGTTGTCCGCTTCTACAACACTGCGTTTCTATTCTTGTAGGTTCATCCATAGCTGAAAAGAACTATCTCTGATCCCTCTTTGATATTGTTTTTGTTCATGAACAACTCCAACATTTTGACGATGACAGACGCAAATTCATTTGCTATAAGGCCTCCTTCAGATCTCCATCATAGCCAGTTCAGCAAAATTCATTTTAAAAAAGAGAGCGGATACATTAGATGTAGAACTTAGCTGGACAGCTTGAAATTCTATCGTAAATACTTCTTTTTCACTTATTTTGTCGTTTTCTTTTCCTCTTCTTGCAGATTCTTTTCTTTGGATGTGGGCTCGGTATGTGTCTTCACTATACAATTATACTGCTCATAAAGATTACTTGCAAGCGTCTTCTTTAGGTTGATAAAGACTCAATCCATTTCATCGAAAACATCATTGAATGTCGCAACACTGACGCGATCGTAACCACGTTCTTTGCAGAACTCGTCGTTATAAAATTTTAATTTTACTTTGACTCCCATATGGTGTCTAGGTACAATTTGACAGATTGTTTTCGACACTAATAAACTTTCTAGTTTTGGCAAAAGAGTAAAGAAATGCTTGACTTGTTCCCTCTTCATTTCATTTTTAGAAACCTGTTCTTGGACTATTGCTTGAGTGCTATCCTTCTTCTTAACCCAGTCTTTTAAGGCCTATTCCCCAACAGAAAGTGTTTTCAAGAACCTCGTTTTGCATATTCTCTATCTTTAAAGTGTTCTTTTCCAAATATAATTCAAATGAGTTGTTTCTTCTAGATGTTGATTCCTCTTCCTCTTCTTTTCTTTAAATATTACTAAAGTTCTAACATAAACTTTTTTCCTTCTAGGTCATATTCTAAAATTATTTAAAAATATTCTGCCTTTCTTCTTCACTTATTTTAGAACAATGCAGTTTTGTATCCTTGTTATTAATATTAAGCTTTCAGTCACATTTTGGTTTTAATTTCCGTACATTCCTGCGTTTATCATATTGCCAAGCTCCTTCTTCATTCATCCTACCACAGGGGCCCACCATGACGTGTTAAAGCGTGAGTTGTTCGAGCGAGAAGAAGAGATGAAGCTATATAGGGTGTATAGCCCTCTTGCTCGGACGACTCACTTTCAAGCAGTCTGATGCTGTCGGTGGCAATGAATCTGTGACTAAACTATAATGAACACCAATTACTGCATCGGATAGCTTCAAAAGTGATTTATTTTTGCAGTAGCGTTTTTTGAAAAAACTCAATATTTTTTATTTTTATATTGTTTTCTAATTGTATAGCAGATACCATACATATACAGAACACCACCCTTAAATATGACCGCGTACTTCTGAAACACCCTGTATAGCCTTCTACATACAACAAAGTCATACATCGCAAGTGTCCTCTAATGTGTGGCTGTCCTACATCGCTTAACCCTCTCACGTACTCTATGAAACGGAGTGGCCGCGGGCACAAATATTGTGTGAAATAAGCTTTATATTCTTCTATCTTCATATACGAGTAGAACGAGGTTTGCTAGATAAAGTGTGTCTTTATTTTGATTTTAGTAGAGATTTCAAAAGTTGGAGAGAAGGAAATTACAAGTAACTGCTTAGAAAACGGATAGTACAGGAACTTTTCAAATTAAAATATTTTTCCATTATTCATTGGAATGAAAATGCGTAGTAAAATTCGGTAATTATAAAGTGACCTAAAGATGAGTTTATCGAACCTGTGCAAAAGTGACCATTAGCTTTTAACTAGGATCATCGACTAAACAACAGAACCTAAAAACACACTCACACATACATACATCCACTTATCACAAACCATATAACACAACAAATAAACAATGTCATCAAAATAAAACTCGTCTCATGCGCTACGAGTGCTACGAAATGCTACGAAGTGCTACGAAATGCTACGTAACGCTAAGATATCGTAGCTTCGTAGACAATTGGTAGACGCTGCTACGAGCATTTATTTCAAAGCTCCACTGAATATAACAAAGGCTTACCGACACAGAAATATAAACTGATATGATACAGGACTGCAGTCTTTACGACTGATGTTGACGACTTCAAGTATTTTTTATTTTAGTTTAAACACTCGTTTGGACGTGATGTTTTAGTTTTAGTGTCGAAGCACTAACATTTTAAGACTGCATTTTTAATGTGTTGGTGTGCATATTTTTTCTACATTGAGCAAATGTTTAGAGCGAATAATATGAACGATGTTGAGGCAACAGACTGAGATGATTAGTAATCTATTTGCTAAGTAGATGTCGTAAAAACAAGTTCTAGATAAATGTCATGAGGATTGTAATTTTACCATTACCTAGTTGGAATCTTTTATTAAATCACATACAATTAAGGTACTCTTACAATATTAGTTTTTCCTCAGAGCCATGTAAGCACGATGGTCTTGGCTAAGTGCTTCTTCTTGTGAAAAACCACACATAGTAAGTTTTTTAATTTTTTTATAAGTGATGGGTTTGCTCTTGACTCTAGTCAAAGACAGAGATGACAGAGACAAAGTCTACGATGGAAAAAGTAGGTTGTAACATATTGTCACCTTTTTCTCCTTAAGCGCGGAAGCGGACTTGTAATGGAGGTCCATTAAGTGAACATCGAATTATAAGAACCCCTATAACTAAGCCTCGGTTGTCCGTCTGTATGTCTGTTAGCGGGCTGTATAGAAAATTTTCGAAATTATATAATATATAATTATATAATATATTTTCTTTAATTTTTAGTACAAGAATTTATTTGAATTTATTTTTTAATGGAATCTGTGCTTCCTTTCGACTTTTCGTCTCTTGTTCTTCACTCTTTCTTTCGCCTCTCACTTGATCGTTGTTTTATATTATTTTTCCACACCTCATCTCCATGATCCACCCCTAGTAGAGTATACCCCGGTATGCCTAGGTATGTATGTATGTCTGTGTGTATGTGTCTGATCGTAAGGCGGACTGCAAACATATGTGTTTGCTAAGGTCTGTGTTAGCACTGGGGGACTACTTGGAGATGTGTCTTTGTCCTTGGTTCACTATCATTTATTTTTTAATGGAATTTGTGCTTGTTTTCGTCTTGACCGAACGATAATTAAGTTAATATTAGAATAATTAAGCAAAAATGTAAGTGAATAATACCGAGATCAATATTCATCCTTAACACAGCTGAACCTATAATATTCTTGTTATCGCCTGAGGACTTCGCTTACAATAATAATGCATTTCAAAATTGATGAAAAAAGGGGTAAAAATATCAAGAGCCAAAATATGACAGGTTATTACATTTAAAAAAAAAAAAAAGTATAGTATGTTTTTTTATACTAAACGATTTTACGCCAAAACCATGAGAACTGTGTTTATTACGATTGGTTTCTTTAAATGCTCTTGTGTAAAATTGAAAGTTGAACATTACGAAAGTTGTGACCTTGTATAGTGAACAGGGTTTCCGGGCTGTATGATACTGCTCTTTTACATTATAAGATCTTATATCACTAGGTCATCGGTCCACCTTGTGGCCTTCCAACGGTTCAGGGTCAAAATGTCCGATTCTCAAAATATCCAACGATGTTTGAGAATTGGGCGTTTTGAGAATTGGACATTTTGACACTGTTTGACATTTTGAAAATTGGATTTTTTGACCCTGAACGCTTCCAACGCTTCGTCTTCCGGTACGCAGTTGCCAATCCAGAACCTTTCAACCCAATCGACTATATATTCTGCGAGCAACGTGCTCTGCCCACTGCCACTTATCTCGCCTCTGCCTCTTCGAGCTACGTCGGTAACCTAAAAACGTAAGGCAACCCAAAATAGAAGACGCATTATTAATTTAAGTGGCTCGTACGTACCCCGAAGCGACAAGGGACTGTCCCTGACAAATGCACGAGCACACAGCGTGCGCAACCTAACTCGTAGAGATTTATAACTACCACTATTACAAGTAAATAAGTGGTTACGAGCTTTCCTGCTTAGTAGAAGATTGGAGGAAAAAATCTTACTCCTGTTTATTTTTTAAGCATTTTTAACCGACTTTAAATAAAGGAGGTTCTCAATTCGGTTGTATGTTAATGTTCATAATAAATGACAGAGATAGAGGTAACACCTCTATCTCTGTCATTTATTATGAACTGATTTGAAAAATTCTTGTTTATTATGAAATTTTATCAAAATCGGTTCAATATTTTGGTTTTTAAATCTAAACATCTGGAAAAAATATGTGGAAAAATCATCCATATATATGAAATTGCGTATTTTGCGGTGTTGATAGGGGTAGGGAACCACTAAAAAGTGAATAATAAAAAAAATATCACAAAAAAAACCGACACAAAAAAAAACTCTACAAAGTACAAAACAACTTTAATTTCGGAAGTCGGTGTTGAATTACGAAGAAACAAACAAAACCACCGACTTCCGAAATTAAAGTTATTTTGTACATAGTAGTGTTTTTTTTTGGAAGTCGGCTTTTTTTTTTTGTAAAAATGTTTCACTGTCAAAGCTAAATTATCGACGTGTATCTAGGCAATAGGCTAAAGGAGTGAAACTACGATGTAAAGCGTAGTAACTTAATTACTTAACACATTGACCGTTACATCAAGACAATGTTTGTCAATCAATAAACTAAAATTTTTCCCAACTATGTTAGGATCGGCTGCCAATCTGACTTGATGCTCCTGAGTATAGGCATTTTAAATGAAGCAACTGCCTTTCCGAATTCCACAACCGACTATGTAACACGGTACCCATTTCTAAAGGCTGGTGTTAGATTTTCTGGCTTCTGACTGTCCGTAAGGACTGTCCAAGATCTACAAATGACAGCCGGGATCAACGCCTTCACATGCTTTCCGAGGCACGGAGGCCTATATCTTTTTTTTTAAGGATGGGAAGTCATCAAATGACCCCTCCGCTCTGGGTGGAGCGGAAGGGATCAGACTCTTATTGTCTAAAACCCATCCGTGTTCCTTCTATTGCCCTTTGCGTTCCAGGGCCGCGGTGACTTTTTCGAACAAATTTCGCAACGAGGACTATACCAAGTCAAGGTAGCCACCTCGTTTTAATTATAAGACCTTCACTCATGTACTCATGTCTTACAAAATAAATATCCTGTATCTTGTATCTTGTATCTTCATGATCACCCATTTATGGACCGACCACAGCAATCTAGAAGATCTAACCATACGGCTGTTATAACTTTCTGTTATACATCCAAAGGGTGTCCTTAAAAGATCGCTTTTAGCGATAAGGCCGCCATTATGTCACCCTATGTAATGTTTTCTTCATCAATCTTTTCTGTTACTTATACAGTGTACATAATTTTATTTAATTTTATCTATTTAAGGAAAAACAAACAGTAGCACAATAAGAAATTGTCGTAATATCTAAAATATACATTTTAAAACAATTATATTACCCACTACGTTCTCGACAGATTACAATTTGAACTAGCTAGTAGCACGCGTGAAATTTAAACATTTTTTTTTCCAAATAAGCCAAGGATATATTGGAAACTATTGACTTGAATGAAATTTACTGCAGGTGCTTAATACAAAACGATTTTTCCATAATATATCGAGAAATTATAATTTAATCAAGATTTATTACAATTTTACGGAGTCCGCAACCATCCGGTGACATACATAAAAGAAAAAAGAAAAAGTAAATGTGTGTGCGTGCATTATTAAACATCATATTATTCTGTTGTAATTTGCTGATCCTTTAAGGTTGCTTGGATTTGCTTCATAATAAAGAGTATTCTATTCTATAACTTAGACATACACTTTCAAGAGACCAGGGAGCGTGTTTGACAAGCGATATAAGTGTTATAAATAAATTCAAGGTTTACTTACATTGGAATGAAGGACTTCACCTTGCGTTTGCTTTTAATAATCTATGGTTTATTATACTAGTAAAACAGTAACCTGAAACTGTAAAATAATTAATCAATTGAAAACTTTCAAAACTCAACTCAATTCAAAACTTTGTCTCGTTTTATTTCTATTTCAAATTCAATCAAAAGCACTTCATTCGAATTCTTTCACTTTGAATGAAGTTCTCCGCGCTTTCCCAACCTTATTCATTGACCCCTCACCCCGTTGACCTGCCGATACCCCGAGGCCGATGAGGGCATTGCGAACTGATGGTGCTTTTGGCTTTTACATACCTATATGCATAAAGGTCTGATATTTACATTTTGTTTAAAGATGGTGATAGATGAATGAACGTATTCTTTGTCATATGTGAACCTGCCTGCTTGAAAGGACTGGATGTGTTAATTTTCACTTACAACGTGTAACAGAATAAGCACAATACCTGATAGGGATCATTGTACTTATCATTATGAAAAACTTTTACTATGGGATCACCCTGAATACAAGTCAAAAATCAGCTGTTCAGTACATTTTGGTCGAGTTATGCGCACAGAAATGTATGGGGCAGTCAATTTTTTTTTCGGGATTTCAGTGTTGGTTCCACAGTAAAAGTTGTCCATAATGATGAGTACTGATGACCCCTTTTAAGGTACTGCGCTTATTCTGTCACACGATGCATAAGTTCCGGCATCTCAATTCTTGTATTAAATTTTAATATAGGCCCGTTTTTCAACCTGCAAGTAAATCGCAAGCAAGTTTCATTACATTGCGGGACACGATCAACGATTCATCCCATTATACCTGGGTAGCCCGCAATGTATTAGAACTTGCATGCGAGCAGCTGGCAGATTAAAACGAGGTCTTACTCTCGGTTATCCAGTATCCGCATTTATTTACCTCTAGAGACCAGAAAGAAGATGGATTATGCCTATGTCGCAGCCAATTAGCTTTATCAGCCGTTTAATTGGTTGTCTAGCCTTTTCATTTAAATGCGCCAATTTGTTCAATATCGTTTGATGACTTGACCGTGTCACTTATGTCGCTGATTAAACGGCACAGTTCAATGAAAAGGCTAGACTTTTAATGAAACGGTGGATTCAGCTAGTTGGCTGCGACATCTATATAATCTTCCACTGGAATTATTCCTTCCACCATGTCAGAGGATCAATGGGGTCTTAATGCTTTAAAGCGACATCGTGACCCAGATGGGGATAGTGATGTAACCAGAACCTTGATTCTTTCGTTATCGAGACAAAAAGAGATTTTGTCAGCGGTAGCGTGGCATAAGCAATTGTCAAAACGTCAAAAAAGTATGGGATTGACAGATGCTATCGAAATGTGACGTGATCAAATTCCTACATTTTCAACAGTCGCATTCGCCAATTGAATGGCACATTGTCTAGGGCCTCTAGACTCTTTTTATTTTATTTTTTTTTATTCAAAAGGAACAACAAACAGCCACAATATAAAATACACATAGAAAGCAAAGTTACACAAAACACATCACAATATTGTAGCCCACAACGCTGTTCACAGGTTATCAGTAAGATACATAGATAAAATCACTAGGATGGCAGATAGATGATACTTAATAGAAATTACTTAACTATCGTGTTTAATTAAGTGATAAAGTTACAATGTGAAATAAAATAAAATAAAATAGTGGGAAAAAGTTGAAGAAATAGAGAGAAGGAAAATGGGAAATTCATGTAAGCTCCTTAAGTATAAACAAACATTGGCCCTTTGTAGTTTTAAAATATCACGAAGTTGTTTCTGCCATTTTGATAATCTCTGCTAACACAACTTACACAATACTTCAAAGGAAAATTTTAAGAAACTTCAAGTAATAATTTTCGTATACTTGAGCGTCACGTGACGCCAAGCTCAGCATTATAAACTTGATTAATATTATAATTATTTATACCGCGACAGCCCCTTTGTTCCAACTATGTATTAAATATTAATTCTCTCTCATACATTACTTGTTATGGCAGGCTCTTTGCTCTCATATCCGGAGTTGACAAGGCTTACGTTAACATATTTTATGATTGCTTTCTAGTGCAAAAATATAAGTTATCCATAAATCACTGCTCTCTTAGTTTCGAAAAAAGTGTAAAAATAATGTTATTACTGGCCATCAACATCGCCCATAAATGTAGCGAAATTAAAAAGAACAAGCTTTTATTTCTTTTTAATAAAATTAACAAAAAATTGAAAATATTTTTGTTTCTTCAATGCAATCTAAAACGTGTCATTAGCTAAATGCACAAACCGTGCGAAGCCAAAAAAAAAGTAAGGACCGCATTCGCATTTAAGTAGTAATCTGTCAACATGCGACAAAAAAATGGCCCTAGAAACCGAGTGCTTCAAGACGAATTAAACGAGGTCAAACTCCATTGAGGTTGCACTAACTTCTGTCTACATCATCAGACCAACTCTATGTTATATTGTCTTAATATATTGTATTGTCATATATAATAATAATAATAATAAATTGTGAAGGACGGCACGGTTGACATATGTCGGGCATGTCACCGTCCGGGAGAATCAATTCGCCACATTATCTCTGGTTGTTCTCGTCTTGCTAATGGAGAATACTTGCATAGACACAACCTTGTAGCCAGGATTATCCATCAGCAACTTGCTCTGAAATACTCTCTTGTGGAATCGGAGGTTCCGTACTACAGGTATGTGCCCGACCCAGTTCTCGATAATGGCAGCATCACATTGTACTGGGATCGGTCCATCACCACTGACAGGGCTATTATTGCAAATAAGCCTGATATAGTGGTGGTGGACCGAATCGAGAGGCGTGCAATGATTGTAGATATCACCGTTCCGCATGACGAGAACCTCGTGAAAGCCGAGAAAGATAAACAAATCAAATATCTTGACTTGGCTCGCGAGGTTGTCGACATGTGGGATGTGAATTCGGCAATCATTGTACCGATAGTCGTGTCAGCCAACGGCTTAATAGCCACGAGCCTCGACCAACATCTTAGGAGGCTCTCGTTAGGCAGCTGGATCAAGGGCTTGATTCAGAGAGCAGTACTTCTGGACACGGCTCGCATCGTTAGGAGGTTCCTCTCTCTGGAGCCCTGACCGCCGGTAGCTTGGACCCTGTTCCCGATACCGGTGGGCTACTATTTTTTACATTTTTAAATAATTTTATATCTTTCTTATTTTAATTTTTAAAAATGTATTTTATATGTATGTACCTTAAATAAAGGAAATAATAATAATATCTAAAATTTTTTTATAGAATTATTTAATTTAAAGATGCCTCAGCTACTTCCAAGTATGTAATTCGGATATCTACAATTTTTCTTACAGTAAATCTAAAACCGCACAATATTGGACGAAAGAATGACTACATCAGCAGGACTCGTCCATTCCACCATCCTCTAATTTGGGGTAAGGGAAATGTGGATGTGGCCTACAATATAAAAATAAAAAAAACACATACGATGTAATGAAATTGAGGACACGGCGCAATAGTTGAGCAATTGGCTGCTGCGCTGCATGTCGTGGGTTTGATTCCCGCACGAAACAAATATTTGTATGACCTGTATATAGTTGTTCCGGGTCTGGCTGTTTGTGTATGTATGTTTGTAAACGCACCCACTATACAGGAGAAATTCCTAGTGTAGGGCAACGTTTGGTTAAAAAAAAAGTTTTGAATGCGAGGTCAGTTAGAATTACAATTAACTCTATTGCTTTTAGTGTAAAACATATTTCTCAAAAGCAGCTGGTTTTCAGTTGCTAGACCAATGTATACAAATATGAGTGGTTATATAACATAGAGAAAAACGATGAAATAAGTGCCGCCGTCCTGTAGATTTGGAGAAAATCGGATGTCACAGATGGACAGACAGAAAGACTCAACAGTGATCCTGTGAAGGATTTTTTAGTGTCGTTAAGAACTTAAAAACAATGGATTTCACATCTATCTCGGTAAATATTGCTATCAGCAAGAAGATCATCATTGTATCAATCAAATTAAGAATTTTATCTCATTCGCCATCTCGAACCAACCCTCACGGTTCGCATCCAAATTATTTCACCACCTCATAGTACCTATGGTAGACACAAGATAAATGTGCAAAAACGGTCATTGACCCACATACACTTAATTATTGACTTTCTTAATATCAAAAACAGAAATAAAGACATAAAGCTATCAGGATAGCTTTATGTCTTTATTTCTGTTTTTGATATTAACTATTATTATTATTAATTATTAAGAACGTAAAGGATCACGATAGAAGTCGATTCAGGAATCGACTTCTGTCGTGATCCTTTACGTTCTCTAGTAATGAAGAACGAAGGTATACTTATGAACGTTCAATGTACGTTATTGCAAGTTTATCTGGCGCCTACTTTATATGTGCAAGCATGTGTTATTGGTACAAATTATCAATAAACACAACCAACGATCTAAAAATACTTTACAAAAGAAGAAACACCAATCCACCTTTAAAAATTTGAGGCAGTCAAACCTTTTAAGTAGCAGAACGTTCGCGTAACAAAACGGATCCACTCTATTTCCTGTTACAATTTCGTCGCTGAACAAGATGCGACATGTCCACGTCAGTGTGCTTGTTTTGACGAGGGTGAGGTAAAAGGGTTGGGACATCCTAGGTATGGAGGTGTATGGTGGAACCTTGGACGGTGGGGTGACGTATTTGTTTGTAGTTTTGTTTGTGATATTGTGTGGGACAGTGGGACCAGTGCAGGTACAAGAACTGATGTGAGAAGGTACCTTTACAAAACGAAAACGACTAAAAAGTTCCAAACAAGTCGTTTTTCAAGCAGTCTGATGCAGTTTGTGGCCTCAGATCTGTGATGGAACTGTATAACAGTACATCAGACTGCTTGAAAAACGACTTCTATGGAACTTTTTAGTCGTGTTTTTTGACAAAATACTTTTTTTTAATTTCCTATATTTTAGTGAGTTCTGAAAATTTATATAGCCTATGTCACTACCACAATTGTGACGAATTCAACGGCGGATTTTGACAAATGAGGTCATATGTCAAAATCCGTCATACTTATATACGCTCGAAAAACATTACCCTTCTTCTGACGCAGTCGGGTAAAAATACTGATACAACTGAGAAGAGTACCTATCTACCTATCAGTTGTATGGCGACTTCTATTTTTACACTAGTTCTATAGTTGGAAAGCTAATGGGGTATTTGATTGATTTTTTTAGTAAATTTTCTCAAAACTTGTAGAAAAGAACACGAGCAGAAAAAAAAACTTAAAACCTCAAAAAATTACAGAGTGTTTTAAAATCTGTGATCAACAGAGACAGTCCTAGGTAACTGCGAGTGACGTCACTCACCAGCATCGCCATTGTGAATTTGAGCCATCCAGTACAAACGACATTTTGCATACTTTAAAAGTTTGAACTCTCTAATTGGCTATATAAATTGTATTTATTTCTTCACAAATCATACAATTTTATTGAAAGCTTTTGAATATGTTGTCAAATACCATATTCTCGTACTTAAAATGTATTCGAAATTAATTTTATCTCAGCGACAATTAATGTCATAAACTGGCCAAAATGTAAAATAGGTGAGCATTATCCCTTGGCAATGTATAAACATACCCTTACCAAAATAAAAAGTATCAGATACTTTTCTATACAACATGTAACAGAATAAACGCAATACCTCTTAGGGGTCATTGTACTTATCATTATGAACAACTTTTACAATGAGACCAACCCCGCATCCTCATCTACCTAGCCTTTTCCCAACTATATTGGGGTCGGCTCCCAGTCAAATCGGATTCAGCTGAATACCAATATTTTACGTGGAGCGGCTGCCTACCACGACCAACCCCGCATATGCGCACATAAATGTATGGGGCAGTCGATTTTTTTTTCGCAATTTCGTTGTTGGTCCCATAATTATGAGTACAATGACCCCTTAAGAGCTATTGCGTTTATTGTGTTACACGTTGTTTAAGTCTTAATCCAGGCCATATTCTGGTTGCGGATTTTGTTCGAAAGAGTTACCGCGGCCCTGAAAAGCAAAGGGCACTAGGAGGAGCACGGATGGGTTTTAGTCAGTAGGAGTCTGACACTCCCTCCCGCTCCACCCAAAGCGGAAGGAGTCATTTGATATTTCCCATCCATAAAAAAAACATATTCTAGTGTGTTTCAAAGATCATGATTCGTTCAGCCGTTGAGAATTGATCGAGTTAATGAACATCTCAACCTACTCAAACAGTATTGCTAGTCAACCGTGTTCCTCCTGTCAAATTATAATTGCTACATAATAAACATCTTAAAAAGGTATAAATATACACCAATGAAAGTCAATCTGTATCTATTTTCCTTAAATTTAGGAGGTAGATACTAGCTCCTATTTATAAATGCTATCACGTGGCAGCTAAAAATTCGTGGAAATGTACAGCGTTTGTATTAAATAATTATTTCCTACAGTTATTTGATATATTTTGCTTTTGGCATGGTAACAGCTGCCGCACGGGTCGATCTTCAATGTTTAACTACGTTTATCAGGACTCCTACGTGCCAAAGCACATTATCATATCAGCCGAAAGACGTCCACTGCTGGACATAGGCCTCACCCAAGTTATGTCGGTAACCTTGTTTCTCTTGCGGATATCATCATTCTTGATTCGATCACGTAAGGAAAAAAAAAAGATGCAGTCGATGACATCAAATCTGTGATTGAACTAAAGTAAATGCCACCAACTGTAACAAACTTTTTAGTCGTTTTTCTGGTCCTGTTTTGACATTTTATCCTAAATGTACATCAGTTACATCACCCTTATATGACCACACCTTTCTGGAACACACAGCAGATTTATCAAGTCAAACCTAGATATTTATTTGCTAGAATATGGTACATATGGTGTTACAGTATTTTTTTTTTAGCATATCCTGCCATATGCGTGCAAATGTATTCACGATCAGTGATGTCAATTTTATTAATCTAACTTACAAATTACAAATTCCATTGACTTGTCTTCTAAATAGTCCATAATGGTATAATATCTTTTCAATTGTATACTGAAAACCAGCGCGTGTCTGACGCCCAGCAAATGCTGAGATGGTAACCCTTTCGGCTGGGCACACTCAGCACCTTTTTATTGTGTATGTTTTGTTATTGTTCTCTTTTTTTTACTATTTTATTGTTGCTGTTGTGTTGTGTCTCTGTCAAATAAATGTTTTCTATTCTATTCTATTCTATTCTATACATTTTTCTTCAATAGTTTTAGTTTTATTGGCGGCAGCCGAAGTCTTTCTTTAAGCCGTGTTCGGCTGTTTGGCCTATAAAATTGGTTCCCCCACACAATAGGTTAATTTGTATAGATAAATCCTTTTAGATGATTCATTCCATCCGCTAACAAAAACAATGAGTACTTCAAGACATCATCATCTTAATATAGCCAGTTGATAATGTTCTCACTTCTAGACGAAGCACACAGTTCGAGTTGATATCTATAGGAATACAAGTCACATAAAGGACAAAATATCTAACCGCAGTCGTTTCCAGACAGTAACATTATGATTCCAAGTTAAAATACTTGCACAAAAGTGTCTATGCCTTCAACGTTTTGTGCTGATTGCACACGTGACGCCGAGAAGTTCAAATGCTTTCATTGTAGAGACGTTTGGCCATCTGCCAAAAAGTCTTCTCAATTCAAAAGAGAGAAAATTATTCCGAATTCAATGTGTCAATTCCAATCATTGATGGTCTCTTTGTGGCCAGGATTTTTTTTTGTTTTCGTGGTGTTAAGAATGAGTTTGGTTGCGAAAAGTTTTTATGTGCTGTTTATTAAGTAAGTAGGTACTGAAATATCAAAGATTTGCTAGAGGCTAGATACTGAGATGTCCGTTTCATTTTGAGAAACAACGTTTGCAGGACTTTACTTTGATTGTATGGAACACTTGTTTTGGCCCACTGCTTTGCTCCCGTGGCCTTCTCACAGAAACTGTTTATCGTTTCAATCGTAAAAAGAGCTGCTTTGCGAGTATAAGTCACTCTACAGTAGTATTGCTTACTATCAGCGGAGGAACTTTCGTAATCTGATCAGTACTTCTAGAAAGACGAAGAAGTTACAAAAGGCAAAATTGTATGTACATTTCTAAGAGGTTATCTTTTAGAAATGTACATACAATTTTGCCTTTTGTAACTTTCTCTTCTTCTTCGTCGTTCCCTCACTGCTGAGGATCGCGACCACATACGACGCGTCTCCGAGCCATGCGGTCTTCTGCAATGTGGACCGCTCTGTACATGCTGCCTCCAGCAGCCTTCTTTATGGCGTCGGACCATCTTGCCGGTGTTCTACCTTGAACGCGTCTTCCGTCGACCCGGCCCAATATCATCAGCCTTTCTAAATTATGCTTGGATGAACGCATAATATGTCCGAAAAGGCTGAGGGCACGCTCCTGGCATATTCCAGAAAGCCGTTTGGTGATTTTGAGTTCCACCAGTATGGACTCATTCGTTCTCATGGCGGTCCATGGTATACGAAGAAGTCTTCGCCAAACCCACATTTCAAAAGCGTCGGTCTTTCTGCTTTCGCGACTTTTTATGCACCATGTCTCTGCTCCATACAAAAAATAGAGAATACCAGAGCATGGACCAATCGCATTTTAGTGTTCCTTCGGATGCCACGGTACGGTTTGTAACTTTAAGAATAGATTATTATCCATCAGACAAGTATAAGTACTAAAAACCCAGACGAGACTGCCAATTCTATAAATTTTTAAGCAACTTTCGCAAACGCATCTCAGTTGCGATCCTTTCCTCTTGCGACCTAACGGGTCCAAATGGCTCCGGATGTTTAGAACTGTCATTGAGGCCGGCTGGATCCAATCGGTTCCAGCAAATCGCGGCTGATTTAAACTTTTTTTGTTTGTTTCCTATGGTTTATTTTAATTTCTGAACGATTGTTCTCTATGGTAGATAATATTAGCTAGCTGTCAAAAATGACAGCAAAGAGAAATAAACTCAGTGTCATTTCGAAAAATGATTGTGAAGTAACCTCAAAATCTGTTCCGCTTGAGTGCATTGTGAGATCGATATTTTGGATTGTTTCTATGAAAGGTAAGCCAAGTATGGATTGGAATTCATTATTTACTTAGTTATTGTTCATTTTCAACCAATATTCAAATTCAAACATCAAAGTTGCGGGTGACAATAAGAAAACAAAATAAAGTTACCCGCTTTCTTCCCGTATCATGTATTTTGATATTTCAGAATTATAGTGGCCTATTTTAACGATATAAAGTTACAAATGAGTCGGTGAATATATGACTAGTAATCTAGAAACAATTTATACTGGAATCTAATTGGAATATTTCTGATGTTCTTTTACAAAAACACGCATTACGTAATTCAAAATGACGGCGCGCGCATTATGATGTTTGAGTTTGAATATTTCGGAAATTTGATTACAGATCTCGTAAAACAACATTGTCACTAGATAACTTGTCTTATTATGACCTAATATCCAAAATTTCGTGTAAATCGGTCCAATAGTTGTGTCAGAAATAAACGTAATACAGCAACATAAACACTTTCAGTAAGGTCTCTCATTTAACAAGGAAATGTTTATATTTCGAGCTGTAACAGGAATCTTGTTTACGTTGTATATCATAACAGCATCATTCAAGTACTCATAACCGTTTCAAGTGTGTAAAAAGAATGTATAGATACGGAGCGATAACGTTTTTACTGAGCGCTGTAATCTGATACTGCGATAAGCGGGCGCCGGCGCGCGCGCGCCGGACTTCAAGGATTAGGTGTAAACAAAAAAGTCGATCTTGAGAGGTTAAAAAAGCCTCAATTTCCATACATTTTCGACAGATTGCGATTGACATGCTAATGCGAACGATGCTTTAAAATTATTACTTGGCCCTCAGATATTCAAATTGAAACAGATTTTATGTTATAGCTAGATCTAATACCTAATGTCTAATCTTGTGTTACACTTAAAACCAGACCTTTTAGAATGAATATTCGTCCAGCTAGTTGACAAAGGAACACCCCGACAGTGTAACATAGTGATACCGTATTTTACAATACCACTCAATACACCCTCATCAATGGTGTGAACATTGTTGCAAAATAAGGGGAACACCACAGTGTACATTCTACGTGTATGAAATATAAGAAACCGTGTTTTGTTTTATTTTGTGAAGTGTAGGAAGTTCATTTTGATGACAATGCAGAATAATGTATGCGGCGTTGCTTCTTTTGTTTTTGCGAGAAAAAAGATGAATGGGAATTTGGGTTGGACGTCACTGGCAATAAGTAATGTAGTTATGTCAGGAAACGTGATTTTTTTGGAATAAGATTATTACGAATAATTTAGAAATATTGGAGTGGATATTGGATTTGATTGGAGCTACAATATTTCGGAATACTAGATACTGTTACGACATGTTACTTGTCTTCTTTATCATGATCATCATATCAGCCGAAAGACGTCCACTGCTGGACATAGTGGAGTGGGAGGCTCCCCAAAGTGTCACCACAGTCTTGTGCGTCTCGCATCCATCGGCCGTTGGGAGGCCTTCCAACGCTGCGTCTTCCGGTACGCGGTCGTCAATCCAGAACTATTCGACCATCTGTTCTGCGAGCAGTGTGCCCTGCCCACTGCCACTTTAGTTTGGCAATCCTTCGGGCTATGTCGGTAAGCTTGGTTCTCTTTCGGATATCGTCATTCCTGATTCGATCACGCAAGAAAACTCCGAACTTTGCCTTCTCCATTGTCCCATCTTGCTTGCATTAGCTACGAATTACTTTGACTGTGTTTTCTACTAGGTTAATTAATTATACAAAACTAGGTTTTTCAAGCAGCTTCGTTTGCGTTACAGTATTTGTTAGGTTTTTTTATTATTAATAAACACTATCACATCTGATGCGATAAGCGATTATGCGGTCTAGAATTAAGATTGTGTTTTTAATCATCAGTTAAGTTAACACCCTCAATTCAAGAGCTTTTATTCATTTGTTTATAGCATATCTCGACACCGTTCCAATTTCAAACTTATCGCCAAAAATCACTTCGAAATTCCATCAACTAAGCCATCTTTTGGCATCCCCAGCATCCAAACCTCTTGTTTTATTCCAGTCCTATCTCCAAAATCTGTAGCAAACAGCTTCCGAATTCAGGCGCTTGTTGCTCACTCGGGCCAAATAAATCCCTCTCTCCTGTAAGCCTTCATTCGTCACATAGACCCCTGTCATTTGTGCTGGTATCGCTTCACACTACAGCGGTACGTGGACGAAATATTGAAGCTGTTATCTCAATCGGGCACTTGATTATTGTGTTTCTGTGTTACGGGGTCAGTTAGGACGTGTAACTGGTATGTGGGTGTTTCGTGACGGTTCGGATTGAATTACTAATAACGGTACGGATTTTTGAAGGAATATCAAGCATTGCTGTTATGTTATGTGAAAGTTTTGATGGATGTTTGTTATTCAACCACGCCAGAACGGCTACACAGATCTGAACGAAAGAAACGTAGACTTTTTTTATGGATGGGAAATCATCAAATGACTCCTTCCGCTCTGGGTGGAGCGGGAGGGAGTACCAGACGATTACCGTCTAAAACCCATCCGAGCTCCTACTTTGCGTTCCAGGGCCGCGGTGACCCTTTCGAACAAGATCCGCAACCCCGGCAGGCTCTGGTCCTAACGGGCCCGTCTACTATGCTGACATTTCTTTGAGGCGCGCATGAAACACAACTGTGCTCGCCGTCCGCAGGCCCGTGCTTACGGTGGTCGGGAACCGTCCTGCGACTCCCGACGCCCAGGGCGTTTCCTTATGTTGCGGCGGCTGGGGCGTGAGGGTTGTCTCTCCCTCACGCGGCCCGCCTCCTCCATCACTAGCATTACTGCTTCAACAGAGATAGAATAGCAGATAGGGTTTGACTTTTTATTCCGAGAGCATGTTACCTGGGGATAATATCCGCCAATCACGCGGGTGAAGCCATTGGCTGACAACTTTCACTATGGAACCATCCCAGAAATCGCAAAAAAAAACAGTTGTTCAGTGCACTTTGTCGAGTTATGTGCACATAAATGTATGAGTTAACATTACAAGCAATTCAATGTTGCACCTGCTGTACGAAAATGCGATAAATTTTCCTTCAACACCATTACTTACTGGGAAGTTTTAGATTTGTGTAAGTTAATTAAATTCTCAGTTTAATTCAAGACCGTGACTTTTCGATGCCTATGTATATGTGTTGTAGGAGTTCAAATTGATCTAAGAGTATATTAATTTCAATCAAATTTTAAAGTATTATCATCTCTTACATTTGTGTCCGCTGTAAGTTTCATCAAACTATTTTATAACCCAAAACACTCGCAAATTACGCAACCTGCTGTCAATCAACAATTAAAGTCAACACATCAATCCAACTCAAAAAGAACATAAAACCACTCCAACTATTTATCTCAACACATGTACCAACAAATGTATAAATGTTTGCCCAACACGAGAGAGCAGCTGAGCAAACCTCGCAATAACGCAACTCAGGAAATAGAGCGTAATCAATTTGCCAAGGTACGAAATGTAAACGCTACAGGGTCAGTGGGCAAGGGTCACTATTTTTGGGACACGAGGAAAAATAAAAGATGGCGGCGCGGGTTGTCTATTGAACTGTCAGTTTGGGCTTTTAATATTTTTTTAAGATAGAATGGTTTTAAATTGTACTAGCTTATACCCGTGACTTCATATGCTTATATCCCTTTTTCCCGTTCCCGTAGGAATTTTAGGAAATCCTCCCCAAGGAACCTACGTACCAAATTTCAGCTTTTTACGATTAGTCGTTTCGGTTGTGCGTTGTCTGTCTGTCAGTCAGTCAATCAATCACTGAATCACTCAGTAACGGAAGAATTGTCTACAACGTGTAACAGAATAAACGCAATACCTGTCATTGTAATCATCATTATAAACAACTTTTATTAGGGACCAACCCCGAAATCGCGAAAAAAAACAGCTGTTCAGTACATTTTGTTGAGTAATGCTCACAGAAATGTATGGGGCAGTCGATTTTTTTTTCGCAATTTCAGTGTTATTATTATTATTCTCATAATGGTGAGTTAAATGAACCCTTAAGAGGTATTGCGTTAATTTTGCGTTGATTGTTTTTTATTTTTAATTATTGATAAGCAAGCGCTTGACCACTATCTCACCTGATGGTAAGCGACGATGTGGTCGAAGATGGAGCACGTTTGCCTAGAAGTAATCTATTCACTCTTGACTTAAATACTTCCAGGTTGTAGCTATCAGGAAACACAGACCCCGGCAGGGAATTCCACTCCTTAGCTGTACGCACAATGAATGTATTCCCAAAACGCTTTGTGCGTGTGGGTGGGATGTCCACCATGTACCGGTGGCGCATCGCCGTACGTCTTGTGGTCCGATGATGGAAGGGGCTAGGCGGAATCAAACTATGCAATTCCGTTGCACACTCTCCAAAATGCAACCGATTGAAAACCGACAGGCTAGCAACTCGGCGTCGATGCTCGAGGCTTTGGAGCTTCGACTCGACGAGCCTATCATTGCCGATGATCCTCTTGCCTCGTTTCTCTATTGACTCAAGGGCATCAAGCTGTAGAGCCCCTACAAAGGGCTCCGGAGGGGGCTGAAATGGAGTGCCAGTAATGGCCCCATTTCACCCCCTCCTGTTGAACGTCAGCCACTGCGCCGTCCAGGAACTGATGGTCCTGAGCATGGCGCAGTGACTGATGCCTGTGGACGGCGAGCAATGGGTAGCTCGCCGTCCGATCAGAACAGGCCCGGGTTGACGGCGCGCTGTGTTCTACGCGCGCCGAGCCAGCGGACGTCAGCATGGGTCGGGGCCCGTTAGGGCCAGAGCCTACCAGGGTTGCGGATTTGTTCGAAAGAGTTACCGCGGCCCTGGGAAGAAAGGCACTAGGAGGACTAAAGGGTGGGTTTTAGTCAGTAAAAGTCTGACACTCCCTGCCGCTCCACCCAGAGCGGGAGGGGTCATTTGATGATTTCCCATCCTATAAAAAAAAAAAAAAAAAAAAAAAAAGGGCATCAAGCTGGTATCTGGCAGATCCGTCCCAAAGATGCGAGCAGTACTCCATACACGATCGAACTTGCGCTTGATAAAGTTTGAGCAGCTGTTCTGGCGTGAAGTACCGTCGCACCTTTGCTAGGATTCCCAACTTTTTGGCAGCCACTTGAGCCTTTGCTTCTATAAATGTGCCAAAATTGAGGGTAGATGTCAACGTAACACCAAGAAGGTCAAGTTAGTCGGTTATCGGCACGGTTACACCTCGAAAAGATGGAGCTGGGTGGAATTGGCTCCTTTTAGCGGAAAAAATACACGCCTGGGTTTTAGCAGCATTGAACTTGACCAGATTGGCATCGCCCTACTCTGAGACAGTCTGTAAGGACAAGTTCAAGCGCTCAACCATAGCCTCTCGGAGAGACCGGATCTGCGTCCCACCAGCTCGTGCGTTGGACACGTATCTCTCAGCTACAGTACTGTCGTCTGCATACCCAAAGGTACCGGGTTTTAGCAGATCATTAATATGCAGCAAAAACAATGTTGCCGAGAGCACCGACCCCTGAGGAACCCCGCCATTAATATCCAGCAGTCCAGACGAGCAGCCATCTATGACCACTCGGATAGACCGATCCCTCAGGAAATCTGCAATCCAATCACACAAACCGGCGGGTAGACCGAAGGAAGGAAGCTTACCAATAAGGCTTTCGTGCCAGACCCTATCGAAGGCTTTCGAGATGTCAAGAGAGACCGCAAGTGCTTCCCCGTGTTTCTCGATGACCTCACTCCAGATGTGAATGGCATACGCTAGAAGGTCCCCAGTGGACCGATTACGGCGAAAGCCGTATTGTCGGTCACTAAGGATATCGTTAGCTTCTAGGTATGCCAGGAGCTTACCATTCAGCACGCGTTCCATACTCTTACAGAGTATGGAAGTTACTGAGATGGGTCTATAATTCGCTGGGTCAGCTCGACTACCCTACTTGGGCACGGGCTGCACGTTAGTTAGCTTGCTTCCAAGCATCGGCACCTTACCAGTCTCAAACGAAAGGCGATGTAGGCGTGTCAAGATCGGAGACAACTCAGGCGCGCAGGTCCTCAGTACAATTGCCGGTATCCCGTCGGGGCCACTAGCCTTATTCACGTCTAGGTTACGCAATACCCTACGAACGTCCTTCTGATGAATGCGAATGTTCGACATACTCGACTCGCATAGATTAGAAAATAGATATCAAAACGAATTGTTTTAGGTTTTTATTAAAGAAATGTCACTAAAGCGATACTATACCAAAGCAGCATGATGCAATACATTAGGTCATTACTATGGCTACTATCTACGTCAGTACCTTAATGAAGTACGATTGCATTATATATTATAAGGCTGGTATATAAAAACATTTTGGTAAAGTTTAACTCATAGTTGGATATGTATGTGATTTTTTTTTAAATTCTGTCTGTTTGTCTGTTACCGTTTCATGTTTGCTAATGCTCAATATTTGAGTACTCAATTTCGGGAAAAGTTTAGTTTTCACAATCAATTTCGGCCGCAGGCTTTTCATGAATTTTTGGGAACTTGCGAGCTTCGCTGCAGTATTTTCAGTGTTGTTAAAATGGCATAACATTTACTCGAAATTTATATATCCAAACCATAGGTTTTTAAAGGCTTCTTTATAATTATGCTTTAATCTATTTTTTATATGAAGATTTTAATAGCAATTATGTAGGTAAATTGAAATTATTTTCCTATAAACAACTAAGGAGAAAATTGGCTAAGTTATTTTGATCGCATTCCAGAGGTGGATCGAGGGAGTATTCTGGTGTATAATAATTTATAGCACAGATATTGTATTGAAAGTTAAGTTTTTCTTGCGTGGCAAGACTTGATCAATTTGATCTAAGAAAATCATTGTTCAGAGGTAGGTAACGTTAATATCCTACTTGCTACTTAGTATTATAAATGGGAAAGTATGTGAGGATGGATGGATGTATGTTTGCTACTCTTTCACGCAAAAACTACTTAATGGATCGTGATAAAAATTTGGCACAGAGGTAGATTATAGTCTGGAATAACACATAGGATACTTTTTATCCCGAAAGTATGTTTCCTTGGGATCATTTTCCACGTTTACGCGAGTGAAGCCGCGGGCGGCAGCTAGTATATAATATATGGTGGCCTGTTCATTTCAAGTAAAAAATAATTTGAGAAAACAAACCATTAAATGATGAATAATATTTATTTTGTAAAAGATTTTATAAAATAAAAGAAGATTAAGAAAGACAACAACAACACTGGGCACTGAGCACGTTTTCCTGCACAAAAATAAATCTATTATATTACATTATCACGACTTATAGGGGTATAAAACAGAGTAGTCGAAGAAGGTCTTTTGTCCAGTAGGAAATATTCACACACACAAAGACAGTACGGAGTTAGAAGCACGCCAAAACACCAATTTGAATTCGTTCGTGGTGCGCGTTCCGACTCATCATTTGGTGACCCTCCTCACGGAAGAGTTTTGGCCGAAAGGTGTGCTGTATCTGCGTATCCGCGGCCTGCTACGCGACTTCTCGCAGCGTAACACGACGCCGTCACTTAGACGTTTAATAGTAGTTTTTAAGTTTATTTTATAAAATATGTATATGTTCATAATTAATGTTTTTGTTCTTATATACGTATTGTGTTACTTTTATCAGCCTTAGTAGCCTGAAATTAAGGATAAATAATTAATAATTATAATAATTCAGATTAAAAAACAATTAGGTATATCGATTTAAAACACACACAAATTAATTTCACATCCATTCTATTGCCACTTAAAATCCCCTTTTGTCCGTGCCATCTGTATTCTAGCTATATTTTAGCAGCAACGATTAAATTGTCATTGGCGATAAATATGTACTGTGTTTCAACTAAACCTAACTATGCTATTTGTGCTAGTGTGTAATTAGCTAAATAGCATGCAATGCTGAAATAAACGCTTTCTAATGTGAAAATAATCTACACATCAATACAAATGAATAAAATAGAAGTGTCTGTTGGTAAAATCAAAATGATAGCTTTTTACTCAACACATTTTTTTTAGTCATGTTGTTCTGTTTTTTCCGGCGAATCTCCGAAACGGCTGATTGACTGATTTTGACGGGACTATCACTGACAGATAGCTGATGTTGTACTATGTAAACAAAAGATTACTTAATTATATAAAATATAATTCCGTGCAAAAAAAAACCAATGAGAACTTTTCACGCGGGCAAAACCTCGGGCAGAGGCTAGTATTATTATGTTATTAGATATTATAAAAGGTGTGTATTTTGTTCTCATTTTGCATGTAAAACGTATTTTGTTTGAAATTTAATTCACTTTGATACTCATGACAATGTTTGTGTTTGGTAATTATTATGGATATTTGAAGCTTTGTATGGTCATCATGTTTTAGCGCTAACGTAAAATGGTTCATAACATTTTCAAGTAGGATAACACACTCAATTTTAAACAAAATTACATGCAATCGATAAAATCTGAGATATTTTAGAGGTAAATACAGTTTCTTGAAACTATAACTTTATTGACTAGAAGTCAAACATTTGTTCAAACAAAGCACTAAAATTCAAGTTACTAGTATCATCTCAGAGCTACCGAGTTACCGCGACCCTGGAATGCAAAATAAACGAATCATCTGAGGGACAAAACATGTCAAAACTTGACAAAATTTAGGGAAATTAGAGTAATTTGACAGTTTGCAACTGAGATATGAATGCGAATGATTCGTTAAAATACGAAGATTTAATGAAAACATGCAATAGTATTTCACTGGACGAAGTTTTCACAAGCAACACTACTAATTTTCACTTAGCCAAAATTTTGGATGAAATACCAGCAAACGAATCAAATCACTTCATTTAAATATAAATTAATTTCTGCAGAAGCTCATAACCAGAATAGGGACGCAAATTTAATTAATTCCGTAGAAAATTAGAGCCCGGTGATCGATCCTAATAATATTTCATGTTTTAAATTAAAGTTCAATTAAGATCAAAATTCACAGCTTCGAACAGTCAGTTGCATAAGTCGATCAACGTTATTGTAACGTTGTTTATACAGGGTGTAGCAGATTAAACACAAAACCAGAGTACCAATTCTACTAATTTAAGCAACGTTCACATTCACATCTCAGTCGCAAACTGTCAAAAAATTTCCATTTCCATACAATTTCGCATGTCAATCGCAATCTGTCAAACATTTGTTCTAAGAAAGCACTAAAATTCAAGTTGCCAGTATCATCTCAGAGCTACCGAGTTACCGCGGCCCTGGAATGCAAAATAAATGAATCATCTCAGGGACAAAAAAAAACAAAACTTGACATTCACATCTCAGTCGCAAACTGTCAAAAAAATTCCATTTCTATACAATTTTGACAGATTGCGATTGACATGCGAATGTGACCGGCTGGTCCGTTCACATTCGCATTTCAATCGCAATCTGTCAAATATTTGTTCTAAGAAAGCACTAAAATTCAAGTTGCCAGTATCATCTCAGAGCTACCGAGTTACCGCGGCCCTGGAATGCAAAATAAACGAATCATCTCAGGGAAAAAAATGTCAAAACTTGACATTCACATCTCAGTCGCAAACTGTCAAAAAATTTCCATTTCCATAAAATTTTGACAGATTGCGATTGACATGCGAATGTGAACGCACGTCCGAGAAAATGCTCTTCCAAACAAAAACAAAGTTATTCAAATCGTTTGACACTTGGCGAAAATATCGCTGAACAAACATACAAAGAAACATTCAATCGATTAAGAACCTCATCCTATTTTTGAAATCGGTTCAAAAGAATGGAAAATCAACGTAGGTATTGATTTTTTACTATTTGCTTTTCTCAAGGGATAGTCATTTAAAGAGAAATCGAGTCTACACTGTGGCCTTTTCCTAGCTGAACTTTACCTTTTTAGTTTTCTCCATTCCGATTTATTTCACTGTTGACCTTTGAACTCGCGCCTGACTAGTTATATACTAGCGATAGCGATTTTCTTAGGTCACGGTAAAAAGATGTTGGCTCATTTAGACTTGAGGAAAACGTATAAAGGGAAAAAGGATAAAACGTCGATAATCACTATGTGCTGCTGATATAGATTTGTAGGTATCAATTAGTTTTAGCTGTGTTGCCTTGTTACTGCTATTAACTTTTGTTATTATTGAAATTCTAATAAGTAATATAGATACAAAAGTGAGTTTGTAATGTTTGGGCATAAGCTGTAAGTGTTTTCTTTTGCAAAAATCTATATCAACACAAACAAGGATCTCAAATGAACATTACTCACTTTTGAAATTGGAACAATAAGAAGACAAAAAACGCAAACGCAATTCCAAAAAAATAAACCTAAATTATTTTTCAGCCATCAAACTACCCACTACCAGTCAAGTTTTCAGGCCTCTAAAACAGAAAGATATAAACAATAAACAGTGCCCGGTAATCACATCACTAAACAACACGAACCATTAGTAAAGTGCCGCATATTTCAATCATTATAACAGGCTATTCAGCTCACCTCGTAAACTAACATAGTCATGAACATAAAACAACAATGGAATTACCGGAGAGGATTTTTAAACGCGCATAAAATATGTTAGGAACTGATAAAGTGGAATCTAAAAGTTATAAGGGTAATATATTGAATTCCTTTTAATATGACCGCCTATCACACCGCAGCCATACTTCAAATACAGCTTGACCATTTTAAAATTATCCCACATGAACGTAAACATCTAAAAACAAACCATTTAACATCTTTATAATATTAGTAGGAAGGGCAATAGGACAAATCTTAACGTTTCTACAAAATAAATTTGTAATGTTACAGAAGATCGTAGCATAGTTATAATAGCCAAAATGGTCACTCGATCAAGTCACGTGACACTTACCGAAGGTTGGTTCACGGGTGGGTGACCATCGCAAACTCAACGTGTCCCTAAAAGCGTTTGTTCCCGTTCAGTTACACCATGTTGTGTTACACTGTTGCCCATTGGGAGAAAATATTCCTGCAAGTAGCACTGTAACTCAATGCCACCATCTGTATTTTAAAGCTTAAAATGTCTAATTAACTTCATTCGGGTCCTAACCGGACCCAACCAGAATACAACCAGAATACAACCAGAAAACAACCAGAATACAACCAGAAAACAACCAGAATACAACCAGAATACAACCAGAATTTTTAAGCAACGTTTCCATTCGCATCTCAATCGCAATCTACCAGAAATGTATGGAAATTGAGGCGTTTTTGACAGATTGCGACTGACATGTAAATGTGAACGTCGCTTAAAAATTATTAGAATTAGCACTCTGGTGTAAACTTTTGCTCTTCAGATTTTTACCGTGACATACATAATTTCACGTACCTTTTGTACCACGTAACATATGTGACACAGAACGGTGTAACAGTCATCCGACATTGTCTCCACGAGATTTAAAATCACTTTTGTTGAATTTCCTCATCTCACACGGCTATTCACAGGAACATACGTAGGTATAAGTATTTGTAGTAAGAGTAATAGATTCTCTTTGTTGAACTTTGATCGTATTAGGTAGGATCGTAGAAATTGTTCGCTGATAGCTTCTTTCAACCTTCTGCTATTAATCCTTTTATTTTGTACTAAACCTTTGTAGTACGTTGATTATAAATTCTTAAATGGAGCTTTTTGTTTGTTTACTCTTCAATTCTCTTCCAAACTCCAGGCTGCTCTCTAAAATTTTCTAATATAGGATAACCCGGAATAACTTTGCTCGTCCTGGGAATCAAACCCAGCAATTTCGCTTGCAAGCATCGGGGCAGTAGTGTGATCTTTAATGTCATCATGATGGGGGGCTTTATAACTTCGTCTCTCTCTCACACGGGGTATTTGTTGCGCCACTTCTTCTTCCCAGGTAAAACACTAAGAAGTGGTGACGGGCGCGCGTTTTGAGGGACTGTTTTTATGTAAAATTTTACGTTCAAGTGCTGGCTCTCAGCGCAATTTGAATAAACGAGTTTTGTTTTTAACACCGAAATCATAATGGTTTTAAGATGTCATAGTATGTACGTATATAATAGCACCATTCCATCACTTCCCTTGGCTTCCGTAAGAGACGACTAAGCGACTCACCAGAGAATGGGCAGCAGCATTCTATGCGATTTTTTTCCAAGTGTGGCGTTCCCCCCCATCTGGGGGAGGCCCATGTCCAGCAGTGGACGTCTTTCGGCTTATATGATGATAATGATGATGATGAGTACGTCTACGCCCCTTCACTGAAAGCAATATGCTCGCCTTCCGCCTCTGGTAGCACTAAAAACTTTTGTTGTTAAATAAGAAGTACACTTTTAGGATAACACCTAAACAAAGCAATACAATTTTGATGAATTATGTGTTCCAAGTTATGCCTAACAATATTTTATGCTGAGTTTGGTCCCAAAAGCACAATATTTTTCAGGCATATTTATATGCATAATTCAGCACTCTTTATGGTGTTGCTCATGTTACGAAGGACCGTCCCATAGTCTCCCATGGGGGGCGTTGGCAACTAAATGATAGCAGAAGGGATGGCCAGCAGAAACTAGGTAATGACAAAGAGTAAGGTCTGTACCGAACAGAAGAGACTACTTTTGCGAATGGACAACTAGTGTCATTATTATAATATTTTATTTTTAAACTGTAAATTTTACGTTCAAAAGTGACTTTTAATGGTTTAGTTGAAATAAATAAATGAAATTTTATTAATTTTCACATCTATTACTATAATATACACTCTTAAATAAAAGACTCAACTAAAACTAAAAATAATCTAAAACACTGCCACTGGTAATGTACCCAAAAGGCTGGCAGCATTGCCACGTTGTATGGCAATGCTTATCCTTTGGGATTGGTAAAAGCCAGCCCTAGGGTAACGCGAAGTGTCAACTAAGCGTCTTGACAGATCTTTAAACAAGTAATGAGCACTCGGACCCCACGACCCGAGAGTTTCAACCCCAAACGGCTCGAAAATATAACTACCTACATAAATGAATTGACTTTGATTTTGAAGCGGCAGCAGTACATTTGGGGAGTGAATTGTCAAAGTAAAAATTATTATTGTACTTTGCATGGCATGTTTTTCCGACTTTGTTCTGATAACATTATGAATGAACATAAAAAATTTGTTATAGTATTTGAAACTTGCGTAATGTATTTGTGTTGTGAGTGAATGCTAAATGCATTTGCCTGTTTCCCATGAAATACACACTTGTCAAAGGTTTTTCCTCATATTTTTTTCAATAGTTACTTATGCGTCCTGGATAGCGAAGGACACAGGAGGGGACAAATCATCATCATCATTTATCAGCCGATAGACGTTCACTTTTGGATATAGGCCTCCCTTAAATGGGGGGGGATTTGCCATAATCACCACGCTTGACAGGCGGGTTGTGATCGCAGTGTAGCTGTAGCAATGCACCTATAGAGAATGCTGCCGCCCAATCTCTGGTTAGTCCCTTAGTCGCCTCTTACGACACCCACGGAAGTGTTGGGATGGTGCTATTCTTTTACGTCCGACACCATACGGAACCTCACGGAAACGGGGCCTCAGAAGGCCTATGTTTAGCAGTGAAATTGACATCTTCGGGCTAAAATTATGACGATTATATGCACCCGGGAAGATATAGTGCTAACTGAGTACACCCTTTTTTGCATGTGTTTGGAAAAGGAAGTGTCCTTTCTAAACATTCTTGTTCTATGTTAATGAGTTTATATTGCCAAACTGGACCGTCAGTGATGTATGGCGTACCTGCCACGATGGTCTAAACTATTGGTCATTTATTTACTTGATTGGACTATTGTGCATAGTAAATGTAGGCGGATATACTAGGCTACTTTTCATTGAATGGTTACAAATAGTTAGCTCGTTTTGTTACTGTTTGTCACTCACCTAATGGTAAGCGATGATGTAGTCAAAGAAGAAGCACGCTTGCCTAGAAGTAACCTATTCACTCTTTGTTGAAGATAATAAATAAGTAAACCTAATGTCATCTGCGGTATTCATAGTCGATTGTACTGTAAACGTCACAAATGACATGACAGTGACAGATGAAACGTCAACGTCAAAGTTCGATATTGTCTGTTTCTTTTTGCCTTCTCTCTAAAATTTCCGCCATCATCGTAACACGCTCCCATTGTTTACAATTGTCCCATTGTTTTGTAATATAATTAAATTCCTGTAAATCAAAGAAAATCTTGCTTGCTTTTATGCTTATAATCCTTCACTCTTGACTTAGACGCTCCCAGGTTGTAGCAGCCTGTGTAAATACTTGCCGAAAATATAAAAAACATGTCTCCTTTTTATGATTAAGCTTTTAATTTCAAATTGCCAGGCCTTAGCCCCACTATTTCGAGGTCGCCTTCTAGTCTAACCGGAAGCAGCTATTTTAAGATGATCACCCATCCATGGATCGAACACCACAAGCGTTGCTTTACCTTGAAGATCGACCCGTGCGGCTGATATTATTTAGCCACGAGCTTTTCACCTTTAAGCATTCTGTAAAAAAAAGAAAAAGATTTTTATTTTTCACTTTTTTGTGGTACCTAACTCCTAACAACACCACTGGAAAGTCACAGGAAAGCAAAATACGCAATTGCGTTTCATGGATGACAATTTTTTTTCCAGCAATTTGATTTAAAAACCAAACTACGGAACCGATTTTGATAATATTTCAATGGGACCAATCTTTCATATAAAGAAAGAATTTTTCAAATCCGAATGGAGTAACTCCTCCTTTTTTGAAGTTTTTTGAAGTGAAAAATTGTGTTCGTAGAGTGGTTGTTAGTAAGTATGCCAAACGAAACCTTGCACGAAAAGATTTACTTCTACACTGTGATTGCGACTTAAAAGCACTCAAAACTAAGTACAGTATTCTTTGTAACCTACCAAGCCTTTAAAACTTTGATTGAATTAAAGTGCTACAGAAAAAAAAAATAAAAGCATCATTCCAAGAAACAACTGGGCCTAAACCAACAACTCTTAAAGCAGTATTACTTGAATATAACTTCCAGTGGGAATGAGACGGAGCTATACGTCCTGTATAACTCCGTCTCTTTCCCACTGGAAGTTATATTGAAGTAATACTGCTTTAAGAGTTGGTGGTTAGCCCCTTTTGACAGAATTCCTGACCTCTACATGAGAGTAAAACAATCCTCTTGACGTTCAAATGTGTGCGTAAAGGCCGCCGCCGACAGGCACAATCACCGCGACTATGCGACAATAGGGAATATGATTTTTTTTTGTTTTCTACACAGTTTATCTCAAAATACACAAAAATATAATACTAACAGTGAAAATAGAATCGAAATTGATCGAAAAACCAACGAGATATAACTATTGTAAACAGATATATCTATCCCTTCTCGCGAAAACGCTGTTTAATATGGCAGTTGTATATCCGATATGGACTTTGACGTCAAAGTTCATATCGGACTTCTTTTTCTAATTGTCAACTTTGAAGCTTTATAACTTTAGCACCGATAAAGTTGTTTTAAAAATTGTTGCATAAGTGCTTTCTAAAGCTAATAAGTAGGTACTTATTTTATTTTGCAATTTAAAAAATTCTATCCTCAAACTAAGTCCCATATTCCAAAACATAAACTCCAACTCAACTCGAACTCCAACTCCAACATGAGCACAAAAATGACAATGAAAGTTTGTCTAATTGACGTTTTCGTACTCGAGAAATGAGCAAACAAATGCAAAAACTTCAATTTATGACAAGCTCCGATGGAGTTGGAGTTTAAGTTTTGGAACATGGGCCTAAATTTGAATGGATTTGGAAAAAGACATGCAATTATACTCAACACACTTTCTATTAGCTCATTCCTCCGTAAGCTTAAAAAGTCGTGTGCTCAACAACATTAATCAGACAGCAATATTCATAATTTTCTAAATTACCACCCTGGGTTTAGATAATTTGTATACCTGTAGTAAGTCCTTTGAGATGAAAAACTTTTAATTCGCGTTTAACTAACTAATTAACTGCGTTTTAATCGGGCAGTGCCAATTAGTAGTTTTTTATACAAAAAGTTTTATGCATCTACAATGAATCTATCTCTAGAACAATATCTATAAAATATCTTGTCTCATCGCTGTGGGATTGTCGCGTCGCACCTGTCTGTGGGAACTTTAATACAAATCATCTGTACGTAACTCTATGTAAAGTCAAAAAGCACTTTTATAACAAAAGAATCGTACACGTTTCATTTCGCGAAGCTATTTGCAGTTCTGTGAAATCTTTTGAGCCAAAATTCGAATTTTAATATAAATGTATCGGGTTGTTCGGTTTGAAAGCGGAAAATAAGGGTGAAGGTAGAGCGGGTGCTTATTTTCGCATTATTCGATATTTTCTTTTGCAATGTTAAAAAAAATTTTTGATACGCGCACAGGACAGCAGCAAATAATTTTGGGATGCATGAAGGAGCCTCCTCGTGTAGCGCAATTTGTTGCATCAGGCACTCAACTGAACCGAGCGCTCGGTGCATCCTGGACAGCCTCACTTAACACCTCCATTTTGACAGCAGGATACTCGTACAACATTACTTTACTAGTAAGTATGAAAGAGACATATAATAAATCTCTTTGCTGTATCCTGCTGTCAAAACGGGCCTTTTATTTTTTGACAACTATAGTAAGAAAAATAGAGGTAGGTGGTATGGAAAAAAGTAAACATGTATTATCATTTCCTGTAGGTAGCATTTCTTGAATGAATCAAATACTTAATTTCAACTATCAAGAAGTCGGTCAGCTGTTATTGTTCTCTTTTTATCTGTGTTGTTGCTATTGTGTTGTTTCTGTGACGAATAAATGTTTTCTATTCGATTCTACTCAAAAAGATTGAGCTTTCAAAGCGTAGTCATTTCCTACGGCGTAGAAATAGAATAAGCAAGCATATTTTAAATCAAAATAAGTATCAAGACTTACGGCGATGCGCCACCGGTATATGGTGGACATTGTGCGTACAGCTGAGGTGTGACCCACCCACAAGCACAGAGCGTTTTGGGAATACATTCATAGTGCGTACAGCTAAGGAGTGGAATTCCCTGCCGGGTCTGTGTTTTCTGATAGCTACAACCTGGGAGTCTTTATGTCAAGAGTGAATAAGTTACTTCTAGGCAAGCGTGCTCCATTTTCTACCACATCGTCGCTTACCATCAGGTGACATAGTGGTCAAGCGCGTGCCTATCAATAATAATAATAAAAAAAATCTTCTTTTAAGCAAGTGTATGCCAGCAAGTGTATGAAATAAATTTCAAGTATCATCACATGGCATATTCCCCAAAAGCCTGCTTAATCATTATATTGCCGTTGTCTCAATTAATTTTAGATCAAAACAAACATCAATTCAGTTGCAACAAATTTAATCAGATGAAATCAGTGGAGCTGTAAAAACACCCCTAGTTTCCACTCCCACCACATGAGCCGGTCATTTTCCCAAATAATTTATATCTTGAAGCTACAACCCCACACAAAACTATTAAGGCCTAGTTTTTCAATGGCCAGATAAATTTTATTTATAGAATAAATATGGCAGTTTGACATAATTATTTACTATACAAAAGCTGTCAAACCGCCAATTTAATTCCCCAGATAAAAGTTATCCGACTATTGAAAAATCAGCCATAAGAGCGTTTACGCCGTACGGCATTTCATACAAACTTCCAAGTCCTTATTTTTCGTAATGAATTAACCAATTTGAATCAAACTAACTAATTAGCCTGAAACACAGGTTAAACCTAGTTCAGGCAAATAAGCAACTGTGTTCTTTAAATTTTGTGAGATATTTATTGTAAATGTGTCCTATTTTATAAATAAACAATTTATTATTATTATTATTATTATATTATAAACTTCCTACGCTTAAACAACATAAATAGATCTAAAAAGTTATCATTAAACACTTTCGAGAAATGTTACAGCTACATTCGACTGGATTTAAAATTGTCCATAGAAACAGGGAATTCTTAATTTCGTTTTTTTAATAAGACATTTCGAAAATGGTCTCTGATAACGTTTTAGACCTATGCATCCAGGCAGGATGCGTGGGAAGTTCCAATAAAATTGGTTCAGTCATTTCAAAAAATATGGACTGGAAAGTTTGTATGAAATACCGTACGGCGTATACCCTCTTAAAACAATATCTGTCAGTGCATTTAAAAATTCTATTCCCACACTTTTCACATAACACTTTTAATCCCCGAATAATAAAATGTTTAAACCGTATAATGAACAATGAAAATAAAAAAAATCTGACTACCCTACTGCCAGTATATTTTTCCATTCTGGCAACTTTCCAAAAAGTTCTGGAGAGATAATCTTGAAAATTTAGCCGTCCGTGTTGGACTTGCCGAATGGGAGTCACGTGTGGGTGGCGTGATGTGCATTCCAGGTAGCCTGGGTACGACGCTACCCAAGTATAGAACACCTAGGATTAGCTGGGGAATTGATTAAGTGTGGAGTCCTGGATTGGGTCTTGATTGTGAGGAAATTGGTTGTTTTGTCTGTTGGGTAGCTTGTTTATCATAGCGTATAGGGCTATGATAGACTGATTTCTTATTTGCCTTATCTCCATGGTAAACAGGCGGTGGGTTTTGTTGGGTTTTCTGAACGATGAAGAAAGAAAGATGTTTATTTAGGACTCGCACAAGATAGACATTAAAGTCAATTCAGTGATTGAAACTAAAATAATGTGACCAGCGGCCCTATTAGACGTGTTAAAGCGTGAGTCGTTCGAGCGAGAAGGAGGGATGGAGCTATATAGCTTGTATAGCTTCATCCCTCCTTCTCGCTCAAACGACTCACGCTTTAACACGTCATGGTAGGGCCGCTGTGCGAGGCCAAAAAAGGTCCCATCAGTGTTTTGTTTTGACAAAGAGATGACTCAGTTCTCATGCACTGTTTAGACATGAAATTTTTAGTTCCTACTTCGATTGGAGTCCGGTCGAATTAAGAGGGTGTTCCTGTCCCAGTATTCAATTCCACATGCGTATCATTTTTTTTTTGAAAACGTTGCCCCACTTGTAAATTTTCTCCTGTATCGTGGGTACGTTTACAAGCATATAAACTCACATAAACAAACAGCCAGACCCGGAACAACTATCTGTAGGCCATATACAAATATTTGTTCCGTGCGGGAATCAAAACCGCGACACGCACCGCAGCAGTCAATCGCTCAACCACTGCGCCAACCGTGCGTCAAAAAATCTGAATCCAAAAACAAAATTCCCTAGGTTCATTAATTTTCATCCATACAGCAATACGTTTCACGCATGCTTTTATAATACACCCTTCGCAACATACGTATAAAAACTCCACAATCCACATTTATCGATACAGCTGATCGGTCCGGTCTCGCCGCCATTTTAGGGTTCCGCACATTAAAAGAATGTTACACAGGTAAATATTTGAAGTGTATCCGATACGCAGAACCATGTAATTTGGTTGATTGATAAAATATAGGGTTGAAGTCCAAATAATTGCTTGGATTTTTCGGTACAATTATTTTTGTATCGCATGTGGGTTTTGTTATGACGTATTTTTTCGTATGTTTGAAATAGATTATCAGTTGATTGCTTTTTCTATTGATACTGAATCAAATTTTTTGTTACATTCATTCGTGATTGAAATGAAACGTGATTGAAAAAGAATAATACTGTGTGTTTACTTACTGTTAAACGCTCATGTATGTTTAGGGTTGAATAACTAGTTTCTCCGAATACTTCCCCGAGACGAAACGTTTGTGGTGAGTACCTGCAGAAGTTATTGGTACATTCTGCAAATATTATTACATTTCTTTATACAGTGTTTTCAGTAATTTTGATATGAAAAATATCAGAAGGATACTTTTTTTAAAGCAACGTTCCATTCGGATCACAGTCGCATTCTGTAAAAAAAAACCTCATCATCATCATTTCAGCCGAAAGACGTCCACTGTTGGACATAGCCCTCGAAAGTGTCGCCACAATAACCGGTCCTGTGCGTCTCATCCATCTACCCGTGACCCTCACCTCAGGGCCTCAAGTCTGCTATTACAATAGTGTCAGAATGGTCTATCATTGATTTCATAATTGTTGATTTTGACAAGTTTGGTAATCTACTAATATGAAAGCGTCATTATGACTTTCCAATGGTCAACCACTGACACTCCATTGAAAGAAATTTCATAGAATGGTAATCTCGTATATAATGACAAATGAATGACAGACGTATGTGGTAATCTGCTAAAATTTTGACAGTTCCTTCGATCAGTGACCTACCAAGAACGTTATTATGCAGTCATTGCTTTTCAAAGACATTGAATATTTAGAACCCCGATTCTATTACGAGACCATTGACCGACCAATGATCGACCATTATGAATTTAGCATATTACGAACTTATAGCAAAATGACAATGAGATCGTGTTGGGATGACGAATTTATAAAAATAGCAGACTTGGGGCCCAGGTCATTGATCCACCTTGTGGGAAGCCATTCACCGCTGCGTCTTCCGATACGTGGTCGCAACTCCAAAAGTTTTCGGCCCCATCATCGACCACCTGTTCTAAAAAAGCCTTAATTTCCATAATTCTCTGACAGGTTCCGACCAAGATGCGAAGGTGAACGTTGTTTAAAAAAATATAGTAGAATTGATACTCTGGTTAAACGCATGTCACGTCAATCATCATGACAATATTTCAGAATTTTCTGATTCATTCAATTTCAATAAACGTGTGCAATCCGATAAATTCGAAAATCCGAATAAATGTGTGTTCCGATGACCTGGTGAGGGTCGCGGGTAACCGATGGATGCGAGACGCACAGGACCGGTTGTTGTGGCGACACTTGGGCGGAGGCCTATGTCCAGCAGTGGACGTCTTTCGGCTGATATGATGATGATGATGAAACGTGTGCAATATGGATTTACATGTGGAACCATACCTTAAACATAAGATTTCATGTGGAAACTTGTAGGAGCGGTAGCCTGATGCTACGTCAGCCATCATCTGCCTAGCCTTTTCCCAAAATTGTTGGGGTCGGCTTCCAGTCAAACCGGATTCAGTTCAGCTGAATAACAGTATTTTACGTGGAGTGGCGGCCTACCAGACATCCACAACTGGGTAACACGGTACCTGCTGGTACGTTAGAAAGCAAATGTTATTCACCGCTGTTCATTCGATTCCAGCACTCCACCGTGCACAAGATATGAAAAAGCAGATTCTGAAGTCATTTGTGCTCCACTGGTGTAATTGCTGTAAGGCGTTTGAGAGGATAAACGAACTACTCCTTTGTGTGCTGTGTTTTCTTTACTTGCATTAAATAAATGTTTTATCTATCTATCTATCTAACTAATAAATAAATACTCATGTGTCTAATTCACTGGAATTTGATAGCTTCAGAATATGGAAACACTCATTACTCGTTATAAACAAACTGAGTTTTCATACAAATCGTATCTGATTGCATACAGTGAAAGTAGATTACAGAAAATATTCCCCCACCAATAATACTGGCACCAGCTAAATATTTTGCGGAGGAAAAATCCCCAAAAATGAACAAAAAAAAACAAATCATGAAACCACCCCTTTTCGCTCAGTGGCTCAGTGCAGTCGGCGAGTCAACAACGCATGACGACACGCAGTCATTTGGGAAACTAACGTTACGTCAGAAAAACTCATCCCGAAAATGTTTCCCACAGTAAAGTTTACTAGTCAGTTGTACATTCAGCGAAATAGTTTTGTTTGTAAGGACGAACAGCTCCAGCTTTTGCAGAACATTGCTATAAAGTAATTATAATCTGTGCTAATGTTTATTATAATCTACTTATTAATATTTTTTATCTCAATTTTAATTATTGATAAAAAATCTTAACTAACTAAAACTAAAAATAATCTTTGCTTCAAATAGCTTAGTTTAGTCGGCAAGTAACAAATCAATTGTTCAGTTGTGTGTGTGCTTAGAAGTCCACAACAAGGGCTACGACACGGCTAAGGGCAAGGCTTTTTATTTATAAAAAAGTAAATATCAGTATGAGTTACCTAAATAGTTGCAATTTCAATTACTTTCACCAGACAGCGCTCATTAATGTTCAGTGCAAAAACTAATAATTAATTTTGAAACTCTCCCAATACTGATGAGGGATTGAGTGACTGATAGACAACGCAAAACGGAAACTACAGCAATAGTTTCGGCTGTGCGTTGTCTCTCAACCTACATGCAAAATTTCAACTTCTTACGAGCACGTAAGAAGTTGAAATTTTGCATGTAGGTTTATTGGGGAGTGTGAGAGAGCATAAAGAGAGAATTTCCCGAAATTCCAACGGAAACAGGAAAAAACGAAACATGCGCGTACGAAGTCGCGGGCAAAAGCTAGTTAAAATATTAAAACACTAAGGCCAAAGGCAATCAAACATCAAAAGCAAAGCCCATCCAATAAAAAAGTTTTCGCACTTAACAACCTCCAGCTTTTTTCTTTTGCCAACTGTACTCGTATATACGGGTCCCAAAAAAGGCACAGTTGCTCGAAAACTTTACCTTCAGTGTATCGCAAGCGGTGCGGCGTACGTTTGAGAACAAAATGCACTTCGGTAGTATCCTTTTTCGATTTAGGCACGTAGAGTTTAGCAGCTTTGTAAGTTAGGAAGGAGAGGACTTCGTTGCGAGGATGTTATGAAGTATGGAGTGTGTTTTGCTGTTAAGAATTTTGGGTCGTGTTGTAAGTTTTTTTATTGAAGCTGTCTAGGTAGATTTTTTATGTTTCTGTCTGTTGTGTGTTTAAGTAGTTATTTGTTGCCATTTTTTGTTCCCTGGAAGATCGATCGGGTATGGCGTAGCTTAGGGTGCATGTCTCGCAGTGGACAGCGTTTGATTCAATTGATTGATATTCTGTCATGGCGTCAATGCCATGTCAGCTTTTTTTGAATGTTTTTTTTTGAAATCCTACTTATCCAACGTAAGTATTAATTTCATTAAATAAGTGAAATTATGTGAGGCTGAAACCTTCTACAAATTATTAGAAAACTATTAAAAAAATATGAATGAAATCGGTAAAGTCGTTCTCAAGTTATGGGGTGACCAAGGATTATTTTTTAAATATGCAACGTATTACAGAATAAGCGCAATACCTAAAAAGGGGTAATTAATATTTATTGTACTCATCATTATGAAAAACTTTTACCATGGGACCAACTTTGTACAGCATTATATCAGAAGACCTCGTGGCTAGGTAGTAATAACAGATGCACGTTAATAACACTCATCTAAATCTGCTTCCAATACTTGAGACGCCTGCTGGCTGACACCGTACTGTTCAGACAGGCTTAGGTGCATACTGAGGGCACGTTCGACAAATCCCATCCGAATTCTATGGTTTATAATATACACGTGTCTTATCGAGACAAAAGAGTTTACAAATACAACGCGTAATGGAATGAACTGAATACCTGAAAGGTGGACATGTACTTATATTATAAATAACTTTCACTAAGAAAGCAATGTCAAAATTGTGAAAAAAAATCAGCTGTTCAGTGCATTTTGTCGAGTTATGTGCACATAAATGTATGAAGTAGTCGATTTTTTTTCGCGATTTTAGTGTTGGTCTCATGCGTACAATAACCCCGTTTTCACGTATTGCGTGTATTTTGCTCCACGTTGTATGTACTTTCTCATATCCAACAAGCTCACCAAACTCCAACTCAGTATCCCCCAACATTATAAACTATAAGATACCTACTATCAAAGTTCCCGATGCAGTTGAATTGGTAACTTAGGTAACTTGATAAATAACTGTATAATACTTAGCAGCGGAGTGTTTCCGCTAACTTAGTGATGGTCAGTTTGTCTTACACTTTATTGGGCTCAAATAAACGTATTGAACTGTCTCGTTTGTGTCAAAATTATTGTAACTTTGTTTTTGGTGTTTCGTGGCAAATTGGAGTTTATTGTATGGAATCTTTCAGGTGTTTTACTGTCTGATGTGAATCTTCTTCAATTCATTCTCGGATGGACAATACACAGGTTGAAATGCTAGGTCGTAAAAGCATGACATTTTGCACAGGAGTTGCATACATAGCAAATAAAAGCACTAAACCCATGAAGTGTGTATGTTCCTTTATATTATTTAGTAAGTATGCTCCTTTAGAATTACGTCTCATGTTATTGATTACGTTGCGCTATGCATTACTTGTATGCACTAATGTATATTTTTAGATTCATTATACTACTCCTATGGGAACCGAGCAGTAGCCTTCTTATTTTATACTCGAACCTTTTTACATACATCTCATGGCGACCCTGCCACGGGCTACGTTATTCGGTACCTAGCTAATTGAAACGCGACTATCAAAGTAAAATGTGTCGGTCTACGGTACAAAAAGACGAAGTCTTCATCACCCAGAACACGGCTGGGAACAACGAGGCAACATTGAAGGGTGTCCATGGGCACGTGGAGCGAATGAGCATCATCGTCTACATAATGCTGGCTCTGCTCATCGCGGCGGTCTGCTATTTTTTGGTACGTGTCTACAAACGGTGCCATCAGCGGTGGATCCAGGACGAAATTGGTCTGCAGGCTATCCAACGTATCCGCTCATCTCTACGGGGACGACAGACTGCTGAAGCTGTGGCATAGTGCTCAGTGCCATCCACCTAAACAGTGAGTTACACACTACTACATCAATATACTTAAGTGAAAAATAACCATGTGAAAATAATTGATAAACATCAGTGAGTTTAACCGCTCCGGCCCCGGCAACACACCGGTGTGTTGCGAATTAATCGCGAATTTAATGTTTATTTACCTATTACATAAGATGTATTTTTTTTTAGGAATTTTCACATGTCGGGGCCGCAGCGGTTAAAATATCGCGAGTGAAAGTTCAATATAATATTCGGCTTAAAGTATGAACTTTAAGTAAATTTAAATACCTAGTTCTAAAAATACAATCGAAATGTACAATTTATGTTATTATATTCTACGGTTAATTGTCTAGAATCGTGCACAAACACTCATGCAATTTGATACTGCGCTACAAATATGGAAACGTATGACATTCTTTCGCCGGTGCATGTAATTTTACACTTTTGTTTTTACGTAGTTATTAGAATAATGTAATTGGTCTTATTGACGAAATATATTTTTAGATTATGATTGAGACGTTGGTAGAAAATTGTAACAAATTGAAAGAAATAAGGAAATACTTAGTTAAAAAGGGAAAATCTAGGTATATAGGAAAAACTATAGAAATTAAGTTAAGTGAAGCGAAAAATATTTTTGATAAATGTAGCGAATTGTTATTGCTTTTAAAATCGAAACAGGATACCAAGATTATATCATCAGCATCAGATATTTTCAAAAATATTAGATTACTTTACGAGGAAATTAATAATTTGTGTACGTATCCAAATATTAAAATAGAAACAATGGAATTCGATTTAAAAACGGCTTGTAGTTTATTGCCAGTTATGGATGGAACGGAGAATGTAACGAAACGATTGATTGATGGTATTGAGATGTATTCAGAAATGATAATTGCGACGGATAATGATTTATTAATAAAATTTGTTTTGAAAAATAGGATTACAGAAAACGCGAAATTAAGAATGGCTGCGACTTATACATCTGAAGTGTAGACGGGGTAAAAATAAGTTACAACGCGCCTGAGTTTAGGCTTTTGTATTTTTAATTACCACGTCTCTTCTTTATAACGTGTAATGTTACAAATAAATATAATTTCAAGACAAAACACTGTTTTATTGATTACGAGCACAATACGGACAAACAAGTAACAATTAAGGGATCTAGGCTTTAGCGGGAATCTAGATTTCGCGAAGGAGATTTGGCGTGCGATCAGGTAAGAGGCTATGTTCGCACTAATGAGATCGGCCTTTGAACCCGCTATTAAAAGCGCCGGTCATTGCAACCATATGGGTGCGTTCCGTCGATGCTCACATGCCATATCCCGAACGCACTATTTACTAAAACAATAATGTTACTATTTACGGTTTGTGTAGTGTTGATATTGGTTAGTATTGTTAATTTATTTCATTAAATAATGTGTGCTATGTAAACAAGTTCTAATGAATTTATATGTGATATGTAATGCTTTTTATTAATATGATTAGTCATAGATAATGCGTTCCATGTGTGTATGTGTTTATGGTAATTATGAATGGAACGTTTATGCAAAAATGTCATGTGTCAAAACTGTCAAACGTGAAAATAACAAACGAAATGAAGAAAGTAGAATGTTGTGTTATGGACGAATGTTTAGTGTTTTTACAATGATATAAGGATGTGAAACAGGGTGTAGACCGCTACACATCTATTTCAGAACTTGTCAAGGACATGCGTACTCATCTTATTACTAAAAAATCGTTCACGGCAATTCAGTCGCGACTCCAAAATATATCTCAAGGCTATAGAACAACCCCACCAACCCTGTCTCCACGTTGCCGTCGTGGTGGGGCTTGCGTGTCGCAGTGATCTTGGGGGCTTTGCCGGTAGAGCCACTCATGCCGGAAGGTCCCAAGTGAGAGACCAGACCAAGAGAGACACAAGAGGGGCGCACCGTTCGGAGACTTGAGCAGTGTTCGGGTCCTCGGACGGTGTGCGTCTCATTGGCTTGCTCGCTGCTCTCTGGTACGCGTCTGATCATCAGACGTGACTGTGAGGGCAGCGAGCAAGCAGTGAGAGAGAGGGAGAGAGGAGGGGAGATAGGGACCGCACCCTTTAAAAGGACAACAATGGACAGTTCTGCTAAACAGAAACTACCCCAGGGCGGTACGGACTGCACAGCGGTCCGAGAATCCGCCACGCCTCGTGCGTCAAGCCCCTCGTATTCTGGGGGGGGCAACAGGGCTGTCCACCAACCGTTTGCCGTTGGCAACAAGGGCCGAGGAGGCCCCCGATCTATTTTATCCGAGGAGGACCTGATCGGTTTACGTTTTGACTCGCCCGACAGAGTGTCGGTCGGGCGGAGCACGGGCGAAGGTGCGCTGTATTGGGAGGAGGGCTCGCTTGAGCGTCGCGCGGGTGTAGAGTCGGAGTCTGAGTTGGACTCCGACGACCTAGCGACCGTTAGCTCGGCGAGCTCTGTACCCGAGGGAGCGGGGGCTGCTTCGGAGGACTCCAGGTCCTTCCGCAAGCGGCCCAGACCAGAGCAAGACCAGGGGTCGTCCTGCAGCGACGAGGTTGCCTCGGCTCGCAAGATCCCCACCAGTAGGCGGGGTAAGGGCCGAGAGGGAGGCAAGAGCAGAGCTCCTGCCCCCAAGGAGACTGGCCGGCGAGCCGGGGAGCTCGCCGATGCTGGACGACCCCCCGGAGAGGGCGGTAGCAGGGCTCCTGGTTCGGAGTCCTCCGGCGGTGAGCCGGATGACTCCGGACAGGAGCTTCGGAGGGCCGGGTTTGCGGAGGCGGTGGAGGCCGCGCTTCGCGATGTGGCCCTGAAGAGGAAACTCTCCTCTAAAAACAGGGCCATAAGAGAAGCGCTGACCTCCATCCTGGCGGCAGCGGAGGCTAATCGAGGTGGGCCTCCGGTGGACGAGATGTCCAACCTGCGGGCGGAGGTCGCCCGCTTGGCTGCCGCCACGGAGCGCCTCCAGAGGGAGAATACGGGGCTCCGAGCAGACCTGGCCAGGCTACAGGGAGCCGGCCCACAGGGGGCGCCTAAGGGGGGGCGCGGGGAGAACAGCCACCCCGTGCCGCAGGAGGGCCAGGTGCTGGACCTGGTGCGGCAGGAGATGGCTGCCTTCCAGGCGCGGTTTTCCGTCCTGGAGGGCATCGTCTTGCGCCCCCCGTTAGCGGCGAGTGGGAAGGCTCCAGCCCAAAAAAAGGCGGCGTCGTACGCGGCCGCCGTGGCTGCCACACCGGGGTCGTCCGGCCAGGACAAAGGGTCCGGGCCGGCACCCGCGAAGCCGGTGTCGGGAAAACCGGACCCGGCCCCGGGAAGGAAGAGGAAGGGTGGGGTTGCTGCGCGGACGGCGAAGGCTCCTGCGCCGTCTGAGCAGCAGCTCCCCCCGGCTTCCTCGCCTTCAGCTCCTCCCCCGGCTCAAGCCGAATGGCAAGTTGCCGGGGAGAAGAAGAAGGCGGGAAAGGCAGCCAGGGCGGCAAAGAGGCGGGAAAGAAGGCGGCGGTAGCGAGCGCGAGGCGTCGCGGCTGCGCTCCGCGCCCCGAAGGCCGCGGCTGTAGTCTTAACGCTGCAGCCGGACGCGGTGAAGAGGGGCGTGACGTATGCCAATACGCTCACCAAGGCCAAGGAGGCCATCAACCTCGGTGAGCTTGGCATCGTCGGGGGTCTCCGGCTCAGGGTCACCATGACCGGGGCCAGGATGCTCGAGATCCCTGGAGCAGGCAGCGGTCCGGCCGCGGACGCTCTAGCCGAAAGGCTTAGGGCGTCCTTGGGCGCGGATGACGTCCGAGTGTCCAGGCCCACGAAGTGCATAGATATGCGCATCTTGGGCCTGGACGACTCCGTCACGGAGGAGGAGGTGTTGGCCGCCGTCGTCAGGACGGGGGGGTGCTCTGCAGAGGAGGTGAAGGCGGGCACCATCCGTCCTGACAACACGGGCATGCGAACCGTAGTGGTGAGCTGCCCCGTGTCGGCGGCCAAGAAAGTCTCGGAGGGCCGAAGGCTTTTGGTGGGCTGGGTCTCCGCGCAGGTAAAACTGCTGGAGCCCAGACCTCTGAGGTGCTTCCGTTGCCAAGTTGGCAACCACGTGGGAGTACGCTGCACCTCGGAGGTGGACCGCAGTGACCACTGCTTCCGCTGTGGTCAGCCCGGTCACAGGGCCGGCTCGTGCGACGCCGCGCCGCACTGCTTCGCATGTGCGGCAGCTGGCAAGCCGGCCGATCACTGGGCTGGGGGCAAAGCCTGCGGTCCACCCGCCAGGGCCGGGTCGAGGAGAAAACCCTCCTCCACCGCCGCCGCCGCCGCCGTCGCTTCCGCCGCAGCCGCCGCCACCGTCGCCGCCGCTGCCACTGCTCGGGAGGGGGCCGAAATGGAGTGCCAGTAATGGCCCCATTTCGCCTCCTCCAGACGAACGTCAGTCGCTGCGCCTCTCAGGAACTGACGCTCCTGGGTAAGGCGCAGTGACTGGCGCCTGCGGACAGCGAGCAATGGGTAGCTCGTTGTCCGATCAGGTCAGGCCAGAGTCGACGGCGCGTTCACTCCAAACGCGCCGTCAGCAACGAGCAGTCAGCAACGGAGACGGGGCCCGCCAGGGCCAGAGCCTGCCAGGGTTGCGGAATTGTTCGAAAGAGTTACCGCGGCCCTGGGAAGAAAGGCACTAGGAGGACTAAGGGTGGGTTTTAGTCAGTAAAAGTCTGACACTCCCTGCCGCTCCACCCAGAGCGGGAGGGGTCATTTGATGATTTCCCATCCTATAAAAAAAAAAAAAAAAAAGGCTATAGAACAATTGACGAATATGGGACTGAACTCGAACAACTATTTACAGACTTGACAGTTTTTCAAGCAGATGGTGAGTCAACTAAGTATGACATTTTAAAGCCAATTAATGAAAAACTTGCAATTAGAAAGTTTACAGACGGTTTAAAAAATTCTAGGTTAAGCACTATAGTTGCAGCTCGCAATTATAGCTCGTTAAAGGATGCTATACAGGCTGCAAAGGATGAAGAGTGTTTAATAACATCAAATTCAGGTGATGTCATGCATTTTACTAATGAGTCAAATTACAGAGGACAAAGAGGTAACTATTCCAATCATTCGAGATACCAGCAAGGACATGGAGGAAAAGGTGCTCAAGGACGAGGACAACCATCAAATAGGTATGTACGAGGACAATATTATTCTAAGCACCATAACTTTCGCGGTAATTCACGGGGAAATCACAATCCCTGGGGATCACAGCAATCTTATAGAGGCAGAAATTTTCAAAATAACAACTATCGAGGAAATATACGCAGAGTTTATTCAGCACAAGTAACTGAGACAAAGAAAAATACTGGTCAAGAAACAGAACACAAAGACCAATCAAAATTTTTTCGTGAATAAAAGTGAAATTTTTGCTTTTAATGGATTAACGAAATTAATTTCAACAAAATTAGGAAATAATAAATATTACTGGTTATTAGATACGGGAGCTTCTTTGTCAATTATACGAAAAGAAAGTTTGCCACAAAATATAGATATTTACAAAAATAATGTATTGGTTGTAAATGGCATAGGCGGACAAATTCACTCACAAGGCCATGTTTATCTAACATTGTCATTGGAAAATGGTGAATCATTAGAACACAAGTTCCATATCTTTAATAACTTACCTCTTAAGGCCGATGGTATTATCGGGTTAGACTTTTTAAGTACTTACCTAGCAAAAATAAATTTAGAGACGAGGGTATTGACATTAAAAATAAATAGGAAAGAAATAACAACGCAAATATTTGATAATACAGAATGCAATAGTGAGTTTTTAACAATTCCAGCGCGATGCGAATCTATCCATTTCATAAAAATAGAATCATGCCCAAAAGAAGACAGTATTGTTTGCGCAAAAGAATTAGGGAATAATTTATTTTTAGCTAGTGCTATTGTGGAAGCAAATAAAGATAAAATACCAATTAAAATTTTAAATGTAAGTGAAAAGGATATACGAATCCCAATATTTACACCAAACTTACAACCTTTATCTTTGTACGAGTGCTATAAGTGTGATAAAAATAAAGCAAATGCCACTAGAGCAGAAACATTAAAAACATTATTAAAATTACAACATCTTAATTTTGAGGAAAAATCATCTATCGAGTACATTTGTGAAAAGTATTCAGATGTTTTTCATTTGCCAAACGATAAATTATCAACAACTAATATTTATGAACAAACAATAACATTAAAACCTAACACTAATCCTGTATACACAAAACCATACAGATTACCACAAAGCTTAAAGAAAGAACTAAATGAACAAATAAAAAATATGATAAAAGATGATATTATTGAGGAAACGCAAAGTGAATGGTCTAGTCCAATATTACTAGTACCAAAGAAAAATAATGAAAACAACGACAAAAGGTGGCGATTGGTAGTAGACTATCGTAAACTTAACGAGAAAATTCAAGATGACAAGTTCCCTTTACCCAATATAACTGAAATTTTAGATTCTCTCTCAGGAGCTATTTTATTTAGCCATCTTGATTTACATTCAGGGTATTACCAGGTACCTTTAGAACCTTCAAGCAGGAAATGTACAGCATTTAGTACAAATTCAGGACAGTTTCAAATGAAACGTTTACCGATGGGTTTAAAAATTTCACCGAGTGCTTTTAGTAGGGTAATGACAGTGGCTTTATCTGGTCTAACATTCGACAAATGTTTTGTATATCTTGATGATTTGATCGTTTTCGGTCGTAATTTAGAATCTCACAACCGTAACCTTATAGATATATTTGAAAGATTGAGAAAAGTTAATTTAAAATTAAATCCTACTAAGTGTCAATTCTTGAAAAAAGAACTATTATATCTTGGACATGTTGTGTCCGCGCAAGGTGTCTTACCAGACCCAGAAAAAATTAAAGTTTTGCTTGATTATCCGGTGCCACAAACTTCTGAAGAAGTAAAACGATTTATTGCCTTCTGCAATTATTATAGAAAATTTATACCATATTTTGCTGAAATAACAGCACCACTAAACAAATTATGCAGAAAAAATGAACCTTTTGTTTGGTCAAACAGTTGTCAAAAATCATTTGAGAGCCTAAAGCAACACATGACTAACCCACCAATTTTACAATACCCCGATTTTGCAAATGATAGTGAATTTATATTAAAAACTGATGCATCTGGAATAGCAATTGGATCTGTTCTATGTAACAAAAACATGAAACCAATTGCATATGCGAGTCGACCATTAAACAAGGCGGAAATAAATTATCCAACAATACAAAAAGAATTGCTAGCCATTGTTTGGTCTGTCAAATATTTTAGGCCATACCTTTACGGAAAACATTTTATCATTGAAACAGACCATAAGCCATTAATATATCTATTTGGGATGAAAGATCCTTCAAGTCGTTTGTTAAAATTTAGATTAACTTTGGAGGAATACGATTATGAGATAGTGTACGTAAGAGGAAAAGACAATGTCGCCGCGGATGCATTGTCAAGAATTGTAATAACAGCGGACGAACTAAAAAATATGCATAATGATGTAGTAGCTGTATTAACTAGAGCTCAAAAGAAAAGAATGACGGATACAGATATGGGAAATGCAGAAAGTACAGATTTGTTTAGTAGGTCCGACGACACGAGGTCTGATCAACCAAGAGTTGCGGAAATATTAAAGAAATCAAACGATTCTGTCGAAATGAGGTTAATGGAAGGAGATGAATTAAATAAGTTAATTAAAAATAATAAGATATCATTCCAAGAAGAATGTTTTGCTTATGCAGAAAATAAAAAGATTTTATACATAAATCTCAATTTTAAGTCACATTTTACGCGAGTCGAATTTGTGTCGAAGTTGAGCAAATTTTGTAAGAAATTAAATATCAAAGAGATATGTATAATTAAAGATAAAAATAATGAAAATTTTCAAAAAGAGTTGTGTAAAGAAATCGATTCAATAAAAACATGGTCCGGACCACGAGTACATGTACTAAGAGGTATTACGAGAATTACTAAAGATGAAGATATAAAGTTTATCTTACACGATTTTCATTTACTGCCGACCAGTGGTCATGCTGGTATGCGCAGAATGATAAACAATATTAAAAGACAATTTTACTGGCCAGGACTTGAAAAAGATGTTCAAGATTTTGTAAAAACGTGCGATAAATGTCAAAAGATGAAGCATGGTAAATACATTAAGGAACCCATGTGTATAACTACCACTGCTTCGTATGCATTTGAAAAAATATTTTTGGATATTGTAGGTCCACTACCTCAAGATCATGAAGGTAATGTATACATTCTGAGTCTTCAATGTGAGCTCAGTAAGTTCGTAGAGGCATATCCGCTTAAAGCTAAGGACACCGTAACTGTAAGTAAAGCATTAGTAGATAATTTTATTTTAAGGTTTGGTTTACCAAAAACATTAGCAACTGATCGAGGTGCAGAATTTATGTCGTCAACAATGGAACAGGTTTGTAAGCTTTTAAATATAGAAAAAATATCATCAACGGCATATCACCATCAATCAGTTGGATCGTTGGAAAATTCACACAAAAGTTTAGGAGCGTTCCTTAGGATTCAGTGTCAAAACAATCCACAATCATGGTCACACTGGTTATCATATTGGTGTTTTAGTTATAACACAACCGTTCATTCAGCAACTAAATACCAACCGTTTGAGCTTGTTTTTGGAAGACCATGTAATGTTCCTTCTAGGTTATGTAATGAAGCTGAACCATTGTATAATCCAGAAAATTATTGTAGTAACCTTAGATATAAACTTCAGATAGCTAATAAAGACGCTAGAAATAATTTAATTTTAAGTAAATGTAATCGAAAAACTAATTATTATGATAAAAATTTGAACTCAGTTCACTACCATAAAGATGATTTGTTATTGGTAAAGAATGAAATTGGAGGAAAATTGAGTCCTTTATTTCAAGGTCCATTCACTGTTCTAGAAGATTTAGGATGCAATGTAAAAATAATAAAAAACAACAAAATAGATATTGTTCATAAAAACAGGACCAAACCATTTGTTACAAACAATTAGATAGGAATGTAAAAAAAAAATAGCGTACGATATTTTTTTTTTCTACATTGCCGGAGGTGAAGTGTGTATGTTCCTTTATATTATTTAGTAAGTATGCTCCTTTAGAATTACGTCTCATGTTATTGATTACGTTGCGCTATGCATTACTTGTATGCACTAATGTATATTTTTAGATTCATTATACTACTCCTATGGGAACCGAGCAGTAGCCTTCTTATTTTATACTCGAACCTTTTTACATACATCTCACCCACACCCCTTTCTGGGATGAAATTTTCCAGTGTCTTTCATTCGAAAACTCGTCCCAAAAGTAGCCGAATATCACCGAGTGTCGATCGTCTCAAATTCTAGTTTTAGGCTCAAACTTAGTTTTTAGTATTGATCGCGCTGATTAAAAAACAGAATGACTGTCCATTCGTCGTTTTTTAAGTAGGTATATATTTTTTAATCGACAAATAATTTATTGATACTTTAACCAAGCTAGTAGAAAATATACAAGTGGAGTTATTTAGCACCATTCGTGCTTATGTCTCTCTAATAATGAGACAGCATATTTTAAGACATAATCACACACAAGGCGAAACCTAGTTACATTAAGCGAGTGGGTACTAAAACAAATGACGTTGACCATAATCCCTTTGTATGTATAACAGATGTACGAGCATGGTTTTAGTGTAATGGCTCAAGCGGCAGAAAGATTTAGTAATAGAGGTCGTTAGAAAAGATGGCGGTAATCTTTTGTTCTGCTAGAGGAAAATTATTTGAGATAGTTATTTCCTGTCCAAGGATACTTGGTAATTATCTAAAGCTCTGCTTTTTAGGGTCCCGTAACCAAAGGGTAAAACGGGACCCTATTACTAAGACTCCGCTGTCCGTCCGTCCGTCCATCCGTCTGTCACCAGGCTATATCTCATAAACCGTGATAGCTGAACCGTGACGTATTTCTGTTGCCGCTATAACAACAAATACTGAAAATAGAATAAAATAAATATTTAAGTGGGGCTCCCATACAACAAACGTGATTTTTTTGCCTTTTTTTATAGGTAATGGTACGGAACCCTCCGTGCGCGAGTTCGACTCGCACTTGGCTGGTTTTAAAAAAACAGCAGTCTCATAAAATAGACCTGTTGTTTGTCACCCGTAGAAAATGTTGAAAAAAACAATGACATTGCAAAACCAATATACCTATTGCTTTTTATGAAATAGGAAGTAATCTGTTAAACGAGAAACTACTTACTTAGTTTTATCTGGAAATAATGTGTTGGTAGGTATTCTACAACGTCGAATAATTAATTGGTGAAGGGCGAGAGCTCACAGATTGCGAGAAACACAGGACCAGTCGACGTGGCGACGTTTAGGAGAGTCAAATGTCTAGCAGAGGATGTCTTCCGGCTGAAAAATTATTTTAAACTGGCTGCCTCAAGCTTTTATTTTTTTTATTGAGGAATGGGCTTGTTTTTTACCTCGATCACGCCTAATGGAAAGCGATAGAGGAGGTCTCTGATGAAGCGAGCGTGCCCATAAGATGTCTGTTCACTCTTGCTTTCTAGAACACAGACGCTGGTAGAGAGTTCCACACTTTGGCTATGCGCATAATAAATGTGGAGGAGAAGCGCTGAGTACGACTAGTCGGGATATCAACCAAGTGCGGATGGTACTCAGCTTTCATTGTGAATACGAAATAACGAGACGGCTTTTTGATTAGCACAGTCAATTATTATTATCCTACAAGGAATGGCTTTCAACTGAAAATCAGCATAAATCAGAAGCCCCTTGAGTTAAATTTAAATACTCAATAATACCGACATAGCCCAAAAGATCGCTAAACTGAAGTGGCAGTGGGCAGGGCACGTTTCTCGCAGAACAGATGATCGATGGGGCCAAAAAGTTCTGGAGTGGCGACCGAGTACTGGAAGACGCAGCGTTGGAAGGCCTCCCACTAGGTGGACCGATGACTTGGTGAGGGTCGCTGGTGGCCAATGGATGCGAGACGCACAGGATCGGTTGTTGTGGTGACTCTTGGCAGAGGCCTAAGTCCAGCAGTGGACGTTTTTCGGCTGATATGATGATGATGATGATGATGATGATGACTCAATAACGAGATGGGTATTTTAGATCTAAACCAAACAGCAACAATCATTATTAGCATCATCCACTCAGAAACATTGATTGAGATTCATTCGTTCATTTATTCATTCAACCAACCAATCCATTCAAGAGCCAATACCTCAAAAATAAAACAAATTACGCTCGTTTCAAGCTCACCACATTCAAATTAATTTCAAACAATACTGAACGAAACAATAAATTAAATGGCGGCGGACTTAAATGAGCTGACCGCAAACATTTAAATGCTTAGCTAACTTGTAGTAACGACCGTGTTGTTACCAATTGTCGTGATTCGAACGTTTTAGTTGTACTAAATGTAAACGTAAATGTAATATTTAGTTGTTCAAAAGTATTAAGCCACCTGCATTTTTCGAGGCCGTAATTACTTTTTTCTTGGTGACCAAATACTTTTTTGCAGTAGTGTTAGTACGAACATTAGTTTATGGGCTATTAGATACGGAGTATATAGGTTGGTTATGCATAAACGTTTACTGAAAACCGAAGTATAATTTTGATATTACTATGGATTGAAAGTGAAATAGATATAGTGAGATTGAAATAATACATTTTGTGCACCATTTAAAATTAAAATTGAACATTAGGTAAGTTTGCTTTAGTATAAAACACATTTAATTTTTTTTTTTTTTTTTTTTTTTTTTTTTTTTTTTTTTTTTTTTTTAAAAAAAAAACGTTGCCCCACACTAGGAATTTCTCCTGTATCGTGGGTGCGTTTACAAACATACAAATTCACATACACAAACAGCCAGACCCGGAACAACTATCTGTAGGCCATACAAATATTTGTTCCGTGCGGGAATCGAACCCGCGACACGCAGCGCAGCAGCCGATCGCTCAACCACTGCGCCAACCGTGTCGTCATTCGTCGTCAAATGCATAGCTAACTTGTGATAATGACCGTATTGTTACCAATTTGTCGTGATTCGAACGTTTTGAAGTTGTAGTAAATGTATGAAGGTAAGGGCCTATGGAAAACGGAATATGTAGGTACTGAAAGTCAAGATACAAAGTTATTGATAGAAAGTGAAATAAATAGGTACCTAGTTAGTGTTATAGAATATATAATCTTTGTGCATTATATAAAGTTACAATTGTATGTTAGATCTTTTTTTTTTATAAAACTTGCTTCTGTCCACGGTTTGTCCTCGTGAGTTTATTTTTAAGGGATTTTTTTGCACCGAACCCGAAAACTTTTTCAAAAATAAAAGTAGACTCAGTTGTTCCTTACAATATCAACTATCTCCCAGTGAAAGTCCCGTCAGCGAACCGATTTTGTTCAGCCGTTTCGGAGATTAGCCGGAACAAACACAAATTGCGTTTTTGTTATGATTAACGAATGTTTACTTTCATAATTTGTAAAATACTGTTGTTTTGAACAGACACTTCAATTTTATTTATATGTAAAGATGTAATAAGTTTATAATTTTAAGACAGAGGCACATTAGCAAAATAATTCTTTCAACAGAGATCATCATCAACATTATTTCAATTCATCATCATCATCATCATATCAGCCTAAAGACGTCCACTGCTGGACATAGGCCTCCCCCAAGTGTCGCCACAACTACCGGTCCTGTGCGTCTCGCATCCATCGGTTACCCGCGACCCTCACCAGATCATCGGTCCACCTTGTGGGAGGCCTTCCAACGCTGCGTCTTCCGGTACGCGGTCGCCACTCCAAAACTTTTCGGCCCCATCGACCATCTGCAGTGTGATTCTGTAAGACTTCATTCTAAACTTCGAATCTGAATCCGCTGTGAGTTTCTTGATTGGCATTCTAAAACTCGGTTGATAATTCGAATCTACACTAGCGCTACTATTGCGAGCGTGTTTGCGAGTTGAACTAAATTTACCTCGAGATTTTGACAGATAAAGTATGAGATGACGTAAAAAGTGGCATTCTATAAGGTAATTCTCCTGTCACTTCGACGTTCACTTTGCACTCGAACGCGATTCAAAGTGTCAAATTAAAAGCATCTATTTTATGAGTGAAAATAGAATAAATCATAGTTAAATAGTGTTTAAATAAAGTTTTTAAAGTTATAAAGTGAATAAGTGCCTACCTACTTAAGCCGACGATGGATGAAAAGAACGTGTCTCATTTGGACTGAAACATTATTGATGGATTAGAAAACAAAATAAACACTTCTTTAATTAATATTATTTTTGAAATTCACAACCAGAAATATAAACTTACTTCATGATTATTTCACTATTATTACCGGCACTGATCGATCAAAAAACAAACAGAACGTGAACAAAACAATGCAACCAAAAGTACTCTGTGAATGCAACGAACTTTTAAACGTCAACGGCAATAAATGAAAATATTGTCCACAGATTACTTATGATATTATCTGTCAGTCATTTCTTTTCGTAAGGTAAGCATAGATTATATTCACGGCACGAATTTAGAGTTTTCTGTTTTTTTTTTACTTATTAGCTGCCTTAAATTCCTTAAAATAAGAAATTTTAATTTAAACATCGTAATAGCTAAAAATCTGTGTCAAAAACTGGTAAAATGAAAAACCGATAAATCCCGACTTAGATTTTGTTGAGTGTGGTAGTCACTAGTACAGTGTTGGTCGCTTTGGAGCTCACTTCACTTCGCAAGTGCCTAGGTGATGCTTACAGAATGCAAAATCAAGGTCAGTTTGAACCTTATGCGAAGTGAGAGTGAATAACGACTTGAAATGCGAGTTGTTGTTTGAATTTTACAGAATCGACGTGCTGTTCTGCGAGCAATGTGCCCTGCCCACTGCCACTTCAATTTGGCGATCCTTCGGGCTATGTCGGTAACCTTGGTTCTCTTGCGGATATCATCATTCCTGATTCGATCACGCAAGGAAACTCCGAGCATTGCCCTCTCCATTGCCCTTTGGGTGACTTTAAGCCTTCTGATGAGGCCCATTGTGAGCGACCACGTTTCGAGTCCATAGGTCATCACTGGCAACACGCACTGGTCATAGACTTTCGTCTTGAGACACTGTGGTATGTGAGACGAGAAGATACCGCGCAACTTCCCGAACGCCGCCCATCCGAGTCGGATTCGACGGTTGACTTCCTTCTCGAAGTTAGCCTTACCTAGCTGGATCGTTTGTCCCAGGTAGACGTACTCATCAACAACTTCGAGTGCAGAGCCTCCAATCTTGATAGGAGTGGGTGCTACATGGGTATTTACCATGACCTTGGTTTTGTCCATGTTCATTTTAAGACCCACTCTTTCGGAAGCTCTACTGAGGTCATCGAGCATTGTACTGAGGTCCTCCGTGGTCTCAGCCATGACGACTATATCGTCGGCAAATCGAAGATGAGTGATGTACTCGCCATTGACATTTTTGCCTAGCCTTTTCCAGTCCAAAACCTTGAAGACGTCCTCCATTGCGGCCGTGAACAGAGGGATTTCAATTCGGAACTATACAAACCTATTAGCACTTTCCTTATTTCACGACGGAATCATGTCGAGTACAACCCCTGAGTATAAGACCACTATCTCTTTACTAATAGCACTTTCCTTTTTTCACGACGGAATCATGTCGAGTACAACCCCTGAGTATAAGACCACTATCTCTTTACTAATAGCACTTTCCTTATTTCACGGCGGAATCATGTCGAGTACAACCCCTGAGTATAAGACCACTATCTCTTTACTAATAGCACTTTCCTTATTTCACGGCGGAATCATGTCGAGTACAACCCCTGAGTATAAGACCACTATCTCTTTACTAATAGCACTTTCCTTATTTCACGGCGGAATCATGTCGAGTACAACCCCTGAGTATAAGACCACTATCTCTTTACTAATAGCACTTTCCTTATTTCACGGCGGAATCATGTCGAGTACAACCCCTGAGTATAAGACCACTATCTCTTTACAAATCGTAATGCCAAAAAAATTAGGTGCCGCTAGAACTTCCTTCAAGAACACAACGTTTTAAAAACACGCGTCTCCAAGGACCAGTCTAAGAAAAGGCGAGATGAAGATTATATTCAATGTACTCTCAAAGAAACTTGAAAAAGCCGTCTCTCTCAAGTCTTAAAACGACCCTGTAAGATATCCTACGTCTAGGTAATTAAAATTAAAACACTTTCTTGCTTCGAGACATTAAAGCAAAGATAAGTTCAGCAGACTAACTCACGACAACCAGCGAAAACAGGTGTACGCACACGTAGACGCGTATGCGACGATCTCAAACTAATGCCGGTCGCGAGTGCGCTTGCATTCGCTGTACCTACGTGAAGCGTGTCATGTGTGCATGCGTTTTCGCTCGATAGTGGACCTATTGTATCTATCTATACTGTGGCTTCAGCGCTACAGAACACACGTTGTGCTGCTACGAAATTGAGTCTCTTTGGCGTAGCACGCTCATAGCGTTGGAATTAGTTTTAAATGTTACCTAAAACTTGGTTCAGGGAGTTTTCTATGCAAAATTGGATATAAATGCAGTAATGATTAATTGGTTTCTGCTCTAATTGTCTTGAGACAGTCAGTCGACTTTTGAGTCCACTTCGTTTTGACTTTTTTTTTGACTGTTGTGTTGTATATAAATGCAGTTATGATTAATTGGTTTCTGCTCTAATTGTCTCGAGTCAGTCAGTCGACTTTTGAGTCGACTTCGTTTTGACTTTTTTTTTTGACTGTTGTGTCTTAACCAAAAATAAATCACGAACGGAATCGTTACCTTTGGGTACTTGAATTCATCAATTCGAGATAAATTGAAACAATAACCACCAACTATTGACCTTACCGTATGTGTATTTACAGTTGAATTTTAAAATGTCAATTTGTTTTAAAAAAGCCCTAAAAAGGATAAGTTATGGAATTTGTGCTTTCTTTTGTATGATTTTAGTATTTTGTACCGATAATTATCGCAAATATTGATTTAAATTATTGTAGGAAAGGGATTTCATAGTTAGTTACAATATGTATACATCTAATTTACCTACCTAAAGGAATATGGTCATTACACTCCATAAAAATCAAGACCCGCCAAAAACCGTTCCAAAAATAAAAGAAGCGTTTCAAACAAGATGCAAGATGTCCTCTTCACAGGCTCCAGTGCATAAAATATTTAAAGACAGTACCAAAGTCAGTTGACGACACACGTAAGTACATGCAAGACTACTAGAACGTAGATACAGTCAGCAGCGTAAATGGCTCAATGTTTCATTTCAAACGAAATTTTGTTGTGATTTAACTGGTTTTGAAACAAAACCGACGTCAGGATAGTTATACAAAGAATAGTTAGTTATACAAGGTTCGGAACACCAGTTTTACAAACTCAACAAGAGAATTGCTTTAGAATTTTGCGTAATTAGAATATGCGATATTTTATTACATTTCCTAAAACCTAGTGAGAAGCCAAAACTTAGTAAATAGCATGTCAATAAATTGAAAGAAGAAATAAAGAAACAAAGTTTATTTGCGCCAAGCATGACGGATACCAAACAAAATGAAAATTAAACAAATTTAGGAAAGTTACGCAAATTGGGAAGATATGCGTCACATTCGCGTAAAACGACCATCGCTTAGCATAATGCTGGGACTCGTGTACGAGACAGCCACAGCGCTGGTTTTCAGCGACAGAATGACGAACATCAATAACCAACAACCACAAATCTATTAAAATACAGATTTCAAAGCGTTTTAAAATAAATTATTCGTATTCATTGCATTCCATAATGTGCGACGATCTTACAATCGGTTTAAAGCTAAGGTACAATTACGGACCCTGTAGGGCACAGCCAGAAGTATAAAATTAATGTTTGAAATAAAATTAATTCATAATCAATTAACAATTTTAAGGCATGTCCTTAACATGAATTAATTAGTGATAAAAAACAGAAAATCCAGTGACGTCACTCGGAGGTCACGCCGTAATAAATTTGCGGCATCCAGTACAAACCATGTTTTGCGTGATATCGATGGAAGAATTAATTCAAAGCTTACATCGGTTTTTTTTCACAATCAATCTGCTTAGCCGTGTTCCAGTTATTGGAGTCGGCTTTCAGTCCAGCTGTCTTTAAAATAAATATCCATTCATGAAGATTTTATATTAATCAAATATGTAACATATTTATGTTGGCGACTGTACATTTAGCGAGCATCTTATAATGGAGTATCTTGTCGGCGACTAGCTAAATTTCCTTTGCCTCGTTATGAATATTATGCCTTAATGAATGTTACAGAAGCTGAATATTGTAAATAGCTGTATATTCTTCTTTGTTAACGTTAATCCTTGTCTTTTATCAGATTTTTTATCGTTTAAAGTGAAAGGGATGGTCTGGACAATATTAAATTTTATTTTTATTTAGAAAATCCTTTTCTGAAAGTACCTACCTACTTACAATGACACTTGCCACGCCATTCGATTTTGTACAGTCGCCAGCATATCAAGCTACAATAATCAGTCAAATTTCTTTGATAGACTTTCAACTTTATCGCTACAGCATGAGGTTCAAGGTTGAAAATTTGACAGTTTCGGGTAGCCTGATGTGCTGGCGTCTGTACAACAACGCTGTTCGGTGGTATAATTGTACCGTGTGACGAAACCTTTATAAATGCTGGCAAGCAATGACTCTATCCGCTTATACCTTTACAAGCGGATAGAATCATTGCCTGCCAGCATATTCGTCGTGCATATTTAGAATAGGATTTGAATTTGATAGATTATTAGTTAAAAGCCGTCAGATTTGTAATAATTTACAATGGTATCGGTTCATAAATATAACTATTGGTTTATCAGCTTATAGAGTTTTTCTATTATTAAATCTAGACTATCGGGGACCTCACATCTGGTGACCACAACTCCCAATTGAAACCTGTGATACTAGAAATCCTCAAAAAAGATTTATCAACATCCCGTACCTTTTTTATGGATTGGAAATCATCAAATGACTCCTCCCGTTCTGGGCGGAGTGGAAGGGAATGTCAGACTCTTACTGACTAAAACCCATCCGTGCTCCTCGTAGTGCCCTTTGCTTTTCAGGGCCGCGGTAACTCTTTCGAACAAAATTCGCAACCCTGGCAGATCCTACAGTACCTTGTTCTCAGAATTCACACTAACTTCAGATTATTTCCAGTTAAGTACTTCAACTATGTCATAGTTGAATTACTTAACTGGAAATAATCTGCACGTACCGAAACCATCACTTACGAAATAAAGTCAGTACTTGAGCTCGAGACAAGTGAGATTCTGTCAACTGTAGCGTGGCGAAGGCGATTGTCAATACGTCAAAAATGAATAGGATTGACAGATGCTATCGAAATGTCACGTGATCTAATACCTACATTTTGGTATTTTGATAGTCGTATTCGCTAATTGAATGGCACATTGTCTCCTCTTGCATGATTAGCCAATTTTTCTTGAGCCATAATACCCTCACAATGAGCTCACAATGGGCCTCATCAAGGCTTAAAGTCACCCAAAGGGAAGAGAGCACTGCTCGGAGTTTCCTTGCGCGATCGAATCAGGAATGATGATATCCGCAAGAGAACCAAGGTAACCGAAATAGCCCGAAGGATCGCCAAACTGAAGTAGCAGACAGGGCACATTGCTTGCAGAATAAATGGTCGATGGGGCTGAAAAGTTCTGGAGTGGCGACCGCGTACCGGAAGACGCAGCGTTAGAAGGCCTCCCACAAGATGGACCTATGAACTGGTGGGGGTCGCGGGTAGCCGATGGATGCGAGACGCACAGGACCGGTTGTTGTGGCGACACTTGGGGAGGCCTATGTCCAGCAGTAGACGTCTTTCACTATCATCTTAAACACTACAAATACTTCAACCACTTAGAACTCTACCTACCCCGTGTAAGACATTACAAATGACACTAATTCCAGTGAAGTCGGGAGCAACCGCCCCATTACGATGAGATGTGTGTGAGCGAGCGCATTAATTTGTCAAGCGTACTCATGGAAGTGAGCTTTTATGATTTCTTGAGGTTATTCTTGTAAAACGTATGTATAAACTGGTTTTTACTAAGTGATAGTTTTAGTTATGGACAGAATTTCAACGCTCTTATATTAATTAGATTTTTACTTTCAAAATGATCACGTGTGCAGAAGTAATTATAATAATAATAATAATAATTTATTTATTTACTCAAGTAACTAAGACTCATTTGTTAGTAAAAGACTTAATCTATGTTAGTAATTATAAAAATATACACACAGCAGCTGCACTGTCCGACATATCAACGCGGCTGCTCTATTCCATGAGAAATGGCGCAGCAGCGATTCAGGTACGGACAGTCCAGCCTGCTCGAAATTAGAGATAGGATACTGTTGCCGCTGCCCCACACCACACGCACCAGGGACGCACAGCGCTTACGCATAGTGGCAAAGAAACAATCCACACGCGCATCCGCGAACATCCCTGATGCGCTGCAGTAGCGAGGCAGTGGCGATGAACCATTACTTACCATAATGTGTATATGTAACAGTTGGTGTGTTGGTTGGTCACGAAATTTCAATAACTTTGACAAGTTCGAGCCCTACCTACTACCTCAAAAAATAACAAATAGTACAAATTCCAGTGAGGTCGAGAGCAACCACCCCATTACGACGAGATGTGTGTGAGCGAACGCATTTGTCAAACGTACTGATGAAAGAGAAGTTTTATGATTTTTGTTTTTTTTCTTGTAGAACTAATGTGGAGGTATGAACTAGTCACAATTGGACAGAATTTCGTCATCACCCAACATCACCCTTATAAATGACCACGCATTTCTGAAACACCTTGTATAATAGGGGTCTATTTTTACATTCCTACTAACTTCAATCAATCCTTTAATTTAATCCTATAGGGAACGAGTATATTCGTTGACAAACAATATACGCGTTTTGTTTGGTAAACGGTAACCAAATGTGTGGTGGGACCGAATGTTCCCACTTCACATTGTTACAATGTCATACCACAGAGCGTTCCTCTCGACCACCCAGGAATGACTGCAATTTGTATCAGCTAATTTTCTCTTATGTGAGCAGAATTGTGGGTGATTAAAATTAATTTTGTTGTCAGTCAAAACCACAATTGTAGGTGTGCGGGGCCTTGGAACGCAAAGGGCATTAAGAGGAACGCAGATGGGTTTTAGTCAGTAAGAGTCTGACACTCCATCCCGCTCCACTCTGAGCGGGAGGAGTCATTTGATGATTACCGTCGATGAGTACCGGTAACTCTTTCGAACATATTCCACAACCCTGGCAGGCTCTGGCCTCGGCCTGGCTCGGGGCTCCGTCGTCTTTGCTGACAGCTGCAGCGTACAGCGCGCGTAGAACCCAACGCGCTGTCGACTCAGGCCTGTTCATCGCTCAACCACTGCACCCCAACCGTGCCGTCAACGTATTAGATGTAAAGTAAACAGTCCTATCCTAAAACTTGAAACCACTGCAGTATCATACACTAAATGGCAACCAGCTTAATTTTCCCAAAGGATATTCTTTTCCTTCGATAAACTCCTACATCTCTGAATAATTTACCACACCAACGTCAGTCGTTATCCTCTGTGAGTAATGTCAGTGCAATGATTGTTAACACTTAACAAAAACCGAGCTAGGTATAAATTGCACTCATTTGAGTGCGGTTAAGAGGAGCACCGTTCTATAAACATTGTAATGGAGGGCGCGAAAGTATTCGTCGAACGCGATTTCAAAATAAAAATCTCTCGTTTGTTTTGAAGTTGTTTGAATAAGTAAAATGTAATGTTTGTGTTTTGTCATAAGAGTGACTGCATTTTGAAATTGGTTTTGGTATCTTCTCTAACGAAATGTACGGCGGACACACAGAAAAGACGTAAAACGAGGACATTTCATACAAAATGTATAGAAGCGTCGCGATGCAAAACATATTTATAGGAAGGACAGGGCGCGGACACGACGCTTACTCGTCTGCGCCCTATTGCAAAACATACAGAAAGGATGGGGCACGGGCGCGAGCGGACGAGGGACGGGCGACAACGGGGGTGCGGGCGGGTGGGTACTGTTACCAGGACTCGCGCGTCGCTTTCACATACAATTACACCACCACAAATAATCACGTCACGTCCGTGCCTCGTCTTTTCTATATTTTTTAAAAAGTCCTCGCTCCGTCTTCGTCTTACGTCTTTTCTGTGTGTCCAGCGACTTAGGTTTGTGTTTTCTCTATGCGAGACTGCATTTTGAAATTAGTTTTGGTATCTTCTCTAACGAAATGTAAGGGTTCAGGATACGTTTTTAAATTAATAATTTGTGAAACCAAAATGTCTCAAATCTAATTAGATGTTAGAAAATGGCACTCTCTAGATGTAAAAAATAAAGTGACATTGAAACTTTGAAATTTTGACAAAGAGCAAAAACATTCTCTTTATCATTCTTTTCAGTGAATCATCAAGAAAGATTAACAAATTCCAAAAAAAAAAACAGATTTAGTAGAATGCTTGAAATGTCTTGATTGTTTTATTTTTCAGCCAACCACCAGCCAATATTATTTCAGCCACTTAGGTACAATTCTGCTCACCCCATTACCAAAAAGCAGCAACAAATTGCACTCGTTCAAGTGCGGTTAAGAGCATTGCTATACATAGAGGTAGCTGGTATAACATTGTAATGTGCGGTGCGAACGCATTTGTCAAACACGATGAGCGGGGTTATCGCTGAGTGCCGTAAAAATGGAACGTTATTTTATATTACGTTTATGATTTTTATGTGTGTGGTGAAAGAGGTGTATTTTTAGAGATTTGTCTAACTAGCTGCTGCCCACATGTAATTAAATAAAATAATAATAATAAAGCGGGTGCCTTCATTATTAGGTATTATATTATTTTATTCGGAAATCATCCATATTGTATTAATATTCGAACTTACAAACTATGTTAGCAACAATAATATTTTAAACTAGTAAAAGAAAAAACAACGATTATCCTTACTTACACAGACTAACTACAGAAATATATTTAAATTGATGTGAGATCAAGTCTTAACCGACTTCTAAAAAAGGAGAAGGTTCTCAATTCATTTTTTTTTTATGTTTGTTCGCGCATAACTCCGTCGCTTGCGAACCGATTTGAAAAATTATTTTTTTGTTGGAAAGGGTATACTTTTCAAATTGTCCTCTTGAAATCTTATCAAAATCGGTTCAGTATTTTGGTTTTTAAATCCAAATAGCTGGGAAAAATATGTGGAAAAATCATCCATGTTTACGAAATTACGTATTTTTGCTTTCCTGTGACTCTCCCTCCACTGGTGACTCTCTGTGTGGTGCTGTTAGGTGTGGGTTACCACTAAAAAGTGAAAAATAAAAAACATTTTCACAAAAAAAAGAAACCGACTTCCAAAAAACACTACAAAGTTCAAAATAACTTTAATTTCGGAAGTCGGTGTCAAATAACGAAGAAGCAACCAAAAAACCGACTACCGAAATTAAAGTTATTTTGAACTTTGTTGTACTTTTTGGAAGTCGGTTTTAATATCTTCCTTCAGCACCGGACCCGCAGCTACTTCTACGGGACCAGTGATAAATGACAAATGATATTTATTTTGTAAGTAGGTTAAACATAACTCTTTTACACGTCAATGTTTTTTTGGTCATTTTAAGCTAGATGCGGCCAGTGTTTCTTAGCTAGACTACCCTGAGAAGAAACACCGAAACAAACTCAGAGGTCAAAATCTCTGCCAGGGTTGCGGATTTTGTTCGAAAGAGTTACCGATCCCTGGAAAGCAAAGGGCACTACGAGGAGCACGGATGGGTTTTAGTCAGTAAGAGTCTGACACTCCCTTCCGCTCCGCCCATTGCGGGAGGAGTCATTTGATGAATTCCCATCCAAAAAAAGAAAAAGATCAAAATCTCTTTTCAAGTCCATACAATCCGTACTGGTCAAATCATATTATGAGAGCCGTGTAGGTTAATGTCTGAGGTGGCCTTTTGAGTGCATCAGAAATGGGCAGTCTGGCCTCTCCGTAATAACCTTCAGGATGCTATTGAAGCTTCCATGTACCCTACGCATTAGGGATGCAGTTCTAAATAAGCCTAAATTGAAGCCTATATATTGTTCTGATGTAGAAGCTATATTACTGTAAAGAGTCCACAGAATATCATCATCGTTCAGTAGTTTTATTGTGAAAACTTAACAAACACGTCCGATACATTTAACGGTTCATGAGATACATCCCGAAAATACGGACGGACAGCGGAGGTTTAGTAACAGGGTTTAGTTGGTTACCCTATGAGTACGGAACACTAGAAAGATGTGTTTGACCGAAAACAAAATATCAACCGTATTATTTTACTACTGCGAAATAAATACGTCATAGTAATTAAAACAGCACAGCTGTACACAAAAATAAAAAATTGGCCAAGTGCGAGTCGGAATCGCGCACGAAGGGTTCCTTACTTCTTACGTTTGTTATATGGGAGCCCCAATTAAATATTTATTTCATTCTGTTTTTAGTATTTGTTGATAAAGCGACAATAGAAATACATCATCTGCGAAAATTTCAACTGTCTAGCTATCACGGTTCATGAGATACAGCCTGGTGACAGACATACTGACAGCGGAGTCTTAGTAAAAGGGTCCCGTTTTTACCCTTTGGTTACGGAACCCTAAAAGCAATGGCACGAAAATATAATTACGTACAAAGCACTCGTACACGTAACTCAAAACACATGTTATTCTACACAAAGATTAGACAGCAAACCTTTATACAAAATTAACGTGCCGCTGTAAAATGTAAAATTTAATCCTCCAAGCTGGATTAAATTGTACATACGAAACAACAATGTCGAAATGGGCAAATCCGGAGATGTGAGACCTAAATCTGGGCATAAAATGCTCGGCTTTAGCCGTCATTGGCAGGAAAAATAAAACATGAAAATTGTGATGATTACTTCAAGTAAAGTTAGGTGAGGAGCTCGTGGCTTAATAATAACACCCGCACGGGTCAATCTTCAAGGTTAAGCAACGCTTGCCAAGGTCGGTCTGTAGATGGGTGACCATCTTAACATACCGAGACTCCTCTGTGCGTCGGAAAGCACGTTAAGACGTTGGTCCAGGCTGTTATTTGTTCTTGATCTTTGGCAGTTGTTACGGATTGATGTCAGAAGCCAGAAAATCTGACTCCAGTCTTGCCAAGAATACCGTGTTACCCAGTTAATGGGTTGTGGAGGTCTGGTAGGCAGCCACTCCTCGTAAAATACTGGTATTCAGCTGAATCCGGTTTGACAAAAGAAGCCGACCTCATTATAGTTGGGAAAAGGCTAGGCAGATGATGACTTCAAGTTAAGATAGAACTTTAAAAACATGAAAATACTGCACACTACTTTTTATGGATGGGAAACCATCAAATGACTCCTCACGCTCTGGGCGGAGGGGGAGAGAGTATCAGACTCTCACAGGCTAAAACCCATTCCTGTTCCTTTAAATGTCCTTCTCGTTCCGGGGCGGTGGTACAAAACAAACACGCAAATGCATTATATATCAAACGAAAGACGTCCACTGCTGGACATAGGCCTCCCTCAATATGTTTGTCATAATCGGCACGCTTGGCAGGCGGGTTGGCGATCGCAGTGTAGCTGTTGAAATACACAGAGAATGCTGCTGCCCATTCGCTGGTGAACCCCTTAGTCGCTGCTTACGACACCCACGGGAAGTGATGGGATGGTGCTATTCTTTTATATCCGACACCATAAAGAACGCAAATACGGCACACCCCATATCTGAGATTTAAAACATTGCTGGTAGCGGCACCACATACAATCTCTTCTCTTTCACAATGTGAAAAAATCACCTGAAACGAAAACATAAACATCAATTTAGACCCACAAAAACTCGGTGAAACTCCTTACAAACACTTTTCTATAGTCAATATAAACACACATTACAAAACTCAAAAATAAATTCCTCTTTTCAACATATACTGGCCTCTCTGCTCATCCAACAGCCTTTTTTTTTTTTTTTTTTTGGATGGGAAATCATCAAATGACCCCTCCCGCTCTGGGTTGAGCGGCAGGGAGTGTCAGACTTCTACTGACTAAAACCCACCCATGCTCCTCTTAGTGCCTTTTACGTTCCAGGGCCGCGGTAACTCTTTCGAACAAATCCGCAACCCTGGTAGGCACTGGCCCTAACGGGCCCCTACTCCTATGCTGACATCTCTTTGAGGCGCGCGTGGAACACAACGCGCCGTCGGCTTGGGTCTGGCTTTAATCGGACAGCGAGCCACCCAACGCTCGCCGTCCGCAGACCCGCACCTACGGTGGCCGGGAATCGCCCAGCGACTCCCGACGCCCGGTGCGTCTCCCTATGCCGCGGCGGCTGGGGCGTGAGGGTTGTCTCTCCCTCACGCGGCCCGCCTCCTCCTTCACTAGCATTACTGCTTCGCAGAAGGAGGTGACGGCTTCCCATGCCTCCTCGCTCCGGACCATGGATTGAACCAGGGCCGGACGCGAGAGGTCCCCGCCGCCGATCGCCTCGACGAGGACACGGCGCTGCTCCGCCCATGCGGGGCAGGCCTCCACCGTATGCTCCACCGTGTCCTCCGGGCGATCCTCGCAGTGAAAACACCCGGGCGTTTCCTCCCGCCGAATCCGAAACAGGTACCTACCGAAACAACCATGTCCGGTGAGTACCTGCGTCAGGCGGAAGGTGAGGACGCCGTGGCGCCTCTCCAGCCACTCCTCAAAGAGGGGCACTATCGCCACAATTGTGGCGTGCCCTGCACTGGGTTGCGACAGTCGCTGATTCCATACCGCCATGGTATCTTGCCGGAGCTCCGTCCGCCGCGCAGCAATATGCCGCGGCAGCAGAGTTTCGCCCCGGCGTTGCGCCTCCATGCGCCACGTGTAAACGTGCGCGAGGTCTTTCGCCTCCAGATCCCATGGCGGCAATCCAGCAAGGAGGCTCGCCGCCTCGCGGGAGACCGTGCGGTATCCCCGGACAAGCCGGATGGCCATGACCCTTTGGGACGCGTTCAGCTTTTGGGCTGGACGCTTCCGCAGGTCTAGTGCCCACACTGGGGCCCCATAAAGGGCCATGGACCGCACGATCCCCGCATAGAGCCTCCGGCAGGAGGCGTTTGGACCCCCCAGATTGGGCAGAAGCCGCTTGAAGGCAGCCCCGGCCCGCTCCAGTCTGGGAGCCAAACGTCGGAAGTGCTCGACGAAGTTCCACCGGCTATCGAGAACGAGTCCCAGATACTTGATCGTCGACCCGACGCCGATGTGAACCCCTCCTACCGTGATTTGGGATCCCGGTGGTGGCCTGCTCCGGGGACCATGAAAGCACATGGCCTCGGACTTGTGCAAGGCCACCTCGAGACCCAATTGCCGGATCCTATCCACGACTATCGCAACCCCGCGTGTCATTAGTTCGACCGCCGCCTGGTACGACCCCCCCTGAGCCAGGACGAGCGTGTCGTCAGCGTAGCATACTACGCTGACGCCGCTAGGGAGGCCGGCGCGCAGCACCCAGTCGTAGCCGATGTCCCACAGGTACGGCCCCACAACCGCTCCCTGTGGAACACCGCACGACATCTCTCGCCGAATCCACTCTCCCTCGTGACCGGGGTAGATGACGGCCCTATCCGTTAGATAGGCCTCGACCGCGCGACGGAGGTAGGTCGGCATCCGGTGATACCGGAGTGCCTCCCTAATGCAACTCCAGGACATGGACACGCGCATGATGGCATCCACCGTTGAGCGCCCCGTGCGGAAACCGAACTGGTTCTCCGCCAGATCCGGCCCCACCCTCACCAAGTGCGCGACGAGGCGGTTTGCAATGACTCTTTCAAAGAGCTTGCCCACCTCGTCGAGCAGCACGATGGGCCGGTATGCGGACGGAGAGTCCGCAGGGCGCTCCGGCTTCTTAATGAGGACCAGTTTCCCCGTCTTCCAACGAAGTGGAAACTGGCCCCTCTCCAAACATGCGCTGAAGAGCCCCCTCAGTCGAGGCCCGAGAGCCTCCAAGGCCAGGACCCAGGCTTTTCCAGGCAAGCCGTCGGGTCCTGGGGCGGTATTCTTGGCCCTCAGCCGGTTAACCGCCACTCTCAGGTCTACCTCGGTCACTTCCGGGACATCGTCGTCGTCGTCGCCGTCGTCGCTGTGGTCCGCAACAGGCACCGCAGGTGGCGGAGCCATGGGCGGGGGAGTGTGCTCGCCTCGCGAAGGGAACAGAGCGCTCACCACGTCCTCAACGAGCTGGGGCCGGAGACTCTGCGTCAACGGGGGTGCCCAGGTGCGGAGTTTATCCCGCACCATTTTGTAAGGGCGTCCCCATGGGTCCCCGTTCAGAGACTCCAGCATCTCCTTGCGGGCCAGATCTTTGGCCCGCAGGATCCCCGCTCGGAGGGCGGTCTTCGCCGCTCTGTACTCCTCGTATAGCTCCGCCTCCCTGGCCTGCGCATCCGGAGGGCGGATGCGAAGCCTGCGTTGCCTGGTGTACTGGCGCCGTGCAGCAACGCACGCCTCGCGTAGCGCTGCCAGCTCTCGCGACCACCAGTACACCTGGCGGCGGGCGTTTCCTGGCCGGACCCGGGGCATTGCCACGTCACATATCTCGGACATGGCCTCCCGGAACCACTCCGCCTCGTCGTTGATGTCGGCAGGCCTGTCTGGTGGTGACACCCAGGCCTGCACTATCGAGGCTTCCAGGAGAAGCTCCCGGTCCAGCTGCTTCAGCGCCCACCGCGGACCACTCGGGGCCTGTCGGACCGACGCGGTCGAGGTCTGGGCGGAGACGTCAAACCGGATATACCGGTGGTCGGAATGGGTCTCCACCTCCTCTAAGACGCGCCAGTCAACGACACGCTGTAACAGAGCAGGGCTGGCGAACGAGATGTCCACCACTGACTCGCCCTGCATCCGCACACACGTGGGGACAGTACCCCGGTTTAGGACGACCAGGCCTGTCTCCAGAGCCCAGTCCTCCACCATCCTGCCCCTCGTGTCCGTGTAACGGGAACCCCAAGCCAAATGTTTGCGTTGAAGTCCCCGAGAACGAGCACGGGGAGGGAACGATACCCGGCGACGACGTCAACCAACTCCGTAAGGGAGATGTGGAATTCGGCGAGGGTTCGGCTCGGGGAGAAGTAGACACCCACCACGACAATCTCCCCGAACCTTGCTGCTACGCAACCCCGTCCTCTCTTGACACTCTCGAGGGACGGGGTGCCGGCGGCGGCCGACGAAATTAGGGTCACTGAGCCGTCCAGGTCCTCCACCCAGTTCTCCCTGGGCGGGACAAAATACGGCTCAGCGACGACGGCGATATTTATCGACCACTGCGCCATGCTCTGGAGCAACAGGTCCTGAGCAGCGGCGCAGTGGTTGATGTTCGCCTGGAGGAGGCGTAATGGAGCCGTTATTGACATTCCATTACTGCCTCCTCCCGAGCCCCCTGTGAAGACTCGGCTGCGGCCGTCGCAGCTGTCGTAGTGGCAGCGGCGACGGCGACGGCACCGGCGGCGGTGGCGGCAGAAACGGCGACGGTGGTGGCGGCTGCTGCGGCGGAGACGGCGACGGCGGAGGGCTTTCTCCTACCACCGGCGTTGGCGGGTGGGGCGCAGGCCTTGCCCCCAGCCCAATGGTCGGCCGGCTTGCCAGCTGCCGCACATGCTACGCAGTGCGGTGCGGCGCTACACGAGCCGGCCATGTGACCGGGCTGACCACAGCGGAAGCAGAGCCCGCTGCGGTCCAACTCTGAGGTGCACATAGCTCCCGCGTGGTTGCCCACATGGCAGCGGAAGCACCTCAGAGGTCTGGGTTCTAGCAGTTTTACCTGCGCAGACACCCAGCCAACGAGTAGCCTTCGGCCCTCCGTGATCTTCTTGGCCGCCGTCACGGGGCAGCTCACCACAGTGGTTCGCGTTCCCGTGTGGTCAGGACGTATGGTGCCCGCCTTTACTTGCTCGGCAGAGCACCCCCCCGTCCTGACGACGGCGGCCACCACCTCCTCCGCCGTGACGGAGTCGTCCAGGCCCAATATGCGCATGTCGATACACTTACTGGGCCTGGACACTCGGACTTCATCCGCGCTCAAGGACGCCCTCAGCCTTTCGGCTAGGGCGTCCGCGGTCGGACCGCTGGATGCTACGGGGATCTCCAGCATCCTGGCCCCGGTCATAGTGACCTTGAGCCGGAGGCCCCCGACGATGCCGAGCTCACCAAGGCTCACCGCCTCCTTGGCCCTGGTGAGCACGTCCCCGTATGTAACGCCCCTCTTGACCGCTTCCGGCTGCAGTGTAATCACTACAGCCGCGGTCTTCGGGGCGCTGAGCTTCGCAGCGATCCTCTTGGCCTTTTGCCGCCGCTTCCTGTCGCGCTTTTTGGCTGCCCTGGCTGCCTTTCCGGCCTTCCTCTTCTCCCCGGCCACTTGCCAACCGGCTTCTTCTTCAGCCGCAGGAGATTTGGAAGACGGGGGCTTTGAAGGCGGTTGCACTGCCGGCGCTGGAGCCTTCGCCGCCCGTGCAGCCGCCCCACCTTTCTTCTTGGCCGGTGCCGATTTCGCCGGTGCCTTAGCAGGAGCTGGCTCAGCTCCTGGGTTGGCCCGGCCGGTCGGCACCGGTGTGACAGCCACGGCAGCCGCATAAGTAGCCGCCTTCTGCTCTGCCGCCTTCTTACTCGCCGCTAGCGGGGGGCGAAGCACGATGCCCTCCAGGACGGAGAACCGTTCCCGGAAGGCGGCCATCTCCTGCCGCACGAGGTCCAGCACCTGGTTCTCGAGCGGCACGGAATGGCCATCGTCCTTGCGCCCCCCTTGAGGCACCTCTCTCGAGCTGGAGCTGGAGCTGGAGCTGGCTCCCCGGAGCCCGGCTAAGTCTGCCCGGAGCCTCTCATTCTCCTTTTGGAGAAGCTCCAGTGTGGTCGCCAAGCGGGCGACCTCCGCCCGCAGCCCAGACATTTCGTCCGTGGGCGCGGGCGGAGACCCGCGGTGGAAGTAGGCTTCCTCCGCTGCCGCCAGGATGGAGGCTGCGGCCGCGCTGCAGGCCTTGTTCCTGCTTGGCAAGATGCGCTTCTTGGCCACATCGCGGAGCGCAGCCTCCACCACTTCGGCAAACCCAGCCGTTACTCCGGGGCGCCCGTCCTCCTTGGCCAGCCCCTCAGCCCGCTCTTCGTCTTCTAGGGAGGCGGGCCTTCTCCCATTGGTCCCCTCCCGGCCCCTACCCCGCCTGCTGGTGGGGATTTTCCTGGCCGAAGCCAGCTCCTCATTCGAGGTCGACCTCTGGTCGTCCTCCTCTCTGGGCCGCTTGCGGAAGAACTCATTGTTCTCCGCAGCAGCCCTCACTCCCTCGCGTCTAGAGCTCGCCGAGCTGGCGTCTGATGCAGAGTCGGAATCCGACCCTGCTTCTCCTCGCCGCTCAGGCGAGCCCTTCCTCCAAAATTTGGAGGGAGTGTCCGCGGTACGCCTGCCCGACACCTTGTCAGGCGAACTAAAATCAAAGCCGATCATCTCCTCAAAGGAGGGTTGCGTGGATCGGGGGCCTCCTCGGCCCTTGTTGCCAATGGCAATCGGAAGATGGATAACGTTGTTGCCCCCCCCAGAATACGAGGGGCTTGACGCACGAGGCGTGGCGGATTCCCGGACTGCTGTGCAGTCCGAACCGCCCTGGGGTATACTTTCTCTTTCAACGTTATCCATAATTGTCCTTTTTAAGGGTGCGGTCCCTTTCTCCCCTTCTCTCTCAGTGCTTGCTCGCTGCCCTCACAGTCACGTCTGATGATCAGACGCGTACCAGAGAGCAGCGAGCAAGCCAATGAGACGCACACCGTCCGAGGACCCGAACACTGCTCAAGTCTCCGAACGGTGTGCCCCTCTTGTGTCTCTCTTGGTCTGGTCTCTCACTTGGGACCTTCCGGCATGAGTGGCTCTACCGGCAAAGCCCCCAAGATCACTGAAACACGCAAGCCCCACCACGACGGCAACGTGGAGACACGGTTGGTGGGGTCATCCAACAGCCTACGAACACAAAATACCACGACATTTGCATCTGAACGGAGTTTTCCTCAATACTAACTCCAACAAGACTCATACACTTATTTCCTCAATCAAATCTGATAGCCTTTTACATACTATACACAGATTACCCAATCGCATCCACTCACGTCAGGGATGGTCAACCTTTGGTAGAATTACCATAAGTATTACGATATAGAAAACAAAGAGGAACTCGTGGATAAAGTTGCAAAGATCGATCTTCAAGGTTAAGCAACGCTTGCCGAGGTTGTTCTGTGGATGGGTTATCATCCTAACAGACCGTGTTACCCGGTCACAAGATTGTGGAGCTCAGTTAGTCGTAAATACACTATTCAGCTGCATCCAGGTTGACTGGAAGCCGACCCCAAATGAAATGGGGAAAAGGCAGATGATGATTTGGATTTAAAAACTTCATTTTGTAAACATCAATATTTTGGATTAAACGGACGATAACTGTAACAGTTTAGTTCTAAATTCGAATAATATTTCAGTAATTTGATAAAGGGTTAATAATACATGTATTATTTTGTTTGAATGGGATCAATAATTTTAACTAAATAACTCGATACAGTCTGGCACTTAAATGTGAGCTTAAAGTGGTGAAATAACTTTTAATCTCCAGAAACTGTACCAGCAATCATCATCATTGCCATCATACCGATTATAATCAAACATAATTATATTTTTTAAAAGTCCAATCAAGAAAATCAATAACTATTTACAATATAAAACTGTGGACAAACGCGACTGTACAGGAGGCCTACCACAACCTCTTAAAACAATATTATTTTAATATTACTTTGTAATTTCTGTTGTTGCATTTTCAACTCTCGGCGCTGATCCGAGCGTTGAAAATCCAACAGAGCGGAACGCAAAGTAATATTAAAGTAATATTGTTTTAAGAGGTTGTGGTAGGCCCCCAGACGCGACGTTCAAGAAATTTCAAAAATCCAAGTTCACCCGGCGTTCGAAATCATCATAGGTACTTGTATAGGTGTTCATCTCCATGGATACCCCCTTTGCTGAACAATTAGTTTACCCATACTTTAACATCCCTTACATCCGAAATAAAAAAAGTTTCACCACCCCTGCAAGACGTTAGGTATACAAACAAAAAAAAATCTCCTATAATAATACCCCTAAGAGAAATTGGGTCAATGCTCACATTTGGTCAGACACACGCGATTCCCTACTAATGCTGACATTATGCTGATTGCCTGCTCTTTCTTCGTTGAATAAAAACTTAGTATTTCTAAAGGAATCCCTTTTTTGAGGTAAAAAGGAACGGTTTTTGTAACAGATGTTGCCTTAGGACTGTTCTGGGTTCTGTGTATTATTGAGTACTTTTTAGGTCATACGTTCTCTTTATTACAGCCTTTTTTTTATTGATATTATAGAAACTATGCCATTTCAGTCGTATGCGTATGAAGAGTACACACACACATTGTGGGTCCTTTAAGCACAACCCTAGGAGATGGTGACATTGTCAGGAAACAAGAAAAGACCAACTTGAGGTAAGTATTTGTCCAGCAAATTCCGCTGCCAACCAACTTCTTAAAATCATCGACCCATCGTGCCGCAGGGCGTCTTAAACTAAGTTTGCTTAATACGCGGTCTCCACTCTAACACATTAATAATTATTTAGAGGTCTGTCTTAATGTAAATATTGACGATCGAAATTCGCTGCCTAATTTGAATAGACGATCTTGATTTTGACTCTGATAATAGGCTTCTCCAATCGCATGACTTGCTGTCGCTACCCTCTGCTACCACCCACTTTGAGAATATTGTGACTGTGCTCAGCACGCCTGAAGGCACCCTAATAAAATTGACGTTTATCGTGCATTATTCCGGCAAATTAGTACGCAATAGGCACAATACAGAATTATACATGATAATTATTTTGTAGTTTCAACACCGAACGAATATTTCTTTTACTCATTATCTGTTTATACTAATTGTTAAAAGAAACTTACCCAGTATGTATATTATAGCACTGTATTGTATGTATAGTTTATTTATTTTATTTTTATCTTAACAGCAATTATATATGTCGCGTCATGGGTGGCCGAGACGCGAAGCTCCGGGACTTCTTCACAATCCAATATAGTTTTGGATGTGGACACTGTTGCAGGTACTCGAACGAACGATAATTTTATTTAAATTAAAATAACTTTCTTCAGACCAACAGTTTAGACAGGAAACAGACAACGTGCGTGGTTGGGCATTCAGCCGAGACTGCCTGAGCGCTAGAGCGACCACCTCTAGCCCCACCCGTACTCGCTGTCCCCTCTACCGACGATCGTGTCCAAGCGGTAGGCGCGCTTGCGTTTCCGATCACGTGATTATAAGGTTTCGAAACAATTTGTTAGATGGCGCTGTCCGTAGTCCCACAGTAGCGCCATCATTCTACGACACGGCCATCACTGACTAGCACCCGTCCTCGGGTGTAGTACTTGTAGACAAAATATGCTCAGAGAGTAGCTCTCTCTCTAGCTCGGCCATATCCTGCCCAAAATAGAAGGGCTGATTCACTAGGTACCACAACCATCTGTCCTAACTCTCATACTGTGTGAGGGTTTCGTGCACAATGCTCCCCGCACTACTTTACTCAATGGAAAAATGTCCGATCTGACAAATTTAATTTCATAAGAAAATGCAGTCAACTCATGAAACTCCCACTACAATCTGTGCACCAACACAGACCAGAATCGCACCAACGATTCCAACTATGTAGCTACAATATGTGTTACAACACATTAAGCACTGCACGCACCAGCACAAACAGAAATCGTACCAACGATTCCAACTAAGCCCATCGCTTCACGAGAAAGGGCAAATTAACACAGCAAAAATAACTGGTACAGCAATAAAAAAATTGGTTGATTGAAAACCAGACGTTACGATTTGCTTTACTAAGATTCAACAATATTCTAGGCACCAAATTCATTCATTGGAAAAGGTCCGGTCAACTACAACACGGTAATTCTAACAATTCTGACTTGAACTTTACCATAATCCGTAAGCAATGTATACTCAACTCATTAAACTTTCTTTTTAGTCTGTGCACCAACACAGACTAGAATCGCACCAACGACTCTTCACATATCTGCCTCCACATATGCTACAACACATGAGGGGCTCTGTGCACCAACACAGACAAGAATCGCACCAACGATTTCTTGTAGACCCATCGCCACATGTTACTCATGAGGTGCGGTCAGCACTAAAAGACCCATCGCCTACAGATTACTCCACCTGAGGTGCGGTCAGACCCATCGCCTACATGTTACTCTACATGAGGTGCGGTCAACACTTCCAGACCCATCGCCTACAGGTTACTCCACCTGAGGTGCGGTCAGACCCATCGCCAACATGTTACTCTACATGAGGTGCGGTCAACAATTCCAGACCCATCGCCTACAGGTTACTCCACCTGAGGTGCGGTCAGACCCATCGCCTACAGGTTACACTTCCTGAGGTGCGGTCAAAAGTTTTGAGTATGAGTATACAAGCCATTCTTAATCAGATTTGGTTTCACTACCACTGCCATCAACCTATGACATCTAATTCTCAAGGAATCTGGTGATCGGGGGAGAGTCAAGCGCCTTTAGTCGGTATCCATCAACCTTTCGATAGAAAAGGTAACCCTTCGATAATCCTTGAATGGACCTTTGAATTTAGCCTTTTACTGGTTTCACTTTTAGTTTGCTAATAACACGAAATCGTTCACGGAAAACTTCGTTGTAGCACTTGTCAGCTTCTGAACAATAAAATTGAGCTTTATCATATTCCGCACATCGTTTAAAACCCTAAATCTAACGGTCTTTCTCTTTAACCGACTTTAGCATCTACGTTACTAAACATGAATAATAACGGTCTCGCAAATCCCCAAATTAAAAGCAAACTGTACTTCACCTCTTGCATCTTGCCACGATTTGCTATCGTTAATCGCTACGGTATATTGTGCCTACAAACTTTTAAACACACTACGCTATTCCATGATTTCACTTTTCCGACTAGTCGGTCATTCAATCAGCCTTTTGACGGTTCAAAAGTAACTGCAAATGGTTTACTTGAAATATGAACTTTGAGTTTGATTTGCAATTCACTAGTATTCGAGATTACCTGGTCTAAGCACCAGTAAAGGTCGTCAAACTCACATCAATTTGGATAGAAAGAAAACCAATGACCAGGTATCTTATTCACAGTCACAGCTTTTACTCATAGATCAGCAATAATTACTACACTCGCACTTCCCCACGGGAATGCAGACTCAACTCTCTCGCCTGCACTACCTACTCTACCTAGAGCTACCACAACGATATCCTGATTCAAACTCTCCCGTCCATGCCATCCAAGACTACCACTCGATTCCCAGGTACTTGGCCTTGGGCATCTTCAAACAAGGAGAATGTAAAACATATCGACCGGTAAGCTTTGAACGTCGGTGCGTGCGAAACGAGGAATAAGAGCTTGCGTCCAAAAACACATTTTAATTAACCCCGTTTACGAATTACTGCACGTTAATCTATGAACATCAGGGTCATTGCTGCACTATACGGTGTGAATCCATCAATCTTATTTTAAAATAATCTCATCTCATCATATTAACTCAAATACCTAGTAGGCAAAACAGAAAAATCGATTTAGAAATCGTAACAGCTCAGAATTCTCTGTACTCGTAAAGCTACAAACAATGACATTAAAACCACTAAATTTTGTCGGAACATGACCTTTTCGCACTGAATAAAATGTTGAAACTATTACCGCCAAAGGGAAATTCTTCAAATACTTGCTTTGTACCGAGTATGTAAAAATTACCTAGCACTACCAATCCATCCACTGAACTGATATATGAACCACTTTAAAGCCACAATCAAAATAAAACGGAAGTGACTCACTCGATATTCCAGTCGGCCTCGAACGCTCTTGTCCACACAGATGTTGACAAGATGCTCGGCTATTGCAGCCTGAAAACTGCTTGCCGACCTTCGGCCTGCCACGCTTAGAACTACTCAGGAGTTGCAGCTGCTCAGCAGTTGCAGCTGCTCAGCAGTTGCAGCTGCTCAGCAGTTACAGCAGCATGCGAACCGCTAGCCTCCAGCTGGCTTCATCCACCGATATACGATATCTGAAACTGAGAAACACTGCGAGAGTACAAGTCCAATCAAAGCTGTGGTGGAAATAATGGTTACAGGTTATCGTAGTAACCACATTATCAAAGTCAATCAAAATCTAAAACTAATAAGAACATTGACACAAGAAAGAGGACTATGCCCACCAGTGGGCAAAGTCACGCACTATGGTTGGTGATGATAAATCAAAATATTGCTTTTGCAATTATCTTAATTTTTTACTGTCCAAACAGCAACAGCTCTGAACTGGCACTGCACTTCATTACTCAACCTGCGATAGCAGAATATTACCGCTTAGTTAGCATGATTTTAAAACGCCATTGCTTAACCAGCAACACCAAAGCTATAGCGCCTAAACTACTACTATACTGTTTACAGTAAAGCGATGGTCAACATGAAAATTACAACCTCACTTTAGCATAGAGCAATAAAGCGAAAAATAATTATCCAACATAGGTAATCCATGAGAGCGTAGCTCTTAAATTTTCACTCAAAAACAAAGTAGAAAATCGATAACTAACGAGCACCCCTGCTCCACAGTAAATACAAACTGAAAATGACTCACCAGGCTGACCTAAAGAACCTTACACACATTCACGCACTTCTCCTTGACCTGGCCAGCTGTTATGAAGCTGCTCGCCTCCGTTCTGGACTCATTTTTCATTGTTCAGGTTAATGAGGGTAGTCGCATAAAACTTGACAAATAGGAGTTTGACCATGGAATATTCTTTTATTTGGTCCCGCGTTAAACCCAGATAGGTGATCTACGACAGGCATGTTGGCACGAAGGTTTTCAGCACCTTAAGGTCGAAAATAAGCTGCACTGAACAACACTTATCCTCGAGAAAACATACCACCGCGGTGACGCACTATCATTGCGCGTCGAACTTAGGTTTATCGGATCGAATTACACAACACTTCACAACACACATCGAGTTTTTAGCGTCTGGGGGTAAGCGCACCAGTTTGTTGCATTTTAAAAATAAAGTGCAATCGGTTTTCACTATCATTTCACTGTCACGAATTTCCAAGTGAGCCATTTGAGGTATATCCCAACTTCTGATGTCGCGTCATGGGTGGCCGAGACGCGAAGCTCCGGGACTTCTTCACAATCCAATATAGTTTTGGATGTGGACACTGTTGCAGGTACTCGAACGAACGATAATTTTATTTAAATTAAAATAACTTTCTTCAGACCAACAGTTTAGACAGGAAACAGACAACGTGCGTGGTTGGGCATTCAGCCGAGACTGCCTGAGCGCTAGAGCGACCACCTCTAGCCCCACCCGTACTCGCTGTCCCCTCTACCGACGATCGTGTCCAAGCGGTAGGCGCGCTTGCGTTTCCGATCACGTGATTATAAGGTTTCGAAACAATTTGTTAGATGGCGCTGTCCGTAGTCCCACAGTAGCGCCATCATTCTACGACATATATATTAATCGCGTTTCTGTTTTTTTGTTTCCACATTGCACCTTCCTCCTTCTAGTTATTGTCTCTGCATCACGCAAAGGTTGACTGGTAGAAAATGCCTAAGGCATTAAGTCTACCTCTGTACATTTGTGTGCATGAAATTATTAAATTAATTAAAATATCTACACGGAGCTGTACCTATGTCTATGTAATATAATAATATACTATTAGAACATAACTTGCTATTCGATCATTACGAGCGAAACTCACCAACACAAAAAAGTAATCAAAGTTGATTACTTATCCAATATACCAAATTACCAATCATGACCAGACGAAATGGACACACAATAATAATATTACTTTTGTAAAAGTAACATAACGAGAGTAAAATATTTATATTTTAACGTTTCTTTGGTGTTTTTCCTTATGCTGTGACATTAGATAATTCAAATACAAAATACGTGGAGACACAGGTACATGAATTATAATTATAAAAATAAGTAATAAAAATACTAAATTTAATATGCATGCAAGTAATAGGACTTTTATAAGATGCAGCTATTCAGTGGACATATTGCCGTTTGCAGGTCGTCAAAGGATTTCCAACTCAAGCCGAGTGTAATAAAATTGCTTATGCATGTCTACGTTTGAAATGTTGAAAAAAACGAACATTATGTTGTGAGCTTCTTGTCAAAGGATAGCGGTTTACCTGCATAATGTTGTGTTTTCATTGCTTTAAATAATTATGTTTGTATTAAAGTTTCATTAGTCCGTCAAAAAAGCTTCTTTTTTCGAACATTTTTGAAAGTTTGCGACTGACAAGCAGATGCTAATGTTTCTTAAAAATTAGTAGAATTGGCCCTCAAGTCTTTTCCCATTTTGATGTGACACAATCTTGGTATTGCTATCAATAAGAAACCAAAGGAACTTTTAGCTAACAGTAATTTGCTCGTCTGAATAATTCTTCAGATTGCCATCAGTTTCAACTGGATGGCTTTGTTGAGAACTATACGAAACTACTTTTATTTTTAACCACTGTGGATTCTATTGAAGTCATATGATCCATTCTTGGGCTTGCAGGTAAAGTGAGATTATATCAGCGATTATTTATCAATCTTCTTTACCTGTCCTCTTACTTATATTATAGTCTTCCTGACCGATTTCGACCATGGTGGCTAATCTCAATGAAGACCAGCCATCGGCGCGGGAGATATCATAGTCCACAAGTGTGTGCGCAAACTCTGGTGCACTCCCTCTTCTATCACTCTCATATTCCGATGGAACGGCAACCCGACACGACCGGAGAGAGATCTACCGCAGGACCAACGGCTTAACATAGTTTTAAGTTTTTATATACTAACACAATTGTTATTATATGTATAGTAGGTTAAGGTTTTTGTCTATGGGTCTTTGTAACCTGAAAATAAATGGTTTATTATTATCTCGTTTATTAATTTACATTCGTTTATTCAGACTATCGTTTACTTTTTTAAATATTTCTATAAAAAACATTTAAAAATATAAAAATAGTAGTCCGCCGGTGTCGGGAGCTGGGTCCAAGCTACCGGTGGTTAGGGCTCCAGAGAAAGGAACCTCCTCACAATACGAGCCGTATCGAGGAGTACTGCCTTCTGTACCTACCTGCCTTCTGTGCCCTTTACCCAACTGCGTAACGCCAGCTTCGACAGGTGGTCGTTGAAGCTTTTGGCTAACAAGCCATTGGCCGTAACGACCATCGGCACAATGACAGCCGAGTCCACATTCCACATGTCGACAACCTCGTGTGCTAAGTCAAGATACTTGATTTGTTTCTCTTTCTCAGCTTTCACGAGGTTTTCGTCATGTGGAATGGTAACATCGATTATCATTGTGCGGCGCGCTAATCGGTCTATCACCACTATATCGGCTTGTTAGCTATGACAGTCCTATCAGTGATGGTAGACCGATCCCAGTACAACGTGACATGGTCATTTTCGAGAACTGGGTCGGGCACATACTTGTAATACGGTACCTCAGAATCCACATTATTATTATTTACATGATTTTCGAGGCACAAGGTGTCACACCACAATCTTCCAAACTCCGGGCTGTCACAGAGTAATTCCTAATGGAAATACCCAATAACAGTTTTTGGGCCCAGGGCCCACAATGGCACACAAACTAGTGACTTGGTAACACGCGAACACGACTGGTGTCAGATTTTCCGGGTTCTAGCTACCCTGAAATAAATAAATAAATAAAAAGCCTAATTTCCTACTTTTACATTATTTCAAGTCATATCTAAGTGAATTCAATTTATACACATTACTAGTTTTCCTCTGTTGGTTTTCTTTTGACAAAAAAAAGTAAAAAAGTGTATTAAATTAATTAATTACATTTTTTTTTGTACTTCTTGTTTATTTCTTTATACTGTTTTAGTTACTTATTAACTATTAACCAATTAAACTAGCAACCCATATATAACTGTCAAAGATCTAAAAATGGTGGCCGAGATCAACGGCTTAGCATGCATTTCGAGGTACAAATGAGTTTCATTCACTTATCGACATTGGCAATTCCGTATATCAAATAAAAAAAAACAATATTCCAAAACTCCTTCAACTCTCAAAGAAAATGTTATCGAGCACCTAACCTTAGATGATTTTGCGCCAACGATATTAAATATCGCTGATCAAAGCGTTGATAAGTGCTCGTTAAATATAGATTGTAATTAATTAGCGAAACATCATCTTCGTCTGTGAATGCTTCGGATATCTCTGAGGAGGAGAACGCTGTTTGATCAAGCGATACCAAGTGATACTGTGCGATGTGTCGAGTGGTTGGAGCCTGTTTTGCATGACTTATTGTATCTTGCCACAGGTAATAAATGTTATGAAGTTTGCAAGACCTAGTTAAAATAAAGATTTATGGGTACAAAAATATTGAATACGCCAATGTTACATTTGGCACTTTGAACTGAACTTGCTCATCGAATATTGTTGCTGACTGTACACCTCGTTCTAACCCTTTGGAAAATACGGGCCTCACATGACGTTAGTATTGATTATTTTATTTTTTAGCCGTTTGTCCCGGCTGTCATTTGTAGATATTGACCGTCGTTAAGGATTGTCAATAGTCAGAAAATTTGACACCAGTCTTCCAAGACGTACCGTGTTATACAATTACTGCCAGGTGGAGGTCAGGTAGACAGCCGTTCCACGTAAAATAATGGTATTCAGCTGAATCCACTTTGACTAGAAGCCGACCACAATATAGTTGGGATATACAGATGATGATATTGAATCATCATCTGTATATCCCAACTTCATTTTAAATACATCTTTTCACACAAGTTCATTTTAAATACATCTTTTTCCGTTACTTTTATTAAACTTTACACAGAATTTGAATCATCACTATATTTTTTACCAAGCTATACTCTGATTCTATCTGATAATATTTACCGTCAAACGGGGTAAAAAGGAACGGAGGGGTGAATAGAGACAAAACTTTGATATTTTCTTTCACCTAATATCATAAAATTGGCTGTCTAAAAAAGCAACTATATTTTGTTTCAATCAATATAGTTAAAGTGGAGACCGCAATACTGCAAACAAGATTTAAATAACGTAAAAATTCCTTCAAACTTTTGTGGCAATTCACCCCGATTGTAGGTATCAGCGCTCCTCACTCAATGGCATGAGGGGTGGTTATTTCAATATCTCCTTAGCCATCGTTGCAGTCGATGAGAGCTCTTCAGCAATGGGTAGTGAAGTGAGGATTGGAAAAGCAAATTATAATTATAGTTTTAATTGCAAACTATATTAAGATCATTCGTAGGGGCTCTTTATGATGTCTCTGATAAAAGCACCATGATTTCGTTGTGGGAAAGAAACGGAGCTAGCAAAATCCCTTTTTACAACTAAATCATGAAGGCACTGGCACCGCTGGCACGTCATAGTAGCCCCTGATTACCTACTTATACAGTTTTATATTTTGACTATCCGTACTTTTACCTCTTGACGTCTTAACGGCTGAATGGATTCAGATGAAATTTTCCCATATGTGTAGATATGGAATATGTAGATCATGCTCTATCTATTGTTGCTAAAATACAAGAAAATATTGTGTTTTGACCTGTATTAAAACATGTAACAAAATAAACGCAATTCCTGAAAAGGGGTAATCGTACTCGTCATTATGAACAACTTTTATTATGAGATTACCCCGAAATCACAAAAAAAGCAGCTCTCAGTACATTTTGTCGAGTTATGCTCACTTAAATGTATGGATCAGTCGATTTTTTTTCGCAATTTCAGTTATTGTCCCGTGGTAAAAGTTATTCATAATGGTGAGTACAATGGACCCTTTCCCTAATTATTTCCTTGGAATAATTATCGACTTCACGCGGGCAAATCCGACGTCCTAAGTTAGTAGGTTAATCTATTCGATCTTGAAACCCAACTCTATTTTCCCAACAATTTTCTATCTTTTTCACAAAACATTCTCGAATTTCCTCTCAATCATAATTACGCCGAAAATATTCAAACTTGAAGCTGAAAATGTGAGCGGTAAGTGATCGCTTATACCAGGCGAACAGAAATAGCTGGTAGCAAGCGTTTCGTCGCTCTAAATGCCCGATGGCCGCACTATGTTAGCACCATACCAACTTTGTCACACTGAAGTGTAAGCCAGTTGTTGCGGAATTGGTTATTCATCTATACAAAAAAGTAAGTAACACGTAACACTTTTAAATTGTATTTTACGGTAGTCGTTGTCGTTGATAGAATATCACTTTATCTGGCTAGAGCTTCGGATTACTAATTCTAATCTTTTCTTGAATTAACACATTTTTCTCTTCTTTGTTTTGCCAATCCATACAACCTAATGCAACTAATCATATTATTACGTTATAACTGTCACCAGGTAATAACAAGCACCGTCAGATTGTAATAATTCACTTGATATTATCAAAAAGTAAATTTGTCAAATTTGGGAGGGATATATTTTTTTCTTTTTTTTTTTTTTTTCGAGGATGGGAAATCATTAAATGACCCCTCCCGCTCTGGGTGGAGCGGCAGGGAGTGTCAGACTTTTACTGACTAAAACCCACCCTTTGTCCTCCTAGTGCCTTTCCTTCCAGGGCCGCGGTAACTCTTTCGAACATATTCCGCAACCCTGGCATGGGAGGGATATATTGTGTAAAATCTCTTGAAATTAATAGAAAAGAGAAAAGGATGTAAGAAAAAATAAGTACAATCTTAAAACCGTTGACATGAAGTTAAATAAAATCCTAAAGCAAACGTATTGTTACATCTTCGTTTCAAATCGACTTGCTCAAACTGGCCTACATACTCCAAACAGTGTTACAAGATTAAAATTCCTGCCACACTACTGCATGAAACCGTCCACCACAGTTAGTGTACTGGTCCATCCGGTGCGCTGTGAAAGCATTTCATTTATTGCTATCTTTTGATGAACACCATTCCGTACAGCGTCACTTGTCTGTCCTATCGTACAATAGTTTACTACTGGCAGCGTTTCCTAACCTTTTTCTGTCCACGGACCCCTAGAAAATAAAGCACAATTTCAAGGACACCTTTAACAAAATAGCAACGAATTTTGGATCGTTTATTTTAGTGCTACAAATACAAAAAGAAGATCATAAAAAATACAGTGATGTGTGTTTTAGTGCTATTTTTTTGCAATTAAATTAGTGATGTCATCTCTGACATGACTAGAGTCAAGAGCAAACCCATCTCTATTAAAAAAATTAAAAAAGTGATATTTGGGTTGATGGTGCTACTAAGTTTTGATCTCAAATCGTATTCCACTTGCAATCTTTTTCTGTATTTGCTTTTAGTTTATACAAGAGCAGAGAATTCCTTTTCACAGAAGTTGTTATATGGCTTATGGATGAGAATGCGAGCCCCCATACATACGAGTATACTTGCGGACCCCCAAAGGTCCACGTCCTGCAGGTCAAGAAACACTGGGTCACTGGGTAGTTTAGTTTTAAATGTGACACAGGTATACAGTTTTTAATGGTAGATGGAGAGTTGGAATGTTTTGTGTTCGGTGTGTTGGTAGATTGTATAGAGAATTTTTTATGGATCATTTTTATTTGGGTTATTTTGAATGGATCTTTCAGATTTTTTTGTTAGATGTTTTCCGGATGTTGAAGTAGAATAATAATATCGTCGACCGTTTTACAGGGAAGGTAAATCAGAGCGCCAAATTCGCATTCAAATCTCAGTCACAATCTGTCAAAAAAACCTAATTATTCATACACTTTTGACAGGAGCCTGCCGTTTTGCCGAAAAGATTTTGACAAAATTTCACTACACAAACAAATTTTAGCAACATTTTTTTATACCAATGCAATATTTGGAATGATTTTAGTACGCTTTTTTCATTTGGTAATTTTTTTACTGGGCAGAATGTCATTATGGCATATAGTCTTTAATCAAAAGATTTATTACAGCAAACAATCTTTAGACAATAAACTTTAGTTCAAATGATGATTAGTTCTATGACAAATAAAAGGTTAATTTATAAAAAAAAATGTTTAGGTTAGATTAGGTTAGAACTGTGACCTCCTACGCACTAGCCGAGCGAGTGAAGCGAGCGATGCCGCGGCAGCGGCCGGCGAGTGCCAGAAACGACTAGATTATATAGAAAGAAATATGGAAAAAAAAACCTAAAAAAAGGCTACCCGCAACTGAACTAGTTAGACGTTTGCGTAAAATGTGTTATTCCAACTGAAATATTATTTGACTACATAAAAATTGGTAAAAGTACTAGTTGGTTAACAAGTTATAGCGTTCATTTCCCAAATTTGATTCATTTTTATTAGGTTTGCGTTACAATTTTTTGTGAATAGATTTTTTGCTAAGTAATATTTTGACAAATGAAATTATGCGAAAAAATGTTTGGGACGTGAAAATTTGTCGAATTCCTTTCGGTCAAACAAGGGAGACCCACTTTTGACAGATTGCGATCGAGATGCAAAGAACGTTGCTTAAAAAATAGTAGAATAAATAATTGTCCCTCTGATTAAATAATTATACAATACTAGCATGCAAACAATATCTGACTGGATTTTTGGACAATTCTTACAACTTAAATCTTACAGCAAATACTGTCTGTAATAATAAAAATGTCTAATAATCTCATAAAACGTCAGAGATTTATGAGTGTTTTGAAATGTATGACTAACAGAGACTGCTGACAGTAACGTCACTTGGACTGTAATTCATACATTTGGCGTGCGTTGGCCAAATGTATGAATTACAGTCCAAGTGACGTTTAGCGTGACAAAAGTTACTTATGCGTATAACTCCTCTATTTATCCATTGATATTATTATTTTTCACAAATCGTACAAGTACTGTTATAATATTATCTTCCAAACATTCACTCAAGTAGACTTTTGATGGTAGTTAAATGCCCTGTTCATTTAAAAAATCCTTATAACAAATACTCATAACAGCGTGTACGAAATACACCAATAATTTTAGCCATGAAACTATCAAACGATTTCCAATATCATTAAAAGCGCTTACATTAATCGTTATGATGTGGTTTTCAAAATAATATCCATTTATAGCTAGCACTGTTACACTACGTTGTAAATGAGGTCAAAAATTGCTGCCTTCTCGCGCTAAAATTTGGAAATTTCAGATGTTCCTTCGTCGGAGATTAAAGAAAAATGTGACATCGACGTGTTTTGCGAAGCTCTTTTGTGATGCATAGGATTTTATTTATTGGCTTTTATTCCAGTTGGTATTAGGATTGCTGGGGTTGGGAATCGAGAAGAATAAATACAAGCCCGTATTAAAAACTGCACCGAGGGTTCCGATCGAATCTTGATTTTTTTCCAAGTAAACATAACCTACGGAAGTTTATAAACTATGAAAGCACTCTCATTACTCTGACAAAGATAAGTTATGACAAACTCAACTTTGCTGTTGAAAAAATGTTCTCCAATGTACGTGACGGTTAATTCTTCAACTGAAACAGGCATCAGAAAAAGATGGAGTTTATCGTTTTTAGGTTTGATACCTGAAAACGATAAACTCTGTCTTTTTATTACCCGACTGCGGTCAGAAGGAGAGTAATGTTTTTCGAGCAAATGTTCTTGTATGTTTGTAGGTATGTCCATTTCTTTGTCACGCCCTAGAGCCCAATTAGCTGGACAGATTTTGACACATGAGGTGTCGTTGATTTTATCAGAATTATTGTAGTAGTGACATCAAAACTCACTAAAATGTAGGAGATAAAATAAAAAATACAGTAAAAAAACCCGACCGCTAAAACTGACTAAAAAGCGCCAAACAAGTCGCTTTACAAGCAGTCCGATGCAGTTTGTGGCCCTAGATCTGTGATTGAACTGCATCAGACTGCTTGAAGCGTCATTTTTTTTTGGTGTTGTAACCCGTGAAACTCCGCGTACTCATACACGGCCAGTAACTTTCAGAGAGCATTAATCGAGGGAGCCAGCAGCACCATGTTGCCCACGTAGCTCAAATTGTTAAAACAAACGCCATCCACACAACAGCCGACACGCATGCTGCTGAGTCACTCGACCAAAGCGTTCACGTATAGACCGAAGAGCAAGAGTAAGGATAGTTCCCCTGTTTCACTGCACACTCCGGCCTGCATGGCTCCGAAAGCTTCCTTAACCATCTCACCCGAGTCTCTTAGTGTAGGTACAAGTACTTGGGGAGGGATGCCAGCTCAGAGGGGTGGCAGAGTATAGTCTGGAATAGCATATAGGATCCTGTTTATCCTGGAAGTATGTTCGCTAAGGATAATTTCCGAAATTCATGGGGGAGAAGCCGCTGGCAGAGGCTAGTGGCCGGCACCAGCCAGGGATTACGGAAGTCGCGTACGTTCCCGCGATCCCTGGCGTAGGTGGAAGATGGAACACCGGGGTGGTTTTAGTCAGTAAGCGTCTGACAGACCCCTCCGCTTGCCCCAAGGCGGAGGGCATCCATGAGGATTTCCCACCGTAAATAAAAAGGTACCAGTACTTGGGGAGGGATGCCAGCTCTGGTGGCAGAGTATAGTCTGGAATAGCACATATACTCCTGTTTTGTCATCCTTGGTATAATTTCCGAAATTCATGCGGGAGAAGCCGCTGGCAGAGGGTAATGGCCCAATAAGTAGTCTTGACAAATGTGAACCGTACTCGGTATGAAATGCCGTCTGAGATCTTGAGCTGTCGAACGATTTTTAGTTCAATAATTTTGGTTTGTGTGTGGATAATAGTTCAATTGTGCAGTTAATTGAATTAGTTTTAACTGAATGGTTGGTTTTTATAATGCTTTGATGATATTTAAGTAAGTCGATTTTTCTTCGCCATTTTGGGGTTGGTCCCATAGTAAAAGTTGTTCATAATGATGAGTACAATTATCCCTTAAAAGGTATTGCGTTTTGTCTGTTACACGTTGTATATCAGACCATTTTTTCGGTGAATTTCAACTATTGCTACTACTACCTATAATATTTAGCTTACTACTAATTTAATCAACCAAATAAAACAACACTGTTTAATCCTTTAGTTTAGAGTTAATTAAAGTACTGTTGAATACCAGGAATTATTAAATTTTCGAAACTCATTTGTATTATATAATTCCAGTAAGAGTAAATTTCCATTGAAGAGGAATTTACAGAGAACATTCAATATTACAATTAGTAGTTCGCTCAATCGCGCGTGTTCGTTTCAAACTGTTTCCAAAAACGCTTAACTGTTTAGGGATACTGGGGTGGATTTCAGAGCAAATTTGTGTGATGCTGGGGTGTTTTTCAGGGCAATATTCCAAGTTATTGCTAAAAAAAATATTGAGATAGCCTTCTCAATTTTTCGCTTCACATTCGCTACCTGTCATAATGCTGCTGCTACTAAAACTCGAATTAATAATACCTATTTTAAGCAATTTTTTACGCATTAGAATCATAAATCCCACACGTTTATTTTTATAAATGGCACTACATTATATCAACATTCAGCCCCGTCATCTATAAATCTAATTGAATAACTATTCTTTTGAACAAGACATGAACTATTTCTACATTAATCTTGATTACAAAAAAAATAAAAAAAAGTTGTAAAGTTCCCTTCACTCTTGAATTTATTTTGTAACATTCGTAGCAATATTTTAAACAGCATCGTAAAACCTCTTTCAGATTCTTGTAATATTAGGTCCTATTTAGACTCGGACCAATACAAATGTGACCAATATCCTTTAAGATCGATATAGCTCAATGGTTTCAAATAGGTAAGCACGTGCCAGACAAAGGTCGAGGTCAAATCTAGCTTAAAATATAATGTGGCATGTTAATCCAAATCTAGACGAGACCCTACTCCTAACTTGTAGCCAATAAGTAATTGGCTTGATCGAATGGCTGATACGTAGAATATAAGAGGACTAGCACATTGGAGATTCGAATCGATGACCGATAGAATTTTAACACGTTGTTTCTCTATTATGTCTCTACTATGTTTGTTTATTATTCCTGTGTCATTATTGTAAGCTGCATTGCATACTCCCTGTATAAATTCAAGTTTGAAAACTTAACAGACAGATGTATTGATGGGGAGTTTGTTGAGCCACTTCTTCCCAGCTATAACAATAGGAAGTGGTGACGGGTGGGCGTTTTTGGAGGACTGTCTTGTAGAACTTTGACGTTAAAAAAGTGCTGGCACTCAGCCTAATTTAAATAAATATAAATGACTTTATCGCTATAAAGTCATAATATGATTGGAATGCCAAAAACCCTGACTATATTCTTGCCTAGCGTGGTCGTGTTGGTCAGCAACTGGATTGTGGTGGATAGGCAGTCCCTCCATGTAAAATACTGGTATTCAGCTGAATCCGGTCCGACAAGAAGCCGGCCCTAATCTAGCGGGAAAGACAGGCAGATTTATTGGTAAGTTTGGCCCAAGCTTCAGCTTTGGATATTTTTAGTATTATGCCTATCTTATTACAATTATGAATGTAACATTACTGTTGTCCTTAGTAAAACTCGCTGATCTGCTAATACTTTTATGACGACTTGGGTTATTCTCACGGTTTTGTGTAGATATAGGGAGTAAAATTTTGACCTTGTTTTGTCCCGGTCTTTTCGTTGAGGTTTATGTTAAATCTTGTAATTGTGACCATAACACCACTATTTACAGTTGAAAACAAAAAAAAAAATTCTGAAATAACTTCACGCAGCAGACGAAACAGATATTTTATACTACGAGTAAATAGTAACATTTAATTGGCAATCCAATTCGAACGGACGAGAAAGCTCTCCGGTGTATAGTCCCTCTTACACCAACATGAACTACCTAAGTAAATATGAGGACTATTTGAGAAGTACTTGAATTCGATGTCTAACAAGAAAACTTGGTAACAACATCCTCGGTCTTCATAAATATTTTTTTCTTGGAGGTTTTGGGTCACAAATATCATAGTAATGTGAAGATATGATAGAAGTACTGCAAACAGTTTTATTATATGTATCCATTTTAGAAATATTCGTAAACAATCGGAAAATATTTCGTAATGCGTCTTCATTTTTAACCGACATAAAACATAATAATAAAAAAAACCACAGGTCATGGTTTAGTACCATGTTCAAACAGCATGTGTTTGTGGACTACCATCCTGCTACGGTATGAGTTAGTATTCTTGAAGTCAATACTTTAGTTAAGTACTCACTTCAAGAATACTAATGCCAGGATGGTCCACAAACCTATGCTGTTTGAACATGACAGTAAGCCATCACCTGTGGATTTTTTTTTATTATTATTACGTGTTATATTTACCATATCAACAAAGACTTCTTTGTCATCTAACTAGAAGCCATTAACAATAGCACTTCTAAACAATCTTGCCACCCAAAAGAACAAGTACCATTAACTTCTAAAACCAACCAACAAATCATTAATAATTACCAATAACATTGACTATAAACCAGTGTAAAAAGATCCCTTGTATCGCCTTACCAATTACGAAGAGGGAAACTGTCTCAAAAATAATAACAAGTGAAAAAGACTCGGATATACGACACTCGCCAAAAGGAAGATATTAAAACGGGACCCTTGGTCGTTTATTGTCACATGTAAGAAGAAAAGGGTGGTTGCTAGCGGACGACTAAAGAGCCTCAAGACAAAGTAAGATTCTATCAGCAATAATAACTGTCGAAAAGTCAAGATACAAAGGATTGAATATAAAGACATTTTAGTAGCGTATGTCAATACTGTACATTCTTGAGTTTTTAATAAATAAATACCTAGGTATCTTTCACATTAGAATTTCTGTATCATGGAGTCTAACCGAATTCAAGGGCCATTTTCAAGTCAATTCAAGGGTATAAACCACGTTTATGAGATGTCAGGGTCACTATTTTTCTATGGAATATTTACACTGACAGCTCTTGAACGCAGTTTAGATGTACTTATCGTGTTCAGTTTCATTGATGAAATCTGCTCTTAGTACACCTAACGCAGCGAGTATCGCACATTCTGGTGTAATGAAAGGTAGGCATAGGGCTTGGAGGTAACCGGACCAAGGTGTAACTTTTTTTATGAGTGGGAAATAATCAGATGACTTCTTCTGCTCTGGGTGGAGCGGAAGGAAATATCAGACTCTTACTGACTAAAACCCATCCGTGTTCCTCCTCATGCTCTTTGCGTCCCAAGGTCACGGTGACTCCTTCGAACCAATTCCGCAACGCTGGCAGGACCATGATGTGACTGTCCCGAGGTACTAAGGAGTTACTCCTCATTGACTTGGCCATTACCCAATAGGTTCGACATTTTTGAAAGGATCCGTCGACATGTTGGATGAACTACAAGAAGACCTATGACTCGGTACCTCATAATAATATGTGGCTTAATACGGTTCTAGAATAGGGATGATTCCTGCTTTAAAAACATATGATTATATTTTAGTCCGTCAGCTAGATTATCGAAAAATATTGGACACGTATTTTTTGCTTTATTAAAGTAGATCAAGAGTGGAGGCTGATGACGTCACGTTTACGTAAAAAGTGTACATACAAGTGACGTTACACGGGTTTTCAACGTACTGTATTGTTTTCTTTTTTTGTTTATGCAAAAAAAAAAAATGCGTGCATAATATTTTTTGGAAATCTACCTGACGGAGCAACTAATTTTTTTTAGTCATCTACCATATTGCATTCAAATTGATGCAAAACTATCCTAACTGGTGACATGGCATTAGAGAACAGTCCTTAACTTTCAGAATTCAGAATGTCGTTTTTCAACAATCGGTTTTTTGACTGTCGCCCGATTGTAAACGCCCTAAGAGAAGGGTACTCTTCAATCCTTGTACAGTTTCTGGGCGTGTGAAAGAACAGGGAAGGTTTCTTTTAATATCTGACGGGTTAATCCGGGTATGGGATTATTGTAGATGTTTTGACATGAACGGTATTGTATGGGTTGAAATTGACAAGAGCGTTTTACAGCATTCAAAGACCCTATATATATACATTTTAAAAAATGAAATACATTTACTGGATTGTTGTTTATGATTTGGTACTCGGTGGTAATCTTCATTCAATGGCCCTTAAAAAACCAGTGTCTGTGTGTCTCTCGATTAATAAGGTTTTGAATATTTATTTCCTGTAGTCACTTAAATATACCTACAACGCGAGCCGTATTCTGAAGTACCGCTTTCTGAATAAAAAGCTCTTGATCTATTTGACTAACGAGAACCTCCTGAGGTGTTGGTCGGGGCCCGTGGCTATTAAGCCATTGGCTGACACGACTATCGGTACAATGATTGCGAAATCCACATCCCATAATGTCATTAACCTCGCGATCAAGCTATGACTACTATTGTTAAGGTATTGTTATATCATATTCGACCACATACACATACCGACAACACGGTTGGCGCAGTGGTTGAGCGACTGCGTGTCGCGGGTTCGATTCCCGCACGGAACAAATATTTGTATGGCCTATGGATAGTTGTTCCGGGTTTGGCTGTTTGTGTACGTGTATTTATAATTATGTTTGTAAACGCACCCACGATACAGGAGAAATTCCTAGTGTGGGGCAACGTTTATGTTTAAGCAAAAAAAAAAAAAATTGTAGACTTTACATCAATAGTTTTGTTGCAAACTGAACAAATACTACTCGCCGGTTTTTATATTCAGTTATTATTTTGTGCTTCTTTTCTGACAGAATAAACAGTATTCTTTTATTTTTCAGGTTGTGTTTTTTTTTCAGGTATTATTGGTAGGAGATAAAGTAGAACCAAAATAAAATAATGCGAAGGAAAAAAATGATAATGCAATGTTTTACGTCTCACTAAAACGTGACACCCTAAACGCCACTTAAACGCTGATAATACCCCAACCGGTTACCAAGGTCTACCGGAAAAAAACCCCACTTCAAATTTATATGCATATAAATATGAATATGTCCTATAAAACATGACACCAATAACTCCGAGTTAGCCACATCGAATCTTTGCCATAAATCTGCCAAGCTGATGGCATGCGGTTACTCCTGAATTATGACTGCGGTCCACGGGGGATTAATTTTGCGTTTTAAAATTAGATCCTGGGTTTGAAAGGTCTAGCTTTCCTGTTTGTTCAGTTGTTGGGGTAATATAGAAAGTTTGTAACGGTTGTTTTTGGAGAATCCCATAAGTGTTGTTCGACATGGGTAGAATAATATAATAGAATAGTTCTTTATTTGCTCTGAAAGTTGGTACAAGTTGCAGATGTTAAGTTAAAAATGATCCTTATACTAACTTCAACTGTTTGCATGCCTTAGATAAGGTATCTAAGGCATGCAAACAGTTGAATAATAACTATAATATAACTATAATAACAAAAACTCAATATATATATATTATATATAATTAATAACACAATCAAATCAATACACGTTTACCATGTCAAGATAAAAGTCAGTAAATAATGTGAAATAGGCAATACGATATATAATGTCAAGTTTAATAAAATGGGATTACTAATTCGTCAAGTTCGAGGTAAAATTACTGTTAAATTAAATTATAAATTATTTATTACAAGAGAGGAGCAGAGATTTCATATTATCAATTTAGATTCTTACCGGTAAAAAAAATCGACAATTGACTAAAAACATTTATTAATTAATAGATCTGTGAATTTCTTTTTGAATGGTGGAAATGTCTCATTTCTTTTGTTTTTTTTTTGTGGATGAGGGAATTTTTATCAGTAACCATAATTATGCAGTCTTGCCACAGCAAGGATAGTTTCTGATGGATGGTACGTAATCACTCTATTTAAAATACTGAAAATTAACTGATTACTAGTATTTCGAAGTTGTGAGGTGTCGGAGTGGAGCTCGTAGCTAAATAATAACAGCCGCATGAGTCGATCTTTAAGGTTAAGCAACGCTTGCCAAGGTCGGTCTGTAGATGGGTGACCATATTGACATACCGAGACTCCTCCGTGCCTCGGAAAGCACGTTAAGCCGTTGGTCTCGGCTGTCATTTGTAGATCTTTGGCAGTCGTTACGGATTGTCAGAAGCCAGAAAACCTGACTCCAGTCTTGCCAAGAAGTACCGTGTTACTCAGTTAATCAGGTCTAGTAGGCAGCCGCTCCATGTAAAATACCTAAGGGTATTCAGCTGAATCTGGTTTGAATGGAAGCCGACCCCAATATAGCTGGGAAAAGGCTAGGCATGATGACTAGTATTTCGAAGTTAAGGAATGATGTAGATACCATGCGGTTAAACTGTATGCTATCACCAACGTAGCTGATGCAACAGATGATGATGAAATAAACTCAAATCTATTTAATTATACATTTTCAAGGTCGCGCGGTCGTTTAGTCAAAAAGATGCAGCTATAGTTGGACCTTCCTAAGCATAGATCTTTAAGGAGAAGAACGTACATGAAATTTCATCAAGCAGTCTCGTGCATTTGATGGTATCTAATATGTATGATTGAACGAATATAAATACCACCAACTACATCAGACTACTTAAAAACGTGCGGTTTTGGTGGTCGGGTGTTTTGATAAAATTATTTTTTTGTAGAATTTATTACAATATAATCCCTATGGAGCCATGGTTCAATATTCACTCCTCACGATCGGTTATACCAAAATATAACTTCCAGTTGAAGGGTTACTCCTCTTTTTACGAAACTCACGGTCACCATAAAAGTGAATGATTTACGAACTGTGAAGCTATAGGCAGAAAATGATGGCCGATTAAGCATGATAGTAAATAAATGATGGCTTTTGTTTTTTGAGCTGCGTTTTTGAAAATCGAAGATGAAAAACAAAAGAGTCCAATAACGAAAGACATACAAAAGAATATCAAAACGCATTCAATGTGTGAAGCTCCTTTAGTTTAATTAGGTAAGAGTTTTGATCAATAATTCACTAGATGTCCGATTAGCAGTTGAAAGACAGCCAGAGAAAAAGATCACAACTACAAGTGTGGTCTCATTTCAAATTAGGAACGTCCAATCGTAGCCAAGAAGAAATACAAATATATAATTGTAATCAAAATTAAACTTAATGATCGAGCAAAGAGGTTTATTTTTACTCTAGTAGTTGTTTTTTTTATCCTGTTTTGAGTCAAATAAAGATGTACATATTATGTGTTTGTGTGTGTTCCCAATCTAGTGAATTCTTGATCGAAGGGTACTAACTTAGGGTAAGAATTTAAGATTCTGGTGATCTGGATAAAGAGACATTCTATTATCAATAATAATTTTAAATTACTTCACAAAAGTCCAAAACGTATGGCATTGAATCCGCTACTGTAATGTAAATCTCATTTTGATGAGAAATCGCTGAAATATTCTTTAATCAATCAATAAATATAATTCTTTATTGCAAACTAAGTGCACAGAATTTTTAAGATAGTAAAATTAGGTAGATTCTTAGAACTTAGTTGCCTGTTAAAGCATTTCAATTTAAATTGTTTTAAATAGTACATTACTGCAGCGGCCAGCAAAAGAGACCTTTTGGACGTACGTGTATATGTGGCGAGGCGAAACCGAGGCACACAAACGTAAGTCCATCAATGCCTAGTTGTGGCCAAAGCTTGTATAGTACTTTTCTTAAATAATGCGCGGAAATTCATCACACTCACTGTCTCCACTTGAACTCCTTTTGTCAAATGCAAGTACTTTTCAAAATCAATGACGAACAACGGACAACAATATTTTTTCCCGCGTCACAGTGTTCATTCCTTTTTTTTCAATAAATAGCTTTCTATTTGCAAGCCAGTTCGAAATTAAAATAAAACCTTTGATAAGTTACCTCCTTGGTTGCTATTTTTCGGAGTAAAAGATCATTCCATTTTTAAATAACACGACAGATATGAGTTTACTATGTAATTTATTTGGCCGCTAAACCACGACAGACATGGATTTTCATACAACTTTTGCCGGCCGCTACTCGCATGTATTTGGCAGTACAGCAATTTCGATTTATCTCGAAGAAGGTTGTCAAAATAATGCTCAAATTTCCAAGCATGTTTTAGAAAAAAAATATACATACACAAATAACAGTTTACATTATATTTTAATTTTTAAGTAATTGTCATTTTTCATACATTTTATATTATATCATGCTATTCTTATAATTTATATCACATTATATAACTCACCACGACCAACTCCACTCTCCTTTCTTACTTTATATAACCCTAGGATCTATTATTTAATTTCACTAAAATTCATCAGTCATTCATACATAAGAGTAGTTCCGTATAATTCTCAACAAAGCTGTCTCGACTCAACTAATGCTCGTCTAAAGCATTATTCAGACAAGCACATTACTGTAAGCACAAGTAACCTCGCGTTGTTATTCAAAGCAATGTATGGAACACTCATTTACAACAATGAACGACTTTAAGCTGAAATGTATTGAAGAACTTCAAGCAATCCCAAGATTGTTTCACAGTACAATGACAAAACCGTCCTTGAATTTATTTAAAACGAGACAATGTGCTCATAAGTCCTCCGAAAATCGACTTTAAACCGACCACTTAAGATCGTTATCTCATATTATTTAGAGGATATCCCAAAATTCCGCGCATACTCCTTGATCCAGATAATTCTCAAAACTTATCCGAAGTCAGATTAAGGGAGGCGAGAATTCGAAATTCTTAGTGTGGTTGCAGAACAAGGCTTGGGCGTATTTCACACCAGAGAAAAGCGAGCTGAGCGAAAACAAGACATTTATGACTCTCATTCGATTTCCAACCCTATTTTTAAAGCGATAGATTCTTAAATTGAATGCAAGCTTTACATACGAGTATCTGATAGGATAAGATATTGAAGCAAACGCTAGACACCACGAGTTCGGCCGCGGATTTTAATTTGGAACAGTATTAAAAGTTGATAGGAGTTATAATTTTTAAGCTGGTGTTTTAAAATGAGTATGCGAACTTACAGTGTAATTTAAAATGAATTTTATTCGCTAAGCTTTAATGCATGTTTTAAAATTATTGTGCTGAGCGTAGAATTTCACACATTCATGTGGTATTTTATAATATTCTTTAATCGTTAAAGATTATTTCTAAACCTATCTAATATATATTCGAAAATCCTGTTCAATATAAGTTCACGTAGCTTCTGCAACATATTTACTTTACAGGAATTTTAGATAAAATGACAATATCGAAAAAAAATACTCAATATTACGCGAACACATTCCTGAAGCAGAAGGTGTATGCATGGGTAAACTGTATTCGACTGTATTTTAGAATATAAGAATATTCTGATTATACTCGCCAGAATTTTATTTACCTACCACTAAAAAGTGAAAAAAAAAAAACATTTTCCCAGTAAAAAACCGACTTCCCTAAAAAAAAAATCACTTCAAACTAAAAAATATCTTTAATGTCGGAAGTCGGTGTTAAATTTCTAAGAAACCACCAAAAACACCGACTTATTTTGTACGTTGTAGTGTTTTTTTTTTAAATCGGATTTTTATAATATGTGTATTCCCTGCCAGTCTGTTTTTGTTTCCTGATAGCTACAACCCGGGAGGCTTCAAGTCAAGAGTGAATATGTTACTTTTAGGCAAGCGTGCTCCATCTTCAACTGCATCACTATCAATAATAATAATAAAAAATATGTGGTTTATATAGCATGCTTAGTGCATACCATATAAACAATTTTTCATTCGTATTGTTTTTCCTTTCTTTTCCAAAATGCATTTTTTTTTTTGTATTTCTCCGCTCCGCTCTCATTGTTGTACAACCTACCTAAAACTCACAGTCGTCTGAAACTATTAAGGTTTGTTACCGAATCAAGTTTTTGAAAGTTTTCAGAGGGCTCAGTACGTGTGAAGTGGAACGGTTTGTGGAAATACCGCGTTAAGCGTCAGTTAAGTGAGACGAAATGAGGATGGGAAGAGGCGAGAGGAATTTAAGGTACGAATTTTGTTTTAGTATCAATTAAATGGCAAGGAAATTTAAAGAGACGATGCTGTTACAACCTGTGTAGGTCATTACCTGCACAGGTTGTTATATCTTTCGCCATCTCTTTCTGCGCCTTTCTTATGAAAGGCGTCAGCGTTTTTTTGGATGGGATATCATCAAATGACTTCTTCCCTGAAAATGTATTTTTATTAAATTACTAGCTGTCCCCCGTGGCTTTGCCCCCGGCAACTGGCTACCTACCCTTCACCTACCCTACACCTACCCTACACCTACCCTAAGGTTTCTTAAATTTTCCGCGCAATTTTTTAATTTTTTTTTCATAAGAACCTTCTCCTGAAAATAACAATCACAGCAAAAAAAAAAGTGAAATTGGTCCAGGCGTTGTTGAGTTATGCGCTTACCAACACATTTTGCGATTCATTTTATATTATAAATTGATAGACACGCGCTTGACCACTATCTCACGCTTGCACATCAACCTTAGCCCACTGAACATATAGAAATAATACGATATCAAATTTTGAAGCTATTAAATCAATTCCCAGAATAAAAAAAAAATGTAATTAAACGCCATTTTAGATGCTAATGCATCGTCTATTCACTTCGACGCGACGTCATAGAAACTCGATACATTTTATTTGATTCATTTATTTGATCAGCATGTACACATAAATGAAATATCTACTGACTAAATAATAGAAAAAAAATCATATGAAACCCACCCATTCTGGATTAAACATAAACCCATTACTCGTTCCTTACACAAAACTGGAACGCAGAATCCCTATACACGGTGGACCTATCAATTTTACCGTTGTACGTAAACGGTAGCGCGCACTTTACGATTCACGTCCCGACTTACGTATACGTACAGTCGTAAACAAAGATGGATGTCACCTGCTTTGTTGGGAGACGGGAGGAGGAAATTAAGTGGGGATTGGTTCAGGGGTTTAAAATTTTATGCTGGAGAATATTTTTGAGTCAGCTTTGTGAGTTACATGACGTCACGAGTGTATTTCCTGAAGATTGGTGGTATACTGTTCAGTGCACACTGCCAGTATTTATTTTTAAATTTCAAATGGGGAATACAACTATTATTTTCAGAATGGACCTACTTGATTGAGGTTCAAAAGTGGACTTAAAACTTTGGGCATTCTCTACTTTTCAGTCAGAGGTGGTGAAGAGCCTGCATGGCAGTTGTATAAAAGAAGATTACTATACTTTACAGGGTAAATTTTTAAAGTGAGAGTGGATGGCCAAGTCCGAAACGTATTTCGTAAAAAATGAAAGCTTTTCTTTAGTTTGTCATATGTTATTACTTCCCAGAATTTGACCCTTAGTAGGGACACTTTTGGATGGCGTAATAATACAGTATGTTTTTTTTCCCCCAAAATCAATCGTTTCGATTTCTAACTAGAAAAACTGAATTTTCAAAAATCCAATGATGCAGATTTAGTTTTCGTCAAAATCGGGCTTGAGACTCTTTTCAGTGTTTTTTGCTAATCCTCATAGTTTCGGATTCGGCCATCCACGCACACTTCAAAAATTCACCCTGTATACTTATGTACTTCTCGATTTAATAGACAACGATCATTCTCTTATTTGTTCTGAGGTATGAAGATAAACTTTCCAAGACAAGGTTGCGTATGTTTGTACGAGGTTGTCGATATAACTGTGGGATAAATACTCAGAAGCCGTCATCATCTTAACAGCTAAAAAAAGTTCATTGCTATGTATTTATGTAGAACTTCCCCAAGCGTCACCACATCTCCCGGTCAATTACTTCTCGCATGACTTCATTTTGCCGGTATCTGACTGATTATTTATATTTTTTGACTTTTCATCAAAAAGAGCTGATTTTTAATGAGTTATAATAAGAATTCAACCAAATAAGAAAGACTGACAATCATTTGCAGAATATTGCCGCAAAATTATTCTCGGTAAACATACACGATATTTTACTCTCCGAATAGGCATGAAAAACAAGAACAGTTGGTACCTACGTGATCTTTATAGTAGGCATGTAGGCATATGGCACTATAGTACCTACAATGTAGCAAGTGAAGCAATAAAAAACTTTTATTTACAGACGCCATATTGTGCCAAATAAAACACGACGAGTAAAAGTCGTGGCAATAAAATAAATTTTGTGTGAAAGTATTTTTACTGAATGGAAAATATTATACGAGTTATTTTTTTGTAATGAATATCGGAATAATTGACGGTATGAAGTTGATGGTACATTTACAAAAGGTCAATGACCGTTATTCTTCATTTATCTGGCGCCTAGGTACTATAAATTACCATTTAAATTTCTTTTCAAGACACCCAAATTTTTAGAGACAAAGATGTTTACGAAAATCAAACTCATATTGATCTTGCGGAGAAACCTAAGACATTTTATGAATCGCTATAAATGTCAGAAGAATTTCAATTTCATCCTTATTTTGATAACATTTTGGCAGACTAACAATATAAGAAAACATTACTCTATTGAATTCCACGGTGAGAAATCACGGCTCCAAAATCTGTTTCGATTAAATTATTCACCATACAATGCAGACGCAGTGACTGACGATCGAGGCGAGAGAGGTTAGGAGCTCAAACCTCCTTTGAGCTGAGTGGTGAACCTCCATAGTAAGAGCACAGCAATTATAGGTACAGAAGGTCGGCTCCATACAACGAGTGAAATCAGGCTTACGCACACATTCATGGAGATCTCTTACAAATTGTGAGGAACTCGTCGTTAAATGATTGTAGCCACGTGGGCTGATATATACAGGATAACAGTGTCTCAAGACAAAAGTCTGACCACAGTGCCAATTCTACTAATCTTCAAGCAACGTTAACATTCGCGTCTCGTTCGCAATCTGTCAAATATGTACCTATGAAAAATTAAGCTGAGACAGTTTGCGAATGACATGCGAATGACATGCGAATGCGGACGTTGTTTAAAAAATCTGTGCGTGTTGTGATGACTTATGGAATCGAACCGTGGTCGCTTAAAGTCACCCAAAGGGAAATGGAGAGCGCAATGCTTGAAGTTCCTTTCTGTGATCGAATCAGAAATGATGATATCCGCAAGAGAACCAAGGTTACCGACATAGCCCGAAGGATCGCCAAACTGAAGTGGCAGTGGGCAGGGCACATTGCGCGCAGAACAGATGGTTGATTGTGCCTAATAGGATTCCCAGGTCGGCTAAAAAGTGTAATTGAGTGTTTTCATTATATTCAGAAACTTAGTAACAGCTTGGAATTTAGAAGTTGGTGGCGTGACACCCCCGTGCTTTGGAAAGCACTTAAAGCCGTTGGTCGTGGGTGTGATCTCTCTCCAGTCGTGTCGGATGCTGCGGAGTGGTTCTGTCTTTGCGGACACACTAGTGCAGTATAATATCTCCTGCGTACATGGCTGGTCTCCGTTGAGATCGGCCGCCGTGATCGAATTGGTCGGGGGAGAATATACATAATTATAGTAATATAAGTTGTTAGTCCCAGCTGTCGTTTATAGATATTTGGCAGTCGTTACGGATTGTAACGCAAAGGATCAGGATTCAGGATAGCTGTAAGTTTATCCTTATTTCTGTTTTTGAAGAAGGTCAATAAATGTCAATTACCGTCATTGCACATTTATCTGGCACCTACAATAGGTTGAAGTGAGTTCCACAATCGTACTGCATAAAAAGGGAAGGATGCAAAAAGTTGTATGGAGACAACCTTCTGAACCCATGTATTGCGTGGTAGGGGTTAACGGGGATATTATTCATGTGCAGAACACTGGAAATACTGCATACGGTCCTGGATGGTATTGAATCAATTGTGATTTGTATTGACAAGCAGGACTGTACCTAGAACTTTCTCGCGTTCTGAAGAATCATGTACATTTACTAAGAGTTCATTATACATCATCAAGTTTAAGATAATTGATGTTTCGCATGTTTTATGTAGACATAATATCATCTGTTAACCTGTTTGCTTATGTACAAAATACAAACTGATGTCGTTATGGTCTTTGTTTCGGTTATTAGGTATAATACCTACATTTATTTAAACCGTAGCGCGTGGGTTTAACTAATATATGGCGAGTATGTAAAAGTAACCAATAAACTGTTAGAAAATCGGTGATCATTGATTAGTGCTCGTTTCTTTTCCATGTGACTCCTGTGAGATATCACTTTCATCATCATCATCATATCAGCCGAAAGACGTCCACTGCTGGACATAGGCCTCCCCCAAGTGTCACCACAACAACCGGTCCTGTGCGTCTCGCATCCATGGGTTACCCGCGACCCTCACCAGGTCATCGGTCCGCCTTGTGGGAGGCCTTCCAACGCTGCGTCTTCTGGTGCGCGGTCGCCACTCCAAAACTTTTCGGCCCCATCGACCATCTGTTCTGCGAGCAATGTGCCCTGCCCACTGCCACTTCAATTTGGCGATCCTTCGGGCTATGTCGGTAACCTTGGTTCTCTTGCGGATATCATTATTCCTCTTATCACTTTGCTGTTATTGAAACAATTGCTGCCTAATATAAGTGCCTGCTACAGTTTCGTTTAAGCATAGCCATAGCGACAATTTCCCTATCTCTCGGAGGGCCAGTTCTGTCAAAAAAGCCTTAAATTCCATACATTTTCGACAGATTGCAACTAACATATGAATGCGAACGTTTTTTAAAAAATAGTAGAATTGGCACTCAGATCTTTCCCTGAACAGTTCAGTTATGTATCGCTTTCTTTTGTAAAACAATGTTGATGATTCCTTGTTAAAAAATATAATCATGATCCTGTTTAGTCCGTCAGTTACATTATTGAAAAAAAAAGACTACAAAGTTCAAAATAACTTTAATTTCGGAAGTCGGTGTTTTTGGTTGCTTCTTCGTTATTTGACACCGGCTTCCAAAATTAAAGTTATTTTGAACTTTGTAGTTTTTTCTTGGAAGTCGGTTTCTTTTTTTTGTTAAAAAGTTTTTTATTTTTCACTTTTTCGTGGTACCCCACACCTAACAACACCACTGGAAAGTCACAGGAAAGCAAAATTACGCAATTTCGTATACATGGATGATTTTTCCACATATTTTTTCCCGCTATTTGGATTTAATAACCAAACTACTGAACCGATTTTGATAAAATTTCAATGGGAAGTATACCCTTTCCAACAAAATAAATAATTTTTCAAATCGGTTGGCAAGCGACGGAGTTATGCCTGAACAAAAAATACAAACATCCGAATTGAGAACCTCCTCCTTTTTTACAAGTCGGTTAAAAACGCGTTAACTTATATTAGGAAGCCCGTTCCATCATCGGATCACAAAACGTACGGCGATGCGCCACCTGTACATGGTGGACATCCCACCCACACGCACAAAACGTTCTAAGAACACATTCATTGTGCGTACAGCTAAGGAGTGGAATTTCCTTCCAGAGTTTTTTTTTTTTTTTTTTTATTATTGATAGGCACGCGCTTGACCACTATCTCACCTGATGGTAAGCGACGATGTGGTCGAAGATGGAGCACGCTTGCCTAGAAGTAACCTATTCACTCTTGACTTAAAGACTCCCAGGTTGTAGCTATCAGGAAACACAGACTCCGGCAGGGAATTCCACTCCTTAGCGGTACGCACAATGAATGTATTCCCAAAACGCTTTGTGCGTGTGGGTGGGATGTCCACCATGTACCGGTGGCGCATCGCCGTACGTCTTGTGGTCCGATGGTGGAACGGGCTAGGCGGAATCAAACTATGCAATTCCGTTGCACACTCTCCAAAATGCAACCGATAGAAAACCGACAGGCTAGCTACTCGGCGTCGATGCTCGAGACTTTGGAGCTTCGACTCGACGAGCCTATCATTGCCGATGATCCTCTTGGCTCGTTTCTCTATTGACTCAAGGGCATCAAGCTGGTATCTGGCAGATCCGTCCCAAAGATGCGAGCAGTACTCCATACACGATCGAACTTGCGCTTGATAAAGTTTGAGCAGCTGTTCCGGCGTGAAGTACCGTCGCACCTTTGCTAGAATTCCCAACTTTTTGGCAGCCACTTGAGCCTTTGCCTCTATAAATGTGCCAAAATTGAGGGTAGATGTCAACGTAACACCAAGAAGGTCAAGTTGGTCGGTTATCGGCACGGTCACACCTCGGAAAGATGGAGCTGGGTGGAATTGGCTCCTTTCTCAGAGTCTGTATTTCCTGATAGCTAGGACCTGGGAGTCTTTAAGTCAAGAGTGAATACGTTACTTCTAGGCAAGCGTGCTCCATCTTCGACCACATCATCGGTTACCATCAGGTGGGCACTTACTATCACTAATAATAATAATAAAAACCTATGAAAATTGTTGTTCTTTTTTGTTATGTACTAAGCTAAATATTCTAAAACACAAGTCTAATCCTCATGCAAAAGTAAGTAAGTGCCAATCCCAAGTGCGAACTATAAATAGTTCTTCACCTACCCTAATCCTTAGGTAAACTGAACTCGGTCACCAAGCAAACATGTACTCGGTAATGAAGTAATTACTCGCAAACCAGTCGGTTAACAAACTTATAACAAGTACTGAACTATGAACTACAACTTTTAGAGTTTGCAACATCGATTAAAGTTAGATGCCTTGTTCAGGAAGTATTTTCTGAGGCGTGAAAACTTGCTTAAAAGATTGTTTACGTGAGAATTTTCTTGAGTTCTTAATAGCGGTTTTTAACGGGTTGTTATCGAATTGAGTTGGTCAAATAGTTAAAGGACTATCAATGTTTTAGTAGCAGTTGTTTTAGGTATTGGTAGAAAAGGTGTAAAACCAATCGAGGAGAATAGAATATTTGAAAGGATCCATGTCTGCCTAAAACTTTTTTGAAAAAACATTAATTTAAAATAATTTTAGTGTAAAGAGTAATATCTGGGAGCTCTGATGGGATTGCTATTTTCATTTTTAATGATTGAAAGTTACACTAAAGCCAGTGGTCATAGCTTGTTTTTTTTAAATACAAGTTTCCCGTCAAATAGGCCACAGAGCAAGACTATGGGAATTAGCAATCTTATATAAGTAAAAAAAGGGGGAGTTCGTTGCCTAACCTTTTTCCAACTATATTGAGGTCCCGGATAACCGGATTCAGCTGAATACCTGTAAATTTTACGTGGAGCGGCTGTCTACCAGACCTGCACAACCCATTAACTGGGTAACGTGGTACTTCTAGGCAAAACTGGAGTCAGATTTTCAGGATTCTGACAATCCTTAACGACTGCAAAAGATCTACAAATGACAGCTGGGACCAACGGCTTAACGTGCTTTCTGAAGCACGGAGGTATGTTAAGGTCACCCATCCACAGACCGACAAAATTTACTGGTGTTGCTCCTCTAAAATGTAACACAAATATAAAAGTCATGAAAAAAAAATGCTTATTTGGGACTCGCACAAGACAATCAAAAAAGTTAAATGAATTAAAACTATCAGTAAAAAAAAATAACAAAAGCTAACAGCATGAATTTAATCTGACACAAAAACAATGAAAAATGTAGCCACAACTGAAAAATTCAATATACCCTAACAAACCAATCAAAAAATTCCAATCCAAGATTCAAAAGCAACATAAAAAGGAAAAACCGAACAGAAATGTCATAACACCAACATTTTATGTAAACCAAGATACAGAGGGGAAACTTGTAGCGGTGTCGTTAAAAAGTTGTAGCAACAGTTCCGTCCCAAGAGAAATAAAAGTAATATACGTTACGTTTCAAACTCCTAACTGTTCGGTTTAGCTGGAGTTTGGTTTGTTACAGACCTATTTCTAGGAAAGAAATGAAAAGTCTATTAGAGGACGTGTCGGAGGCCTGTGATGTTTTGATGATTGAAAAGTTCTGGTTTAACACATCTTCGCTTTCCATCAGGTTAGTTTGTGGTGAAACTGAGCCTATCAATAGTAAAAAAGCAGGTTTATTTGGTTTCTGCTCAAATCTTACAACAATTTTGTGGAATGTTGATCAATATAATAGAAGTATGCGGAAAGGGGTGTCTAGTCTGTCCAGCAAGCCTCCATAGAAAACAGAGGATTCTCGGACCGGACGGTTGTTGTGTCCGGTGGGCAACTGCCCGATTGTTGATATTCGGACTGCTGTGTATTTACCTATTATGTTCAAATCGCACGGAAAACTCGCGATGCAGATTTATTATAGATGGCGTTGCGGTTTTTTTGTTGCCGTACAAATTTTGTTTTGTTAGTTATTCTTGTGGTGTCATTGATGCCGCTACAAGCTATTGATTTTCGAGTAGACTTTAAAATTGGGAGGCTGCTGACAAATCAAAAAAATCGAGAAGCGGTCCTGATTCATAAGCTGTTGTACCTTTACTGAATGATGTACTCCACTTCATTTAGTTCTATTGATAATTGTGGATAGTTTTTTTTCTTCACCAATCTACATTAGTATCACTCTTGCAGTGAAATGCATTAAATTCCTCGTCTTCATATTGCCCACCATTCAGAAATACGATAAACGATTTTGTTTTTTTTTTCTGACCCTGGTATCACTTTCAAAGTTCGTCATGAGTCCTTTCCTAATATCAATGTGTGTTTCAGCAATCACCAACATATTAGCCTGGAGTCACCCGCTGATGAATGTGGGTCTCCTCTTCTTTCTGCCATGATTCCCATTGTCATGATTCTGGACGTCGTCCTTTATGTAGAAGTTTCCACGTGTTTAAGCAATGCGTTTTTACAACTGTGTTCCCTTGAATTTCTTATTGCAACCGCAGCTTGTTATAACTTGAACATTTTCTTTAGAGTCGTACAAGCTTGGCATCGTTACATTGTGAGTTAGCCTCTGCTTATTGAATCGCTTTTCACAGAGCTTCAGCATCGTTTCATCTCGTTTGGTGGACGTCTTTTTGTAACGTCTGCATTTTGTGCTGGTATTTTTTTATTTTCAATTTATTTGCGGTATTTTGAACATTTATTTACTGAAAAAATGAAATACCGATTGCTGTCTTAATTTAGTCTTTCTGGATTTTTTTTTTAACAATTTACTAAATACTTCTTAAAATTCATGGCAGACTGGTACGATTTGACAATGCAATCATGACGCGTAAACGCGTTTGCTTTCTATTATTAACACGATTTATCGTATCGCTTTGGAACAGCTTTACAAAAGCAATCGCATTACAAATTGAAATAAGACAAAATCTACAATAATTTTGACGTTATTACATTTAACGTTTTCGTAATGACCACAAAAGACCATTCAAAAACTAATAACAGAAGTATGGCAGTTAACATTTCTTTTTAGTGACCATTTTTACAATGAGAAAGCGACAATGGGGGATTGGCAAAATATGGAATTTTAAACGATGATTTCTTTTGAAATTGGATTTCACGGTTATGAAAATCCTTCTTTAGGAGATAAATCTTTACTGGTCGATAGAAAAAAAATGTAGTATTATGTGTTGTCCTCTCCTCTTCTATGAATTAACTGAATGAAGCTACGCGGTAACTGGTAAGTTCAGGGTATAGAAGACTACAAGACAAAATCTTTCAGAGTATATTTAATTCGTGACTCTGGTGCATTATGAGACAGAAAGGGACATTAGTCTAGTAGTTTTGGGCATCATTGTGCTTGCTCCTTTTATTACTTTATCAACTTATGATATCTACCTAAGACAAATATAAACAACGAAGAAAGCATAAAGTAAATCTAAACACAACACAGCAAGCACCAACAGGGCTTGTAATCCGAAGGTTATGAGAGCAGTATTACAGCGCATGTAGACACAGGGAATCTGCAATTTGCAAGCCGATGCAGCCAACATCCCTATTCAGTGACCAGGAATTTACATAGCGTTTGTGGAGCTTAGGGATGTGCCTGGTTCTTTTTTGTTGAAAAACGGCCGTTTTAGAAGTAAGCGAATCGTTTTTGAGGTGGTTGAATTTTGATGGTGAGGCGAATGGAGTGGAGTATTTCCAGATTCCAATTGTAACAAACAGTACCTAAGACTCTAAGCATATGAATTTCGAATTTGAATTTTTCACTTTTCCTGCAACGGTACCAATTGTCTCTGGTTTTATATATCCATGACTGCTGAATAATTTTCCCTGACTCATCCAGCTTCATGGTTTCAGTGATTTTTTGTTTGTAGTCTCTAAATAGGTAGATAGTGAAGATTCTGACAAACAAAATACAGTGTATAGTGTCTTTTAATAGTGTGTTGTGTTGGGCTTATTTATTTTAAGGCTCACTAACATGTTTGATATTATTTATGCTTGTTATGGATTTGATAGTCACCACGAGTCAAACCTAATCTGACTGCCAGAGAATCTATTATTAAGTCAACCGGAATCAGCTTGAAAAATATTGTTTGTTTAGTAATTCCCAACCATATATGAAAGCAAAATAAACCTGACTAGCGTTCCTTTCTGAATTCCGTTTATAACTCAATACAAGTCATATTTACGGGATATTAAAATTAGTGATGTTTTAAAAAAAAAAGGATTATGGCTTCCCCTGCCTCAGTAAGTTGCGCTCAGAAATTGAATGTAATTATGACTTTTATATAAATCTGCTGAAAGTATCTTTTCGATAGGTTGGTTCGTAAATTATTAGCAACAGAAACTGTGACGCTATTCTGTAACAATGTCACTGTGATTACTTGTTACGGAACTTGTTTGAAAGAGTCACCGCGGTCCTGGGGGTCTACTCTCTAAGCCGTAATTTCGGCCTTAGTGTCGGGCGTTTTTTACTCCGTATCACCTACGGACTTACGATTAGTCCCGAACCCGAAGTTGGGGTTCGGGCCTAATCGTAAGTCAGTAATCGTAAGACCCCCTGGAATGCAAAGGGAATTAGGAGGAACACGGATGGGTTTTAGTCAGTAAGAGTCTGACACTCGCTTCTGCTCCACCCAGAGCGGAAGGATTCATTTGATGATTTCTCATCATTAAAAACAATCGTGATCACTTAGGTGAAATGAGCTGTAAATCCATGGTATCTATTGGAATCACATCTCATTTCATACTCACTTCACCCAACTTACAATGGTTAGTTTTTTTTCAGAATCGACCGGGTGAATAGCACCCAGTTGATTCTGAAAAAATATAATATGTCAAAGTCCTGAGTGACCAGTACGACAGAATGATGAGTAGCAGCTCGGATTTTATTTTTGTGTTCCGTTTACACTAGACTTATGACATAATCTGACGTAAGGTTATGTTGACAGGAGTTTAACACTGTTTTGCCCACAATTTTTTATTTTGCACCAAATTTCATAAAAATCGGATCTTCAAAGCGTAAGAAACTAAACAACTCAGTTTTACAATCATAATAATATTAAATTAGGAATCACATAGTTTAAAGTGGCTTAGAAAAAGAATCCTCGGAAGAATTTGGCGGAAGTCTCAATTAAATGAAAACGTTTTTTTTTAAGGTCGACTGGTAGAAAATGCCTAAGGCGTTAAGTCCGCCTTAGTACAGTGTTTTTACTAGTGCATAAAAAAATTGTAAATAAATAATTAAGATTGTTATGAAAACGACTAGTACAAAGCAAGTAAAAAATATCCAACAATAGATTATAACAATTTAAATAATAAATTGATCTTGAAACTTTATTTCCTTCCAGCACAACTATACAGCCTGGAATTCTTTCATCGGCTTTTTTTTTCTTTTGAATAAGTTGGTCGCCGGTTCCGAGACAGTTTAGCATTTCTTGAAACTTTACGTTGAGTTATTATTCTGTGTTTATTGGTCACCAGGAAGACGTTGAATTATTTATGTATTGTGGCTCGATTATGGAAATGGCTCATGTACATAATCCATCTGAGGAAAGTACGTTCCTAATATTATGAGGTTTTCTATTTTATTTTTGATTTACTTACATAGTTTGTAAGTTGTTGATATTAATGTTACTAATATTATGAGTCTTGTTTCTTGTTTTTTTTTTAATGGGTCGACTGCGAGACTAGTTTGCGGAGCATGAAGGCCCAGGCCTTCGAGCCTCCGAGGCTCTTCGACGATGAGGTTTAATAAATAATCTTGGCTTTTCCGCTATTTTTTAAGTAAGATATTAGGAACAAAAAAGACTCATCATCTTACTAGCCTTTTTCCCAACTATATTGGGGTCAGCTACCAGTCAAACCGGATTCAGCTGAATACCAGTATTTTATGTGGAGCGGCAGTCTACCAGACCTCCACAACCCATTAACTGGGTAACACGGTACTTCTAGGCAAGACTGGTGTCAGATTTTTGGGCTTCTGACAATCCGAAACAATAAAGACTACAAAGTATAAAATGACTTTTATTTCGGAAGACGGTGTTTTTTGTTGTGCCCTTTGCGTTTCAGGGTGGCGGTGACTCTTTGGAACAAAATCCGCAACCCGTGTAGCCCAATGTGCTAGGCTACAGGGCTGCAGAAGAGCTTGTCGAGCCACGTTCCGCAACTGGTCTATTCTGTCAACAGCTCACCGTGCATACTTAAGTGAAGTAAGCATGAAGTAAACTGTCAATCCATGTTGTTTTTTTTTTATGTCATGAAATTGCTAGCTCTTGACCTCGATTACGCCTGATGGCAAGCGATACACGAGGTCCATGATGGAGCGAGCGTGCCCAGAAGATGTCTTGAGGCACTGGTACTCCCACGCGTCGACGAAACACAGCAGGCTGCTTGACGCCGAACTCCGGTAGGAGGGTGGTCGCGAACCAGGCGGGTTTTAGCCCTACCACCGTAAGGGAAGGATTGGCCAGTCTTAGAAGGTGTTAGGTGAGACTGTCCAGGATGCGCCGAGCGCTCGGTTCAGTTGAGTGTCTGATGGAACAAATTGCGCTACACGAGGAGGCTCCTTCATTGACAGCTCACTTCATGTTTGTAAATGTTTACAGAATCGCATTGCAACTGACGCTATGCGATTATGCTTTTAACCCCGCTATACTCATATAGCAGGGTTAAAAGCATAATCGCATAGCGTCAGTTTAAACGTTGCTGCTCCAACGTTAGCAGCTAGAGGCTATCATTATCATTCATCATGACTGTAGTACACATAATTCCCTTGCGGCCGAATGGAGATAAGCGATCAATTGGATTAGATAATGATATGGCATCTATAGGTATAATGTTTGAACGGTGTGATACAGTGGCGCAGTGTTTGCTAAATTGGTTGGGGTAATAAGGCAAGATAATAATAATAATAATATTTTGGGACAACCAACACACCACCATCTGTTCCCAAACTAGGCAAAGCCTGTACTATGGCAACCAGACAACTGATAAACATACTTATATATTTCTAAATACATACATATATAGATAAATTACACACCCAGATACAGAACAAATAATCGTACTCATCGCACAAAGATTTGTCCTGTGTGGGAATCGAACCTACGACCTCAGTCCAAGTAGCCAGGGTCACTAACCACTAGACCAACAGGCCTTTCAAAGATGGTCGGTGATGATCTTTAGTATGTTGTCAATGATAATAATTATAGTAAATACTAGTCTAGTGAGTACAACTCGTATGTCTTCCTTGATCTATGCTAATATCATAAATCTGAAGAGTTTGTTTGTTTGGTTGAACGCGGTAGTCTCAGGAAAGAATGTTTCAATTCAAACCAGTATAAATTGAAACATTCTTTTAGTGTTGAATGGCCCATTTATCGAGGACAGCTTTAAAAGATTTTTATTCCGACAACCACGTGAATGAAGTCGCGGGCAAAGCTAGTTAGAAATAACTGTTAACACATAATGGAAACCAAACTGGAAAACAATGTGTGGTGTCTTCCTCCTACCAGGAAGACAGAACAGGTAAATTTTAATAAAAAACAGGCCAAGTGCGAGTCGGACTCGTGCACGAAGGGTTCCGTACCATAATCTATAAAAAAATGGCAATTAAATCACGTTTGTTGTATAGGAACTATTTGCTTTATTCTGTTTTTAGTATTTATTGTTATAGCGGCAACAGAAATACATCATCTGTGGAAATTTTATCTGTCTAGCTATCACAGTTCATTAGATACAGCCTGGTGACTGGCAGACGGACAGATAGACAGACGAACAGACAAACAGACGGACAGACAGACAGACGGACAGACAGATAGACAGACAGACGGACAGACAGACAGACAGACAGACGGACAGACAGACAGACAGACAGACGGACAGATATACAGACGGACAGCGGAGTCTTAGTAATAGGGTCCCGTTTTTATCTTTGGGAACTCTTAAACTGGTGTATAACATAAGTGCGAGGCGTGCAAAGGGTTCCGAATTAATAATACACTTCTGGACACATCTATTGGCCCACCTTGTATTTTCAGTTTCGTTTGGTCCTAGCTAAAATTTTATATTAGGTCGAGCAAAAATTTTTTATGCAGTTTTGAACCTGGCACATTCACAATTTCATTCAATAGTCTTTTTTTGAATTTCGAACACAGAATTTAAAGAAACAAAAGACAATTTGGAGCCTGTTTGTTGATATCAAACAATCGAATACTAAGAAAACTTGGTTTTATTGGTTTACTTGGATTTAATTCTTGAAAAAGTGATTGATATCTTTGGTTTTGCAACAAACATTACTTATTCTTAACATTAAGGTGAGGTTCTATCAATAATCTATGGATATTTCACCTGAAGTCGCCGCCCAAGCTGTGGCACTTATTCAGGCCGGTCACTGCCAGAGATACGTGAGTGTTCAACTTAATTTAAGTCGATCTGCGGTCCGAAATGTTTATCGGAGGTACCTAGAGACTGGCGGCTTTGTCCGTCGCCAAGGAAGGCCACGATCTCGGGTCACAACTGAAAGGCAGGATCGATTCATCGTGACGACCAGCTTGAGAAATCGTCACCTTACCTCCATTGAGATACAAAACCAACATCGCGACTTCCACGGAGTATCTGTGAGCGCTCGAACTGTTCGGAGAAGGTTAAAAGAACGCGATATGGTACCACACAAGCCAGCTAATGGGCCCAAACTAACGCGAGCCCACCGAACAGCGCGCCTTCATTTCGCACGCAGTCATTTAAATTGGACACAGCAAGATTGGAGCCGTGTACTCTTTTCTGATGAGTCTAAAATTGTGTTACATGGCAATGATGGATGGAAGATGGTCTACCGACGTAATGGAGAGCGTTTCGCACAATGCTGCTTTGAAGAGAGGGTTGCTTAAGGCGGTGGCTCATGGACTGTCTGGGGCGGTATATCCGCGAGCGGCGAAACTCAACTTGAGGTTGTTACAGGACCACGGCTGCCAACATTAAATGCTGAAAGGTACATTCGTGAGTGCTTAGAACCTCACGTGATACCATACGCGGACTATGTGGGCCCAAATTTCCTTTTTATGCATGATAATGCAAGAGCCCATGCGGCCGGCATCGTCAGGGAATATCTTCGGGATGTGAACATCACAGTTATGGACTGGCCAGCCAGAAGCCCAGACATGAACCCCATTGAGCACATGTGGGACGAGCTAAAAAGACGTGTTAGGGCTCGTCAGCCAGTTGCCCAGACGATGTAGGAGTTGAAAACTGCCATAGAAGAGGAATGGGAGATGATCCCTCAAAATTTCATAGAGCGGTTGATAAACTCTATGCCTAATCGTATGAGAGCTGTGGTAGATGCCCATGGAGGCAACACGCGTTATTAAATTAAACCTTTATTTGATAAAACATGTTTTTTATTAAAAAATCAATTGCCTTTAACAAGGCGCATATCCGACTTGTTAGGCGTAGCTCCATGTCGTATGGTATTCTGAATTCAAATTTAAAACAATACGATCGAAAAAGATGGTAAAATATATCAGGTTTAAAACTGCATCAACAGTTTTTGTTCAATCTAGCAATCATATTTCGGTAGGGGCCATCGAAACCTAAACTCTAAGGTGGGCCAATAGATGTGTCCAGAAGTGTATTTTTTATTTGTTTCTTTAAAATTATAGACTTCTTGTATTTGTTTGTTTAAATAAATGGGGAGGGGGTTGTTACATTTGTCTGTATTCTTAAATGACTTTGTTTTTTTTTACTATTGATAGGCACGCGTTTGACCACTATCTCACCTGATAGTATACACTCTTAACATAAAGACGAAGGTTGTAGCTATCAAGAAACACAGACTGGCAAATCGTGTTCAGGTACGGGACTAATCGTAAGTCCGTAGGTGATACGGAGTAGAAAACGCCCGGCAATAAGGCCGAAATACGGACTTCGGGCTTAGAGAGTTGACCCCCTGTTCCCAGCGCGCAGCGGTGGGCTACGTTTTTCTAACTATATTTTAAATGTAATGTGGATGAACATTTTTATATGAATAAACGGACTAATACAAAAGTTTATAATAATTTTATTTTACCCACTGCGCATGTTATGCTTTCCATCCTAACCTACAAAACTACTTTTCAGTTCCAAAAATTCAGCACAATCACGAACCACGTATCGGGCGTCAAAATTCTTTGATACGCAGTCTCAAACGGCCCTCTATATTAACATTAGAAACGTGACCTACCCAACTATGAATAAATCAGACCTGTGCTATGATAATGTGTACTCTACTGTGGTTTGAGATATTATGGGCAAAGGGAGCTTTAGAGATGGAGGTATACCTATAGATGTGGATACAGGTAAGGATGATAGAATAGACGGAGGTAAATAATAATAATAATATAACAATAGTATCTTGGGACAATCAACACATCGCCATCTGATCCCAAACTAGGCAGAGCCTGTACTATGGCAACCAGACAACTGATAAACATACTTATATATTTCTAAATACATACATATTAAAGATAAATTACACACCCAGATACAGAACAAATAATCGTACTCATCGCACAAAGATTTGTCCTGTGTGGGAATCGAACCCACGACCTCCGTCCTAGCAGTCAGGGTCACTAACCATTAGACCAACAGGCCACCAATCGATTCGAGGATCCCCAAAAATAATATGGTAGATATCTAAATTGCTTCGTAGTTTTGATAAGGTAAATTATTTCTTTAGGAAAAATATTGTCGTTGATGCTGTTATACTCGTACTCTATCTCTCTCTCTCTATCTTTACTTTTACGGTAACACATTTTTTTTTTTGCTTGGAAATTATCAAATGACTTCTTCCGCCCTGGGTGGAGCAGAAGGGAGTGTCAGACCCTTACTGACTAAAACCGATCCGTGTTCTTTCTCATGCCTTTTGCATTCCAGGGCCGCGGTAACTCTTTCGAACAAATTCCGCAAATACGGTAATACTACTAATACGATTTGTAACGACGTCATCGTAGAAGATTAAGGTAATGCAGAACGAGCTTGACTCGTTCCAAAAAAACTGGCCCTAACTAGCAACGGACAAAGTTTTTGGGAAAAGGGAGTGCCCAGCTGTGGGACAAAACGGGCTAGCGAGATAGATGTTTGGTATTGGGTATCTCTGGAAAAAATATCAGTTCTTTCACTAATCAAAATATGCTACACTATCTTAAGTGTAAGAGGTGTAATCCAAAATCTTTCAGAATAAAATTGTAGCCAATTACCAGTTCTAAAACTAGTAGTCAATAACTATCAAGTTAAATGTTTGCTTATTGGCTTGTTCAATGGTAACATTCATAGCCAATAAGCAAACACAGATATCCAGGTGGATAAATATAATTAGTGAGATTATCAGAAATACAACAAGAAATGTTGTATTTCTGAAGAATTTCGTGGCACACATAATATATTCGTACCTGGCGAATAATTGACGACTGATTATTTTGAATACAGGCCAGATTATAAGAGTTAAGCAACTCTCAGGAAATCGACAAAATACCTGTATTGAAGGGCACACACCCACACCTCTGACAGGGTACACAGGCCAAGTCTCTATCTACGAGTATGTATTTCGAGGATCCCCAAAATATTAATAAGTATATTTTGCCTCAAAATGTAGCAGAAAATTAGGTATATGCGCGGCCCGTTCACTTACTCGCCGGTTTGATTTTTTATTGTGTAGTGGGCTAGCTCTTGACCTCGATCACGCCTGATGGATCAGGCGATATAAAGCGATGGATGAGGTTTATGATGAAGCGAGCGTGCCAAAAAAATGCCTTGAGGCACTGAGACTCCGGTAGGTCCTACTACCGCAATGGAAGGATTTGCAAGTCTTATAAGTCTTGTCCAGGATGCGCCAAGCGCTGGGTTTAGTTGTGTATCTAATGGAACAAATCACGCTACACGAGATGGCTCTTTCATGCATCCTAAAATCATTAGATCAAATAATAATATTAGTAAACTTTATTACGAGTAACAATGAGACTCAAATAGGTAGTGTTAGTAACAATCATAAACTTACAACTATATTAGAGAAACAATTACATCAAAACACACACAACAAAATAATCATTGCTTCAGCATTCCAGCTGAGATACTGGAGCAACGATTTACGACACAACAGTCAAGACTGTTAGCAATCATGGCCAGGATGCTGTTGGAACTGGCTCGCACCCTGCGCACCAAGGACGCACATCTTTTACGCATCAATGCATAAAAGCAATCAATACGCATTTCCGCAAACATCCTTGATACGCTACAGATACGAGGCAGTCCCATCAGCACCCTGAAAGCATTATTATACTGAACGCGAAAGGCACTGTACGATCTTTAAGTAGAATGTACCAACAGGCTACAGGTGAAAAATAAAGAACAGAAGGTTCTAAAAAGTGTTCTATTAACGTGTTTAAAGTGTTTTTTTAAATGATCATGATCAGATCAAAACGATAACAGGACTCCATGTGACCGAAGCCCTGAGGAGAGCAATAAAAACAGAGTGGCTTGGTAGCAGCTCATCAGCAAATCAGTCAAAGCCATCCAGAAACGGGCACAACCTTAAGCAATGAAGAACTTGAATAAGAAGACGAAATTAGTAACAAAATTATTGACATGGCTAAAACTCGAACGGAACCCTGAAATACAATTGACAAGCCAAGAAATAAACACACATCACATTATTCGTATCACATACCAAACTGATTCGCCGTGGGCCCGTTACTCGCATGATTTGTACCGGGATGCAGTAGACATTCATTTGCATACCAAATACTGCTTGGATAGGGGATTTCATTGGGTTAGAATTTCAATGTCTATGGATTTTGTGAGATACCTTGACTTGTGTTATTAGAGGCTGTGTTTTGAGGCGTGATGGGAATTGGATTGAGCTATGATTCTGTGCAATTTTCTTACTACTGAAACGTACCTTATATTTTTTATGGACAAGCTTCCTTATTAATTTTCAACCACGACTCCTTAAGAAAGTCAGCGGCTATCATTTGTAGATCTTTGACAGTCGTAACGAATTGTCAGAAGCCAGTAAGTCTGACACCAGTCTCGCCAAGAAGTATCGTTTTACCCAATTAATGGGTTGTGGAGGTCTGGTGGGCAGCCGCTACACGTAAAATTCTGGTACTCAGCTGAAACTGGTTTGACTGGGAGCCGACCCCAATATAGTTCGGAAAAGGCAGATGATAACCTCAAAAAAGTCAGTATCAACAGCGGTAAGCCTCAGAAATACTCTAAGGCACTAAAGCTTGACGAATACTGAGAAACGATTCAATGTCTTGGACCCTGCTATGAACTTGATCAGAAAATACACCAGAGGATTAAGAAAAAAACTTGAGAGGTGTCAAGGGACACCCGGATGGAACGAAGTTCCTTTCCAATAAAATTTATACACTACACATTCTTATTAATAAAAAGCAACTCGTCTAAAAGTTTCAGTAGCAGTCACTGAAGTGCACCTCATGTCAAGAGGCAAGATTCATTAGGATTAAAATTCACTATCGGCGACCTCGAAAACCATTAAAATGACATCCATGACGAAAAGTTATCAAAACTCGTGGGCGCCATCTTGGATTTCGATTTTGACCCGGTAATCGTTATTAGCGACCCCGAAAACCATGAAAATGACACCCATGATGAAAAGTTGTCAAATCTCATGGGCGCCATCTTGGATTTCGATTTTGACCCGGTAATCGTTATTAGCGACCCCGAAAACCATGAAAATGACACCCATGATGAAAAGTTGTCAAATCTCATGGGCGCCATTTTGGATTTCGATTTTGACCCGGTAATCGTTATTAGCGACCCCGAAAACCATGAAAATGACACCCATGATGAAAAGTTGTCAAATCTCGTGGGCGCCATCTTTGATTTCGATTTTGACCCGGTAATCGTTATTAGCGACCCTGAAAACTGAAAATGACACCCATGATGAAAAGTTGTTGTTGTTGTTGTTGTGTGTTGTGTTGTTGTTGTTGTTGTTGTTTTATTATTAACAAATATCTTGCTTTCTATAAGAGAGAGAGAGACAGACAGAGAAACATGCGACGCCGCACAGCTTACAATAGCTTACTATAGCAAAAAGTGTCGTGACAACTTTTCGTAAGATTTTTTTCCGTCTAGCCCCCTTTCACAACGCGCGATAAGGAACTTCGTTCCAAAAACCATTTTCAACTTCCCTAGGCAGGACACAGACTGAATTAGACTAATAAGCACAAAAGGAAGTTAAGATTCATCTTACTATTTCAGAAAATCAGAAAAGAATACAGAAATGTTGCCACATTGTTCATGCAATATCCACGTTTACTAAGTAGCTCACGGTACACTATTGACCTTAAGCAAACTAATTTTAGAGGTCCAATTTTAATAACATTCGCTAAAATAAACAGCAGCAATACACCTACTTAATATTACGTCATTACTCTGACATTTAACTTATTTTAAGATCTCGGCATTTACGCAATATGAGAAGCGACTAATATGCTTAAAAAAATATGCAACATTTTTACTCCAAAGAAACTCAGTTTCATAACAAAATGAGTGAGACGTCGAAAACATTTAGGCACATTTTTTATTTATTAAGAATCTTCATGTGTTCTTACATGAGGAAAACATAATTTTATTTTGTATTCATGTCTTCAAGCTACGTATAATTATGTCCCAATCTAAACGTTAAGGGCTCTGCAGCGGAATGTAACATTATGAAACAATTTTATTATTTCAAGAACGGCTGTCGTGAGGAGAAAATTGTCTTTATTTGCTTTGCAGTCGTTGCTTTTGCGTAGGTATGAAAACATTACACAATTTGCTGAGAAAACGTTTTTGAGTATTTCGTCATTTAAATAAAAACCAACTTTAAGACGTGACTTTAAAAGTCATAAATGTAATGTTATATTATAATAGCTTATAAAGTAAAATCAAACTAGCGACATCATTTTACCTTACGACATATACGCAACGAAGTTGCGGGCAACAGCTAGTCAAATATAAAGTTTATAGATTTAATAATAATCTTTACTTTGCAAAAAGGTTGTCAATATGTGCGATCTATCATCATCATCATATCAGCCGAAAGATGTCCACTGCTGGGCATAGGCCTACCCCAAACGGGGGCGGGGATTTGCCACAATCGCCACGCTTGGCAGGCGGGTTGGCGATCGCAGTGTAGCTGACAGTAGCTGTAGCAATGTACAGAGAACAGAGAATCTATACTAGACCAATATCTTAGATAGCATTGGATACAGTCTCAGTAAATAACTATGTATTTCCAGGTTGCCTGGAAGATAACCCTCACGCCCAAGTCGCAGCAATATAAGGAGACGCCTCGGGCGTCGGGGGTCGCAGGGCGATACCCGGCCACCGAAGGCGCGGGCCTGCTGACGGCGAGCGTTGGGTGGCTCGCCGTCCGATCAAAGCCAGGTGGTGCATTGTGTTCCACGCGTGCCTAAAAGAGATGTTAGCATAGTAGACGGGGCCCGTTGGGGCCAGAGCCTGCCAGGGTTGCGGATTTTGTCCGAAAGAGTCATGGCGACCCTGGGACGCAAAGGGCACTAGGAGGAGCACGGATGGGTTTAAGTCAGTAAGAATTTGCTCCTTCCTCCCGCTCCACCCAGAGCGGAAGGAGTCATGTGATGATTTCCCATCCATAAAAAAAATGTTGCCTAGAAGAGATCGCGGAATGCGATAAGGCCGCCAATTGTATTTTTAATTTTGAGGTTTTCTTTATGTATTTAGGGTACAATAAAGTATTTTTATGCGCTTGACCACTATCTCACCTGATGGTAAGCAATGATGTGGTCGAAGATGGAGCACGCTTGCCTAGAAATAACCTATACTCTTGACTTAAAGACTCCCAGGTTGTAGCTATCACGAAACATAAAATGTGGCACTCCACTCCTTAGCTGGACGCACAATGAATGTGTTCCCAAAACGTTTTTTGCGTTTGGGTGGGATGTCCACCATGTACCGGCGGTGCATCGCCGTACGTCTTGTTGTCCGATAATGGAACCGGCTTGGCGGAATCATACTGTGCAATTGCAATTTTAAGTATACATAAATAAATTTTAAAAAAAATCTTCCTCAATCCCAGTCAGAGCCATGCAGAAAGAAAGGCGTACCTACTATTTAATTGTTTTACCTAAACTCTGAGCGCTAATAACTTGGACCCTCACTCCAAAGCTTGTAACCTAAAAACTTTTCAGGAAATATAGCCTACATACACAAAAACGAGTGAACTAGATCCCATAAAGCATATCTGCGTCATAAGAACGTTGCATACGTCATTGAGGCGTGTGCTGCTTGCATGTCGAGAGTAATGCGGGACGTGCCCCGCGCGTAACTGCGACGTAGACTGAGAGATGGGCTAGTGAAAGAAATATGTCGATAAATATCGAATCGATATTTTTAGTTATCGATAAAAAATAATTTGCCTAATGCATTGCTTTATAATAATATGTTGGGGTTAGTTTTCAGCCGACCGTTTTTCGACATTTATAAAAAAGCAGATGTTGTGTAAGCCAAGATTATACTAAAAAATCATACAAAGTACCCCAAAAATGTTAAAATTAAATTCAGGAAATAACAAGTTCACTTTTTAACATAATATTATGTACTAGCTATTGCCCGCGGCTCCGCCCGCGTGGTTGTCTTTTATCGCGTAACAAAGTAGCCTATGTCCTTCTCCATATCCCAGGCTATATATCTGCCAAATTTGATGACGTTCCGTTCAGCCGATTTAGCGTGAAAGCGTAACAGACAGACAGTTACTTTAACATTTATAATATTAGTAGGCAAGTAGGGATAAAGTATCCGATTCTTTGATGGTGTTTTTTAAACAAAAAAAATGAAATTGTTCATTGACATACCCCTTCTTCCGGTTGTCAAAACGTAAACATCACAGTATTGCTGCTCCGAAATAAAACTCAAAAAAAATAAGTAAAAAGCCACTTGCATCTAATAACATCGCGTCCAAACATAGAACCAAGTGAAACTGAGTGCAGGAAGTCATTATTGTCGTGCATCTGTTGGGTTTCTCAAAAGTACGAGACGCAGAAAACCGGCGAATTATCTGAGGTCAGAATTTAAATATATGTACCTACCCACCACTGCTAAATATTGAAGCCAAGGCGGTACAGTGCAGCACCACTCAGCAGTGCAGTGCAAAAATACTCAGGGGTGCAGTGCAGCGACACTCAGCAGTTCAGTACAGCAATACTCAGTGGTGCAGTACAGCAAAACTCAGTAGTGCGGTGCAATACAACACCGTGCCACGCTTACCTCCTACGCGCGTGAACGCCTGGTACTTGACATCGCTACGAGCAACGTGACTCACTGCGCTCGCCCCACAGAGGTAAGACCTCTAATGATAGTACTAGCATTCGCCCGACTCCATCTGAGGTCCTAGTCTTGAACTATCTCTCGATTGGGTACTGTCACCACCCTGACCGCGCCTACCTGCGTGCGAAACCAAGCCCTCGTGAGTCATCCGTCTTAGCCACACTTCTGGCGCTAGCGCAGACGGACATCCACCACTGCTCCTTTATACTACTGTGCTCCTAGTACTATGGACTCGCAACTAAACAAGTCTGCGTCAGATACGGATGTTAATCTGGTGGGTAGTGAAAATATAACACCGACTAATTATGTATTTAGAAGAATGAAGAGAAGCAGAGTGGATATGGATGACAGTCTTACTGAGCAATTAAATGAATTTAAAGAGGAAATGAGGAAGATGATGACACTTTTTACATCTAACCACGGCAGTGAAATGATGAAAATCACTTCAACTCTAAAGGAAATTCAACAATCTAACTGTAACATAGAAAACTCGATCGCATTTCTTACCGCACAAAATGAGGAATATAAACAGAAAATTATTCAGTTGGAGAACCAAGCCAGAGAAGATAAAAAAACTATAGCTATTTTAGAGAATAAAATAGAGGAGATGCAGATTGGAAGTAGGAAAACTAACTTTGTTATAAAAAACGTTCCGAAAATAAATAATGAAACAAAAGAAGATCTCATAGCAATGACTTTATTTTTATCACAAGCGATTGGCTGTAATGTCAACAGATATGATATTAAGGACATTTACAGAGTGCGTGGTAGAAACAAGGAACAGCAAAGATCCCCTATAGTTGTGGAAACGGGCTCCACCCTTCTGAAAGCTGAAATAATGAAAACAGCTAAGGCTTTTAAAATAAAACAGAAAACTCAACTATGCTGCAAACATCTTTTTTTTTTTTTTTTTTTTTTTTTTATTGGATGGGAAATCATCAAATGACCCCTCCCGCTCTGGGTGGAGCGGCAGGGAGTGTCAGACTTCTACTGACTAAAACCCACCCATGCTCCTCTTAGTGCCTTTACGTTCCAGGGCCACGGTAACTCTTTCGAACAAATCCGCAACCCTGGTAGGCTCTGGCCTTAACGGGCCCCGACCCATGCTGACGACTGCTGGCTTGGCGCGCGTAGAACACAGCGCGCCGTCAACCCGGGCCTGTTCTGATCGGACGGCGAGCTACCCATTGCTCGCCGTCCACAGGCATCAGTCACTGCGCCATGCTCAGGAGCATCAGTTCCTGGGCGGCGCAGTGGCTGACGTTCAACAGGAGGGGGTGAAATGGGGCCATTACTGGCACTCCATTTCAGCCCCCTCCGGAGCCCGTTGTAGGGGCTCTACTGCGGCTGTTGCAGTAGCAGCAGCCGCAGTGGAACCGGCTTTGGCGGCGGAGGAAGCGGCGGCGGTGGCGGCGGTCGCGGCAGAGACGGCGGTGGCGGAGGGCTTTCTCCGGTTTCCGGCTTTGGCGGGTGGGGCGCAGGCCCTACCCCCAGCCCAGTGGTCGGCCGGCTTGCCAGCTGCCGCACAGACTGCGCAGTGCGGCGCGGCGTCGCAGGAGCCGGCCCTGTGACCGGGCTGACCGCAGCGGAAACATAGACCGCTGCGGTCCACCTCCGAGGTGCATTGTGCTCCTACATGGTGGCCCACCTGGCACCGGAAGCACCTCAGAGGTCGGGGTTCCAGCAGTTTGACCTGCGCGGAAACCCAACCCACCAAAAACCTACGGCCCTCCGAGATGGACTTGGCCGCCGACACGGGACAGCTCACCACGATGGTGCGCATGCCCGTGTTGTCAGGACGTAGGGTGCCCGCCTTCACCTCCTCTGCTGAGCACCCCCCCGTCCTAACGACGGCGGCCACCACCTCCGCCTCCGTGACGGAGTCGTCCAGGCCCAAGATGCGCATGTCGATGCGCTTGGTGGGCCTGGACACTCGGGCATCGTCCGCGCTTAGGGACGCCCTGAGCCTTTCGGCTAGAGCGTCCGCGGTTGGGCCGCTGGCTGCCCCGGGGATCTCCAGCATCCGGGCCCCAGTCATGGTGACCCGGAGCCGAAGGCCCCCCACGATGCCCAGCTCACCAAGGTTCACTGCCTCCTTCGCCTTGGTGAGCACATCCGCGTACGTCACGCCCCTCTTCGCCGCGTCCGGCTGCAGCGTCAGCACTACAGCCGCGGTTTTCGGGGGGCGCAGCGCAGCCGCGACGCTTCGCGCCTTCTGCCGCCGCTTCCTCTCCCGCCTCTTGGCCGCCCTGGCTGCCTTTCCCGCCTTCTTCTTCTCCCCGGCAACTTGCCATTCGGCTTGAGCCGGGGGAGGAGCTGAAGGCGAGGAAGCCGGGGGGAGCTGCTGCTCAGACGGCGCAGGAGCCTTCGCCGTCCGCGCAGCAACCCCACCCTTTCTCTTCCTTCCCGGGGCCGGGTCCGGTTTTCCCGGCACCGGCTTCGCGGGTGCCGGCCCGGACCCTTTGTCCTGGCCGGACGACCCCGGTGTGGCAGTCACGGCGGCCGCGTACGACGCCGCCTTCCGGCCTGGAGCCTTCCCACTCGCCGCTAACGGGGGGCGCAGAACGATGCCCTCCAGGACGGAAAACCGCGCCTGGAAGGCTGCCATCTCCTGCCGCACGAGGTCCAGCACCTGGCTCTCCTGCGGCACGGGCTGGCTGTCCTTCTTGCGCCCCCCTTGCGGCGCCCCTTGTGGGCCGGCTCCCCGGAGCCTGGCCAGGTCTGCGCGGAGCCCCTCGTTCTCCTTTCGGAGACGCTCCGTGGCGGCAGCCAAGCGGGCGACCTCCGCCCGCAGCTCGGACATCTCGTCCGGCGGAGGCCCACCTTTGGTAACCTCCGCTGCCGCCAGAATGGAGGCCATCGCCTCGCTTATGGCCTTGTTCTTAGAGGAAAGCTTCCTCTTCAAGGCCACATCGCGAAGCGCGGCCTCCACCACCTCCGCAAACCCGGCCCTCCGAACCCGCTCCTGTCCGGAGTCATTCGGCTCACCGCCGGAGGACTCCGAACCAGGAGCGCCGCGGCCGCCATCTCCGGGGGGTCCGCCAGCATTGGCTCTCTGGCCAGCCTCCTTGGAGGCAGGGACTCTGCCCTTGCCTCCGTCTCGGCCCTTACCCCGCCTACTGGTGGGGATCTTTCGGGCCGAGACCACCTCCTCGCTGCAGGACGACCCCCGGTCGTCCTCCGGTCTGGGCCGCTTCCGGAAGGACCTGGGGTCCTCTGCTGCAGTCCCTGCCCCCTCGGGTCCCGAGCCCGCCGAGCTGAAGGTCGCCAGGTCGTCAGAGTCCAACTCGGACTCCGACTCTACACCCACGCGACGCTCAAGCGAGCCCTCCTCCCAGAACAGCGCGCCTCTGCCCGCGCTATGCCCGGCCGACTCTTCGTCGGGTGGGCTAAAATTATACCCGATCAGTTCCTGAAAGGACGGTTTGGATCGGGGGCCTCCTCGGCCACTGTTGCACTTGGCAAGCGGAGAGTGGATAACACTGTTGCCCCCCCCAGAATACGAGGGGCTTGACGCGCAAGGCGTGGCGGATTCCCGGACTGCTGTGCAGTCCGAACCGCCCTGGGGTACGTATTCTCTTTCAGTGCTATCCATTTTTTCCTTTTAAAGGGTGCGGTCCCTCTCTCCCCTCCTCTCTCCCTCTCTCACTGCTTGCTCGCTGCCCTCACAGTCACGTCTGATGATCAGACGCGTACCAGAGAGCAGCGAGCAAGCCAATGAGACGCACACCGTCCGAGGACCCGAACACTGCTCAAGTCTCCGAACGGTGTGCCCCTCTTGTGTCTCTCTTGGTCTGGTCTCTCACTTGGGACCTTCCGGCATGAGTGGCTCTACCGGCAAAGCCCCCAAGATCATTGAGACACGCAAGCCCCACCACGACGGCAACGTGGAGACACGGTTGGTGGGGTGCTGCAAACATCTTGGCTTTAAAACGGAAGAAGATGACCCCATATTCTTATCAGAGCACCTGACTACCAAGGGCTCCCGTCTGCACTTCTTGGCACGAGATTTAGTTAAATCTGGATCCTATAAGTACTGTTGGACGTCATATGGCAACGTGTATGTAAAAAAGGAGGAACAAGCACCAACCATCATTATTAAAAGCGAGGAGCAAGTCCACAAACTAATACTAGCTAAATGACTATCCGTAAGTTATAGCTATTATTACTATGTTTTTCATGTACTACATAATGTAAGCGCACTAGTATTATCCTGTATTGTTAAAATGCATAACTGTTCATTTTATATAAGATGCCTGTATTTTTATATTTTTATAGTTGCTGTAGTAATTGATCTACTTAAAAATATGATTGATATATTATTGTCTAACATTTTTATATCTCACTCTCACACATACAATTTATACATACAAACATATACTCCCAATATACATCCATACGACACACTATCAACTTTCGCACAATGCTACACTACATACGCAAATCACGTACACTTCTGTAATCTATATACCTTATTGTACACCAAATATATAAAAAAAAACAAAGGCACAATATGTCTCACAGATCATAATATTTGCTTGTAATCCTAAGTATTGCATGGTTAATAACATTGGACGCATGCGCCCTGAAATAACGTTGTACTTTAGCATGCCCTTAACATGAGTGATTCATTACAAAATATTACTGAGATAGACGAAATAGAGATTGCACGAGCTATTGAATGTGGCTGCGAAGAGCTCAATAAACACATTTATGTAAACAAAAATGACCTAACCATTTTATCTCAAAACATAAGAAGCATATATTGTAACTTCGATGATTTCTTGTTGACATTATCTATAATTAAATGTGAAGTGGATATCATTATTTTAACAGAGAGCAGGTTGAGTGCAAATAAACCTATTCCACAATTAAGTAACTACCAGTCGTTTATGACTACACGGCAGCTGAACCAAAATGATGGAGTCGTAGTTTATGTTAAAAGTACACTAAAACCCCGAGTTAAGGAAATACCACTATCACAAGCCTCTTGCCTACAGCTGGACGTATTAAATAACACTATCCTATGTATCTATCGATCTCCATCAAACACAAATACTGACAGTTTCATAGATTCACTCAGTACTCATTTAGACTCTATAACATCACAAAAAAGTATTGTCATCGCGGGTGACATAAATATTAATATTATAACGAAGCCAACCGAGCAGACTCATGAACAAAAAAATAGAACAAACTACCTCAATATGCTATCTCTTCACGGTATCCTACCTGGGCATTTGTTACCGACTAGAGATAAAACCTGTCTAGATCACTTCATGTTAAAAATAAATAAGAAAAAGTTTTCCGCTACCATTGCTATCCTACACTCCACCATCACAGATCATTTCACAACGTTTCTTGTATTGTCTAAGCAAAAACATAAAAATGCTGTACCTAAAACTACTACTTCACTTAACTATGAACAGGCTCTAACACATTTACAAGAAAAGAACATAAGCGATTTGCTTTTTTGTAATGATCCGGATTATTTATGTAAACTTCTATTGCAATCTCTTACCGATACTATTAACTCTAACACTATTACAATCAATATTCCTAGCAGCAAACGCATTATCAAACCGTGGATCACTAAAGGAATCTTGCGCTGCATACAGAATCGGAATAAACTTCAAAGGAAGCTTCGTCTTGACCCAGATAACTTAATACTAAAGATAACTTACACACGATATAGGAATTATTGCAACAATTTAATAAAAAGGTTAAAAAGAAAATACGAGAAAGAGTTACTTTCAAATTCAATAAAAAATTCAAAGCAACTTTGGAAAAATATCAAATCTATAACATACACTAATAAAACAGATAATCAAAATACAGAATTGCTAAACATAAAGTCATCCCCCTCTGAATCTTTAAATTTCATAAATAGTTATTTTGCTAATATAGGCTGTGAGTTAGCTCAGCAAATTCAACCTAGTAGTATGAATTGCCCTACTCCACTCAGTGATGCACCCACGCAAGCTAATTCTTTTGTGCTTCTCGAAACCGACTGTGATGAGGTATATAGAACTCTAATGAGTCTTAGGTCTAACAGCGCTTCGGGTTGGGATAACATATCCACAAAGTTTTTAAAACACAACAGCATGGTAGTGGTCCCCATTATTACACACCTTGCAAATCTGTGCTTTACGAAAGGAATTTTCCCGGTCCCTTTAAAAGAAGCCATAATCACGCCAGTGCACAAGGGTGGAGATAGAGACGATATCAGTAATTATAGACCAATTTCGGTTTTAACTACCTTATCAAAAATTATTGAAAAACTAATAAATACTAGACTACTAAATTATTTGAGTAAATTTAATATATTATCCGATTCACAATACGGCTTTAGAAGAAATATGTCTACGGAAGATGCTGTTAGTGCTCTATCCTCTCTTATAACTAAATATCTAGACAAAGGAGAAAAAAGTCTCACTGTCTTCTTAGATCTTAAAAAGGCGTTTGATACCGTCTCTACCTCTATCCTTGCAAACAAACTGGAAAAGATTGGCGTTCGGGGAGTAGCTCTTGACCTTTCCTCAGGGAAGTGTATTGGGACCAACCCTCTTTTTAATATATATAAACGACCTCTGTAGTATGAAAATACCTAATGCCCAAGTTTTTTCCTACGCCGATGATACAGCCGTTGTCTTTCATGGGAGCTCTTGGCACGATGTTAAGCATCATGCTGAGGCAGGTATTTCTCGTGTCGCTGATTGGCTAAAATCCAACCTCCTAACGCTAAATACCTCCAAAACAAATTTCATATGTTTTAGCATTTCTAAGCGTAATGAACCAACTGATGAATTTGGTATTGTTATACATACATGCAAGGGTAAATACGGCAATAACTGTAACTGCCCAAATATTCGCAAAGTAACCGAAGTTAAGTATTTGGGTGTGGTGGTGGATAATAGGCTATCCTGGTACCCTCACGTAGAGCAAGTTACCGCCAGAATCAGAAGGTTGAGTTGGTTGTTCAAAACCCTAAGATATGTTGCTCCAGTGGTAAAATCGAACAACAAAAGTCCGTCTAAAAATTTACTCACACAAATATACCTTGCACTGGTACAATCGGTGCTCGGATATTGTATACCGGTCTGGGGAGGAACAGCAAAGACCAAATTGATCCAACTTGAACGAGCACAACGCGCACTTCTAAAGATAATGCATTTTAAAAAGCTTAGATTTCCTACTGTGGACCTTTATCAGATCAGTGATGTACTCTCTGTCAGAAAGCTATATATAGTTCAGACAATATTAAAAAAGCACAAGTCTTTGCCCCTTAATGTGGATATTACCCCGAAAAGAAGGAAGTTTAGCATAGCGGAAATACCATCTACTAAGACCAAATTTGGATGTAAACAATATAATAAACTTTCAGCACAATTGTATAATAAAATAAATAAAAAGATATATATACACACAAAAAAACTATATGATTGTAAAGAAACATTAGTTAAGTGGATAAAACCACTTACGTATGAAGATACAGAAGCATTGTTATAACACGGAATTATTCACATTTACACACACACACACACACCATCACACACACACACACACGCACACTCACAAACCTTTACTATCTCTTTAAACAGAATTCTTGTTTTTGTTAGACTAGTATTCTAAACCTAATTTTAAGATTCTAGAAATATTGTGTTAATTATCAAGCTGTACAAAATAGGGAGGGGCGGAGTCTTCTACTACAGACATTATTTGTCTAAAAGAAGATTCCGAACACAAAAATTGTAAACCAATTATTTGACACAATAAATTTTTATTATTATTTTATTATTTATTACATACGCTCAAAAAAAAAATATAAAATCCCGTACTTAAATCGAAACATGCTCGAAAAAAGGGTGTTTTGATAAAAAAAATATCAAGATTTAAAATACTGACTACGAGTTCATTGATTTTATAAAAAAAAACATCGATATTTTGATTTATTTTGACCATGCCTACGCAGACTGCTCAGTGCTCATTGTCGAATAGCTGCACACACGTACCGCCATTGTCACAGCATGTGGATTGCGTGTCACGACGGGAACATTGCTAAAGGGACTTTGATGATGGATTTGTTTTCAAAATCTGACAACAAAATCATTATACTCAACATCATCATCAACAACTTTTACAATGGGACCTACACCAAAATCGTGAATGAAAAATCAGCTGTTCAGAACATTTCAATGATGCATATTATGCAAAAATAAATGTATGGCAGTGGATCTCATAGTTATAGTTGTTTCTGTTGAATTATAAATGATTTTATCTACACTCACAACGTAATGTTCCAAATATGAGTTCAAAAACGAATGCATGAACACGTACTTTTGTTTCGTGAAAGGTAAAATTTAAAAAAAAAGACCATTACAGTTCAACATTTTCCTTCGATTTTTAAACAACTGCATCATAAAATAACTTTTTTATAGCACACTTTTTCTTTTTAATTTTTGGCGCGGGCTCATTGACTTAAGTCAATGAGCCAGCTTTTATCTTTGTCTATGGATGCGCGCGCTGCGCTGTCATTCGAATACGCAATGAAAATATCCCCCATATAGGAATAAACTATTTTTCCACTTATTTCATTTCAACTGTATGAGTGAAGATAAAATAGAGTATGCAATGGCATATAATTAGGTATTAAAACACTCGTGTGATGCTATTATCATACTCGGCTACGCCTCGTGTGATAAACCTACACTCGTGTTTTAATAACCTCTTTTATATTGTCGTTGCATAAACTACTATTATTTTGAAAATAGGTTAAACGTAACACTTTTATACGTCAATCTTTGTTGATCATTTAACTACCCTGAGATGAGACGCACAGGACCGGTTGTTGTGGCGACGCTTGGGGGAGGCCTATGTCCAGCAGTGGACGTCTTTCGGCTGATATGATGATGAGATGAAACACTGAAACTAAATCAAAGGTCAAACTCTCCATACAATTCGTACTGTTTTTAAATCATAATGAGAACCATGTAGTTTAACATTGGAGGTGGTATTTTGAGGAAAGTATCTCACAGATTTGAGAAGACCTGTCCAGACAGTGCAAGCATTTATCGGTTATTGTATAGCTCAAACTTGAAACAGGAGCTCAACGATGATGAGTATCATGATTTTGTGCTCTGTCAGTTTCGATTGAGAAACAAGTCAAGAACTGTTTATACAATAAAAATAAAATAACACATGCGGTACTGCTTTCCAAATAAAGTACAATAGCTTCATCTTTTTGACCGACTGACCTTAACAATTCAAAAGTGCCTGTAAATGGTCTAATTGAAATAAATGCTTTGAATTTTGAATTTTCAAATCATTCTCATCTCAAACTATCTTTCACTACAAAAATAAACAAAAATCCAGACCAAAAAGCAACCAACCAACGCGACGGCCTATTTACACACACCAAGCGATACCATTGTGAAAGTTGTACGGATCTCCACAATCGTGAAGTTTCAACAAAAGAGAACAAGGAGAACAGGCGAAGGACAGAATAAACTTGTCCGTTCAACTAAAAGCGCGAATCCTTCTAAAAGTTGTGCATTATCATAATGTCGGGGGATGTTAACTACAGGGTGGGTTGCGTTGCTTGGCTGGTTTTTAACTGTGGTTGGTTGTTTTGTGTCAGATTTGAAAGCTAGAGTAGCGTTTGTCTTTATTGTACATTTTAAAGTTATACAACTGTACACGAAATCTTCTGCATCTACTTTGACCAGTACGGATTGTATGAACTTTTTACGAGACTGACTACTGAGTTTATTTCGGTTTTTATTTTCTGGGTAGTCAGTTTGGAAACGTCGACCTCATCTGGCTCAAACTGAACTAAAAAAATACGTGTAAATTTTTTTATTTTAACTTATTCACGACAAAAATATAATTTTATCTTCCATAACTTATTATTCAAGAAATTGATATTAAATTAAGAACTTCCCCAATTCGATTTCTATTTTTTTTTTTTTTATTATTATTGATAGGCACGCGCTTGACCACTATCTCACCTGATGGTAAGCGACGATGTGGTCGAAGATGGAGCACGCTTGCCTAGAAGTAACCTATTCACTCTTGACTTAAAGACTCCCAGATTGTAGCTATCAGGAAACAGACTCCGGCAGGGAATTCCACTCCTTAGCGGTACGCACAATGAATGTATTCCCAAAAAACATAAATATGATTTTCAATTTGGAAATAATTATCTGGCCGTGTATTGGCTGGTTTTACAGGCTATCACGATGGCGGTGATTTGCCAACAAAGTTATTTTTTTGCAATATTTTTCGCAGTGAATTTAATCGGCATACCGTTTGGGATTGTGTGCTTTCTAGCTTCTGACGTTTCATAAATTACCATGTAGGTTTATTTGAAACAAAATATTTTGAATTTAACTTTGGTTTAAGGTTTCTTGCAAGGGCAAAGGCCTTGTCCAAGCTGCACACTCATGAAACGAATTGTGATAAAACTGGGACCAACAACCATCGTCGTTTTTTTTTGATATTTTGTTCGACGATAGAACATAAAATTAACGACAATTTTGTTTAAAATTACTACGCTTTTCACTTCATATATTGAAGTTTATAATTTGATAGCTCAATCGGCAGAATCTCTTTTCAAATGTAAGTCCTAATGTAGAAAAAACAGGCTATTACAATATCACTGTGTTGACGATCTCAATTGTAATTAGTTTCACTTTCAAGTCACCCTGTATCATAACCGGAAGCCTACTGACCTTTGTCAGATTCTTGATGACGTAATGAGCTGTATTGTTCTAAAATTGTTTAAAACTTATTATTTTGTATAAGACCTCTTTACAGAGATGTTGTTTAAAAGTTCTATAGGCTTAAGATCAAGCATTATATACACTATATATATACATATTATGATGCATTATATTTTATCTGAGTTCGCATCACTGCTATTTGTTAAAATAAAAACTGCGTCCGTTGCGTTACAACCTCAGGTTCAGTTGAAAACCAGCGTCAGACACTAGTTGTCTGGCATTCATGCTGAACTGGACCTATTTTGGAGCAGCCGTGAGGCGCACAAAATTGTACTGTTTTTTTTAGTTATTATTATTTTTTGTTTTTGCTTCTTTCTATTTTTATTTGTGTGTCGTTATTGTTTGTGTGTGCCCTGCGTTTGTGACAAAATAAATGCTTTTTCTTTCTTTCTTTCTTTCATTATTTGCTTTGTATTCCTAAAAATAGAGAATGAAACGATGTAGCTTCGCCTACGTGAAAGTCGGAAATTTTCCCATGTAAAACTAGTAATTATATATAAAAAGTTCCTTTGTCCTTATAAAGGCCTTAGTCTACCTACGGTAGGCCTATGTCCAGCAGTGGACGTCTTTCAGCTGATAATGATGATGATGATGATGATGATGAAGCAAAGAAACAAATAGGATTGTTTCACACGTACCACATCCACACCTCACCGTTGCAACAAAAGGTGTTCCAGCTGTGTTGTAAACACGAAATCTATCTGACGAACTAATTAGATTTTTTCAGTAAAATATATTGCAATAAATAGATTTTATTTTGTATTATGTGTGTCTATAAATGTAGGTAAATCCTCTGCCTCTTACCACACGCTACTATCTGAACACTTCTGCTTAACCTTTCGGGTAATACAGTCGTGATGATGTACATCCCACTAGAAAAAAACAAACATCGTAAGATTGTAAAAAATCGCGTGAAATTGTAAACTATTTTTTTTTCAATAACACACGGAAATATTGGAAACTATGGATGGGATTTATTGTATTTAAAATGTATTTTTCATAATATTACATATCGAGAAATTATAATTTAATAAAGATTTATAACAATCCTACGGAAGCAATTTTTCGGTGACATAATATATTATATTTTATATTAAAAAATTACTATCTTTGAACTGGCTCTTTGAGTTTTCCACACAATGGGACGAAATATAATTATGTTCTAAGAATAGTATTATGATTCTGTTTGAAACCGTTTTTCCGTAAGTGACTATAATTTACTATCACGACGACTCTATTTTCTTCGAAGAAGACACAGAGGTGTAAAGTACATATGATAATTTTGTGAATTATGTTTAATTACCATGTTTTTAATCAGAATTTTGTCAATTTTCATCAAGTAGACAACCTCATAATCTCAGGTTCAGTTGAAAACCAACGTCAGACACTAAAATAAGACACTAGTTAGCATAAATTCGTAATATGCTGAACTAGAGCTACCTATTTGGCGCAGCCACGAGGCACATTCTCTTTGGCGTTTTAAAAACAGAAGGTATATACAGTTTTTATTTTTCTACCATTTTCTTTTGTTTTTATTGTCCTTTAGAACGTGTTGTGTGCTAAATAGGTATTTTCTTAATGTCTTTTTAATTTTTCAACACGGCAGAAATTACTAAATTCGAGCCGTAACTAAAAGATTTAATAGAAATTCCACTTACGCTTTGCCCGACTGAATAGCCAACAAAGGCCATTAATTTACGAACAAACTGTAAAAATTCGAAAACTATACAACTTTCAAACGACTAAAATAATTCTAGGTTCTGACCACAAAAACAAACTTATACTAGCGACCCTCAGGCGATATAATATTTATTAATATCGAACATATTCGAGACGACGTAGTATACAATTTTGAGGGGACCTTATTGCAAGAAACTACACATCAAATAATCGTAAAATGAAATCAGACGGAATACATAACTTTTGATCAGATATTTTTACGACGATATTTTAGTATTATGGTATAGTTTTGTACTACGCGTGTACTCGGTATAAGTACACTCTTTTGCAAAAAAAACGGGCACCTAAGGAAATTTACGTTCTAAGGTCGATTTTAGTTAATTAAATGAAATTTATTTCTTTGACGTAGTCTGTATACTTATAATCGTGTAAATTTCGCTATATGGCGCTGATATGTAAACATTACATTGTGTTGTGCTCCCGGTCAATTTTTTACGAAAAATAGTATTAATAGTCGTTGGACCATATAAAGTGGATGGCAGTGAATCCGGACACACAAACTCGCTGTGACAGTGTTATCAACAGTTTTAGTGCCCATTATAAACAAAAAACGTGAATTTTAAAAATATCAGACTGATGTCTACAAATATCATTTTTTTTTTTAGGATAAAAACAATAATAACATGCTGATCTGTTCGCATATACTATATTAAAGTGCAAAAGTGATAAAAGACCTTGATAAACTATCAAAATTTTGAATTTTAAAAGACTTTCGTAATGTTATTCATCTTGAGATCCGTTTTTTATTTGAATTACTAAGTTATTGATGTGATTACAACACCATCTATCGCAAATTCGTAATCCGGCGGTGCAGTGCAGCAGCGTCCTGCGGTGGAGTGCAATAACATAGTAGCGTCGAGCAGTGCAGTGCAGCGGCGTCCTGCGGTGGAGTGCAGGAACATAGTAGCATCGAGCGGTGCAGTGCAGCAGCCTCCGCCGGTGCAGAGCAGAAACATCCTGCAGTGCAGTGCAGTGGCATCAATTAGCGCTGCACTGTACGACGCTGCACGTAAGGGCTTGAACCTGCGACGCGGCAACGGGAGGAGCGGTGGTAGCCAACGCGCCACCAAGCAAGTACCAGCGTCATTCAAATTGCTATCCGCTACGTGCGGTTGACGTCGCCGCTGCGTTGCTACGGTTGCTACGAGCTACGACAAATTCACTTGCAGGTTGCCGCAGTGAGACACGTTTACTACGTACAACTGTTACTATTACTAGATTACTGGATTGTTGTTCGTCTTTTGGTCTGAAATAAAGAATATGGCTGCTGTACAGCGCACCCCTCCGAAAACTCCAAACTCTCAGACCACTAACTTGAGCCAGAAGCAAACTAAATCTGAACCAGACATTAATTCCGCAATAACAAGGAGTGAGTACGTAAACACCAGTAGAAATAAACGTCTCCGTCATAACACACCATCGCACAATTCGGCACAAGGTGTCGCTGTTCTAAGCTCACAGGAGCTCCAAGACCAGCTCGAAGAATGGAAAGACGAACAGAATACCACTATTGCGAAAATGTTAGCGGATCAGACCGCAGTAATATCCAAATTAGCAACTGACATTGCGGAAATTAAAACTCAAAATACTTTGATACAAGTGTCAAATGCGGAGGTATGCAAATCGAATGAAGAGATTATGAAGTCAATGTCGTTCATAAATTCACAATTTGAAGAACTGAAAAGAGAGGTAGAAGAACTAAGAAAAGAGCGACAGGAACAAAAATTGTATATTGAAAATTTGGAGAGAAAAATACAGGATCTGCAATATAAGTCGAGGTCATCCGGAATTGAGATACGGAACATTCCACAGTCAGACACAGAAACTTGTGACAGTCTCACTAGAACAGTGTGCAGTATAGGCGGAACTGTTGGTGTACAGATAGCGGAGTCCGACCTGCGGGATATCTATCGTTTACCCGGAAAGGCCCCCACCACCTCCACCTCCTCTCGACCGATTATTGCGGAATTTTCTTCGGTGCAGAAAAAACTGACACTGATATCTGCCGTTCGATCGTACAACAAAGACAAAGGCAAGAGCGATAAAATTAATACTGCACTCATCGGTATCCCAGGAACATCTCAACCAGTCTACATTGCGGAACAGCTGCCTACAAATACCAAGAAACTCTTTTACCTAACGCGTGAATTTGCAAAAAACAACCATTATAAATTTTGCTGGATTTCCAATGGCAATATCTTCCTACGGAAAAAAGAGGGAGAGAAGCAAATATTAATACACTCAGAGAAATGTCTCCAGGTTGCTATAAATACTAATATGTGACTAGTAAGTTTTATGAGTAACTATGTTAATACTATTCTTAAATATTATTGTAATCTCCTTTGCCACACACACACACGCACACTCTCACATATAGAATTGTACATACAAAAATATCACATTACACACACAGTACACACCCTAAACATCTATCAAAAAAACAAACAGAATTCTCCACTACTTATACATATATATACACGCCATACTATTAACACACCAAACATTCTTCTCTCCCAAAACACATTACATAAATATACCGCTCGAAAATTTACTAATATATTTGTTGCAATGCATAAATGCTCATCAAAATTCATAAAACAGTTCCCCAGTACTCACCTGTTCCTCAACATTTTATTATCAATGTATTCAACTGTCGTTATCGTGACCATAATTGTTAGAAGTAACCGCTTAGTTTTTCAAATAACACTTGGACAATATTTTTGGTGTACACACGTATTTAAAAATGTCTAACATTGTTGAATTAAACGAGGAACTGGAGTCAATAAAAAAGGCTAAATCTTTTACCTGCTCTCCGGAACAATGTAGTATATACCTTCCTAGTCATAACAAGGCAATACAAATATTACATTTAAATATAAGAAGTGTAAATAAACACTTTGATGAACTAACGGTACTCTTGACATCGGTTAAGATCAAATGCCATATTATAGTCTTAACAGAGTGTTGGCTGAGTAAGGTAAGCAAAATCCCCATTTTAGATGGTTATACATCACACTATACTAAAAATACCAGCAATCAAAACGATGGTATAATCATATACACAGATGACACCTTAAACTGCAACATAACCGAGCCAGTCTTTATGGATGCTAACTGCCTTGTCTGCTATCTAGATCAAAAACTGGCAGTTATTTCCATCTACCGTTCGCCATCTTACAGGAACAGGCAACATTTTGATAACTTTTTAGACAGCCTTAACAAAGTATATAACACTGTATCGGGGTATAGCAATGTTGCCCTCATAGGTGACGTTAACATAGACATTAAAACGGACACGCTGGACGCGCGTTGTAGTGACTACCTTGTGGCTAATGCGATACATGGACTAGTACCAACCCATACTTTACCAACCAGAATAAACAATTGCCTAGACCATATTATGCTCAAGTCCACGCTACCTGCCTCATCTTTAGTCATTGAAACGTGTATTACAGATCACTCGCCAGTAATGCTTTCTCTAGAACACGTAGGTACAAAACTTAAACCAAACAACGTAGTTACTAAAATAGACTACCAAGCGATCAAAAATGAGTTAGAAAATATGAATTTTACGGAAATCCTACAATCACAAGACCCGAATGAAAGTACCAATATGTTCATAGCTCTTTTGATGTCTGTTATAGATAAATTTACACAGCTTATCAAAGTCCCTAGAAGGCAAAGAAATATAAAACCCTGGATTACTCCTGGACTCCTGCGATGCATTGCACACCGAGATAAACTGCACAAAAAGCTATCAAAGACGCCTAATAATCTAATCCTAAAGCTAACTTATTCGCGGTATCGTAACTATTGTAATCGCCTTCTGCGTAGACTAAAGAGCGACTACGAAAAAAAACAAATTGAGATAGCGGGCCGTAATCCTAAAGCCCTGTGGACTGCAATCAAAGACATAACTCATACCAAAAAAACCAAAACTTCGCCTTCGGAACTGCTGAACATTCAAAACGATCCCAATCTAGCCGTTAACCATGTGTGCTCATTTTTTACAAATGTTGGTCGTAACTTAGCCGATAAAGTCATCTCTGAAAATCAGCATAGACAACCCGAACCATCTCAGGATACATCTTCTTCGCCTGTTAATTCGTTTGTTCTCATGGAGACAGATGACACTGAGATTGAATCCTTAATACTGGGGTTGCGTAGTAATTGTGCAACAGGTTGGGACAAAATCTCTTCAAATCTGTTGAAACAGTGTAGACACACTCTGATAGCCCCCATAACACACATATTTAACTTATCTATAAACAAGGGTGTCTTTCCTCAAGCACTTAAGAAAGCTCTGATACACCCAATACATAAGGGAGGGGACAGAGACTGTGTCAACAATTATAGGCCAATATCGGTGTTGTCTGCACTGTCTAAGATACTGGAAAAAATTCTAAACATCAGACTAAACGGTTTTTTAGACAGTTGCAACATTATTGCGGATAACCAGTATGGCTTCCGTAAAGGTATATCCACTGAGGATGCCGTATTGGACTTGACGCAATTCATTGCCAGACAACTGGATAATAAAAGGAAATGTATTGGCATCTTTCTAGATATGGCAAAAGCCTTTGACACGGTATCTGTCCCCATCCTGCTAACCAAACTTGAGTCCATGGGTATTAGGGGGAAACCTCTTCAGATGTTCAGGGACTATTTGACTAATAGGACTCAACAAGTACAAATAGGTTCCTATCTTAGCAATGAACAAATAGTTGATTTTGGCGTGCCACAAGGCAGTGTTTTAGGCCCAACGCTTTTTAAAATTTACATCAATGAGCTCTGCAAAATGTCCACACCAAATGCAAAAATCTATACGTATGCAGATGATACTGCCATTGTGGTGCATGGTTCTAGTTGGGCTCTCGTAAAGCAAATGGCAGAAGACTGCTTTAGGAAAATAATGCGCTGGCTTAACTCTAACCTACTGTCTCTCAACCTAGACAAAACTAATTATGTATCCTTTAAAATAAGAAATAACAACAAACCTCCTCAAGGGTTCAATATAATTGCACACTCTTGCTTAGGTAAGTCACAGGATTGTCATTGTAATTCTATTACATCTGCCAGTGTTGTCAGATATTTAGGCGTTCAAATCGATGAGTACCTGAGATGGGATACACAACTCAAAAAAGTAGCGGCAAGGTTGAGATCCATGATCTATTTGTTTAAAACTCTTAGAAAATCAACCTCCCAAGAGCTCCTTTTAAAAGTATACATTGCTTTGTGTCAATCCGTCATAAATTATTGTATTCCTGTGTGGGGAGGAGCCACAAAGATGAAGTTTCTGGTCCTGGAGCGAGCCCAAAGAGCTGTTCTGAAGGTTATAAAAAGGAAGCCATTTAGATACCCAACTAGACAGTTGTATTCCGAATGTCATGTTTTAACTATCCGACAGCTTTTTGTGCTCGCATCAGTTCTAAGAAGACACAGATCAGCTATCGCACCTCCTGTTACTGGTAGGCGTAGAAATCCAGCACCTTGTCCAAATGTTCCACACAACACACAGTTCGCAAGACGGCAACACTATGTACTCAGCTCTTTTTTATATAATAGACTTAATGAAAAAACAAATATAATAAGTCTTAGCAGTTACGAAGCAAAGAATAAGTCAAAAATGTACTTACTACAGCTAGACTACGAAGATACCGAAAACCTAGTGACACCTAAGGTATAATCCTATCTTACACAGTAACACATAACACTCTCCTTACTCACTACACCACACACACTCACAAACACACCATAACACCTCCACATACTCACTCTGACATTACTCACTCATTTACAGACATATTAACACACATCCACACCTTATCAGTAAGCTCACCAATAAACTCACGCACTTGTAATGGTACCCTACTTATATATTATTATAGCAGTGACACACAAATGTCCTAAGATGTACAAATATATCATGTAATAGCTGAATCCATATCCCCTGAGATACAGGCTTTCGCCTAGTTCAGGGGGTTTGGTCAATACTCTGTGCATTTTTATAAACCACCACAGAAAATTGGAAATTAATATTATCTTTCATGTACCTATAGTGTAATTTTTTTTTAATGGTGAGAAATAAACTATTTTTATTTTTTTTATAATTAATGCGCGTGAAGTGAATTCGAGCAATTAAAAGAAAAAAAAACGATGGATTCTTTAAAATCGACGTACACGCCCAAACAATAAGAAGTGGTCGGCAATAAAGACAAGTTTTTTTTTTACTTTTTTTAATTAAATAAAGTTACAAATGTAAAAACCTAATAACGAGTGTGACCTCCTCTTGCCAAAATCACAGTTTGAATCCTTCTGGGCATGCTTTCCACGATGTTTTTAATAACGTTTTGAGGAATACGTTCCCACTCTTCTGCAATGACTCTTTTTAGCTCCCTGATGTTTTGTGGAGCAGGTTGCACTGATCTTACCCGTCTTTTTAGAACATCCCACACATGCTCAATTGGATTGAGGTCAGGACTTCGAGCTGGCCAATCTAAACGACGGATCCCAACTTCTTGCATGTACGCTTCCACGTCGCCAGAACGGTGCGGGCGAGAATTATCGTCCATAAAAATGGAATCTTCCCCAAGTGCAGTCAATGTGGGTTGTGCATATGGAATTAGGACTTCCATTATGTACCGGTGTGCATTTAATGTTCCATTTTCTATGAAAATTAACTCCGTACGCTCCGTCGAATTAATTGCTGCCCAAACCATAACGGAGCCTCCGCCATAAGGAGTGATTTCTTCGAAACACACTTCCGCATAGCGTTCCCGTGGTCTTCGCAGCACTCGCCGGCGTCAGTCCTCTCCACACAAAGAGATTCTAGCTTCATCAGAAAACAATACTTTATTCCAGTCCTCCAGAGTCCATGAAGCGCAGTTCCGAGAAAACTGAAGTCGAGCAACACGGTGCTCACGGAGTAATTTAGGGCCCCGAGCTGGGCGGTAACTCTTGATATTGGCAGCCAAAAGCCTCCTCCTGACCGTCCACAAGCTAACTTCTACTCCTCTTACTTCTTCAAGGCTCTTCGTCAGGTCCACACTTGACGCCTTACGATTACGCAACGCTTGACTCACCAAAAAGCGGTCATCTCTTGGTTCTGTGCATCGTTTTCTTCCCGAACCGGGTCTTCTTTTGACCGAACCAGTCTCTAGATACCGTTGCCAAGTCCTCTGGACAGTTGAACGACTCACATTTAGCCGCTGAGACACGTAAGTTTGCGAACAACCTTCTTCAAGTAGGGCTATAATTTTACCGGTCCTTATCGCTTTATCACTCATATCAAAAAGTGGTATTTAATGTAAAAAGAAAGATTAAATTGTTTAATTTGCAGAAAATATCCAAAAAGTTTTAAAATATCGTAATCAGTTAAAAATCGTTTCAGCAATTCGCGCCATTAGTAAAGCAATTTTAGAATAATCCACAATAATCATTATTTTTCTTATCAAATTTTAAATTTGGAACGTAAAGAATCATGCCAGGATGCTTCAAAAAACATGCCAATACATCGTCAAATTAACAAAACCTATTTCTTGTTCTTCTTCATTGAAGTAGAGAAAAAAATCTAAAGTGCCCGTTTTTTTTGCAAAAGAGTTTATATAAAATGTTTGGGTTTCTACCATTATTGGACTTCAAAACTACGCTTTTGGACCTTGTTTCTTGAGGATAACTATTTATTGATTGGTACCTTTTGGTTGACGGATTTCTGACCGAAGATAATCTGCTATCATAAGTTAACAAGGACCCTCCACTGCACTAAAAAATGGCCAAGTTCGCACTTATTTTGGGATGCATGAAAGAGTATCCTCGTGTGGCACACTTTGTTCCCGAGCGCTTGGCGCATCCTGGACAGACTCACCTAACACCTTATAAGACTGGCTAATCCTTCCCTTGCGGTGGTAGGACTAACGCCCGCTTGGTTCGTTACCACCCTTCCACAGGAGTCAAGCAGCCTGCTGTGTTTCGTCAACGCGTGGGAGTACCAGTGCCTCAAGGCATCTTTGAGGCACGCTGGCTCCATCATGGACCTCATCCATCGCTTTCCACCAGGCGTGATTGAGGTCCAGAGCAAGCCCATTCCTCAATTATAAAAAAGCCGCTTTTTGTTTACCTACGGGATACCAAATTCATGAATATAAAACTCATTGTTCTTGTATGTACGAGTAATAATGACATTCGGTTAAAAATATAAAATTAAAGAATATCTTTTTAAATATAAAATTAAAAATATAATATTTCAATCTTTTCACTAATACTAATGAGGCCCATTAGTATTAGTGAAAAAATTGAAATAAACACTGTGACAATGTCAACTCTCTGCCTTTTAAGGTTCATGAGAAACAGCCTGCTGACAGACAGACGGACGGAAAGCGAAGAGTTAGTATCTAATTATAGTGTTCCGTTGTTTACCCTCGGGTACAACACTCTAAAAATCACAAGCTTTCATAATATGATAAAATATCATGATAGTTTGTAAATGCTCCTAAATATGGGTCACATTTCTCTTTGATTCCTAAACTACGTACATAAAGTAAGTAATTATTCTAAACAGAATTTACGTTTTCGAGAATTCCGTCATCATTTAGCTTTTACATGTAAAGTACGTAAATAGGGGACGGCATAAAATAATCATACGTTATATTCGTTTCGTAGGTTGATGCTACGTATTGTCCGTATTAACTTGGAATAGATTATGTGGTTTTAATAGATAGGACAGTTTAAGTATTTTTAAAAAATGATTTTATTTTAATGTTTCGCATCGTGTATATTGGTCTTTATATCTGTCAAGATTTGAGGAAAAGCTCGAAATTTTTTTAAAACATAAGTTTGGGTCAGGTATGTAAAATTTGAAATAAAAGAAATATGAAGCTAATTAATGCGAAGGAATGCGAAAAGTTTTAGGAGAGAAACTGCGGGTACCACTTGCGGCTTCAAAACGTTAATTTTAATTAGGCCATTTAATGGTAGTTTTGAACGCCATCATTTACAGTTAAAACAATATTATGTAAAAAAAAGTGATTCGTGTCAATTTATTTTTTTATGCATATGCAGTAATTCCCAAATTGGTCGTTTACAGGTTAAGTAAATAACGGCGACAGAAAAAAATTACGTAGTGACATAGCTGAGCTGAAATTAATTAGGATGAGGAGTGGTGCAAAATATATTGTTAATAACATTATTATTTTATGATTAATTTTATTATGATTCGTTCATACTCTTTATGAGAATGGGTTCTCTCGTACTAGAAGTAGATGAAAAGTGTTACTGATGTGTGCTTTTTTTACAAGATTGGCAGTTTTATTAACCGCATCTAGATGAAATAAATTTCACCTCTATTAATTTATGTTCACACCTTCGTTAGATTATATCTAAGGTATCGCCACTAGCTATGATTGCAATAGCGTAAGTACACATTTTACTTGTTGGCGTGTGTCCAGTTATTTGCATTTAGCTGATTTTCTTGTATTCGATATTTCTGTCCCGACGTTCTATAATGGGTTGTACTATGATATAGAGGAGCTCGTGGCAAAATTATAATAGCCGCATGGACCGATCTTCAAGGATAAGCAACGCTTGCCGAGGTTGGTCTGTGGATGGGTGACCATCTTTACATACCTAGACTCCTCCGTGAATCGGAAAGCACGTTAAGCCGTTGGACCCGGCTGTCATTTGGAGATCTTTGGCAGTCGTTACGGATTGTCAGAAGCCAGGAAATCTGACACCAGTCTTGCCTAGAAATACCGTGTTACCCAGTTAAATGGGTTGTGGAGGTCTGGTAGGCAGCCGCTCCACGTAAAATACTGGTATTCAGCTGAATTTGGTCTGACTGGGAGCCGACCCCAGTATAGTTGGGAAAAGGCTAGGCCGATGACTATGATGAAACATGGCGAAGTCAAGTTTGGTCTTTAAGCCAAGAGTAGTTACTTCTAGGTAAACCTGCTACATCATTCAAATGCAAACATTTTATAGTCATGTTCAAACGCAAGCCTATGAAAATTTATCATAAAAGCACGTTGTGGAAGAACACATAATAATTCTGAAATAGTTTTCCATATTACGCTAACGATGAATAAATGAATCAAAAATTGGAGCTTCAACATGAGTTTTAGATACTTACCTAATCATAAATGAACAAAATACTACCAAAAAATGCTAAAATTATTGAAAAATATAATACCTATAAATGAAATAAATATTTTTATTTTTATAAAATACCCATAAATATGAGCGTTGACTCCTCACACTGTGTCAGACAAAATCGCCAGTCCCTATTCTTGGAAGTGAATGAACTTAATAAACAAAATCTAAATTTTAATACTTTTTCGAAAACGAGTTTAGCAAAGTACGAAGGGCAATTTAAAGGTTTTTTTTTTTGGAAAGCGGTTTAGCATTACACGGTTCACCATATTTTTAATTATGAAGTACATCATATAACTCATGGCTCCATTTTTCCCTACCCAGAGATATTTCAATGAACTGTCTCCACTGCCAATTAATCTATGTCAGTACCTCCGTTAGAATATCTGACGAATGGTTCCACAGCTTGCTGTGATTGCGTTCACAAATTCTCTTTTGGCATCCGTCCAGTGTTCTAAGACAGCCATTTTCGTTTGATTGCTGAGATCGTATAAAATTACTGATAACTTGTACGTTTATTTTTCGTATTCAATCAGTGTTTACAGGAATAGCATTTCTTCTTACAAAGGGAAGCTTTGTTGATCTATACAAGGTGTAACATAAATAGCACACAAACAGAACAGAAATCAAGAGCCCGATACATTTTTGTTTGCATAACTCGTCATTTCTGAACAGCAGATTATTTTGTGCGATTTCATTGTTCGTCCCATCGTAAAAGTTGATCTTAATGATGAGTGCAATGACCCCTTTTTAGGTTTTGCGTTCATTTTGTATAAGGAAGATGGGATGGCGCAGGAGTATCGACACAAGTAGCGACTTGTGCCATTCCATTTTCCTAGCTCTTTGTGCTGTGCTGGCGCTGCCGCTGCGGCTGCGGAGAACTTCAAGCGGCGGAAATATAATAATCTTGTTGGTAGGTAGCTATATTTTCGAGCCGTTTGGGGTTGAAACTCTCGGGTCGTGGGGTCCGAGTGCTCATTACTTGTTCAAAGATCTGTCAAAACGTTTAGTTGACACTTAGCGTGACCCAAGGGTTGGCTTTTACCTCGAACAAAGGATATAAGCATTGCCATACAACGTGGCAATACTGCCAGCCTTTTGGGTACATTTCCAGTGGCCTGCGATGCGGAGGAATTTTTCAATATGCGTCGAAAAAATACTTTTTAGGTATTTATATAGTAATAGTTAGTTGTGAAAATAAATAATAATTAGTGTTAAGTAATTTTTTGAAAATAAAGTACCTAGTCAAATTTTAGCTTGTAGTACAAAATCGAAAAAATAACATTCTCTAATTAAATAGGAAAGTTCAGCTTTTAACAGTCATTTCTTTGACAAGGTCTTATTCTTTGCTCGTGAAACCCTGAATCATACCTAATGGTAGTTTGTCACCAACGGCAACACCACGAGCGAGTGAATCGCCGCGAGTTGACGTTACACTCGTCAATGTCTCTCATCGAATCGCCGCGACAATATCGCCGTGTGGAGACACGTTCATATAGCTTTAATAAAGTGGCAGACCGATAATATATCTACAAGAAACTTGCCCATACAGGTACTGAAAATAACCAACGTTCTGATTTCTGATAAGTCTCTCTAGGTAGTTTACACGTTTGCGCATATATTGGAAATGTCTGTGCACAAAATATGGTCACAAAACAATCTGAAATATTGAACTTTTAGTGACCTCGATGCTCCAAATATTTGTAGTACTCGTCATCATCATCATATCAACCGAAAGACGTCCACTGCAGGACATAGGCCTCCCCCAAGCGTCGCCATAACAACTGGCCCTGTGCGTCTCGCATCCACCGGCTACAAACGACTCTCACTAGGTCATCGGTCCACCTCGTGGCACCATCGACCATCTGGGGTTAAATTGTATACCATAAAATGAATAATAAATAAATAAATTGGAGTTAAACTTCTGATACAGACTTATCGTTGCAAATAATCATGAGTAGTATAGTTTATTTTATGACCCCCAAAATATTCCATATCCTGATACAATCAATTTTTGCGTCTACCGTAGTATCGAAACTCGGGTATCATTCGCAGTTCTCTTTTGGCATGAACCCAACGTTTTTAGATTCCCATATTTGTTTGATTGCTTAGCTCATTTTCGATAACGGATAACTTCACAGTTTCTGCCAAGGAAGCACAACTTCAAATTCTGTCTAAGAAGTTGATATCGTAGGCAATGCTTCCACTGAATTTAGGGGTTCCGTTGGCTAACTTTATGACCGTGGACGGAAATAAGTCGTCCTACCTATTTCTCTTAGTTTATGTTATGTGTTGTCTTTAAGAGGTCTTGACATTATCAAAACTTTGGAGGTAGCACAACAGAGAGTAAAGTCCCACATACCTCCGTTGAAAAAGAAGGATCCTCCGACCAGACGGTTGTTTGTGTCTGGTGGGCAACTGCCCGACAGTCGATATTCTTTGCATATGTTCTAATCGCGCGGTAAACTCTGATATCACGATTTAGGGTTTTGTCAAGTTAGTTCGCAGCTGTCGAGATAGATGGTGCTGTGAGTCTCATTTGTTGTGATGTTGATTCCGCTTTTGTAGCGGCATTGATGCGGCCACCAATGTTAGTAAATCATTTTTCACTGCAAGGGGATCAACTTGATGTCCGATAGTAATTCAGAACTATACGGAACCGTTTTCTTGTTCTCCCCCTTCTGTTTAAGTTTTTTTTCAACGCCATTTTCAAGTCAAAGCATGCCTTCTAAGATACGCACTTTTGAAAAGCTAAACCATTGACGCTTGTTATAATTCTTGATCTCTCTCAGATCAGTCTAACTACCTAGCCTTTTCCCATCTATGGGAGGGCCGGCTTTGAGACTAACCAGATCTAACCGAGTTTAGCTAGTTTTAGTTTTTCAGAAAGATATGGATCGTGGGTAGCCGTTGGATGCGATACGCACTGGACCAGTTTTTGTGGCGACACTTAGGGGAGGCATTAGGCCTCGCCCAAGTGTCACCACAAAAACCACTCCAGCTGGACACAGGTCCCGCAGTGGACGTCTTTCAGCTGTTAAGAGGACATGATGACTGCCTATGCAACCTCCACATCAACTATGAAACACAACTTGGCTTCGGACTACCCGAAACGACGTGAGTCAAAGATCTACAAATGACAGCCAGGAAATAGAACTGAACGTGCTTTCCGAGGCACCGATGAATCTGCATGTTAAGATGGTCTTCCATCTACGGAATGAACCGCTGCAAGTGTTGCTTAACTTTGAAGAAGATGCTCCTGTGCCCAGATCATTCTCTCAAAATTATACAAGACTGCTACAAAATTATTAGTTTTTAACAGGATGTTCACAAAACGATAGGTAATTATTCAACGAATTTCCCTTCTTCAATATTTAAATAGGAACAGTATTAAAGTCGTCTAGGACTCAATTTAGAAGCTCAAAGTGTTTCTATACCGGAATGATTCAAACAGGATTTTGTAAATAAGTCAATAAAACGGGGACTTTAGTTCCTTTTAACTGTTACTACAAAAAGCTAGATCGCAAATTCGATTTTGGGGTCAAGTCGAGTCAACACAAAAATTAATTAGTACCAGTTCTGATGAAAACTCTAGCAGCAATCAGGATCTGAAATACCCAGACTGTGATAAATTTATTTGAATTTTGCCGACTCTCTTTTGTTTTATTATTTTGGACTTAAATTATTTTACAAATTATTCCGTTTCATTTCGTGGAACCTGAACTTGGCGTGGATTTTGAAATGAGTGCTTTTTGATTTTAAAAGGATTCCAAACATAATAATCTAGGTAATAATTAATGGGTATTTATTTATGAATAGATATTTGCAGTTGTTTAATAAATACTTAACTAACAATAAAATTGAAAAAATAAAATTTTAACTTAGTTAATCCTAAATTATGGCGACAAAAAAATCATCCGCATCGCTGTCGACTGGAAGTGTGCCCAAAAGACTGGCGGCATTGCCACGTTGTATGGCAATGCTTATCCTTTGTCCAAAGCCAGCCCTTGAGTCATGCGAAGTGTCAATTAAGTGTCTTGACAGATCTCTAAGCAACGGCACACGGACCCCACGACCCGAGAGTTTCAACCCCAAACGGCTCGAAAATATTACTACCGACGAGTTAATAATAATATCCTTTATAAATTAATACTCCTACGCAATTTTCATTGTAACACAATTTTTTGCGTGAGCCTTTACATTTAAACTGGAAAAAATCTCGAGCCAGAATGAATCATTGGCCATCCAAAGTGTCTTATAAATCTATAGGTAAACCGTTTTTACCATAATCTCTTTGGCAGAGCATCACCCGTGGGACACGAACTGCCGTGACCAATCTTGAAATCTCTTACCCGTTTGCTGGCCCAGGCTGGCCGCTGTGAAAAAATCTGGTCAAATGGGATATCACAGACCCTCCCAATATTGGTTTCAGTGTGAAGGCCCTTCACAGGATATACTTTTCCGCCGTTCATGCCAGGAAGGTGCAGGTGGTGACCTTCCAGGACCTGATTTTTTTTTTGTTTTTTATTTACGAATGAGCTAGCTCTTGACCTCGATCACGCCTGTTGGAAAGCGATAGATGAGGTCCATGATGAAGCGAGCGTGCCCAGAACATGCCTTGAGGCACTGGTACTCCCACACGTCGACGAAACACAGCAGGCTGCTTGACGCCGAACTCCGGTGGGAGGGTGGTCGCGAACCAGGCGGGCGTTAGCCCTACCACCGCAAGGTAAGGATTGGCCAGTCTTATAAGGTGTTAGGTGAGACTGTCCAGGATGCGCCGAGCGCTCGGTTCAGTTGAGTGTCTGATGGAACAAATAGCGCTACACGAGGAGGCTCCTTCATGCATCCCAAAATTGAAAATTCTTCATGCATCCCAAAAAAAAAAGATTGTGGCTAATGACAGTGCAGTACATGTGGCCACATACAAAGGGTCTAACTGCGAATATTTTGACGTATAATAAACGTTACAGTATCGTTAACGTAAGTGAATTTTGAATATAATACAATCATACAAAAATATGAATATATCTAAAGCTATGCAATTCAAATCCTACTAATATTATGAATGTGAAAGTTTGTATATTTGTATTTTTGTGTAACAATCAAAATCGGTTAAAGGGATTTGAATTATTAATTTGGTACACTTATAGCGCATTTCCCAGAATAAAAATTGAGCTATAAACAATATGTGCGAAACGAGTATTATAGTAATTGTAAAATTTTACGTTACGTTACTATACGCCAGAAACATTCGTGCTAGGCCCTCTGATCTTGAGGAGTTGAGTTAAACGACGAAAATAATATGACCATCATCATTTGCCTAGCCTTTTCCCAACTATATTGGGGTCGGCTCCCAGTAAAACCGGATTCAGCTGAATAACAGTATTTTACGTGGAGCGACTGCCTACCAGACCTCCACAAGACCACTACCCATTGACTTGGTAACATGGTACTTGAAAAGGTCAGATACTTTATATAGTTAGAGGAGAACGTTCTAAGAAGATAGTGCTTGGTTTTTTAACCGGCTTCATAAAAAGGAGGAGGTTCTCAATTCGGTTGTATTTTTTTTTTATATTTGTTACTTCATATTTACGTAATTTATGAACTGATTTAAAAAATTCTCGTTTCATGTGAAAATGTAACTTCTCAATTGGTCCCATTGAAATTTTATCAAAATCGGTTCAATAGTCTGGTTTTTAAATCCAAATATATGATATAACTCTAATTTCGGAAGTCGGTGTTAAATTACGAAAAAACAACCAAAAACATCCGAAATTAGAGTTATTTTGTACTTTGTAGTGTTTTTTTGGAAGTCGGTTTTTTCTAAGAATTGCTAACTGTGTTGTTAAAAGAAAATGATCATAAACCACAACAAAATATAACTGACCTTCATCTTCATAACGTGTAGATATGATTAGCTAAAAGCAAAACTGTTCGGGACTCGATCCGATTAGTTCAATCCAAGTTGTCAAGTACCAACTTCTACATTAGATCTTTCCGCATTAATGTTTCTAACTTTTGCGGAGAAATCTTAGAAAACGTTAATGTATTTTGGTTGGTTTTATGATTTGTTTTATTTTTATTAACTTGTTACGATTTCAATTAAGAGTTTTGGTGGCTAATGGTTTTTTTAATTGACGAATGGGCTAGCTCTTGACCTCGATCACGCCTGATGGAAAGCGATGGATGAGGTTTATGATGGAGTAAATGGGCCCACAAAATGCCTTGAGGCACTGTTACTCCCACGCGTTGACGAAACACAGCAGGTTGCTTGACGCCGGACTCCGCCGGAGTCCGGCGTCAATCAGCCTGCTGGCTTGCAGTTTGGCTAATAGGTACTCAAAATCAAATTCTAAAGTCAGAAATCGGAGGAAAGAAGTACACAGCATTGTTTTTCTCTGAGATCTTCATTTCAGCCATAGGGTCAGTAATAAAATAAAGCTGTCCATTTATATTCACACTAGCTGCTTCCCGCGGCTCCGATCGCGTGAATATCTAAAACTATCCCTAGGAAACATACTTCTGCAATAAAAAGAATCCTATGTGTTATTCCAGACTGTAATCTACCTCTGCACCAAATTTCATCAACATCCATTCAGAAGCTTTTGCGTGAAAGAGTAACAAACATCCATACATATACAAACTCTCACGTTTATAACATTAGTAAGGATATCTGGCAATAGTTAAACGATCTATAACAACACACGTTCGCAAAAAACTTTAACAAAACCGTTTTAAAAACAGTAGCCTTTAAAATCCCAATAAAAACCGCATCACTATTATTTCCCAAGAGATTTGAAAAGAAGACTAAAATAATCGGAATACGCTCACTTAAGTTTTACATAGCTAAAAGGCTTTTAAACAATATATCTGTCCATTAGTCTCTGACTGCCGTGAAAGCGGAATAAGAGAAAAAAAAAGAAAAATAAAAACTCGTTTTTACGTTCGGCCTGAGCGTTGCAATCGATTCGTGAGTCCGTACAAAAATGTACTGGGTTTTCAGTCAGTTTGTCTGGATTTGCTAATGTGTTTTATCTGCTAGATGTGTTTGGTATTTTTTTTATGAATGGGTTCTTCTTCCGCTCTAGGTGGAGCTGGAGGGAGTGTCAGACTCTTACTGACTAAAACCCATCCGTATTCCTCCTAATGCCCTTTGCGTTCCAGGGCCGCGGTGCCACTTTCGAACAAATTCCACAACCAGGCAATGTGTGTGGTGTGTGTGAGTGTCTTATGGGATTGTTTGGATGAGGCAGACAGGTCTTGGTACTTTTTATCGTTAGATAAAGGAGATCACGTTCTAAGAAGACTGTGCTTGAATTTTTATGAATTGGTAACTGTGTTCACAGATTTTGTAAAAAAAAAGTGCACAGTCGGGAAGAAAATGAGCAACTCACAGAAAAAGAAACCCACACAAAGGTTTCCGTACCATAAACCGAAAAAAACAAGTTTCTTGTATATACACATTTTATAATTTTTTGCTATAGCGACTTTAGAAATACACTCTGTGTAAATTTCAACTGTCTACCTATTACGGTTCTTTCGATACAGCCCCATGGATAGGTAGATGGATGGACGGACGGACAGCAGAAGCGTATTAATACCAACAGTACCTCCGTTGGTTACCCTTTAGGCACGGAACTCTAAAAATTATGGCAATTGTTTTAGTTTTTCTTTGAAAATCGATAAAGTATTTTGGAACAACAGAGTTAAGAGCACCAAAAGGTTACCTATATATTAACTTAGAAAAATAACCCACAAAAACAACTAAGTGACTGAACCATCCAAAAATAACAGAACAGTATATCTCTTCGCTATTAAGCAACATATTTTTAACTCATCATTAACAAATCTACGTAAAACCAGCGAAAAGCTAATACATCTCCCAAACCCAGCCAACTTCACATGACCTCGCATTTAAATTCATGCAAATAATGGTGCCAACCACAGCATAGATAAAAAAATAATACGTTGTGCAGAAGCGAAACTTCTGTCTCCTATTTATATGACACGATAATTAGTTACAGAATAGCAGTACAGCTATTCTGTAGCTAACTATCGTGATAACTTAGATGAAGTGAGCTGTTATTCCCTAACATCAATAGGGGAACATGCAATATTTTTACTTGCTTTTCAAATTCAATTTTTTTATTTTTTTTTTATTTATGAATGAGCTAGCTCTTGACCTCGATCACGCCTGATGGAAAGCGATAGATGAGGTCCATGATGAAGCGAGCGTGCCCAGAAGATGCCTTGAGGCACTGGTACTCCCACACGTCGACGAAACACAGCAGGCTGCTTGACGCCGAACTCCGGTGGGAGGGTGGTCGCGAACCAGGCGGGCGTTAGCCCTACCACCAATACACACTTTTTACACAATACACAATTTTCGCATGAAAAGACTGTCACTGGTCATGAACTGTCTTATCTCAAAGAAATAAGGTTGTCTTTTTGCAGTGACATCACTAGACACTGATTGATGTTCATATATACTTCCTATTTGACGTTATTTTAATTTGTAATTATTTCTGAACGTTGCAGTTCTCTTAAACTTTTTCATCGTTTTAATCACAAAATGTTCATAAGTTCTGTATTTGCATCTTCCCTATTGGAATTGCTGTGCCTTTCTGTTCTGTTCTGTTGTTTAAGTGAAGTCAACATAAAGTGAGCTGTGAATCCCTACAAACAAGATGGAATGACAGGTCGTTCACTCCACCTCAGTGTACACGGTGAGATGTCGACAGAATAGACCGGCTGTGATGTCACTCACTTCATGCTCACTGCACCTAACTTACAGTTCTCGTCAAATAACTTTGCCCCTCTGGGCCTAAACCACCAACTCTTAAAGCAGTATTACTTTAATATTACTTCCAGTGGGAAAGAGACGGAGCTATACGTCCTGTATAGCTCCGTCTCTTTCCCACTGGAAGTAATATTGCTGTAATACTGCTTTAAGAGTTGGTGGTTAGGCTCCTGAAGTTGGCTACGAGTGGCTGCGTTGTAGTCAAAATTACGAACAAACTGCAACTGCGCATGCGCGGGGCGGGGATAATGGCGGCGCGATTTTATGTCTCAGTCGCTCGTTTACGTTCGATGCATGCTTGCGTCCCGCTTGCTCCCGTCTACGTGACTGCACCTGCGCGATTTTTGCAAGTGGCTAACTTCAGAGGGGCAAAGTTATTTGATGAGAACTGTACACAAAAAACGTAATAGTTTCGCTTCTGTACGTTTTTATTACTCTATGATCACAGCAACAGAATGGAATCAAAAATGTTATGTTCATTTGATAATAATTATGATGAAACTGGAGACTTCGCACGGCTTGCGTTAGCCGTAATGAACTTTATATAGAAATATTTTTAGTACAAAATGAATTTTATGGCGAGAGTTTGAGAGAAAATAATGAAAAATTGTTTTTTGGGTGCCATCAAATTCAGTCCTATGATGTTAACTTTTATAAAGAAACACGTAATAGAAGTAATGATTGATGTTGTAAATCTAGAATTTTCTCCCGATGTCAAGTAAATGCATAATGAATGTAGGTATGAGGCAGTCGAATTTATTCTTCGCGATTTTGAGTCCCATTGTAAAAGTTGTTCAGAATGATGAGTACAATGACCCCATTTCAGATTTTGCGTAGGTATTCTTTTACACGTTGTAATTAAATAGGCAAGTCAAAAGTCGATTGAAGCTAGCCCGTATAACTCACACAAGTCTCGCAACAAACTCTTGTGTACTTTGTGAAACATAACTCACACGAACACAAAGTTAGCAACAAAATTAATTTCCTCCCGTACATTTTCATACGCAAGTTAATCTTTCTCTGTGATGTAACTCAATTAATTATTAAATTAGGACTTTTTTCAGCGATGTACGAAATTGCAAATTATTTCATGTTTGAAGGGGATTTCGCCCATCTGTTTCTCGGAAGTCGTGTTAAAATTAGGGGGAATTAAAATGCCGTTACTAATCTTGTAAGGGGAGTGGAAAGAGAGAGAAATTAATTCTGGCGTACTTATAGGTCAGATTTGTATAGCTATACACTCATAATAAAGTATACGACGCGAGGAGTAGGCCTGGTTTCCACCAAAACAAAGAGGAGAGGAGATGAGAGGAGATGTTTGAATAAACCAATCCGGTTTCGTTATTTCCACATCTCATCTCCGCTTAGCTTATCGGATTGGTTTATTCAAACACATCTCCTCTCGTCTCCTCTCCTCTCAGCTTTGATGGAAACCGGGCCGTAAGTATGTCGGTGGAGGAAGTTTCTCGTGTTGTTTGTGGAATTTTAGCAACGAACTAGCCCTAGCACTACTAACTAGTGCAACTAGTTTTTCCCACGGCTTCACCCACAGGAAATTTAAATCCCGGTAAAAAGTAGTCTGTCTCTAAGCGATACTTTTTGCTTTATTCGAGTAGGTTTTTTTAATAAATCAATTATTTCAAATTTAACTTTTGAATTCTGTCAAAAAAATGGCCTGGAGTAATATAAAACCACAGACTTCATATAAGTTCTCCTGTAATCTGTAGGTTTTATCTAGGTTACCTGTTAATATAATAAATTATCGTTTTTTTTTTCAAAATTTTAGGCACAGTAATTTTGAAAATAAGGGTAGGGAAAGTTGTTGCGGAATTTGTTCAAAAGAGTCACCGCGGCCCTGGATCGCAAAGGGCAATAGTAGGAACACGGATGGGTTTTAGACAGTAAGAGTCTGACGCTCTCTTCCGCTCCGCCCAGAGCGAAAAAGTCATTTGATGATTTCCCATCCTTAAAAAAAAATATGTTGGGGAATGGTTAATTTTCGTCTATTATCTCTAATTACTTTTGAATGGAATATTTATAAATTAAGAAAAAAATACTTTAAAAGACCTTTCGATAAGTCCTTTTCTTTGATATTTTAGAAGGCATAGTCGGAAAAAAATATTTTTCTTCTAATTTTTCCCCCCAGAAAGTACCTAATCCTATTTAATTTTCAAAATTTATTTATTTATTTCATAACGCGTCACAGAATTTTATATGCATAACAAATTTTAACAGAATTGGTCCATTAGATTTGAAGAAAACTGGTTGTGACAGACGGACAGACAGACACACGAGCGATCCTAGAAGTGTTCCGTTTTCCTATAAGGAGGTTCGAAACCCTATAAATCATCCCAATGGTATAACTTTTGGGATTAAGGTATGTTAATATGTCTTAATTCAGGACATGGTCTAACCGTGTGACAAGTTTCATCTTAATCCGTTCAACCATTAAGACGTTAAGGGGCCAAATGATGAGTCGGGACGCGCACCAAGAACGACTTGAAAATGATGTTATGGCGCGCCTCCAACTACTCCACCCTCAAGGTTCAGAAAATATGTATGGATTGTGGGATTAGCGATATGAAAGAAAAGAGAGTTATTGATAGTGTGACGGCTGATAGGACAGAATGGAAGAAAAAAGTATTGCGCCGACCCTAAGTAACATGGAATATAGGCAGGAAGATGATGATGATATTGTGGCGAAAGCAAAGAAGCAAACAGTTCGGATCGCGACGCGCTTTCTATTTGCTTCTTTGCTTATTTAAATGTTTAAATGTTAGTCTCAGTTTCATTTTGTAATAATCATAATCTTTGCCAATATAATTTACTATCGCTTTAATAATATTCTTCATTCTTCGTCTTTCACCTTCATTCTTCCCGCTACGCTGCGCTTGCTATTATAGCCTTTAATAGACTCACTATACGGGTTAGATTCCCGTATACCGTTAGTATAGTTATCGCACATAACTATACTACAATATGTTTCACTTGTTTATCTGCTGCTAAGAGATGACAGATATAACAAATTCAAATTCTCGAGATAGTTGCACCTATTAAGAATATTAATCAAACTCAGGCCTTGTTATGTCACCTAGTTGTATTCCACCATAAGGCAGGATCCCCTTACCCTATAACCAAACATTCCGCCAAATACGCCAAACCTAATCTAGCACTTAAGGCCCTTACCATAAGCCAGCCCAACTCTACCAATAACATAAGTCCTAGTTTTACACCTCCCGTTTATGTTGCCTTAGTAATCACGGAAATACTTCACATAGGCCTATAAGCCAAATAAACCCAGGACCAAATGCCACAACAAAAAGTTACAACTTCATTTACAAATCCAGGTAGACGCGGACAGTAGGGTTGTGACGTTACCTCATCTGCACCTCCGCGAATGTGGAACTTCCGAAAGAAATCGTACCTCTATGTCCGCCTTCACAAATTTGAACGGAGTTGTACTCGTAATGGAGGTCTGCTAAAAAATATCGGCTCTCAATAAAAGTAAGAAATGTTATAGAGGTAGCGGATCAGAGAGTAAAGTCCTCCAAACCTTCATTGAAAAGGATCCTCTGACCGGAAGGTTGTTGTGTCCGGTGGGCAACTGCCCGATAGTTGATGTTCGGACTGTTGTATGTGTTCAAATCGCACGGAAAACTCTGATACCGCAATGCAGGATTACGTTAAGTTAATTCGCAGCTGGCGGGATAGATGGCGTCGCGGTTCTTTTTGTTCTGATGTAGATTTAGCTACGTTAGTTTTTTGTGAAATCTTAGAAGAATATTAGAAAAAAATAGTCTCAAGAATGTGAAAAAGCCGCAATTTAATGGTTTTTCTACAAACTGCCGGTAACTTTTGTGGAGGGAGCCTGAGTGACAAAGCCGCAAACTGTTTTTCGATATACTGACGGAAACTTAGGTGGAAGGGGCCTGTGCTGATGTTCACTCACACGTAAGTACATCCCTAGTGGACAGGACTAAATCGTTCTATTCACTGTTTGCAAATAAAAAATACGGGCCATTCAAGGTGTTATGGGGTACTAAAGCTCCTGGCTCCAATTTCTTGTTTTATCACTTGTTAGGTTATGTTTGCGGTTCTGGCTTCCGGAATTTGATTAATATTTTTTTTTTCGGAATGAGGTTCGAGCTAATTTCCTTTATATGACCAGCTTTCACATTTCGTGTAAAAGTATTGAAGGTCAGATACGTAGAAGCCAACTCCAGCTTAGTTCGGAAAATCATGTTGATTTTCCGAATTTAGCAATGGATTTTCCTATGTTCTGATTTGCTCGCGTCTGCGTGCAAGTCATAAAATACGTTTTGCAATTCAATGTTTTATATTCAAAGTTTGTGCAATTCTGCACTAAGTTATTGTTACGCGCCAGATTTAATGCCGGGTACATAACGTTAAAAGTTACTACTAGCGCCATCTAGTATCGAGTAGCAGAACTAGTAGTCAAGATTCTTCTAGACATTTCGATGCTAGAACATTCTAGAGTTTTCGATGTCTGGTTAGTTGGGACCGGTATGTACTCGAACTTTCTAGATGTTTCTATACTAGGAGATTCTGGAATTATCTGCCGACCTATATAAGGCCCGCGTAGCCTGCGACCGAGTCAGTATTGAATTGGCGATACAAGCGAGAACTTCGAGAGCGAACTTCGACTGCGAATTAAAGTGATCAGTAGTGCAATTGTGATTTATAATTAGTGAGTTAAAGTTGTAATTAGTGTTGATTAATTAAAGTGTCATTTTGGTTATTTAATTGGCTGTTTTTACTGTCACGAACCCTAAGCTCATAACATTATTATGTTACTATTGATTTTTATGATATCTTACGTTACTTTTTTTGTGAAAATTAAATCTTCTAATCCGAATATCAAAATAATAAGGTATTACACAAAAGCATCAGAAGGCTTAAAGTCACCCAAAGGGCAATGGAGGGGGCAATGCTGGGAGTTTCCTTGCGTGATCGAATCAGGAATGACTATATCCGCAAGAGAACCAAGGTTACCAACATAGCCCGAAGGATCGCCAAATTGAAGTGGCAGTGGGCAGGGCACATTGCTCGCAGAACAGATGGTCGATGGGGCCAAAAAGTTTTGGAGTGGTGACCGCGTACCAGAAGACGCAGCGTTGGAAGGCCTCCCACAAGGTGGACCGATGACCTGGTGAGGGTCGCGGGTAATCGATGGATGCGAGACGCACAGGACCGGTTGTTGTGGCGATAGATATATATAGATGAACATATAATAGTTATTTGCATATATAGAGTACCGAACCAAACGAATGATATGTTTAACATTTTTTTTTCAAAAATTGAATTTCTTGTTAAAATCGTTCTGTAAAAATCCTAATAGCAAAATTATAATTACTGGAGATTTAAATATTAACATATTAAATAAAACGCTAAGGTCTTTACAATTAGAACATTTGCTGCTTAGTTATAATATAAAAATAGAAATTAACAAGCCCACCCGTATCAGTAGCGGCACATGTATTGATAACATTTTTCATAACATTTCAAAAGCTAAATCAGAAGTTTTAGATTTTGCACTCTCTGACCACACAGCGCAGTTACTGAAATGTCCTACAAAGGAAAAACGTACTACGTTAAATTATTGGTTTACATACAGACGTGACTATAGCACTGACAATGTAACAAAATTTATAGACTGCATTAAAAGCCTATCATTTTGTGAAAGTTTCGAGAACAATAATCCTGAGGAAGCATTTAATAATTTCTTTGAGTTGTTCAAGTTATTTTATGATTTATGCTTTCCAATAATTAAAGTAAAAAATTCCCTTCATAATAAGCCAATCTGGCTTACTGATAGCATCAAAAAATGTTGCAAACGTAAACGGGAATTACTATGGCAGTACCGATTACATCCCAACAGAAAAAACAAAATATCATTGAAACAGCATTCAGTACGTTTGAAACATATCTTGAAACTTACACAAAAATCCCAAAATGACTTTTATATCAAAACAGCCCAAAACAAATCAAAAGCTACTTGGAACGTGATAAAAAGAAACAAATTAAAACAGCCCCATGCAAGCATTTGTAAAATTAAATCAGATAGAAAAATTATAACCCAACCTCAAGAAATAGCTCAAGTTTTTAATGATTTTAATATCGATTTAGTACAACCGATCGCAAAAAATAACATTAATAAAACAACTCTTACTTTTAGTCATCCCAACTCAATATTCATGCCACCTGCCACACCACCTGATATCTATGAAATTATTAAATCACTTAAAAATACCCAAAGCACAGGTGATGATGGAATAAATACCAGTGTTATAAAATCAGTTTCCAAAATAATTTCTCCCATACTCAGCCACATTATTAACCTTTGTATTGAAAATGGAATGTATCCAAGCTTATTAAAAATATCCATTGTTAAGCCTATTTTCAAAAAGGGCGAAAAGGATAATTTAAACTGCTACAGACCTGTGGCACTAATATCTGTCTTTTCCAAAATTATCGAGAAATTTATTTATAAGGCTATTTACAATTATTTTGAAAAAAATAACTTATTCACGATAGAACAGAAAGGCTTTCGGAAAAATGTGTCTGTGGATGTTGCTGTCTATTAAATAATAGACAGCAACATCCACAGACACATTATTCAATATCCTTTCGATTAAATAATCGAAAGGATATTGAATAATATGGATAGTAGAACACCAGTTTCAGCCCTGTACATGGACATGAGCAAGGCGTTTGACCATGTAGATTTTAGTATTTTGTTAAGAAAGCTTGAAGCATACGGAATAAGGGGTAACATCCTTGACCTACTCAAATCTTACTTAAGTAATAGAAAACAGATTACACAAATTACGAAAATATGTCCTGAGTCTAAAACTGAGATATTCTTCAACTCAAATCCCCGTGAAGTTCGCTTTGGTGTACCTCAAGGTAGCGTATTGGGGCCGTTACTTTTTCTTATATATATAAATGATCTTCCTAAAGTCGTAAATTATCCCATAGTTCTATTTGCCGATGACTGTACTGTAATATTTTCTATTGATAAAAATGAACATTTAGAAATGTACGAAAGAAAAGTCAATGATTCAATCAAATCGATTATAAAGTGGCTCAAAGAAAACAACCTGAAGATAAACTTAGATAAGACTAAAATTGTGCATTACAAACAAAAAACAAAAACGTTAGACAATATAAAGGTAAAATATGAAAATATAAACATAGACGAGGTCAATACCACAAAATTTTTGGGTCTTTGGATTGACCAAGAAATGTCATGGATAACACAGGTTGATGCTATCTGTAAGAAACTTAGTAAATTTTTTTTGCATTGTATATGCTTTCCAAGGTTGTAACACAAAAAGCAGTTTTGGCAGCTTATAATGCGTATGTCTCATCTACTTTAAGATATGGCATCATATTCTGGGGAAACTCCACTAACTGGGAAGTAGCCTTTAAGGCTCAAAAGAAATGTGTTAGAGCTATTTGTAGTTTACGATTACCTGATAGTTGCAGACCACACTTTAAGAATCTAAAAATTCTAACTTTCCCATCTGTATACATATTTGAATTAGCAGTATTTATCAAGTACCATCCAGAATATTTTGAAAAATTTACCAGCCGACGTCATCGTAACAAAATTAAGGCAATCAGTCATACCACAGCTTTGTATGACAAAAATATTATCGGTATGGCACCAAAAATATATAATAAAATTCCAGCATCTATTAGAGAAATTAGTGACATAAGGTTATTTAAAAAAGAATTAAAATTGTTTTTATTAAAAAATACATATTACTCAATCAGTGAATTTCTACTAGATTATGAGACTGATAGTTATGATATATCTCAGAGGTATAAGTAGAAATTCCGTAATTTCTTAAAAAAAAAAAAAATTAAATAGTAGCCAATAAAATTATGCCTAGAATTATGTTTTGAAGTTTGTACTCACTTATGTTAATTATATTTGATTTAAATATAATTTAAAATATTTTGGCACATTTGAAATGTAATATTTAATGTTTGTATGCTACCTACTGTGGCAGGACACAGAGACCCATTAATCTTGTAATTGTTCCACCTTTTTCACCTGTGTACACAAATAAACGTATTTGATTTGATTTGATTTGATTTGGCCTATGTCCAGCAGTGGACGTCTTTCGGCTGATATGATGATGATGATGATGACACAAAAGCTTAAAATATTATCTCGCACAGCTTAGGCATAGGTACTGCAGTGCGATTCTGTAAACATGTCGAAGTGAAAACTTGGGCGAGGTGCATGACGGGTGAGATGTCAAACCGTACAAATCAGATAGAATGACAAGCTCTATTGTCGTTCACTACGCCTAGGTGAACACCGTGACATGTCGACAGAATCGACCGGCTGTTTTTGTTTTATAACCACTCATGTGCAAGGTCTTTCACCTCAGCTTAATTTTACCCACGGTCTTACTGAATTTTCTTAATGAAAGGGTCAGAACGAATTTTATACGGAGTTACTGAACTCTGTGAATATTATTAGTGCACCTTAAGTAATGAGAAGATCAGGACCGATGTTTGTTTATAAATGCAAAATTAAAATGAGAAATTAAATATATTAGGGGATTAAAAATAAGAACAGTTAACCACGCGTCTGCAGTAACACGTAGACTTGGACCTGGCTTGGTGCAAACCACCAGAATAAGAATTCACATCATGGCACAGACTAGTAGGTAGGTACTGAAAATCATTATCATTCATAATTTCAGCCGAAAGACGTCCACTGTCGCCATATCAACTGACCCGACGCCGACGCATAGATTCCCGCAGCCTTCACCTCGTCTTCGGTCCACCTTGTTGCCACTCCTAAATCTATGGACCCTTATTTTTTTTTAAATCATATAATTAATTTGTTGCCCAGTAGTGATCCAATATTTAAAATATATTTATTTTACGTTACGTTCTCGTTTTTTGATCACAGTTGGTCATATCAAAACCAAATTACATCTTTATGGATCTAGTTGATGGTTCATTGATAGATGAACAGACAGAGAGACTCACGATTGATCATTTTCCTATGGATTCCGTTTTTACATTCAGACGTAAGGAACCCTAAAACAAAAAAAGTATCACTGATTACACAAACTTTTGCATCCAGCCAGACCTATCCTGCTGCTGTTATGACCTCCATATTTTATAATGTATGTTGATATACATAATTAAACGAGATGTTGAACAACGTAGTTAATATTTATTCTGTCCCCGATGTTTCAGTAAGTTACAATCCTGAATAAATATATTACACCCGTTATGCATAAAGTTTAAAATTACCTGTTTATTTTTGCCTCATAATTGAGTTGGCGATGGTACAATGTTGCTTATTTTATTTCCTGTTGAATAACTAGAATTTAGAATGCATAGGGCGATCTCATTTCATACAAAATGTCATGTTCTTGTTTTACGAAATGAATGAACCGATTCTAATGAAACTTGGTACCCTACATATTTAGGTCTTAATAGAAAGTACAGATTACTTTCGAAAAAAAAAATAGAGGAAGAAAATAGAGCGATTTTAAGTTTTCTATAGAAAGAGAAAAACAACTCTATCTTCACCCCTAAACTCTTTTTCGAAAATGTTTTCTGCTAACTATAGGCAATAATAGAACTAAATCCGGAATAATTTTTTTTCTTTTCTTTCTGGGACATTATCAAATGACTTCTTCCGCTCTGGCCGGAGTGGAAGGGAGCATCAGACTCTTACTGACTAAAACCCATTCATGTTCCTCCTAATGCCCTATGCGTTCCAGGGCCGCGGTCTTTCGAACAAATTCCGCAACCCTGGTCCGGGATCCTACTCTCATTCTCTGACCCTTAACCAAATTTATTTGAGTTCGAAGCAACATGTCTTTTTCATCCATACTGTTCTATTAGTTACCATCTCAGTAGTCACCCGCTCCTCTTAGCCCGCAGACGTCTACAACGTTGGTTCTCCAGAAGTTATCTTTATTTTGAGCTTGATCTCTGAAACAGAACTCATGCAAAGCCCTATTATTAGTTACATTGCTGTATAAAACACTATTGTATGGAACTGTTTAAGTACCCGAAGGATTAGAAATGACAATAAATTAGTTAAATCCATTGTTTTTAAGTCCAAAATCGTACTATGCGGTATCGAAAAGTAATATGGTCAATTACAAGCATTTTGAAGGTCTAACGTTTTATTTTTATCGCTCCTAGAATTCCATTGTTTCTACAGTGCCTCTTTTAATTCGTTCTAAAGAATTTTATAGCGGAGTGTTATTGGATAGCCAAAAGTACCATTATACTACATTTTCCTCCCAACTTGACCTAATAGAATCTAGCCTATTTTCTACAAAATTCTCAAAAAATAAAATCCGACGTTTCGTTTTCAAGTCTCTAATTAGCCTGCTACTTATAAATAAATAAATAAATAATAAATAAATATCTTGGGACAACTCACACATGGCCATCTGATCCCAAGCTAAGCAGAGCTTGTGTTATGGTAACCAGACAGCTGATATACATACTTATATAATTTATAAATACATACATATTATAGATAAATTACACCCAGACACAGAACAAACAATTATGCTCATCACACAAAGTTTGTCCTGGGTGGGAATCGAACCCACGACCTCTGGCTTTGCAGTCAGGGTCACTAACCACTAGACCAACAGGCCTGTCAAAAGGTCTTAGCTGTACTTTCTTTCATTGGCAAACAGTCTTGACCACAGAGCTCGGAACTGTCACTAATATTTCTGCTAGGGCAATTTGCGCTAAGCAAAAATTTCGGTTGTCATAGCCACAGTTAGAAGACTCCTCCTTTCCTCTTTGGGTCATTGGGTGACCTCGACGAATGATTTTCTCGTGGACTACATTTCCCCGTGTTGACATATCTTTAGCAATGTGGATGGCATCGCAGACTGTGATCTCTGGTGAGGAACGCATTTGATGTGACAAATGAAACAGGCTCCTGCCTCTGGGGCTTTTCGCATCTTTTTTCTGTCAGCTATAACTTTTCAAGATTATCGCCTATTTTTCTGGCAATATGACCAAAGTATTCGATGATTCTTCATTTAAAGTATATGGTGGTGAGTCTCAAAGGTATTTTGAGTTCATGATTGTCGTAAGCTGTCAATTTGTACAAGTAAACCGTGATATTCACTGACTCGCTTGGTTTGTATGGATTTTTTTGACAATGCCGTCTCTAATTGCCGCCGAAGCATCTCGGTACCCTGTCTGTGGTCTCAACGAAAAATGTTGCCGAGAACCAGCCTTCGAGGTTCACAAAAAATATCTTGTCATGCTGCGCAAGTTTTAAGAGTTCCTAAGAGAAAACGGAACGTTTTGATGTCGGAAAGTTTGTGAGATGTTTTCATTTTGTTAGTGGAATACTGAGCTGTAAGTTCGTGAATCTTTATGTTTGTTTTACTCATTGAATGTAATACTAAAACTGCTGAAGGCTTCTGACGTTATATGGCATTACTTTTTTGTCATTTATGCACATATTGCTTTGATGTAATATCACATTATTGGTGTACTAAGCATTGAAGACAGAAACGCATTGGATTTCACGCAAGGCAAATTTTAACAACGTGGTTTGTTCGAACAAACCACCTTGTTAAAATTTGTAGTAAAAAGTGTAGTTTTGCTGTAAGAACTATGGTATAGTCGGTAAATTCTTTTGACTATCGATTTTGAAGAGTTTTCTATACAGTGAACGAAATCAAAGTTTATCTACTCATCTGAAATTCTGTTTAGTGTTTTGTTTCAATACTTCAATTACTTACTCCTATAGTGTTGAAACCCCCAAAATTCCTTTCCACTAAACACATCTTATGCCACGGCATGCCTTTCACAACTACCTACTTCATTCATCAGCAAACACCAGACGACCGACGCAAATGTATGGTAATGTCGGACGACTCAGTAATATCGTGCGGACAAGTCGCTAATATCGTACGTGAGCCGTGCCTGTGACGAATACCCGACACACGTTAGACACGTTAAGTGCTGAAATGACTCTTGTAGCCGCTTTCATATTTGTAGGGGTGGCGCGTTGGACTATTAGAGTTTTTAGACTTGGATTTTGAACTTATCTTAATGTTGGAAATTGTTTGACAGTTCAAAATGGAATATGCCGTTTCTTGAGTCGTTAGTAGTCGCTTTATTTTTATACATAATATTTTAATGTAAATGATGACGTTCAAAAGTGCCGTTTAATGGCCTAATTGAAATAAACGTTTTGACTTTGACTTTGACTTTGACCTGAAGGTCTAAAAATTAGCATTTTAAATACACAGTTGCTATAACAAAACCCTGTCAAGAACCAATGATTGAGTTTATGAATATAACTTTCCAAGTTAATTTTGGTTTTCGGAGAAATTTTTGTGTAATCAATTGATCTGAAAGAAAGAAGTTGCTTAAGATTTATTTTTGTATTGAAGCTAGCAGGGCTGCATCGGATATTGCTTGGTCTAAGGTAGGATCTGAAAGGTTCTGGAGTGCCTACTACGAACTGGGAAGCATGGCGCGTGAAGCACAGGACCGCACACTACAGGATCGATTAAACGAAGCTTGCAGGTTCCATGCCTATATCCCTTAGAGGATGGACCATTTTTTTAATTTTTTATTTAGTGAGTTAAAATATATAATTAATATGTACAGGTGTTACTTAATTCAAAACTCGCCAAACCTTTACTTTTGATAGCGAGAGGTGCTCTTTTACATTTATCAATAAACCACCTTCAAGGGTTTAATCTTTTACAGTGTATTTAGTGCTGTTTGCAATCCTGTACAATGTTTTTTTTATTATTTAGTCTTAATGTGATCTTTTATTAATTTTTAATTTAAATTAAAATAAATAGAGAGATGCGGTACACAGAGTAAAGTCCCGCATATCTCCGTTGTAAAGGGAGGATCCTCCGACCAGACGGTTGTTATGTCTGTTGGGCAACTGCCCGACAGTTGATATTCAGACTGTTGTATATGTTAAAATCGCACGGAAAACTGATACCGCGATGCAGGATTTCGTTCAGTTAGTTCGCAGCTGGCGAGATAGATAGCGTTACGGTTATTTTTGTTTCAATGTAAATGCTACTTTGGTGTTTTGTGGCGGCATTGCCGCTACAAATATAATAACACGTTGGCGAGATTTCGAACTTGAAAGTAATTTAACATAAAGCACTTTTGCAAATCTTCGCGGCTCTACGTGTTCCCAATCCACCTAATAATCCCTTCACACCGTCTGCGAGACCGGGTTCACATAAATAATAACAACATAATTGCTTTTATATGATAATGTTGTTGGTTTATTACTTCCTTCCCGTTGACGGCTATAACAGTGGCAATTATAGCAAGCCGCCAACATGTCTGCTAGTCGTCTTATTACGATTTGTCTGTATAAGCGATATTCGGTTTATTTGCAGGGGATATATCGTTTTTTTTTGTGATGTGGTGAAGATGTTCTTTTGTTTTTCGTTTAGGGGGGAGAGTAATGAAATGGCATAATACTGGCAGGACCAGTGACCAGCTATGTTGTTCAGTACATTTCGTAGTTATACGTACAGAAATGGGGTATGGGACAATCGATTTTTTTCTTTGCGATTTCAGTGTTGGGCCCATAGTAAAAGTTGTTCATAATGTAATGTGGTACACATCGTGGCTTTTTGCTTGTCCATCCTTTACTGAATATGTCTACGAGTATATCGCTATATGATTACATCGCTATACTAACGTATCGCTGTACTCTTACATCTCTATACGAGTATATCTTTACAAAATAAACTTAATATGGTGTTATTTGCTGACGACACATCTTTAATTTTTAAAATAAATAGACATGTTAACAATCTTGACGATATAAATATACATAATAAATATAAATATACATAATGCAGGTACATGATTGGTTCACTGCTAATAATTTAGTATTAAATGGAAAAAAAAACGAAGTGCATTCGATTTACTTTACCAAATGTCAAAAGTAGTGATTGTGACATAGTATTGAACAGGGAGAAACTGGAATTCGTCAATGAAACAGTTTTCCTGGGGATTACGCTTGACTCAAGGCTACAATGGGGCCCTCATTTGACATCTCTTGCAGGAAGGCTAAGTTCGGCAGCATATGCTGTTAGGAAAATCCGCCAATTTACAGATGTTGAAACCGCGAGACTAGTCTATTTTAGTTACTTTCATAGTATAATGTCTTATGGTATCTTACTATGGGGACGGGCTGCTGACATTGAGTCTATTTTCATTCTGCAGAAAAGAGCCATCAGATCCATTTACAATCTCCGCCGGCGCGATTCTCTAAGGGAACTGTTTAAAGAAATTAACATCATGACGGTGCCTTGTCAATATATCTATGAAAATATCATGTACGTTAGAAAGAATCTGCATCTTTTTAGTAAACGAGGTGACAGACATAACTATGTCACTAGAAATAGGAACCAATTAGTTCAACCAGGTTTCAGACTTGCTAAAGTAGCAACATCTTTCATGGGGTACTGTTTAAAATGTTATAATAAAATACCTCCCCGTATATTTGAATTAAATGAGACAAAATTTAAATCTTGTATTAAACGCACACTATGCAGGCAAGCATATTATAAGTTAGGGGAGTATATTGAAGATAAAAATGCTTGGCTCAATGCTGGTCCTGCTCCACAACGCCACTAGGTAACCACTAAGGACTCAAAGTAATCTGTTAGCATTTCGTAACATTGTTGGACCGGCTGAAGATTGTAAGAATGCAAATCTTTTTCATTGTATAGACTCAACTTATTTAGTGTTGTATAATTTCATGCACATGTGTGAGTACTGTGTACCTTTGAACTATAATGATCATTTTGGGCAGGTCTTCGACTTGGAATGTACCCTGGCGATTGGGGATGTCATGCTCACTCAAAAGTCTGGCTGATGGTGGCGCATGCGTTGGATCATTTGGCTCCCTTAAAAATGGTTGAGCCGAATGGTGCTAGCGTATGCGTCATGTTCGTGAACGGGCGCCGTCAGCTGAGACTGGTCATCTCTCGGCTGCCATGGTTTATTTTAATTGTTGCTTTTTTACTCCGGACTCTTTTATCCTGCACGTCTTTTACATCGTTCTCACATATATGTATAATTTCAATATGAATGATGTAACCATAATTTTGTAACATATTATTATTTTTAAAAGAGTGTCCATGGAGTTTCTTGTACGTTCTTCTCCATAGAGATCTACGCTTTGGAACGTGCAAATAGCTTCATCTTTTTGACCGACCGACCTTGACAATTCAAAAGTGCCTGTAAATGGTCTAATTGAAATAAATGCTTTGACTTTGACTTTGACTATCGCTATACGAGTGCATCGCAATACGAATATATCGTACAAGTACATCGCTATAAGACTATATACAATACAAACACCCTCTAAACTCTTTTTCGAAAATGTTCTCTACTGACTATTTAGACCTGGATATCTACCAATTTTCATTAAAATCGGTTCATTCATTTCGAAAAAGAAGGACTCGAAAGTTGTCTGAAATGCCGTACGGCGTAAACACTCATAATATCTATTGGCACTGTTTTACATCACAATTTTTTCCTTCTTCTCAGCTACTTGCTTAACCCAAGTGCACCATTCCGTCGTTGGCCAGCCCTACCGATGTTGCATTCGCTGTGGCCATGCCGAGAACCCTTCAGTCCGCCCGAGGGCTCCGTAATTTGGGTCAGCGGACGCAAAAGTTTCTGTCTAGCAAAATTTTTAATTTGATTAGACTTCGTTTCTGGCGTTTTGACTTCGTTTCGTGCTTATTCGGGAGCTGTTATTCTAGCTTTGGTTTGAAGAGTTAGGTTGAGATTTGGGGCTCTGTGGAGTGGAGGCGACTTTATTTTTCTAGTACCTTGCGGGTTGTTTATTGAACCACTAGTGACGTTTTTGTCACAGAAACAAATTAGGTCAAATAGATAGCTGAATACAAGGTGAAAAATAATAAACGCACTATCTCTTAAGGAGTCATTGTACTTATCATTATGAACAACTTTTGTTATGAGAGCAATCCCGTAACGCGAAATACAAATTAGCTGGACGCTCACAACATCTATTAATTCAATACCTTGCATGTCTGATTAGTCAGTTTATGTAAACGCATGTTTGACAAATAAATATTCTTATTCTTATTCAGTACATTTCGTTGTGTTGGTCATAGTGAAAGTTGTTCAAAATGATGAGTACAATGACCCCTTTCGGAGTATTGCGTTTATTCTGTTACACATTGTATACTTTATTGTAGAAACTCTTTATAAAATAGAAACTTATACTAACTAGAAGTACTACCCTCTTAAATGTAACGACGACTCCTGGAGTCGATGCGCCATTGTTTTACTAATGTGTCTCCTATTATGGCTGCTGAAGATCTAGGTACCTAAACTTTAAGACCTAATTTTTCCAGTCCGTCTTCACTAACATTTTCGGACTTTTATTGAGGTATGGGATAGCTCTTGACCTCGATCACGTCTGATGGAAAGCGATGGATGAGGTCTGCGATGGAGCGAGCATGCCCAGAAGATGCCTTGAGGCACTGGTACTCCCACGTGTCGCCGAAACACAGCAAGCTGCTTGAAAAATGTTCTCAAAAAACTTTTTAGACCTAGATAATGTAACCTGCTTATGCGTGGGAAGTTTAATTAAAATCGGTTCATTAATTTCGAAAAATAAGGCGTACGGGGTAAATGCTCTTTAAAAACTTAACATAATCTTTTCTTTCATTCACAAAAGGACACTTTTAGGCGCTGGACACACAGAAAAGACGTAAGACGAGAACGGGGCACGGACATGTCTCTTTCGCGTCCCTTTCATACAAAATATATAGAAGCGTCGCGATGCAAAACATAGAGGAAGAACAGGGCGCGGATACAAAGCTTACTCGTTTGCGCCCTATTGTAAAACATACAGAAAGGACGGGGCACGGTCGCGAGCGGACGAGGGACTGGCGAGAGGGCGCGGGTGCTGGGACTCGCGCGTCGCTGTCACACACAATTACACCACCACAAATAACCGTCCGTGCCTCGTCTTTTCAATGTTTTGAAAAGTCGCGACGGCGCCCCGTCTGTGCCCTGTACGCGCCCCGTCCTTGTTTTACGTCTTTTCTGTGTATCCAGCGACCTATTTTCTGTAATATCTTTGACAGTTTTTGAATTATGTGTGACCACAAAATTATTAACATCTATCTCATATGTTCCCTCCATCCAAATGTTGTCTGTAAAGGTGGGTACTGACCGGTGTTACGATCCGTAATGTACCATTCGCAGCGAGCATGTTACGATACGCCGTTTCCTGAAATCCGAGTAACATACGCGTGTTTGTGCTCGTTTCCACGTACTGACTGCACAAATGCTCGCTTTGTAATATGTTCAGTATACAGAACAAACCAGAAACCGCAAAAGCGCTCAAAAGTGAGGCAGTGTAAACCACGCCGGAATGGCGTGGTTCGTTAATTGTCAATTAGTCCGTACGTGTTATAGTCAAGTGCGCCCCCTCTCTGCCAGCTAATTAGTTGTTTTAATTTTACCCTAAAAGAGGTAATGTCATGGTGCGCAGGTAACATACGCGGTTGGGTAGGTGCGGATGGGGAGTTATTTTGAACACAATGCGCTACGTACAAATGTGATTGAAAACTCTTACTGGTTTGTTCTGTATTCTGAGGTAACATGTTACATTTCGTCTCGTAACACACCGGTCAGTACCCAGCTTAAGATATTGCCCTGTGCGATAAGATCGCCTATAGTACACTTGTTCTTAGAAATGTTTGCCCTGAGATTATTATGAGGTGTACGTTGAAGAATAATAATTAAATTATTAATGGAGTCCACCACCATTTTGTAAAACATAGTGATGAACTTAAAAATGTTATAAATTTAAGTTTGAAAATCATAACTCTTTATAAATGGCGATGGTTTACTAGCCTATCACTTAACGGCTATGACCTATTTTCTTTAGAGCACATAGCATATTTTTATCGGCCATTAAAATCTTCAATGTGCCACTATAGGGGTTACAACGTGTACTTATGTTGCTTATTAAAAGTTGAGATAGTGTGAAGAGATTTTGTATTTACTATTTTTCCCCATGTTGCAAAATTTTCAGTTTAAAATTTTCAACTTCTTTGTCATTTAAAATAATTCATTGATAGTATTTTATTTATTACTATTGACAACACAGCGACCAAATCAAGACAAGATCCATTAATATTTTTTAAAATTCAACATAAGGTTTGCACTTTCTGAATATAATGTCTCAGAGACCATTGACTATGTTAAGGGAAATCTTAAGCGCCCAAACGCACTAGCGGTCAACCACGGGGGCGGTTAATCGCGCGGCTAGGCAGGGCACATTGCTCATAGAACAGATGGTCGATGGGGCTGAAAAGTTCTGGAGTAGCGACCGCGTACCGGAAGATGCAGCGTGGAAGACCTTCCACAAGATGGACCGATGACCTGGTGAGGGTCGCTAGTAGCCGATGGATGTCAGAAGCACAGGACCGGTTGTTGTGGCGACACTTGGGGGAGGCCTATATATGTCCAGCAAACCCCCGAGCAGGGCTCTGTCGACAGTAGTTTACTAACAGCCGTGGTCATGACTGCAGTTCTACAAAACTGTAGTGTAGTCTATCAAGAGATACTTCTTCTTCTTCTTCGTGTGGGTAGTAAGGTCTAACGACACCCTAGCGTCAGAGTTTCTAGACCGCCCCAAGTGCCTCTGACATGGTTCGACGACCGCCATTTGGCGGCCGGGACCACCGGCTTATACAGAAAAAAGAAAGAAAAACCGTTACTCGTTCCGTTATACGTGCCATCCGAAGCACGGAAGTATCTTTTTATCAGATAGTCAGGTGATCCAAGCTTGTAATGTCCTAGCCAAACTGGAAACATTTTTACATAGTATGCTTAACGTGGGAATCGAACCCATGACCACCGGGTTACAAAGAAAACGCCTGAACCACTCGACCACGAAGGCAGTTAAGAGATACTTTAAAACTAGACTTTGCAGGCTAATAATGACGACAGCCCATCAAAACCAGCTACGTAGGACTCTTCAACTTGAGTATCTCGACAGGCAGGCTCGGCGACCTAAATGTATCATCAGATAAATCTTCCATTTGCTACCTTACCTCACAACGTTACAAAATAAGTCAGTATGACCTAAATTTCTCTCATCAAATAAATGTACAGGCCCTTTTCGCGTCGTCATGCAAAAAATTAACACCACATCTCACATTTACGTTATAAAAATAAAAAGGAGAAAATGAAGCTGCCATATTTTACACCCCTAAAACCATAGTAGGTACAGTCGAGACGTTTATACCTTCGTCAGTTTTTTCGTCGTCATTATACCTATCAAGTTAGGAAACAATATCTTTTGAAGTTACGACACTGACCTGACTACTACTTAGACATATCATATTTTGGAAACTTGAAAACAAATATCAAATTAGCACAAACCTTTTATAAATATTTGGATAGCTAACTTCAAACTAAAACCTTTTTAATTAGGAACTGAGTTCTGCTTTATTCATCATCATCAACATTTCAGCCAAAAGATATCCACTGCTGGAAAACCCCCCCATTTAGGGGAAGCCTATGCCTCCCCCAAATGGGGTGGTTTGCCGTAATCGCCAAGCTTGGCAGGCGGGTTGGCGATCGCAGTGTAGCTGTAGTAATGTTCCTACAGAGAATGCTTCTGCCCATTCTCTGGTGAGTCCCTTAGTAACCTCTTACGACACCCACGGAAAGTGATGGTATGGATACTGGAAACTGCTACATTCACATTAGAAAAATACTATCTTTTGTAAAATCGTTTAACACATTATATCGCGAGATCGGAGCAAACGCAAACAGATCTAAAGATGACAACCCTATTTCTACCGTGACTGTACATAGTAGGCGGGTAACGTTATGTGAACCATGAAAAAGATGACACGAGATAACTTCGTCAAAGGTGACTCTTTATGTAGATACGTAGGTATCCTTTGCAGCTAAAAAGCATCCGAGTGCCTTTCAAAGAAAATGGCTATTCGCTTTTAGTCGTGCCTCAAGGCGACCTTTTACGTTCATTTTTACAACAGTTAGTAAAGGTTCCAACTAATGTTTTTGGGCTTTTTGAAAGTGCTCTAAGGTTGTTGGCCGGTTGGGATTTTGTTTTATTGTTACTGGATATTAGAGGTAGACAGATAAGAGACTAAGTTTTGATTTTGGATTTCAATAAACTGTTTTATTTTCCTGTAATCCATAAGGTTAAATTAATACTTGTAATACAATAGACAAACCAAGATTACCGATATCTTGAAGAAATGCCTAACTCAAGAAGGCAGGACGTTGCTCGCAAAACAGGTGGGTCGATGTGGCCATAAAAAATCTGGAGTGGCAAAGACGTACTGGAAGATGCAGCGTTAGAAGGCTTCCCATAAGACCCCGATGACCAGGGACTTGAGACAAGTGAGACATTGTCGAGGGTAGCGTGGCGAAGTCGATTGTCAATACGTCAAAAAAGTATGGGATTGACAGATGCTAACGAAATGTCACGTGATCAAATTCCAACATTTTGGTATTTCGACAGTTGCATTCGCTAATTGAATGTATGCAATGGACATTATCTAGGGTCTCTGATGAAGGCTGTGGGAGTTCGCTGAATGCGATACGCACAAAACCGGTTGATGTGGCTACATTTGTGGGTGGCCTATGTCCAGTTGACGTATTTCGGCTGAAATGGTGATGATGATAATGAATAGGTAGGTACAGTAGAAAGACGAACATTACGGCATTAGTGATCTTTCTGACTAGACTGTGTCTTGTATTTGATTATCATAATGTTGAAAAATATTGTACGGTATAAGTGACTATAAATGGTTTATTTGACATAATTTTTGTCTCGTATGCAGGCCCATACTCGTTTAATTAATTTGATCAAACAGGCTGCTTCAACACTAATATTAAATTGGCATGAATGTCTGTCGGAAAATTTTATCAAAAATGAGTTGTCAAATGGCAAGAAGTAACATGAAATGTCATACTTCAATTTAATCAAACAGTTTAAACCGGCCTGTTTGATCAAACATCAACGTGTATGGCCCGCATAACGTATCCATGAGTTTTAACAAAAATACACCTTCCTACGCAACAGCATCATTATTTAAGCCTAATTAAATATTCATTGCTTATCATAGGGCTCCTCAAGCGTCATTCCCACAAGGTACGTATGTCAATCTTCTTCTTATTTTTATCGTGTGGGCAGTAAGGTCTAACGACCCCACACACCCTATTTAGTCAGAGTTCCTAAACCGCCTCAAGGGCCTCTGACGATATTATTTGAATAATAATATCGTCAGAGGCCCTTGAGGCGGTTTAGGAACTCTGACTTACAGAGAGAGCCTCTCTTACAGAGAGAGCACATCAAGACTCTGCATCATAAAAATATCAACTGCAAGATGCACTACATACCACATCCAATCTAAACTTTAAACCTAGCATGTTTATGTACATTTTGCTGAAAACTATCAAACTTAGACTAGACTTTTACATAAATTTGAGACTGGCATCTGTGACGATGTTACCATAATCGACTTTTAAGCTCGTAAAGTTGTACCCAAACTTTTGAGCCTGTAGTCAGATTTTTGGGTCTAAATAAATACAATTTTGTACGCGACTGGGGATCGTCTACTAAATTCGATCCCCAGGAATTATTCTGTTAAACAAAGTCAGGTAGCAATGTAAGCAGGTGTCAGGATTGCGGAATTGCCAGGGTTGGTAAGCAAAGGGCATAAGGAGGAACACGAATCGGGAAGTGTCTTAATAAGCATGATTGATTGAGGAACTGACGGCTCAGATTTTAGCTAAACCAGTGAACTCATGCAGGGTATATTTTGACGCCCCAACTTGGGTGGATTTTCCTCTATTTTTTAGTGGTTCAGTATCATAGCCGCCGTTGGAAACAGAAGTTTTTTTAATAGTTCTAATTGGAGGGTATCCCACCCTCCAACTAAAACTATTCGCTGTAAAATATACGACGATTCCTCCATTCTCAAGCGAGTTCTGCTACATCAGAACAGATGAACGTCGTTAAAGAGATGTCAGCATAGTAGCCGGGGCCCGCAATGGCCAGAGTCTGCTAGGGTTGCGGAATTTGTTCGAAACAGTTACCGCGACCCTGGAAAGCAAAGGGAACTACGAGAAGTACGGATGGGTTTTAGTCAGTAAGAGTCTGACATTCCCTCCCGCTCCACCCAGAGCGGCAGAGAGTCCTTTGTTGATTTCCCATCAAAAAAAAAAAAAAGTCATGTTTGAAAGAGGCATCGCAGCTCTGGAACACAAGGAGCATTTGCAGGAAAACGAATGGGTTTTACTCAGTAAGAGTCTGATACTCCCTTCCGCTTCACCCAGAACGAAAGAAGTCACTTGATGATTTCTCATCCATAAAAAAAGTAAGCAGCAAAATACGCTCTTGGTCGTGAAGTTGCGGAAATCAGCCCGAGTTACATGCATACCTACATAAAGAACAGGGGTGCAGGTGGAACCACTATGAGTAGCTTAAAACGTTACCTATACTTACATAATACATTATTTGTAAGTGCCTTTTTTAGTAGATATATAGCTCAGTTCGCTTAGCTTCAAACTAAAAACTAGACAGAATTCGATATATAACGTAGTATCTAATCCATCTGCAATTTAGGTGTAAAACTAAATTTAAAATGCATGGCAAGCAAGAGTTCAAAAAGGCGGGGTGACCTATATAAACCTTCCAAAAGACAATCATAACAAAACAAATCCATTTTAGAAACCTATTATCACCAAATCACCACCCTTATCAATGCTTGCTGCAAAGCCGCAACATACTTTCTACATTAGCATTCAGTCTCATTTAGTATTACAGTCATAAAGGTACGTTTACACGGGCATTGTTGTGAACAATTATTGCTCGACAACATAAGTAATTGAAGAGCAATCTGCAGCAACTGCAATAAAATACGACAATTTTTTCGGCAATATTGTTTTTGATTGCTTCATTTTGTTCTATATTGCTCTTTGTGTTTGGTTTTTTGTTCAACTGAATTGCTCATGTAATGAAAGTATTGCCTAGTTTTTTTTAAATTACTTCATATAGCTCAATATTATCATTGCAAAACATTTCGCCAAATTGACGCCTGCTGCCATTGCTGTAAATTGGTTGATATTTTGTGACGTCACAATCGACCATTATTGCTTATGATTGATCAATATTCATAGCCCTTGTAAACGCACCTTAAAACAAATGAACGCCATATTTTTATGAGTTTGAGCGCGAACCGAAAGGGTTCACGAACGGTCAATGTTCGATCGAGTATGTTGCGGTCAAAGGTTTCGTAATGTTTCTCATACTACGGTTTTCTACTTCTTGCTTGAATTTTGTTTTTTTTTTGTGCAGACTGCTAAGGTATTTTTAATTTATGATTTCGTATGTAGGTAGATCTATGTCATTCCTCAAATCAGGAAGTGATTTGATTAGCGTGGTTGATTGAGGAACTGACAGCATAGATTTTAGCTGAACCAGCGAACTCCTGTAGGGTATATTTTGACGCCCCAATTTTTTGTGGATTTTCCTCTACTTTTTAGCTATTATTCAGTAGGTATCTTAGTCACCGTTGGAAGCAGAAGTTTTTTGAATAATTAGTTCTAATTGGAGGGTGGGCTGCTGTAAAATATACGACGAATCCTCCATTCTCAAGCGAGTTCTGCTACACAAAAACAAAAGGATCACAAAGCATCAGAGCAGATTAACGATGTCAAAGAGAAGTCAGCATAATCGGAGCCCGCTGGGTCCAGAGCCTTCCTGGGTTGCGGAATCGATCCGAAAGAGACATTGCGGCTCTGGAATGCAAAAAGCATTTGAAGAAAAAAGAATAGGTTTTAGTCTGTAAGAGTCTGACACTCTCTTCCATTCCACCCAGAGCGCAATGAGTCAATTTTGCCTTAAAAAAAAAATTCGCAAATGACTGAAAAACAAATATACTTAACAAACTAATATTTGTTAATAGATGTCGGTTTCATAGAACGAAGACTTTCATTCAAGCTTCCCCTCCCATTCCCCCATAAAGTTGAGATTTCTGAGCAAATGCTTACGTTATAAAATGAAACTATACCTATCACAAAATTCAGATTCTAAATATTCTTCTAAGTCTTCTAAGACTTAGTACTTTTGCCTGTGCATTGACAAGCAGTCATGACAAACGACTTTTAGGTGTAGATAGAATTAGGAATTAAAAATTGTTCCGTATGGTGTCTGACGTAAAAGAATAGCACCATCCCACCACTTTCTGTGGGTGTCGTAAGAGGCGACTAAGGGACTCACCAGGGAATGGACAGCAGCATTCTCTGTACATTGTAACAGCTACACTGCGATCACCAACCCGCCTGCCAAGGGTGGCGATTATGGCAAACCCGCCCTAGGAGTTTGGAGGAGGCTTATGTCCAGCAGTCAGATGACGTCTTTCGGCTGGTATGATGATGATTATGACGAGAATTATGAAAGATAACATAAATGAATCACCGAAATCGACAATTATAAAACATAATATTTAACATATTTCGTTTTATACCTATAAAACTTTTATATTCTCATTAATCGGGGTTTAACATAAAAATAATGTTTTGTCCGAGTCTGATACAGTTGAGTTATTAGAGGATTTCGGACGCTCTACAATTTATATCTGAGTGCTAAATTGAAAAGCTTCCATTTCTATAACGGTTAAATAATTGGAAATGACGCAGCTGTTGTCATGACAAAGTATTTGGCATAGTGAAACAATTTAAGGATAGTAAGTACCAAGCAGCAGTGGCAATTCTGAAATAGCAATAGTCAAGACACATAGCACGTAAACATGGCGCGTGAGGCAAATTGGTCTTAGAACGGAGGCCTTGGGATGAAAAGAAACCTTGAAGAAGAAAACAAATGCGCTGGAAAAATGACGTCAAGGGAACTGCTGGGACGAATTAGATAGAAGAAGGCCGATACTAAATCCATTGTCGGAAGCGAGGTGGCATGGGAAGCCGTCACCTCCTTCTGCGAAGCAGTTATGCTAGTGAAGGAGGAGGCGGGCCGTGTGATAGAAAGACAACCCTCACGTCCCAGCCGCCGCAACATAGGGAGACGCCCCAGGCGTCGGGAGTTGCTGGGCGATTTCCGGCCACCGTAGGTGCGGGTCTGCGGACGGCGAGCGAAGGGTGGTTCGCCGTCCGATCAAAGCCAGGCCTGGGTCGGCGGCGCGTTGTATTCCACGCGCGCCTCAAAGAGATGTTAGCAAAGTAGACGGGGTTGGTTAGGGCCAGAGCCTGCCAGGGTTGCAGATTTTGTTCGAAAGAGTTACCGCGGCCCTGGAAAGCGAACCTGGGAACCGAAAGCCTGGGAACTACGAAAAGCACGGATGGGTTTTAGTCAGTAAGAGTCTGACACTCCCTCCCGCTCCACCCAGAGCGGCAGGAGTCATTTGATGATTTCCCATCAATAAAAAGAAAAAAAAGGCCTTATACTAAACCGGTTGAGAACGGCTAAGAAGAAAAAGAAAACCTACAGTAGAGTTATATAATCGGAAAATGATAATTGTGATACTAATGTTCATCGTATCGCGGTAAACGTTACCTACCTGTAATGTCTGCGATGCTTTGTAGAACATCTCCAGTACCTAAGTCAGAGTCGTTCACAATCACAGACACAATGTGAAAACATATCTCCATCTCTTTCCATCACTTCATACTGCGACAAAAACAACGCACCTAAGCACATTGCTGACTCTTGCAAGTCAGCAACTGTTCAGAATGTTCCGTTGATTCGGTACTGTCCTGATCGAAAGTGCAGTCGCTGTCACTTAAAACTTAAGTGCATTCATATTTTTTATAGAAAAAGGTTTGATTGTCTACGATTAGTTGATTCTATACTTTACTCTTTATTATCTGTAGAAGAAAGCAATTTGGAACCATAGTACTTCTTTTACAAAGATATTCTGGCACTTTAGTTTTGAGTAATTGTGACTGCACTTTTGTCCATAATTGTACTTAGGCAAAAAAATTAAGAAATAATTGTGAAACCACGAACTTGTGAAGGGAGTACAAAATAAAACGATTTCAAGAAAGTTTTCTCACGAATTTTATTCTGTCTTATTTTTTTAAATTTTGATACTTGTCATAAGATTTCATAGTAACGGTTAGATAACTTGTTATCTTATAAATTCCCAACATATTATGATAATTACCAAGTTAATAATTATATGATTTTTACACAAACAATATTGAGGAAAACATCCGATACAAAACTTACGTTAACAGAAAATGTGACTTAGAAACTTTGCCCATTACGATGAAGTTTCCGAAGTTAGTTAAACATAGAAGGCAATGATTTATTTACATTAAAACTAGTCGAAAACAAGACATATACAACATGTATCTGTCGCAGCCAATTAGTTTAATCAGCCGTTTCACTAAATGCCTAGCTTTTTCATTTAAATGCGCCGATTTTTCCGGGACCTAAGTGACATCTCTTGTTCAATATAGTTTAATGACTTGCCCGTGTTACTTCTGTTGCTGTTCAAAAAAAAGGCTAGAATTTTAATGAAACGACTGATTAAGCTAGTTGGCTGCGACATATCTAAAACCAACTCACCAAAACAACTGAAAAACTATACTTCAATATTATTTACATACAATCTCAAAAAAGAAGTCCGTAATGATTTTACTTCGTAATAGGCAAATAGCTAGAGCACACAACAAAAACCGTATGATATTATAGTACAACAGTCATACATCATAAAAAATACATCAATATAAAATTGTACGGAACACGAGTTAAAAAAACACGACCATATTGAGAACCTGCGACACAGATTTATCTAAATATTTTTCAGATAAAATGTTACGCCAGACGTGTTATTGGGAATATTTTAGGAACAAAACATCCACCTATTTTTATTTTTTAACAATGGTAGTGGATTTGATTAAATTGCGGACGTGGTGATAACATTTTGTTTCTCTATGTATTTAATAGTTAAAAACAGGTTTTTTCAGTCACCGATACATATTTTTTTTCACCCATTATTTGATTTTGAATATCATATTACCCCTATAAACAAGACTAGATTGAGAGCACACAAAAAACATGGGAAAAAGCTAGGCAGATATACGTATTGTTTTTTAATATTATAAAACCAATATGATGATATGCGCAAGAGAATCAAGGTAACCGACATAGCCCGAAGGACCGCCAAACTGAAGTGGCAGTGGGCAGGTCACATTGCTCGCAGAACAGATGGTCGATGGGGCCGAAAGCTTTGGAGTGGCGACCGCGTACCGGAAGACACAGCGGTCGAAGGCCTCCCACAAGATGGACCGATGACTTGGTGAGGGTTGCAGGTAGCTGATGAACGCGAGACGCACAGGACCGGTTGTTGTGGCGACACTTGGTCGCCTATGTCCAGCAGTGGACGTCTTTCGGCTAATAATGATGATGATGATGATGATGATGATGATGATGAAAAACCCATTTTGCTATAGGTCTCCGAATTATGTACAGCAAAAACCGTCAGATTGTAACAATTCTAGATTAGATTATAAACTATCTATTGTGAACGACCATTTCTATTACAATAAATCCCATCCAAGTTCTATTGTTTACAATTATGATCCGTGTTATTGAGAAGAAAAAGTTTAGAATCTTGCGCGATTAATTATAAAGTAACGGTGTTTTGCAATAATAATTTTGGTGTCATATTATAATAACGTGCTGTACTATATTTGAGTTTGTAACCGGAAAGCTTCTACGAGTACAAAGTTTTAATAAATGTAGAATAATGTAGATGTAAGTGCTATGTTCGGAACCCGCTAGGGCCAGAGCCTGTCAGGGTTGCGGAATTTGTTCGAAAGAGTTACCGCGGCCCTGGAACACAAAGGGCATTTGGAGGAACACGGATGGGTTTTAGTCAGTAAGAGTTTGATGACTCTTCGATAATTTCCCATCCTTAAAAAAAAGGTGTAAGTAACATTTTATCTCCACTCACAAATACTGTAGTACATAGGTACTAGCCTATTTTCCCCCAACGTTATCTCAGTTTTCAAGCTCTCAGAAATTAAACAAGGATTTTACTGTACGTTACACGGTGCCAAGTACTCGTAGCCATTGCTGCACTGTTTCCTGAGTTCTGATTTTCTATTCAATTTGGATGGAAAATTAAATTCATGTTGCAAATATACTGGAGTGATTGAATATGATTTTTCAACGACTGTTTTTTATGGCACAAGACATAGTCTAACTTTATCTTTGGTACATTTGAAATGAACGCTTTTCGAAACACAAATTAACTCACGGAGAAAACGAAATTTGTAAGGAACTTAGATTATGGCGTGATGTAGTTTCTGCGTACCTCATTACTCAAAATGCGTGAGTTAATATCATGAAAGTATTTTTCAAAACATACACGCCAAAACGAATATCAACCTCGATATAAAACACGACCATTTAACAAAAGCCAAACTAACAAACTTTTATTACAAAGCCACATTTTACAGCTATGACAAAACAGTAATTCAACCAAAAATTGGTCATGCGTGAGCCCTAAATCGACCCGATATATGTAACATGGAGAGTCGACCTCGGTACCTCGCCCCAGCAACCATTCACCGAACCCCTGCTAGTTTATAGCTAGATTTCCTGACCTCATAAACTCAGCGTGTTGATATTAAAGCCTCTCTGATTCGCAGCGCGAAATATTTTGCTCTTTTTTCATATATATATTTTTTTATACACACTTTTTTTCACTGATCCCGGTGTATATGAAAATGTGCGCTGTTTTTGATAAAAAAACCGGCTTGCTAATATTCGTGTTAAGCCTGCGTGCTCTAATTTGGTTGTGATAGGAAAAAGGACGCAATTTTTATAAAGATTTAAATTATTTTTGGCTTGGTAGGTACAAGCAGACTAGTAGGTGTTTTTAGATGTACACTGTTTTCTTCGTGATTAATTAAGGAAGACAGGCTTAATTTGAGCCACCATTTTCATCAGACGCATAATAATTTTGAAATTCAACTGGAATAACTATTAAACTGACTGTATTGTGTTACAAATTGTGACTTGAATATCAAACAAACAAAAAAGAATGAAAAACTAAGAGAATAAAGACAAGCTAAATTTAATTTCAAACGAATTTCAGTAGGACCGCTAGCAAATATTTTCTCGGCAGTGATCAATCACATGGGTGAGAGACAGTCGCACTTTAAAATCACCTAGCTCGTGACTCTAATCCAAACGATACAAAAAAGTAATCTCGAACGCGCACCCAGAATCCCAAAACAGAAAATTTCAATACACAAAAGCCCATTACAATTTCGTCGGCTGCTGCACACGGCAGAAACAAAATGGCTACAAATTCAAAACGCGCCATGAACACGATTTTATTGATGACAATACTGATTGTTTTTTCCCTTTTGACGAATTTCTTTTTTCATATAAATACGTTTTGAGGACATTTTAATCATGTATTGTTCGAGTTTTTTAAAGAGGATTCGGTAAAAGTGCTCGCATCTATAAATCTCGATTGTACCCTTTGTGTTCGCGATAAGTTAAAACTGTTTATTTATGCATGAAAGGTAAAAGTGTATTGTTCATTGTAGACATTGCTTTGTCTGATTGGCTTTGAGGGTTCAAATGTTTTATAACAATAAAATGGAAAGCAACTTTACAAGTGTTATTTATGTTCCATTTAATATTGATGTAGACGGGTTGTTCAAGTGCTTTTGTGTGTTTTCAGATTTCCGAAAGTTAGGTTCTGACCTAGATTGTAGTCTGTAATTAAGTCTGCAGCTACAGGTTTAATAAAACAAGATAATGCTGCCAGCTTGGATTGAGATGAATTACTACCGAGGTACTTGTTTGTAAAACTATTTGCATTGGCAATTAAGTCCCAAAGTCATTAAAGAGATCTTATAACACATAAAACATTTCCGGATAAATAAAAACGATATTAACGCTGTTCTGAAAGTTTATTTTAGGTAGGTATTTTACGTTTCTCGTTTACCTGAACTTAATACTCGGTTAGATTCTCCGTGAAAATGAAACAAATTACATTTTTGTTCTAGAAACTTCCAAGCACGTACTTAGACGGAAAAATAAAGATAATTCGCCGTCTTAAAAACTTCCTAACGCCGACACTCCAACATTCCAAAGTAATTCTTTGCAGCAATGATGTTAATGATCTGTGTCACAAGGTTCTTTGAACTGAAAATATCTTATTTTAAGTATACAGTCTTTAAGATTCTAATTTATTTACAATAATAGTCATTTTCAATGACAGTACTAAGTGAAGTAACAATATGTATGTTAATTCTGCTGCAGAACTTGATTGACCTGACAAGAGACAATATTCATTTATTTTATTTTCAGAATTTACACTGGTCACAGACATAGGTAACGCAAGAGCAACTACTTCGCGTGCCGGTCTTCAGTGCCCTGAATGTCGCGGCTTACGATTTTTAATCGTAAAATCAAAAATCGAGTCGCGACTTTCGCGCTCAATTTGCATCGGTGTACGCTAGTCGGACGTCAGTTAGGTGTCAGTTATGTGGTTGGATCAGTTAGGTGCTCCACGTGGCGGCGCCTTTGAATCGTTTTGATTTCCCCATCACCTAATAGTGCTTGTGCTGACGTCATAGTAGGTAGTAAAAAAATGGCACGCTTGGTTTTCATACAGATCGTGATACTTGCGCTATCTATATCTAACTATATCTGTGAGTTAGGTATGTATTATGAGGTTATCGAGTTCATTTTTATCAAATGATCGCCTTCTGTCATCCATTTTGAATGGCGATGATATTACAATAATAATATTTACATGATCAACGAAAAGTTCAAAATGTACAGATTCATTTGTTACGATTTCTGAAAAATTGGATAACCGTTTTAAAAAATGACAATTTATTCAGAAACCTATAATAATTACAATTACAGCTATGAGTACTTAAAACGTTACCTGTATTACATATTACATTAATTTAACATCGTATATACACTGCGTTAGTCCGATATTTACAACCATGGTTTGTCCCGTGACACTCACTGAATGTTTTCACCGTCACTTTACACATAATTGTAAATATCTTCCATGTCTCATACATTCATCTCCGACATCGCTGCTTGAGGGACCCTAGACTGTGAGAAGTGCTGAGAGGGGGGCGACGACGGAGGGGGCAGGACGGATCCATTCCCCGGCCCTTGAGACTGCCCCGTCTGAGCTTGAACGTCAGGCAAATTCCCCGCACTGCTCATAAAAGTCGCATTCTTCGGCAGAGTCATACAATTCGACGCGTTACATATCTGATTCTGCTGATAACTAAACCCCACTTTTCTCGGCAAAGTCGTACATTGTCCCCTATTTGTTGGCGGACTCGATTTCTGCGACAAATTCGACATTTGTATCCCCGTGTGACAAACGTTCGGGCAGTTCGCTGTAGTGAAGTGGGGAACTCGATTTGTCATTGCGATTATCGCGTTTTTGTCCTGATGATCGATGTCGACAATCGTGCTCGAGCTTTGCGAATGTCCGACGAAGTAATGGGGATGCTTCGACGAAACGCTATCGAACGTTGAGTTATGGTTCCTTTTCTGTTGCTGCTGGAGTGCTTTTACTTGGAGTCTAGTTTTATCTCTTTGGTAATAAACTCCAGCAAATATAAGAACGTTAAGAATTAGTAGAGAGCATCCTATAGCTATAGTTACACTGAGAGCTGTAGAGTAGGCAGTGTAACCTGCTACTTCTAAATTGGACACGTCCTGTGTGTGCGTGTTGTTTGGAACTTGGCTCTGTGTGACGGCTGAACCTGGTCGTGCGGACATCACACTAATGCACGTCGTGACGTAGGTGTCCATCGTAGTGGAAGGTATGTCTAATGTGAGGTTGTAAGTCGGTTTGCGGTAAAGCTCCATCGTGGGATCGAAATAGTTGGCGCGTGTGAGAGGGTCCGGCCTGACCAGCCCGTCGTACAACTCTGGGTCGTTGTGGTTCCTAAAAAGGTTATGTTTCGCAACCACATCTTTCATCCCTGCGCGATGGATTTCCGGAATCAGCCGCAGCCACACGGACAGCTGATGTGCTCTGTAATGGTTTTTCATCCGTGGTTTCATTCCTGCAATGGAATTTTTGATTGTGTAACGCGTAAAGGAACTTTTAGGTAGAAAATTGAGGCGCGAATAAATGAAAAGTCGGCGTAATTAACTTTCGAAATTGATATTACCGGTGATGGTGAGGTGAGCGAGATTAAATTTTATCTTTTGTGGATTAATGTGGGGATAACGTTCTGTTATTAGATTTTTAGATAAGAACGTTCATTGGGATATTGTTCGAAAATGGCCTCGTTGAGTATCTACGCAAATTAGATTTCAAGCGTTCAAAAAATCGTAATAATATCTTTTTGTAATATGCAAAGCTATACAACTGTATAAGCTTTATTAATTAACTTCTGGTGATTTTCTTTAATATAACGACACATTGATTCTAACACGGCCAATGACGGTTAGATTTTAACGTTTGTAACATAGAAAGTACTGTGTTTTGCTTACCAATTTCCAAATACTTTTGATACAATGTATCATACTCGTCCCACAGTATGCTTTTGTATTTGTTCCTTTCTCTTGATATTGGCAGCACAGATTCCTGACGATGGACTTCGTTCGGGTTCCTAAATAAACAAAAGAAAATCGTGAAATTATTACACAATTTTTGTTTTAGCATGATATCTGCCTGCCTAACCTTTTCCCAACTATATTGGGGTGCTCACAGTCGAACGAGATTCAGTTGAATACCAGTATTACCTCCACAACCCATTAACTGGGTAACACGGTAGTTCTTGGCAAGACTGGAGTCAGATTTACTGGCTTCTGACAATCCGTAACGACTGCCAAAGATCTCCAAATGACAGCCGGGACCAACAATTCAACGTGCTTTCCGAGGTATGGAGGAGTCTCGTTATATGAGTATCGACACCCGTTCACAGAACAACCTTGGAGAGCGTTGGTAAACCTTGAAGCGGCCTTTGTGGCTGTTGTAATTTAGCCGCGAGCTTTCTGTTTTAGTATGACAATATTATTGGCGGTCACATTTTATTTTTTGCATTTTTAAATTCAAAAATGGAAATACAAAAAGAAAAAGTATTTATTGACACAGATCTAACATGCATGCAAATTCTAAATCTAAACTAAAGTTCATTAACTATAATAATTCTTAAAGCAGTCCTGATTCGACCTATCGAAGTGGTTTTAGGGAAAAAAACATTGGTCAGTATTTTGTCATACTAAAACTGAACAACTACTAAGACAAAAATATTGCTAAGTTATAATTGAAACCGACATTTTCAGTTTATTTTGAAACGGATCAATTAAATGAAACGGTAAACATAAAGACTATTGAAGAGTATTCCAAAATGAGAGCGAATTTCTAGAGCTTTCACTAAACAGCCTTTAAAATGAAAATTCAACGTTCAATAACCGTTAACCTTGACGTTATTCACAACGACTAGATAATCCTAGCTACGATATCTGTTAACTTAACGATAAATTAATTCATTATTCAAATATAAACTAAAAGCGGGGCGTGTAAGTTTTAAAATTGAAACAACTCAACGTCTGTCTCGAAATAGTTATGAACAATAATAATTATTTCAAACTTTTGTTGACGAGTAGTTGAGAAATATTTTAGTTATTTCAATTAAATTGGAAACAAACAAATGGTACTGGCTGAAAAGTTTGTTTGTTGGAAAATGTACGAGAAAACGCCGGAATATAGTCAGCGTGCCTCATAATAGGGTTCTCGTTAAATCATTTATAATTTTGGCTGGGTTTTGTAAACAATTTGTTCTCTTACTTCATACTTTTTAACAGACTTAAAAAAGGAAAAGGTTCGGTATTTGTCTGTATGTATTTAAGCATGTACATTATACAGCTATAACATTGTTGTTTACGACCAGTTTTGATAATTGTAAAAGAATTTTCTCCAAGTTACTTTGATTTAAATATGGTGAGCATTATTTTTATAATTTTTTTCCTGGAGATTAGGAGTAAAACTTCTCAACGGATGGGCCTAATTGGATCATGTTTAACAATATTTGTTGTTGTTACTTGTACCAAATTTACGTAGGCGTACACGTGCGCGCTACGCATAATTAATTATTTGTTTCTAAGTGTAGACACAAAACAATAACCGGTCGAGAGCGTGTTCCACGCCATCATAATGATTTCTGAAAAAGTGTGCTATTTTGAGTCATCGTTTTACTTTTCCTGTAATCTTTACGTAAACTTCTATCATATAGAATTATTTGAGATTTTTCTCTTTGCAAACTTCGGAGATAAGAAGGGAGCGGGAGAACGGTATTTTTTTCATTTTTCGTCAAAGTAGAAAACTATGCGGCCTAAAAGTAGCGTTCTAAATCTATATATCGTATAATATTCCACATGCCCAACTTCCCCACTTCAATTTTTTGAGACCCCCTTTCATGGGCCTTACAGGGCCTCCAGTTACAAATAATATAAATGCTTTGATTTTTCTTTTTTCAAAATAGTTGGGCAAACGTCATCTAAAACTGTTCCAAATTTCAAGTTGATAGCTTCAGTATTTCTTAAGTTATCCAGCTGTGACAGACAAAAAGACAGATTGAAACACAACATAAGGGTTCCTTTTTACCATTTTGGTACGGAACCCTTAAAACACTAGTAATGAGTCTACTATTAATAATACTCGTGAGTTAAATTGAATCAACAAGCTTTTAAAAATAAACTTAACCAATACATAGGTATATTAAAGACAATGCTTTAAAAAGCTGGACTTATTCTACGTCTTTACGTGCCGTTTTTACGGCTGGACAGTGTATTAAAAAATGAAATGTGGTGTTGGAAAAGAATGTTGCGCATACCATGGACAGCAAAGAGTACTAATAAGTCCATTCTCAACCAGCTAAACATCAAATACAGACTCTCCACAATATGCTACCAGCGAGTCTTAAGTTACTTTGGCCATATCGCTCGGAGACAGCCAGACAACCTCGAAAAACTGGTGGTGGTGGGAAAGGTGGATGGTACTCGCTGGTCAGACCAGATAAGGGCGATCACAGGACTCACGGTGACCACTGCCTAAGAAGAGCCGAAGACAAGAGTGGCATGGAAACAACTCGTCTGTGACTCGGTCATAGCATTCCAATACGAGCACGACCTTCAGAAATGAAGACAACGAATAAAAAGAGTAGAGTGTATTAAAGTAGGTATATAAGTTAAATTTTAACCTATTTACACCTAAAGCCCTGTCGCAGAGCAGAAATAATTTCGTACAATGACCTCTTTGCCTACTGGCAGTAGTCACAAACATTTTTGAATTAAGTGCGGCCGCTCGAACGCGCAAGGTGACTTTTGTCACCCATATTTAGTTTATGCAATTAGATATCCTACTTCTAAATCACAAAGAACTAAATGATTTATTATTGGTACTAAATTGTTCGTAAACAATCACGTCATTTTAGCACAGCCGTGTCCAAAAACTGAGCGATCACTAACGCATCCCATGATGGAATATCGTTGGTGCATTATTCTATGTCAAGCAAGCCGTGGGTTTTTGTTGTAACTCAAGGCCAACTAAAAACGTTACCTTAGATACGGTAAAGGTTTACAATTCATGAGGACGGCCGCCATTGCATCTGTGCGCGCGTGACGCATTATATTTACGTGGGAGTGAAGGAGACAGGTAATAACAGGTCATTGTACGAAATTCTATTCTTTTAGCTCATAGATGGACGTCTCCTATACTCCTCGACTCCCATTCCATCGCGTCCACCTCCTTTACTCGTTTGTAAAATTGCCTCGCTGAGGTACAAAAAGAGACTCACGCGAGAGTGACACCAGCGACTAGACGCCAAACGATATTTTATCTAAAACTTTTTGTTAAAACATTATTTATTATGATCGTTACTTGAACTAAATAAAATACACGTGGAGGAGCTCGTGGCTAAATATTAACAACCGCATGCTTACCGAGGCCGCGAGGTCAGTTTATGAATGGGATGTGTATGAATGGAGTATCCGACTCCTCCGTGCCACGGAGAGCGAGATAGAGTAGAGAGAGTACTAATTTCTAATACAATATTTTGACAGAAGAAGTTTGCGTGCGAGCAACAGTTGGCAATTTGAATTAATTTGATTTTGTGTCGCTAGGTTCGATATTTCGAATTTTCCGGTGGAAGCATGCGGGGACCGCGCAGTGTGCGCGGTGAAATCGGTGCTATCGAGATATCATCTATTTTCGAAGTACCACCTTGGTCCTGGCTGACGTTTGCAGATCTTTGGCGGTCGTCACGGAACGTCAGAAGGCAAAAAATATGACACCAGTCTTGCTAAGAAGTACTGCGTTACCCAGTTACTGGTTTGTGGACGGCAGATAGGCAGTCGTTCCACCTAAAATAATAATAATAATAATAATAATAATATTATTATTATTATTATTATTATTATTATTATTTTCTCTAGTTCATTTACTGAACTAGAGAAAATAATGGCACAGTGTTTTGCTTTATTTTTCTTGATTTATATGCTGTCGTGGGGAATAATGTTCACGCTTAAGTGGTACGGCGGATATGAATTTGTTACACACGCAATTCTGATTTAGGTGGCGTTCGGTAGAAGTGTTTATTGATTATCTTTTAGTAAAGATTAGTGAAAGTGGGTACCTAAATACCCATTTTCACTTTTTAGGTGTATAAATTAACCTCGGCACTATAAATCATACTAGACGTCTATAAAATATTATTTTACCAATTCTTTAAATTTGATTATATTACTTAGTCAGGAGACAATATATAGGGGCCACTTTTTTTTAATTATCAGCTGATCAATTAACTTGAACAAGATTCAGTTACAATTTAAGACAGACAGACGGACAGTGGATACTTAGTAATAGGGTCCAGTTATTACCCTTAAGGTACGGAACTCTAAAAAGCTTAAAAACTGAACTGAATAAAATTAAATTTCCTTAGCACGGAGCTCGAAACATTCGCAAATTACACTGAGCACAAGTTTTGCTTGTTATAGCCATATGTAGTCCAAATAGTCACACTTCAATGCATAAACATCATAAACATTGCACATGCACAACTTTTATGCATAAACTGTAATACTCACCAACACTCTCAGGCCCATATTCCAAAACGTAAACTCCAACTCAACCCGAACTCCAACTCCATCGGAGCTTGTCATAAAAGTTTTAGTGAAGTTTTTGCATTTGTTTTCTGTACTCTGTACGAAAACGTCAATTACATATACAGGCTTTCATTGACATTTTCGTGCTCATATTGGAGTTGGAGTTCGAGTTGAGTTTACCTTTTGTAATATGGGCCTTAGTTTCTATGGAAAGCTTCGACAATGCTCTTAAGCAGTAGCCACCGAGACTTCTCAAAACCATGTGACATTCCAGAAAATACTACACAGAATAATTGTCGTCGTATTTATCACTAAAACGGTCTTCAAACTAACAAATTTACACACAATTCGACAAACTCACCCGGTTCTCGCAAAATTAGCCATATAAAGTATGAATGCCTCCGACAACGCCACTTCAGACTTCGTATAGTTTCGGGGAAAATGGCCGAGACCCTCGACTAATGGAGCTCCAAATAAGTACGGGAGCTCTTCTCCGTGAACTGACCCCATCCGCTGCAATAGGAGGAGGTATTAATACTACAATTTATTGGGTTGATAGATGATTTATGTTTGAAATTAAAAAGATGAGAAATAAAAATTTTAGTTGGTGAGAATATATGCACTATTTATGGATATGCATGGCACTACTATGTCGGTATTACACACTAGTGCACTATTGCACTAGTTGCTGTTACTGCACTATTTATGGTTTTTAATATTATCAAGAAAACAATATATTGAAGTATGAGTCGTGGATCGAGATCCTAACTTTAGTTATAAAAGTAATTTAGTTGAAATTAAAGTGCGTAAAATGATTAAATATTATTTTATGTAGCGGCCATTTTTGATTTGGTCGACAAGCAATAATTCTCCCGCCATTGAATGTGGAACAGTATTTTGTCAATTGTATTGATTGTTATTGGGGTAAAAGTATCGATAGATCGATAGAATATTCTTTATTATACACCAAAAGTATTCACTCAAATCTTTTACACAAACTTACTATCGAAGTATTGGAAATAATATTGTTTTTTTTTTAATTTTCTCTCTTCTGAACTTTTTCTTACGAAAAGTCTTGAAGGAAAGAGCTATGTCCGCTATTACCATGTTTAAATGAAACAGTTATGATAATTATTCTAAATTCAGATGCCTCTTTGCAAAGTCATAATCTAGGTGCGTTGATTTCTTTCACCGTTATTAAAAACCACAGAGCAGTAGAATTTGTACTGAGGCTCATCAAAATGATTTGTTTTAAAATTAAAGTTTCTTTCTAATTAGTAGTTGTTGTAAACCCGATTTTGTACATAAAAATATAATTACCTACATAAAATTAAAAGTCATCCGTTTCATTTGTTATTATAAATTCCAAAAATATATTGCTTTTTAATGAAAAGCTATCATTAATTGGTTTGAAGCGTTCAATGGAACGTAATTGATTTAATTTAACTACTGCGAGTCATGATTTTATGTATTCTCAAAAATTAATAAATGATGAAATCAGCCTCAATCGTGATAGTGGATGAGTATCTCTGTACTGGGTAAAGTCTGATGAAATAACTTGTGTAGTCAATGTCTAAAGCACACTTTGAAATATTCAAAACTGATTTCCAGTTAAAACTTTCAACAAAATATATTCACAAAAGAATTGTATGCTAAGTTATTTACAGAACACTTAATAACTTGAATCAATACCTTAACTGCTTTTTTTAATTTGACTAAGGGCGAGATTTTTATTTGAATTTAACCAATAGTTAAAAATGATGGGAACCTAAATTTTGAACCTAAAATTATGTTTATCGATCGTGTCAAATAAACAACTAACAATTGATCGGAAAGTGGATTTTATCGATACTTACCAACTATTTAAACCACTGTTAATTTTAAATCAGAAATAAAAAAACTCGCCCCAGTATGACTTTATTTTGCCCTTGACTCTACAAAAAAATAAAACAAAGACGAAAAAGATCGAAAAAAAGTTATAAAAATATTCTAACCCTCACCTGAGGATAATCCCCATCCTTAGTCTGGTAATCGAACACGTAGAAGAAGGTTCTAGGTGAGGTGTCAGGGGAACTGAGGAAGTCACCAGTCTGGACCAGTGGCGCCACGTATTGGGCATCGGAGAGAGCCAGTACTGCTGCGTCACGCGTGTTTATGGGATGCTAAAACAAACAAAAAACAATTAAATTCCTAAACATGAGCTTGCGGCTAAATTATAACAGCCGCGTGAGTCGATCTTCGAGGATAGCCAACACGTGCGTAGATGTGTGACTATCTTAATATACCGAGATTGATAAATATGATGAGAATATTCTGATAGATGTGGACGAACCAAAGGTAACCACACGTTAAAAAATACTTGTAGTGAGACCTGAGGGCCAACTCTACAAAGTTCGCCTTCGTATGTCAGTCGCAAACTATCAAAAATGCTTTTCATATTTTTTTGACAGTTTACGACGATTGAGATACGAATTCAATCGTTGTTTCAAAATTAGTTGTGAGGGTCGCGGGTAACCGATGGATGCGAGACGCACAGGACCGGTTGTTGTGGCGACACTTGTGGGAGGCCTATGTCCAGCAGTGGACGTCTTTCGGCTGATATGATGATGATGATGATGATGATGATGATGATTGAAAATTAGTAGAATTGACAGTCAGATCCTTAAAAAGCTTTGAAAATAGTGATGATGCTGATCCAAATGAGTGTACAGTGTGTTAACTGTTAAATGCTTAACTTTTCATCTCTAAATTAGTAAACTTCATGAAATTATTTTCAGCAAAAGACGAATACTAGTGGACAACGACCATGCTCTAAAATCAGCACAATGACCTTATAAATGAATGTTATATTACTACATACAATTCTCTTTGTTTCGTCTCCGTTAACAAGTTTTCTTCAGTAAAATGGTTGCGTAGACAATCCTTTAAACAAGATTAGCCTTTCCAGCAAAGCTTTCCAAGAACAAATGCTAACGAAACTTGAACATATCTCACAAACGTGATGTGTATCTGAAAGTGTGTCTGGAATTACGTCAACCCGAGTAATTTTATATTCAACTATGAGCAAAATGAAAGCCGTCTTATTGGCTGCCAAAATCTTAACCACTCCTCTAAGTTCGGAGTTAAAATCAATATTATAGAGGATCTTTATTAAAATTCCTTTCAAATTTTCAAGCTAAATGTTTGTGAGTCCATCTCAATCGTTAACAGGGTTTAGTTTCAACCGGTGACCTTTCGATTGGCGGTCGACACCGCTTGGGCTATATTTATAACTCATTCATTCGTTATAATGTTCTGTTGGATGTGTTCCGGTCATAGTGTGGGACGTTGACTGGTTGACAGCTTGGACAAAGGGGGATCTTATAATGGCGTTCGAATATAAACTATTCTGTGTAGGAGTTTGTTATAATTTTGATACCAGATGAAATAAGTAGAGTAAAAGCTACGAGTCTATTTTAGACATGGACAAAGAAGATCAAATATTTGAACTGAAACAGACTGAAAAATGTGAATTTGAGTATTCAAACCATAATTATTTTTGGTAAAAACTGATGCTCCTGCAAAATCTTAAACGAGTCATCATCTGCCTAGCCTTTTCCCAACTAAATTGGGGTCGGCTCCCAGTCAAACTGGATTCAGCGGAATACCAGTATTTTATTAGCGGCAGCTAGATAGTAATAAGTTATGCAGAAATAAAATGTCATGAAACAAACCAAACATGCAAATGAAATCCCAGTAACCCTTTACAAAGCACAAGTCCGATCCTGCATGGAGTATTGTAGCCACCTTTGGGATGGCTCAGCTAAGTCAGCTTGCTGCGCTTGACTCGGTGGAACGCAGAGCTAAGAGGCTCATCGGTGACGCAAAACTGGTGGATGCCAAGCTACATAGCTTGGCTCATCGCCGTAAGGTTGCCTGCTTATCGGTCTTCTACAGATTGTACTTCGGTGAGTGTGCCCAAGAACTCCACGACCTCATCCCACCGGCCCCCTTCTACCATCGGACATCCAGACGCACTGCATCTTACCATCCCTACCTTGTAGCTATTCCACCAATTCGCACTAAGCGTTTCCAAACGTCTTTTATAATGCGCACAGCAAAGGAGTGGAACTCTCTGCCTGCGTCTGTTTTTCCAAAAGATTACAGCCCTAATCTCTTCAAAGTTAGAGTGAACACGCTCCTTCTGGGTAAGCTCGCTCCATCGTAGACTTTGTCTCTGTCATATCTGACATTGACTAGAGACAAGAGCAAACCCATCACTAATAGAAATTAAAAAAAAAAAACACGAACACAAGAATTCCAACGAACAATAACAGACGAAAATCATAATGAAAATGAAACACCATAAATCATGAGAATTGAGCAAACTATTAAAAACTTATCCTATAAAATATATCCGGGACACTCAGTACGGAGTCGCTTGAACTGGGTAACAGTGGGAATTTGGCTGTGTTGGGAGTTTAGAGGCAAGTGCCAAACGTGCCTTTTGGTGGCACTGCCAAGTCATCTCATCATAAACGTAACGTGTGGCACCTAAATGTCGGTATGTGGATCAAGTTGATTCTACTTTGGGTTATGTTTCATGGAGTTCGATAACTTTCGAGACAAAAAAAAAACTGTTTTACAAAAAAATACAACCGAATTCCAAATAAAAAAAAACTACAAATTACAAAGTCGTTATTTCTTCGCAATTTAACACCGATTTGTATTTTTTTGTAAAAATGTTTTTATTTTTCACATTTCTACTCATAACTTTTCCAGCTATTTGGAATTAAAAACCAAACCACTGAACCAATTTTAATAAAATTTTAATGGGACCAATCGAGAAGTAGGTACTATCCTGTCACATAAAACAAGAATTTTTCAAATCAGTTCCTAAATTAACAATTAAAAAAAAATACAACCGAATTGAGGACCTCCTACTTTTTTGAAGTCGGTTAATAAAGCAGGAGAGTTCGCGTTATGGCAATTGAATGTTATCACAATGAATTCAACATTCTTATCTTTTCTAAATTGTTTTTTGGGATTTACTTTGAGTCTTACGACGGCCACGCGTCTACCCGTAACCAGCTCAAGCATGAGATTAATCGCTCGATCGTTCTCGGCAACGTAAATAAACTTCCATACGAGTAGCAAGAAAAGTTGATCGATAACGTTGTTATTTTTTAAGGTTCCGTACCCGGAACGTAAACTATTACTAAGCCTCCGCTGTCCGCCTGTCTGTCAGTGGGCTGTATCTCGAGAATCGTAATAGGTAGACAATTGAAATTTTCACAGAGGGTGTATTTCTATTGCCGCTATTACAACAAATAATAAAAATTTAATACACAAAATAAAAGTGGCTTCCACTAAAGAAACTTGTTTTTTCAGTTTATGGTACTGAACCCATTGTGTGAGAGTTCGACTCGCATTTGGCCGGTTTTTTTTCTTCAGTCTTGAAAGAGAACACATTGGGGTGTCATTGGAATCTCAACCTTATTTAGTCCCCTCACTAATATCTATACTGAATTGATCATTTGCAGTAAGTACGTAAATGTGGTACCTACAGCAGTTCCCATTCACAATAATTAATTGACCAATAATGAGAATGAACAAGTAATAAAGTCCGTGGTGAATAAATTATTGAACCAATAAATAATTATAATTACCTGAACGGTCCTCTCCCAGTCCGTGTATTCGTTCACTATTGTGAAGAATATTTCACTCAAATGATATGTGTATGCGTTTCTCACGTAGGTCCTGAAAATAAAATAGTGTTTAGTTATCTATAAAGTACTCTAGTACTATGGTAGGCACCAGATAAATGTGCAATATTGGTCATTGACCCACATACATTTATTGACTTTCTTCGTATCAAAAACCGAAATAAAGACATGATTATTATTTTTATTAATTTATTTTATTTAATACATTTATTTCAGATAACAAGGATCCACTGGGTTAGTAACAATAGTCTTAAACCTATGTTAGTACTTAATTAATAAACTTGACAGTGTAATGTTGACAAGCGACCGCACCAACGGGCTGTCATACCTATCAGCTATAGCGCGTAGAATACTGCTGGGGCTGCCTCGGAGTCTGTTTAGCAGCGAGGCCGCTCTCTTACGCCGTACAGCATTGAAGCAGTCGGTACGTGCTTCAGCGAACATAGACGACGCGCCACAGAACCGAGGCAGACGCAACAGTACTCTAAATGCGTTGTTATACTGGATCCGCAGAGCATTGTAGGCCTTTTGAGTGTAGCTGAACCACAGGCTCCCCGAATACAACGACATGCAATATGCTTTAAACAGCGTTATTTTCACCGCCGCTGTACATCTGAAGAACCGGCGGGCCAACATATTAGCCCGAACCGACAATGCTCTGCGCTCCCTCTCCATATCCGCGTCGTCCTTCAAATCGTCCGTCACCAAGTGGCCCAGATATTTAAAAGAGTACACCCTGTGCAACTCCACACCGTTCAGTGCCACAGGAGGGACAGTGGAAGGACACTTGCTATCGGACTTGAAGACCATGAATTTTGACTTGCCTTCATTGTATACAAGGCCGTGAGAAGCAGCGTACGACTCGCAAATATCAAGAAGCTTACGGAGCGCACCGACAGAGGGGGCCAGCAGCACCATGTCGTCTGCATAGCTTAAATTATTGAAACATATTCCATCAATGAAGCAGCCGACACGCGTGCTGCTGAGCCGCTCGATCAATGCATTCACGTACAGACTAAATAACAAAGGTGAGGTTAGGCCACCCTGCCTCACGCCGCACTCTGGCCTACTTGGCTCTGAGAGCTGTCCTGCCCATCGCACCCGACTCTCCTGATTAATGTACCAGTACCGCAGAAGTGAGACGAGCTCGAGTGGCACCGCGGCATCAGATAATTTCTTCCAGAGAACGTCGAAAGAGACAAGATCAAAAGCCCTGGACAGGTCTAGGAAACATGCATAGACAGGAGTTTTCCTGTCTGTGTAATACCTGACAGCATGCTTTAAACTAAGAATAGCGGTTTCTGTTGACAGCCCTGGCCGAAACCCAAACTGGGCATCATGCAGTTTGATGTGGCCATTCAGGTGAGAATTAAGCACACTGTCAAGTATTTTAGCCACGACGGTAGCCAAGGAAATCGGCCTGTAGTTCGACTTGTCCGAGACGTCTCCAGTCTTACTCTTGACCACTGGTACCACGAGAGCCCGCAACATATCGGGAGGAAGGTATGAGTGACTCAGGCACAGATTAAACAGAAGAGCCAACACACGAGGCAGATGGTATCCGCCATGCTGCAGGTGCTCGATGCTGAGCCCATCGTGCCCAGGGGATTTGCCCCTCTTCATGTTTCTAATTTTTGTCTTGACATCTTTTGCTAGGATGACTAAAGTCATTTCTGTAGCACTGTCCCCAGCATCAATCCTCCGGCACGGCGGACCCAATCGCGACTTCACATCAAAATGCCTACTAAATAAATCAGCAACATCCTTAGAGTTGGAGACACCATCAACACTCACAGGAACGCCGGGTTTAAAATTAAGTTGTTTAGTGTTCTTCCAAAAACCCCCAAAATCTGAACACGAATGGCGTTTAGCTAACAAATCCATTCGAATCTGATCCTGGTTGTTCTGGCACCATTTGAGTTTCCCTTTAAAGATCTTACGAGATTCTATCATTGCGTCAAATATGGTGCCGCAAGCAGGCCTACCATACCACAGCCACGTATTGAAATCTGTCTTCGCATTCCTGTGAGCCTCGCTTACAAATTTGTTCCACCCGGCCAATGGTTTATTACGCTTAACTGATTTACACACATACGTATAACTGGCATTATAACATAAAATGTTGACAATGTCCCTATACATGTCATTTATAACGCTACTATGACTAGAATCCCTACAATACCTACCACAACATTGTTGTAGCTCGACAGGCAAGTCAATATGTTTAAGCTGTAAATTACACATACTTTCATAGGAACGACATTGTTCTACGCTTCTCTCACCCCACTGTATTTTACTACGTGATGGACTTTTTACATTTGTTTTTCGTCTTATCACATTAAATAATTTACATCAGACAACATTATAGTCCATTTTGTAAGTAGAATGCCTTATAACTAGTGTTAGTAGTACACAAATAAGGGTAAAAGACAAACAATGAAGTGGTCTGAAGCATGATGTGCAGAGAACGGTAAAGCCAGGAATAAGCTGCATGACCATTCTCCCCACATAATGCCTCAGAATAGGGAGTAAGGACTCTCCACGACAGTTTTCAGGATGCCTGAAAACTGTCATGATAAAGCTGGCCTGAATCGACTTTTATCGTATTCGTTTACGTTCTCTAGTAATGAAAAACGGTTCATAATTTGTTGTTCGGGTATGTACGAAGGGTTATTAGGGGAAGGTATTTTATTAAAAGTTTATCTGGTGCCTACCATGGGCAAGTTAGCTAAGTTAAAGTTCTTGGTTCGTATACACCTAAACTCACCTACAAGCAACCTCTGGACTGTCGCGACACCTAATTTAGCTATGACGCTATTGTTTTACTATTGTGTCTGATGCGTTGACAGTTGACAATATATTTTTATGCTTGTAAATGGATAATGCGATTGCTACAGAATTCTGATCATATACGTATGAATGTCTGATTCTTTGGATGTTAAGTTATTTTGATATCAAAGAAACCTGCCTGGCTGAGGGGATTTGGATCAAAATTCGAACAACAGTAAAGTATTGCTTGGATACGATATCCTGATCCCAGTAGAACGTTTCTTTGGAATAAATTTCCACTGGCAAAACCCAATGCCTATCTTTTTAAGTGCAAAAAGGCAAAGTTAAGTGAAAAAAGTGCATAATTTTACAATTACATTAAATAACATAATTTGGGTTCCCATTTCCTATCACACGGGATCATGTAAAAACTGCCAAAACTTGACTTACGCGGTCTTAGAGCTTAGGCAACACTATTTTATACAATAACATTGTTGTAACACAGCTAAATATTACTTCTTATGTAACAACAATGACCTGAAAAAGGCTTGCTCAGAAAAAGGCTTACGTAATTCAGTGGTACTCACGTAAACACTTCTAATGAATTTTCCGCCTCCCTACTTATTTCCAACGAACCTAAAATAAAACCTAAACGGTCTATAAATACCGAGAATCGGAGAAAGAAAATAGAAAATCTTTTTCAAGTACTTGTTATTCGTACCTGTTATTGAGTCAACAAAATACCTGAAGTAAATACCTAGTTATTACTTATAAATGATTGGGTTAGATGGTTGTACTTGTGAGCATTTGGAAGTTATGGACCAATAACCTGTCACCGTTCATTCATATTACTGACCCTAACACGAATGAAAAAAAATGTGGAACTGTTCGCTACTTTGGTGGAATATTTTGAATTAGAATTGTGGATATTGATATCGTTAGCTTTTATTACGTTTTTGCCTATGAAATTGACGTAATACTTACTTTATTTTTAAATATTATATTTTTTTTAAATACGGCTACATTTCATAAATGCAAAACTCAATGAAATAAATTGATAACTGTTTTTAAAAAGAAATAACTTTCTTTTGGACTTATTTTTCAAAAGTCAGGTAACAGTTTACCGTAAATTTATATTTACGGTTAATTTAAAATATTCAAGTCCAGCTAATGTTATCAATAGTTATCATAGTTCAAAGTGTCCCAAAAAAACAGCAATTTCATAATCACCGATTCCGGATTACCCTTATTATAGCTACTCACTAATCAACGATACAAATACCCAAAACATAGCCATTTTAAGAGTAAAAATTTTACAATACCATCATAAATGATATCAATAAAAACGAATACAGAAATAAAAACAACGAAGTTGAACCAGTTTTCAAAAGAACAAATTGTAATTTTTGCCTCTAAAGTAAAAACGAATGAAGAAAAATGATACCGAAATATTATAACGTTTTCGAAATAATTTAATTCATCATGCAGATACGCCACACAAGTTCACATCAAAAGACTTTTTCTTTTATGAAACCCCTTTTAGGTTTTTGCTTCGAATAAGCCTATAATTGGTGTTTGTGAAAAAAAAAATGCAAAGAGTGCGCTCGTATGGCGTGACATGCACATTAAAATGAGAATTTATAATGCTCGTATATTTTTTTAAATAAAACTGGGCTGTGGCAAATGATTCGGGAAATAATGTATACGATTCCGATGTTCTGTTTCGTTAGAAGAACTACTATAGTTGTGAGTTTTTATTTGGATTAAATTAATATAAACTATATTTAGATCATTTAATTATATACGCACTACCGTCGTCGAACATAGGCACCTTGTTAGACGATACGACTTTCCGCCTCGCTGCTTCCCTTCGCTTAGGCGCATCGTGTTGTTCCCCTCATCGCTGCCACTGTGGCGAAGCTGTCAACAGTCTCGGGCACCACGGCCTATCATGCAGGCGAAGTGCTGGTCGCATAGCGCGGCACGCTAACATCAACGACATTATCCGACGTGCTCTTGTTGCCGTCGGCGTTCCAGCCGTACTAGAACCCAGTGGCCTGGCACGCGACGATGGCAAGCGACCGGACGGTATGTCTTTATTTCCATGGAAGATGGGTAGGCCTTTAGTGTGGGACGCTACTTGTGTCGATACTCTTGCGCCATCCCATCTTCCTAGCTCGTCGTGCTGTGCTGGCGCTGCCGCTGCGGCTGCTGAGAACCTCAAACGGCGGAAATACAATAACCTAGTTGGCAATTATATTTTCGAGCCGTTTGGGGTTGAAACTCTTGGACCGTGGGGTCCGAGTGCTCATGCGTTATTTAAAGAACTTTGTAAACGCTTAGTTGACACTTCGCGTGACCCAAGGGCTGGCTTTTACTTCGGACAGAGGATAAGCATTGCCATACAACGTGGCAATGCCGCCAGTCTTTTGGGCTCAGTTCCAGTCGACAGCGATACGGATGAATTTTTTGACGCCTTTTAGTTAGGAGTTTTCCTTTTGTATTTTATTTTAAGTGTACATAGTTAAATTAGTATTATATTGTAAATAAGTTACTTCCAAATAAAATCTATTATATACGTAGAATCGATAAACAACGTGTAACATCATCATTATAAACAACTTTTACAATGGACCAACCCCGAAATCGCAAAATAAAAATCAGCTGTCCAGTACATTTTGCAGCAGCCGCAGTCGATTATTTTTCGCGATTTCAGTGTTGGTCCCTTAGTTAAAGTTGTTCATTATGATGAGTACAATGGCTCCTTGAATAAACGCAATACTTCTTGTATTGCGTTTATTCAAGGAATTTTAGGGCGCTTAAGAAATTTCAGTCGCGAAAAAACTATGCTTTATTAGCGATCTAGCGCTGCATGATTATAAAGATAATAGTTTAGTTAGATGACAGCAATTTTTTTGCACTGCAGTGAACTTTATTTCTAATTTACCGGTATTTGAACAATTTTGTATGAGCGTTCTGGTCTATCGGTAGAATATATTATTTGTCAATGATTCGAGGTCTTTTATTTTAAGTACCTATCACTGTTAATTGATTTACTTTAAAATTCAGGACCCAACGTTTTTTCAACGTTTAATCAGTGTCTATTTTTTTTTGCAGTCTCTTGTGTGTCTAAATTTTTTATTTAAAACTACAACAAAAATGTCGGCATTCCTATTTTCAACACAGACAAGTTTTATTCCATTCTTCGAATTCAACTAGTAATTTAAAAGCTACCCCTTTCTGACAGGAATTCCATAGTCCTTTTTGCTTACCACTGACTGAATATTTTACTCAAAACATAGCATGGGTATTTCTACAGACCCTCTACAAACAAATTCTTGAGAACACGTCCGACACACAAAAATACCTTGATGTAAAAAATACCTATATTATTCTATTCTAAGAAAAAATATTTCACCTTCAATATCCAATACGTTTGATTACAACCATTCAAGGAGACGCCCTATGACCGTAGTTCAAACACCAATTTGCTGAATAAACATCGACCTCACCTTATTATTCTGTCCCGTCGCTCGCCCTCGAACCCATTTTGTATATCCTGAGCCGAAAATTTCCAGAGAGCCTCACTGGTGACAACACCGAAGAGAAGATCGTACTTGTTTTGTCCACCTCTGATCCCGAACATTCTTTCTCCGTTTCTTTTGTCAGCTTTTAGGTTGTTCACTCCTGATACGCTCGAGAAACCTTGAAGATCATTCGGTATGAAGAACGTTAGCAGTTCTTTTGCATAGTCAGTTTTAACGACTACTCCATCAACTGACGGCCCGAATGCTGTCAAGTAACTTGGTGTACTGATCTCTGCAGACATTAGTTCATCTAGTGGTACCTCTCTGAGGCAGTCAACTATGAGCTCATGGTCTTTGACAATGTCTTCTGGAAGCGTGCAGTTGGCCTGTTTTGCTAGTTGGACGGAAAAGCTGACAGGGTCTTCGACTAATGCCCAGGAGCTTAGTGCTGATCCTGATAGGAGGATTGAGCGGTGGAATAGACCTGTAACAAATTAAAAAAAAGAATTTTAGCCACAATTTGCGGATAAATCGGTGAACTTACATACAAAAAAATACTAATGCAGTCGAACACAGAACCTTTTTTTGAAGTCGGTTAAAATTAATATATTTATTTGGAATGCACCAACATTGTTAAAAGACACCTTGCTGACTTCAAACGAATAAATTTTCTAATAGAGACTTCATATTTCAGCAAATTGATGCTCCCAGTATGTGTACATACTCGTACAATTACAAATCTTACAAACAAGAATAAGTTTGCAACGCAACAGCAAAGAGGGCTGCAATCAAGTAGTTATCTACAAACTTATTTTTCTCATCTTCATATTTCCAAGTTCCGTAATATCTTCAGTTGTAAGATGAAGTCTCAAGAATATTAAGAAGGCTGTGAGAGCTACGTTTTAACAACCTGGAGATTTAATTAGAACATCGTTTAGTTTACGTTTACCTGCTTTTTATGTAGAGGTCTACAGTTTTATTACATCAAAGAAGGTAAACGCTGACGTCTATTGTTATTATCCCCCTATTTTTATTAAAACTTTTTTAATCCCGGGATATTTTCAGTCCCTTTTCTGTCCTTATCATAAATATTATACTCATAGGCCTTTCCTGCGTTCCAAAAATAGCAGTATTGATCCAAATAGGCAATTCCATTGTAAATTCTAGTTTGCAAGCTGGAATAAATTGGAAATCCCGAAAGGGCTCTAATTGTGAAAGTGGGGGAATAAATTTCAGGTCCAATTTTTCCAAAATTGTACGCGGTAAAGCGACTGCTGATCACTTTGGCAAAATGTGCGCTATTACACTACATTTGTATGGACTAAATCAACTACCGATTTGGAATCAGACACGATATTTGCTATCATTTTTGGTGGAAGAATTACATAACTTTTTAGAGTAAAAATGGGACCCTATTACTAAGACTCCGCTGTCTGTCCGTCTGTCTGTCACCAGGCTGTATCTTATGAACCGTGATAGCAAGACAGTTTAAATTTTTACAGATGATATTTCTGTTGCCGCTATAAAAAAAAATACTAAACACCGACTGGGAAAAACCGAATAAAATGGATATTTAAGTGTCCCATACAACAAACGTGGTTTTTTTGCCGTTTTTTTATAAATAATGGTACGGAACCCAACGTGCGTTAGTCCGACTCGCATTTGGCCGGTTTTTGTTTATATTTTTTGAGGACTGAAACCGTTGAATGAAAGTAATTGAGAGCTTTTGATACAAGTAAGTTTGAAAAAGTGAAACTTTTTATTGAAGCAACCATAAATTTTACCCTTGGTATTTTAGTTATTTTTATTCATAACGTAGAAAAAATAAACGGAATATAGGAATTTTATTTGCATAGCGTTTGATATTGGTTTGCTTTCGCAATTTTACAGTTTGTGAAATAGTGGATACTCACTCACTGTTCTACTCGTATTTTTTTCTTAAATTTTTAGTCATAAATTCCTGACATTTTTTTTTTGGATTTTGTGACCTACCAGCCAAAGCCTACATACAGGACGAGGTCACAAGTTGAAACATGCATGAAATTGAAATCGTAAAATATCGTAAACTAGACCAGGGGGTCGAGTCTGCTATTGCAATCGTGTCTCAATGACCGGTCAATGATCGATTTTTGACGTGATGATGACACATTTCCCATACAAAAACTGTCAAAGTTGTCAAATATTCTTTTTTTTTTTTTTTTTTTTTATTGTTGATGGGTTTGCTCTTGACTCTAGTCAATGTCAGATATGACAGAGACAAAGTCTACGATGGAACGAGCTTACCCAGAAGGAGCCTGTTCACTCTAACTTTGAAGAGATTAGGGCTGTAAGCTTTTGGAAACACAGACGCAGGCAGAGAGTTCCACTCCTTTGCTGTGCGCATTATAAAAGACGTTTGGAAACGCTTAGTGCGAATTGGTGGAATAGCTACAAGGTAGGGATGGTAAGATGCAGTGCGTCTGAATGTCCGATGGTAGAAGGGGGCCGGTGGGATGAGGTCGTGGAGTTCTTGGGCACACTCACCGAAGTAAAATCTGTAGAAGACCGATAAGCAGGCAACCTTACGGCGATGAGCCAAGCTATGTAGCTTGGCATCCACCAGTTTTGCGTCACCGATGAGCCTCTTAGCTCTGCGTTCCACCGAGTCAAGCGCGGCAAGCTGATACTTAGCTGAGCCATCCCAAAGGTGGCTACAATACTCCATGCAGGATCGGACTTGTGCTTTGTAAAGGGTTAAAAGCTGTCCAGGCCTGAAGTATCGCTTCAACTTATTTAGGATGCCCAGCTTTTTGGCCGCGATTTGGGCTTTGTACTCGATGGTGGCGCCGAAGTTGAGACTGGATGTCAACTCCATGCCTAGGAGCTCGAGCCGAAAGGAGAACAGATGCACCCCGAAAAGTAGGAGTTTGGTCAAAGCGACTCCTTTTTGCGGTAAAAAGACACGCCTGTGTTTTGGTGGCGTTAAAAGTGACCAGATTGTCATCACCCCACTGGGAGACAACGCTTAAGGTCAAATTTGTCCGCTCTACCATGGCCTCTCTCAAGGAACGGACTTCATCCCCGCCGGTTGTCTCTGAAACCGTACTGTCATCTGCGTACCCAACAAGACCAGGCTGAAGTAGGTCATTGATGTGTAGCAGGAAAAGAGTTGCAGAGAGAACAGACCCCTGAGGAACTCCGGCATCAATAGCCATAAGGTCAGAGGAGCATTTCGATCTTTTGATAGCTATTCGATCAATGACCGGTCATTGAGACACGATTGCAATAGCAGACTCGAGCCCCTGGGGGCCTACCATAAACTTTTAAAATACTTGCCAAGTGCAAGGCTGTTCGCCACAGCATTTAAACCGGACAGGTTTTGCTTTTGTACCATGAGCATTTCCCGCTGACCTGCATAATATCAACTTTTTGACCTGCTAGAGTCCGTCCAACAAAAGAAGTTCCGCAACCGCGGCGCTAGTTTCTATGCGACTGTACGCTATCCTCAAACAAATCTTGTTAGTTCAATTTATATCCGCGTGACTTCTTTCGTTGGACGGACTCTAGTCGCTCACAGGTTCAGGTCACGTGATTACTGGCTTGTCTGCTACAAGGCGCGCTCATGATACAAACTAGCACGACAGGTTATTTTTCGTCTCAAATTGACCTGCTACAACATAGTCAGTCAGTCAGTAGTTCATGGTAGGCCTGCAGTAACTAAAATTAAAACGGTTAAAGGTCGGAAAGGGAAAATAAATAAGCATCAAATTCGAGAAGGCGACACCCTAGCAAGACATACACCGATCTTATCTTATGTCCTTCAAAAGGTTAGGTACACAAACGTGGTGCATGGTATAAGATATGTATGTATTTTGTGAAGGACGTAGCTATATTGGTAGCGATTTGTAGGTCCTTTCAGCAAACATTAAAAAAGAAATAATAATAAATTCATTTATTTGCAAACAAGTGTCAACTGTAACATAAAAGCTATGTATCCTGAACTGGGTAGTAAACCTATATCTCAGGAGACAGAATGACTTTTGTATGCATGTAAAATTATGATACTATATTTTCTAATCTGCAGGTTGCAATAAGCATTGGACCGTTTCTATGGCGATGCTTTAGACCTAAGTTCAGTAGTGGTAACTTTTCTGCTAATATAATGATTTAAAAAAAATAATGACATGAACTACAAACTTTCAAAATCTTTCTTTTAAAACAGTTGGCAACGAATTTGTGATATCGCTGGCGCTACAGATGGCCGGTAAACACGTGTCAGCTGTTTATCAGCCGTTTCGTTAAAAGCTAAATTAATTTTTTTATAAATGCGCCGATTTTTCAGCGACCTAAGTGACATATTTTATTCAATTTAGTTTAATGACTTGCCCATGTCACTTCTGTCGCTGATTAAATAATGCAGTTCAATGCAAAGGTCGTTTTTAATGAAACGGCTGATTAAGTCATTTCACTGCGATGTATAAACGGCGATGTCCATTCACGATCAGGTAGGTTGCATGTTCGCTTGAAATAAGTTCTCAAAGTTTACTCACCAGGCATAACGGTAGGCGAAATCATGAGGAAATTAATACAAGCTGCTCCGGAACCATGTCCCAACATGGTAACGTTACCAGCATCACCACCGAACAGGGCAATGTTCTGTTGGACCCAATGCAAGGCCGCTATCTGATCCATCAGCCCGTAGTTAGCCACCCGGGCTTTTAGATGCGGTATTGGGTTTGCGTTTAGGAAACCTGTTGGAGAAATTATTGAAATTAGAATTAGGAATCAGGAGTTGATTTTGTATGTTTCTTTCTGTATTTTTAAATAATAATAAAACTGTTTAGGTTTGTGATTAATATTATACTTAGACATACATAACCTAAACAGTTTAGGATAAAGATTTAGATCCATAATTTTAGTGGATGCAAAATAACCAAGTAATTCAATGACGTATTTTTTTAATTTATTCATAATCAGCTACAAAAATTAAGACATATTTTCTAACAACAAATTAAAAATTGAATCAAAATCATTTAGAAACAGGAACCATAGGTGGGATGTAGTTGCTAACTGAAGATGAATCTGAAGTAGCTAACGAAACATTTAATCTCTTTCGTAATCATTATCTACGAATAAGAACCTAATTATCTTTGATTCTTAATCTACAGAAAGTAGGTACTAGACAGATCAAATATAAGATATTGGTTGCGCGAGATTTTCTCTTCGTAAATCCCAATTCAAGGCTTTGGTCATTTACTGTAAGAGCTAGGTAAAGACTAAGACGCCAAATAATAAAACAATAATGGTTTGAAATCAGAAGCTATCTAAGTAAGGCTGGGTTGTATTAAAACTTATACTATAAAAATCATCATCTTGTTTTGTCCTGATCCCAATTATTTAGCGTCGGCATAACACGCCACATTTGCCACCGTATTCGCTACTTCCTCGATAGTAGTCTATTCGTCATCGCCCCCTTTTTAGCATTTTTCTTTTAATAGTTCAAAGAAAAACGTGATAAAATTGAATCCATTTTTTAAACAAACACACTTCAGCTTTATTATATTATATTATTTTATATGTAAAGATAAGTATAGATACCAAATATTAAAACTCCAGCATAAATTCACGAACCAGAGCCAGTAAATAATAAATGTCATAAAAGCATTGAAAATCCCGAATTTTGCAGAAAATATCTCACATAGACCAAATATTATTCATACAGCAGCAGTAATAAAGTTCATAATTCAATAACGCAATTAGTTTGGGAAATGTTTAATTAGGAATAGTGGAACGTGACGAAAGTAAGAGTTTGGAGCTAGTCATATAATTAGATTGTATGAAAACAGAACTAGTTAATGGCTTCGGGGAAATACAACTAGTTTTAGATGAAATAATGAATAAATGAGAGTAAGTTAATTCTATGTTATTAGAGAATGTTAGACAAATCAGAGTCGTTAGTTTAGGAATTCTTTAAGACAGGGCTTGGTATGAATAAATATAATTAAGTCGGTTTACGTTTGATTAAACATCAAAGTAGAATTTTGTTTCGTTAAGAATAATTTCCTTTTGATAGAAGAGATGAATAATAAATGTCATCTTATTATGAAGATCATTACAGTGATAAACATCGTACAGGACTATAAATAGTATTATTTCCATAAACTGATCGATATGGTGACACTTAGGGGGCCTATTTACAGCAATGGACGTCTTTCGGCTAAAGTAATTATGTTGGTCCCAAGAGTCTTGAAATAGCATTTTTTTTAAACTGCAGAAAATTTCGTCACTAAGTAAAATACATCAAATATTATGAATATCTACACCGTGATAATCATGACACAGTATAATAAATAATAATAAATCCGAAGATTCCTAAAGTAGCATCTTTACAAAAACTGCAGAGAATTTCGTCAATTATTCGTCAAAGGGAGTTAGAAATATCAACAGTGACAGTTTTATAGAAGTACTTACCCAAAATCCCAAGCCTATAGTTGATAGTGATGACAACCATGCCACCATAGCTGGCAAGGACAGAGCCGTCGTAGACATTCCCTGAGTTCCACTCAAAGGATTCACCGTGGATGAAGATCACCACAGGATACTTCGCTTGTAGTGTAGGTCCAACTGTAACAAAAGTTTGGGTTAAAAACTAAATTGGTATTTGATTTGACTTCAAACGTAGGTAGAGTCTGTTAATTTTATCAGTTGTTAACTTTTCTGTGTTAGGTCTTTGTCTGAGAACTATAGATTAAATGAGTTCTTTCTGGCTTATGATGTTTTTCATGATATTTAAGAACGATTTCTTCTTTACGAAATGATTATAAACTTTTGTCATAGTATAAAGTTAGTAAGTTATTGAAGCGTCAGTGGCGCCTGTTTTGAAGCAGCAATGAAAAATTTATTATTTTCATCATGTTTGTTTGTGTGTTTGTTTGTTTGTTTTTCATAAACTTTATCACCTATACTTGTTTTGTGTTACCCACTTTACCAAGGTTCCACCAACGCTGTCCTTGCCTTTTCTTAGCTAGAATAGAATAGTTCACGAACTCATTTCCTTTGTGTAGCACGATATACAATTTGTCTCTAACTTCCGTAACATGACAATGAGCTACTCCATGTTTCCGATATTTTTACTTCTTTCTTGTTAACTTCTGACCACAGCCTATCTACGGTTTTCTTTATTATTATTTATTTAGTATGTTATAGTTGTTTACATATTTTCTTGTGTGTTATAGTTGTTTGACCACTATGTACCAATTTGAAAGAAAAAATAAACCGTTTATTCACGCGAAAGTGACGCACATACAGCATTTTTGTAAATAAACTTAAGCCTACAAAACAAGCCCAAAATTTGTTTTTGTTTTTTCTTACTTTTTGCTAATGGAGTTTCTTGCATATTCTTCTCCATAGATACCAATGCTATCTAAAGTACTAGTTTCATCATTTCGACTGACCGAGCTTGACAATTTTATTCATTGACGCCTGTAAAATGTTCTTGATTTTGATTGTGATCAATCAAATTTCAAGTATGAGTCAAACTTACTATGAAGTTCTCAACTTTCTAAAAACAAAGGTGTTTTATTAATCAAATAAAATAAATCAACCACAGCTTAATTATGAGAAACTTTTACAAACAAAACGATAATAAATCAATCTACCACCAACAACCATGGTAGGAAGGCAACAAAATTCAAATCGTTTCTCAAAAGCCGATCGTTCGACTTTTCCGCTACTTTTGTTTATGTTATCAACTTTTCGCATGACGGGCCGTTGTGTACGGTAGATAAAGTCAGAACATTGGATATGTGCCAACGGATATGAATTATATTTTTATCAATGAATAACAATGAATATAATATATGCACATTGTTTTCCGGATAAATGATTTTTATGGTTAGTGTTGATAAATATTGATGCATATTTTGTACTTAGTTCAAGTTTTCCTTTTTTTCATTTTTTTTTTCAGAAATTTTATCACCGGCAGTCATTGATGATCAAATAATAATATTAATGCTTTTAGTCACAATAAGAACCCGTTATCAGATAACAAAAACGTGTTAGGCACATTAACTTTGGTCACACTTTGGTTTCAAAGTCACAGAACGTTTTGCAACTGGCATTTTAAATTAAAATACTCGCATAATTATCTAATATTTATACACCTTTTTTACTAGATTACAATACTATTAAATGAGAAAGTAACATTGTCCTCCTATCTATCTGTTTGTTACCCGTTCGTTCACGTTTTAACGGATTTGGATGTAATTAACCCAAAATTTTTCATGACCTAGAATAGGATATAGCATTTTATCCCAAGTGTATATTGGGCGAAGCTGCTGCCAAATAGTTGTAACACTATTTAAAGCAATAAATAGCCTTTTCAATGAAATTTCGAAACGGCTAGTTGACACTTCCCGTGACCCAAGAGCTGGCTTTTACTTTGGGCAGAGACTAAGCATTGTCATTCAACGTGGCAATGCCGCCAGTCTCTTGGGCACATTACCAGCTGACAGCGTTGAGGACGAATTTTTTTATGCTATATTTTAGTTTGTTGTAAGTTTCGTGTATTTTTAATTTAAGTTATTTTCATTAAAAGTTGTTTATAAATACCTAATATTAAAAAAAAACTAGTCTTCTAAAATAATTATCCACCGCAAAAAACAAGAACACAAACCCTTTTACGTGTCATCCATGACTATCAAAGAGGTTTAACGAAAATAGAATACCATCTAACCTCCCACCCCTTAAGGAAACAAATTATCATAGCATGAATAGAAATACGTTGCATTATTCATTATTGCATAACTTTGCCAAACTATCTACAATCAAAGCTAAACATTCACCCGTTACCCTAAGAGAATACAGTTTGGTAAGTTTTACAACTACTAAGAAATCCAACCATTTCCATATCAATAAAATACTTAATAAGACACAATTTGCTTAAACCTCCGCTTTCCCTCACATCGTTTTAAAACTGCGGCTCTAACTTTGAACGAAATCAAAAATCGCAATGTATTTCCAACTTTAGCAATATTATACTGAGGTACGGTATCAATTCAAGTTCCTACCAGAAATATCTCGTGTTGGATATTCGAATAACTAGTATTTTCGTATCGAATTCACAAGTCACTGGAGTAATATCATCGATAACGTTTCGCTGTAACGGTCGCACGGCTGCGGATTTACAAGGTACGGAATTTATTTTATCGTGTTTAGTATTAATAAAATTGAGGAATGATATGCGTATTGCTGGTAATTTGAGGTTAGCGGGGGATTGGGAATCGATAGTGGTTTTGATCGACGATTTTTCGGGTGACGATGAGGAATTTTTAAAGACAGATTTTTTATTTTTTTTTATTTTTATTGATAGGCACGCGCTTGACCACTTTCTCACCTGATGGTGATTCAACACAACAACAAACTCTAGGATGAAAGACGCATGCAATGGGGTATTTTACTGAAAAAATCTAATAAGTACGTTAGATAGATTTCCAAAAAATTTTAAACACGTACCTATGTTTTCTTTTTTCACGTGATCAAAAAATAAAGACGATGCAGTGCATTGAAAAATACGCGTGACGTCACGCCGCTGGTAAAAATTGTAGGTACCCAATTGTACCATCATAGTAATGCCACGCGTGTTATTAACGCACTGTATTTAGAAAGAAAGAAAGAAAAGAAAGAAAAACCGTTTATTCACCTGAAAGTAACGCACATACAAAATTTTTAATCTTAAAAATAAATCATGCGTCACTACCGCGCGAAACGGCCAACGCTCAGCGTAATGCCGAGGCCCGTGCGTGCATGCAGGCATGAATCCACGGCGCTGGTTTTCAGCGTTAGCCGGCCGTGTTGATTTGCCTTGTGTGTCCAAAAATTTTTGGAAATGTATCTTACGGATTGATTAGATTTTTTTAGTAAAATGCTAAATTTGTGGAGAAACACATAAAAGTACGGGATCATAATTATACACAACATGATAATAAAATTAACGGAGACAAGAGTTGAAAATAGTGCTTAACCAAATTAAACTGTAAAGAAAATCGTAATAATGCAACAATTAAGAGTTCATTTTATCAGCATCAGACTTGTCTTAGCACACATTTTTAGATATACCTAATTATTTGGAACACTGTCGATTGCAGTCTGTTTGTTTACACCACAGATATAGGTAGACATAGATAAGGCAAGCGCAACTACTTCACGTGCCCGAATCGATTCCCAGCTTACGTACAAAAATCGTAAGCCGCCACTTTCGCGCTCAGTCTGCATCGGCGTACGCAGTAGGACGTCAGTTAGGTGTCAGATTGGTGGTTAGGTCATTTAGGATTTTCCCATCACTTAATAGTGCTTGTGTTGACGTCATAGTAGGTAGTCAAAAAATGGCATGCTTGGTTTTCATACAGATCGTGATACTTGCGCTATCTATGTCTATCTATATCTGTGGTTTAGCAGGCGAATAATTAATTAAATACCTTATGAACTTAAGGGTAAAGTAGATAATTAGAGTAAGCAAAGGCCTTTTGAAATGAAGCCAGATCAATTTAGTTGTCTTAACCCACCATAAACGAATTCGAAAATGGTTGACAAAATAGTGATGCGGAAAGTTGTTGTTTAAATAGAGAACAAGTAATTGAAAATGGGAAATGATAGGAAATAGAAAATTAAAAACATTTCCTTTGTAGCTTTTGAAATATTAAAGCATGGATACTGAGAAATGTCTGCTACAAAGTCGTTCAATTTACTTCAAAAGTTTGAAATTAGCTACGTTAATTCTAAATTAACTTAAAACTGGTAAGCAGTAGGTATTATTAAAACAAATTTATTCAATAGATACTATTATTAAAGACTGATAATATTTTTGGGGTCTGTTATATTATTAAATAAGTACAACCTGTCCGGCCCCGGCGACACACCGGTGTGTCGCGAATTAATCGCGAATTTAATGTTTATTTACATATACATAAGATTTACTTTATATTAGGGAATTTTCACATGTTGGGCCCGAGTGGTTAAACCATATTAAAATATATTCATTTTTTTACCAACATTAGCCCCATTGGCAAAGAATTAACGTTTGAAAATGACTTCACCAGTACACTAAAACCTGTACAAGGCACGAAATTTCTTTACATTACCATCGCCAATTTCTATGGCCCAAATACTTTTAACCTCCATCCAAAATATTACATCTCCGGGAAACAAGCCAATGGTAGGTACTATTTATTTCCAAATTCCCATTCAAACCTTACCCTAACAACCTTCCTTCTATATAAAGGAAATCGTGAATATATAGAGAGCTTGGGTAAAAATATTCCAGTTTAAAATAACATTATGCTCGTTCCACCCACTCCAAAGGTTATGGAATGCATTCAATTCTGAAATACATTAGTATTAGGTATTCAGTCTACATGTTCAATGGAAAGAATTTGCATTTCGCTTCCCAATATGTCGTTCACATTGCTTCAATGAGAATGTGCTGAATAAATATTTATTTTTGAATTAGCTTTGAAGTGAAGTGGGAACTTTGCCTGATTATGATTAGCGAACGTGTTTTTAATATTTATTTCTTGTGGACAAAATCGAATTGCTTTTGTTTTGATTTCTGGGTACACAGACGATTAAGTACTTAGTCCTGAATTTAATTAATTATACACGATAAATCTAATAATTTATGGACATGGAAATTAGTATTCGGAAATGTGATGATTGCCGAGGGACTTAAGGAAAATATTTGTACTGTACAAAGCGTAACTTAACTTTATACGTGTTTAACCTGTCCTGCCCCGGCGACACACCGGTGTGTCGCGAATTAATCGCGAATTTAATGTTTATTTACCTATTACATAAGATTTATTTTATTTTAGGGAATTTTCACATGTTGGGCCTGAGCGGTTGAATATTGTACACAGTTTTCTCTCATACATAACAAAAAAAAACAAAATTATAACAGTATCACATTCAATACATCAGCAAACAGATCAAGTCCAGGACTATTTTCAAGGAGAGCGTTAGAAAGAAGAAAGAAAAGAGAAAAGAAAGAAAAAGCGTTTATTCCGCCAAAAAAGACGCACAAAACTAACTTAAAATAATTAAAAGAAAGTTAGCTAAAACAAAACCCGTATCACTGCCAGGCTATGGACCAGACATTAACTACCACGAGTCTTTGGTCATGCCATAGACAAAACAGAACATCGTTCTAGCGTTGTCCATGGCATGACGTCCGGCACTGTTAAGTTTATATTCAGCATTCGCGGGAAAGGTGACAAACATTACGCTGCCGTATGGCAACGTGGCATCACAAATAATGTTCATCATCCTTTTTCAATCAAACACAAAGAATTTGATACGTATTTAAATACTGAAATTATTAAAAAATGTAAAACAAATAAACAAATATTTTGTTGTATCTTTGGCAGTCAATTTACGTTTTCCAACACGTCTTTCCAACCGAAAACAAATTGTCATCCCCAATCCCTGTTTCTACATTGGAGACACAAACCAATGAAAAGTATTTGCCTGGCAGTGTCTTGTACATCCGCATCGCCTTGTCTCCCAAGAAATATATTGTGCAAATATTTGTTCTGCATCCACTGAAGTGACGTCAGAGCTCTTTGAAAGAGGGTGTAATAAATTTTTCCAACATGGTGGTGTATGTTATGCTTGGGCTCTTAATCTTGATGTCAGAAGGGCAGTAAATCACACGAAAAAGAATTATACGATAATGGTGTATAGAATAAAATGTTACATGGACTTAAAATTTTATTGGGTTATGGGGTAGTAATTTTTAATGAAATATCCAAGATGTATGAGCTTTAATACATAAAATATTACTAAATTTCCATTTTAATATCCAAGCAATATTTCACAAAGTTTAATACGGAATTTGGGATAAGTTTTCGAAATTAATTTGAATACCAGCACTTGAAGGTAGCACAACGACTGCTCGTAACCATAAAGTTAAACAATTTGTTATTTAACTGGCTGATAGCGGTAGATAATGAACGTTTGCGACAATCTGGAATTAAATTGACGAGCTTTTTCTTCAAGGTTGACGTCATCATCATCTACCTAGCGTTTTCTCAACTATATTGGGGTCGGCTCCCAGTCAAACCGGATTCAGCTGAATACCAGTATTTTACTTTGAGCGGCTGCCTACCAGACCTACACAACCCATGAACTGGGTAACACGTTACGTACGTTCGGCTTTTGACAATCCGTAACGACTGCCAAAGATCTCTAACGGCCGCTTTCTATGACATATCTCAATCCCAATCTTGATCCCGATCCTTTTCTGTAACCAATCTACGGCCGAGTTTGTGTCCTTCACCACACAATCCTCACCTTTGATTGGTTACAGACAAGGATCGGGATCAAGATTGGGATTGAGATATGTTATAGAAAGCGGCCGTTAATGACAGCTGGGACCAACGGCTTAACGTGCTCGGTATGTCATAATGAAAAATCACCCATCCACAGACCAACCTCGCCAAGCATTGCTTAACCATGAAGATCAACCCGTGCAGCTGTTATAATTTGGCCTCTTTAATATTTTATATTTTCTATTAATTCTTTATGTTTGAAGTAATAGACCAAATATAGGAAAATGTTCTTTCCAACAATCTGACGGCCAATTTTACAAAATTTTAAGCAATGTTCGCATTCACATGTCAGTTGCAATCTGTCAAAAATGTATGGGAATTAAGGCTTTTTTGACAGATTGCAACTGACATACGAACGTTGCTTAAAAATTAGTAGAATTATCACTCTGGAAAATGAAAACTCGTTTAAATATAACAGTGAAGCACTGAACAAGTGAACATCTTGAAATGTATCCTGAAAACTTGATAATAAATGTTCATAACAGTCAAAGAAATATTTTGTTCAACGTTCGAACATGTTCTGAGAATCATGTTGCTAGAAATCTACATATAATAGAACAAGAAGCAATTTTAACGAATAAGTTAGAAGCGAACTAGTAAGACGATGTCACAATTTGAGTGAGCATCGTTAAATTGTCATGCCACAGATAAATAAATATATTCTAATGCTGCCAGCCTTTTGGGTACATTACCAGTGGCCTGCGATGCGGAGGAATTTTTCAACGCCATGTTTTAGATTATTTTTAGTTTTAGTTGAGTCTTTTATTAAAGTGTGTATATAGTTATTATTTTAATAGAATTTAATACAAACAATAAAGATTCTTAAGTAAAGAAATTGATATTGTTTAGTTCCATTTAAACCCTTGTCTAATTTCTTAGAGGTGCAGTTCAACTTTACAGGGTGCTCCAGATATTTAAAAATACACTGTTCAAGCAGTCTAACGCGTGTTGCGGATTATGTTCGAAACAATTACCGCGGAAAGCGAAGGGCACTAGAAGGAGCACTGGGTTTTAGTCAGTAAGAGTCTGACACTCCCTTCCACTCCGCCCAGAGCGGGAGAAATCATTTGATGATTTCACATCCATAAAAAAAGCAGTCTGACGCAGTCGGTGTCATCAAATCTGTGATTGAACTACTATAAACATAACCGCATCAGACTGCTTGAAAACTATTTTATTTTTCACTTATTAATTGTTATTTCCTGTCGGCTTTTTAAAAAAAACTCAATATTTTTTATTTTGATATTTCATTCCTCATTGCTAAACAGATAAAGAACATCACCCTTTAATATGACCATGCACTTCTGTTACACCCTGTATTATACAATAACGTTTAGAGTACCGTTTAAAACTTTTACGTTCATAAAGTGCATGAAGAGATAGAAGTTCTTAACTCCACCGGTTAAAAGATAGCTGGTTTCGTCGGCACACTTTACAAAAGGTGTATTATCCTCTTTATTTTATGAAAACTAAAAGTAAGAAAGGCGGCATTGTTCATTTTGTTACTATGTTCGGTATTTTAATACTTGAAAAGTAATACTTCTCCGGTTTGTTATTGTTTGGATCGTCCATTTCGCTATTTTAGTGAGCTTTAGGAAACAAAACTTTTTACAGATTTTTTTTAAATGAAGTTCAATTTTTTTTCATTCTAGAAGCGAGACTTCCTCCTCATTTATATTACAGTAGAATCTTTTATTATGACTTGGGCTATATTGAACAACCGCCTATAATGACGTAATTACACAACGAAGTTTGGTTTTCACATAAAATTCTTTGTAACAAAGTCGGACATAATGACTTCGCTTACAGTGACATGTCAATACTCAATACTTTATTGCATTCCATAATGTGTACATGTAACAGTTGGTATGTTAAAACATCGAATCAATTATGGACTCTGTCGGGCACAGCACACACAGACACATGTTGCTTATTAAGATCCATTTTTAATAAATTTTGTCCGTTTATAGTGACCGTCATGATTCTTTACCTACCTTTGGTCATGTTCGTTGATTCCCGACGACGTTTGGCACGTGGTTGGTTCTTGTTTTGAATCTCAGTGAGTAATTGACAGTTGAACGTCACGGATTAAAAAAAAAACAAATAAAAAAATGTCATCTCAACGTCGTAAAGCATTAACGATTGAGGAGAAATGTGCAATAATATGCAAATTATAAAATGGAGAATCAAAAGTATTTACGTAAATAAAAGAAGGTTGTTTTTTTTTCACAAAAATGCATTGTATGACGTGTTTATCGATTCCCTTCGATGTCATTATAAACGGATTCAACTGTACATTCGTTTTCTTTAAAGTTGGTATTTTTTTTTGTCTTTTTGCTATCAATTGACTTGCCTATCAGCGACACTAGAATATCAGTTTTTTTTTCTATGGTGGACATGTGAGGGCCAATTCTACTATTTGTTCCGCTCCAGCCCCGACATGTGAAAAATTCCCAAATAAAAAATAGATCTTATGTAATGGTGAATAAACACTAAATTCGCGATTAATTCGGCGCACACCGGTGTGTTGCCGGTGCTTGAACGGTTAAACAACGTTCGCTTTCGCACGTCAGTGGCAATAAATAAAAAACGTATGAAAATTAAGGCTTTTTTGACAGATTGCGACTGAGATATGAATGTGAACGTTGACCCACATACATTTATTGACATTCTTAATATTAAAAACAGAAATAAAGACATATAAAGCTGTCTTGAATCGACTTCTATCGTGAACCTTGACGTTCTTTAGTATTGAAAAACGGTTCATAATTTATTTTATCTACACTCACAACGTAATGTTCCAAATATGAGTTCAAAAACGAATGTATAAATGCATACTTTTTTCTCGTGGATAGATAAAATTAAAAAAAAAAACCATTACAGTTCAACATTTTCCTTCGATTTTTAAACAACTGCATCATAAAATAACTTTTTAATTTTTATAGCACACTTTTTCTTTTTAATTTTTGGCGCGGGCTCATTGACTTAAGTCAATGAGCCAGCTTTTATCTTTGTCTATGTTTGAGCGCGCTGCGCAGTCATTCGAATACGCAATGAGAATATCCGCCATATTGGAATTAACTATTTTTCCACTTATTTTATTTCAACTGTATGAGTGAAGATAAAATAGTGTATGCAACGGCATATAATTAGGTATTAAAACACTCGTGTGATGCTATTATCACACTCGGCTACGCCTCGTGTGATAAACCCACACTCGTGTTTTAATAACCCTTTTTATATGGTCGTTGCATAAACTACTATATTGAATGGGTTCGGGGATATAACGGAAAGGTCAATGTACTTTATTGCAAGTTTATCCGGCGCCTACCATACACGTGAAACATTCCATTTTCAAACTCTATCCTTATCTGAGACATAAAGTGAAGCATAATAGATTGTATATTGTAGTCACAGCAGCAGTGAATGCTTGTTATTTTATAGACAGTATCAGTTGCAAGTTGCAAACGTCAACTGACTGAAATAGGTTAGTTTGTAAAACTTGTATGTTGTATGATATTTCACATTTCAATTCTTAGGCGTCGTTCTAACTGGCTAACGATCGTACGAGTTAACGATGCGATTTCGTCGCGCGATGAAAATGATCGTGAAAACGATCCTGTGCTCGCGCGACGATTTGTTAGCTTCAATTAGAAAGGACACTTTAAAATGATAAATAATATTTATTTTGTGAGTAGGATGTAAATAACACTTTTACACGTCCATCTTTTCGTTCGTTTTTAAACTAGATGAGGCCGGTGTTTCCTAGCTCACTACCCTGAGAAGAAACACTGAAACAAACTCAGAGGTCAAAGTCTCTTTTGAAGTCCATACAATTAATTGTACTGGTCAAATCATATGAGAACCATGATCCGAGGTGGTTTAAAAAAATGTGTGTTTAATCTTGTCGTGCGACGAAATTGCATCGTTAACTCGTACTATTGTTAGCCAGTTAGGACGATTCCTTAATGTCCAGATATTGTGTTTTTATCTTAATAATATATCTTGTAATCTAGGACCCAAGATAAAAGAACATTTTCACTTTTGTATATCGGTGTATTTTGGTTATGTTGTATTTCTATGAAATTCACTAACAAGATTATACGCTTCCCGCATTTGGAAGATATAAAATTATACTCAATTTTATTGCCTCTGTATATTCTTAAGTGTTATAAGGAAAACAGAACACAGAGATATAATAAAAAGAAAACAAACGTGCCAAACACGATGATATGAACACAAAGGGAAGTGATTGAAGAAATGGGAAAAGAGATAACGATATAAATATTAAAGTAGGTAGAAATATTCCAAAAATAAAACAAAATGTAATAACACAAAAACAAGTCGCTGTTGATAAAGCTATATTGGAGTTGAAATAAAGCAATTGTTACCTAGCCAAGAAAAATAAGCGCTAATGTGTAGGAAATAAAATAGAGTCTAAAATTACACACTAAACATTTTTACGACTAAAGATAGTACAAACCAGAACCGTTTACAGCTTTTTATCATAGCCCACAAGTTGTAAATATTAACTGTGAGGGGAAACGTGGCCTGTGGCGCTCGTAAACGATGGGCTAGCAACCCTTTTACTACAAATAAGTAAACATACAGCGCAATCTAATATATTGGGTAGAATATCTAATGCGAACGAGCCTTGTCGTTAATAAGTCAGCATGTTTTTTTTTTTTACCCAAATGACTATTATCATCATTTCAAATTAAATCAAAGACATTTATCGAAACCTAATAGTACTTATATATGCAAAAGTGAGTTTGTTTTCTTTTCTTTTTTTTTTATTCGTGATGGGTTTGCTCTTGACTCTAGTCAATGTCAGATATGACAGAGACAAAGTCTACGATGGAGCGAGCTTACCCAGAAGGAGCCTGTTCACTCTAACTTTGAAGAGATTAGGGCTGTAAGCTTTTGGAAACACAGACGCAGGCAGAGAGTTCCACTCCTTTGCTGTGCGCATTATAAAAGACGTTTGGAAACGCTTAGTGCGAATTGGTGGAATAGCTACAAGGTAGGGATGGTAAGATGCAGTGCGTCTGGATGTCCGATGGTAGAAGGGGGCCGGTGGGATGAGGTCGTGGAGTTCTTGGGCACACTCACCGAATTAATTTAAAACATCTTTACGAATTAATTTAATTTGCATTTAAAACGCCTTTTTGGTACAGTCGAGACAGAATAGGTCCTTTTTTTACGAAAATAAAACTTGAATAAGAGCGTAGCACATCATCATCATCACATCAGCAGATAGACGTCCACTGTTGGACATAGGCCTCCCTCAGATGGGAGGGAGGGGGGGGTTGCCATAATCGCCACGCTTGGCAGGCGGGTTGGCGATCGCAGTGTAGCTGTAGCAATGTACCTACAGAGAATGCTGCTGCCCATTCTCTAGTGGCAACAATTAGTTTCTAACAAATTGTTGTCACAGTTCACATTCACTTTTGAATTGTTAAGGTCAGTAAAAAATGAAGCCAGTTACATGTTCCACTGGCCCTTTTCCAAGAATCAGGAATCTTGACTTAATTTAAACCATCATCATCATAATCATGTTATGAATATGGGATCGTATAAGTATATTATGTCAATGGCTGAGCGTTGGCCTCAATCATAAACCACTGCAATTAACGATTTTCGTAGGTTATTGGTATAATTAATGCGCATGACCGCGTACGATAATATATTAAATTGATTATTATCAATTTATTAGCAGTTTGGTTTATTTCAACTATAACATTTTTTCCGTATTTTTTGATGTTACAACTGAATACGAAATGAAGAATAATAAATGAGTTGATGGAATAAAAAAATAAGTATGTAAGAGGAAGTCTGATAGTGGAATCAGTGCCAGAAAAGCTGTGTGTAAATCGGTTGGTATCGAATGGACGGGATTGTGATGACAAGGAATTAAGGAAAAAACTATCGTAAGGAAAGATTTGTGCATTCATGTATATGACTAGAGGAAGGGATGAGAGTGAGGAGTGGCGACGAAGAAAACGATAAATGCATACTGTGAAAAATTATTTAGCGAGAAAGTAGGGCTAGTCAGATGATGGCAAAAAGAGATGGAATGACAGAGAGAGAAGACATTGCGTGTCAAATAATAAAATTTATTATGGTGAGTAGAGTAGAGTAGGGACTTCCTTATCCGCACTTAGACTCTCATAACATAAATTTATTATGGTGACCCAAACTAATTAGGATATTATGGATGAATATTGGAAGGATGATGATATCGGTGTTACGACTATAATGGCTGTAACAATCTTCTTGTCACCACAAAATATGTGCAAGCCCTTTAAATTCCATCACAAGCATTACCCTACTTCCATTTTCTCCCTTATTACATTCCTCCAGTCACAACCTCCATATTTGTTCTGAATCTTTTATCAATATCCACAAAAGCACAATCCGGTCTGACGTTAATAATTTCTTCACAAATACTTCGCTCACAATCTTGCGCGTCTCACGTGACTATTGTTAGTGGCGAACAAAGGACTATGGTAACAAAACTATCCAGATGAAAGAGGGGACAAACCATTGCAAACTGTGATTAAAATGTTCGAGTAAAACTTGAGCTCCCGTTTCGTTGACGACGGTTATAGATGCAGAATGGTCTTTTTAAGTATGAATGGATGGTCTGTTTTTGTATGTTTTTAGGAAATAAAAGTACTCGTAAGTTGGTGCATTTTTATATTTCTGATTTTTGAGTCTTACTGTACCTATTTTTGTGGACTAAAATGGAGTAACAATTTGGTTACAGTACAAAATAGACCTACCTGTATTTATTGTTTAAAATTTAGTTCATGTGCTCTATGCAAAAATAAAAAGTCATAGTCCTTTTGGGTTTGCGGTAGTCAGTTTTTTTGTTTTTTTTTTTATCCTTGCCCCTCGCTGGATTTTTTCCTGTACAGTGGGTGCATTTACATACATTGTTCTTTATGGTGTCAGACGTTAAACAATAGAACCATCCCATTACTTCCCGTGGGTGTCGTAAGAGGCGACTAAGGGACTTACTAGAGAATGGGCAGCAGCATTCTCTGTGTTCATGATTTACATACATACAAAATCCATCTCTAAAAACAGCCGGACCCAGAACAAATCTGTAGGCCAAACGAGTATTTGTTCCGTGCGGGAAACGAACCCACAACACGCAACGCAGCAGCCAATCGCTCAACCACTGTGCCATCCGTGTCGTCAAACTTTGAAACATAAAGCCTAAATTTTTTCAGAATTTTCAAAAAGAATCCAAGCGCAGAAATTCTGTTAAAATTGTCACTTTAATTCAATTTCAAATAACCCGTGAGTCACATTACAAAGTCATTGAATGTTATAATATCGTGAACTCTTTCAACATGCCGCGAATGCACTTTCCGAATAAATTGCATGAAAATATGAAGTCAAACATTTTCTTTTAAAACGTAACTCGGTGTTATTGCATTTTCGTCTGGCATACCAGCAATATTCGTGAAATCAAACATTAATTGAATACTCGCTTTTGAAAAGATCTGTATTCACAGAATGACTTTTATTAAATAACGATGATTTGCATATTTTACAAGTAGTGTTTAATAATTCCTATTGTGTTCCTGATTTGTGTCTTCGCTATTATTCAGGTTGATTGTATCGGGGACTTTAAATCATTTGTGTCTGAATTCGTTAATCAGATTGAAACCTCGGTTTGGTTCTATGCCGTCTACGTGAACTATTTTACTAATAGAAGGAATATAATTGTTCTAATGAAGCGTTGGACTTTTTCAAATAATAATTATTATTTATTTATTTATTTATTTATTATACACTTTATTGTACACCAAAACCTAAAACATAATAAATACAGCATGATGCTGTTTTATTGTTTTACAGTAATTTCTAACACTACTCAATCCCACAAAATTTTTTACTCAGTACCTAATATCGGGGATATATTTTTCAGCAGTAGCAAACATTTCCTATCAGACATCACTATAAGAATAACAGAACCGATTTGGCCAACGGCGAAAAAAATCCCATTACGTCACAGTCTTACCAAAATATATTTTTCCATGTACAAAACCATAATATAGGCCTCGCCTATGGTGACAGAGGCGTTAGCGGACGCGGAAGCGTTTGCAATTAGAGAAACTAAACTAAGTAAAATAATATATCGTAAACGTCATTCCGTCAACACCGGCTGTCGCTGAAAACCAGTGCTGTGGCTCTGTCTCGTACACGAGTCCCAGCATTATGCTGAGCGATGGCAGTTTTGCGCGAATGAGACGCTTATCTTCCCAACTTGCATAACCTTTGTGATTTTGTTTATTTTTTGGTATGCGTCATGCTTGCCGCAAATAAACTCGTTTTCTTTCTTTCTTATTTCTAAAATTCTACTAGTGATAATAATAAGTCATGAATGTATTGAAGCTTACAGTGCTCTGTGAGTTTTCGAAGCGGGAAGTAGAACCTAGACAATTGCTGGCGATTGTTCATGGTTTTACCTTGAAGAAACAGGTAAAATAAGGGAAGCTGCTGCAGTCTTACCAAAGACACTTTACTGTGGACGCACGGCAATTCCACTACAAGAAGTTAACTAAAAACCTATATTGGCTGCTTCATTCATTTTATTTTTGCATATTTTGCAAAATGGTTGATGAATTTAAGGTTTCCTTATAATTTCGATATTTCACACCTGCCTTAATACCCGCGTCATCATCCCTCTCTGACCGAGGCCATAGAGGTTTATATCTGGGCAACTATGCGTAAGGAATCAGGCGGCTTACATTTGGGTGCAATGAACCGTTGTATGGGTGCATTGCGCGGAAACTGATTTATGGCCCTTCGTGTATTTGTGATTAGTTTCGCTGGGTAATCCGGAAGATCAGATTTTGGAAGATGGACGGTCTATGGTATCTTGAGGGATTTTTGTAATATTGAGTTTGAATATGAGAAATTGCTAGTATCCGAAATAAGGAAGAGATGTAGTACGTAGATATTACAGCAGGGGTCGTCTCACTGTTTGTATTTCTAGATCTTCCTAAAGCAAGATCACCGACATTGTTTGTAAGGGCATTAATATCAAAACTTTCTTTGTTATAACGTTAAGTTTAGTTTATTTTTAAAGTATCTTTCTTGTCAATAAGCTAACCATCGACTCGAAAAGAAGAATATGAAGAAATCAATGAAAACATACTGAAATGAAACCTTATTGAAATGTAGATTTAAAAAATAGTCTATGGTGCTTGCAAGCTTGTATTGATGTGCAGTTTTGAACTCCATTGTACGTGAAACTTCAATCAACGATAAAGCATTTACTGTTGCCATTGGCATTTCTCCGGTCAATTTAAAAATAAAACAACGAAAATGGTGGAGACTTTAATGAAATTTTGTGTGGATCAGTTTATTACTGGAATGTTTTTAATATGAGAATTCTAGTCGTTGATTAATAAAATTAGGCAGAAATTTAGTTCTAGTGATTTTGATTAGCAATGAGCTTGATAACTAATTTCGATTGTGTAATACTGATGATATTTTAATCAGCGTTGCATTAGTATCGCTTTAGTTTTGAGCGGTTTTGTGAATGGAACTGATTATGATATGAGCGAAATAGTGTTACATTTAAATTGGACCGATTTTAAAATCCCTAGTAACAGTGATTTCCAGTTATATTTTTTAAGTTTTAGTCAGTAAAAGCTAGAATACAGAAGTAATTCTCGAATTGCTAACCTCAAGTAAAATTACGTAAAGCTCTCATCAAATAAATAAAATCCGCCAACACAATTTGCCGAACTTCATTGCCCGCATAATGAAATCTACAATCAAATACCCATCTTAAATTATCTAAGATGTTACGAAAAAAGGCTTTTGTCAACAGGATTACGTAAGCAATAAAGGGGAAATTGGGTCAAAACAGGGACGAACGTGACCTGAGTACTAAACATCCTGCTTTTGGTCACATCTCTATGCCCCACATAAGGATGACATAGCATTAGCACAGATGCAAGCTGAATCATAATCAAACGAAATTAGAACCTATAAATGAGCTTTGAAAGACTATAATGGTGACTACTGAAGATAAATTTTACTGTCGGAATTGCGTGGGAGATAGTTTGATGTGATATTTCCTGGTTATGTCGACTTTTTCCTTCCGTCTGAAAGAAAGTCGAGCTTTGTGTGAAATAAGAGTTCTCGTCGACGAAACCTTTCTTTTGAACGTTTATGTTTCGTTTATGTTCATATAGTAGGTGTACATGAATTCTCCAGTTATATTTTATGTCGCCCATTCACATCATCACCATCATCTTTCTTTCTTTCTTTCTTTCTTTCTTTCAACGCTGCGTCTTCCGGTACGCGGTAGGCTTTCCAGGTCTTTTCGGCCCCATCGACCATCTGTTCTTCAAGCAATGTGTTCCCACTGCCACTTTAGTTTGGCGATCCTTCGGGCGATGTCGGTAACCTTTGTTCTCATACTCACATCAATCGAACACAAATCCAGACTAGTGTCTGCTACTGAGAAATTCCTGATGGAAAAACATAATGACTCTGCCCGACTCGGTAATCGAGCCCAGAGCTTCATGCTCATCAGTAACGCTTGCAAACACTGGATGGTCAACTGACTGAGGCAATTTCTAGATAAAATATTTTGTTTAACAAAGTTCCTTGACATGAAGCATTTTTGGTGTAAAAACAGTATTTCTAAGGCAATACCAAAAGAAATGCAAAAACAAACCACAAAGATCTAAGAGTAAAACTATGGAAGTGACGAATTGCCCGTTCACCAAGGAGCCATCACGTAAAAGTGTTATTTCACTGCAAATTCTTAGAAGTACCCCACTTTAATCTAGAGATGGGGGGAAACAGAGCACATCGACCACTTACCTTCTTGTGCAATTTGTTAAAGTCAACGTTGAGGTAAAGTTGCTGTACTCTTTGAGAAAGCACGAGCGAGTATTTCGTCAGGTGGCCTCTTGTGCTACTTGGAGCTCTAGTAGGTTCCTTATTGTAATGTGATTACCTGGTCAAACACTAGTACAAAAGCAGACAAGAGCGACGCGACATTGTGACAAGAATGTGACGACACTTGTTCATATAAATGTAATGGTTTTATCTTTATAGCTGTTTTAGAAGAATTTCTATCAAAATTCAAAATGCTTTATTTCACATAGGATTTACATGGGCACTTCTGAAACGTCAGAAGGATGAACCAGCGAGAAACACCACGGTTACTCTTTTAAAATTTTAAAATAAACTCGTAGATTTTTACAATGATCCCACGCTATGAAGACGTGTTGTAGTATCGTTGTCGTATTGTTGCATAGCTCCTGTCTGCAGGAGCCTTCAGGTGAAAAGAGAGGAGAGAAATGTATGCGTTGTACCTATGCAAGAAAACTATTTCTGTTCTTAATACAGGATTCTTACTAGCCATATTTTTATTCTTTGAAGAGAAGAATGTTTATTGGCGATGCTGATGAACCTAGACGGAACATCAGCATCGCCAAGAAACATAAATTCAATATTTACATTCGATCTAAAAGGACTTTCTAGCAACCGAGTTTAAGCCATTTCCAACTGTAAAGGCTAGAAATGTAACCGACAAAGAAAATATTATTTTCCTTCCAAAGGACTTCCTTTACGAAGTTAGTTCTACATTTTGCGATGGAGAACGATTGTGGACAAATACGTCTCGGTACCATCCATGGATGGGTTTAGACTGAATGTCAATCCGTCTTTGACTTATTGACTTATTCTACTCAACAATGTTTAAAAATTATTGGTTTATCACTTGTGGTTCGAGTCACAGTTCTATCGTTAAATTCTAACCATTGCCCGTTTTTTTAATTTTACTCGTATAATGGAGTGTGCTAGCTACCATATTGTAAATAGTATTCAATTTTATGATTTCCATGTTGTTGGATACATATTATTTATTTTTGTTCCTGTGTCTTAAAATACTTTGATACTTTGCTTTACGGATAAAAGTGGCCACTATTTTCCGTTTTAGTGATTATAATAAAACTGAACAATTTAAAACTACCGTTTATAATAATATTAACGTATAATCTTGTGGAGCACAACTTAAATGTCATATTTTCTGCATTTTCATTCTAAAATAAAAGAAATAACCAAACAAACGATGAGGGCGCCACTGCGCGGTCGACGTTTGGTCGGCGCCCTCTTAAATGAAGTTCTAAAAGGAAGAAGTCGTTTGATGATTTCCCATTAATGAAAAACCATTAATGGATATTTTCTACTAGCTTTTGTTAGCAGGTTTTCCCACGTAAAAGTAAAAAAATATCGCACGTGGACGTACCACTATAAAAGGTACCCTTTTGATCCTAATTCAGGCCATAGTCAACCAGTGATTCAAATTCCATCCAGATTCGATAAGCCTTTGAAGCGTGATTTATTAACAAACATTCAAGCATACATAGGAGGATCAGTAAGATGATTTTGTAACAAAAAAATATATTTCCGTATCTAGCCTCAAGGGACCCAGTTTCCCCACCAACCGTGTCTCCACGTTGTCGTCGTGGTGGGGCTTGCGTGTCTCAATGATCTTGGGGGCTTTGCCGGTAGAGCCACTCATGCCGGAAGGTCCCAAGTGAGAGACCAGACCAAGAGAGACACAAGAGGGGCACACCGTTCGGAGACTTGAGCAGTGTTCGGGTCCTCGGACGGTGTGCGTCTCATTGGCTTGCTCGCTGCTCTCTGGTACGCGTCTGATCATCAGACGTGACTGTGGGAGCAGCGAGCAAGCACCGAGAGAGAGGGGGAGAGGAAGGGAGATAGGGACCGCACCCTCAAAAAGGAAAATATGGACAGGCCTGCCAAAGAATTATTACCCCAGGGCGGTTCGGACTGCACAGCAGTCCGGGAATCCGCCACGCCTAGTGCGTCAAGCCCCTCGTATTCTGGGGGGGGCAACAGGGCTGTCCGCACTCCACTTGCCAAGGGCAACAGTGGCCGAGGAGGCCCCCGATTCAACTTCAAAGAAATAATCGGGTTAGATTTTAGCTCGCCTGACGAAGAGTCGGCCGGGCAGGGCGCGGGCGAAGGCGCGCTGCGCTGGGAGGAGGGCTCGCTTGAGCGTCGCGCGGGTGTAGAGTCGGAGTCCGAGTTGGACTCCGACGACCTGGCGACCATTAGCTCGGCGAGCCCTGTACCCGAGGGGGCGAGGGCTGCTGCGGAGGACTACAGGTCCTTCCGCAAGCGGCCCAGATCAGAGGAGGACCGGGGGTCGTCCGGCAGCGAGGAGGTAGCCTCGGCTCGCAAGATCCCCACCAGCAGGCGGGGCAAGGGCCGAGAGGGAGGCAAGGGGAGATTGCCCGCCTCCAAGGTGGCTGGTCAGCGAGCCGGGGAGCTCGTCGCTGACGGACGACCCCCCGCAGAGGGCGGTCGCAGGGCTCCTGGTTCGGAGTCCTCCGGCGGTGAGCCGGATGACCGGAGGGCCGGGTTTGCGGAGGTGGTGGAGGCCGCGCTTCGCGATGTGGCCTTGAAGAGGAAGCTTTCCTCAAAGAACAAGGCCATAAGCGAGGCGATGGCCTCCATTCTGGCGGCAGCGGAGACTAACCCAGGGGGGCCTCCGCGGGACGAGATGTCCAAGCTGCGGGCGGAGGTCGCCCGCTTGGCTGCCGCCACGGAGCGTCTCCAGAAGGAGAACGAGGGGCTCCGCGCAGACCTGGCCAGGCTCCGGGGAGCCGGCCCACAGGGGCGCCTCAAAGGGGGCGCAGAGAGGACAGCCGTCCCGTGCCGCAGGAGAGCCAGGTGCTGGACCTGGTGCGGCAAGAGATGGCTGCCTTCCAGACGAGGTTCTCCGTCCTGGAGGGCATCGTCCTGCGCCCCCCGTTAGCGGCGAGTGGAAAGGCTCCAGGCCGGAAGGCGGCGTCGTACGCGGCCGCCGCGGCTGCCACACCGGGGTCGTCTGGCCAGGACAAAGGGTCCGGGCCCGCACCCGCGAAGCCGGTGCCGGGAAAACCGGACCCGGCCCCGGGAAGGAAGAGGAAGGGTGGGGTTGCTGCGCGGACGGCGAAGGCTCCTACGCCGTCTGAGCAGCAGCTCCCCCCGGCTTCCTCGCCTTCAGCTCCTCCCCCGGCTCAAGCCGAATGGCAAGTGGCCGGGGAGAAGAAGAAGGCGGGCAAGGCAGCCAGGGCGGCCAAGAGGCGAGAGAGGAAGCGGCGGCAGAAGGCGCGAAGCGTCGCGGCTGCGCTCCGCCCCCCGAAAACCGCGGCTGTAGTACTCACACTGCAGCCGGACGCGGCGAAGAGGGGCGTGACGTACGCGGACGTGCTCACCAAGGCGAAGGAGGCGATAAACCTTGGTGAGCTAGGCATCGTGGGGGGCCTTCGGCTCCGGGTCACCATGACTGGGGCCCGGATGCTGGAGATCCCCGGGGCAGCCAGCGGCCCAACCGCGGACGCTCTAGCCGAAAGGCTTAGGGCGTCCCTAAGCGCGGACGATGCCCGAGTGTCCAGGCCCACCAAGCGCATCGACATGCGCATCTTGGGCCTGGACGACTCCGTCACGGAGACGGAGGTGGTGGCCGCCGTCGTTAGGACGGGGGGGTGCTCAGCAGAGGAGGTGAAGGCGGGCACCCTACGTCCTGACAACACGGGCATGCGCACCATTGTGGTGAGCTGTCCCGTGTCGGCGGCCAAGACCATCTCGGAGGGCCGTAGGTTTTTGGTGGGTTGGGTTTCCGCGCAGGTCAAACTGCTGGAACCCCGACCTCTGAGGTGCTTCCGGTGCCAGGTGGGCCACCATGTAGGAGCTCAATGCACCTCGGAGGTGGACCGCAGCGGTCTATGTTTCCGCTGCGGTCAGCCCGGTCACAGGGCCGGCTCCTGCGACGCCGCGCCGCACTGCGCAGTCTGTGCGGCAGCTGGCAAGCCGGCCGACCACTGGGCTGGGGGTAGGGCCTGCGCCCCACCCGCCAAAGCCGGAAATCGGAGAAAGCCCTCCGCCACCGCCGTCTCCGCCGCGACCGCCGCCACCGCCGCCGCTTCCTCCGCCGCCAAAGCCGGTTCCACTGCGGCTGCTGCTACTGCAACAGCCGCAGTAGAGCCCCTACAACGGGCTCCGGAGGGGGCTGAAATGGAGTGCCAGTAATGGCCCCATTTCACCCCCTCCTGTTGAACGTCAGCCACTGCGCCGCCCAGGAACTGATGCTCCTGAGCATGGCGCAGTGACTGATGCCTGTGGACGGCGAGCAATGGGTAGCTCGCCGTCCGATCAGAACAGGCCCGGGTTGACGGCGCGCTGTGTTCTACGCGCGCCAAGCCAGCAGTCGTCAGCATGGGTCGGGGCCCGTTAAGGCCAGAGCCTACCAGGGTTGCGGATTTGTTCGAAAGAGTTACCGTGGCCCTGGAACGTAAAGGCACTAAGAGGAGCATGGGTGGGTTTTAGTCAGTAGAAGTCTGACACTCCCTGCCGCTCCACCCAGAGCGGGAGGGGTCATTTGATGATTTCCCATCCAGGAAAAAAAAAAAAAAAAAAAAAAAAAAAAAAAGGGACCCAGTTTCCGATGTTGTAATGCGATGCGGTAAACCAGGATAAAATTGGGAAAAATAAGCAAAATGAAACCGGCTCTGGACGTGTAGGTAGATTATTACCTCCGGTTCGGTTGTCTGAGAAAATGTTAACCTTTGGATTCAGTGAAGCTTTTGATCTAAAGGTTACAAGATGGTGGATTTTGATAATATAAAGATAACTCAGAAAGCGTCACCAGTAATTAAAATTTGGGAGAGTAGATATTTGAATTGGGAGGTTGCTTTCCAATTATATGGGTTGCTATGATATCCAGAAATACTAAACTTTGATTTTAAGATAAGTTTTAATAGAAAAGCTAGCAGAAATAAGTGCTGATTTAAGTCTTAATATTACGAATTTAGCTCAAATCTATCATCTTCTTCATTGTACAATTAATATCCGTTTATAGAATATGGTGTTTCTTGTCCGTTCTTCTCCTGAATCTACCTTTGCGAATGGACAGTAGCTGTATTTTCTATACATATTATTTTAACTGTAAATGATGACGTTCAAAAGTGCTGTTTAATGATTTCATTGAAATAACCGTTTTGACTTTGACTTTGAATGTTTTAATGACGATTTTAAGGAAAATTCACGCCACAACTTAGTGCCACGTAGGCTTACGAACTTCTTCTTTGAAAACGTTACTTTGACAATATGTTGACGTCAATGCTAATGTTGGAAAAATTAAGCGTTTTGACAAGTGTCTGGACCTGACGCCTCAGTGCTGCCATTTGGTGTACGCCATCATAAAAAAACTCTCATTTATATATTTACATTTTGTCGCCTCAGTGCTACCGCCTGGTGTACGCCATCATAAAAAAACTCCCATTGATTTATTTTACATTATTGATTGGTAAAAAAATGGGTGTACAAGTATTAAGTGGTTATTTTGTAAACTACATAATATTAAGTTGCCTTAATGGATAGTCTGAGTTGCTGAAATTAGCTTCCAAAGCCAATTTTGGACATTTAGGCGTATTTCGTAAACATTGTGATGTGTTAGTTTAAATTGGTTCAATAAACGCTATTTATTTCTTTGTTCTATAACCACTTTAGCGTATACGGGGATTGTACTTCCCACTACCTTTGCCATTAAAAGGCTGCTTTCATTATGGATGAATAGGAAAGTGCAAACAATGTGGTCTTATATAACGTTTTATTTTTAATTTCATATGTTAATATAAATCGGTGTTTACTCAAATAATTAATTAATTTACTTTACTTTTCTTATTTTTGGTAATAAGAAATATTATTCGTACATATAAATACGTATAAATATAAACTGTTTTACTATTTTATTTAAATAGTAGACCGATAATAGTATTGTGCTAAAAACTAGTTTCTAAAATATCAACTTCTGAGTATGTTCTTACGATTATAATCAAACAAACAAAATCCAAGATTTGTTTAGTGATATAAATATGGAAGGTCTTTCGCGAATCCTTTTAATTTTTCCCATGGTGTTTAACCCATAGATATTATTTACTTTTATATACAGGGTAGCATGGAAAGGAATAATAAAGACCAAGAATTACTGTTATATTCAAAGCAATTATCCTGCCTTTTGTGTCAGGGCTCAGATCGTTTAATCCTAACTTATGATCAAAAAGCACACAATGTTTTTACTTATTCGAGAGGACTGTACAAGTGTACGTGTAGGAACGTATTTTGGTAAACCATGGAAGGAATATAAAAATAGAATTGGTCTTACTTGAAAAATAATTTTGGCACTTTATATTAGTGCAATACAACGTGTAACAGAATAAACGCAATATCTCTTAAGAGGTCATTGTACTCAGCATTATGAACAAGTTTCACTATGGGACAAACACTGAAATCGCGAAAAAAAATTGACTGCCCCATACATTTTTGTGCACGCAACTACAAAAATGTACTGGACAGCTTATTTTTTTCCCGTAGTAAAAGTTGTTCATAATGATGAGTACAATGACCTCTTAAGAGGTATTGCGTTTATTCTGTTACACGTTGTATAAAGTGCCAAGATTTTTTCTAGTAAAACCATTTCCATTTTCTAAATTATGTTAAATAGATAAAGTTTAAAACACAAACATAGCATGTATAAATCATAAATCAGCGGTAACAGTCTCTTATGCGTTGTTGCCAGTAAAACTGAGGGACACCTGATAGGAAACTTGTGTGGAAAACACGTATTCCTGTCGGATGTGCCCAGAAGATAGGTTGTGTAATATAGTGGTTAATATACTAACATAGTTTATAAGTCTATACTAACACATTTATGGGTAATTTTTGCCTGAAATAAAGATTTATTATTATTATTATTATAAATCGTAATTATTCAAAATTATGAACTGAAATCAGCATTTCCATTCAACGGGGCACTTTTGTCATTGACAGCGATGAGGATGAATTTTTTGATGCCCGATGATTTATTTTGTTTTTATACGCGTTTGTACATAATTTCACGATTATTAGTCTAGTTGTTGTGTAGTAATTACTTTAGGTTATTTGTACATTATTATGTATATTATATTAAATCATAACTAAGATAAAAGTTCATTTGGTGATGGTCATGTACTCATTTAGTTAAGGTTTGTTTGTTACTGTGTAAATTTCATAGTTTATTTTATTTATTGCACTTAATTTTCAGTGCAATAAATATGTCTTGAATATGTAGGAATAGGACATCAGGATGGCCACTAACCCATTAAGCTTCAAAGTTAAAGATCGCGAACGTATTCGTAAGAAGTTGGCAGCAGTATCACCACTACTACTATTTGATTAAGTATTTCGTGTACATATTTATCTTGTTAATTTTATTATCATTGTAAATTAATATTGTATGTATAGGTTACATAATATGTATGTATATTATTAATTTAAATGTTTGTATTTAAATAATATCAAGCGCTTTTAATTCTTTTCGTTGCATCTACCACTATTCTATTTATAGTTGACTGGTAGGGAATGCCTGTGGCATTAAGTCCGCCTCTGTACATTTATGTGCTAAAGTGATAAATAAATAAATATAATCTAAATCTAGCAATATAAGTTTAGTATTGACTCACCTTGCACAGGCGTATAGATGTTCATATAAAGACAGTCTTCACTCTGATTCTTAAGCCGTGGTAGCAATCTCCTCAAGTACTCCAGTCTGCCTTTGGGCATCCTCTCCAAAGCCAGGGTCTCGTTCGAGATATCAGGCAGTCTTTGAGGACAGACTGGACCCATTTGGTCAACAGTCTTCACGTCATCCCACGGAGCTGGTGCTCGAGTTGGCGCAAACCTAGAAAGAAATATTGGGTCAAATGTTGGTCAAAATGAATAAGAGACAAATATTGGATCAAATGTTGGTTCAAACGTATTTCTAACTCGTTTATGTTGAAAAGTTTTTGAATTTATTTCATTGAATAACAACAGATTTATTGGAACATTTTCAAGAGGGCAAAAGCTTTAAATTATATTAAATATGAAAAGTTTTGAGTTAATTTATGTACATAAATTAATACGCCACAACGCCGGTTTCATAATTACTCGATTCATAAAATTATATTGTCCCCAAAGTTCCACATAATAAAGGATGCTACCTATTTTTATGTCCTATGAAATAATAATGTATTTATAGATAATGGAGATAAAATGTGAACAATTATTTACCCAAAATGTGTTTTATTTACATTGTGCGGTTTTTGCTAGCTTAAGAATTGCAAGTTGAGCTAGATAAATCCTGACTATAAAAAGTAATTTAATGCTATTTCATGGTTTGAAAACAGTTTCTCGGAACGACACGAAAATATTATGAACTATCGAACTCTTATTCGTTTAATAGTAAAATAAATGATTAGTTCACAATTTATTTGCCTAGAGTTTATAATCTCACAAGATATTTTACAATCGAAGTCAAAGTCAAAGTCAAAGCATTTATTTCAATTAGACCATTAACAGGTACTTTTGACTTGTCAAGGTCGGTCGGTCAAAAAGATGAAGCTATTTGCACGTTCCAAAGCGTAAATCTCTATGAAGAAGAACGTGCAAGAAACTCCACGGACACTCTTTTAAAAACAATATTTTGTTACAAAATTATTATTACATTATTCATATTGAAATTATACATATATGTGAGAACGATGTAAAAGACGTGCAGGATAAAAGAGTCCGGAGTAAAAAAGAAACAATTCAAAGAAATAATTAAAATAGACCATGGCAGCCGAGAGATGACCAGTCTCAGCTGACGGCGCCCGTTCACGAACATGACGCATACGCTAACACCATTCGGCTCAACCATTTTTAAGGGAGCCAAATGATCCAACGCATGCGCCACCATCAGCCAGACTTTTGAGTGAGCATGACATCCCCAATCACCAGGGTACATTCAAGTCAAAGACCTACCCAAAATTATAATTATAGTTTAAAGATACACAGTAGGTACTCACACAATCTTATGAAGTTGGCAATTATCTGGTGACATACCTAATAGTACCTAAGTTGTACGGTCAACCGCATGTTAGTTAGTAAATATGAACTACAAACAACGCTATCAAAGCAAGAAATAAAGATACTGTCATAGGCAATCTGTTAATAAAAAACCGAAAGTCATCTTTAAAAAACTACTAAATAACATCATAAATTACTTTCATATAAAAACATATTCATGATGACAAATAAATATGACATTATTGCAATGTCATTAAAATGATAATATCTCACTTCCGATACTGAATTCCCAATCATTATTACAAAAGAACTGACTTGATATAATATTTATGTCTGTCCATTGAATATACGGTAGTCGGTAGTAGTAAATATTCGAGTAGTAACCCATAACAGTTTTTACAAAGAAAGTGATAGATTTTTAGGAAATAATGAATTAGTAAAAACACAAGGATACATTAGAACATTATCGCCGTATCTTAATGATGAAATTTGTAGTGTTTCCTCAGTTTAATAAAATATAAAAGTTTAATAGAAACTCCCAACTTCAGATATTACCCGTGACATACCTGTACACACACACTAGTACATCTAAAAATTATTACAAACCTTATTTATAAGGCTATTTTTAAAATCCTAGTGCTCCGGGATCTCAGGCATGTCCATACTATGAAAATACGCCGCAAGTACCAAAAGTAGTTCTACCTACTCCGATCACTGCTGGTTCACATTTACTATCAGAAAGCAAAAAAGACTCAACACGTTTTTATTTTAAAAGTTGTTTAAAAGTTTCAGCACAATCTCACTTCGTTAATGAGTTCACTGTTTTGACTTCATCCCCGAAAGCTGCAGCTGAAAGTAGGAGCTGTTTCCTCAAATTAATTTCCACTAATTGGACGTTCACAGTATTATTTGAAATAGGGAAATTGCATGCATTTTTTATTTGCAAAATGAAATACTTATTATGTAGCTATAATAAACAATTATGAATTCATTTTTAAAAATGCCTTTATCAGCGATGAAGTTGTAAGCTTCAAACTTGACAAGTAGAAAGAGAAGTACGATATCAGCTCTGACGTTAAATACCATGACGTTAATACAGCTGCCATAGAAAACGGCATTTTCGCGGGAGGGAGAGACATTTTTTTAATTTAAAATAGTTTTATTTGGAAAGCGATGATGTGCGCACGCTTGCTTAGAAGTAACTTCACTCTTGACTTAAAGACTCTCAGTTTGTAGTAATCAGGAAACACTGACTTTAGCAGGGAATTCTAGTTACACGCTTACTTTCATTAGCTTATTTTGAACGATTCATGTGGTATATGTCATGAAAACATAGCCTCAAGAGTTATAACAAGTCATAAAATAAAATAAAAACCAAACAGCTAAAATAATGTCAAGAGATGTTACAAAAAAAAAATAAGTTTTCGTCAATTATGCCTAAATATTTTTGTTGTTCATTAAAATTACATGATGATTTGTAAAAGTTCTTTTCGGGTAAAACGTTCCTTCATTATTTATGCTAACAATAAAGTTTGCTTTTACTGATAATTTTGTGTTTGTCTTTCCTTAGGCTCGAGTTTTACATAACTGGGTTAATATCTACAACTACTACTACTAGGACTTCTTTCTACATTTGCTTTATGTAGGTATATCTATGTAGAGCTAAATGTTATATTGTTGCTAACTTATTCATACTAGTCAGTAAAATTGTTACGTACAACTTAAAAACTTCTATGTCTGTTCACACGACACACATTGTAAAGTTATCTGCCACACAACACAACGAAATTGCAATAACATTTCTCTACGAACTGTGATGATTACAAAGCGACTCTGTAACTTCAACTATTGTAACTTTAGCTACAACTGAAATAATATTCTAAACTTGTCTCATTTCCACATGAGAGCTATTACGGTTCTAACTCTCCCGTCTTCTCAAATAAATTCGTTCTTAGAACACGACCCGTACATTCGACATTTCCACTTTTGCGTCACGTCGGAACCTAGCCAACCGTTTAATAAGATGTAGTTGACCGACCATAAAATGGAAGACATACCTGTTTGACCCCGTTGGTGGTGTAGCATAGGGAACCCCGAGGTACGCCTCGACTGGCTTTAAGTACTTGTGTTGATCCATTGGCAATATCACCCCTTGGAGCTTTCCGTATCGAGTTCCGATCACCCGTGTTCTTAACATAGAATTTCTGCCACCGAATCCGTTGCAATCTGAGTTCTGTGTCATTAATAGGATGAGCAATATCACTATTTTTAACCTCTCCTGCAATCCTAATTTCAATGCCAACCTCCTTTTCTGTTCTGTTATCTTTCTGTAATGTATCCGTACTATTCGCGAAACTATTGCTATGTTTACCATATACTGTTTTATTGAATTGCAAATGTGTAGTGGCAGTTTATGGGTGTCCATTTTCTGCGAATATCACCTATGTACACCCATTTCTTTATTATGTTTCCCTTTTATTTTCTTGTGACTTCATTTGATTTGTTGTTATGACATCCTTGGTCAGGGTTTATTTCGTTGACACAGCATTACCGCAGCCATTTTGGATTCTGAAACAAAGGAGAAATTTTGTTTTTCACTGAATTCACAACAATTTACTCTTTCATTATTTCAATAGAGTACTCGGTGGTAGAGATTTAATTAAAGCAGCTTTGATATCAATTCTGAACAAATTGATGACGAGTTAATTTTCGAACGAAACGAATTCGATAGATGAAAAATTAAAAGTAAATATTTTCACAGTAAAGCGACCATCATTTGTTCTTATATCGAAAACGAATGTGCTAAATGGTTTTTATTCACAAAAATATAAAAATAAAACTTTGTTGATGTCTTTGGTCTCACACATCTGACATTGGCAGAATTTTCGACATCGGCACCATTGCCATAAACAAAAATAGAATGGAAGTTCTAAATGCTTTGACTATTGTATTATGTCAAATTTTGTATAATTGACGCTTCTAGAACCTCATACAACAGCGACAGACTTAGGTACTGTAATGGACTCCTATACTTCAAAATAAATACTTGGCAGAAAATCTTGGACATACTAGTAGGTACTTCAACTAGACTTAATAGCTCATAACTTGATTATTCCTATGAAAGTATTCAGAGTCGCAGGCAGAAAGAAGACTTAATGGAGTTTTACTTTTCTAGCCAAAAGAAAATAATTTCGTAGTGAAAACTTAGTTTCATTTAATTTTATTTGTATTCACTAGTATTTTTCTTCGCTGATGAAATTTTGTGATACTGAGAATTTTAAAGCTTATACCTTTGTTTAATATTTCGAGAGATTCTCGTTTAATAAGTAAGAACCAAGATATTATCTATACTAATATAATAAAGCTGAAGAGTTTTTTTGTTTATTTGAACACCCTAATCTATGGAAGTACCAGTCGAATTTTGAAAATTCATATATGAAAGACATTTATGTAGAAGGCTATATGATATGCTATACGGGAACGAGAAAAAACGGTATATACGCGTACGAAGTCGCAGGCTAAAGCTAGTCTTATTAATGTCTAAAAGTGAAATCAAAACATTATTTTTATATCATTATTTATTAGGTTATAAATAGGCCGTAACCTCACCATATTTATAAAGAATCTATTCAAAATAAATAATATAATTTGTAAACTGAGCCCAATTAATTAGAAAAGCTGATAACCATACAAATAATTATAAAAGGTAATAAGTTTATCCGGAATAAAATAACCAACATCAAAAAGAGGTTGATTAAATTCCACGGCACGGTTTTAAAACGAGTAAAAAATACCAAGTTCGTGTTGTCGTTACAGGGTGATGATATTTGACCGTTTTCATCCGTGTAGAGTCAGATAACCTTTGCCCGTACAACTCGTTAATATGAATTAATAATACCGTCCGGGAAAAAGCGTAGGTACCTTTCAACTATACGTAGGCAGATATTGGACACGGAAAAAAAGGTCCGATTTTTTCCGGGTTACCGGAAGATTCCTCACAGTACATTTGTTTGGAAAATATAATTCATTAACGTTACATTTTGTTTTTTCATCTGTTGTGTACATGATGGAAATTAATTTTTCAACTGTGAAAAACGTGTTTAGTAGCTTTTATGTGTATTAAATGGGCGTACAAATTGTTTTGTTTGTGTGTAATTGAGGTGACGTCAGAAAGCGGTCTTTGTATGAGCAGAACAGTCATAACATGTTTGGATTTTTCTTTGTGGATGAATTAACATGCTGGGTGCAGGATTACGTAAATTATTTCTGTCTCCTTTTTGGGTCGAAATTATGGTGTTTCGCGTGGTGTTTTCACTAATTTGTGAAACATTATGCCTCCGGTTACCTTGTCCTGAAAACGCTGTGTTAGTAATATTTACGGAATTTTATAAGACTGAGTTTGGAGAGACAGCTTCATAGCTTTGCTCGACACCGCAGGTACTAAGAGAAATAAAGAAATAAAACAGATTCACTGCTAGAGATCTCTATCAAGTCTTGGAGAATATATCTAAAAAAGTAATGTTTAGATAATTAAGTTAAGAGCGTTTACTCCGTACCTACGGCTTTTCATCCAAACTTTGGAGTCCTTATTTTTCGAAATGAATGAACCGATTTTAGTGAAACTTGGTTACTTCACTTTTTAGACCTGGTTGGATGGCGTATGCATACGCCATCCAACCAGGTCTAAAAAGTGAATTGAGAAAATTTTAAACACAAACGCTCTAAACTTACACCCTATTAAAAAAATATTCCGAGAAATATTTAGTAAATATCACAAACCGAGAGAAACATACTCTATACCATGTTTAATATTCTAGATCACTTTAAGATATTCCACCATACAGTTACACCATTCCCAATTTACTATTCACGCCAAGCTGAGCCGTTAACAAACAATTTTTACGCTTCCCACTTCAGGCCAGTTCCACAAAAACTAAAAAACACCGGTGCCCAAGCATCGTTTGAAAAAAGCGATAGTTTCAATATCAAAAGCACTTAAGCGCTAAAAAATGGCTCCCACAAAGCTGAATAACAAAGTACTGCAGATACCCTACATTCTATCGTAAAGCGATTCAGCGCTTAAATGCTCCTTACTTGATTAGACGTCTTTATTTTCCCATCAGTATTCATCACCTTTAATGGTACACTTTTATTGATTTATTGCGAGCGTTCGCAACGAATATAGAAAGAGTCATTTGTCATCTTTTTTAAAGTCTCTGGAGGTTGAAATCGATTCGATGCTGCAGTTTGTATGTAGATTTTTGCGTATCTGGGGCATATCCCGGTTTTTTGCAATGGATTTATGGGATCTTGGCTAGAATAGGAAGAGCCAATTAGCTTTGCTTCTGGGATTTGTTGCGAGTCGTGGGTTTGCTTCTGACCCTTTAGGTGACATAACTCTGCCTCTAGCATGTTTATTAAGATGGAATAGTTTTACAAACTAAGCTTCGTTTTCACTTCCACGTTTGTGAATTTGAATAACGTATTGAAAAAAATCCAGTTAATGGGTTGAGGAGGTCTGGTAGGCAACCGCTTCATGTAAAAACCCTGATATTCAGCTGAATCCGGTTTGACTGGAAGCCGACCCCAATTTAGTTGGGAAAAGGCTAGGCAAGCCTTTTCCCAACTATTGGGGTCGGCTGAGATGACGATTTAAAAATTTCTTTGTTCAATTGCTACATGATCGTGAATGAGTATTTCTATTAATGTATCTCCATTAAGGAGAGTTTTTAATTAACCATATAGGTACACTAAAAATAAAAACTAAAAATTCATTTTAGTTTTTTTCAGGCGTCAAAAAATTCATCCGCATCTCTGTCGACTAGAAGTGTCTAAGTCATATTTTAAGTGTTAAATCTCCATTTGACATTTAACATATCTCAAAGCCCACTTTCTTTTTTACATAATCTTTTCATCTTAAATCAAATACATTTACTACGAAACATCACATATTGATTCATACATCAACATTTTATTTATTCAAACAATCTGTATCAGCATTTGAAAAATGAGGTCTTCAAAGGACCGTGACGTCATCCTGATCATAAAATATTAACCCAAGGGTATAGGCCCGATGAAAAGTAGCGTTATCCATCATATAAATATTTTAGTTATCTTGAAATTGTAGCACGTACGGATTTTGAATGTAATTTAGTCTTATCGTGGAATAAAGATTTAACCAAACGCTTTGGTTTTTCTTTACATGAATGACGGCTGTAGTAACAGCAACAAAATTTTGGGTTCCGGATAATAATTGTACATAAATAATGAATAGGGTTGTAGCATTGGTTATGGGTAATGTAATGACCCACTTCTTTTGGCCCCTTGTTACGTTTGTTGAATTATAAGTGGGTAGTTTAAATGTATTTCTTTTTAATCTTGCGGTTGCCCGAGTTAACGCATTATGTTACATTTCTAGTATTATGTATTTTACAAGATAAAGTTACGCAATTATTGGCATATACCGTAGCATATACCTGATAATTTTGCACGAAAAACATATTATAGCGGATATGATCTATTTTTTTAAATTTCATCCTAAATTGTCCCATAGCTAGGTAAAAGCCTCCCCCAACTCCTTCCAGATACTTTTGTTCCGCGCCACCTCTTCAAAACTGGGCTGGGCGGCATCTTCAAACCTGATCTATTACTTTCAAGTAAACTCTTTGTTTATTTAAGAAAATAACTTAAATTAAAAATATACGAAACACAACAAACTAAAATATAGCATAAAAAATTCGTCCTCAACGCTGTCAGCTGGTAATGTGCCCAAGAGACTGGCGGCATTGCCACGTTGATTGACAATGCTTAGTCTCTGCCCAAAGTAAAAGCCAGCTCTTGGGTCACGGGAAGTGTCAATTAGCCGTTTCGAAATTTCTTTGAAGTTAAGTAAAAGTATAAAATATTTCCCAAAACAGATGTGCTCGAATGTGCAGAACTCGTAACGGTTCCTTACATAAAAGAAGAAGACACAGAGAACAGCTAAATCACAGTGTCTGAAAAAGAAACTAATGTTACTACTACTAGAGAAAGGATTGTCCGGTCGCGGAGCAGAAAGAATTTCGTACAACGACCTCTTATTACCTGTCTCCTTTACGCTCACGTAAATATATTGCGTCACGCTCGCACATATGCAATGACGGCCGTCCTCAGGGATTGTAAACCTTTTACCGTACCTAAGGTTGGTTCTTGTTTGCATGTGGTTTAAGTTGGCCTTGAATCTCAACATGAACCCACGGCTTGCTTGACATAGTTAATATTTTTTAAATAACGCACGAATGACATTCCATCTTGGGATGCGTTAGTGATCGCAGTTAAATACTAAAATGACGTGATTATTTACGAACAATTTGATACCAATTATTAAATCATTTGGTACGAAATAGGAAATCTAATTGCATAAACTAAATTTGAGTGACAAAAGTCACCTTGCGCGTTCGAGCGGCCGCACTTAATACAAAAATGTTTTTGACCACTGTCAGTAGGCAAAGAGGTCAGTGTACGAAATTCTTCCTGCTCCGCGACCGGACTTTAAGAACATCTAACCTTCAAGCAACCGCTTCAAAAACCAAAATGTTAAACTCTTTAGCTAGACAAAAGCATGGAATTACTAAGAACTGTTAGCAAAAGACGTATTATAACCACAGACTATAATATGACAGAAACATTTACATATCTATCAGTTTTGCATACAAAACACTGGCAGCGAAGTTAATGCAGAATGGATCACGTTTTGCTCATAAATCTATACGGCTAAGTTGTATCGAGCTCGCGCACTATTGAAGACTAAGTTTTGTACGTTGCTTTGCTTACTGTTTTCAAGTTTGTGTGTTCGTAAGTAACGTTCTATGTAGTTGGAGATGTTTGTGAGGTAATATTATGTTCATTTACTGCTTTAAAAATATGTAGGGAATTTGAAATTGTAGTGTACAGAGAACAGAGTCTTCGAGATTAATTTTATTGTCATGAGAAACTGAAGAAAGGCATTCACACGAACTTTTAAAGTAAGCAAGACATTATAGTAAGTTGACTTCAAATCTTGGTTATTAATTGATCATCTAGACTCGAGATTCTAAAGATAATTTAGCATCTGCATTTTAACTATAACTTCTTTATGTCAAGTAGGTACCTGAATAATCACTAATTTTGGTTTCTTTCATTTATATCAACAGATCATCCGTCATAAAGAACTATCATGGATATCTAGCGAAACAATTAACAGAATGGTACCATTTTTATCGACGCGATGGTAAAAACTCGTTTCAGTAAAATTGCTTTCAAATTCAATTCAACATGAGTTTTTACATTTTTATGCACAGGTGCAGAAAATGTTGACTCGTACAACGTGTAACAGAATAAACGCAAATTTTACTCGTCATTATGAAAAACGTTTACTATTGGACCAAACCCAAAATCGCGAAAAAAACAGTTGTTCAGTAATCTTGTCGCGTTATCCGCACATAAGTCAATTTTTTTTCGCGATAACAGTGTTGGTCTCGCAGTGAAAGTTGTTCATAGTGTTGGTCTCGCAGTGAAAGTTGTTCATAATAATGAGTAAAATAACCCTTAAGAGGTATTGCGTTTATTCTGTTATACGTTGTATATCTTATAGATGCAAAATCAAGTCTTGATTTAATAGTCCCGCCACCGCTATGAACTGGGGAATTGGCTTGGAATCTATGCGAAGTGTTAAATTAGTTATTAAGTTCACACTCCATTGATTTTGCACATATTCGACAACACCACAACTTGAATTCCACAACCACAATACATACAGTACAGATGAACCGTGTTGCTTATTCGATTGAAATAATACGAAATTTCATTTGGATAGGCACCCAGGAAATATCAACCGACCAGTTGGGATCGTTTGCTTATGTCATTGAAATTGGATTTCTCTGATCCGGATGGGTGGTTTCAAGGGACTTGTGGTCAATTAGCTGCCTCAGAGATTGACGGAGATACTAAGCCCGGTCCATCGATCGGTGAGCTTACCCGGTTGTGTTACCGTCAGGTTTAATTCGACCTCATGTAACATTGTTACTTGTTACTAGGAGAACATCGAGGTAGTGAAGGATGTATGTAAGTCCGTGGTTGTAATTAAATTGCGGTGGTTGGTAGATGTTCGTGTTTGAATATTCTCCTTGATTTAATTGTTCAATAAGGAAGCGTTATGTATGCCGTCAATTTTATTTAATACAAGCTTTTGCCCGCAACTTCGTACGCGACGCGCATATTCCGTTTTTTTCAGTTCCCGTAGGAATTCTGGGAAATCCTCTGTTAGAGCTCCCCTAAACTCCCCAAGGAACCTATATGTGAATTGCATTGATTTTTTTACGACTAGTAGCTTCGGCTATGCATTGTCAGGCAGTCAGTCACTCACTCACTCAGTGACTGACTCACTTACTCACTCACTCATTCAATAACGCAAGAATTTTAAATATTATATATTGATTAGTTTCTGGCAGCGGCTTCGCCCACTTTATTGCGGAAAATTTCCCAAGGAAACTTATTTCAGGGATGAAAAGATTTCCATGTCCGATTCCGGGAGATGGTCTACCCGTGTGCTAAGTTTCATTAAAATCCGTTAAGACGTGAAGAGTCAAAAATACAACCGAATTGAGAACCTGTTCCTTCTTTGAAGTCGGATAAAAACTAACAAACAGAGTCACTTTCATTTGAAGACTTTTAAAGTTCTTCTTGAAGAAAGAAGAATTATTATGTTTCTCTTTTTTCTTTCCGTACAAAAGCACAAGAACGTTTACTAACTAAAATAACTTACCTGTAAGGTACATTTGCGGCAAAATTGTAGAACTTTTGAATTTAAATTAAAGTTTGTAATAAGAAAAAGAATATTCCAGATGAACGATTTATTGCTGCAGGGGAATAAGTTAATATTACTTTTTTAAACCGTTTGATTTAAATAACGTTCCTATAATTGGTAATAATCTTGTAGTTTTGATAAAATGGAAGCGATATAACATTTCTTCTTGGGTTCGAATGATTATCAGGAAATTCTATTCATAGTAGAATACAATTTCATAAAAACCATTCGAACCTTAAGGCGTCGTCCTAATTGGGTAAAGATCGTACAAGTTAACGATGCGATTTCGACACACGACGAGATTAAACACACATATTTTCTTTGAGTGTCCTAATTGAAGCTTGCAAATCATCGCGCGAGCACAGGATCATTTTTATCGCGCGACAAAATCGCATCGCTAACGCGTACGATCGCTAGCCGATTAGGACGATGCCTAATACTATATCTTAGCTGAAACAAAAGTCTACCTTCTATACTATCTAGACAGTTACTCGAGTATGTAATATACCTTCATGCCATTTCATATTGAAGATTGATTCGTCGCAATTCCCTAGTTGGGACGAATCAATCAAATCGTTCGAGTATATTTTCGTCGCTACTGTGACTGCTCATCAGACAATACCGTGACCCTCTCAGGGCGCGTTGTTACTATGTCGTGACGACAGACTATCGTAACGTTAAACGTTCACGTATTGGACGACACGATTAACTGTCGTCCACGACATTTTTTTCCTATGAACACCTCCATTTAAATACACAAGCCACGACGCTTTTGACGACACGATAATCTGTCGTCACGACATAGTGGGAACGCGCCCTTAGTAACATCACGAAACTCTTTGCTAATACTGGAAAAAAAATGAGCACATAAATGTATGGGACAGTATGTTTTTTTTCTTTTTTGAGTACAATGACCCTTTAAGAAGTTTTGCGTTTCTAAAATTCTGTTACATGATGTATAAAGGGGTCTGTCACCGCCCATCCTCGAGAAGTAACACCGTAATCCATATTTTTACTACGGAATAGCCACTTTTTGCCAACCCTACGGACTATAGTTTGATTGGTTAATGAAAAACAATAGCGAATCGCAAATAAGCTACACATACGGGCCCTATTTTCAACAGCGACCCATTTTACGTAAATAATAAACTAGAAACTGTCTGTGTTGTTACTTTGTTGTTGAAACTGACCACTGTTTGCCTCACATTCTGTTGCTAAGAGAACTTCGAGCGTTTGCAAAATGTTTTAAAGGCATATTTGGAAATAAAATGTCGGTTATTTGGTATCAGTAAAATAATTATTTAAAGTGTTTAATATAAAAAGCAATATTGTAAATTTGTTTATAACACCTTCTCTAGAATTACTGATTGGATTTCAAAAATATTTGTCTGATAATAAGTTTCATTATTTATGTAAGGTTTATGTTAATCCCAAAGCAAAGTATATATTTAAACTGGTCTGGACTACGAAGGCACACAAAGTGACTCCTTAACGGCAAATAACAACAACTAAATTGACATTATTCCCATAGTGAGTAGGTACTATGAGAATAATGTCAATTTAGTTGTGGGGACCACCAAAAAGTGAAATACAAAAAAAACGACTTATATAGAAAGATAAAGACGACATCAAACTATAAAAAAACTTTAAATTCTTATGTTGGTGTTAAAAAACGAAAAAACATACATAAACCCCGAATTCAAAGTTCACTGTACAATGTTTTTTATTTGGAAGACGGCTGTACATAAATTCTTATTGTTAGCGCTAAGTACCAGAGTCTAATTTTTATTGAGAAGTAATTAAATTGTATAGCAATAATAAAATTTGGTGAGCCACAAAAAAACAGCATTTAAATAATTTCGGTCGGCATACAAACATATTGTTTGCAATTAAAAAAATCAGGCAGCAATCCTTGTTCCGCAAATATTTTTTGGTAATGGTCAAAATAAATCATAAATATGCAGCTTACAATAACATGACTTTGAATAATAAACATTCAGTCCGCAAAATAACTACTTGATCAGCAAGATTGCGCTACCCAAAACTGAACTAGTTAACTTAAAAAAAATACGAAATGAATCTCAAAATGAATTTTTTTGCTTACCCTCTGAGTGTTTACCAAAATTTTATTAAATAGGAGCAGCTCATTGCAGCTTATATAATTAAAATGCTGTACAAAAATAATTACAGCCATCCAGAATGACATAAATTGCTGATTGATTTTGGAATGTTTGCTGGCCATGAGTTGCTGGATCAATTAGCTATTTCTGCTCACAGATTATATTTTTCTGCTCACAAAAATACATAATAATAAATATATATAATACTATGCTAACCATTTAAGTAAAACCAATTTTTATTTCAGAAAAATAAACCGGTTTTTGTGAGATAGTTCACAGGATCGGAGCTGCGAGGAAAAGAAGTTTATAACACAGATTCAATAAATCAGATTTCCATCGAATTTTATTTTTCTGCAATGATAAATATTCAGTATATTCGTAATTCTGACACAAACTAAATCTGTGCCAAATCTGAAAAACTGAGAGATGAAAGCGTGCCAAAAATAAATACCTATTATAAAAATAATAATACCTACCTAGATTGGATTTTATCAATCAGACATTCTCAGAACCTTTTCATCAGTACTTGTATATAAATCTCTCTAATATTAATTTAAGTTCTAGCTGTCTCTAGGTAATTAGACTCCAAATTACAGAATCAATTAGTAACAATGATATCAACGGTAATATAATTAAAGTAACATCAGAGGCTCGAAACTTTAAACAATATTCCAAGTATTACTCTTAATTAAATCACCGCTGAACAAATTATTTTGAATACATTTTTCACTTTAAAGCAAATTGGGATTTAAGCTAATAACAAATTCTTAAGGCGAATGCAGAATACGCGTTCTTAACGAGCCGTAAAAAAAACAATAAAATTTAGAAAGATATATTTTGGACATAATATATGAACAAAATAAGAATGAAGTCTAACGACAAGTCTGGACTGCCCTATCGTTTATATTTCATTCTTATTTTGAGACACGCATCGCACAATACTCCGGATATATAGACAATATCTTCTTCCATTTGTCCACGAACACGTCACAATCAGGCTTAACAATCAATGAATTGAACCTAACGTTTTTATCACCACTAACACGCAATATCGTTGATGCAGCATACACGTAGCAGGGTGTTAGTATTTAAATGTGTCACTGTGCAGCGGGTTTGCCTATGCCAACAGAAACAAAACACAGCACGCGATGACGCGAGTCTTTATCACTAAATGCGTTTGTGAACGATACAGTCAGCTGCTAAACTTGAAATACTCACTATGCGTACAGCCAAGGAGTAGTAGAATTGGTTTTGATTTCTGATAGCTACAACCTAGGGGGTTTTAAAATCAAGAGTGAATAGGTTACTTCTAGGTTAGCATACTCGTCGACCTTATCATTGCTTACCCATTGGTAAGCACACACGACACGATTATTGATTTGCGTTTGGCATTAGATAGTTGCCAAACGCAAATCAATAATCGTGTCGCAGGTCTGCTGAAAGACACTTCTTTTGAAATAATCTTTGCTTTGAAGCCTTTGGCTTTATCTCTCTTTACCTTTTCTCTTATTGTTGTTGTGTTTTGTATGTGTATAAGCAAATAAATATAACAAACAAAAAAATACTAATTTATCACAAGACAACGCACTTATCAAGACAAGCGCGTCGGTGAAAATCTACGTCCTGTACATACGCCTTTACAGATGACATTGTCTGACGAGGTGCCCTTTGCGCACTCTGTTCATAACAGTTGAAACTTAACGCAAACTAATGGATCGATGTAATACGTCTTTGTCGAATCGCTAGCTAATGTTCGACTGACGTTTGTATTAATGGTAGCTGTAATTGAGGCTGTAGAAGTGATAATGTGTTTTATGCTTTCAAAGGATATTTGTCTAAGAGCTAAGTCTGTTGAAAAACAATTCGAAATAGTTCTTATGAGTTATCTTTGTTAATTGTAAGCTATGGGCGATAAGTTAGATAAGATACACTTGACACTTGTCTAATGTATTAGTATATTTAATACCTAGTGATATATTTAATCAGCCATTTCATTAAAAGCCTAGCCTTTTCATTCAACTACGCCGTTTAATCAGCGACATAAGTGACATAGGCAAGTCATCCAACGATATTGAACAAAAGATGTCACTTAGGTCGCTGGAAAATCGATGCATGTAAATAAAAAGGCTAGACCGTCTATTAAACGTTGATTAAGATAATTGACTGCGACTTAAATACATTTAAAGTCTATTTGTATTGCTCCACTTATTAAGTAATTTCGTCGATTTAAATACTATAATCAGAAAATAGCTTGCAAAAAATTTGACTAGAAAATGTTCACATCAGAAAGAGCAATTTCTGTATTAAAAATTAATTCCTGTTTTATGGAAGCTTTTTCCAATAAAGATTTCTAATAAAGGTGACGAAGGTAAGGCCTGACGCTCTAAAAACCTAAAAAAGTAAGGTGCGAAGTAAACCCAATAAGGCCTGTCTTTTATTTAGGATGAAAAGGCTGTGAGGAATCTTAACTGCTGAAGAAAAATGTGCTTTTTAAACTTTTAGTGTCGTTTGGATTCCATTCTAAATTTCCCTCATAACTTATTATCTTGATTACCTATTAGAAATTAAATAGGGCAGATTTTTTTAAATATTTATTTAGTGAGACGATCGTTAGCAAGACTACCAAAAAATACACAGCCGTATTTTTGTCTAATTTTTTTTAAATATTTATTTAGTGAGACGATCGGTAGCCTCTTTTTTTAAAACTCATTTATCACCCTTTCTAAATAAAAATCCATTGCTTAAAAGTCAACGGAAAAACAGATAATGGCAGACATTGACTTTGCGTTATACTATTTTATAGACAAGACTTATTGAATACCTACTCTTCATCAATGTTTCCGCTTCTTCATTACATGTTAATTTCACCACTTGACTTAACTATTTTCAGGCGCCGGTACCGTTATTACTACGCTGTCAACAAACTCCCAAGCGATGGGAACACATTGCATAATGTAGGGCCCTGACATGTTGGTAGTCTATTCTAGACCTGCTAGCTCGACGGTCACTACGTCGTTGATAATTTCTAGATGCGGCCTACTTTGTAAGGCTGGTTTATTATTAAACTATCTGTCATATTTTATAGCTAGATGCAAGATAGTATTTGATACGTTCTATTTTCCGATGGTAAATATAATCATCATCATATCAGCCGAAAGACGTCCACTGCTGGACATAGGCCTCCCCCAAGTGTCGCCACAGCAACTGGTCTTGTGCGTCTCGCATCCATCGGTTACCCTCACCAGATAATCGGTCCATCTTGTGGGAGGCCTTCCAACGCTGCGTCTTTCGGTATGTAGTCGCCACTCCCGCGATTTTATACGTAGGAAGTTTAATTAAAATCGGTTCATTCATTTAGAAAAAAAATTACTTGACAGTTTGTATGAAATGACGTACGGCCTAAACAATTGGGTCACTCACTCAGTCATCACCAAATATTTTATCAGCCTTCATAAACATTAACTAACATCATTAAAAATTCCCCACGTTTTCACCCCATCTGCTCATCAAAAATAATAACGAACAGGGAAAAAACTCAAGTACCAGCCAACGTGACTCCAAAGTACAGGTGAAATAAATTAGAAACGATATTTTTTCCGGTTCTTTACTCAGGGCAAGAAACACCAAAAGGACGAGGTTGTGGCAATCAATTGTTTTGAAGTTTTTAATTTTCCCCTGGTTTTTTTCTTGACACTTTTCTGCGTTACTTTACTTTCCCCTGGCATTTCTAAGTTTGTCACGTTTTAATCTACTTGAAAGAAAATTTTTAAAAGGTAAAAGTGTACCTTGGTAAGTGTTTAATTAAGGTTCTTGTACTTTTTTGTACTCTATAGTAAAGTGCCAATACTCCTAGGGTTCTGAACAAAAAGTTGGAGGACGTATAATGTTGGTAATTGAAATCTTAATGGAATGTCAACAAAATTAAAAGCTTCTTTAAGTTTGAGAATCAGAAAAACGGGTCTGGCTGTTCCAGATTTTTTATAAACATTCTTCTATAATACCAGGTTACCGACATAGCCCGAAGGATCGCCAAATTGAAGTGGTAGTGGGCAGGGCACATTGCTCGCAGAACAGATGGTCGATGCGGCCTAAAAGTTTTGGAGAGGCGACCGCGTACCGGAAGACGCAGCGTTGGAAGACCTCCCACAAAGTGGACCGATGACCTGGTGAGGGTCGCGGGTAACCGATGGATGCGAGACGCACAGGACCGGTTGTTGTGGCGACACTTTGGGGAGGCTTATATCCAGCAGTGGACGTCTTTCGACTGATATGATGATGATGATGATGATGATAATACCAGAAACCATAATGAGAGATATTTGCGTTGCAGTTTTTGTTAACATGTCATCTTAATTTATATTTTTTCAACAATACATTCCAAGGTACACGATGCCAGTCAAAATTCAGGGGGCCTACCATAAATTTTTAAAATACTTGCCAAGAGCGAGGCAGTTCACCACAGCATTTTAACCCGACAGGTTTTGTTTTCGTGTCATGAGCATTTCTATCAATATCAACTTTTGATCTGCTAGAGTCCGTCCAACGAAAGAAGTTCCGCAACCACGGCGCTAGTTTATTTGCGACTGTGCGCTATGCTCTAGTAAATTTTGTTAGTTCCATTTATTTCCGCGGGACTCCTTTCGTAAGACGGACTCTAGTTGCTCACCGGTTCAGATCACGTGATCGCTGGCTTGCCTGCTGCTACTAGGAGCGCTCATGGTACAAAATAGCACCGACAGATTATTTTTTGTCTAAAATTTACCTGCTATAAGAGTTCATGGTAAGCCCCCAGGTCCCAAAAATACTGTAACTCGCCAATTGAAGTAGGACGTGCAATAGCAAAAGCAAACAATAGCCTGACGGGAGGAGACAGAAAACCTATCATCCCATGTTTTGAAATCCAAAGAGAATAAAAAAATACCCTCACTCCAACCCGTATTCTATACCTTCAAGATATATGGGTAATTGAATCGATGCACGCCACTGTAAAGGTGATGTTATGGAGAAAGATGAGCGAGAAATGAACGAAGTTAGCTTTGAAGATGACGTTGCGAGGTGAGATTTCATTGTACACAATAAATTTAGAAGACACTCAAAGAGATTTAGAAAAGTAAATGGAATGAGGCTCATACCGTTTGCATTAACAGCAGTTGGTGGCGTAGATATACATAGGCTAAAATAGTGTATGACTGTGAAACTACGCCGTAAAGTCATTCGAGTGAATTTAGATAGTGAATAAGCACATTACAATGAAGAATTGCTCTAAAACGATGTCAATATCAGACTCTGCGACCACTTAAAGTTCATTTTCTCGTAAGTGGACATTAATCTTACTTATCTGCCGTAATTTATACCTCGTTTGGCTGCAGTCCCGCTCTCGCTTAGCCACCGCTGTGTCCTCACCCAAACCTCGATGATGTATGGAAGCAATTCTGTTTAAACGCCTTTTGTGAGCCTCGCAGCGTAAGATATGAGAATTGTTGTGAAATTACCGAATAATTTGTTTATGGAATTTAGATGGGGATAGAAATTTAATTTTTCAGTGTTCAAACGGCTGTGTTTGACGATGATAGAAATTTTGATGAAGGCAATGTGTGAACATGTATCACATCTTAGGGTAAAGACATTGTTTACGATATTGCCTCAAGATATGACCAACCTGAGGATACTGTAGACTCTATACATTTTATGTTTGAGGATGTAAGACCTAACTGAGACCTTTGTATTCCCTGAAGTGATCTCCGGTATCTTGTCATCTTACAGTTTCATGAAGGAGGGTATAACGGCCCTATTTCGGAGGGTGAGTTTAAGTTTGAATAAGGCCCTTTTGAAACAAATTGAAAACTAAAGAAAGTTAACAATATTAACAAGACACCAATATCTATTTTTCAAACCAAAATGGGAATATTTACTACAGAACACGTTATTTCTGTCCTTAAGCATAGCATTCAAGTTGTTATTACGCGCATGTGAACAAAGTTAGAAGGAAAATAATTTATAGTGCCGTAAACGTGTGATTAAATACAACATACATAGTGCTGCAGTGTTACGCGGACTCATCGTAATCGAAACAAAAGAAGGACATGTACATATTTCCGACCAAAAACATTTCAATGCAGTGGTCGTTAGAACTGTAACTAAGAGCGAATTCCACCAATGAAACTGAACGCGATCAGTACATCTAAACTGCGTTCAAGAGCTGTCAGCGTCAATATTCCATAAAAATAGTGACACTGACAGCTCATAACCGTGGTTTAAACGCTGATCGCGATCAGTTTGACTTGGTTAAAAAGGCCCTTAATCTGCCATAGTCAGACTGTTTTACTAAATATTCACAATTATTACAAAAACATTGTAAATTAACTCTTGTCGAAAGACAACCAATAGAGACATTTGACATTTCAAAGACCACTACTTTCACGCTACACTAGCGCCTCTAGCGGCGAGTTCAAACGCGATAGCCCTCATTAACACAACCATTCCTTGATCACATATTGAAATTAGAGAACAAACGCACCATGCTAAAATAATAGCAGCGTTAGAAACATACATAACAGCAAATTACGCTTACAACACAGGTAAACACCTAAGGGAAATAATACAACATCACGCATTCGGAAATTCATTGCGGCACAAACATAAAACAAAACAACGACACTAAAACAAAACCGGCATTTTAAGAAAAACAAATTCAAATATAGAGCGTAACCTTCAAATTTCGCACACACTAAAATATTTCACGGTATCACGGTGTAACACACACATGGAATGGGGTTCGCTGATTGGTTCGCTCACGAGGTAGTTGCTACTAAAATATTCAAACACATACAAAGCATTTTAAACTGCAATGTTCCCCGAGGGACGGGCCTTAATTTGAGGTTTGAAGTGTAGTGTCGAAAGCGGTCAAGTGCGTGTCGTTTTATGGGCCACATTTAAAATGTAATTGGTGATATTTTTATTGCGGGCACGGAGGAGTGTTACCGTATGAATGTTAAATGTGTAAGATTTGTAATTGCTGTTTTAATCATCTTTATGACCCACAGTGTGAGTGAAAGGTCACACAAATATTAATTGGGTTTAATACTCCTGTGGTATTTCATTGGGGAAACACGGAAAGCGTTTCGACTCTAACTACGCCATTGGTCAAACAAACAAACATTTAAAAAACGTGGTTGTAAGACTTCAAAGATGCAAGGCAGGTGCCTTTTCGGCAAAATCAGGGATAGTAAAGGCTTACAATAATAGAACAATTTATTATCTACCTGATACAGGCCAGTAATAAAATAAATACTAATTTATAAGCCGGTTTCATTGAATACAAAATACTAAACAAAACGCGCAATAAGCCTTTGATAAGCCGCTTTATTCATTCACAATGAGTATCAATATTAAAAGCCTAAAGGATATCGTTAGATTAATTTTATGCAAATGTATATTGCAAATGGAAATTACACAACGTTTTGGTTGATCTAAATTTTATTACTATGAAAATGAATGATTAGTCGAAATGTCATTAGGGTAAGCGTTAGGCGCCACCTCCACGAGCGAGTGAATCGCGCTGTGAGACCGCTCTCCCATCGTTGGGTAATCTCCATGAGACGACTATTCCTACACCAGTGTATCGTCGCGAATCCTGCATATCTAATCGTTGAACACTAGTTTTTAACCGACTTCCAAAAAGGAGGAGGTTCGCAATAGGTTGCTTTTTTTGTTATGCTTGCGGTTTCTGATCCGATTTCTGTGATTCTTTTTTATTTCGATACGATATACTTGTCATTTGGTCTCATAAAAATTTAATTCAGTTTAGCTCAGTAGTTTTTATTTTATGAATGTTTTTGCTTAGTCCAGACGTGTTTGAGTTATCAGGGAACGCAAAAATTACATCATCCAAATGTAATTTTTGCGTTCCTCAAAGAAACTCAAACACGCCTGGACTGATTAAGAAAATTCTTCTTATGTTTGAAAGTGAATACTTCTCTGGTGGTTTTGTTGAATACATTTTAAGGCCAGTGTGCTGCACTGCAAGGGGTCACGTTTTGCGGCGCGAACGTTGTGCTGTCACGTTTAGTCTCGCGGCGTGTCGAATCATCGCGATAATATCTCAGCAGAGGTGCGGCGTGTCGAATCGCCGCGATAATATCGCTGCATAGAGCTGTTATAGAATGAATTGGCAGAACGCGACGAGACACTCGCTCGTAGAGGTGGCGCCTTATGTTGTCGACAAATTGACGGTGCGAAATTGTTCTGAAGTAAATGATCGTTGATAACAAAACAAGGACTAGAGACACCATCCTATCCTACTATTATTATTTTGAATGTCTGAGTATTCTTTTTATCAATCACGTCTCAACCGCTAAACCAATTTGAACGACATTTGGCGTCAATTTTATGTAATTACTATTGTTATTAATTTTTGTTGTATTCATGTTCACATTTTATGATAATGGATGATATTGGAGGAAGTCAAATAAAAATGTTTTTGTTTCAATATTTTTTGTTATCAAAATTAACGAGGCTTCATTCCCGTGACTTATTCCAGAGTATCCATATTATTTCCCGGGTAAAGTTTTATTCTTCATATTAATTATAATGACATTATTTTATATAGTTTCAAACAATCACTATATCTCGTTATAACACCACTGTGTTATTATGAGATACAGTGATTGTTTCAAAGTTTGTTCAATCAACAATCGTCAGGCATTTGAAAAATATGTATAAAAACTGCTGACCTGAACCCACCCTACGCAATTAAGTGAAATACTTTTTTCTTCACAAATAAAATTGAGAAACAGTCACGCAGCTTAATTTTTCTTTACATTTCATTGCTTTTTGTGCCCTTAATTGTTTGTATGAATGTTAAAGGTTTACGCACTACACGAAGGTCAAAGGAAGGTCAAATAAATTGATCGAAAGAGAGGTTTATTATAAAAACTATTGGCTATAATTCTAATACCTGATTAGAGTTTTACATAACAGAATTTATTAAAGCAAATTATTTTCAGGGATGATCTCATATTAAAATATTATTATCTGCATAACATTTTGCGTTTATTCTTTTACACGTTTGAAGTAAAGTGAAATTCAGTACTATGAATTTTTTTTTGAAGTTAAATAAAATGAAAGTTTTTAAGAATTATCACCATAGTTATTTACAGATATTCCTTCGGCCTTTGCTTAAATATTGATAAAAAAAAAAAAAAAATTTTTGATACACTCGAAATCTACTTTGGACTGAATGTTACGTTGATATTGAAACTCGCTTCCAAACAATTTGCCACTAAAACACTTACGCAACATCAAACCGATGACAGATTGTAACCTTCCAACGAAAATAGGGTCATTATTGCGCCCCCATGTGGTAGTTTTATTACTACTTCTATCCCATTACTCGTAAGGGTTTCGCCTAACGTGCGTTCCTCACGTCGCGTTTCCTTATACGGTGATAAAAACTAGGGTTGTGTCACCGACATGTGTGACTCACGAGTTCTCGATTGTTTTGAGAAAATCGATTTGAGTTACGGTTTTGGCATTGTTTGTAGAGGTTTACGTGGAGATTTGGGTGTTAATGTTTGCTGAAGGTAGTTTTAGAGGTAAAGATGGATGTTTGTGGCAATATCAGTAAGGTTTGTTTGTCTTACCTTTTTTCAGTATCGCCTTGAGCTGTTAGCTAAGCTATTCATCATACTTCTCAAGGTCTGTTTTAAATTAAATGCTAACCTACTCAATATTTTAAACAGCAGAAAACTAGGAAAATTTTTAAAACTTTGGGTAAAATATTTCCATAGAATAAACGAAAAAATCTATTAAAGCTTTTAATAGTTGTTAACAAAATAGAACTAAAAGGTTTCAAATAGGTTTATTCTGATTGTTTGGCAGTCGTTACGGACTGTCAGAAGCCTGAAAATCTGACTCCAGTCTTGCTAAAAACTACCGTGTTACAGTTAATGGGTTGTAGAGGTCTGGTAGGCTCCTAGTAAAATACTTTTATTTCAGCTAGATCCGGTTTGACTGGAAGCAGACTCCAATATAGTTGGGAAAAGGCTAGGCAGGTAGATTCTGATTATAAATAAGCCGTTTTTTACTTCGTAACCTTTCAGCGATAATGAAGCTCTTTCGTCAATGTAAAATCAGAAACATAAGAACAGCAAACGCTATTATGTCAAGCTTTCCTGGCCTTATGGAGTCTCTCATCCAGGAATACTCAATTTTCCCTTCAATTTCCAATGACTTAATTAAACCCCCAATACATGCAAATACATCAAATTATCAATATATTCTCGAAACTCAATCTTTGTGCCTGTTTAATAGCTGTCATGATTTTCAAAAGCAGCCCATCAGTCAAACGCTGCGTACAAAGGCTGTGATTAATAACGAGAGGTCCTTCAGACCTTTACGTAAGTAGGTTTCCTTCACAAACTAGCGCATTTAGGCACACTAAATCATTATTTGCTAAATGGGCAGTGCTTTTCGGCTGAAAGGTGAAAAATTGTTGCGTGTTTAATTAGAGGATGTTTTAGTAGCAATTATGTGTTGAATCCTTCAAGTGTAAATGACGTGAAAATGGTTACAGTGTCTAAAAATAATTCTGATATTTTTATTTTTAGAGGTTGGCGTTTGAAGATGATTAATCAATCGATTCGATAGTTGGTTGAGGAAAATAATAAGGTAGATCTACATTTTTCTGTATTCAATCAAATAAAAAATCGTTTTATGCTTAAACAGACTCAAGCTTCAACTTTTTTCGGAATAAATTACCTAATTACATTCCTGTTTAAAAACCCATAATAATTCTACAATGTCCTAGATAATTAAAAACTATTGTCACCTCTTTGGTGACTCGACTAACGTTTCAATTTTAATATCTGGAGAGAAAAACTGGTTCGCAGTTGTCAAGCGGCAGAAATCTGTAAAGTAATGCCCCCCCCTCCCCTCCTTGTCGACCAGAAGCAGGTCAAGATGTAGGTAGTGACGGGAGGGCTGGGTGATTGCAGTATTGAAGGGAACCGAGTTTCATCTCTAAGACTCAAAGGTATGATATTTTCTTCTTTTTTAGAAACAGTCAAACAGATACAAAGTAATTATGTTATGCATAAAATATCACAGGCACTACGTAGGTTATATAACGCGTAACAGAATAAACGCAATACCCCTTAAGGTGTCATTGTACTCATCATAATGAACAATTTTCAGTATTAATGGGACCAATACTGAAATCGCGAAACAATTCAGTTTGAGCATTCAGTGTGTCTAGTCACTAAAATATGCTCAAACTGAATTACTACTAGCCTTCTAGCTTTTTGGAAATATTAACATCTAACATGTGGTACGATTAGTAGAATCAGCAATGAAGTAATCCGGAGGAGAACCGAGAGAGCTGCGGCACATTGCACGCATTGTCGCCGAAAGGTTCTGGTGAAAGCGACCGTGTACCGGGAAACACAGCGTCGGAAGGCCCCTTACAAAGTGGAAAATGAAATCTGCTGGATGCTAGATGGCTTCCTCCAAGTGTCACCACATCAACCAGTTCTTTGCCAAAGCATCGGTCCACCTTGAAGGTGACTTTTCAAAGTTGCGTTTTCCGATACGCGGAACTGCCACTCCAGAACCATCGCAAAAATACAAGTTGACGAACATTAAACACGAGGAGCTCGTGGCTAAATTATAACAGCCGCACGGTCCAATCTTCAAGGTTAAGCAACGCTTGTCATTTATAGATCTTTGGCAGTCGTTACGGATTGTCAGAAGCCAGAAAAACTGACACCAGTCTTGCCAAGAAGTACCGTGTTACCCAGTTAATGGGTTCTGGTAAAATTTGGTAAAATACTGGTATTCAGTTAAATCCAGTTTGACTGGGAGCCGATCCCAATATAGTTGGGAAAAGGCTAGGCAGATGAGACAAGTCGACGAACATTAAGGGTGAGTTGCACCAAGAGCTACGTTATTGTTTCCGTCATACTTACTTTTAACGGTAACAATAACATTGACCATAGAATTTAACTACTGACGGTTGCACCATCATGTAAAACGTCAATGTTTAAGTTAAAAGGGTGACTAAAACGTCTTATCACCCCAAAATGTATGTGGGTAATATTTTTTTCAATGGCTATACTTCGAGCTGGCTGTCATCACGCTGTCAAATATCTATGACAATCAAGTTGTTGTCAATAGTTTAAACATTGTCGGCGGGATTTTTACAATTGTTTACAATTTTTAAATAACACGCGAAATCGATCAATCCGAGGGCGATAAACTTTTTGCATCCTAACTCGCAAATTGAATTCACTATTATTAGTGTCACTATCATCGCTAGAAGAGCTAGATTCCCACAGTATGTCATTGAGTAAAGACATAATCATTCGTTTTTCACGTAAAATAGAATTAAATATATCAACACAATATTTTTTAGGTTAGAACAAAGCAGTTGACACACACATAATGGCACTAACCGTAACTATAGCCCTTAACCGCCCGAAGTTGAGCGGTTAATGTTATCGTTATTTGTGACGTCATTTTAACCATTGTTACAATGGTGCAACCCGTATTTCGCTTAACCGGAGATTTGACGGCTGGTTACGCATTTGTTATCGTTATAGTAACTTGGTGCAACTCACCCTAAGGAAACTGCAGATAATGATAATGGTGACATCTTTTCAGAGATGAAAGTACTATACTGCCACCTGATCTAGTCTCCTTCCCACTTCACTGAACAATTACTTAAGCAAGATTTAATTAACACAAACTCGGAAGTTTAATAAAACATTCAGTGTCGGAATACTAAAACAACTGGTGAGAATGGAAATTACCCATGTTTGTGTAGTACCGTAACATTAAAATTATAGTTGTAAACACAGAAAATCAATTCTATGGTATGTGCTATGAAGCCAGCTCTTACCTCTCTTACGAAATAGGTATGGCAGGCGCTAGTTATACTGGCAATTAAGTACATTGACCTTTCCCTAATATCCCTTTTTAGATACCCGAACAATAAGATATGAACCGTTTTTCATTACAAGATAACGTAAAGGATCACGATAAACGTCGATTCAGGCCAGCTTCATGTCTTTATTTCTGTTTTTGATACTAAGAAAGTCAATTAATGTATGTAGGTCAATGACCGTTATTTTCCATTTATCGGGCGCCAAAGCATTTGGTAAAATCGCAAAATCCTTTGAAAGCTGCCTTGTCTACGAAGGCCTCAAATAAAAAAAAAACATTGGGTTGCACTCCAGGAGTGCCGGCAGAAGTGAAAACTTGAAGATGCACTTTGTTCAATTTCCATATTTTAAACACCTCCCTCCGTCTTACGAATTTTCGATCAGGTCACGTGTCCTGACGCGAGTTTAACATTTTTTACCCATCCCAAAAAGTGCATCCGCTAAAGAAGTTTTCACTTCAAAAAAGTATTTCTTATAATTTCTTTCCAAGCCTTTAACTAACCAGGTTTTATCAGATGAACACGACCATTTATATAGTGGACTCCCTATGTGTTCAATAATAATATATTTCAAAAACATATGTAAACTATTTCGACAACAGAAGTGTTTTTGTGTGTTTTTAAAGAAATGTGAAAATTGACACTGTTTTATGGGATAGTTACCATTGTTATAAATTAGTTAGACATATTTAGTACTGACTATTTAAATATTTGCATTTTTAAGTCGTAAACTATTTGTTGCTAAGGAAAATATTGCTTAAGCAAAACTTGACCAAATTATATAAGAATATTTGCAGGTAATATGCATAAGACGGGTCAGGAATCAATTTTTCCCATAGTATGTGCACTCTGTTTACACATAATTATTATTTACTAGGTCTTCTGTATTCACTTGTAACGTGAACTATTTATGATATGGAAATTGGGTATAGGTAATGGAAATTCAAGAACAACCTCTAACTGTCTTCATTGGGTTCTGACTTCTGCAAAATATGTCCTGTCCGACCCTATTCTATACAACTTATCAAGTAATACTTTCAAGTAAGTACACACACTCAAACCACAAAACATGATGAAACTCACACACAAACACTTTGAGAACATCGCTTATCCGATCAAGACATGAACATATCCCATTCTCTTACGTGCACTGACACGTGTCTCAACAGCAACAAGACACGTGCAACACAAACACCAGCATTATGCAGTGTAAAGTATGTTCCATTAAACAGACAGCTATCACATTACTGAGAGTCCATTAGAGAACAAAGAACGTCTTTCATATTCCATGGAAAAGCGATTTTAATTATATATCGCGTTAACAATGGATATGTATTGTGTTTTGTTTTATAGACCTGTGTGTAATGGTTTCCGGGATATGGTGTTGTACAAGGCTAGGGTGTAAGATGAATGAATCCATCAGTTAGGTGAGGAAACAAAGGAAGTAATGGCATACTACGAGAGATTCTTTCTGACACTTCAGTTGAGAAAAATCTTAGTACCTGTAGATCGACTAAACCAGGGGTTTTAACAGTTACAAATTACATTTTTTATCTCGAAAAAATTTAGCTTCTTATGCAAAAGTCAAAGAATTTTTGTTTTTTTTTTTCTACAGAAATACTACGAAGTGTACAATATTTTGTTTTTGTTTTTTTTTTTCTTGTCTGAATAGGTCCCATTAAATGCCAGAGGACATTGCGGCAGATAAAGGCAAATTGAACATTTGTAAATGAGTTATTCTGATGTTTAAGCTATCGTGTAGTAAAGTTTCTTCAAAATCCGTTCAGCGGTTTCATCGGCAAAGAGTAACAAACAGACATCCATCATTCTATAGCTCGTTTGTGTTGTTTGCGATTTGGGGAAAATTATTCAATAGTTAGTTAATTTTTAACAGAGGAATACCATTTTACGAAGCTGAACACCGCCATTTTTTTTCCTCAGTTTACAAGTTTTACTAACTATTCAAAAACCGGCTCTAAGCATCGAATAAAAATGAGGACGTGTAGTCTTGTTTTATGTTTTTTCAACGTAAACTAACATGTTTTTTTTTACAATTCAAATACATTAAGCCATTCTGCCATTGCCATTCAAAGAGACACACAATCACACAGAAACATTCAATCACACGTTTAATACGTGACACAAAGCTAGCAAACGAAACTCCTTTTATGCCGGAGCACTCTTTATATCAATCATCATTAGACATTTCGTCACGAACGGCCTCAAATACTTGCCAACAAAAACCTTTAATTTCGGCGTGCCTTCACAGAACCTCCTAAAGAAAACGCGACGACATTCAAAGATTCTATCTTGACAGTAAAAAAAGTCTTTTTGCACATAAAACCCTGCAGATCCATATCGGTTGTTCTCCTTTAACCAAATTGTTCTCGTTTAGTCATACTCAACCTGCGGCCCGCGGGCTGAATGTGGCCCGCCAAGCTTTACGTTGTGGCCATTTAGCTTCACATTATTACTGGTGCAATATTATTTACTCTAAAGCGCTAGACACACAGAAAAGACGTAAGACGAGGACGGGGCGCGGACAGGGCACAGACGGGGCACGGACGAGACGCTGGGTGCCGCGAGAGATTTTGACAGAATAACATGTCTTCTTCCGAAGATGAAGATGTAGTTAATTGCGATGGTGTAATTGTGTGTGACAGCGATATGCGAGTCACGGCACTCGCACCCACCCGCCTGCACCCCCGTACTCGCCCGTCCCTCGTCCGCTCGCGCCCGTGCCCCGTCCTTTCTGTATGTTTTACAATAAGGCGCAGACGAGTAAGCGTCGTGTCCGAGCCCTGTCCTTTCTATTTGTTTTGCATCGCGATGCTTCTATACATTTTGTATGAAAAGGACGCAGAAGAGACATGTCCGCGCCCCGTTCTCGTCTTACGTCTTTTCTGTGTGTCCAGCGCAAGGCAGTTTAACAGAGTACTTAACTATGAGTAAGTTTAATTATGTAAACTTTCCAGTCCATTCGTCGTGTATTCAAAAATCCCATTCATGTAGATACTAGTAGATAAATGTATAGTTTCATTAGCCTGTAGGGCATTGCAGCCCTTCATGATATTAGTAGAAGCGCTATGTGGCACCGAAAGAAAAAATGGTTGAGCACGGCTGTTCTAGTTGATTGAGTTAAATTCAACTTTTATAAGACGCCGCTCATAAAGCTTGGTTGTTTAGCGAAATTGGTGGCTTTTAAAGCAGAAGGAATTTATTAGGCTTTAATGGCCGAGTTTTGTGAAGTTCAGCAAAAAAGTTTTCGACAAAATTATTTATAATTATGGCTTCTTTTCTTTATAGGCTGGCATCAATATCCTGCAAAATTTTGCACTTGGATTAGTTGTTTCAAAAGATCCGTTCGTAAAAATAAAATTGCAAGAGTCTAGGGTTTCGGTCTATCTGATTTTTTCTTCTGAATAATTATTGTTAATAACAGAAAAACCTCAGTAAGATCAGCAACCATTCAACAAGAACAGAGATTTTACTGACACTAATTCGTACAAAAATATAATATTTTTATCTAGTCGTAATTATTACTATAATAATTCTTGCGAAGTGGATAAACTATTATAACGATTGTCACAAGCTTTATTTATTGGAAACGTCCTAAATATCAAGACCAAACGTAAGGAGGAAAAACATTTAGATACAGGCCTAAGTAAACAAGAAAAAAAACCCCAAAAACTGCCAAAACCAATAAGGTTATATTTTATCAAAAACTTTACTAAAAGATGGGGATGAAACATGAAATATTTTTGGCCTTACAAAGAAAGTTTCACCCCAGTAAATTTCCACACAACCCGAAAAATATTGCTCAAAAATGTTGCTCCCGAAAATTCTCCGCAAGGTAAAAACTAGGGCTATACTACACGTAGATTATTTCACATAACAAAGAATCCAGCGAAGAATTTTGGCGAGAACAAATTCTTATCTACCACATCATTCTTTAGCGAAGGTCGACGAAGTAAATGTCCCATTTATATTTTTGCACAACCCTTAAAATGAGCCCTACTATGACGTCATCTCACAAATTTGTCGCCTGTGTTTTATGACAGCAAAAAGGATACTAAGTCTCGAGGAAGGACCAGTTTTTCCCTTTGAAAGTAATGAAATGTAAGTAAGAAGGGGTAGGATAAGGTATTTTGGGCTTAATTATACGGGACTTGACCTTAATTACTGAGTTAATTTAAATGTCCAAAAAGGAATGTAACAAAAAGGTATAAATTATGTTATACTGGGAGACAGTTACATGATACTTTATGGGCATTAGCGAGATAATATATAAAAACTTATTTCATCGATGTTAAACAGAGCTTTTATTTTATCATTAAATTGTTGTTTTGCCTCTTTTCGACGAACAGTATTAAAAAATAGTTTGAAAGTGGTGTCGATCAAAAGACATCTTTTTTTTGTGACTCTTTCCGCTCTGTGCGCGAAGCGGAGTGTCAAGACTCTTACTGACTAATACCTTTGCAATATGATGAAGCTCTAGAGAAAGCTCTATAAGCACCAACAGTGGTTGAAAATCCCGAAACGTACGGGATTGACATAAGCTACCGAAATGTCATGTAGTCGTTTTTATTTCTGACCATTATCAATCGTAATCACTGATATAATTTCGCTTTATTTAGAGCCGAACAGGTCTCCAATATATTATGTTGTCACCCTTAGCGACAAAGTTTTAAGTGCTTGACGTTTCAAGGAGGTTTACTACTACTAAACTATAGACAGAGCCTCAAATAAAATTTGCATCATTCCTCAAAATTATTGCCACTCGTAAAAATAAAGCAAGGCCTACGTAAACAGCACGAAATTCAAAATGGCGTCGTAAATTCGAGTACCCATAGTAAATACTAAAACGTTAGAGATCCATTTTCTTTAAGCAACACAACTGAACCGAGGCAATTTTGAATGAAAAAGACCCACCGCCTTTACATACTTTAATTTATTGCTTAATTTATCAGAACAACGACCTTTGGGTAAACAGAGGAATCTCAAGTATATATATTTCAATATGTTGCTAATCAGACCATTAAAGAGAGAAAAAATTGAGCTGATAACTCAGCTCAATTTTTGGCAAAAAAGCGTAAAGGCATTTTGGTATTTAAAAGAATTTTCCAGTCTTTAAAATGGTTATAAAAGAAAAAAAGGAAGAAACTGACTTTATTTCAGACAAAAAATACACACATCTTACTACTATTCTACCGTCACAAGAAAAAAAGACATATCTACAGAAAAAGAAATAGGTAACCGATTTTCGTCATCAAGAAAATAATTTAATTTCTAACAGCTTTTTCACTTGCAAAGTTTTCTCAATTATTTCACCAACTCATCATCTGCCTAGCCTTTTCCCAACTTTATTGGGGTCGGTTTCCAGTTGAACCGGATTCAACTGAATACCAGTACCTATTTTACGTGGAGCGGCTGCCTACCAGACCTCTACAACCCAATATCTGGGTAACACGGTACTTCTTGGCAAGACTGGTGTAAGAGTAAGATTTTCTGGTTTCTGACAATCCGTAACGACTGCCAACAAATGACAGCCGAGTCCAAACTGTTATTATTTTGCCTCCTTTTTATGAGTCGATTCTTGATTCGACTGATTTTTTTTTACACTATCATTTTTATAACTACACCCTATAAATTACTGTACATGACATGTTACAGATACCGCTTATTATTTCCTCCACATCGAGGTCAAAACCCAACCACCACAGGTACCCAACGAAAGTATTTCCCCATACTTTAAAAACTATTTCCCCTTATATTAAAGCTTGCGTGCGACATGGCTCGCGTCTAGATAATAATATTTGTTTCTTATGGTGTTCATTTTTGTATCACGAACGAGGAAGGTTTATGGGGAATCGATATAACGTATAGGAAAGATTGTTATGGTTTTTTGTATGTGTGTTAAGGTATTGTGGAAGTTAAAACTTCTTTAGCAGCTTTGTGCACTTTTTGAAATGGGTAGAAAATGTTAAACTCGCGTCAGGACACGTGACCGTCAGGACACTTGACCGTCAGGACAAGTGACCTGATCGAAAATTCGTAAGACGGAAAATGTAATATGTAATATAAATGGTCATATTGTTTGTGTACGATAGCGCAATGAATGAATATTGTATTTAACAACATAAAGGATAGTACTTTTATACTGATATATAAAGCAATTCGGGCGTGTTATTCCTTCACCAGTAAGCACTTCACTAATCAGAATTATAGCATATAAACAAAAAAAAAACATGTTGAGTGTCTTGACACTCAACATGTTTTTTTTTTTTTTGTTTTACTTCGATGCTTTAAAAAGACTATTAAAATAGGTACTGATTGGAAGATATGACCGGTATGTGTGCGCACGTTGAAAACGTCGGCGAGTGAGTGGTTGCCGCGGCTGGCCGCCGACGGCGGGCGCGGTGGGGCGTGCACGGCATGTATCGCCGTGTGTGGCCCGCTGTGACGTCAGGAACATAATTCCCCCGGGTTGAAGAGATGGCTTCAAGATGATGTTGAAGAGACCGGAAGAGGGCATATGTTGTTGTATGCACAACGCACAACAACAATGCACAACACACAAAATGCACAACGTCAATGTTCAAGTTTTCACTTCTGCCGGCACTCCCGGAGTGCAAGCCGTTGTTTTTTTTTTGTTACAATTGGGCTTTGGAACTTGTAATACATGTAACATATGTAATAGGGATGATTCCTGGTTAAAAAATATATGATTCTATTTAGACCGTCATCAGTTAGATTATCGAAAAATATTGGACACGTATTTTTTGCTTTATCAAATCAATAAAAAATTACGAAGATAAAACGCATCAAAGATCGTGCTCGTGACGTCACATATAAGTAAAAAGTGTACTTACAAGTGACGTCACACGAGTTACATTTTTGTTTACGTGAAAAAAGAAAAACTAATCTTATATACATATAAAAATGAATCGCAAAATGTGTTGGTAAGCGCAAAACTCGAGAATAACTGAACCGATTTCGCCAATTCTTTTTTTGTTGTGTTTGTTATTGTCAGGAGAAGGTTCTTATGAAAAAAAAAAAAAAAAAAAAAAAAAATTAGAAAATTTAAGAATCCTTAGGGTAGGTGTAGGGTAGGTGTAGGGTAGTTGTAGGGTAGGTGTAGGGTAGGTGTAGGGTAGGTGTAGGGTAGGTGTAGGGTAGGTGTAGGGTAGGTGTAGGGTAGGTGTAGGGTAGGTGTAGGGTAGGTGTAGGGTAGGTGTAGGGTAGGTGTAGGGTAGGTGTAGGGTAGGTGTAGGGTAGGTGTAGGGTAGGTAGGTAGGTACGCGGGGGACAGCTAGTGTCTAATATTTTTTTGGAAATCTATCTGACGTACTAATTAGATTTTTTTAGATTATGTATGTAGACTTAAACTTCTAACAAAATGAGGTTGTGATTGCTATGGATTCGCCTTTGATAATTGTTCCTTTCGGCGTTCTTGCCTGATGTTTTGTTGCCGATGTTTCCAACCAGGGTTACCACTCACACGATTAATCTCGTAGCACAATCGTAGCGGTTTCGTAGCACCAGAGCTACGAATGCTCTACGAAAGTGCTACGAAAAGTGATATCTTCCATACTTTTAGATTTGTTACTTTAGTTTAGCTGCAGCACTGCCTGTCGCAACGCTGAAAAAAATCACTTGGGTACTGATAGGTCCTAAAACCGAAAATTCGAAGACATATGATATCCAGCCGGTCTATTTTGTCAACATCTCACCGTGAACACAGGTGTGGAGTGAGCATGAAGGAAGCAGTCATTTCATCTTATTTGTATGTATTGACAGCTCACATTACGTTCAAAGTCAAAGTCAAAGTCAAAGCATTTATTTCAAATAAACCATTCACAGGTACTTTTGAATTGTCAAAGTCAGTCAGTCAAAAACATGAAGCTATTTGCACGTTCCAAAGCGTAGATCTCTATGGAGAAGAACGTACAAGAAACTCCATGGACACTCTTTTAAACTCAGTTCACTTCACTAATGCTTACACAGTGACATGCTTACAGAATCGCACTGTTCTAGTTCGTTTCAGGCCTGCGCCGCGTGATTAATTACGCAAATATCTATACCATACTAATATTGTAAAGCGGAAGAGTTTGTTTGTTTGGTTGAACGCGCTTAGCTCAGAAACTGCTGGTTCGAATTGAAAAGTTATTTTGGTTTTGGATAGCTCATTTATCGAAAAAGATTATTGGCTATAATAGCATCACGCTACGACCACTAGGAGCGATGCATTAATGAAAAATGTGACAAAGAAAAAGTTGCGCGGTTCAGCTAGTATTATATAAAAAATTACGCTGATTTAGATTGTTTATTAGTGTTTATTGGTAAAATAATTACACTTGTCTTCGGTCAAGATAAGGCCAAAATAATGAGAAAGTAATAATTTTATCAAAGAGGCTAGTTTCGGCTTTCGATAAAATGTGTTCTTTTTTCTTTCACATCACTAGTTTCATCCTTCACGAAATTCTCTTTTATCCCGTGTACTGTTACGTCTTTATGGAACACTGTGGGTGGGTGGTTAACATCCTTATTTCCTAGCAATGGCGATAAAGTGGCTTTGTTACGAAGGGAGGTGTTTTTGTGACGCATTTGTTTTATACTGAAAATTCTTATAGAGTTATGAATTATGATGTGAGTTCATGTGGATAAATAAATGTCGTTGAAAGTGGTCCTTTCATTTTATTTTTTAAACTTTACTAACGAACAAAATTCAAGTCAACATTTTTTCAATTCCAAGAAGACGTTTTCGTAATTATACACTAGAGGTACTTCTAACCGGCCGGGGTTGCGGAATTTGTTCGAAAGAGTCACCGTGGCCCTGAAACGCAAAGGGTATAAGGAGGAACACGGATGGGTTTTAGTCAGTAAGAGTCTGACAGTCCCTCCCGCTCCACCTAGAGCGAAAGGAGTCATTTGATGATTTTCCATCTATATAAAAGAAGTACTTCTATACTAATACTATACAAGTTTGGATGTTTGTATGGATGGACGTTTGTTGCCAAATAACGTCAGAACGGCCCACTCAAATCTGTGTGGTACTTTCCTCAAAAGACCACCTCAGACATCAACCTACATGGTTCTCATATGATTTGACCAGTACGATTGTATGGACTTCAAAAGAGACTTTGACCTCTGAGTTTGTTTCGGTGTTTCTTCTCAGGGTAGTCAGCTAGGAAACACCGGCCTCATCTAGTTTAAAAAGAAAATATTGACGTGTAAAAGTGTTATATACAACCTACTTACAAAATAAACTTCATTTATTATTTATCATATATTCTGGAATAACACATATAGTACATTTCATCCCGGGAGTATGTTCTCTTGGGATAATTTTCGACATACACGTAGACGGAGCCGCGGCCGACAGCTAGTTTTGCTATAAAAAGTATGTTCTACTGCGCCATTTGGGTCCAGTCTACAATATAACAAAACTTCAAAAACAGACCTTAAAAGCATTTTCCTTTTTAATAATTTAATAATAAACAATGAAAGATCCTGACAATCCTTTACAAATTTTTCCTTCCCTACTTTCAAAAATTATCACAGGATTGTTTTTTCAGAAAATCCTTAACAAAGGCATCCATCACAAATTCTAAGATTAAAGGATTAAAAGCATAGAAAAGTGGAATCAGAGACTATAAAGCAAAGTGACGAAAAAAATCTTAATTTGACGATAAAAATCGACAGTGAATTTTAAAGAGAATTCTCGGAACTGAAGGAAAAAGAGGAAAGAGGGGCCTAAAAGGGAGAGACGGGGAAAATGCTTAATGGCTTCTGGATGAGTAATTGTTTTGATGCTTATTGTGAGCTAAAAATAAAATGGTATGAAAATATTACATAAATCATGTTCCTAAGATGGCGTAGATTAGCAGAGTTGGGGGCCAGAAGGGCGTAACCTGGCACAAAATTTATTGTTCACAAATGAATCGTGTACACAACTAAATGGGCAGATTTTGGACGGGTTCGACGTGCTACTAAAAATGATTCTTAGTAAGTAGGTCGTCAGAATTGAGCATCGGACGCCGACATGCTAGCCTGTCTGTTTTCTATCGGTTACATTTTGGGGAGTGTGCGACGGAATTGCATAGTTTTATTCCACCAAGTTCGTTTCATCATCGGAGCACAAGACGTGCGGCGATGCGCCACCGGTACAAGGTTAACATCCCACCAACACGCACAAAACGTTTTGGGAACACATTCATTGTGCGCACAGCTAAGGAGTGGAATTCCCTGACAGGGTTTGTGTCTCCTGATAGCTACAATCTGGAAGTCAAGAGTAAGAAGTAACCTATTCAAGGTTACTTCTGGGCATACGTGCTCCATCTTCGACCACATCATCCCATACCATCAGGTGAGATGTGGTCAAAAGCGTGCCTAACATAGTAAAAAAAAAGTATTTATTTTTTCATACATTGTGCAAAGCGGATAGGAGGTTCCTCTCTCTGGAGCCCTGACCGCCGGTAGCTTGGACCCTATTCCCGATACCGGTGGGCTACTATTTTTTACATTTTTAAATATTTTTATATCTTTGTATTTTAATATTTAAAAATGTATTTTATATGTATATACCATGAATAAAGGAAATAATAATATAATAATAAATATTTATTATCACCAAAATTTAACTGGTACAGTGCACTATTTAACTTACTATAATAACTTAACTATGTACAATTTTAGTAGATACACTTTTTGAGCCCTGTCTCTTAAACTAGGCAATAATACCTGTATCTTAAGAGACAGTGTTCAGCATGTTTAGGGATTGACATTATACATAATTGTAATAGCGAGAAAAGTGGATCGTGTGGACATGTTAATGATGTTTGGTGATGGTTATTCGAAATGTGTGTGTGTATGTGTGTGTGATGGTGATGGTGTGTGATGTGTGATGATGTGTGTGTTTTTGTAATAATTATTAGACGATGAATGTTAATAATGATTCTGTTCTGTCATAGTTTTGGAGGAAAAGCCATTCTGTAATTTTTGATCTGACTTCGTGTATATTCAGGTCGAGTATGTTTAGCAGTTTGTGTAGTTTTTTGTAAATATGGATACTTATAACATAGAATTGGTGTTTTGCAAAAGAAGTTTTGTTTCGGGGTCCTGAAGGGATATTTTTGCGTTTACTTGGATTTGACGGTGGCATACCAGTATGTGCTCGCAACATAGAGCGAAGCACAAAGAGCTGTCGAACTGTCAAAACCTTACAGTCCGCGTATAGTTGTTCTGTTGGATATCTGTAAGGCTTTTTTGTCATGACTTTGAGGACAGCCCTTTGAGCCCTTTCCGCTTGTATAAAAGTAGTCTTAGCTGCTCCACCCCATACTGGTATGCAATATCCTATTATCGATTGGCATAGTGCAAGGTACACCATCCTAAGCGTGTCAAAGTCAGCCGATCCCCGAAGAGTTCTAAATATTGAGATGAGAGTTTGTAGTTATTAAGATGAAAAGGGCTGATTTCGGTTAACAATTAAGTAAGGATTCCAAATCTACAAAATAGACACAAAATACGGATAATCTTACTTGTTTCCTACAGTTTCAACAAAATGACTAAATAGAAAAACATAACCAACTGAATAATTTGGGTAAGTGGTCACAAACGCTCGAGTCCTTGGAAAACAAGTAGGTACTCTTAGATCGCATCAGTTGGACCCCTGCCAAGTCGGGCTACCAACCCTTGGAACTACTTCCCTGATGTTTAGGTTTGACCCCTGACTCTGCCTATCTGATGCTGATGGGTGCTCGGATAATGAGGGTAGTAATAAGTTTATGAAAAAAAAATACAAAGTTTAGATGGCTTTTATTGTAGATATAACTCACGGTTGGCGCAGTGGTTGAGCGATCGGCTGCTGCGTTGCGTGTCGCGGGTTCGATTCCCGCACGGAACAAATTTTTGTATGGCCTACAGATATTTGTTCCGGGTCTGGCTGTTTGTGTATGTGACTTTGTATGTTTGTAAACGCACCCACGATACAGGAGAAATTCCTAGTGTGGGGCAACGTTTTTTAAGAAGAAGAAGAAGAAGAAAGAAAGAAAGATATAACGGTTTAGGCTATTCATAATTTACCGTCAACTATTTAATGGTTGTTGCTATATTTTTAATCTTCTGATTTTTCAGCAACAAAATGTATAAAAATTGAGGCTTTTTTAACAGTATGAGACTGAGATAGAAATGCGAGCGTTGCTACAACAACGAACAACATGAGATCATCATTACAAGGCACAAATTTCTGAATTGTTTTAGAGTGTATATGAAAAACATCGTATGTGCCTATAAAATTTGAGGGTTGCCCTTGATTTCCTTGGAAACCCGTCATCAAATTCTGACTTGATGACAGTGGGACCACATCAGGAATATAGGCTTTGGAACAAAAAAATAATTTACAAAATCAGTCCACAATTGGCAGAGAAATCATCAATTACATACAGAAGAACATGTCATTATAACTGCCTTGTTTTTGAAGACTGTTAAAAACTCAAAAACCATCACGTTTTTATCCCTCATTCCACAAAAATACTGAACAACACATATTTTGCGAATAGCGGACCTGCCAAAACTCGCTAACTCTCATAACATCAGGAAGTTACTCCGATTCTATGAAACTACAGACCACGTACTCAGTTACAGATTGAATGTAATTACATACTTCTCTTAATTACTGTTGGGATATTGAATAAGGTAATCCTGACCATTTGGTTTTGATTTTATTAGACGAGACCGTATATTGGGACCAAAATACCCACAAGAATTTTTTTGCCTTGGATTAGGGAACTCGGAAAGGATATGACTATGTAAGTGGTCAGATGATGAGACAGGGGTCATCGAACGTTATATTTTACTGATGGACTAAGATAGGGTCTAGACAAAGTGACAAACTATCACGCAAAACATGACATGCATTTTTTTTTACTTTTTAAATGAAATAATAGAGCTAATAAACTATAGCAAACAATTTTAAAATACCTTCATCACTGGTGAAGTTGTAAAACTCCCAAACTCTGACATCAAATACCATAACCTTAAAGGTAACTAATTTATTGCTTTATCCCAATACAAATCCAGTGACCTCGCTGCTAGCTGTTGAGAAAATCCTAAGCTTATAACAATTTGCCCGGTCCAATGATCACACTGCGCTTATGTTCTGCAGTGCGATTCTGTAAACATGTCGAAGTGAACACCCGGGCGGGGCGCACGACATGTGCGTTGTCAAACCATACAAATAAGATGGAATGACAGCTCTATTGTCGTTCACTCCGCCAAGGTGAACACCGTGAGATGTCGACAGAATCGACCGGCTGGTATCACCAATATACGCGGTAGAAAGTTAAATAGACCTGTGGACAAAAACCCTAAATATGGATAGATCCAAGTTTTATTTAAAGGAAATAGTTTTTTTTAAGTTAGTAAATACTGAATTCAAGCATTGAACATTTTAAAAAGTCACCTTCCTGAAATGATTGGTGCCAAACCCCTGTATACCAACAAAACAGCTACTTTTGGATCAGCTATTGAGGAAGTTCCCCAATATCTGATCTTTTACACATGAATTTTCATAATTCACTAACACTAATCTAACTACTTACCATTAACACCCAAACGACTATTAATCCCAATAATAATGTTCTGTTAATCCTAGCAATAATTTACCGAGCTATACGTACTAATACTAAGGCAGCATACACATTTGCGGTTGGTCCGCACGTTAACTCGCGGCGTACCGCGGCGCGGCCCACAACGCGACGACCTAAACGTTATACGTGTATAACAAGCCCTGTTATATAATGTGAATTGTGATCGTATCAGTGTCGAGCTGTTTAATGTTAAATTAAAGTAAAAGCTTGTTTATTGTGCCTGTGACTGTGTTAAGCAAAACATTGTTTGTTCAAACAAAATGGCGAGCCATATCACTGCCAAGCATGTAAACTGACATAACTTTGACTAGATACAAAAACTGCTCCTACTCCTACGAGCAGGTTCTGACGGTGACAAATTAAGGGCTATCAGAGATGCCTATTGTTCCGTATGGTGTCGAACGTAAAAGAATAGCACCATCCCATCACTTCCCGTGGGTGTCGTAAGAGGCGACTAAGGGACTCACCAGAGAATGAGCATCAGTATTCTCTGTAGGTACATTGCTACAGCTACACTGCGATCGCCAACCCGCCAGCCAAGCGCGGCGATTATGTCAAATCCCCCCATATGAGGGAGGCCCATGTCCAACCGTGGACGTCTATCGGCTGATATGATGATGATGATTATGAGAGAAGCCTATCTACATAAGTAATGCATTGACTGTTGTACGACGTTACATTTTATTTGATTTTATTTGATTCTTCACCCTAAAACGACTGCTAGTCACATTCTAAAAGTAGGCGATAGACTTGTAATGAGTCTGAAAAATAATGTAATTATTGTATCAGGAATAGGTATGTATTATGGCACTGACGTTGTCCAGAGGGCCAATTCTACTATTTTTTAAGCAACGTTCATTTATTGCATTCGCATGTCAGTTGCAATCTGTCAAAAAAGCCTTAATTTCCATACATTTTTGAGAGATAATGACGAGAAATGAAAATAGTAGAATTGGCCCTCAGTTCTCAAGCGATCATTCAATCAGAGTACGATCTGCGAAAAAGGTCGTCGGTCGACCTTTTAGTTCGCGTATTCTATCATATATCAATCACCCAATATGACAATACCCGCTTTGAGTACAAACCAACAAACAATAAGAGAAAAATTCACCAATTTTCACCCTTAACCCTTTTGAAATAAGACTCTGCTTCTAACAAGAAACGATAATGTCAGAAGAGATTCTTTCATGTCTCTCTCGCATGAAATTCAGGCGGTATTAGATTTCAAAGCTACAACTTTTGGCGAACAAGGGACCTTTGAATGACCTTAAGATATCTCAAAGGTAGAGTGTAAAGTCTAAAAGTACTATTAAAATTACCTAAGTCTCGTTAGATTCTAGGAGATTATAATTTAACACGTAGAAAATTAAAGCTGTCTTTGGATATATTATACTTAACTGTTACTACAGAACTATAGATAGTTTTAGTACGTGGGGCTCGAGACAAGTGACATTCTGTCAGCGGTAGCGTGGCGCAAGCGATTGTCATTACGTCAAAAATGTATGGGATTGACAGATGCTATCGAAATGTCACGTGATCAAATTCCTACATTTTGGCATTTCGACAGTCGCATTCGCTAATTGAATGGCACACTGTCTAGGTATGAATATATAAGAGTATCAGAAATGTCTTCAGGATCAGCCATAGCGTTGGCGCGGGTATTTATGGGCGTAGTTTTAATCAAAGTCTTGTAAGATGTCACACAATCAATTTCTTATAATTGGTCCTCCAAATAATTATAACATTAACATCTCAGTAGAATTACTAGTAACAATGAGTCAAACTAATCACGAAACATTAAACGATTACACCGAATATTAGCGATTCGTCGTATTCATGGTGAACCGTCGCCGTTGCCAGACGAGAATCCCCCGTCTCCACATGGCCGCTTCACCAACCAATCGACGCTCCGCTAGACCGACTGTTGTCAGTCTTGTTCGGTAGTAATTCGATAGACGGCGCTAGTCAATACGCCGTCAACCAATCAACGCTCTGCTGGACCAACCGCTGTCAGTCTTGTTCGAAAGTAATTTCATAGATGGCGCTAGTCGATGCGCCGTCAAATACAAAACTCATCGTATTATCCCTCACAACGAAATCATGATGTCATTGGAACGTCATTTGCGAAATTTGTTCGAAAGAGTAAACGCAAAGGTCATTAGGAAGAACACGGATGGTTTTTAGTCAGTAATAGTCTGACATTTGATGATTTCCCATCCTTAAAAAAAAAGTCATTAATTCATTTATTTATCATTGAATTGTCATAGTGATTAATGAATCGGTTGCACCAGTTATTAACATCACCGATCGTATTCCAGTTGAGACTGGCCATCTCTTAACTGCCACTGGTTTATTTTAATTTTATATTTTGAATTGTTTTAAGTTTCTTGTTTCTTTGCATTGTCCTCACATATAGCAACAAGGACTTAAAAGAGTGTCCGTGGAATTTCTTACACGTTATTCTCCATAGAGATGTATGCTTTCGAACGTGCAAATACCTTCATGTTTTTGACTGACCGACCTTGCCTGTAAATGGTTTATTTGAAATGAATGCTTTGAATCTTGAATCTAGAAATAGGTAGCTAAAAGTAAGTACCTACGGCTCAAGCTTTTGGACACGCTTCGTCTGTTACGAACGTGCTGGTTGTACGTGTGTACTTTCGTGTCAAAATTATTTTTTTAATATTTTTTGTACACAATTTTCCGCATGTTGGGGTTTATTAAAAATCGTGACGCACGAAACCGTGTTGTCGTCACGTGAGCCGGGGAAATCCATTACCAGATAATGCGGTTTGGATTGTTGGCGTAATGTACGAGCGTTAGCGATATTGTGAAAAGGAATCATTGAATGAAAAAGATAGGAAAGGAGTTCCTTTTCAGGTCTGACAATTAGATCAAATGGCTCACGAAACATATATGTGTCAAATATAATTATGTGTTCTAGACTTAAAAATTAACTCCAATAGGAAGGGATTCTTTGTCCCTTCAAAATTTTACAATGCTCTGTCAATTAGTTGACATGGCCATTATGATCAACCGAAGGATTGTTTCTGTTCTGATCGTAAAGACTATTTTCAAAATCCGTAAGAACATAAACGTTTGAGTGAAGCTTAATGTTTCACTGGACATTCCCTCATAAAAATGTTGCTACAGTATTGTACCTCTTATTGATATAATACAAATTAAAAAAGATTTTACACATTTCTTTAAATTAACTTTTTTTTTTTTTTTTTTTTCCCTTTTCCTAGTGTTCATCATAATGATGGACCCTAATCTTATTACAATCTAGCCTTGTATATAGACTAATAAGTAATTTAATTATAACTTAAACTGTTAAAAATATTGTCTTTACGTACTAAGAATGTGTCCATTGGCACTTTTCTTATTGTCTCTATTAAGGCGAATACACTTTTTCTTGTGTTTTTTGGTAACACTTGTGCTACATTTCACTAATCACTAACACTAGCACTAAACACTAACTCGAACGGTTTTGTTCTTTTTAGTCTTCTAACTATGTCCGTGTGATCGAGAAGCTGGATCGCCTCGACGTTCACATGCTGATGAAGTCTCTTGTCGTGAGCTTCTGCAGATTTTTGTATCACTTTATCGATGAACTCAACATTTAGGTCCCGATGGAGGTCATCATTTCGTACGTACCAGGGTGCATTTACAATTTCCCGCAGTACTTTATTCTGAAATCGTTGAATGATTAATGCATTTGTCTGTTTGGTGCAGCCCCACAGCTGAATACCATAAGTCCAAACTGGCATCAGGACTTGTCTGTATAGTAACAGTTTGTTCTGCACGGACAGCACGGAGTTTCTTCCAAGCAGCCAATACATTCTTTTGAACCGTAGGTCGAGTTCATCTTTTTTCTTCTTCACGTGAGTTTTCCAGCGTAGCTTTGCATCAAGGGTCATACCGAGATACTTGGCTGTATTCTCATAAGGTATTTGGTTGTTATTAATATAAACTGGAAAATACTGTTGCTTTTTGTTGGTAAAATCTATGTGTACGGATTTGGATTCGTTTAATTTAATCCTCCATTTTTTGGTCCAGTCATAAACTTGATAAACAGCCATTTGAACCTTTTCTACTGCTTCTTCGTGGCTGTTTCCAACGGCCATTATGGTTGTATCATCAGCAAAGGTTCCAATGGTATTGTTTTCGAGTTCGGGTATATCGCAAGTGTATAGTAGGTACAGGACCGGACCTAACACACTTCCTTGCGGTACGCCAGCTTTTATTGGTTTAAATTCTGAATAAGTGTCTTCTTGTCTTATTCTAAAGACTCTGTTTGAAATGTAAGTTTCCAATATGTCTGCAAACGGTTTCGGTAGCAGCCTCTTTAGTTTAAGAATAAGGCCTTCATGCCAAACTTTATCAAATGCTTGGGCTACGTCTAGAAAAACAGTAGAACAAACTTGCTTGTTTTCCAACGCGTTTTCTATTACGTTTGTGATTCTGTGCACTTGATCGATTGTAGAGTGTTTTTCTCGAAAACCAAACTGGTGCTCAGGTATAAGGTTCCTGTTATCAATGATAGGTTTAAGGCGTTTGAGTAGTAGCTTTTCAAACAGCTTTGACATTATTGGTAGCAGGGAAATCGGTCTGTATGATGTTGTTTCGTGAGCCGGTTTCCCAGACTTTGCTATCATTATTACTTCAGCAACTTTCCATAACTCTGGTACATATTTAAGCCTCAATGCGGCATTAATAAGGGTTGTTAACTTAACCAGACCCTTTCTTGGTAAGTTATGAAGGATTTCCCCTGTTATTAAATCGTAACCTGGAGCTTTCCTTGTGCTTATTTTCTGCTTTATTTCTCGTGCAACTTCTCTCGGTGTTACTAGTTTTATGGCATCTATTTGATCTGGCATCACTATATTAACCAGAGTGTGGTCTTCATTGGTTTCCCCCTCGTTAGGTTGAAAGATGTTTTCTAGGTGCTCTGCAAACCTCATAGCTTTTTGCTCATTTGTTCGTGCCCATAGCCCGTTTTCACACTTGATGGGAGGGATTTGGGCTATCGGCCTCTTTAGATGCTTAGTAGCCTTCCAAAGGGAGTAGTTAGTCCTTTGGTCGTTACTTAGTTTCTGCAGGTAGGTTTTGGTTGAGTCGTCTTTGTAGTCCTGGATTAGTCGTCTTAGTTTTTTAGTAAGTTTGTTTAGTACTCTTTTGTCATTAGGACACCTAGATTGATGCCACATTTTTCTTTGCCTTCTTTTTTCCATAATCAGCTGCTTGATTCTGAAAGGGAAGATGTTTCCCTTCGTTCTTTTGTTGAAGTCAGGTGTATTTTCCCACGCTGCTTGTTGGATGTGAATAATAAACTTCTCAACTTCGATGTTTAGATGTTCTGGGGTTTTTAATGGAACTTTAAGGTCTATTTGATCATTCAATCTGGCCTTAAAGCTCTCCCAGTCCGTAAACTTATTAACAAGAGTGAGACTATTTTCTTTATACAGAATACTCTCGCTAATTTTTAAGTAAATTGCAGAGTGATCCGAGTTCAAGTCATAGCTTTGTTCCGTTTTTATATAGCTATGTGATAGGTCTTTGGTTACGAAAAAATCTATTAAGTCTGGGATTTTATTTGGATCTGTTGGCCAATAAGTGGGCTTTCCAGTTGATATCACGTCACATTTTAGCTCTTTTATGGCACTCAGTAGTTCTTTGCCTTTAGTAGTAGTTAGTCTGGAACCCCAATACGTATTTTTAGCATTGAAGTCACCTCCTAAGATAAATCTATTACCAAGGCGGGCTAGAAAAGACGAATAGCGATCTTTTTTTATTATGTACCGTGGTGGACAGTAGATGGCACACACGGTTAAGGGGTATTTTTTGGTTTGAAGACAAATTGCCACTGCTTGGATGTCTTTCTCTTCGCATTTTAACATTTTATAGTGTTGCAAGTTATCTTTAACAATAACAGCACTTCCGCCTCTTGCAGTATTGTCTGGGTGTAGCGCATGGAATACTTTGTATCCTTTGAATTTAATGTGACATTGTTTTGTGAAGTGTGTTTCTGATATAAGGCAAACATCAATTTTTTCAATTTCTAGTACAACTTGCAACTCATTCTGATGTTTTTGTAACCCATTTGAGTTCCACGCCATAAGTTTAAGTGTAGTATTCATTTTTGGGTTTTAGAGGTAGCATTTTTGTTGCTATTTTCGATTTTTTTTAATCTCTCGTCGAATGATGACATTAACTTTAAGATTTCATCCAACTTTTTGTTGCTGTTCATATCTGTCAAGGGGGCTTTCGCTAGGCCTGATGAAGTTACTTGAGCGTATGAAACGTTTTTAGTTGTGGTTTGCATCACGTTTTGGCTTGGTTTGGACTTGCTATCGTCATCTCTTCGGGCAGGTGCACTTTGTTGAGGATTCAAATTTCCTCCTTTAGTTTTTTTGAGTCTTATCTGCTGTATTTCTTTAGCTACAATACATCCCCTATAGTTAGCCGGATGTGGGGCTCCGCAGTGGACGCATTTTGGCTTCTCTTCTTGCGGTTTTCTGCAATCCTTGGTGAGATGTTTACCTGTGCATTTTACGCACCTCGGTTCTTTAGAGCAGTACTTTTGAGTATGGCCGTACGCCTGGCATCTTTTGCATTGTGGTACCAGTTTTGTTGATTTTACCGGTTGTATTTCCACATTACATCCTAAAATATGTTTAATATTGAAGATTTTGTTGGTTTCCTCATCATTTGAGAAAGACAACATGAACATATTGAGTGGCTCTTTAGTTTTCCAGCTCAATTTGTTGACTGCTTCTAAAATTTTGTAGCCTTTGCTGCGCAAGTCTTCGACTACTCTTTCTGGAATGCACGTAAAATGCAATTTTTTTGCCATAACTCTTATTGGCCTTTCTTGCTTGTTCTCATAGGAGTGCCAAAGACAGTTGTTATCGGAAAGGGCTTTTGAGATTGCTCTATACGATTCTTCGTTTTTAGCATTTACCTTTACGGTATCTCCATTCATCATTTTGATGGTGAACGTGTCAGCTGATTGTCTTTCACATAGAAAATCAAAGAACTTTTGATAATCCTGGATACCATCTACAACAATAGGTGGTGGCAGAGAAGTTTTAAGCACTTTTTCAATACCTCTATTGACGTCTCTTCCGTGTTCGTTTTGAGTGAGTTGGGTGGGTTGGGCAGGAGAAGTGTTCAATTTTCTTTTCTTCCTGCTCTTTTGCCGTATCCACCCTGTTTCTCGAGCGAGTTCTTCCTCGTCTGTTGTATATTCAATGGGTGGCGAAGTGGTCTCGGTGGCGGTTGTTGCTGATTTGGCTGCGTTTTCCGCTTGAAGTTTCAGCTGTTGCTGGAGGTTTTCTATTTGACTTTTTAGGTCATCTATGTTCTTTTGGAGCTTTAGACGCTCATTTTTCTCTTCACAATAATATTTGTACAACAGATGTTCCGTCTCCGTTTTTAAGTCCACTTTGGTATTACCCGGTGTATCCTTTTTCGATTCCATTGTAATTTTTAAGCCAGTATTAACTTGGCCTTAACAATAATATTTGCCGTCAGCCGTCAGCATTACGCAATAACTAGGTCATTGCGAGGCAGCCGTCTTGACGGCGTTGTTTTGATGCGTAAGCACTAACACTGTGGTACGCGCGCGATCGCATGCAACACAACTGTTCTCAGCGAAAATCGAACTGGAAACTGGAAACTTTAAATTAACTGAGATAAAATTTTCGATACCTAAGTCATAAATTCTAGTTTATCTTCTAGACAAGTTTCTCACATTATCATCGCTTTGCCTACTATTATCTAGTTCTCAGTCAATAATTCCGGAACAAATTCAATTTATTTATCTTTCTTTCTTTTACTTTCAAACTACATTAAACAATAAACCCGCTACCTCTCATGGATTATAACATCATTTAACACGCCGAACACGGATTGAAACTAGTAACGAAATTCACCCAGAGACTGAGAGCATCACCTAACTTAAAGTACCTACGTACGAAGTTAAACCTATGTAATAGTTTCTACATTTTATCTTCGACAAAGTTTTCTGTTAGGAAATGGCCGTGTTTTTAGTTTTTTTACCGAACATTTTATTGCAGAATCTAGCCGCAAAAACATGTTAGGCAATGTTGTAGATTTTTTGCTTTACAACAATGTTTTAGCTTGTTCGGAGTTGGAAGATAGTGGCTTATGTTCGATTGATTCAATTTCTTTTTCGGAGTTTTTTTTAGGAGTCGATTTGTCAGCAATGTCCTTGAACATTTACAAAAAATGTGTGACCAATTTAATCTCATAGAAAAATGTTTGGAGGGATTTGATGGCTCAAAAACTCTGTCATTTTGCCGAAAGTATCCGTAGTAATAGTAAAATCTTACCTTTTGTTGTAACATAGTAGATCATTATAATTATTGTGATACTTTTGTTTTCTTTTTTTCATTTATTTGGCAATGCAAATGCATTGTTGTTTGATCCTTGGGTGACTGGCAGACAATGCCTAGGACATTAAGTCCGTCATTGTTACAATGTGCATGAAGTATAAATAAATCCATCTTTCGTAGTCAACAGTATTTTTTGCTAATTTTATTAAATAACGCCATTAAATAAAAAACGGAAAAAGACAACATTACAATCATTTAAATTACTGTATCCATCAATATGTACTAGGATACCATAGCCATTGGTAGGCAGCATGTTACCAACTGTACTGTAGACACGCACAACCAACTTAATCATTGATGCACAAAGCAATTAACTGCCTTGGTAAACACATTAAATAGTCATGTGTCGCTTTCACTATGCTATGTTGTATTGATGTAGAAGGTAGAAGGCTAGGTACTCACAGTAGTTAGTACTGAAATACTACTTAATGTTTTCATCATCATCATTATCATATCAGCCGAAAGACGTCCACTGCTGGACATAGGCCACCCCAAGTGTCGCCACAACAACCGGTCCTGTGCGTTTCGCATCCATCAGCTACCCGCGACCCTCACCAGGTCATTGGTCAATCTTGTGGGAGGCCTTCCAACGCTGCATCTTCCGGGACGCGGTCGCCACTGCAGAACTTTTTGGTGATGTGGGGTTCTCTTTTCTATAGTTCAACAGTAACTTGTAGGGTTTCACTACCGAATAACCTCTTGCTTATACCTATTAAACCTAAAAAAAATGCCGATAAACTAAAAAAAATGCTGAAATATTGGTGACACACGTTGACACCGAGTATTTGACGTGTCAAAGTTACACCTTTTTTTGCTATAGGCAATTTTGCCAGGCAAGAAATAACACGGTGACAAAATACAACGGTACCTACAGATAGGTACAAGGACAGCTTTATATTTCAATCTTTAGCACAATGAGATTTAATCAACGTTTAATATTTGGCGCTGACAGACAATTCAAGATGAGATTCGTCGCTCAACGCAAAACCATGTTCTACAATATTTTACGATATCTGGCTTCAAATATAATAATTCAATTCAATTCAATTCAATTTAATTGCATTGTTGAAAATTCGATTTAAAATCTTCGCTTATTGTGGACACATTAAAAGATTTTCTTCCTACTATATGAGTTTTCCTCCCTTTGTTATCTCTTGAGTCATATTGTACAAATAAGACAAAGTTATCTTTCTTGTTAGTTAAACTTGAGTTTTAGAATACAGTTCTAAAGGGAACAGAACTTTTATGACAATTAAAAATATTGCAAATCCTCATTAAGAAAAAATATCCCTGACAAAAATTGGGGCCAAACACAGCCGTATTAAACACGATTTACACGAAAAATATCATTTGTTAAAGATTCTAGAAAATGCTAGTTGGGTTTAAACATTTTCCTAATCATTTCATAAATATTTGTTTAAGTAATTGAAGACACACAAAATAAAATATTAAAATAGAATATTGGAAAATACAAGGTCAGATCGCCGCCAGCTATTTTTCCAGACAACCTTTGGAAAGATATTTTGCCAAAAATTGTAGACCAATAAATACCACCTAACCCCCACTCACAATCTAGGTCTAACAAATTTAAGTCTTGGTCCAACACTTTATTATTAAAAAAAAAAAAAAATGAACCGAAACATTGTTACGTCATACGATTGCAAATACCGCTGCTCTGTTTTATTTAAACCGAAATTAAAATACCTACCACTTCAACACAACCTTTTGAATTAAATTCAGCCACCTATGAAATTAAAACGTACAACATATAGAATGAATAACAAAACGCAAGGCAGGGAACGGGACAGGGGACTGTCGTCAGTACCCTGGCGCCTGTCATTAACCCTGGCACAGTAAATTAACTTTATAATGGACTATTTTGACAACTGTAATAAAAGGTCAATTCAGTTCGAGGACAACTGTGAAAGTCTTTTGATGTTTGCAATTAATGTTTTCAGGTACCTTTCAGCATTTTGTGAATACTCTAAGGTTAAATAAGCGAATTTGGAGATATTGTTTAAATACGTTCAGTAAAGTAAAGGGTAATTTAATTTCCGCATTTGAAGAAATATTATGTAGAAATACATAACGTTCCTTTCGCATTTACCTGAAAACGACGAAGGGTTATGTATTTTTTTATGTATCGAGACAGCTGTGTATCCCTTGTCAAATACAGAATAAGATTTTTTTTATCTCTTTAGAATGAAAGAAGATTTCAAAGGTATGAATATTCTGGTAAATGGCACAAGGTCTATTATTAGCTGATACATATTGGAAAAAGGCGTAAGTTTATACGTATAGTTATATACATACCTACTGAGTTTGTTTCGGTGTTTATTCTCAGAGTAGCCAACTAGGAATCACCGGCCTCATCTGCATTAATTTGACTAAAAATATTGAGTTGTAAAACAGTTATTTGTAACTTGTTTGTAAAATAAAAATCATTTTTAACCGACTTCAAAAATGAATAGGTTATCAATTCGGGCATAACTCCGTCATATAGACGGTATTGCAAAATTCTACTCTTTTTTATTCGATAGATGTTTATTTCGAAATGGTCCCATTTGAATTTCGTAAGGATCTGGTAAAGAACTTCGGAGATATACAGCTAAGTAGATGTGGACTGGATGGAATTTTTGGGGAATAACACTAAAAAGTGAAAAATAAAAAGCTTTTTTACAAAAAAAAAAATATTAAGTAGCTTATAATTTTGGAAGTCAGTGTCAAAAAACAAAGAAACCACACAAGAAATACTGACTTCCAAAATTAAAGCTATTTCGTACTTTATAGTAGTTATTATTTGGAAGTCAGTTTTATTTTTTTTTGTAAAAAACGATTTTTAACAAACATTTTTTAAAAAAACATCATATATAAACGTAAACATAATATTTTCTAGTATCTTACGCAAAGGTCGAGACTTTACAAATATCATGACATGACAGAGGAGACACAAAGCTATCAAGAAAGCACACCATTCTATTTCACCACAAAGTCACAGCAATAATACATCAAAGCCAAAAGCCATCAGCAACTAAATCATCAACGTTAAAAGTTTTCCCTGTCTCTATATTAAGCTTACACGTAGTCCGGAAAACTTATTCTGTACTTGGCCAACATATTTTCTTGGTCACGACATATGCCAAATATTGCGGCATAGCAACCGTTTCCCTACGAAACTTTTCGACGGGAAACGGAAAAAAGAAATCGTTGTTGTAAAAGATTTGTGTTTTTTGCTTCGGATTAATGTTTGGGGGTCAGTGATAGCTTTTCTGACCTTTGTAGTTTGTCATCATTATTGGTTGGGTAAGTTCACGCACAGAAACGTTCTCGGAAAACACACTTGTGTGGTTGCAAATACCGATAGTCGCTTACATTGTAGGTACTTGTGCGTCCCAATACAGGAGTTTTGAAAACAGAATTCGATCCCGAAGGCATCTTTTCTCAAAGTAGGTATAGCGTTGTAAGCTACGAATGACTTTTATTATTTGTAGGTTGTAAGTCAGTTACGTGCTATTTGAAACTGTTTGAAGGAATCTTCATCCACCTTATTAACTCGACTATTGACTCTAGTGAGTTAAATAAGGAGAATATGTAAAAAAAAAATCAAAACAGTTTATCTAGAAATATAAAACGAACTGTAAAAATAGAATCAAAATTAACCGAAAAACAAACGAGATGTAGGTAGGTAGCTATTTTAAACCAATATTATTAGGGTAGTATTTAAACGAGTGACTGTAAATTAAAGTTTTACGTGACAAAAATAATTAATTTACGTTATAGTATTACTAAGTGAGCGACTGACTGCGAGTGACGAGAAATCAACAGAACAGCAACTTACAAACATTACTAGATGAGAAGCTTTATAATATTTGAGCGACCTAATATTTGTTTGTGTCAACGTTACGTCCTGCATTTTTTTAAATATTTGGCAAATGATATTTCTGGGTGGTTTAAAAAAATTAACCACGAAGGGGATGGCGATGGACGCCATCTCCTTCTAACCTAACCTGTCCGAGTCGGGGTGCCCCAAATTCCGAGCTGGCATCACTCGCTCTTCGCAACCAAATAAAACACCAAAATGTTAAAACCTCAATTGGAAAAATCATCTCTATCTCAATATTGAAGGTGCCCTCTCTGTATTTCTAGTCGCTCACTTAGTAATTTAGCCGCACGATTAGAATTTTAATATCTGAAATGGATTAATTACAACCCACTTTTTGTAAGCTCGTTCTTGATTTTATTATTAATCAATATTCGTCGTTAGTTTAGCTAATTTTTCGCTTATTCAAATTCATACCGCTCAAGTTATTAAAACAGTATCTCATCATCAGTCGCTAAGTTATTTTTTTATTCGATCGTTTTATAATTTCCCATAATACCATATCTGTCCCTCTCGCGAAAACGCCGTTTTCTGTGGCAGCTATATTTACGTCATGGTATTTGACGTCAGAGTTAGTATCAGACTTTTCTTTCTAATCATCAACTTTGAAGCTTTATAACTTTATCACGGATGAAGGTATTTTAAAAATTATTTCATAATTGTTTACATAGAGCATTTATTTTCTAGCAAAAACTTTAATTTGCAAAAACAAAATGCATGCATATGGGACTATTGCAACGTCAACAGAAATAAATTTCTAGTCGAGGATATTAATGTCTATTGTCATTTTTTGGCCCAGCCGAGTGGTGAAAATTGCTTTGAAGGTGTAAAAAACCGCTTACGCCTCCCAGCCGCGCGAGCGATGCTCGCGCAACACGTCTACGCATTAAATTTCAGTGTTGTTTGGGGATTGTAGTCACCAAAGACGTGTAAGGCAAGAATGTTAGTGGGAAGTACAATCCCCGTATACGTCTAAGTGGCTAATACATTTAATGGATAGTATGGTTCATGAAAATATGATATGATAGACAGATAAATGTTGTATCTATCTATCTATCATGAATCGTCTAGCATCTGACTTTCACAAGTTCATAGGGATCACATTCTTAAGGATTAACTGGGACAATACAAAAAAAAAAGAAAAAAGCTTTAAGAGCCTCTCACGTCGAAACATAGTTAAATCTTTTATCCGATAAAAAGCCAACATTGAAAAATCTAGGCACGTACTCGCGTGTTAAATTCGTAAGGTCTGGTAGATATGCCTTGTGGATAAGTTTCAGACCGTAATATATCACGTTACAGCCTACTTTTTAGTGGGAAATTATCATCGTCATTTTTCTGACGAATATACAGGGTGTAACACGTGTATCTGTATAACTTGACAAAATGTACTGAACAGCTGTTTTTAGGATTCCGAACCTCTTTATGGAAAAACAACCCTTATTGAAAATTTAATCTATCAAATAAGTAGGTACTAATTTTTGTACCGAAATTTTATATGTGCTTTTGATGGTATTCAAATTGATATCCTAATATTGAGCTGTTATAGAGTATTTCTAACTAAACAATAATAAATACTGAGTAGTAGAAACACGTACACTTTTCTCCCTATTACTTCGATTTCACCCTGAAGAATTTCTCAGAATCCCTTTTGATGTGTGTATTTGTAGTAATGGTGTTCTAGTGTTTCCTTATGCAGAGTTCCTCGAAGTATTGAACACACAGTACCTATATAAATACGGGGTTATTTTTTAATGACCGGAATATGAACAAATTTCATGGGACCGACTCTAAAATCACGAAAAAAAAATCAGCTGTTTCATACATTTTAGTCGAGTAGGTATTGAACTTTTGTATGAAACAGCTGATTTTTTTTTCGTGATTACAGAGTTGGTCCGATAGTGAAAGTTGTTCATATTCATGGGTAGAACACCCAGTGAAAATTTGGCCGATCATTAAAAAATAACCCTGTATAATGACAAGATTTTTTTGTATGATTTTGTTTTTCTAAAGATTAGGCAAATAGTTCGATTGGTTATAATTTTCATAACAAATGTCTGTTTAGCAATGTTTTCTTTTTCTCTTGTGCCATGTTGGTTTGATCTGAGCACCAATTCTACAATTTTTTAAGCAACGTTTACATTCGCAAGTCAGTCGCAAAGTGTCAAAAATGTATGGAAATTGAGGCTTTTTAGACGGATTGCGACTACGATGCGAATGTGAAATTTGCTATAACATTATTAGAATTGGCTTTCTGGAGTTATATTTGATCTACAGTATAAAATAATGTTCATATCGTTGGTGAGAAAAGTAATAGTTTGAGTAATATTCACTTTTATAATGTGACACAAAGTTTCTCATTCTTATTATTTACTAGCTGTCCCCCGCGGCTTCGCTCCCGTCAACTGGCTACCTACCTACCTACCCTACACCTACATGCATGCAAATAATTCTATTTTATTGAGGTATTTCTTTCCGACTTGCTAGACTAAAGTTGTGATAGCTCGGTTAATATACATGTTATAAAAATAATTTATAGCCTATAGCACTCAGGAATAATGTAGCTTTCTACCAGTGAAAAAATTTTTAGAATTGGATCATTAGTTCCAGAGATTACCCCCTACATACAAACTTACAAATTTTACCTCTTTATAATATTAGTATAGAAGTATAGATTTCGTACACAAAAATATGCCTACGAATACAAATTCAACTGGAAAGTTTATAATGTAAAATCAAGATAATGATTTAAAGATCACTATCATTGGTAACGCCTAATATTAATTGAAAATTTTATGAATTAGTACCTAAGCCATTAAGCTTTAAGGATAGTTTTATCTCTCCAAAAACTCCCGAGTAAGTAGAAATCCAAAATGGTCGCCAGTTTCGTCAGTGAAGCGACACGAGGAAAAACCAAAATGGCGCCCAGTGAAGCGAATGTTACTTATTAACTTTTCTTGCGAAATTGATGACATCCTGAGATTTAGGGTCATCAGCTGCTACGCTACATTGACCCGGGACCACAAATTAATTTACCGACTTGGAAAATACAGCGCTTTTGTTTCAACTGTAAGAGATATCGAGCGAATGGAAGAAGATTTTTTTCTGCTAAAGTAATAGACGGAGAAATTATTTAGGCGGTCTCTGAATGGAAGCCCTGTTTTTTTCATTTCGAGAATATTCCGTTGAACAAGAATATTTGGCCCTATTTCTTTCGTTTCAAAGATTTTATATATAACAGGAATATTTTTTGTAAGAATTCTTTTTTCCATTTGACCTTGGTAACAGCTAGGGACGTGGATTATACTTAGTTTGAAAATCATAATACTTTTATAGTAAGATTTAATACGTCTTGTTGATTAAAACAGGTACTTACCTAGCTTTATATTTACAGTTATGTATGAAAGTGGCGATACATTGGTAATTGCCTTGAGAAATATTAAATAATTGTAGACTCCATTGGATTAATATAAATCTTTGTTAGATAATAATTTCTCGATAATTATGATAAAATCGTTGTGTATACAGTAAATCCCATCTAAATTCAATACTTTTAATTGAGAACCTCCTCCTTTTTTTGGAGTCGTTTAGAAGTAGTTTACAATTTCACGCCATATATTACAATCTAACGGCGTTTGCAATTTTCCGGTGACATATCTAAATGCAAGGTACATATTATTGTATCCAAGAAAAAGTACCAGGGTCGCATAAATACACACGACTTAATCGGCAATACAAGAAGGCCATTTTCGAAATTATTGTTAAGCGTTCAAGTGGCTCATTTGGCAAGCCTTTCAGACCCGTACTTGAGGTCCCGAGTTCGAATCTCACAGGTCACAGATATTCTTTTTGTGTTTTGTTGCTTTCCTGTTTTAAACTTTGACCGATCCTTATCTATACATATAATAAAACTGTAGAAGACGTCAATTCTGTACATTGAATGAAAATAAAAAAAAATATTCCAGGGGTGCTTCATATAAACAGTAGAAGCCAAAAATATGTTTTTTTTTTTTTTTGTCTGTCTGTCTGTTGTTAATCTTTCACGCAAAAACCACTGGACGGATTTTGATGAAACTTTTTTTGTTGTATAGCTATTAGTCCTCGCCAACATATAGGCTATAATGTATTTTGAAGTTCTGAATACCTGACGTGGAACGCTAAGGTTCCAGAAAGCCCAGCTAATCTATAAGAGATATTAATATACCGCTTTAGGAATAGTTGGTCAACATGATGAGTACTTTCTGTCGACATAAAAAAAATGAAGTTCTGGAGCACCTGATGTGGAACCCAGCTAAAAGCCAAGACATAAATAAGATCGGCTATTTTAATCAATTGTCAACGGATCGCATAGTCCGTTGGTTTAAAGCCTGCTCCTCGAAAGACTTGGTGTGGGTTCGAATCTCACAAAAGATGAAATTATTTTTGTATTATTTTTATCTTATTTATTTCCTAATTTTTTTATTCCTACCAAACCTAATATTTTCAAATATTCATCATCATCATCATATCAGCCGAAAGACGTCCACTGCTGGACATAGGCCTCCCCCAAGTGTCGCCACAACAACCGGTCCTGTGCGTCTCGCATCCATCGGTTACCCGCGACCCTCACCAGATCATCGGTCCACCTTGTGGGAGGCCTTCCAACGCTGCGTCTTCCGGTACGCGGTCGCCACTCCAAAACTTTTCGGCCCCATCGACCATCTGTTCTGCGAGCAATGTGCCCTGCCCACTGCCACTTCAATTTGGCGATCCTTCGGGCTATGTCGGTAACCTTGGTTCTCTTGCGGATATCATCATTCCTAATTCGATCACGCAAAGAAACTCCGAGCATTGCCCTCTCCATTGCCCTTTGGGTGACTTTAAGCTTTCTGATGAGGCCCATTGTGAGCGACCACGTTTCGAGTCCATAGGTCATCACTGGCAACACGCACTGGTCATAGACTTTCGTCTTGAGACACTGTGGTATGTGAGACGAGAAGATACCGCGCAACTTCCCGAACCCCGCCCATCCGAGTCGGATTCGACGGTTGACTTCCTTCTCGAAGTTAGCCCTACCTAGCTGGATCGTTTGTCCCAGGTAGACGTACTCATCAACAACTTCGAGTGCAGAGCCTCCAATCTTGATAGGAGTGGGTGCTACATGGGTATTTACCATGACCTTGGTTTTGTCCATGTTCATTTTAAGACCCACTCTTTCGGAAGCTCTACTGAGGTCATCGAGCATTGTACTGAGGTCCTCCGTGGTCTCAGCCATGACGACTATATCGTCGGCAAATCGAAGATGAGTGATGTACTCGCCATTGACATTAATGCCTAGCCTTTTCCAGTCCAAAACCTTGAAGACGTCCTCCATTGCGGCCGTGAACAGTTTCGGAGATATTACGTCTCCCTGCCTCACACCCCGCTGCAGGAGGATAGGTTCTGATGTCTGATCCTGAAGTCGGACTGACATGGTGGCGTTTTCATACAAACACTTCAGCACCTCGATGTACCGATAGTCGATCTGGCACCGTTGGAGAGACTGCAGCACAGCCCAAGTCTCGATCGAATCGAAGGCTTTCTCGTAGTCCACAAACGCTAAGCAGAGGGGCAGATTATACTCTTCGGTCTTCTGTATAACCTGCCGCAGCGTGTGTATGTGGTCTACGGTGCTGAAGCCTTTTCGGAATCCGGCTTGTTCGGGAGGCTGGAAGTCGTCAAACCTGCGTGCGAGACGGTTTGTGATGACTCTGGAAAACAGCTTGTAGACATGGCTCAGAAGTGAGATGGGCCTGTAATTCTTAAGTAGGGCATTGTCGCCCTTCTTAAAGAAGAGTACCACCACACCTCTGCTCCAAGCTTGTGGCGTTTTCCCCTCGAGTATGACGGAATCGAACAGTTTCTGAAGGGCCTTAAGGACTGGTTTTCCACCCGCCTTCAGGAGTTCGGCCGTAATTCCGTCCTCACCCGACGCCTTGTTGTTTTTAAGCTGCTTCAGAGCCATCCTAATCTCATACAGGCTGACGTCCGGGATGTCTTCGGTATAATGCCGGGTCAATCTAGCTCTTGGGTCGTTCGCTAGATTTGCTGCGGGTTTGGTCATTGACGTGTATAACTGTCCATAGAATGTCTCGATCTCCCTCAGAAGCTCCGATTTGGCGGATATGGTTCTGCCATCGTCGGTCTTCAGTTTTGTGAGCTGGCTCTGCCCAATAGACAAATCTCTTGCAAAGACCTTGGAGCCCTTATTCCGCTCTATCGCGTCTTTAATTTTTTCAGTATTAAAGCGGCGGAGGTCGCTTTTCAAGGACTTGGAGATCCGTCTATTGAGCTGCCGGTATTTGCACGCATCGTCTGAAGACTGCAGAATCATCTCCCGCCTCTCCTTCATGAGCTTGAGAGTCGGATCAGAGAGCCTCTTGGTCTTATCTATACGGCGAGTCTTGAAGAACTTAGACCCGACCGTATGAACAGTTTCCACGAACCCATCGTTGTTTTCGTCCACGGAGCTCCCTAGGCACTCGAAACGATTTTGAAGTTCGAGCTGAAAGCTTTCGGAGTTTTGGATCTGGATCTGTGCTGATCTCTTTTTGATTTTGATTTGATCTGGATTTTCAAATATTAATAATACGTTATTGCAGTATTTTGCATATTTTTTAGCAAAGAACCTATTTTCTGTTTATATGTACCTATTCTGTTTTGTTCGTATCACGTTAAAAATACAAAACTAATGTAAATAACATTAACACATAAACCTGATAGGAATTGTGGCAATCTAGAAGAAATCAACTTATTATCTACACGTATAGTAAGTAAGTACGGGTAAGTATCTGAATGGTACTTGCAATGCTTTCTGTTGAGCGAAACTGTACTTACTATAAACAGCATGAGAATTACACCAAAAAATATTTTTTTGTTAAAGATCCTTTTGATACTTACCCGGCGTAAAAAAAAGTTTTATTTGAAAATAATTTAATTGACTTTAACCTATTCACTCTTGACAAGTCTCCCAGGCTGTAGCTATCAGGAAACACGGACACAGTCAGGGAATTCCACTCTTTAGCTGTAAGCACAATGAATGTGTTTCCAAAACGTTTTGTTCATGTGGGTGTGATGTCCACCGTGTACCGGTGGCGCACCAGCGTACGCCTTGTGGTCCGATGATAGACCTTGGCTTGGCGGAATTAAACTATGCAATTCCGTCGCACACTCCCCAAAATGCAACCGATAGAAAACAGACTAGCAACTCGGCATCGATGCTCAAGACTTTGGAGCTTCGACGCGGTGAGCCTTTCATTATCGATGATCGTCTTGGATTTCTTTCCCAGGATCAATCTCATTCCCAGTTATTTTTTGTTTAAAACTGTTCAATTCGCGGTGAGCCGGTGATACGTCATGACCAGCCCAGGTCCAGCAATTATCAGTAGCGGGTCTCACACCTCCGAGGATCAAGGGGAACTATAGATCCCTAGGCAATGACGCCACAGAAGAACTCCCGTACCCACCGTTTCATACATGAATTCGCCAGAGAACTTCATGACAACAAAAGGTCACGGGTTACCGATTGCAGTCAAAAAATATGGCAATGACAAGTCTATACACGCGACTAACTAAACGAGCGACTTATCAGCTTAAGTAGAAATTACCTCTGAATAATAATAGAGATTATTACGGTTCATTGCCCCTAAAAATACACCTATTTAATATAGACACCACAGACAGCCCAATTTGCAGAGGTTGCTTCGAAGCCTAGGAATCAGTCTGCTACGTTATCCTGGAAGTGAGGCCGGGGTTTTCCGACGTGAAAAAATCCTTGGAACGGTGAGGGCCTGGTTGTTATCGGACAGCGAGCGACAAAACGCTAGCCATCCACAGGCCCGCGCCTACGCTGCCGGGAACGCCCGCCCTGGACCATGGATTGAACCAGGGCCGGTAGCGAGAGGTCGCCGCCGCCGATCGCCTCGACGAAGACACGGCGGTGCTCCGCCCAAGCAGGGCAGACCTCCTTCGTGTCCTCTGCGGGAGTAGACTTCTTTTCTGGTTGGTTTTGCCATGGCCAACTTTATGTAGCTCTATCGCGTGTTAATTACAACCTTAGCACCTTTCTTCAACATCGTGTATCATCATCATCATCCACAGCCTGACTTCACCCACTGCTGAGCACTGAGCGCTGAGCAAAAAAGAGATTGCTATAGTGCCTCTCTTTTTATGTGACAATTCCCAGGGTCCTGTGCCAGCCTCATCCAGGTTTTACCCACAATGGCAACAATATCGTCCGCCCATCTCGCCACCGGCCGATCAATACTTCTTCTTCCAGTCCTCGGACACCACTTAGTCCCTGCCTCACTCCACCTATTATCACCGCGCCTTGCCAAGTGTCCTACTCAGCTCCACTTTAGTTCAACAATTCGTTTTCCGATGTTGAAAACCTTCGTACCTTCGTCTTCGGATCTCGACGTCGTACCTATGCCGAGCATGGAACGCTCCATGGCTCTCTGTGCAAATCGAGCGATCGTGAGCGTTCGTGTAAAACACAGTGGTTATAGAGGCGGGAATTCAGACATTGCGGAATTTTGGCAGGCTTCAGAATGTCGTCCAATTAGCTAAAAGTGGCCCATACAAGGTATATTCGTCTCGATACCTCTGTTTGATATGGCAAAAAAAACATAACAGTTAAAAAACATTTCTGTCAGTAAACATATCAGTTTATCATCTCCAATAATTTATTACCAACTTTAACAGTAGGATTTGAATCGCTGAAGGAGTTTGTCATAACCTTCGTCTTGGCCATATTCATCCTATTAAGATCCAACTTAAAAGAAGTATCTTAAAGATTCTGAAGCATTTTCTGGGGGTCATCGAAGTTCTCAGTGAAAACCACAAGGTCATCTGCAAATGTTAAGTGAGACAAGTAGGCATAATGGGCGTTAATTAATACCACTATTGTCCCAATCTACACCTACTTTTCACAATATCTTCTAGGACTGCTGTGAATAGTTTCGATGAAATGAGAGATGCGATATCAATAAAACGTTTCTCACGAAAAAGGTGATACAGCCAGTGCCTTGCGTAATACTCTTCGAAATTCCTAATTCTAAGAGAGGTCAAGCAACGCGGGCTTGCGGACGGCGAGCGTTGGGTTGCTCGCCGTCCGATAAGAACCAGGCCCGAGTCAAACGGCGCATTGTGTTCCACGTGCGCCTTAAAAAGATGTCAGCATAAATATGAGGCCCACTAGGGTCAGTGCCTGCCAGGGTTGCGGATTTTATTCGAAAGATTCACCGCGGCCCTGGAACGCAAAGAGCATTAAGAGGAACACGGATGGGTTTTAGTCAGTAAGAGTCTGACAATTCTTTCCGCTCCGCCTAGAGCGGAAGGAGTCATTTGATGATTTCCCATCTATAAAAAAGGGTGACCCCTTTGCTTGACAGCAATGCTATATTAGATATTAATAAATATTATAGATATATTATAGATATTGACTGTTCGTATATATCTTAACGATTTTACCTAGCGACATCATTTTACTTTCCGACATACACGCGAACGAAGTCGCGGGCAACAGCTATAATTATCTTCCTAAATACGAAAAGCACGCGCGGACGAAGTCGTGGGCACAGCTAGTTATAATATAATGCCGTTACGTCGAACTCCACCACTGACTCTAGCTATACAAGACGATTCGGAACCCGATATGCCAACGGAAAAAGTGGATCTTGATCCCAATATTACTCAACGTAAGCGCAAGTTTGATCAGGTGGACGATTTGAATGTGTTTATGAGTGAAATGAAGAACCTCTTCGCCAAATTTGAAATGGAACAAAATGATAAATACAATGCTCTTAATGCATCTATGATTGAAATAAGAGAGCTAAACGCATCAATTAAAACATCATGTGAGTTTGTGACCGGAAAATACGACGAACTCTTGAAGGAATTTAGTAAACTAACGTCGGACCGAAAGGAAAACTTAGCCTACATTCAGATACTGGAAGAAAAGGTTGAAAACTTGGAAAGAGTTCAAAGATCTTCTTGCCTGGAGCTAAGGAACATACCAGCTAAATTAAAAGAAACAAAGGAAGACTTATCAAAGATTGTAATTGACACTGGTAAATCCTTAAACGTTCCAATAAGCGCTTCTGACATACGTGATGTATACCGATTAAATACAAAAAATGAAACTAATAAACCCATTTTAGTCAACTTTACGACAATAATCACAAAGGAAAAAGTAGTTCAATGTATAAAAAAGTATAATCGAACCAACATAAGTAACAAGTTTTCAACCGCTAAACTACACATAAATGGACCGGATGTCCCAGTCTACATTTCTGAACATCTCACTTTCAAGGCAAAACGCTTGTACTTCTTAGCTAGAGATTTTTCTAAAACAAATGGGTACTCCTTCTGCTGGACGGCCCATGGGAAGGTTTTTATACGGAGGAAGGAAGGTCAAACTGCGCATTGCATTGGCAATGAATCTGACTTGAAGAGCCTAAAAATTGAAGATTGACTATTTCTTAACAATATTTGTTATTTTTCACCTATTTTAATTACCATAATCTTAGTTTTAGAATATGCATGCTTTAATTTAATTTATGTTTTTACACGGAAATACATATCTAGCGCTTTTGTAACCCTAACACACATATCTTGCACACGTCGTACTCTTCTTAGACCCACTTACATTCCCGTCACTCATATAAACTCTTTTAAAAAACTTGAAACTACAACCAAAATATTAAATACTTTTAACCAAAATGACTGCCAGAGACGAAACCTTGGACCCTTTACCAGCACCTTAATAATTATCTGCTTCACTAGTGGATAACTTAAACAAGTTTATGGATTCCATAGAATCCTATAATGTTTCCCAATCCTTCATGTGTTCGCCAGACCAATGTTTGCAGCATCTACAATCCACTAAAAAAACACTGAATACATTGCATGTAAACATTCGAAGTTTAAACCGGAACTTTGACGGCCTTAATGTTCTTATTCACTCCATGGATGTTAAGTGTGATATAGTTATTCTCTCTGAGTGTTGGTTGAGTAAAACTACTGACATTCCTATTTTAGATGGTTTTTGCTCCGCTAAGTCCGCTTTTACAAACCAGAATGACGGTGTATTAATCTACATTCGTTCTGAGTTAGATTATAGGATTTCCGAGCCCGTGTTTCAGGATGCTAACTGCCTTATTTTGAAGCTAGACCCAGACATAGTAATTGTTGCAATCTACCGATCACCTTCGGTCAGAAATATTGAAAATTTTATTAGCTCCCTGAACGATATACTGAGTTCCTTTACATCGGTGAAAACGGTGGCAGTTATAGGAGATTTAAACATTAATATTTGTCCAGGAAATAGTGACTCGAACTCTGAGGAGTATTTAAATGTAATGGCTTTTCATGGGCTTCTACCGGCCCATCTATTCCCAACACGTGTGGATAACTGCCTTGACAACGTATTTGTAAAATCAAACAAATGTTCAACAACGTTAGTTTTAGAGTCATTCTTTACTGACCATGCCCCCGTCTTGTTTTGTCTTGAGACTGTCTCTTTTGTTGAGAAACCTAAAAGCTTTATCCGCCAGATTAACCTTCCGGATGTCATTGGGTTCTTGGAAAAATCGGACTTCTCTAGTATTTCAAATAGTACAGACCCCAATCTAAGTGCAGAACTACTTATTTCAATTTTATCTGACTCTATTAACAAACACAGCAAATTAAAGAGGGTCCCGCATAGGAAGCGAATTATTAAGCCATGGATCACCCCTGGCCTTTTGAGATGCATACGTAATCGTGACAAGTTGCACTTGAAATCAAAACAGGATCCTGAAAACCTCATAATTAAACTGACGTATTCAAGATATCGAAACTACTGCAACAACTTGCTCAAGACTATTAAGTGCAATTATGAAGAACAACAGCTTCAGAGAGCCAGAGGTGATCCCAAAGCGACTTGGGATATCATAAAAACTATCATTTACAAAAGTACCACACCCACCAGCAAAATAAGGGATCTTCTTAAGATCTGTGATGATCCTCAGTCCTCTGTCAACGCCATAAACAATTACTTCGCGAATGTCGGAGGTAATCTTGCTCACAAGATACGGCAACATGCAACCAGCAATAACTTTGCCTTTAATTCCATGTTCAACCCGCAAGGCAACTCATTGGTTTTGCTTGAAGCTGACTTTGATGAGGTGAACCGTATAATCTCGGAATTAAAGCATAACTGTGCAGTTGGATGTGATGGCATACCTGCTGTAGTTATTAAAGCTGCTAAGCATGTTCTCATCCCTCCCATCACTCATGTATGCAATCTGTGCTTGACACATGGTATTTTCCCAAAGTCTTTCAAAAAGGCTTTAGTTACACCGATATTTAAGGGTGGGGAAGGGGATCGTGTTGAAAGCTATCGGCCAATATCAGTTTTTACAACCCTCTCTAAGATCCTTGAAAAAATCTTAAATAAAAGACTAATTAAGTTTTTAGATCACAATAATGCAATTGCTCCTAATCAATACGGCTTTAGGAAAGGTAAATCAACAGAAGATGCTGTGCTTGAGCTATCAAATCACATCGCAAAGAATCTAGACACTAAGAAGAAAACCATAGGGATATTTCTAGACTTGGCCAAGGCTTTTGACACGGTCTCTACCTCCATCCTTTTAAAAGGATTGGAGGCTCTAGGAATAAGAGAGACAGCTTTGAATATTTTTCGTGACTACCTGTCTGAGCGTAGCCAACGGGTCAAGGTTGAGAGCTATACTAGCAATGAAGAGAACTTGTTTTTCGGAGTTCCACAGGGCAGTGTGCTAGGCCCTACTCTCTTTCTTGTGTATGTAAACAGGCTGTGCCAACTCTCTATACCGGACTGCAAGATTCTTGTATATGCAGATGATACGGCACTAATTATAAGTGGTGATACCTGGGCCTCTGCTCACCGTTCGGCTGAGAATGCGCTTGGTGTTGTGATGGATTGGCTTTCCTGTAATCTGCTCACTTTGAATGTCTCAAAAACACATTACGTTACCTTCTCTGCGAACTCTTCTACACAGCCTAGTATTCCGCACATAAAGGCTCATAGATGCTCCCATCCTGCGTTTAACACATGCGATTGCCCTGTCATTCATAAAACATCTTGCGTTAAGTATCTAGGAGTGCACATTGACTGCACTCTAAGTTGGAACAAACACATAGACGTTATGGTATCTCGTGTACGTAAGCTTATGTTTCCAATGAAAAAGCTTGGAACCGTGGTTACTGCCCCACTGCTGAAAACCATTTATTTTGCTTTAGCGCAGTCAATTCTAACCTATTGCATCCCTGTTTGGGGCGGAACATATAAAACTCTTATGCTTCGACTTGAGAGGGCGCAGAGAGCGGTTTTGAAGGTGATGCTTCACAGACCCTATCGATATTCCACAATCCAATTATACAGAGACATATCTGTGCTTTCCGTCAGGCAACTTTGTGCACTCCATATAGTCCTACGTACACATTCCTCACTGATTTATGACCCAAAATTCCTTACACATAAGCGACGTAAGGACATGGTTTGCCCTTCTATTAAAGCCAATACTGCTCTAGCAAGTCGACACTTTCCGAACTTGAGTGGTCGCCTTTATAACGCACTCAATAAAGTTTGCAAAATATATACTCTCCCGAAATATAAATGTAAAAGCGTTGTAAGTCAATATCTTCAGGGTCTTACCTACGACGAGACTGAAAGATTATTCGCCAGAAATATATAACTAACTGAGCACTATTATACATTTCATATACACATAAACTCACCTTTAATCAAAAGTATTTCCATGCATGCTTTAACTTTAATTTTAACCAATCAATTATTATCAATTTATTATAATCAATTACTATTAATTTATTTAAATGCAAATTGTGTTACCTATACTATTTTATTACTAATTTATACACGAGTATTCTACTATTTTTAATGAGATAACGAAAACGTACCAAAATCCTATCAGTTTGTTTGTTATTTATATGCTATTATTATGTTATGTTTGATGTTTAGAGCTGTAGGAGGAAGGCGCCGGTGTCTGTCACACAGTTCATACTAGCACAGACATCGTCGTTTACTCTATCTTTTAAAAGAAAAACATAACTTTGTACAATGTTTTTGAATAGGATAGATGATTTGTACCCACCTTTTTGTTAATAAATTATTATTATTATTATTATTATTATTCTCTTTATTTATTTTCTTACACATACATTTTATATTTTTAAATATTTCAATAACAAAAAAAAAAACAATAAAAAAACATTTAAAAATATAAAAATAGTAGTCCGCCGGTGTCGGGAGCTGGGTCCAAGCTACCGGTGGTTAGGGCTCCAGAGAAAGGAACCTCCTCACAATACGAGCCGTATCGAGGAGTACTGCTTTCTGTATCAGGCCCTTTACCCAACTGCGCAACGCCAGCTTCGACAGGTGGTCGTCGAAGCTTTTGGCTATCAAGCCATTGGCCGTAACGACGATCGGCACAATGACAGCCGAGTCCACATTCCACATGTCGACAACCTCGTGCGCTAAGTCAAGATACTTGATTTGTTTCTCTTTCTCAGCTTTCACGAGGTTCTCGTCATGTGGAATGGTAACATCGATTATCATTGTGCGGCGCGCTAATCGGTCTATCACCACTATATCGGGCTTATTAGCGACGATAGTCCTATCAGTGATGATAGACCGATCCCAGTACAACGTGACATGGTCATTTTCGAGAACTGGGTCGGGCACATACTTGTAATACGGTACCTCAGAATCCACAAGTTTGTATTTCAAAGCAAGTTGCTGGTGAATAATCCTGGCCACATAAATTATTAAATTTATCGTGTATAATAATTTGTATTCAGAACTATGTACTTCATTGTTATAAATAGTTCACACGGAAATCAAAACAGTTCTGAATACAAATTATTATACACGATAAATTTAATAATTTATGGTCATGGAAATTAGCATTCGTTTGTATTCGGAAATGCAATAATTGCCAAGGGACATTAAGAAAATAGTTGTACTGTACATTTATATGAAACTTGTAAACCTGAAAAGAGAAGAGATCAAGACGTTGAAACCGTGCGAAACAGAGCGAGTCACCAGTTACCTATCCCATAAAATCAACGTTAACTCAATGAAAATTAAACTCAATTTAACTGCAATATACATTGCCGTCGTCGCCAGTAATTAAAATATCTATTGTTTTAAAACCATCGTTGGTTAACGCGCTTTGTGCCTGCTAATGGCTTTCAGGGCGTCATCGCGAGATTGGTTCGTTTTACGCGATATCGCTAATGAAGCGGCGTATTGGTGGTTTTATTTTGGGTGGTGCTAGTCTAGATATAGCTGAGGTTAGTGACCTATAAGGCATTGACGTCATGCCTGTGTTTTTCAAAGGAGCAAGCAGGTCTGCCTACTTGAAGGTCGATTCTTCAATTTTTTAAGCAACGTTCACATTCAAATTCCAGTCGTAATCTGGCAAAATGTAGATGAATAAGAGATGTTTCTGACAGATTGCGACTGAGATTCCAATGTGCACGTATTAGGGTATTTTACTAAAAAAATTAATAATTAGTCCGTAAGATAGATTTCCATAAATATATTGGACACGTATTTTTTCTTTCTTTACTTTCGAAGACGATAAAGTTCGTTGAAAACATCGTCTTAATTTTTTGTTGACTTGAAAAAAGAAAAAATAGGTGTTCAATACTTTTTAGAAGTCTATCTGACGGACTAATTAGATTTTTTTCAGTAAAATACCCTATTGACCCTCAAATTTTTGTCAGTGACGTACATTAGGTCCCATGTGATATTGGCAAGTTCAGACACTGAGCTACAATTGAGAATTTATTTTTTTCAATCGATAATATCTTAACAAAGTTATGATCAATATAATTAAGAAATATTAAAATTATGATTAATACATTTCATTTTATTATTGTGTTTTTTACGACGCTATTTGACACGAAAAATAACAAAAATGGCCGTTTTGGACAACGTCCAAGCTTTTACTGTGAAATGTTATTATGCCCATAATAAAATACAAACATATTCAACAATATTATCTGCCTACTGGTCAGAGGGTCCCAGACAGGCGGTCGCTGAGTCGCTACATGTAAGATACTTACTAGTATTCAGCTGCATCAGCTTAGACTGGAAGCTGACCATGTTTTTTTGGTAAGAGGAACTGACCCTTCACTAGGAGCAATGGTGTTATTGTTTTTTTCTACGTTGCCGTTGTTGTTACACTAGGAATTTCTCCTGAATCGTGATTCCGTTTACAAACATACAAACTCACATACACAAACATCCAGATCCGGAATAACTATCTGCAGGCCATACAGATATTTGTACGGTGCGGAAATCGAACCCGCGACACGCAACGCAGCAACCAATTGCTCAACCACTGTGCCAATCGTGTCATTATTTTTTAAAAATAATTAAGAATTTGACGAGTACGTCACGAGGCAATCTTGACGTACTCGTCGTCGAAGTTGAGTTAACAAGCACTAGACAAAGTGCCATTTTATCAATGAACGCGATGATCGAAATGACTTTGACAAATGACACAGAATGTCATTTGTCTGAGAGCCTTATGAGCCCTTCCGCTCTGGTTGGAGCGAGAGGGAGTGTCAGACTCTTACTGAATAAAACCCATCCGTGCTCCTCCTAGTGCTTTTTGCGTTCCAGGGCCGCGGTGACTCTTTCGAACAAAATCCGCAACCCTGACAGGCTGTGGCCCTGTTTAAGGCCCGGCTTCCACCAAAGCAGAAAGGAGCGGAGATGAGAGGAACTCAGAAAACTTATCTCGCCAATGATTACGGAATTCGTACCTACATCAAAAGCCAGAATCCTCCCCAACACTAGCTAATACAATTTCTACGCATAAATATCAATATCAGGTTTTAAAAAGTTTCTAAGTCAATTAATAAGTTGCTGTTGTTACAATTAAATAACGAATAACTTCAGGACCGCATAATTATAAGTTTTGCAGAGTTATGTTACCGAGGTGAAGCTTTGAAATATTTATGTACGTAGTAATTTTAGTTGCAGGTATTTCATATTTGTTGCGGAATTTGTTCGAAAGAGTCACTGCGGCCCTGGAACGCAAATGGCATTTGGAGGAACATAGGAACATGGCTGGGATTTTGTCAGTAAGAGTCTGACACTCCCTTCCGCTCCACAAACAGCGGAAGGAGACATTTGACGACACGGTTGGTGCAGTGGTTGAGCAGTTGACTGCTGCGCTGCGTCTCGTGGGTTCGATTCCCGCACGGGACAAATATTTGTATGGCCTACAGATAGTTGTTCCGGGTCTGGCTGTTTGTGTATATAAGTTTGTGTGTTCGTAAAGACACCCACGGTACAGGAGAAAATCCTAGTGTGAGGAAACGTTAAAAAAAAAATATACCTATATTTGATGATTTCCCATCCTTAAAAAAAAGGTACTTATTTCATGTTTAATCAAAAGTAAACAAAATTGTTGGTTTGTTTTTTGGTAATCTCTGGACTCTCTAACCTGAATTTCCGTCGTAAACAACGACCCGGGACAGTGCCAATTCTACTATAATTTTAAAGCGACGTTCACATGTCAGTCGCAATCCGTCAAAAATGTATAGAATTGAGGCTTTTTTGACAGTTTTCTACTGAAGTGCAAATGCGAACGTTGTGCACAAATAATGAGACAAGACTAAGTAGAGAGAAAGACTGAGAGAGAGAGAGAGAGAGTGAGTGAGAGAAAAAGTAATCTCTTGAAGTTCCTACTGATCTGATAACGAACATAATTTTGCTGTTAAGAAGTCATTCTATCAGTATATCCCTTAGTATCATAAGCATTCCGGAAATATGCGTGATGTGAAAAGCTAGCCTTAAAGTTCTTTTACAATTGAAATGTACTGTTAGTTTGGTAACATGCGAAGACCCGTCTAAAGCTACTGGTGCATTAGCAAGCCATGTCAGTGACTCCAGTTCTTATCTGGATAATTACAATGGATCTTATCCTTCAAGTAAACTTCGTGTAAAACTTGCTCTACGTCTTTTTGTGCGACTTTTTGTAGAACAATCAGACTGCTAATGTCAGCGTCTTGAGACGGGCAAAACGTAGTGGTAAACTCAGTAAACGGAGTCTGCTAATATTGTGAAGTAACTGCAAGGTATATAATAGACTCTAAGAGTCTCGTCAAGCCTGTTGCATTTTTTTGTAAAAAAGTTTTTTATTTCTCACGTTTTAGTACCTATCCCACACCTAACAACACCACTGGAAAGTCACACGAAAGCAAATTACGCAATTCCGTTTAATTGGATGACATATTTTTTTAATTTTTATTAGTGACTAGCTGTGCCCGCGACTTCGTTCGCGCGTACATTTCGTATTTAGGAAAAAATTTTGATATTAAGTTTATACGTAAATACACAAACTCATTAATATAATGTAGATACTCATTATGATTATGACATGATTTACAAAATTACGAAGAAATGCATGAAGAAATGCACGAAGAAATTTTGTAAGTGTTGGTAACACTTAAAAATTTCTTCGTAAACAATATTACTTGTTTTTTGATGTTCATCAGTAAGTATAAACAGGTTTTGCGCGCTGCTTACTCGCGAAAAAGCGACATACAGCTGACCGTGCGAGAAACAGGACTTCCGCAGATCCACACCAACACGACTCATAGTTTGTCCCTGAGCTTTATTTATGGTCATGCCAAAACTTACACTAACTGGGAACTGCACACGTTTAAACCTGAACGGATAATTATTTGGGATAAGCGGTATTCGGGGAATGAACACACGCTCTCCAACACCACATCCTGTTAATATTTTTGCTTCTATCACGTTCCGTTGAAGTGAAGTCACTTTTAAACGTGTGCCGTTGCACAATTTTGGTGGACTCAAATTTCTCAATAAAATTATGGGTACGCCGACTTTTAATTTGATAACATGTGCCGGAAGACCAGGTGCGGACAAAGAATTCAAAAACTCAACGGGATATGTTGTAGCTTCGTCTTGGTCGACCACATTGTTAATGGCAATGTACTCAACTGGTGACCCTTCGACACGTTCCATAATAATGTTATTTATTTCGGTGACTTCTTGGTTCCGCGGTGATAAAATTGCTCGCTCACAAAGCCAAGAGTCGTCCTGAGTTGTGATATTAGCGGGATTGTCATAAACTGATAAAATTAGTTGCTCAAGGGAAGTTACAACCTTGCATAGATCGTCACGCAGTCTGATCAGCCCTCCTTCTTTGGGATATCGACCATTACCTATTAGTAAAAGTAAATCAGAAAATTCTTCAGCATTTTGGTTTTCTCCCCTGCGCACCCGCATATTAACCGTAAGTTCTAGTTTTGTTATATGAGGCCAAAGGGTCGAACTCTTGAGACACGCACTTATTTCGTCAGTTCGGGTTCCTCGCGGTATTCATAAGTCGGCCGAAAATCACCACAAAACAAAACTGTGATACCACCCATGAACCGATCACTTTGACGAATGTCTCTCAACATCCTGTCTACAGCCTCAACTGCCTTGCTATGTGCCATTGTGCACTCATCCCACACAATTAACTGACAGTCACGCAGTACTCTCGCTTTATCACTATTTCGTGACACATCACAAACAGGTAGCTCGGTTAATTCTAACTGTAAGGGAATCTTAAACACTGTGTGGGCAGTTTTACCACCAGGCAAAAGCGTAGCTGCTATCCCAGAAGATGCAATTTTTATTAGTGATGGGTTTGCTCTTGACTCTAGTCAATGTCAGATATGACAGAGACAAAGTCTACGATGGAGCGAGCTTACCCAGAAGGAGCCTGTTCACTCTAACTTTGAAGAGATTAGGGCTGTAAGCTTTTGGAAACACAGACGCAAACTAAACTACTGAACCGATTTTAATGAAATGTCTATAGGACCAATCAGTAAGTATATCCTTTCACATAAAAACAATTAAATCGTTTCATAAATGACGCAGTTATGAAATTTTCTTGTCAGTCGGCACGCTCTTGCCAGAGCGGTCGTGGTCGTTTGTAGTGTTAATTATGAGGTAACTAATATAAAAAAATAGAACCGAATTGAGAACGTCCTCCTTTTTATGAAGTCGGTTAAAAAAGATACTTATCTTTCTTTCTTCCTTTCAATTTAATTTGGGGAAAAATAGTAAAGTCTGGACCAAGTAGTAAGAGTGACAGATGATTGAAGAAGGAACTACTTACAACCTCAGGTTCAGTTTAAAACGTGTGTCAGGCACAAGTTGTCTAGCAATTTTGCTAATCTGGACATATTTGGCGCGGCAGTTTTTTTATTTTTATTAAAACAATTTTTAACTCTTTAATTTTTTTGCGCTGCTCCGAAAAGCCTTTAAGATTTCCTTTCATAATATAATGATGAAAAATCTTAAAGAATTCAGCCCAAAACCAAACTGATTTATCATTCCACGGGAGTGACTAACATCTGACCTAATTCCTACTTTAATGTACGTGTGCCACAAAGTTTCGCGCACGACATAACTCACGATGCCAGGTTTTACACCGGAATAAATTTTGGAAAACTTCTACCAGATTGTACTTAGTCTTCGCTTTATAATTTCCGAATACATTTTCTTTTTCTTGGTACTTTGTATAAAATATTTATAAGAATTTAACAGTAAATAACAGTTCAGTTAACATTTTGCCTGGAAATAGACGCCCACAACGCTTTCAAATATTTATGATTGATTAAACATTGGCATCGTGACATTTTGGGGAAATTGTTGACAATTCAGATTGTGATTTGAGTAGGGACGTTGCTAAAGTTAAATTCAATGAAACAGGTGATATTTTTGTGTACTATCTAAAAACAAACCCACCTGTGCTGCTTATATATTCTCAAAATTAAGAATAAATAATTCCAGGAATGTTTATTCAAATAACATCGCCTGTGGTGGAGATACACACCCACGTACGTACAATAGTTTAATGTTATTTATAAGTCCCCTCCGTTCCGTATGGTGTCTGGCGTAAAGTAATAGCACCATCCCATCACTTCCCGTGGGTGTCGTAAGAGGTGACTAAAGGACTCACCAGAAAATGGGCAGCAGCATTCTCTGTACATTGAAATAGCTATACTGCGAACGCCAACCCGCCTGCCAAGCGTGGCGATTATGGCAATCCCCCTCCCCTTTGGGGGAGGCCTATGTCCAGCAGTGGACATCTTTCGGCTGCTATGATGATGATGATAAGTCCCCTAATAATAGTGGACGAGTAGACATCAACAAGAATAAAAAAGTAGTTTTCTCTGCGTTTTCAAAAAGGTTATTTTCGGTCGATTGGTTGACCATTTTATCAGAAGCCAGGGCTGACACCAATCTTGCGAGGGGGTATCTTATTGCCCATTTACTTGGTTGTGGAAGTCATAAAGGCAGTCACTCATTGTAAAATATTGGCATTGAGCTGCACTCAGTGAGACTAGACGTTACATAGTTATGAAAAGGCTAGGCAGATGAATAAGTCAAAGATAGCTTGAGGATTGACAGAAAGGAATGGAAGAAGAAAACTTGTTGCCGAACCCAAGTAACAAAGATCAAAGAGAGGAAGATTATGATGTTAATATTAGTTCAAAAATTAAAACTTTAGACACAAAATTTACAAATAAAATAAACTAAACTAACAACAGACTACCACACCGCAGACTGTATTCCGGAAGAAGCAGCGTTGGAAGTCCTCCCACAAGTTGAACCGATGACCTGGTGAGGGTCGCTGGTAGCCGATGGATGCGAAACGCATGGCCGTTGTTGTGGCGATACTTGGAGGAGGCCTATGTCTAGCATTGGACGTGTTTTGGCTGATATGATGATGGTGATGAATAACATAATTATTAAAATGTAGCATCTAAAAATGTATTCTTCCTCAACTCTGTCAACTGGTACTGAAAAGTGAAAGCCAGCTGGTTTTCACTTTTTTTTTTAGTTCAAATTAGACAGAGTCAGAATGGAAAATTTCCTTTCTGACGCCGTCTAATTCGTCCCTTTTCACATTAAGTACCTATTGACAGAGTTGAGGAAGGAGTACTCTTAGAAAGCAAAAAATCCTTTCAAAGCCACACCCACTCCTACACACCGATAGTGGTACAAATAAGAACATTACTGCTACACAACATGTGATTACAAGCGTGAGGGATGCACATAAAACGTTGTACACTGTACAGTCACGGACATAAATTTAATAAGAGACCATATATCTTCCTTTTTTCCTAAACTATTGATTAAAATAATGAGCTGTAGTGTATTGTTAAGTAACTTGACGAGAACACAACCCACTTGCCAGAGTTTCCCAAGTGTCGAAACACGTTGAATTTTTGTTTATGCTTTTATTAAGGTAAACAGATACTAGGCTAAAAAAGTTTGAAAATTTTCCATTGAAACGAAAATAAAGCTATAATCATCATCATGATTGCAGTCAAAAGATCTCATTTATGAAAATGAACATAGAAGCTCTTGTAAAAGATTGCTCCTGAATTTCGATAGCTAAACACGACACTTTCTGCCTGTGACTGTACATTTCAACCCTGCAACGCTGCCGAGGTCTTTAAGACCGTGCGTGCCTCTAATTATGTGCGTGTCTCTAACTAGTTATAACCACCCTCGCGGAAAGGGTTTTGTACTATAATTTCATGTAAGTAGCCTTATTGTTTAATAATAGTATTAAATAAGATAATTATTGTTGTCATATGAAGTTCAATCAATTTGGTTTGTCAAGGGATGGTATTATGGCAATGGTGTTTTTAGTAGTTAAATTATTGGAGTCTATACAAATACCTATAGTAGTGATAACATCATAGCATAGGAAAGGCCATAAATTCATAGAAATTAGGAGTGTTATCTTCAATTACTAAAAATATACAAAAACTTACTTAGACTCCAAATATACCTACCCAAAGTATTAACTTAGGGTATATTTGGAGTCTAAGTGAGTTTTATTTCAGATATCTTTATATTGCCCTAACCTAAAATCACATGAAATATACACACTTATATAAGCAAAACTGCTTCTTCGTCAACCAAATCATTGCTCACCATCAAGTGAGGTAGTTATGAAACGCAAATCTAACACTTATTATAATTATAACAAATAGCAGAAGCAAAATAAATTCTAATGAAGCATAAAGGTTTTGCAAAAACAAAACCAACTGAAGATCCACTCACTATTGAAAAGAAAACTTCGTAAAACAAATGAACAAAAACAAAAGAAATAACGAAAACGACATCTAATTAAAAATAAACAATAACAAAACAGAAGAAATAAGTCTTGTTCAGAACAGCCCATTAAAAGACGTCTTAGAGTCAATTAGGAGCTTCATTGATGAAGTATCTACAAAAAGTGTCTAGCTTTAAAAGGTAGATAATATTTCATTTCAGTGAATGAGGACAAAATGACTGGTGAAATGGCGAAGAATCGAAGTTTAGCTTGGTAGGTACAATACAAGAACCTGTACCTACCACCGAAGTTTACATTGTGGAATGCAAATAAAATATTGAGTATTGAGTATTGAACACTGTAACTAAGGAGAAAATAATTATGAAAATGAAAACAAATGTTGTAAATTTGAAAGCGAGTATGAAAAAAAATCGCTTTACATCTAAGCGATTTTTTTCACCTCTAAATCTTCGAACCGATTTTGAGATAGAAATACATACTGGGTAATTTTTTTCCAGTGCGCAAACTTTAAGAAGCACTTCTGCCTATATAAATGAACAACTTTCTTCAAGAAGGCAATAGCCAAATCCCAAAAAAATAATTGAGACATAGTCAAGTGATGACAATTTTGTATAAAAAATCGTTTTTTTTTTAAGATCTTTTTTTGCGGAAATCATCAATGACTCCTCCCGCTCTGAACGGAGCGGAAGGAAGTGTCAGAGTCTCACTGACTAAGGGCGAATTTCACCAAAGAAACTGAACGCGATCAGCGTATAAACCACGTTTATGAGTTGTCTGTGTCACTATTTTTCTATGGAATATTTACACTGACAGCTCTTGAACGCAGTTTAGATGTACTGATCGCGTTCAGTTTCATTGGTGAAATCCGCTCTAAGGGACTTTGCAGTCGTTTTTTTTTTTGCGAAATTTAATAACAATTGTAGTTTATACGATATTTTTACTTCAGCTGTAAATGGTTAGTTAATGTCTATTTTAGAAACGGTTAGTTTAAAATATTTGTTTATTATTTTCTTTCCAACTTCACTATTCGGATATACGCAACTATGCATAATATGTATACAACGTAAATATTCGCGTCTAATAAAAGTCAAAAGTCAAAGTCATTTATTCAAATTAGGCTGAGAGCCAGCACTTTTTGAACGTCAAATTTTACATAAAGACTGTCCCGCAAAACGCCCACCCGTCTCCACTTCCCAGTATTTTGACTGGGAAGAAGAAGTGGCGCAACAAACTCCCCAGCAACACATCTGTCTGTTACGTTTTAAGAACTTGTGAATTGATACAATAGTATGCAAAGTAATTAATACATGAAACAGGAAAAAAATATATGTATCCAACACGGAAATCCATTATTAAATATTATTTACTACCTGTTAGCTAGCACACTATTATGCCAATATAGTACCACCACACAGACATATTATTTTATGATGCTTAAAAAAATATAAGGGAGTTATTCAACAAAATTTTGTGTCCAATATAGAGGATCCATTATATTTTGCGACGGGCCTAAAAATAATATTTGATAGCACTCTATTGTTTACTTTAATAAATGGTATGAAAGTGAGGATAAAATATTTTATAGAGTGGGTTTAGGTACATGAACATAAATATGAGCACTCATATTGATTAATCCATCACAATTAAGTTTGAAACGGACTGACAACTCTGAGATATGAATATGTGTTCTCTCTGATCTAAATGTGTGTAATATGTGTTCAGGGAACTTGGTTGTAAAACAAATTATTTACACATTACGTAGAATTGACTACTTAATTTTATTGACGTTTCTATAAATTTGTAGGTATTATGTTTTTTTCAACTTTTATGTAATTTGTTGAAGTTGTAAGTACTGAAATGATTTTATAAATTTTTAATTTACTTATTTAGGATAAACAAACAGTTACACACTGTGTCTTATGTAATGAATGACATAAGAGTAATTTAAATGTGAAAAAACACATCGTTATCCACAGAATACATTTTGAATTGATTATATTTATAGAGAACTACATGCCGAGACAATACTAAATTATTATATGCAGCGTGTAGGTCTGTTTTTCAATATCAAATATATTTTTTAATAGAGCGGTACGGAATTTAACTGATGTAATGAAAAGTGGAACTTGGGGTCAAAATGAACAAAATATTTTTTATTATAGTTCAATTTATTCATTGTATTTAAACATTAATTACACTTTTTAAAATAAGAATATAGAGATATCAAATGTTTACATATAACCATGTCGTGATGACTGACAAAGAATGACGATTCAATTTGAAATGAGAGATCAATTTTTGATACTCGCATTTGATTACCATTGTTTGATAGATGTCCGATGAACTGATAGTCAATTTGCTTTCGTAAATCAAGTTACCTGTTTTGTTTTATCTACAGGATAGGATCAACTGTTCTTAAATTTTACACGTCAATGTTTAAAACAGAATTGATATAGGTAATCTATTATGAATAAAAACAAAACCATAATTGCACGAGCTGGATAGAGTGTAAGTTTTTAATGTTATTGTTATATAGTAGTTTATGCAACGGTCATATAAAAAGTGTTATTAAACAACGAGTGTGGGTTTATCACATGAGTGTAATTAAAGTTACTTTATGATGCAGTTGTTTGAAAATCGAAGGAAAATTGCACTGTAATGGGTTTTTTGTTTAATTTTACCTTTCCACGAAAAAAAAGTATGTGTATAAACAATATTTTTTTAATTCATATTTGGAACATTACGTTGTGAGTGTAGATAAAGGTCCTTTAGGCATTAAGGTTTGAACAAATACGATCTGTCTAGTCCCACAAATGAAATCTTTTTAAAAAACAACAGAAAACTGGTTTATTTCGAACCGTCGAAGCAGATAGGTACTTCAAATGTACCGAGAAGCTGATATCTCTGAAGTGGAGCTAGCAACTTTGCATACTGATTCGAGAATAAAGGAAAACACTGGATCAATCTCTTATCGTCTCGCGCAATTTGTTGGAGTCAACTGAGCGAAAAGGGTTTGGTATATTATCTACTATAGTACTTGTGAGCCAGGTTTGTGTCTCCGTCGAGATTAAAATTTGAACTGTCGAAAGAAATAAACATTTGTCACTTTGACGATTGGAGAGCCAATTTGACTAATTTTCTATAAAATTACGTCCGCACGGGCCGATTGTTGCCGAGGTTGGTCTGTGGATGGGTGACCATCTTAACATACTGAGTCTTCTCCGTGCCTCGGAAAGCACGTTAAGCCATTGGTCCCGGATGTCATTTGGAGTTTTTTGGCAGCCGTTACGGATTGTCAGAAGCCAGAAAATCTGACAACAGTCTTGCCATGAAGTACCTTGTTACCCAGTTAATAGGTTGTGGAGGTCTGGTAGGTAGCCGTTCCACGTAAAATACTGGTATTCAGCTGAATCCGGTTCGACTGAGAGCCGACCCCGTTTTGTTGTTGGGAAAAGGGCTAGGCAGATGATACACAATTGCTGTGAGATACGCTTCATTCTGCAATGTACATAGAAAAGAAAAAAATACAGAAAAAAAGTTTAAACGTGGAGTACTGATTCCATTCCAATAAACCAGTTCAATGAATCTATAAATAAAACAAGCTAGTATAAGATTTACTTTTGAGCGTAGGTAGATAATCAAGTGTTGTTGTTCAAGTCGAAATTTTTTATTTAAAAAATAATACTAATCCAAAAATAACCAAAATTATAATAAAATTATTAGCAACGAAATATTAGAAACAAAACTTAAATACATTTTCATGTTACCAATTTTCAATTAAATACGATACCGATACTGAACTCCGATAACATAAAAACATTAAAATCACTCTTGAATTCAACGTACCTATTGTTTTTGGGCTGGACTTGGATGGTCCGACAAAGGGTCTATTTGACCCAATTAGAGACTTCTACTATTTCGGAACGGCGATCGTAGAGACACAGAATAGATAACTATACAGAAGGTAACCCATAAAACCAGAACACCCAGGGGCAGCCATTCTTAACACCGGTTTCTTGGAAAAAAATACGCAACGCAATAACGCAAGTCAAATAATTCATGTGTCTGTTTACAATTAATTCAATCAATTATTTACAGCTGTTTACGTGCTTCACAATTTGTCACATTCATTTTGACATAGACTCTTAGGAATGTCAATTTCAAACCAATACCAATGGAGAATGCATTTTTACTCTCGCTGTTCATTTGTAAATAATAACAATTACCCAGTTTTTTAGGATTTAACTCATAGATGAGTGAGTAAATGAAATAAAATCATGTGATGCAATTGGTTGTTGAGAATTGATAGAAACCATTTATGCTAACGCTCGCTCAAAGATTTGAACGGTAATTTATTATACAACGTGTAACAGAATAAACGCAATGCATCTTATGGGGTCATTGTAGTCATCACTACGAACAAATTTTACTATAGAACCAAGCATAAAGTCGCAAAAAAAAAAATCTGCTGTTCAGTACATTTTGTCCAGTTATGCGCACATAAATGTATGAAGCAGTCGATGTTTTTATTCGCGATTTCTATGTTGGTCTCACAGTAAATGTTGTTCATTATGATGAGTAAAATGACTTTTTAAATTAAAAATTAAACAAAACTTTATTTCAGATCATAAGGTCCATAATAATCAGTTAGTATTTTGGTGCTAGTAACAATGGTGCTTAAATAAGTAGGTTAGTATTGATAGTTAGTTTTACATATGATTTAGCCTTATTTATTTATTTATTATATACTTTATTGTACCTTACCTATGACTGTCTCCACCCAGTGTCTCTGAAAGGGACAGTCTGGTCTGGCAGCTATCATTTTCAGCTATTGCGTTTATTCTGTTATAATACGTTGTTGTACATTTTCGTTCCATTCATAGACCTAGACTTCTGTATCAATATTCAATTCAATGGCAGTAGGAGGCTTGAATGGGGAGACGTGTTTCGACGATTTTGGCTGGACAAATTAATTTGTGGTCTTCACGTGCTACATGTGTATGTACTTACATAGGTACGTACGATATAAACCTAGGTTCGCGAATCGTGACGTCAGTCTTGAATTTTAGGACAGGATGGAACTGATAAGTTCCAAAATTATAAAGATTTATATAGGTACGTAAATATCTAGTCTAAACCTATTAAATTTCCACTGATTACGCAAAAGCATTTACAATACCTTTGTGTTGTGTAAGATTATGTAAGGGTGTAAAATATGCAATTCTTTTGGGCAATTCCTTTGATCTTTGAATTCTTTTGATCCCATTAATACTTCCAGAGAGTCCTTTTACAAACATTTACAAATTAGGTAATATTGTACCTACAAATGGGGTGAATAGAAATGCAGGGGTGAATCAGCACAAAGCTTTGAAGGGGATTTTTATGTTAATATAATAAATCTTGTTTCTAGCATTTGAGGTCTCCAATTTGATTGAATTCATCTGCCTAGCCTTTTTCCAACTATATTGGGGTCGGCTCTCAGTCAAACCAGATTCAGTTAAATACCAGTATTTTACGTGGAGCGGCTGCGCTGGAGGTCTAGTAGGCACTAGACCTCCACAACCCATCAACTGGGTAACACGGTACTTCTTGGCAAGACTGTTGTCAGATTTTCTGTCTTCTGACAATCCGTAACGACTGCCAAAGATCTACAAATGACAACCACAACAACTTATTTTAATAACTTCAATCTAAATACAAAAATCAAATAGGTTTGTGGATGGGTGAAAACTCCTCCGTGCCTCGGAAAGCACGTTAAGCCGTTGGTCCCGCCAACGGCTTAACGTGCGTATTTAGATTGAAGTTAATAAAATAAGTTGCTACCAATATGTTAAAGTGAAAAACCTTGTCATACTTTTGTTTGTATTCAACCCTCCGTTTCTATACACCCCGTTTGACTGTAATTTAGTTAAAAATACAATTGTTACTGATAGAACCAGTAATATCGTTCATGGGAAACGGGTTTCTTGACCTGATAGTTTGAATCCATTTCCATTTAACATAGAACGAGTTTGCTACCAGAATCGAATACTTCAGAGTAAGTTCATCTTCGAATTTCCAAGTAGTGAAATAAAAAGAATCTTTCTTAAAAGGAAAACAATTTCGTGGTGTGTTCTTCTTTACATGTTTTTAGAGCGGATTAAATTTATTCATACTTCCATAAAATGCATACTTCATATATCCTTACTGCCTGCCTAGCCTTTTCCCAACTATATTGGGGTCGGCTCCCAGTCAAACCGGATTCAGCTGAATATTAATATTTTACGAGGAGCGGCTGCCTACCAGACCTCCACAACCCATTACTGGGTAACACGGTACTTCTTGGCAAGACTGGTGTCAGATTTTCTGGCTTCTGACAATCCGTAACGACTGCCAAAGATCTTCAAATGACAGCCGGGACCAAAGGCTTAACGTGCTTTCCAAGGCACGGAGGAGTCTCTGTATGTTAATTTGGTCACCCATCCACAGACCAACCAAGGCTCTCGGCAAGCGTTGCTTAGCCTTCAAGATTGGTCCGTGCGGCTGTTATAATTTAGCCACGAGCTCCTCATATATATTTTATATCTATACTAATCTATATAAATAAAAATGAATGACTAAATGTATTGCCAAGCGCAAAACTGTAGAACGGCTGGACCAATAAAATTCTGTTAATTTCTTTTTCATGTGTTTGTTGAAATCTGAGGAAGGTTTTTATGTAGAGGGCAATTGGAAAAATTGCACGGGAAAATGTAAAAAGCACATTTGACTTTATCCCATACAAATTGTTCCAATCTGTCACTGGCACAGTTCAATCGCTTTTGACAGAATGTCGCCTGTCAGATCAGCTAGTATTATATACTAGTGGCCCACCCCGGTTTCGCCCGGAAATATTATTTTATTTTCAAAATTTCCTTTCCTACATCCTTGCCCGGACAATTAAAAACACATCCTCAACCTATTTTACGTTTATTATTAGATATTAACGGTTGTGTTAATAATACTTAACCAAGCCCGTGTCATCATCGGACCAAAAGACGTAAGATGGTGTGCTACCGGTACACGGTGGACATCCCACCCACACGCACGAAACGATTTGGAAACACATCCATTGTGCGTTCAGCCAAGGAGTGAAATTCCCTGTCAGAGTTTGTGTGTACTGATAGCTACAACCTGGGAGTATTTAAGTCAAGAGTAAATATAATAAGTTACTTCTAGCCAAGCGTACTCTATCTTTGACCACATCATCGCTTACTGTCAGGTGAGAGAGTGATCAAACGCGTGCTTATAAATATTAAAAAAGAACCTTAAGATTCGAAATTGAAATTGTCATATTTTATATTATTTAGTTCGCTCCACCTCGATAGATGGTGTTGTATAATTTTGACTCGTGATGTTGAGATTTTCCACGAATTCATGGGCCTCCACGTTTTCTTTAGCGCAAACCATAAATGCTTTGAAGGCTTCTCAACCTTTCTTGAGAATTTGTACAGCTCTGAAAAACTACCTTATGTATAATTAAATACGAAACGGTTATCTTTTTAAAGATGTTTACGTCAACAAGAAACATTTAACGTTCTTAGTAGGTACAGGAAAACATTTTACCGAAAAATAAAATAATACCTATGTATTTACAAAATCTCAAACCGAATAATAATATGAATAAATATTTCTCACATTTCTTGCGAAAAATTATTTATACACTTTCAAAGGGCTAATATGTATATAATAAAGTATTACATTTGTATATCTGTATTCAAAGATTTATATATTAAAGTAATATTACTGGAAGCCTCTGAGGCGTAACTATAAGAGATTCATCTCGTAATAAAACCAAATGATTATCCACAAAAGATGTTATTTGTTGCCATATAAAAATTATATTATTTTTTTCGAGTTCATGGTTAACTCTGTATATTGTTTGAACCCAGTAGGTGGCTACGTTTATTGCAGGATCGGTGGAATTAATTAAATCTTACAAAGTACAGGTGACAGTGTACTTAAGGCACTCCAACATGTGGCTCATGTTCTCATCGAGCCACATGTCATTATTTGAAAATGACTTCCACAATGTTTTGTGTTAACAGTCTATCTTTGGACAAAACACGATCAATTATATCCAAATCAGTTTGTTATTTTCGTCTACAACGCCTTCAATTACCTACGAAAATAGACTGAACAGAGCTGAAAAGAGTATTTTCGTTTCGACTAGAGTTTATTTTCAGGTTGTTGATCTATGTTCTAGATTAAAAACCAAAATCGAGTTATCCTTCGTTTTCTTACGTTGTTTTAATGGAGGTACCTACATCTCTTGAGTTCGTTCTAAAGCCTTTTGCAAAGTTTTTTCACCAGTGACGGTAATGAATTACAATTCTAGTTTTATGTTATTCTACCTATTATTGCGTAGTTAGTGAATATTATTTTGAGTAATTGTACTAATCAACCCTTTCAATCATTTCGTTAAAAACATTTATTTAAATGAATCAATCACCTTCTTAAATATTGTCAAACAAATGATTCGTCATTCTTATCGTTTCTAAACTCAAATTTTGCGTTTCTATTAAGTCCTCCTTTTAAATTGACCTCTTTATTTTGAGGTTCCTGCTTGGTCCCATTCCTCTAAGTTTTTATGACCGTTTTATATAGGTTTTTGATTGCTTCTGGTGCTGCGTTAATTTATTCTTTATAGCGCCACTTTAAATTTTCGTTTTAAGGGCGAAATTAAAATATTTTCTGTAATGACACGTGCCAGATGAGGTTCATTAAACTCCGTTGGCATTTTCTCGCATAAAAATAACAAAGTTTATCATTTTGTTCCTTCAGACCACGAAAACTCATTAAGCTGTCGGAATTTCAGTAGGTACCTATGTAGTATGAGTATATCGACAAGACTCACTAGATCTCTTGTTATTTATATAGGAACATTCTCGAAGATTTTCTTGTTGTCAGAATAAAAGATTTTTCAGAAATATCTCGTAAACAAAAATGTGTAATTCTTTGTTATGATCTCAACCATAGCAGTGCTTCTGGCACAACGGTGTGCCACCCAATTCACGCGTTTTTGAACTCTATTATTACTATAGAAAGGTAGTTAGTAGACTGGCCTGTTGGTCTAGTGGTTAATGACCCTGACTGCAAAGCCGGAGGTCGTGGGTTCGATTCCCACCCAGGACAAACTTTGTGTGATGAGCATTATTGTTTGTTCTGTGTCTGGGTGTAATTTATCTATAATATGTATGTATTTATAAATTATATAAGTATGTATATCAGTTGTCTGGTTACCATAACACAAGCTCTGCTTAGCTTGGGATCAAATGGCCGTGTGTGAGTTGTCCCAAGATATTTATAAAAAAAAAGATATATATATAAGTTAATAGGACGTTGACGTTTGACAGTTCGGTCCCACACTGGTAAACCCACATCTATAGTCTTAGCAACATCACCTACGAAACTTTATTGGCAAAACGACTTCCAAAAAGGCCGCAATACCATCAATAGCACATAAAACTTCGAAACCAATAAGACAAAGGACATAATTTCGCACATAACACAAAGCCTACAGACCCTTACTTCGCAAATCCGAGACATTTATCATGTCAGGCCTAAAGCAAGGAATTCTATTATCCCCAAAGACATACGTTCATTTGATTACGCCCAATTGAAAATCGGAGGAACGCACGTTTCAATTTCCGATGTAAGAAATCATTGGCAAACAGTCGATGTGACGATTGTATGATAACAGAAGAAAAAAAATACGTTCAACTTTTAAATGTTAAAATATGAAAGTAGGTTGTAAATAACACCTTTACACGTCAATCTTTTTGGTCGTTTTTAAACTAGATGAGGCCAAGGTCTAAGTAAGGTAGGCCTAAGAAGAAAGATTTGAGAAAGTCATACTGAATGTTAACGAATAAGATTTTGAATTCTAAGAGGTCTTTTATTTAATGGTTACCAACCTCTAAACAATGTTGCCAGAGCAAATTTATTATAATTACTTATTATCATTGTAATAAGAGACATCTTTTGACCATAATAGCAAATGCAACGGCCAACGATAACTATGAGCACCAATTTCAACATTTAAAATAGTAAAAATTTATTTAATGAGGATGATAGTGCATTAAAGAACACTGAACAATACAAGCAAAGGTTCTTGTTGAAAAAGCTGCAATCAGAACTGAACTTGATAAAATACGTCTGCACGATAAGATTGTGAAGTAATAAAAACGAAATATTTCAGATAACTTATGCCCGCGACATTGAACGCTCATGTCCAGTTTTTTCACGTTCCCCTAGGAATTAAGGAAAATCCTATCTTAGTACTTCCCTGCACTCCACAAGGAACCTACATGACAAATTTTAGCTTACTGCGACCAGTCACTCAGTCACTCAGTAACGGAAGAGTTACTGAGTGTGTGGAAGAGAGACTGAAGAGACCTAAAATTAAATTGCTAGCTTGAGAAATGATCTTTGAAGTTGAGATAAGGTCCTATCCGGTTTAGAATTTATGTTTCGTTGCAGCTGCTATGCATTTAGCATAGGGATCAGGTACCAAAGTTATAAGTTATTAGGTACCAAAGTTATTATGAAAGCTTTCACAGTGTAATTAAGCGTAAATTTTCCAGATACGTTACCGCTGCACACCGCATAGCCACACGGATCGATCTTCTAGTTTCAGCAACGCCTGCCGAGGTTGGTCTATCGATGGGTTGCCCATCTCAACATGTCGAAATTCCTCCAAGCCTCGGAAAGCACGTCGTTAAGCCGTTGGTCCGGGCTGTCATTTATACATCTTTAGCAGTCGTTATAGATTGTCAGAAGCCAAAAAATCTGACACCATTCTTGTCAAAAAGTACCTTATTACCCAGTTAATGGGTTGTGGAGGTCTGGTAGGCATTGCTAACCGGATTCAACTGAATCCTGTTAGCAAGGGAGCCGACCCCAAATAGTTGGGAAAAGGCTAGGCAGATGATTATTCCACATAGGTACATTACAGAAACGAAGCAGCCTCTTCACTATCTGGAGCCTACGCACAAGTCACAGAAGAACAAAATAAAAAATTATTGCAAACAAACAAATTGAGTCTACTTTTTCAAGCAGAACAATGTTAATAGTACAAGACAAGTCTACACTGCTGATAATGGCTCCGTTACACAAAGCCCAGCTTAAGACATCTCGAGGGAAATTTACAGAACTCTTAATCGCCGTGAACGCATGGGAGGTTTTCGAGGTATAACGTATTACGCACAAATTTTCCTTAATCGCTTGTTTCTAACAATAAATTCTGGACGTAGACCGAAGCTTAGCAGGGGATCTCCCTCTTTATCCGCTGGTGTCATAAGAAACAAGTTAGGGATTACTTGAAGCGGATTGGTCGAAGATATAAACGGTATTAGTTGTTGGTGTTACTAAGCAATACTGTGAAAGATATTTAGATGTAACAATTTTCATTTAACACCACAACAAATTATTTTACTTTTACATTCTGAATTTCTTAAAGTCTAAAAACTTTTTTTACAAAAAAATACAACCAACTTCTAAAAAAAACAACAAAAAGTACAAAATAACTGTAATTTTGAAAGTCGGTGATAAAAAACGAAGAACACACACCAGAAACACCTTTTTGTATTTTTTAGAAGTCGGTTGGATTTTTTTTTATCAATTTTCAGAATAACTCCTTTCGAATAAAAAAAATATCTACTCGTATAAGTTGACCCAACCTAAGTTTCACGTATGTTTACAACATAGGCCGTCTGCTCATCTCGTTGAAGTGATCTAAGTCAAATGCGTTTATTGCGAACTAAGTGTACAATGTTGTTGATGTTGATCACACATAGGGAAAGGCTCTTATAGAACGATGGAAGGTTCAATGTGTTCGCCAATGTTTAGTAGCATATCCTATCTCACCTCCCTGTGGAGCTGGGAATTGGAAACGCCTACACATCCATCGTATTTCCAAAGCGAAAGCTTTTCTGGAAATGGAGTGTAATTTTGAAATACGCCCACGCCTTTCAACGCCAAACTTATCTATTGTTTTAGAAATACCTTATCTCTAAGCAATTGAGCCTTTAGGTGAATATTTCTACAGGTTGTTTTAGAAGTGCCTGGTACTTGAAGGTGGTGTTCTTTATCTTCTAGGAAAATTTAATTCAATTAGGAAAAAGTATCAAAATTTATACATTTTTTTTTTCAAAAAACCCGTCCGCAAAAAAAAAATACAAAATGAAAAAAAAAAACACTTTTGAAGTTGTCTAATGCAGTGGTGTTTATTTTAGTTCAATCAGAGATTTAATGCCACTGACTGCATCAGACTGTTTGAAAAGTGACTTATTTTCATTGGTCGAGTTTATTGAAAAAAAGGCTTTTTTTTTCAATATTGTTTCTTTACTCTATAGCAGCTACAGAACACCACCCTCAAAAATCACCACACACTTTTGGAACACCCTGTATATCATAATATACTTATGTGAAGCTATTGGTCCAAGCTGTAATTTGTACATCTTTGACGGTTGTTACGGGTATCGGAACTGAAAAAATCTGACAGCGGTCGGCTGAGGAGGTCAGAAAGGCCGTTGCTCCATGTAAAATACTGGTATTAAGTAGCATTCGGTTAGACTGCAAGCCGACCTCAATGTTAGTTGGGAAAAGGTTGGGCAGATAAGTTTAAGTGGCAGTGGGCAGGGCACATTGCTCCCAGAACAGATGGTCGATGGAGCCGAAAAGTTCTGGAGTGGCGACCGCGTACCGGAAGATTCAGCGTTAGAAAGCCTCTCATAAGGTACTTCCAGTGGGAAAGAGATGGAGCTATACAGGACGTATAGCTTCGTCTCTTTCCCACTGGAAGTAATATTAAAGTAATACTGCTTTAAGAGTTGGTGGCTTAGGCCCTGGATTGCTCCGTTGAATGGCAATGCCGATTCTCTGACCGAAGTAAAGCTCCGCCCGAGCTGGTCACGTGAACAGTCGACTGGCGAGATTTGATATACTTTTGTAACAAAATGTCGATAAGTTTGTTATAATATCGGTATATATCGAGTGCGTGCCACCACAACACATCGCGTTTTACCATACACCTAAAACCTATCACGGCTCTGAAAAAGTAACATTAACTTTTATAGCTCTTTTATAGTTCTACTTTTATTTTATCAACTTTTCTGGTCACGGATCGACTGTAAACGGTACAATACTGCAAAAGGCTCAAGGGAAAATAAAACTAGAAGACTTTCAAGAAGTCTTAAATTAGATTTTGTTTCTTAAGGTGGTGTTAAAGGCTATCTATCTGGCTCATTGCTTTAGTAGTGCAACTGAGGATTGTAAAGTTGCTAGGGGGAGAATAGGATAGGATAGAAAAGAGTCGTGTAGAGGAAGATTGATCTTGCAAAGCGTGGAAAGTTCGGTTGGAATTGCGATATAATTTTCTGTACAAATATGAAGAGAAGTTTTGTTTATGAATATAATATATGAGTCTGCAAAGTAAATATTATTCAATGTCAGTGATAAAAAAAAACCTACTTCATTTTGTATAAATATTGTCAGGTTAATAGGTATTTATAATTTTTCCTCTTCTTTTTTTTTGAATATTATTTCAATTTTCATTTTATTTTTTTACAGACCTTATAACTTGTTTGTGTAGTTTGTAACGTTAATTAAAGTTGGTTAGAATATAGTAATAAATAAAAATAAATTTAAAATATTTTTTGTAGAAATTTGAATTTTGGCCTATATTCCAAAACATAAACCGCAACTCAACTTGAACTCCAATTCCAACAAAACCTAACTATATACAGACTAGACTAATAATTGCGAAATTATGTACAAACGTGTATACAAACAAAATAAATCATTGGGCATCAAAAAAATTCATCCACATCGCTGTCAATGACAAAAGTGCCCAGAACACTGGCAGCATTGCCGCGTTGAATGGCAATGCTGATTTTTTGGCCAAAAAAAAGCCCAGCCCTCTGGTCACGTGATGAACAGTCGACAAGTTGTTTGCTGATGTCCTGAAAGACTCGGTGAGCACTCGGACCCCATGGGCCTTAAGTTTCAACCCAAACGGCTCAAATACTTTTTTTTGTACTCAAACATGAGCACAAAAATGTCAATGAAATCTTGTCTAATTGACGTTTTCGTACTCGAGAGATGAGCATACAAATGCAAAAACTTCAATTTATGACAAGCTCCGATGGATTTGGAGTTTGAGTTGAGTTGGAGTTTACGTTTTGGAATATGGGCCTTTATTTCTGAAGATATCAAAACCCTTTTAAGTTTGAAAAGTAAATATTCCTTTTTAAAAATTGTGAACTAAGTGCTGTATAGTAACTATCAATCAAGATTTTCTTGACGTGAAGAGAGACCTGTGTTTACTATGCGTATAAAGGCTTGTATGAATATGAAAAGCTTATGAAGAACAGGTTTTGACAGTGTCTAAGTCTTCTAAAGGATTGTCTTGTTGTTAGATAGATTGATAGAATATACTTTATTGTACACCTCTCGTAGGGTCTAAGGGACAGGTCTTAGTATTCGATTAATTTTGACAGTTTTTTCACAGCCATATTAGTTTCCAAACAAGGTATGAAGCGTAATTTGTATGCGTTCGACCCAGGACTGATTCTTCAATAGTTTGATCATTTGTGACTGAAGATTAAATATGGCTGTTTGATATAATTTTCTATAGAGGTATAAAAGCTGTCAGAGTGCCATTTCTATTCCTCAGGTAAACATTTTAGGACTATTGAAAAATGGACCATTAATATTCCCAGTCATTCCTCCGAGCAACTTTCTTACTATGTCGGGTCGGCTTCCACTCTTTTAGAATGCAGTTGAATACCAGTACTTTAAATGGAGCGAGTGCAAACCCGACTTCAACTTTTCATCAACAAGTACCAATTAAGTGACCAAAAACACCGAAATACTGGATTCAGCTGTATCTGGTTACTCTGGAAACCTATCCCAAAACAGTTATAGTATTAGGACACTTTTTTAAAGTACCTACCGTACCATGGGGTGAATAGGAACAGAACTTTGAAGGGAATTTCTACGTTATTTAAATCTTGTTTGTAGCATTAAAGGTCTCCAAATAATACATAAAACTTATAAATACTTTATACAAACTACTAGTAAATATATAAGCGGAGTAAAAAGGGGAGGGGAATAACACATAGGGCATCGAAAAATTCGCCCACATCGCTTTCAACGGGAAAAGTGCCCAGAACACTGTCCGCATTGCCACGTTGAATGGCAATGCTGATTTGTTGGCCAAAGAAAAGGCCAGCCCTCTGTTGACGAAGTCTCCAATTTAATTTAATTGATATAAAAAAAAATGACTATCTTAGCAAACCAATATACCATATACCATGGATTTTAAAGTGCAAAACCTTTTTTTATATTTACCCCTCAGTACCAATTCACCCCGTTTTACCATTATAGACTCGAAACCAATTCTTATATAGTTATAGTGTTATAAGTCCTTGCTGGAGTAAGTCGTTTCCGATAACAAGGTGACCAGCAGAGACTCCAAGACACGAATAAATAGGTTACGTCCAGGCAAGCGTACACCATCGTGGATTGCATCATCGCGTACAGGTGCGATTCTAGGCAAATGTGAGCCAATCAATATAGTTATGCGATTTTTAAAACATTTTTTTACATTTTGTCATAATTTAAATAGCAAGTGTTAAGTGAAGTGAAGTTTATTGTAATATTATAAAGCATGAGATTATTTTTTTTGTACTTAAATGTTTGTGTATATATATAAATAAATACGATATATTATTGACATTATATTCAGCCATAAAGTAAGAAATATTACGAAGAAATTAGAAACAGTATTTTTTTTAAATTATATTAATTCTAAACAACTTCGTTAGTCTCGTTATGATACCGCTGTAGTAGATCAAAATACTAAAATTAAAATTTCATTTACAAAACAATCTAAGAAAAATGTGGCTTAGAAGATTTAACGATGACACTGGCCTCAAAATTGGCAAATATTCAGGCTATTAATAATAGACCTAATCAAAGGATTTTATTTTTATATACGATTTTATTATAGTATAGATATTATGCACGTGCAAATTTTGTTGTTAGGTCCTTGCTGTTGAGAAGTTCATTCAACGTTATAGTCGTACAGAATTTATATATACCCTCAAAAAACGGCAGGTTTAAAAAGGGACTTAAAAGGATTCCAGCAAACTATAGGTAAATATTTTATTTTTAATTAAAAAAGCTATGAATTACTCGGTATGTTGCTATCGTGCACGAAGTTATTAGGTTTCTATTGACCACTAAAAGAGTCAACATTAGTTTTTCATTATGCATAAAATATTAGCATTTACCGGTAGCATGATATGTTAACTTTGCACGATTCAGATTAATTTTAATCGTTATCAGTTTTTGCAAAAAAAAAAAAAAACTACATTTACGACCAAATCGGTCAACGTTTCTGCAAAAACGGAAACAATTTTCTATTTCTAACGTAATAGAGTCTACCTAATAATCCAAAAAGACGTCCAATTTTGTCTGAGACACCAAAAACTCCCTTTCCAACGTAAAAATCATGAAATTACTCACATTCACCGAGTCTCGAACTCTCGCGGGAACGAACAAATCACTCCAACACACTATTGACACAACACACTAGTTTAAACACACTGAATCAATTGGAAAACACTGCACTGGACTGCACACCGTCCGCCCGTCAACATACTATCACCGAGTCTATATTTTGGCTATTTTTTCCTTACGCACGTGTTTCGTTAAGGATCGCGCCGAACCGAGGCTTGCAAACGTTCGTGGTACACTGAAACGTGCGGGCCGGGCCTGGCGCTCAGTTACATCTATCTCTTTCTATCGCGTCAGTTCGGAGGTTGCTTTCGTGTTTCTTCTCGCTTGCACGCCCTGAAAGTGTACGGAGAGTACTCGTAATACGTATAGGTCAATATGAAAGCTCCTCGGGTGCTGGAAGCTGCAGTTAGGGTGGGTATGTCGAGGGATTTTGTGAGGATATGTCAAGTTATGTCATGGAGAGAGTTGAGTTTCGGGGATTTGATTAGAAGTCGTGTGTGTGTTCCGTACCTACAATGTTTCATGACCGTGTTTTTGGATGGTTTTAATTATTTTTGTTATTTTGGTCAACAGAAGCGACAATTTGTAACATAACTAAATCTAATATCAAAAGTAGTTATATAAAATGGTATCAAATTTTTTATAATTTTATTATTAAAATCATAGCCCACCTTTTTACTTCGCCGTAGTCGGGTAAAAAATTAGACTGAGAGCCAGTACTTTTTGTACGGCAAACTAATCATTGAGTTCTTGAAAATCAAACATGAATTTATCATCGTCCTTATCGCAAAAAAAATTATGATTTAATTTGCCAAAAACAAATGCTTGTCCTTTCACGAAACAATTTTATAAAACTAATAAATGTTGTTTCATCACTACCATGCCTCAGTACTCCTCGAGACCCAAACACAAAGTCCGACAAAAACGGCTCAACGCACCCACCCTACGCAATCCGGCTCGTATCAGCGACTTCACGCAGGCGCAATACAAACGTCGCCTCGAAGGTTCGTCACACACCCCTGAAAATTAATTATTCCAAACACTAAACTGTTACAGTTTTACTGATACATTTTTATTTATAGACTTTGATGGTTATGCTCTTAATTTTTTAAATTTGATGTAACATCACGACTCTTATCTATGATGGGGTTGGCAGAAGTGTATTTGCTCACTTTTGGACAGTTATAACTTTGCGCGCCTATTGAAATTAACTGGGCTGGTATGGGGTAGCTAACAGCATATTCAGAAAGAACCAAATTTCGTTTTGTTCGAATCTAGAATTGAACCTAGAATGTCTTACGCGTGTTTTATATTACTAAAGTATGGGGGATTTGATTACTTCGCTTCTAAGGACACAAGCGTGACTGCTGAGCGTGGGGTCCTTGGTTCGATTCCTAGGTCTGGTAAAGTATTATTGGGTTTTTTTCATTAGAATTTTCTCTATGGCAGCCCAGACTTTGGAAATTGGTGGTGTGACAATCCATGCCTCAGAAATTACGTAAACCCGTTAAAAATACGCCAGAGTGCACATTTTACTTTTAAAGCAACGTTCACATTCACATTTCAGTCGCAATCTATCAAAAATGTATAAAACTGAGAACTTTTTTGACAGATTGCGACCGAGACGCGAATGCGAACATTGATTAAAAATGAGTAGAATTGGTTATATGATCTCTCTCCAGTTGTATCGGGTTGACGTTCTATCGGAATATGAGAGTGATGGAAGAGGAAGTCTATCTAGGTTTACGCACACACTCGTGCACTATAGTATAGTCCCGCGCCGATAGCTAGTTTTTTTTTATTTTTTTTATTTATCAATGGGCTAGCTCTTGACCTCGATCACGCCTGATGGAAAGCGATAGATGACGTCCATGATGAAGCGAGCGTACCCAGAAGATGCCTTGAGGTACTGGTACTCCCACGCGTCGACGAAACACAGCAGGCTGCTTGACGCCGAACTCCGGTGGGAGGGTGGTCGCGAAACAGGCGGGTATTAGCCCTACCACCGCAAGGGAAGGATTGGCCAGCCTTATTAGGTGTTAGGTGAGACTGTCCAGGATGCGCCGAGTGCTCGGTTCAGTTAAGTGTCTGACGGAACAATTTGCGCTACATGAGGAGGCTCCTTCATGCAACCCAAAATAGTTTCCATTGATATTGGTCGAAATCAGTCAGGAGGACTGTGTACAGCTAAACACTGACAACCATGCTTGCTTCATATAATTATGTTTCATATTTAAGACTCTGAGAGTCTTTCACTTCTGGTGCATCGAATGTTTCCTTATGCAGTAAGCCATTGGAGTCTTAAATAATCAGTCGGAGGGAATCTCCACAGGTTCTCACATGGTAACCATCTACAGTGATCATGTGCCATCTTTCTACAGACTATGATCTTACAGCGTCAGTAAAAGTTAATGCCATAGTTGAATATTGGGCCAATCTGGGTTATATGGGTTGGTGATTTGTCATTGTCACGCTAAGTAGAAGACATTCAAGTGACATTGATAAAGTCATTAGTCTAAAAATCAAGTTCCCAAAAATCTTGCTACAAATTAGTTTCAAAACGTGAAATGAGCTATTCATAGCCATCTCACTTCCCAAAACACCTCAAGAAATTCCTCCCATTCTAACTAAAATTCCGTTAGGTGTCACAACCTCCCATAGAATTTGGCCTACCCTCTGAGGTAAATGGACCAAGGTAAGGTAAGTACTATATCCTTGATCAAACAGTGTCGCCAACATTCAAATGTCCAAAACAATCTCCTTTCAGTCTAATTGAAAACAAAATTGGACCGGATGATCCCTTACATAAAGTTAATCCATTATTGTTTATTTTGCTTCTGCTCAAACATCTTTTGGTCGTGGCGGGGTGCCAGTGTTTCCGAGTGTTTTTTCAATATTTTTGCCCTTTTAATTATGTTGAAGAGTGGCGGAACTTTTTTGTTGATTATAAATAATTAATTTGGAGCGGATGCCTCTGGTAAGGGGAACGGGATATTGATTTTGTGTTGTAATGGTTTTGAATGTGGCGTTCTATTCTGCAAATATTTCATTATGAAAACTTAGATGACATGAGTCACAACACATACACCATCACACACACACTATTTTAGAATATATCTACAAGTTCTTTTTTCTATTATTAGATAGTTCAAGTGTAATCTTGTTTAATTTTGGATTTTACTTGTAATTTTTTGTTTAATTTCTATTCTCTTTTTGTACACTATTTTTACCATTTCAACATTTGTTATTGGATAGCGAGACCTTCTAGCACAGGTATTTATCTTACTTGAAATGAGGTCCCTATTTAAGAGTTACTGTAAAAGTTGTACAAGTTTCTGCAATATTCTTTTTAATTTTGAATGCGTAGTCAGTTCGTTTATTGAGAAGTGACAGAGTCCTTCACGGTTACTTCTCACGAAGACATTTTAACAGATGCTATAGCTGATGTTTTCATTTGTTAAGACATCGCTCATTTGCTGCAAGGTCGTCATAGTTAAAATTCATGACTTTAAAGTTAATAATAACAGTGCAAGCTCTATAGTAAGAGAGAGCAGATATTCACAGAAATGACGTTTTTACAGTAAACGGATAGTTGTTAGAATTGTCAACACGCTTATTTTTTTCTTTTTTTCGAGTCTATGGTTTTGTGATAGTTTGGGACCAGTAGGTGGCCACGTTCATTGTAATGTCAGTAGTCATTATGTCCTCAAAAAGTAGGTTTATAGGCTCTTGGTACATTGGGCAGGTATTGATCACAATAAAAGCCCATTCTGTAGGTAAATTTATTTAAGCTGCTAGAACTAACCTGACCTACATTTATTTAAAGTCTAGTGTCTAATTATCTTAATAACTCAAGCATCGCCTAATGAGACACAAAATAGCTGAGAAATCTCAGGAGTGTTACTGGAGTGAGACTGAGGAACAAAATTATAACAAGAGTTAAATACGGCTGGAGATTAAGGACGCCAAACACAATATTGTTTTGAACCGTATTTTAGAAGCAGTGTGACAATATTACCGACTTATTTAACCGTTGACCCTCATCACCTTTTTAATGTATGGGAAATCATCAAATGACTTTTTCCGCTCCGGGTGGAGCGGGAGTTTCAGACTCTTATTGACTAAAACCCATCCGTGTTCCTCCTAATGCCCTTTGCGTTCCAGGGCCGCGGTGAATCACGAACAAATTCCGTAACCCTGGTAATCAGCTTCCTGCGCTATCTCTTTTAATTTGACAATGCCACCTTATTGTGTCCATGACTGTGGTCCAACTCGTGCTAGGGCGGTGTTTTCATTTACATTTTTATCATTTTCCTAAGTCTTTTCATAACTATTTGCTTCCAGTTTAATTTGAAGCAATTGAATAACAATGTTTTACATTCTAGGTAATATGATATCCCTTGAAATTATTGATTTTCAAACTTTTATACGACACATTTTGGTGAAATAAATCTTTTTTTTTTGTTGTTTTTGTCCAGCTGTGGGACACAAATTTAGACCACGTTTGTGTCCCACTGCTGGGCAAAAGCTTTCTCCTTCCGTCTTGGGCGATCTCTGGCCAACTTTTCCCCGCAAGCACAATGAGATCGTCACACCACCTTCGCTACGGTCGACCAAACCAATAATGAAATAAATCAATAATGCTTAATAAAAATCTCCCTACCCACGCAGACACGTGTAGACGTCATTTGAATCGAGAGATTGATCACGTCGCAAATGAATCATTGTTGCGAGTATAATTAAAACACGCAGCGCCGTCCAATCACATATCCGTCATCTATCATGTTCGAAACGATCGATCGACTGATTTTATTTATTACAAGCATTTGCCCGCGGCTCCGTCCGCGTGGATGTTAGTTATCGCGTAAAAAAGTAGCCTATGTCCTTCTTCATATCCCAGGCTATATATCTGCCAAATTTCATGTCGATCCGTTCAGCCGTTTTCGCGTGAAAGCGTAACAGACAGACAGACAGACAGACAGATAGAGTTACTTTCGCATTTATAATATGAGTAGGGATTATACGAGTAGTAGGTACACGTGGCAAGTTTTTGAGATGTAAAACATTATTCTCTGGGGAACTGATTGACAGATTACAGGCTTACAGGAAAACGGTTTGAAGGTCGTGTGTGAAAATTATGACAGTTTGAAATGATTACTCTGCAAAATTAAGGCATGAGTCACACGAAATTAAAGGTTAAGCTGCACTTGTCGAGGTTGGTTTTGGATGGGTGATCATAGGAGCTTAGTTTTTGTATGTGATTGACATTGTTAATAAATTTTATTGTAATTTAACAACTAACATTCGGGTTTGTCTCTCAAGAACGTATTATTTTACGACTTTACACCAAATAAGACAATTTCATTAATATTGTCTATTTTGGTTTGAACTTAGTAAACTGTGTCTCAATAATTGATGTACAAAGGCGAGTTTAACTCAAAATTAAGTTTTTTCCCAGCAAACCCTTGAGTGATACAGGTACAGCTTGGCAAAAAAGAGTATGAAGTGGTGACAAGTGAAACTAAATATTTTTCTAAATGGAAACCTATGATGTCGACACTACTTGGCCGACAAGTGTTAGATTTTGAGTAACGTTTATTGTTTCATATTTATTTTTAACGATTTGATTAAATTCTCTTACTGATTTACCATATTATGGTGTGTGAGTGGCGCCCTCATTTATTGCAAACTCTTTTTTGCCAAGCTGTAGGTCACTTTTATTCGATCCTAGGTTTGACTTTTAAACCACCCTTTTATTCTATTTTATTTAATTACTATTATAAATGCAAAATTTAAGACTTTTAACTTGAACAGCCTGTGTCAAGATTAAAAAAAAAATGCAAAATAAAGTTTTGAAGATAATCAACCCCAGAATTGATTGAAAGCAACCAATCAAAAAATCAATTTTACGTACCGTCTCCTTTTCTGTCTTACTTTCTTCAACTTTTCACAATGATTTGCAAACAAAAAACGTTTGATTGATCAACAATGTACCCCGTCATCTGTCTTGTTGTTCATCAAAGATGGATGGCGGTGATATCATTTTATTTACTTCATTTAAATTAATATAATAAGCAGCTTGTCTTTAAGGGAGATTGATTTGAAGGGTACTTTATGAAATGAAGGTGAAATGCTACAGGCTGGTTGGAATGTTTTCCTTAATGATATTGAAATGGGTATTATTATTGTCTCTGCTTGGTGAATGGTTCTGGTTCATAATTTTATTATAATTGCGAATTATACGTTCAAAGGTTTGTTCTTTTTTGATGTAAATCATTGTTTTATCTTTACAAATTGCATTATTGTTGTTGTTACCACATTTTTACTAATATCTAGAGGTATTCTTAAAGTATTTCTTGGTGCATTGTGTTGTCTGATCAATTAAGAGTTTTTATGGCATTACACACAAACTTTCAAGTCCTTATTTTTCGAAATGTATGAACCGATTTTAATGACACTTGGTATGAATACGCTTGATATCCAGGTACAAATAAGTAGTACAGAATATTTTGGAAAACGAGTTCAGGGAGAAAGATAGAGTGATTTTTCACATTATATAGAAAACTTAAAATCGCTCTCTCTCCCTCTAAACTCTTTTTTTAAAATTTTCTCTTCTACTTTTTAGAACTGGGGCTTAAGACAATTTACATTCCGTCAACGGTAGCGTGGCGAAGGCGATTGCTAATACGTCAAAAATGTATGGGATTGACAGATTTCATGCTATCAAAATGTCACGTGATCAAATCCGACATTTTGGAATTTCGACAGTCGCATTCGCTAATTGAATGGCACATTGTCAAGGGTCTTTCGATATTTAGCTTACGCATACCAAGTATAATTAAAATCAGTTCATTCGTTTCGAAAAATAAGGGCTTGAAAGTTTGTATGAAATGCCACACACACATGCGATTTTTGATATCGACAGTAAGTTCCCTTGGGGTAATTAAATTTGGGAATAAATTTGACGTCGATAAGTTGTATGTTTGTTGCTTATTAATATTTCATTATGAAAATAAGATAGGAAACAACATCTTAGTTTATAAATTGGGCATGAAAACATAGATTATGCACTGTGTTTTTCATTTCTTGTTTGGTACTTAAAAGACAAACCACAACACGCTCGAAAGTCTTAATCTCCAATTAAGAGTAATTGGAGAAAATTTTACTCAAATAGGTTGCGCTGCACCTCTTTGTTAAGATTTGGGTGTAAACGACTTGCGTGAATTTTACACGATTCCGACCCTTTGGTAGAGGGCAATAAGAGCCAGTTTTCGAGTAAGCACCATGTCTACAGGTGTCACTTGCACATCCTAAGATGTCGAAGTATGTTTATTTGTTTTGTGTTAGTTAGTCAAAAATACATTTTTTTTTGTTTGATTTTCTGCAACGATATTAACAGTTCATTCAACTCAACCTGTCGTCATAGTATGTAGAAACAGTATGTTTAAAAAAGTTAAAGATTATGGAGAAAGTGCGGATTTGGCTTGGTAGGTACGGAAAAATCTAATTCTAGTTAAATAGAGAGCTATTTAATTAGAATAAGAGTCAGCATGGAAACAAATTGTGCACTGTATTTTTCATTCCTTGTTTGGCGGCACTTAAAAGACAAACCACAGTACGCTTGAAGATTATGTAAATTTAATCTTAAACAAAATAAGAAATTCCCACTGCAAAATAGCTCGAGCAAAATCCATGCATCCTCCACAGCAATAAATCAGTGCACGACGTCACAACACTCTCACGTTCCATTGTCTCAACAAAACTGCAAATTAAGCATCATTTTATCTCGGGTTACTTTACGATGCTACCAACAAAATAGCTCTTATCATTGAAAATTCAACGCTAAGATAATATTTGGTAAATAAAACGTAGAATGATTTAATTTTGGAGCCAACAGCGCGGAATACTAATTTTCTTGCAAGAAACAGGTATAAACGAGGTACATTGATGTTGTAAGTTACGAAGGCGGGAGTTATGATGCTTCTCTTTAGTACTTGTTTGAAATTAAAATTTTTGAGCTACGTAATTTTCGGTGTTGGTAAGAGAAGTGGCTGTTGTTGAGATTTTAGGGTTACTAAAAGGCGATTGACTTGATCAAATTTGACTTGAACTAAGCTTAACAAAAATCTGAAACTGAAAAATAATATATATGAGTAATTATTAAATCTTTTTTATTATATAATTATATTCCTATTAGTTTCAGATTTAACCATCCACACACATTTTAAAAATTCGCCCTGTTTAACATCTGAGGTTTCGCCTGTAATATTATAGATTACAGAGATTATAGAGTACAGAAAAATTATATAATTTACAATGTCTGCATTGATGCCAGTTTCTCGTCAAGCACCATAAATGATTGGCATTGTCTATTAATACTGTTTAGTCGGTGAAAATGTTTTTGTTTTTTAACTTACAGCATGCCATAAAAAAAATGCAGATTATTAATCATGCTTTATGTAATTTATTTGCTTATTCAATGAGAGTTTCAGAAAATTCTCGCCACCAGTTGGCGCCACAAAACTCAAACCGTACTTTAAAAACTCCAATTTGGAAAAAAATTAAAATTATGTTCAGCTGGGGCTTGAGAAAAGTGAGATTCTGTCAACGGTAGCCTGGCGAAGGCGATTGTCAATACGTCAAAAATGTAAGGATTGACTCATGCTATGGAAATGTTACGTGATCTAATTCCTATTTTGACAGTCGAATTCGCTAATTGAATGGCATATTGTCTAGGTGTCTCAGGGCGAATCAATTAGTCTTCAAATGTAATTGTCTAAATTGGAGTTTTCAAAGCTGTCAGATTTTGTGGAAAGCCGACAGTCTTCGTCATATTTACCTATTTTATGTCTATTTGCGTCAAACGGAACCTGATCAACGGTTCCGAAGAACATGTTAAAAAGGGTCCGTTTTGAAAATCTGAAAGTGGAGCCCCTGACCATGTGGATCCTGTCTGAAACCGAGTCACCTCCATTTTGTGCTATCCGTGCGCAATTGGGGCGGGTTGGTAGTTCAAAATATAAAAAATCGATAAAAAAGACCTTGATACACAACCAGAAATAACTGGACAAACAAAACAAACACAAATTCTACTATAGTATCTAACAAGCCTTGAAATAATTATCATAATCAAATTCCTGAAGAACATCTTCAGGAATTTGATTATTATAATTTCAGATTTACAAATCACAAATTAAGTCAACTAATAAGTTTCTTTACTCATTTGTTCACAATATCAAATCTAAATTAAATTCAATAAGAGTTTGTAACAATGTACCTTTGATAAAGGTGAACAAATATTGTAAATTTGGTTTTATTTTCTCTAAATGCTACTTATTATTCCAGTCGCTAGATTCCAAGGGACACTGTAATTAGATCCTGTAAGTAGCATTGTCAGTGATTGTCAATTGTTCATTTTGTTTTGTAAACACCAGGATTTTAGAAATTGAAGCTAACATGGCAGACAAAATCACCAACATTATTTTCTAGGCAAGCGTGCTTCATCTTCGACCACATCATACACTTACCTTTAGGTGAGATACTAGTCAAGTGCGTGCCTATCAACAATAATAAAAAAAATGTAAGAAGTTCACTTCTAGTTGAAGATGTTAACTTCTCGGAATAGTACTGTTAAGTTTTCTACTTTATTTAATATATAGTTTTGCTCTATCACTAGTAAAGTTATTTTTAATCCAATTTAGCAATCTTACCAAGATTTTGAATTTTCGATCAAAATCCAATTACAAATGCTATATCTAAAAAAATCTTTTTCTGCATATACTGAAAACTCTTAGCAATAACGCAAATTTGAAAATCTTTCGCAATTAACTTTTCCTTAAACATAATACACAACAGCCATAAAATCTGACCCAAAAATCCACTGACACCTAAACATAGAAAAAAAATCTGCGAAAACAAAAGTCATTCACATCTGTGACGCAAACAAAACTGTCCCACTTCTCGTGACTCAAAGTGTAGCTCTGAATGGATAGCCAAGTTGCAAAGCTCGACACGTTATGTTGTTCCCTGATACCAACTTGTATCAGAATCTACTGAATCAAACTTTAGAAATACTTTTCTGTGTTATCGGTGTTTTGTGTGTATTTGCGGATAGTCTACATGTGGTCTGAGTTATTTTGTTAATTTAGAAATCAAGGGATGAGAAGCTTTTGCGTAGATTTGGGATGTTACAGGGATATTTTTAAGTTTATTCATCTATTCCAAGTTCGACTGGTCAAGTGAACAAAGGGCTGGGCTTTTCTTCGGCCAAAGAATTGGCATTGAACGCGGCAATGCTGCCAATGTTCTGTGACCTTTCCCATTGACAGCTATGTGAATGAAGTTTTTGATGCCCAAGGATTTATTTTGTTTATACGCGTTTGTACATAATTTCGTGATTTGTTTAATCTAGTTAATTTTTGTTACCTATACATTATTCCAAGTTTGAATAAGTGTAGCGGCATTAATGCCGTCACAAAAAATCAGTGAAGCAGAATCAATATCACAACAAATGAGACTCGCAGCGCCATCTATCTCGACAGCTGCGAACTAATTTTACAAAATCCTAAATCGCGATATCAGAGTTTACCGTGCGATTAGTACATATGCAAAGCCCGAATATCAACTGTCGGGCAGTTGTCCACCAGACACAATAACCGTCTGGTCGGAGGATCCTCCCTTTTCAATGTCATTTCATTTCAATCAAGGTACTCTCTGTCTTGCTACCTCCAAATAAGTTGACACACTTAATATTAAATTACAAAAATCGGCGACATGTTCGTAATTTTCGCCAAAAGAATAGACAATTTAAATAGAGGAATCAGGTAGTCAGTCTTTAGTTCAAAAATAGTTGGTCGAGTCTTGTCACCTTCTAACCTGTAAAAATGTCTGCGTTCGGTATACCTAGTCTTTTTTTTAAATGTCCTATCTTCTACAAGAATAGAAGGAAGAAAAGGAGGCCTTTGCCCTGCAGTGTATATGAATAGGCTAAAAATAAATAAATACAAAGTAAATCTAAATAATGACAGCCTAATCGTTGAATATCTCTTCACTATCACTTCCCTTGTTTATTCTTCTAAACACCATCCCTCCATACTAATTTCCGTATCGGGTCCATATTGATCTTATTTCCCATTACAGTCCCTATTCTGCTAAAGGGAAATTCGTTAGTAAAATCGGTTAGGGAAAAAATTATCATGAATAAATTGTCCGAAGTAATTTCCCGGAGGTAAGAAGATTTTGATGCAAGGTTAGTTGCGGGCCGGAGGGCCTTTGAAAGTGAGCGAAGACTTTTGAGAATGACATTTAATTTTGATGGTTTATGAAGACCTCTTTGCGTTGTTCTCGGGAATAAAAGGTCGCTTACAGTTCAGACTGTTGTGGATAGAAAAGCCGAATTGTGGGCCCGGTATTTGCGAATTAGTTTAAATTATTCCCTCCACCTCCTCAAGTCATACTCCTCATTACTGAGACTCGACTACACGACTAGAAATGACTCCTACCGCTCTGGATGGAGCGGGAGGGAGTGTCAGACTCTTACTGAATAAAACCCATCCGTGCTCCTCGTAGTGCTTTTTGCTTTCCAGGGCCGCGGTAACTCTTTCGAACAAAATCCACAACCCTGGTAGGTGATCCGTCCTTGAAAATGTCTGACCTCGGCAGGCGTTGCTTAACTTTGAAGACCGAACCGTGTGCATCTTATTCAGCAACGAGATTCAGTCTATTGTATATGATAAATAAATATTTCTATCAGAATCAGGATATTGTAATATAGGTATCTGAATCTGTTGATCAAGATAACAATAATAATATGGTTCATAATTCCGTATTGGTCACTCAGAAATACGGACGCGGTGGCGTGAACGCTGAATACAAATCAGGCGTGGTCTCAAGTCTCTAGAGCACGGATTTACTGGATTTTAAAATTATCTCTGACTTCTTATCATGTATTTTTATTATGAAGATCTTCTGGATACGGCCTGCGGTTGGGAAAATCGATAAAACTTGGTATCGTGTCTATGTAACTTCGTGTTTTTTCTATTTTATTATCTTTATTTATTTCTGGGATTTTTGTGCATTTGTGTGACGATGTTAATCCCATCGTACTGCTACAAATAATATAACAGAAAAAAAATCCTTAGACTAATTTCTTAACTAATATAAAGAAGTATAACATTTTTGCTGCTTCACAATTAGGTTTGTCTATAATGCCATGAAACATTCCAACATCCATTGTTGACAGCAGGGTGCTTCTTTTGTTTTAAAACTTTGAGTTGTAGGTCTATGTTTTGCGTGCGGCTTTGCTGTCGTGACCTAGCCCAGAGAATCTTGCATTTGGGGATCAAAACTGGTTTATAAAACTAAACAATAGTGTAGTTGTCTATCGGTGAACGGATTTTTTTTTTTAAACACAAATAAACAAACAACGATCATTTTTTAAAATTATCGTAAAAAGTGAACTTTTCTGAGAATTTTGAGATTTTTATTACTTCGATACTTTTATAACGTCATCATCCAGCTTAGCCTTTTTTCCAACTATATTGGGTTCACCTTCCAGTCAAATTGGATCCAGCTGAATACCAGTAACTGGGTACCTAACATGGTATTTTTTGGCAAGACTGAAATCAGATTCTCTGACTTCTGCAAATCCTTAACGATTACCAAAGATCTACAAATGACAAACAGAACTAACGGCTGAACGTGCTTTCACGACACGGAGGAGTGTCTGTATGTTAAGATGGTCACCCATCCACAGACCGACCTCGGCAAGCGTTGCTTAACCTTGAAGATCGACCCGTGCAGCTATTATAATTTAGCCACGAGCACCATTTATAAACGCAAAAATAATAAAAGTGCAAATTGGTGCTAAAATTACGCCTATCCTCAACAAGAATATAAAGACAAATCATTACAAAGAGAAGTACAAGAATTGGAATTCAGTGTTAATGAATAGAATAGAATTCCTGTACCAGAGATAATTAAAATCTCTGAAAAAGTGGCTCACAAGTCAAAATATACGTAGAAGACAAACTAAGTAAAAGCTAAGATAAATCTCTTTCTATTTCTAGAATCAAAATAAAGGAATTCTGTTAACAAAGCTAGAGTAAAATATTTTTAAAATGAAATGGAATATTCTTGATTTGAAAACCAAATTGTTCTCAGAATAGGGCAGTATTAAAAACTGTTATCTAATGCTCGAGTCATGAAAATAGCTTTCCTCATTCATTCTCAAAAGGTTTTATTAAAACGTTTATTTTAGTTTTTCTTGTGTAACTGATAGATGAGGATTGAATGATCTGGCAGAGTGGTTTAATCTCAGTAAAACACAAAATTGGTCAAAAAAAGTAAAATGTGAATTGAGAGATTAAAAATAAATTATTCAATAGGTTGAAGTTTTGAATTAGTTTTTTTTGGCAAATATGAAGCAAAGTAATACTAAAGTATTTGAATGCTAATTATGTAAGTACTTCTAAGAGCGGATTTCACCATTGGAACTGAACGCGATCAGTACATCTTAACTGCGTTCAAGAGCTGCCAGTGCAAATATTCCATAGAAAAATAATGACACTGACAGCTCATAAACGTGGTTTATACGCTGATCGCGATCAGTTTGGCTTGGTGAAAATGGCCCTAAGTAAACATACTTTGGGCCATTATTACGCATTACTGCTGATTAACAAATCAGCAGTAATGCGTGAAATTAAACAATGCAAAACAGATTAAGACTTTACAATGCAAAGATGTCCTTACAATATTCAGCAGATCCAACAATGTTTTCACAATATCTGATTCTCAATCAAAGTTTGGGCGTTTTAGTCACTGTGGAGCGGACCAGCATCGAGCCAAGCATTTTCATCATCAATGTCCTCCCCTAGTTTGTAATATGCTTGTCTGCATAGTTCTATGTAATTTTTAGATTCGTCGTATTAAATTCTAATAATATAGTGTCATTTTATTATAACACTTTAAACAGTAGGTATCCCAATGAAAAATGTTGCCAGTTTAGCAAGTCTAAAACCTGGTTGAACTAATTGGTCCTTATTTCTAGTGACATAGTGATCTCTGTCACCTCGTTTACTAAAAAGATGTACCTAGATTTTTTATTTTTAGTGTCTAATGGAAATATAACCAGTGTCAGCTGTTTACGCTAGGCCAGCGTGAGGTAAATTATACCACTGGTACAGTCGACCGGACGTGAAAAATTCACGTTCAGTGGACTGTACTAACTTACAATTATATACCTAATTATATTTTTTAAGCCGTTACGTTCAAAATAGACATTATTTATTCCCATCCCCAGCTGCTTGTTTTCACATAGAATTAATCCTTATCCCATCCCTATTCGACCATCACTGTTTTCCTAAGAAAATTTAAATAATATTGGTCTTACAAGATTGGTACGGGAATACACGTAGGCGTGTGGAGCCAATCTGTATAAAAAACTTTTTTATGTTGAGTAGGTGAGCCAAGTTCTCCTACGCTAGTTTGCCTTGGAATAAACAATTGAAAAAAATAAATACGGGAACAGTGAAAACAAAATTGGCTTGACACGATTTACAAAATTCGACAATTTTTGTACCTAAAATATATCTACACCTTTATTCCCCGAAGAGTTAGGCAGACCTAAACGTATTGTAGAAATAGTGCCCTCTTTTATTTTAAGGATGGGAAATCATCAAATGACTTCTTTCGCTCTGTGTGGAGTGGAAGGTAGTGTCAGACTCTTACCGACTAAAACCCATCCATGTTCCTCCAAATGCCCTTTGCGTTCCAGGGCCACCGTGAGTCTTTCGAACAAATTCCGCAGCTGGCCTGCTCAGCCCCTAACGGCCACCGACTATAACTACACTGAGATGTCTTTAAGGCGCGCGTGGAACACAACACGCCGTCGACCCGGGTCTGGTTCTTATCGTACGACGAGCCACTCAACGCTCGCCCGATTTTTACTTTTTATAATAAATTTATATTGTTTTATGTTGAGAAACAAGGCAAGAGGATCATCGGCAATGATTGGCTCATCGATTCAAAGTTCCAAAGTCTTTAAGCATCAACGCCGAGTTGCTAGCCTGTCGGTTTTTTTATTGGTTGCATTTTGGGGAATGTGCGACGGAATTGCATAGTTTAATTCCACCAAGCCCGTTCCATCATCGGTAGCTACAACCTGGGAGTATTTAAGTCAAGAGTTAATAGGTTACTTCTAGGCAGCCGTGCTCCATCTTCGACCACATCATCGTTTTCTATCTATATCTAGGTGAGAATGTCGAAGGTCAAACGCGTTCCTATCAATAGAAAAAAAAAGTCAAAGTCAAAGTCAAAGTCAAAGTCAAAGTCAAAGTCAAAGTCAAAGTCAAAGTCAAAGTCAAAGCATTTATTTCAAATAAACCATTTACAGGTACTTTTGAATTGTCAGAGTCAGTCAGTCAAAAACATGAAGCTATTTACACGTTCCAAAGCGTAGATCTCTAGGGAGAAGAACGTGCAAGAAACTCCACGGACACTCTTTTAAACCATTTTATGATTTACAATAATCCTGGTTACATTATCTTTGTTGCTTCTATATGTGAGAACAATGTAAAGGAAGAGAAAAAAAAAGAATTCTAAGTATCAAATAAACTATTGAAATAAGCCAGCGACAGCTAAGAGATGACCAGTCACCACTGATGGCGCCCGTTCACGAACATGACGCGTGCATCAGCACCATTCAGCTCAACCATTTTGAAGGGAACCGAATGATCCGATACACGCGCCACCATCAGCGAGACATTCGAGTGAGCATGACAAACCCTCAACTGCCCCTGCTCATTCATGTCAAACAAGGAAACCATCTATTAACATAAAAAGGCTCCATGGTCCTCACATTTACAGGATTCCAAAATAAAAAATGCTTCTACTTTATATAAAACTATAAATATCAATTGGTAAGAACAGAAAAGTAAAAGTGTATTCCAAACATTATAGAAATGTGGAATATTATTATTATTAAACGTAAAAAGTAAAATAAAAAAGGGTGAGCATCTCCTCCATATATAAAATCCTAACTAGTGGAACCAAGCGGCTGAGGCTGTGGAGCAGGACCGGCATTTAGCCAAGCATTTTTATCAAGGATATAATCTTCCAGTTTATAATATGCCTGTCTACATAGTGTGCGTTTAATGCATGTTTTAAATTTTCTCTCATTCAGTCCGAGAATATCATATGGTATTTTATTATAAAATTTAACACAGTACCCCATAAAAGAAGTGTGTACTTTAGCCAATCTGAATCGGGGTTGATCTAATTTGTTCTTATTTCTAGTATTAAAATTATGCCTGTCACTAATCTTACTAAAAAGATGGAGATTTTTCCGAACATACATTATATTTTCGTATATGTATTGACAAGGTACCGTCATGATGTTAATATCTTTAAACAGTTCCCTTAGGGAATCGCGCCGACCCAGATTATACATGGCTCTGAAAATGCTTTTAAAGTAAGAAAACAAAAAGTTTTATAGTGTTATTTTAGTCCACTACACGACTACACTATTATGATAGTCTATTAAAACTATCTTACGATTTTGTTAGTACTATTTGCCCTACTATATTTATATTATTAATAAAATTGTCAGATAATTTTTTAATTCAAATATTTAAATTATAGCCAAATTGTTATTTTGATGTAAGAACTATAATTACTGGACAGTTTAATCAACATCTGTTCGGTAGTTTTTACGTGAAAGAGTAACAAACATTGGCCACTCAATGAAGAGTGGTAAAAGTAGGACCTATGCAATGAATAATAACTTGAATTGCCGCTACACGCCCGAACTTGGCTATACACTACCGTGCATCAATATTAGGGAAAACAATTTTAATGACGAACCTTGTAAAGTATTTCCTCTTTTTTGTTACAGGTAATTTATCAGGATTACCTGTAATAAATACGCGAACCATCATTATTCGTCTTGTTAAAATAATATCGGTATTAGGTAAGGGTAAAGAAAATTTACCCACTCCGAACCACTATTAATCTTTCTTAGGAATTATACACAAATTAATAGGAAGTATTATCATCTATTACTAATAACTGAAGAGTTTGTTTTGGAACTAACAGTAGAATTCTTTTTGTAAATGATAGCCATATTTATGAGGGAGCCTATAGGCTATACGGGAACGAGAAATCGCGGGCAATAGCTAGTATTACTAGTAAACTAATATTCTTTTTCTTATCGTGTGGGCAGTAAGGCCTAACGACCCCACACATCCTAGTGTCAGAGTTTCTAAACCGCCTCAAGGGCCTCTGACATGGTTTATTTGACGACCGCCATTTGGCGGCCGGGACCAACGGCTTATACGTGCCTTCCGAAGCACAGAATCATCCTTTTATCAGCATGCAGTGTCCTAGATAAATTGGAAAACAACTTTACAAAGTATGCTTCCCGTGGGAATCAAACCCAAGACCGCAGGGTCACAAGGCAAACGCCTAAACCACTCGACCGCGGAATATGGAACCACGTGGCCATGAAATATTAATTTCCATAAAGTTTGTTTGCTAAAATCACTAGCCACCATCAGCTTATGTAAACTACTTGGACACTGATTGTAATAATACTACCTACTGACATATCAAATGGAAACTACTACTGTTACCAAAATCTTACTACAGCAAGCCAGGTAGACTAACAATCAGGTCGTAGTATCGATCTCTTTATCAATGCAGAGTTGAAGCCCAAATCCTAAACATTTCATAATTAAAGCATTTTGTAACACAATCCTTATCTCCATAAAGTAATGCAAACATCTTTATCCAGATAAAAGATGCCTTGTTTTTGGAATGCAAACTGTATTCTAGATTTTTGCGTTTGTTCTGCATCATCATGCCCTGATCCAAAAGGCGTAGTTTTTGCTTACAAAACTTTTAAACTACTTGTATGGTAAGATACAAAATTCAGTTCCACTTGTTACTCTAAAAATTGTCGTTGAAAGTATCCATCTTCATAGTATACGATCCCAAGACACTTTTCTTTTACTCTGTTTGCCAATCGAAGGGACAGTGATGTCCTAAACAAACACTGAGGAATACTGAGGTAATCAAATCACTGCAAATGTTTAGTGTTAGTTCAGACCTTTCTGAGATGGCCAAAAATATCTACTGTAGGTCGAAATGTTTATTAGAATGTGTGACTCAATCGTTGAAAGTTTCAAGAAATAAGTTTTTGAACAGTTGAGTTAGTTACATTGTTAGAGAACAATGAATTGTGAGAAATCAAGGTGAAAATATGACCCACTACGAAGCCATCATAACAGTCGTACGGGTCGATCTAGCCAGGGTTGCGGAATTTGTTCGAAAGAGTTAGTACCGCGGTCCTGGAACGCATAGGGGAATAGAAGGAACACGGAAGGGTTTTAGTCAGCAAGAGTCTAACACTCCCTTCCGCTCCACCCAGAGCGGAAGAAGTCATTTGATGATTTTCCACGCTTATTAAAAAAGTTTCGATCTTCCAGTAACATGGAGGGCCGACCTTTGTAAGGATTGCATAAAACGGCTGCCGAGGAAAAACCGACTGTGGATGGGTCAATCATTATGTTCCGAGACTCCTCCACCTTTAGAAAGCAGTAAGTAAAAGGCTGATTCTCTACTGCATCCGTTTAGACTAGAAGCCGACCCCAACGTATGGTAGGCGCCAAATAAATGTGCAATAACGGTCATTGACCCGCATACATTTATTGGCTTTCTTAATATCAAAAACAGAAATAAAGACCTATAGCTGTCCTGATTCGACTTCTATCGTGATCCTTTACGTTCTCTAGTAATGAAAAAGGGTTCATAATTTATTTCTCTACGAAGGGATATTAGGGAAAGTTCGATGTACTTTAGTGCAAGTTCATTTGGCGCATACCATAGTTGAAAATATGCTAGATAAATTTATTTACACAGCAAATCCTTTTCCGTACAGGAATGAAGCAATAATTGATCACTACGCTGGGTTATTATGGGCTATTTCAGTCCAGAACTTGGACAGCGCAAGTCAAGTTGCTGTGCTGTGGCAGTAATCAATATGCTCATGAGAAAATACAAAGATATTATGTCTAGCAGTTTGGTCTGCCCACTGCCACTTCAGTCTGGCGATCCTACGGGCTATGTCGGTAACCTTAGTTCTCTTGCCCCAAAGGCAGAATCACCAAAATTCATTAAAAAGTCGGTTTCAAAGGCACAAAATCACAACTCAAAACTCGACAGCTAACACACACTCATTAAGCCGAAAGTTCAACAACAACATAATTTGTTAGTGAATTACTTTCCAGGGCAAACATTGAGTCGTTTGAATCGCAATAATGTTGCTTTGCTAGTCTTTATTACACACGATATTACCCTTGGGAGTGTAGTAGTACAAGTAATTCTGGGGCTATGAGAGTGTGGAGAAGTTCAATGTTTTTGGAGTCTTGAGAATGTTTTCATTTGTTTTTGAGCCTTTCTTTGTGACTTGTTTGAAGGGTGAAGATGGTTAATTGAGCTTATTTTGGTCTCTTGCTTAAAGAAAGACGGAGATGACTCATGCCTTCACGTTTTATCAGCCAATCAGAAAGGTGATCATGGCAAGGACTGCTAAAGATTTAGGGCATGAATGATCTACCGCTAAAAAACTACTAACGATCGATTGTTGCAGCTTTGGTAGGCCGTAAGTCGAAATAATTTTCTTGACATAATAATTTTCTTTTGTTTTATCCACACTTACACAGCTCTAAAACAAAACGACGCTTTGTCTGACGGATAAGTTGTTCGCTTGATGTACACCATCTTCAAACTTAAACGACGAATAAATACACAGAATACCAGAATATAGGCCTCATTTACATAATCCACGTCTCTCATTCCAGCCATTACTTAAGTCTAGACAAACAAAAGATCTAGAATTCCAGAACAATGAAGAGGCCTTGGAAATTAATTGACATCCTCTCAAATTAAGTTTGACGTTTATATTAAAAGCTGTTTGCTTGTACGGAGATGAATGACAGTCGGATGAGAATAAATTGGTGGAAATAGACCGTATCAAAAAATTTCCTTAAGAGATAAATGTCGTGAGATTTTTTGTAATTATAATCATTTTAATATCAGGCAACTGAAAGAATGAATCTGAATGAATGTGATAGTGGAAGAAGACCAAAATATAGACGGATAGACTGCGTGAAAGATGATCAATGTGCCGATGGATAATTAGAAAATATCGAAGAAGAAGACAAATGTTTATTTATTAAAACTTTAGGCACTATTAAAAACACTGTACAAAAGCGGACTCAATGCTTCTGGGTGGTGCAGAGATAACATGGCAGGTGCAAGTGAAAAAAAAGACAAACAGGGAGAAAAAAAAATCATAAATACATTCATACACATAAACCAAGTTATTAAAAAAAATTAATCCAACAAATTAACGCTGTGATGATTCTACCAACTTCTTGCGAATGTTCTCACATGTCTTTACCTTAAAAGACAACCGACTGGTTGCCGTTCTGATATTCAGAGACAACGCATTCCAAAAGAAGACAACCTGGACAAAGAAAGAGGAGTTGATGAACTCAGAGTGGTATGAGGGACTTCGTTAAAGACAATTATTGGTAGAGCAAAGATTTGAAATAAAGCGGCAACCCCAAGTAAATCAAGATATTAAAGGATAAAATTGTGATAAAGATAAAGGTGATAAAATTGAGATAATAAAGTCAAAGGGATGATGACGATATTTAAGAGAACTGTAGCAAATATGTAATAAGCTATTGATTTCACCGACATACATGTAACTACAAAATAGCAAAATTTCTAATAGTGGATACAGTTATGGTGGTAGAAGTTTCAGGCGGAACTGAAGGGTTTGCATTTTTAAAAAATTATCCTTAAGTTGGTGACCGATTTTTAAGCGTGTCTTTTCTGTGTCACGCCATATAAGGAAATTTTCATCTCAAGGTGTTCAAGATTAGTTTCCATTCTTAAGAATTGTGATGTAATTTGTGACCGTTTTATGTTGTTTTTACAGGATTTTGTATAAGGATGAAACTTGGTTTTGATCGATAGCTTCTGAGAGACACTGAAAGAAAAGGAGAAGAAGAAAATAAGTTTTACTATTGATAGGCTTGCGTTTTAATTCTAGTGATATTGTGGTCGACAATGGAGCACTCTTGCTTAGAAGTAACCTAAAATAATCTTATTTTTTGCTTTGTGTTGCTTAGATGATAATAGAAGTATTACTGTTATTATTATTTTCGTCGCTACAATCAAAATATCCAAGTTTACATTCTTCAAGGCGACTGTAGTCACTCATCTTCATTTACAAAATGATAGACTTGAGGCAACAGAATTGTTATAATGAGGAAAGAAATTCTGTGAACCTTGCTCTCTCTGTATAGACGTACGGAATATCACGTCTAAAAATAATTTCTAATTATCATAACGGTTGAATGAGCCCTCTCCACTCTGAAATTCCAAATTTTCATATCACTGTGAGCTAACACAACAAACGACGCCTCAGATTGCACAGTTTATTTCATCTGAGTCGACAAGTCATGTCATATTTACACTTGCCTATGTGAGGTGAGAAGTGAGGAGTGGTTCCAGTTGAAGAGTTTATGATTAATAAACAAAAGAGAAAAAAAAACTACTTCTCGCTTTATTGCTTGTTAAAGGTACAGATAAACTTGCAATAAAGTACATTGAGGAATTTAAGAAAAAAACAATTTGTATTATACTGGATTCAATTGGATCCACCCAACCGTAAGTTACTAATATCCCTTTGTAGAAACCCGAAAAATAGATGATGAACCGTTTTTCATCACCAGAGAACATAAAGGATCACAATAGAAATCAATTCAGGACAGCTTTATGTCTTTAATGCTGTTGCTGGTATTAAGAAAGACAATAAACGTATGTGGGTCGATTACCAAAATTCATTTTCACCATACACCAATCACACAATTCACATTCACCATGAATTGTTGTGAAAAAGGGGTTATTGCTAATTGTCCTATATAGCTCAGTCTGTCTCTCACAACAGAATCATGCTGGCATTTGTAGCCCGTCAAAGCAGGGGTGCTGAGTTTTGCCTTGCAATTAGGAAATTAACAGCATGTTACTACAAAAAAAGTTCTTCAAAAAAGTTATGTAAAACAAATTTTACCATAAAAAAATTAAAAACAAGCCTTTATATAGCGGCCATATTGAATTTAGTGTTGTTATTAATATTATCGTTTTCTACTCTCCAAGCCCTTTCGTTTAATACTTATAGTAAGGGGGATGAAAGAAATATAATCCAAATATAATGCAAATTTCAGCTCAATTTTATTGGATTTTGAAAAAATATCTGCAAATTTTGACGGACAACTTACAAACATACGGACAGTGTCAATTAAATAAAAGCTTGTTAAATTTTGATTGGTGCAATTTAACTATTGATATGGACCGCGTCATTTTCTTAGGCATTTGTAACAAAATTGCCCAGCACCCATCCGCCTTTAGGGGAATTAGTTATTTTCAAGTTTAGGGTACCTTTGTGCTTTAATTATTGTGAGAATAACTCGAAACCAAAATTGGTCTACTATTTCACCCTTTTTATTAAACCTTTGGAAATCCTCACGGAGGTCCTCCGCCCTGAAGTGGGCGCAGGGTTCTATTAGATGCTTACTGAGTAATCTTTTAGTCGCGGCGCTGAAGTGCTTGCGCATTTCATTACGCTGCCCCGACCAGGTGTTAACCCGCATGCGGATCCCGTCACTATCTGCGGCTGTACAGGACCACACTTCATGTAGAGAATACCCGCCGCTTTCTCGGGTCTTAGCATATTAATGTCTTTTGCTATTTCACCCATTCATAAGGCAGCATTTTAAGTCGCTTATAGAATCGTCGCTATAGGAGCCACCCTACCCAAACAGCCCAGCCAAATGCGAACAGGCGCGAATACCGCGTTGATAGAATTCTTTATACCTTTCCTTGAGCCTCTATTTTGAATTACTCTAGATATTACGCCCTCGTGGCATAATGTGGTGTTATACCGGTGTTATATTGGTGTGTATACGATATTTATATCGCTAAGATGTTTAATAATATCAGTTATTATCTTGTTTTATGGCTACGATCCTGTTTTATGATTGCGAGTGCCGAGATGGGGTAAAACTAATTGGAAGTGGTTTGAAATGAGATAATATAACGGGTTTGTTGTGTTGGTTTTCGTGGTGTAATTGGATTGAAGGATTTTAGAGGAAATTATTGGGTGGAAGAAAAAATACTTTGGCTATTCTCGAAATAAATTAGGTAAGGACGAATTTTACCTATCAAACTGAACGCTAAAATCACATGTAGACAACGTTTACATATTACGTCTGTGACATATAGAAACTTAATGCTAAAGTTTATATGTTTGATGGAAGTCAGCGGAGCGGTCTTTGTGATAGTCATCCATCATGGGCGTGTTATAGAAGAAACGTTGAAATAAAAGCACGTTTGTGATTCATAACAGTCACTCGTTTTATTCGATTACATTTGTAAACAAAATATACGGTAAAACACAAGATGAAACTAGATTATGAGCCAATAGGTTAGCACGCGTGCACTTCGTACGCTGTCTGTCAAAAGAATGCCAGCTGTCACGGCGTAGACGCAAACTTGCTACCCTATTCGGGGTTACCCGCACATATTTTATAAATCGCCATTTATATTCGACCAATTGAAATAAATCACAATTTTAATTTTGAATTTAACAATAATTACTATTCAATCAAATAACACAATCAGTCTCTCATCTTAAATCTTGGATTTACTTTTAATTTAGCTGCGCGCCGTCATGTTTATAATAATGACACTATTGTTGGAAACTTAAAAACGGTCAAGATGTCGTGAAGGCATTGAAGAAAACCAACAATCGTTTTTAAAAGTATTCAAATTCAAGTCACAATAACCTGTTAAAACTAGTCAAAACGTGGGGAAAGCAGAGGTGTTTTTGACAATTTACGACCACAATGCGAATGCAATTAAATGTGAGTATTGCCCCTAAGAGCTGTCAATGTCAGAATTGTTACGCAATTGTTGTTATGTTTCAGGGAAATTATGAAAACAGAGAAATCAGTTCAAGGAAGATGTTAAAATAACGAGTCTGTGTGAAGATTTTAAGAAAGTGTTTGATGAAAACCCATAACTTCTTTAGTATGAAACGAAATAATTTGGTTTAGATATTCAAAAGTCTCTTATGCATACTCCGGCCAGCAGACTTGATCAGGATCGACACACCAAGTCATATACTGTTAAATTAAATGAAAATAATAAACAAAGCTGGTTTAATCAAGCTAATGATTAAATCAAGCTGGGAACCATTATTTGAGTTCAACATAATGCATATAAGCACACAATTAAGCTCTTTTTAGGGTTCCATTCTCAAAGGATAAAAACGGGACCCTATTACCAAGACTCCGCTGTCCGTCTGTCTGTCTGTTCGTCTATCTGTCTGTCACCAGGCTGTATCTCATGAATCGTGATAGATAGACAGTTAAAATTTTCACAGATGATGTATTATATTGCCACTATGACAACAAATACTAAAACAGAATAAAATAAATATTTAATTGGGACTCATATACTACAAACGTGAATTTTTTGCTGTTTTTTTATAGATAATGGTACAGAACCCTTTGTGCGCGAGTCCGACTCGCACTTGGCCGGTTTTTAATAATATTTATTTATCACATAGTAACTTACTTCACCTCGAAATATCTCGGCAGCGTGACACTTTAGGAGCACCGTGTACCGTCCAAAGACTACAATAGTATACTGGGTACCGTCCATTTTTTGTTTGTTGAAGTGTCTTCTACCGATATATGCATGTTAGATCGAGCGCAGCAACTGTGCCGTAAAAGTTCTATCCCCTTTATTTCCTGTGTAAGATCAGCGAGAATATCCTTGAGACTGAATCCTAATAGCTTTCACGTAGATAATGCAACAAAACAAATTGCATCAGAGCTGGAACTATTGACAGTCGAGAGCGAGACGATACCGGGATTATGGGTTGTATAGGATCTGTTCTTGTTGATAGATGTTTCTACAATGTATAATATAGTACAAGAACTGTGACCATGCAATAGTTCTGGAATCAAATCAAAATTTAGGATAGTCATAATGTAAATCGAAAATGCAATAGGTATGTCAATATCGTGTATCAAATCTTTTTTAAATAATAATATTTTGGGACAATCAACACACCGCCATCTGATCCCAAACTAGGCAGAGCCTGTACTATGGCAACCAGACAACTGATAAACATACTTATATATTTCTAAATACATACATATTATAGATAAATTACACACCCAGATACAGAACAAATAATCGTACTCATCGCACAAAGATTTGTCCTGTGTGGGAATCGAACCCACGACCTCCGTCCTAGCAGTCAGGGTCGCTAACCACTAGACCAACAGGCCACCAAATTTGTCAGTAACAGAAAAATATCGTTTAAATGAAACCTCGATTGGTTCATATTTTTATTTTTTAAAAACTAATGTTAAAAATGGAAATTCAAGTGATAAAGCTCAACACATATTATATTAAGTACTACTAATATTACAGTTAAAGAATTTTAGTTGAGTTATAATTTTTTTATAAATGTCAGATATATTAGCTATGAAAATAAATAGATTCCTTTTCTTTGTACTTTATCTCGTAAGCTCCTCTGTCTCTTGCTCTGCTTTCAAAGGGCACCCCTTAAATTTATTAAAAAAATGATTTTTATCCCGACCTTATTCACTCACTTCTATAAAGCATAAAAATAAATAATATTTATAAAATAAAAGGAGTCATAAATTAAAATGCACAATTCATAACCAAAGAAAGAAAAAAGAGGGTGGGATAAACAAAATCTCGTTAAGGTGTCCAATGCTCCTGGCGGGATGAGAATTACTTTTTTTATGAAATTTTATTTGTAATCTGCTTTTGCAGCTTAGAAAATTCTAAAGTGGTTTTGCGCATTGATGATAATATGCTGCTTTAGAATTCTATTTAACATTATAGCAATTTTTGTGTCGTATATAGTTACAGTGTTGGCTAAATGCTTTTGTAAACGTTTTTAGTTTTATAAATTATTATAATTATTAATTAATTATTATTCGTTACTGAAATAGAGGATTTCTCATTCATAAGAATAACATTATTGTCAATTTATACAACTTCCTATAAATATTGTAGTTCGATTTTTCGAGGTAAACGAGGAGAATAGAGCTTTATTGCTGGATATACAGCTTTGGAGATCTTTTAACAGATCACTAAAGGTAACCTTAAACTTTAAACTCAATGTAGAACACCGGTAAGATGGTCCAACGCCATAAAGAAGGCTGTTGAAGGCAGCATGTACAGAGCGGTTCACATTGCAGAAGGCCGCATGGCTTGGAAATGCGTCGTATGTGGTCGCAATCCTCAGCAGTGAGGGAACGATGAAGAAGAAGAAGGAGAAAACTTATATAATTTCTTATCCTTAAGTAGTTTAAAATTCAGTATCTGTCCAAAAATAATATCATCTGCCTAGCCTTTTCCCAACTATATTGCGGTCGGCTTCCAGTCAAACCGGATTCAGCTAAATACCAGTATTTTACGTGTCCAAAAATAATAAACCCACTGTTATTTATATAGTTTAGTATTTTTTAAATACATTACATTTTTTAAAAGACATGATAATAAAAGGCAATGCCTTTTATTATCATGTCCTTAAAAGTTAAAAATAAATGTTCAATTTTCTCTGGTCATACCGTGGCCGTCAAGTGTCACAGATAATTTTAAATGGCACGCTTTGAAAAAGTTTAGAAGGGGAAATAGGAAGACATTGTTGCTTATTCCACTAGAAAAAAAACAAAGGACTGCGGTGTTGTTTGATCGTTTTGGACGAAATTTTGCGTCATCATAAGAAAAAAAAATGTTTATTTTGTCGCGGTGATTCAGTGGTTACGGTCTCCCACATTTTTCGGTTGTGGGCAAATCTGTCAAGTAATAATGTGATTGTTTCAATTCAATGAGTATGTTTATACGTCAATCAGTTTATCTTGAACATCGCTGTTAATTTGGTGAAGGAAAATATCGAGAGTAAACCTGGACTCAACGTTAAGTCATAAATAACAAACCTGCCTCGAGCAAGTGTGGTCCGTCGTTAGGACCATCTATTAAATACGGAGACTCATCTGTGCCTCGGAAAGTACGTTCTGCCCAACAATGCCCATCGCGTTGGTCCCAGCTATGATGAGGATTTCTTCGAAGTGCTGTAATCAGCATCTGCCTAGCTTTTTCCAACTACATTGGGATCGGCTTCTAACCAAATCTCCACCACCCATTAACTGGGTAACATGGTAGTGCTTGGCAAGACTGGAGCCAGATTTACTGGCTCCTGAAAATTCGTAAAGACTGCTAAAGATCTACAAATGATGGCACGGAGGAAACTCGGTATGTTAAGACAGAAAGAAAGAAAAGAAAGAAAAAGTATTTAATTGCCACAAAAAACAACACACATGACTTAAGTGGATCCTGCACCAAAACCCAAACGATAGTGTTAGTAGATCTTAAATTATGTTAGTTTAAAGACTAGTTAATAATTAAATAACAATAAAAAAACAAAAATGAAATTTAAAACAAGTTTAAATAAAGCATGCATGTCGTGGTTGTGGCAACAAGGCTTCCACTCAGCATATTGCTGTGCCGTGGGGGACCCTCAGCACGGCGCTGATTTTCAGTGGTTGCCTAGGACATGACGTACGGAAATCAAAAGTCTGCCGTTTACGTGAAAATACAAGAGTTATAAAATAAATACAGTAAAATAAATACAGTAAGATAAAAATAAATAGACTACTTAAAATTACAATTTAGTTATGTGAGTAAGACCAAGCACGGGTACCTATCTTGACAAAAACAAACATTGTTATACCCGCAAAACGCGGCACATTCCATGTTGTTTTGTCTTGCTTGGTCTCGCTCCCACACTCACACTCGCGTGGCGCTCCTTGTAAGCCTTATTTTGAGAGCCTACGCTACGTGACGTCGTACACTCGTACGCGTGCGCGCGCGCTGCGTGTCGTCTGAACAGCTGCAGGTCGGCGCGTTATGACGTCAGGTGGCGCACGAGTCCTGTGCAGTCATGTGCCATGGGATTACCTTGTGGCGGAACGATGATTGACAACAAACAACAAAAGAAAGAAAATAAAATAAAGCCCCCTCGCTCGCGTCTGTGTGATTGTGATGCCGCCTCGAACCGCTTGGATACGATGCCAATGGATTATGAACCTTAAGACGTGAGCTGTTACATTATTAATAATTGTACATAAATATTTCCTCAACTCTGCCTTTTAAGGTTATTCGTCTATAGCTGATTATTCTTTCTTTGACTTTTTTCAACTATTGCTAAGGTACAACAGGGCCTAAGGTCTAAAAATCTATCAATATCTTGACCGATTTCTAGTTCGTTGCTTTCCGTATACAACAAAAATCCATTTTCTTCAATCACGGGTTACTACCACAGAATTACAAGTAGGTTTATTTTAGTGACACACTTAAATTATAGGCGATGCTGTTACTTTGTTCCAAACATTAATTTCATTTCCCAGGCAGTAAAATCGTGTAAAAAACTGTTATCCAGTTCCATCATTATTTACTTTCAGACCGAAACCTATCTATTTATTTATTTGTTTATTTGAATCTCCAACAAAATCCTTTGTTGGAGATTCAAATAAATAGATCATAGGTTTCGTAGTTACATCATAAGTCACAGTGATATCACAATTCGTTTATTTACGTGTGCTCCTTCAGTTATATAAACCTTAAACTAAATTTTACCCAACAAAATGATGATAATATTACACAAAATTAAATAAATAAAATTGAAGTCCTTCCAAAATATTTATTCCAGTTAATTAAATTGTTCCACTAAATTTAAATTTTGCTAATATTTCATTTAATTACAATAATATGATTAAGTTATATCAATTTTAAAATTACAATTAAACTGAGACGGTAATATCTAACCTTACAAAGTTGGGAAAATTGCAAATTATGATTTTTTGATGATTTACGACTCTAATTATTACTAGTTATCATAACGTAAAAAAATTACTATAAAATCTTCAAGAAAACTTTTTCACAAAAGAAAGAAACCGACTTCCAAAAAACACTACAAAGTTCAAAATAACTTTAATTTCGGAAGTCGGTGTTTTTGGTTGCTTCTTCGTTATTTGACACCGACTTCCAAAATTAAAGTTATTTTGAACTTTGTAGTGTTTTTTGGAACTCGGTTTCTTTTTTTTATGAAAAAGTTTTTTTGAAGATTGCCATTAAAGTACTTTTGAAGTTATAGTTATCCGTTGTATGACTAAGTAAATAATGATTGACTTGTTTTCATACTAGGTATTGACATATTTAAAACCTACAGGACGTGAAACTCCTGAAACTGGGTCGATGAGGCTCACAAAAGGGCTTCACAGCACTCATACTATGCCAATCAACCATTCAGTTCTCCAAATGAATCTTGTTACAAACATCGTTTGCGGTCTCGGCATCCAAAAAAGCATTCCGCACCGAATCAGACCCGAAATATCGCCCAATAAAAACTCGATTCAATGAACATTTTTCTGAAACTACAACAATTTCGCACAACCCTAGCGGACATTGATTGATGTGCACAGTTGTTAACAGCATTCTGGGATCTCGATAACGTTGTTACTTCAGCGTTTTTAGATTATGTTTCGTTTTTTCCTTCTGAGTGAGGAAATTGCATGCATGACAGTTTTTTGTGTGTGGAGTGCTTCTTACAAATACATACATTATACAAATTGTGTGGGGAAAAATAAATCGTTTTGGTACTCCGATTTTTTGTTTTCTTATTTCATCTTATGAGTAAGGAAAGAGGAGGTCGTGGCAAAATAATAGCATTTAAACTATGTACAATAGAGGTACATGGGCACATGGGCGGACTTAATTCAACAAGATATTCTCTACCAGTCAACTTTGGGTTAAAAAAAAAAACAATACTGTGATGGGTGTACAACAAATAAAGTAAAATTTTAAAATAGAAAAGATTTTTTTTTCGTGAAGAAAATGAGAAAAGTGTATAACATTCTAATAAAACATTAATATAAACAAAAATAATAAAGTTATAAAATATGATTTTATAAAATAATCTTACAGATTTAGAGAACTCTTATTAATCATAACGAAGATTTAACTAAGAATTACACTACAGTAGGGCTTTTGCAGTGTTTTCGGATTTTACGCTTTAAGGAAAAATTCGACGGACTGACGTCGGCTACATTGAAAATTGATTTCAATGTAGCCGACGTCAGTCCGTCTATGGGTGACTATCCGTTGAAAACAGAGTTTCCATCACGCCACGGAAAGTACGTAATGCCGTTGTTCCCATCCGTCATTTGAACATCTCTCGCGGCACCCAGCGTCACGTCCGTGCCTCGTCTTTTCTATGTGTTTTAAAAAGTCGCGGCGGCCGTCTGTGCCCTGTCCGTGCCCCGTCCTCGTCTTACGTCTTTTCTGTGTGTCCAGCGCCTAACAGTTGCTATGGATAAGCAGACGTTAGAAGACCTGACACTAGTATTGACAAGGGATATTGTGTTACCCAATTACTTGGTTGGGGAGGTTAAAAAGGTAGTTGCTTCATGTAAAATACTGGTGGTTACGCGGTGTTAGCTAAAGAATGCGAATGATTTGAAATTTGGTTGGTTCAAAGGTTGTGACGCGCTTTAGGAAAAAAATGTAACACAGTAATGCGTCTAATGGATGGGTTGCACGATACCTGGATATCCTCGCCGCAGCCACCTGTTATACAGGGTAATTTGTAAAACACCAACAACCTTTCAGTGAGTGTAAGTGATTAGAAACAACTTTTACTATGGGACCAACTCTGAAAAATCAAAAAATAAATCTACTGTTTCTTGCAACAAAATGCAATTCACCCGATGAAAATGTACGAAACAGTAGATTTTTTTTCGATTTTTCAGGGTTGGTCTCATAAAAAAAGTTGTTTATAATCATGAGTACTTTCACCCACTGAAAGGTTGTTAGTGTTTTAAAAATAATCCTTTATAATTATTCAGCTGTATCCGGTAAGACTGGAAGGCAACCTCCGGACCTTAACATAGAAAAGGCTAGGCAGACACAATTTTCTGCAAGATTCAATGAAATCAGATGAAGAGCGAAAAAAAACTCATTTTGTAATTAAACTTTTAAAAACGTTGTATTTTAAAGACGGTGTAATCTAAAACCTCAAAATGCATTAAAACATTCCCCTTAATCTTTAATTCACAAAGAAAAATAAACTTCATTTTCTATTTATTTCCACACTACTATTATTTACTTAGGACCTTCCAACACTCTTACACCGCTATAAAACAAACATGAGACCCAATAGAGGTTCCAGTGGTTTTAAATCTAAAGTGCTGGCAAATTAATCGAATTCCTCCGACTAGAAATGTTCCACGGAAAATTCCTAGAGATTTTTCCCTTACATACACTTTGAGCTTCGAGGCGGAATTTTGGGTTCCTTTATTACCTACAAACGCCGTGACGAGCTGTTTACGATCTCACCCTCTAACAACTTATTCCTACGTGGGAATCTACAAAATATTACGATACATACTTTTGCTTTTTTTTTGTTTATTTCTAGAACGACATGTTTTATGAAGATCTGCCTTGTATTATGACGTATAATCCTAAGTCTCTTGTTCCAGATGAAATATTTAGTGCTACTTTATTTAGGTTTTTCTGAGGTTTGGGAAGTAAGTCTGAAATGCTGGAGATTTTCTTTATTAGATGTTGTTTGTCCCTAGATTTATAATCGGGATATGAGGTCGGACGGTTCCTTCGTCTGATCGTTGTTTTTCGCAAAACAAGATTATAAGTTTCCTAAAAGAGATAACTGAAGAGATTGACGGTCTTAATACTATACGGTCTGAAGTTTATGAAATAGGATTCTAATCATCTAGATTCGGAAGTTGCGTGGTATCTCCTCGTCTCACATACCATAGTGTCTCAAGATGAAAGTCTATGACCAGTGAGTGTTGCCAGTGATGACCTATAGACTCGTAATGTGGTCGCTCACAATGGGCCTCATCAGAAGATTTAAAGTTACCCAAAGGGCAATGGAGAGAGCAATGCTCGGAGTTTCATTTTTGGATTCTGCTACTTTGATTTTGTGGCGGTTTTAATGCCGCTACTGATACGAGACGCAATGGAGCGATTGCTTGGGCAACACTTAGGGGAGGCCTATGTCCAGTCTTTCGGCTGATATGATGACGACGAATCGAGATTCTAAGGAGCTAATAGTGAAATAATAACAGGTGCGGCTGTTATTAGTTTGACCTTCGAGGTTTAGCCACACTTGCCGAGATTGTTCCATGAATGGGTGATAATTCATACCATGCTGATATTCCTCCGGGTTGCAAAGCACGCTAAGCCGTTGGCCCCGGCTGTTATTTGAAGATCTTCGATAGTCAAAAATTTTGACAAGGATTATTGTGTTACTGAGACAAAGGGTTATGGAGGTCGAATAGGCAGTCATCATATCATAGCATAGGCCTCCCCCAAGTGTCGCCATAACAACCGGTCGTGTGCGTCCCGCTTCCATCAGCTACCGGCGACCCTCACCACCAGTTGATATCAAATCATTTTACATCACTTTAAGCTTGCAGTGGACATTAACCTTGAATGAAAGAATTTTGTTCTTTGAACATGTAGTAAAAAAATCTAAGAACAAATGTAACTTTTATTTGTATTTTTTTTCAGCTGTTTCTGTCCCAAGTCCCACGACAAAAGACAAAAGGACACCAAAACCGTTTGTTTAGAAGTAAAAAAGCTAAATAAGTAGTGACATAAGCCCACGCGGATCGGCTCGAAGGCACCCAAATCCGTTTCCTCAATAGACTTATAACACGCGTAGGATGACAAAAGAAATAATAGTACATTTTGTTTTGTGTTAAGGCTTTTGACTGATAAAATTTATTAAAGCGCTGTGATCAGCAAAAACTCGGTCACTCTCGGACTGCATAGAAAAGAAAGAAAAGCGCGACGACACAATGCTTGCAATTTCTTGCCAAATATGATGCATTTTATCGATTTACTCAAAACTAAGTTGAGCTATTAAAAATCTAAAACAACAAAGTTTTGCGTTAAGATTCGATTCATTATTTGGTATAAATTTTACTGGCCTATTTTTTCTAAGGTCAAAGTTGGAGGTAACTTTGACGATAATTTCTATCGAGGATTTTATTTTTAAACATGTTTCGGAAACAACAGTGTTCTTTGAAATATAGTTAAAATTAACATATATTTTTTCTGCAGCTTGAAACCAAATAAATTTGGCTAAAATTTCGTTAGGAAACCAGCAATTTTTCAGTTTTTGCTGATCACAGCGCCTTAACTGACTTCAAAACAGGAGGATTAAAAAAAAAATCTTGCTTGATCGTGGGTGCGTTTACAAACATGTAAACTCAATACACAAACAGCCAGACCCGGAACAACTATCTGTAGGCCATACAAATATTTGTTCCGTGCGGGAATCGGACTCACAACACGCAGCAGTCAATCGCTCAACCACTGCGTCAACCGTGCCGTCATACTGTAATAATGTCAACTATATACCTAGTACAATATCTTTGACAGTCGTTACACATAGTCAGAAGCCAGAAAATCTGACACCAGTCCATCCAATGAGTATCGTTTTACTAGATTGTGTGAGTCAGATAAACGATCGCTTCATGTAAAATACTAGTGCTGAGCTTCATCTGGTTTGGCTTGAAGCCGACCCCAACATACTAAGGAAAAGGCTAGGGAGATGATCATCATCATCATCATCATATCAGCCGAAAGACGTCCACTGCTGGACATAGGCCTCCCCCAAGTGTCGCCACAACAACCGGTCCTGTGCGTCTCGCATCCATCGGTTACCCGCGACCCTCACCAGATCATCGGTCCACCTTGTGGGAGGCCTTCCAACGCTGCGTCTTCCGGTACGCGGTCGCCACTCCAAAACTTTTCGGCCCCATCGACCATCTGTTCTGCGAGCAATGTGCCCTGCCCACTGCCACTTCAATTTGGCGATCCTTCGGGCTATGTCGGTAACCTTGGTTCTCTTGCGGATATCATCATTCCTGATTCGATCACGCAAGGAAACTCCGAGCATTGCCCTCTCCATTGCCCTTTGGGTGACTTTAAGCCTTCTGATGAGGCCCATTGTGATCGACCACGTTTCGAGTCCATAGGTCATCACTGGCAACACGCACTGGTCATAGACTTTCGTCTTGAGACACTGTGGTATGTGAGACGAGAAGATACCGCGCAACTTCCCGAACGCCGCCCATCCGAGTCGGATTCGACGGTTGACTTCCTTCTCGAAGTTAGCCTTACCTAGCTGGATCGTTTGTCCCAGGTAGACGTACTCATCAACAACTTCGAGTGCAGAGCCTCCAATCTTGATAGGAGTGGGTGCTACATGGGTATTTACCATGACCTTGGTTTTGTCCATGTTCATTTTAAGACCCACTCTTTCGGAAGCTCTACTGAGGTCATCGAATGGAGATGATAGTGTCGTACAATTAAATTGATGGGCTAGTCAAGAGGTTAAGGAACCTACTTCTCGAGAAAGAGGTATAACCTTCGATCACTAGATGTCCAATTAGCACTTGAAAACGGCCAGAGAAATAACCACAATTAAAAGGTTCGTCTTATTTCAAGGAACGTCCATGTGTAGCCAAGAAGAAATACAAATAATAATTGTAACCTAATGTTCAAGCGTGTAAATGTTTATTGTAACTTTAGGTAGGTAGTTGATATTTTTATCCTGTTTTGTTAGTGTAGTTTATAGTGTTAAATATAGATGTACACAAATGTGTTCAAACGTGAACACTTTTCCGACGTCATTTTATTCCTGCGTCCTTACCATGACGTGCAACCGTGACGTGTGGTGTATAGGTCCATTCCTCCTTCTCGCTCAATTGACTCACGCTTTAACAAACACGTCATGGTAGGGCCGCTGATCCTTAATCTTTTGAATTCTTCAGAACTGGAAAATTAAGGGCCACTTTCACCAAGCCAATCTGATCGCGATCAGCGAATAAACCACGTTTATGAACTGTCAGTGTCACTATTTTTCTATGGAATATTGACGCTGACAGTTCTTGAACGCAGTTTAGATTTATTGATCGCGTTCAGTTTCATTGGTGAAATCCGCTCTAAATCTTTTAGACATCGGACGTGATTTTTTTTTCATTATACCAAACATTTATATTTGGTATAATGAAAAAATTTTTCTATGATAAAAAATTAGTCTATGATAGTACATTTTTCCTATCCAATTTAAGTGCCATCATTTTTTTTAGCTAAAAAATGCCAAGTTTTGAAACCACCACATCTTTTAAAAATCCTTCACGAACTCGACATTTAACATGTAAATTGTTTGAGACCACGAAAACCGCGTTATGCATCTCGTGGGAAGCAGCATACGTGTCGGGCAAGAGAAACCGCAGGCAAGATTAGAATTTGTGGGGAGATCTGTGCATTACGTTGAATTTTTAGAAAAATTATGTTGACTTAGCTCAGTGACACAAACAAATCAAATCAAATGTATTTTCGGTTTGTAACTTTGCCACACTTTATTTAGACATAATTTGGATTACAAAGGATAACAAAATACGTAGGTAATACGGAATTTCTACAGGATGTTTCAGAAGTGTGTGGTCATATTTAAGGGATGTTGGGTAGATAGATACATGGAAAAAATATCAAATAATAAAACATTGTTTCTTAAATAAAACGATCACGAAAAACGACTAAGAGCGGATTTTACCAATGAAACTGAACGCGATCAGTACATCTAAACTGCGTTCAATAGCTGTCAGTGACAAATATTCCATAGAAAAATAATGACACTGACAGCCCATAAACTTGGTTTATTCGCTGATCAACTGTAACAAACTGCTTGAAAAGAAATTTCTTTGGTACTTTTTAGTAGTTTTTCTTGGTCGTTTGTGAAGAAAAAAGTCTTTTTTTGTTTTTTATTTTTTCCTAAATGTTTATCAGCTCCCCAAAATAACCCCTAAGTATGATCACGCACTTCTGGAACACCTTGTGTACAAGCACAAAATAAATATATTTTAATAATCATTACACTTGATTATCGTCAATATTTATAATCTAAATGTATTTGACCCACCTTTGTAACTCTATCTATACATATAATAAAACTGTAGAAGAGGTAAATTCTGTACAATGAATATAAACTAAAAAAAAATACTCCAAGTGTGCTTCGTACAACCAGTAGAATTTGTCAGTTTGTAATCAGTAACAAATTGATTACAATCATAATATAAAATAGCGTCACGCTGACGACAGGTCCTATTATAAATAAACATATTTAAATAAAAAATGTGCCTGTTTTGCTCTTCAGATAAGTATTGAGAATAGGGCAAGGCGGCACAGAAAATAAATTTACAAGTATTGGCCTCAGTTAGATGTCACACTAAATTGACAAATTTAATTGTCTTTTTTACCTACAGCTAAACCATCCCCAAATAATAATATAACAGTGGAGTTGGGGTTTATCTTTGACAATTTAACACTCCTAATTAATTAGCTGAAACTGGTACTGGGTAAACAATTAATTATTACATAATGACTGTGTTGAACACTGGTTAAATACACTACCGAATTATCAGAAAATACGTATGTTGTGTTAATCAAATTATTTTTACTAAAGCTATTATTATTATCAATACAGCAGCCATCAGGCTGAGCTACCGAGGGTGTGGGTGTAACATGCTGAGGCTGTGGTGTGTGGTGAGCAGCTACAAGAGAAATTGTTTGTCAGAGATTCATACCTCTCAGCATTGTACGTTACCAGGTCCGCCAGCTCATTGGCCTCTTGCAAGCGCTTACTCAGATCTAGTTGAACAGCCTCATTTTTACTTAAAATGTCCTTTAGAGTTTGTTCCCTAACAAGTAGTTCTTCCTGAAGGCGGTGAGTGTCGCTTTCATAACATTACTTTACATAAATCTAATTCATCACTACTATTTTTTAATTCAAGCATTAATTTTTTTTTTTTTTTGCCTTAGCTTTAATGAATTATGAATTTTCTTAATTAATCTATTAATTTTAATATATTTTTTAATCTTATTACGAACCTTTAAAAAAATTACATTAGTTAAGTCTATTGTAACCATTGGTTCTACACAAATTGGCCCGGACCCGCTACCAACTAACTCATCATAAAGGGTGCTGGTCTTCGCACACTCTTCACCGGCTTTAAGTGTTTCCAAGTGGGTAAAATTGGCCATAAAGTTCCTGGTAAGTATTCTTCTTACCGCATCAGATTTCAAAATCAATTCAAGTCACTTATCTCAATGAAACAATTTTAGTTTGTTGACCAGTCATTCAATCAGAACGAAGAATCTAGTTGCATGCATGCTCCAATAGATTTTTATGAAGAAGACCGTGTTAAAAAGTTAATGTATGTCTTTTTAATCAATTTGTCTGCTAAGATTGGCTTTTTGTGTACTTAAAACTGTTATTTCTAAGCCTAAAAACGTATTTTATTTTACCTACACTGATTGTTCAAATGTTTATCACCCCGCTCGATAGATGGCGTTGTCCCGTCAGACGATTTTCCTGAATCGCGCTATGGTTTCGTTACAAAGCTCAGTATATGATGTCCGAGGAAACAGCGCAAAGTGAATCTGAAATACATCAACAAGGAAATTTTTGAAGTAGTCAGTATTTCTTAATTGAATACTGACTTTATAAGTTTTAAATAATTAATAGGTAATGACTATAGTTGCTCGGCTTTTATTTTTTTAACTCAACGTTTTTAATTTTACCGTTTTTATCTTTCCAGATTTAACATAATATTAAAAAAAATGTATTAGAAAAGGCAATTAATTTGTCTAATAAAATGTTTGAATTCATGTCGGAATCTTAGTGATTTGGGAGTTAAGAACGTGTGCAGTGGGTAGGGCACATTGCTCGCAGAGCAGTCGATGGGGCCAAAAAGTTCTGGAGTGACGACCGCGTACCGGATGACGCAGCATTGGAAGGCCTCCCACAAGATGGACCGATGACCTGGTGAGGGTCGCTGGTAGCTGATGATGCGAGACGCACAGGACCGGTTGTTGTGGCGACACTTGAGGGTGCCCTATGTCCAGCAGTGGACGTCTTTCGGCTGATATGATGATGATGGTGAAATCTTACTTATAAGTCAAAGTATGACAAATTTTCAGGCTCAAATACAGACTATCAAATACTTTAGTTTAAATTATGAATTCATAAATTAGATGTGAGGTAAGAATGCAATGGAAAAATTCAGTCATCATCATCTTCCCAAACTAATCCCATTTTACTTAGGCTAAAAATTACCCATTGGACAACTCCTAGAAAAAATCTTGAAGCAATATCATCACAATCTGTTGTCTGAATTCGAAGGGTTTCATTTTCCTTATCATAATAATTGACTAATTATATTACGGAACGTTGATTATGTATGTTTTGTATCAGCATTTTTGCTGATTACTCATTGATTCATCTGGTTTTGTATGTTACTTATCATGACCGTAATGTTGTTATGTAAAAGACTTATTTACAAGGAACTTTTATAATGTGCTTACATATTTTTTCGTAATATCGCTTTTTGCACGGTCGTTTTTTATGGTATGCATCATGTTTCCAGGGTAGCGGAATTGGTTCGAAAGAGCGGCCCTGGAACGCAAAGAGCACTTGGAGGAACACGGATGGGTTTTAGTCAGTAAAATCTGACACTCCCTTCGGCTCCACCCAGAGCGACCGAAGTCATTTGATGAATTCCCATCCATAAAAAAAATAGGCTATGTTTGGGGCAAATAAACTCATCTATCTTTCTTTCTTCTTCGATTTTAGCATCGTATCGCTGATAACTTTGGTACAGTGATGAACAGTGTGTGTGGTAATTTACGCAAAGATTCAAATAGTGAATATAGGGCTGTCCAAATGTTTGCTACCACGCGTTCACCGTGCAAGATACAACGCTTAGCGCAACTATTATGGGTTCGACTGTTGACAGAACGTCCATACGTAGAATTGTCAAGGGCCGTCATTTCTTGAAGTGCGTCGTCTGCGTCTCTATGTTTTACGTATGCATTTTTATGGACAAGCCCTTTACACTTCTATGCCTGAGAGCCAAAAACTATAGTGATGACCACCAGTCACACAAAACGCCGAGTCAAAGAAAGAAAAGAAAGAAAGAAAGTTAGAAAAGAAAGAAAAGAAAGAAAAAAAAGAAAAGATAGAAAAGAAAGAAAAGAAAGAAAAGAAAGAAAAGAAAGAAAAGAAAGAAAAGAAAGAAAAGAAAGAAAAGAAAGAAAAGAAAGAAAAGAAAGAAAAGAAAGAAAAGAAAGAAAAGAAAGAAAAGAAAGAAAAGAAAGAAAAGAAAGAAAAGAAAGAAAAGAAAGAAAAGAAAGAAAAGAAAGAAAAGAAAGAAAAGAAAGAAAATAACACACACAGATACACACAATGTAGCTACAAACAAGAATAAACATTAATTTTGAAACAAAACATTGTGTGTCCCGCCGCTGCGCCTAATAGGTCCAGTTCAGCAAAATGCCAGACAACTATATAAGCGCTGCCTGACGCTGGTTTTCAACTGAACCTTATGTTGATGTGTACGGATGTAAACCAAAAGAAGATCGATGAGTCCCAGATAATCGATAATACTAATCCAGCACCGAAAATCAGAAAAAAACAGCACGAGTATTAACATTATTTCCACACTTGTCATAACTCTGAAATCAGAGAGTAAATAGTACCATCCAAAAATAAATAGCCATTCAATAAAAAACTCTTTCCTTCTCGCTACCGCTTAGCCCGGTACATTTGGGCACACAAGTGTCGAGCTCTTTCTTGTCTGTAATCGAATTCTTTTGTTGTTACAAAAAAATCCTTACTCAATTTCGAAGGAAAAGCTTTGAAGTTTATTTTTTCTTTGTACACAGACGCTTTTGAAGGTTTTTTTTACTTTTTCCGAATAATCTTTTTGGTCTGAATGGATTGTGTGTTTATTGCGATTTATTAATTATGACTTGAATAGATTTTTGATTTTTTTGAGCATCGCCAAACTGAAGTGGTAGTGGGCAGGGCACATTGCTCGCAGAACAAATGGTCGATGGGGCCGAAGTGGCGACCGCGTACTGGAAGACGCAGCGTTGGAAGGCCTCCCACAAGGCAGACCGATGACCTAGTGAGGGTCGCTGGTAGCCGATGGATGCGAGACGCACAGGACTGGTTGTTGTTGCGACACTTGGGGGAGCCCTATGTCCAGCATTGGACATCTTTCAGGTGACATGATGATGAATTGATTTTGCATCTTTTATTTAAGACTAGCCTCTATCAGCAATTTTACTCGCATGCAAATTCATAACAGTTCCAAGGAAACATACTCCCGGAAAAGAAAGTGTCCCGGACATGGTCTATCCTTTAGCCGAGTTTCATTAAAATGCGATCAGCCATGAAGATGTGACGAAAATTACTGTCACCTATTGCTCTTCTCCGGATATGTTTTTTCCGTATCTTCGGACCAAAAACTTACAGGTCAAGTCTGATAATTTTATTTAACAAATGTGTGAAATGCTGTTTATTAATCAATCTCGCCATATTTGCTTTGTGGACTTTGATGAGGCATGGCACTCGAGAAGACCATTACCTAAAATAGGTTATACGTTCCCGAGGGATATCTTTAGAAAGAAAAAAGTCAAAGATATTGTTTTTCTTCTTAGTACAATGAAAAGTGAATTTTATTTATTTTGATCATCTTAATCCAAGAAGACATTAGACGCCTTTTACCGATGACTGTAAAACAAAAACCGTCATCTGCCTAGCTTTTTCCTTGCTCCCAGTCAAACCAGATTCAGCTGAATACCAGTACTTTACGTAAAGTGGTTGCTTACCAGACCTCTACAACCCATTAATTGGGTAACGCAGTACTTCTTGGAGAGACTGGTGTCAGATTTTCTGACTTCTGACAATCCGTAATGACTGCCAAAGATCTCCAAATGACAGCCGGGACCAACGGCTTAACGTGCTTTCCGAGACACGGGAGAGTCTGGGTATGTTAAGATTTTCAACCATCCACAGACCAACCTTGAAGCGGCCTGTGTGGCTGTTTTATTTTAGCCACGAGCGACTGTAAAACACAAATTGCAGTTTGAAAATCTTATATAACAACATTATTTAAGTGTCTCCCAAGTTTGCGGCTGAGAGCAAGTGCTGTATAAATGCCTCCGACTGAAATGAAGACATAAGACTCCGTATAAGAAGCTTATATGATTAATTTTCTTATAGTTCCACGTTTTGTGCAGTCAGTTACACCGGTTGGGTGTTCATAAACTAATCAGCAAGGGAATTTAGACCTTGTGTGTGTGAATCGAGGTTGGATTTAGCAGAAGAAGTTTAAGAAATGGTAGTAATTGTGTTTATGGATCTATTTCAGCTAAAGATTTGTTACGTAGGTATGTGATTTAAAAGATAATAATTTAGGGAATTTTAAATGTGATAAATAAAGTTTTGTTCTTAAAGAAACCAATGATGTCAATCAAATATCTTTATCAGGGGTGTGTGGGGTCGTTAGACCTTACTACCCACACGATAAAGAAGAAGAACACGACAAAGAAGAAGAATCTTTAGTAGAAGTTTTCATTGCTGTAATTCTTAAACTATCTTGACGTAGGTATACCCTTTCCTAAATATAATTATCGTTCTTATCCCATTTACGAAAAACAGTCTAAAAGAACTGAAAGTTACCAACACGATGCACAGCAGACTGTTACAACACCCACCACTTAAAAACATCTTAAAATTATTACAAAAACAAAATTTTCAATTTCAGTGTCTCAACAAAATATAAAGAACTATGCAAAGAGGTCTAGTTCCACTAAGCACTGTAAGTTTGAGGAGCGTCAGCAAAAAAAGGAAAATATTAATTAGCAACGTGGTCACGAAATGCATTAACGAACGTGAAGGCTTGAATAAAGTTGAATGTAAGACAGGCTTTCAGAGTTTACTTTTCACTTTTTGATTGTTTTGCTGACGGTATGAATGTTAATTTTATGCGGTGTTTTCATGGTAAGTAAGGTAGTTTTGGGAGTATTTTGAAAACTGGTTTTTAATGTGGAAACTTCAGAACTTACCGTCAACCGGGGTGAATAGGAACGAAGGGGTGAATAGAAACAAAACTTTGATAAGGTTTTTAACTTTAATATCATAATATTGGGTGTCTGAGAAAGCAACTTTATTTTATTTAGATCAATTAAATAAAATTGGAGACGGCAAATGAAATTTAACCTAATAATCCCCTTTTAAGTTTGGTGCAGATTCACCCCTGCATTCCTATTTACCCCGTTTGTGAGTATTGTTTTACTGACTCCTATTTCTACAACGTTTTTTTTTTGTTTTAATTGGCAGGCTTGCATTTGAGCATTATCTCGCCTAATGGAAAGGCGTCTCGCATCTATCGGCTACCCGCGACCCTCAGATCATCAGTCAACCTAGTAGGAGCCCTTCTAACGCTGCGTCTTCCATACGCGGTCGCCACTCCAGAACTTATCGGCACCATCACCTGTTCACTATTATTAATGACTGAATAAATTATCAACAGCCAATGGCATCACTTTTTCGTTAGAAATGTGACGTGGCGATAATTTTGTTTCTGAATAGAGTTCATGAGTTGTAGGGTTAAGTAGATAAAGGATAGGCCAATTGAGCGTAGTCCTGTGTAAATATTTTATACTTCAAAATGCGTAGACAAACTTTCGGTATGACTCATTTTGCGTCGATGATGACTCGATACAACGTAATTTCAGCAGCTCACACTGAGTGATAAAAATTCCTACTTTACACATTACTCAGAGACTGGAAACGGTGAAATTTGTTGAAAACTGCAGCGTAACTTCTTGCTTACATGAGCGGGGTACATTAAAGTATGTTTGAAGGTAATACGTTTATCGTGGCGAACAGGCGGCATTTACTTTGTCGGTAGTTTGATACTTGGAATCGCTGGGCTGGATATGAAGTATCTTATTATTAAAACAATGCGTAATAATTAATATACCCTCAATTTCTGAAATAAACATTTGAATTTGAGTTTTATCTAAATCTGCTTTAGCCAAAGGTGACTTTCAAGTTTCAGGCTAGAGTAGAGAGAGAGTGATACGTTCTTAATTCAAAATACTTAATTAAAAAACCCACTCATGATTTTTTAAGTTATCTGAATATTGAAAGAGTTTCAAAATTAAAACTTCAAAATATTTTTGAAGGAAATATTAATATGAAGTGACTGCAATAAGGTGAAGATCGTTCTAATGATCGTAAAAAAAAATAGCTAAAATGCTTTAGGTCTTTTTGTCATACGCCATAATTATGTATAAGTAAAACTTGGAGCTGTATTTGTTAGCTGGTAATTACAAAGTTCTATTGTACTATCCTGTTTTACTTAATCTTGGTCCATAATAGTTATTTAAACAATATCTACTTAAACTTTTTGTGGCAAATAATAGGTAATTGCTTTTTTATGTTAATAAACTTTCAGCTTTATGAATTTTTTACAATAATATGAAGATTTTTTGTACTAATTATGGCTTTATCCAAAGATTTAGCGTACTCGTGGTAATGGGCTTAATGGTCTATGTAAATATTATGCTACAGTGTGATTATATTTAATTAAAAATTACTTTTGAAAGTTTAGTTTAATAACCCGGTATTTTATGAACGCTAATTAAAATGAATTTAATTCAATGAGGGCTCTAACACATTTCTTTTTCAAATAATAAATAAATTAAGCTATCTTCCACATCTGTATAAGTTAGGTTAAAGTCATACACGGATGATACCTCCAATATTCCGTCATCAAATTAATGACTCGGGAGTTTAAGTCTCTTACTGACTAAAACGCATCCGCGTTCCTCCAAATGCCTTTTGCGAGAAAATAAACCTTTTCTATAGCGTTCTCATCAGACGCTGACGACAAAATGTATGGGAATGATATTAGGTGTGGAAAGGAAACGTCATCACCTAATGTCATTCCCATACATTTTGTTGACAGCGTCTGACGTTAACACTACAAAAAAGTTTTTTTGTCTAGACCTGCAGGCCCGCGGTGACTCTATCGAACAAATCCCCCGACATATTGGGGTGGGCTGGGGTCCAGTCTAGCTGGATGTAGCTGAGTACCAATATTTTACCTGGAGTAACTGTCTATCTGGCCAACACCACCAGAAAGTGGGTAACACGGTACCCCATGGCAAGACTGCTGTGATATTGGCATCTGACTATTCGTAACGATTATTATTGTCAAAGATCTTCAAATGGTAGCCGAAGCCAACGGCTTAGCGTGCGTTCCGAGAATGGAAATCACCCAAGCATGGACCAACCTCGGCAAGCATCGTTTAGCCTCGGAAAACGACCCGCGGCTGTTATTACTTATTTTGTGCCTATTTGGTGCATTCAAAATTCAGTAAGCAGACCACAGTCTCATCGTCATACCAAACTCTAATCACTCATGTCACATATCAATACTGGGTGTTTTTTTTTTCAGTGCGCAAACTTTAGGAGCCACTTCTGCAAACGTAAATGAGCAACTTTCCCCAAGATAGCTATAGTCAATTCTTAAAAAAAATTGGGTGTCCCATACAAATTTTATTGTGATCAGTTGATGACAATTTTGTATGGGACGTTCAAATTTTTTTTTAGGAATTGACTATGGCTTTTTGGGAAGGTTGTTCATTAACATGGGCAGAAGAAGTTAAAGTTTGCGCGGAAAAAAATTACCCAGTATATTGGGGTTAACTATCAACTATATTGGGGTCGGCTTCCAGTCAAACCGGAGTCAACTGAATATCAGTATTCAACGTGGAGCGGCTGCCTACCAGAACTTTACAACCCATTAACTGGTTAACACGGTATTTCTTGGCAAGACTGGCGTCAGATTTTCTGGCTTCTGACAATCCGTAACGACTGCTTAATCTCTTAATGACAGCCGCGACCTACGGCTTAACGTGCTTTCCGAGGCACGGAGGAGTCTCGGTATGTTAGATGGTCACCCATCCATAGACCAACCTCAGCAAGCGCTGCTGTTATAATTTAGCAACGAGCTCCACAACTCTCATCACTCCTGTAAGCCCTCACAAAAACTTGAAAAGGTAACGTCACAATTCGTCTACCCGAAATCAGACACCGCAATTATTCTTCCACACACCAACCCGAATGGAAATAAATCTATTCATCAACACACTGAAATAAATTCCCTCACACACAAAGTTATCTGCATTGTCCAGCGACTATCAATTAATATTCTTTACCCAACAAAAGGAAGACGTATCGGCTGGCCTCTCAATGGTGAGGTCACAGAATAAGTAACCCGTATAGAAACGAAACTCATGTATCTACTTTACCCAGTTGAAGTTTAACCTAATTGCCAAATGCTCTGCAAACTAATTTAATATGCTTCTTTGTTGACCCACAATGAAAATTAAAAAAAATCTCATCTCATTTTTTTTCATTTTTCTCAAAAAACTATGAATATGACAGTGATAAAATGTCATTATTGTTATTTTTAACAGACTTCCAGAAAGGAGGAGGTTCAAATCGGTTGGTAAAAAAAAATGCAGATTTAGGTTTTTGATCCGATTTCTGTATTTTTTTCAGTGCGATGCGATATACTTGCCATTTAGTCTCGTAAAAAAATAATTCTGTTTGGCTTAGTAGTTTTTATTTTATTAGCATTTTTGCTTACTTGGATGATGTAATTTTTGGCTACTTGGACGATGATGTCGTCCTCTTACGGCAAATAGCGAACCACTCATTAAGGGAATAATGTCAATTTAGTTGTGGGGTATCAGCAATAAAAAGTGAAAAATACAGCCGACTTCTAAATGAAAAAACACTACAAAGTATAAAACAACTTTAAATTCAGAAGTTGGTTGTATTTTTTTGAATTTTTTTTTGTTTTATTTTTTAGTTGATCGGCCGAGGAACACATAATGCAAGTGGCATAAGTATCTTGACCATACTGAATATAATGAACGCCCAAACTTGGCAGATTTTGGAATGTTGTCGGACTGCGACTTTCGCTTCTGTATGTATCCTTATTCTGTGTGGTTTGGCCTCTCAATAGAGTTGTATTGATGGCATTATTCTATGGAGCCGCCACGTTAGTGATAACACCGTTTCTCCTGACTTTGACTTATGTTTTTCAGGTAGGTATGTGTTTTCCTCTATTGAAATATACTTTTCAGGTACATGACTGCCCCCAGTTTTATCAATGTGTTGTCTTCTCCAATCACGCTCTAAAAACGCTGGCGTGACAATAACATAACAAGTGGGAGGCTGAACGCCTTTTCTTTGGCCTTTTTAAAACAAAAGCTGAAAACCTAACGGAAAAAAAAAATGAAAAATTCGTTTACGAAAAAGTCACTTGGCATAATTTGAACACTTTTTTTTTTTAAGGATGGGAAATCATCAAATGACCACTTCCGCTCTGGGTGGAGCGGCAAAGAGTGTCAGACTTTTACTGACTAAAACCCATCCATGCTCCTCCTAGTGCCTTTTACGTTCCAGGGGCGCGGTAACTCTTTCGAATAAAATCCGCAACCCTGGCAGGCACTGGCCCTAACGTGCCCCTACTCCTATGCTGACATCTCTTTGAGGCGCGCGTGGAACACAACGCGCCGTCGGCCTGGGCCTGGCTTTGATCGGACGGCGAGGCACCCAACGCTCACCGTCCGTGGACCCGCACCTACGGTGGCCGGGAATCGCCCAGTGACTCCCGACGCCCGGTGCGTCGTGAGGGTGTGAGGGTTGTCTCTCCCTCACGCGGCCCGCCTCCGCCTTCACTAGCATTACTGCTTCGCAAAAGAAGGTGACGGCTTCCCATGCCTCCTCGCTCCAGACCATGGATTGAACCAGGGCCGGACGCGAGAGGTCGCCGCCGCCGATCGCCTCGACGAGGACACGGCGGTGCTCCGCCCAAGCGGGGCAGACCTCCACCGCATGCTCCACCGTGTCCTCCGGGCAATCCTCGCAGTGAAAACACCCGGGCGTTTCCTCCCGCCGAATCCGAAACAGGTACCTCCATAATTAGAACACTTGGACTGTTACTTAGTAGGTCCATAAAGAAGTTCGCTACTTTACATAAACAACCCAGTTTTCGAGGTGCGCTATACAAAACCTACCTCAAACACAAAGATACTGAGGAATTCTTGGCCATTTCCCACAGTCTCCACGGAGCAATCGGCATTTCTTAACGCCTGAACATCACAAAGACAACTCCTCATCTTTTCACTCCCTTGTCAAAACGTCAGCCGGTTTTTTACCTTCGTTTTTGTATTAATCTGACGACAATCAAAGCAAGATTTTTTCCCAGGCAGAAATAAATCAAGATTAATTCCAAGACTTTGTGAGCAACGATTAGTATTCTCCATCGATGGCGCAAACAACCACTATTTTTAAAAAAGGTTGGGAAATACAAGTTTTTATAAGGTATTCTTTATAGCATTGTGAAGCAAAATGAGTGTGAGCAGTTGGAAATAAATGTCGAAAAGCTTGTAAATAAATAACTAAATAAATAAGTATATTAAAAAAGTGCCATTAGACGCTAAATATTTAAATCGGAACGAAGAGGTGGTTTTAATTAGACCCTTTGACTCGTGTTTAACGATACAGGAGGCGTTTATTATTAAATCGAATAATAGGTTCTTTGAGGTGTACCACCACGGAGCAGGAGGGAGTGTCAGACTCTTACTAAAACCCACCCGTGTTCCTTCGGAATGCCTGTTGCGTTCCAGGGCCGCGCTAACTCTTTTGAACAATTCTGAAACCCTGGCAGGTGTGTACCACCTCTATGGATCGATTCTTCAATCGTCAGATAACTTATGAAAAAACTGTCAGACTGTTTGACCGAAGGTACATGAAGACAACATGAAAAGAAGGTTCATAACTCACTGTTTAGTATTTACAAGCTATGGAGTCTAGGTTTTAGTCTACGAGTATTACAATTCAAATTTATATTCAGGTAAAAACTAAATTTTGGTTACGATTCACATTGTTGTTTTTTTACTTCCATTTTAAACAACAGCCTGTTTAGATTGTAAATTCCACAGTGAAATTGCTGTTTATTAAAATTTGTTGCGTTCAAACAAAAGAGGTAAAAATTAAAAGGATTTCAAGCAAAAAATCTGAACAAGATTCAAATTTTATATTGACGCCAGATAATTAGGTAGTGGTGGTATTTTTACAGTAAAACTTAGAAATTAATTGTGTATTATGTTCGTCACGGTATAGTTAGTACGTTTTATGTTGCCTCAAATGAGACCTGGTCTATTTAGACCAGGATATTTAGGGTACGCATACTGAGTTTCATCAAAATCAGATAATTCATTTCGAATAATAAGGACTTGAATATTTGTAAGAAAAGCCGTACCGCGTAAACGCTCTTATCTGGCTTTTGGATCTCATAAAACGGTCGCTTCATGTAAAAACACTAGTATTCCGCGACAAAATTAGAAAAGATGAGAAATAACACATAGCTACGTACCTAGATGAGTGAAAGTAGGTACTCAAAATAGACGTTGCAATTCTACCAAGTCGGGTACTCAAATTTATGTAGAAGACAGAATTAACGCGAGCAACTACCAGGGGCTCGAGGCAAGTGAGATTCTGTCAACGGTAGCGTGGCGAAGGCAATTGTTAATACGTCAAAAATGTATGGGATTGACAGATGCTATCGAAATGTCACGTGATCAAATCCCTACATTTTAACATTCCGACAGTCCCATTCGCTAATTGAATGGCACATTTTCTAGGGTCTCTGAGAATTACTGAGACAATGAAGTTTCAACTGTCTACAACCCCGAGTATACAACTGCATAGAATTAAAAAAAACATTATATCGACTTCCCTTTTTATCAAGCTCTCACTTCACAAAAGCAATTTCCCTCTTTATTTTTCCATAATGAGTAGTTAAATAGTCCACTTCTTCCCTACCCTACGATCATACGTCAGTCCAGTTCAACGCCCTCTCGACGTGTCGGTACTTGTAAGCTGAAGCGACACCGCTCCATTCGCGTTACATGCTTCAATGGAACTTTGCGCTGAACCGAGATGCTTGCAAAATATTCTGCAGTTTATAATTTTAAATAGGTGATGTTGGATTTAATGAGCGAGACGTCAAAGAAAACTCGAATATTGTAAAGGATGACTGGTAATTGTATGCGTGTCTTGTTCTCACTCAGTTGTCCCCGGCAAGATTGCTTGTACCTACTTATTTTGTTGGTACTAAGTAGTACACATTTTTCATATTATAAATCTTATTTGATCCGCAAGTTTTTGTGGGCAAAATCGTTGCAAATTAGCTCTAGTTATAATGCGTATCAAGGAATGCACTGAATTACCAGTCACCTGCGTCTGGTTTGACACAAAGATGCAACTAGGCGGCGTTTATTCATACTTATCGCTGCATTGCTGTCGTATTGTCGCGTAAAACTGTCTGTGGAAGCCTTAATGAGATACCCAGGAACATGATTGCTTCCTACATCTTGCAGCATAAATCTTTTATTTGAGGAATAATGTAAGATTTGTACCAGAAGCCTTAACGTACACTTTTGGTACTAAAAGTGAAATTACCAACACTGCTGGTATAGTGCTAATTCAAGAAACCTTTAGTAAACAACTGAAGATCAGTTTGAGGAAATGTTTACATCCTTAGTTACCTACGTAACGTTTTCTTCAGAAAAACTATACCTACTATTTGTTTTCGTCTTAACGTTCCTTAGTCGGATTAGCATGAAACGATGCTTCAACAATTTCAAACAAAATAAAATCTGCTTTTATTGGGTTACCAAGAACATATAATTTCCCTTTCAAATTGGTCGTTACATCTTCGCCCAATATTTTCTGAGGCTACGAAACATTTAAACATCTATACTTACAAATAAATAAAATTAAAGTGTTTGTTTGTAAAATCAAAGTAACAGCTTTTTATTAAACGCATATTATGATTTATATGGCGCAGCCAACTAGTTTAATTAGCCGTTTAATTGGTTGATTAGCCTTTTCTTTTAAATGCGCCGATTTTTCAGCGACTAAGGTGACATCTTTTGTTCAATATTGTTTGATGACTTGCCCATGTCACTAATGTCGCTCATTAGACGGCCCAGTTTAATGAAAAGGCTAGGTTTTTAATGAAACGTCTGATTAAGCTAGTTGGCTGCGACATATACGATACTTACAAAATAAAAATTAAACATTTTTGAATATATTTGTCTGAACCCGCTGAACAGATCTTGGTCGGATTTTTACATAGAAATATCTGATGTTATAAGGAGTGAGGCAGGATAGGCTACTTTTATTTCAGAAAAAGTATTAGGGCTCCTCACAAAAACATTAAAACCCAGTCGAAGGCGCGGGCAACATCTAGTCGACACTATAATATCTAGTTCACTGATAATAAAAACCTTTACTACAATATCCGTTGCGAATGTAAAAGGAAGAGCAGAATCTACATCTCAATACATTCATGTAAGCGTTTCGTATCGTAAGAATCCATAAATTCATGTTGAATTTTATGCAATTTTATGTAACTGTACCTAATATTTGAAGAAGTATTCCAAGATATTGAACTTTATTGTTTTGTTATGGGTAGGAATTTTACAGAAGAAGACGCCCCAGGCATCAGGAGTCGCAGGGCGATTCCCGACCCGTAGGGTAATTCGCTGTCCGATCGTAACCAGTACTCGGTCGACGGCGCATTGTTTTCCACGCGCGCCTCAAAGAGATGTCAGCAAAGAAGATGGAGCCCATTAGGGCCAGACCCTGTCAAGGTTGCCGAATTTGATCGAAAGAGTCTCCACGGCCCTGGAACGCAAAGCACATGAGGAGGAAGACGGATGGGTTTTAGTCAGTAAGAGTCTGACACTCCAGCCCCCCTAGACAAAAAACTTTTCTGTAGCGTTAACGTCAGACGCTCACGACAAAATGTATGGGAATGACATTAGGTGTGGAAAGGAAACGTCATCACCTAATGTCATTCCCATACATTTTGTCGTGAGCGTCTGACGTTAACGCTACAGAAAAGGTTTTTGTCTAGGCCCCCTGAGCGGAAAGAGTCATTTGATGATTTCACAACCTTAAAAACAAATGAGTGGTTTAATTTTCAAAATTCACGCTAAGCTAGTATAACAGAAACATCAATCACAAACACTTCCAACATTTCACCTTTGATTCGTTCAAGAATGTAATTCAAAACCTCAATACAAATAAATTCAAAACCAATGAGGCCAATCAAACTCTAACAAATTATTTATTAAGTTCTCACGGTTTGGACATGAAAGAAAAACACCAATTTTGCTGTTCACCAAAGTTTGGTAAAGTTACTGAAGTCAATTTGGGTCAACGAGTAAAGTCACTGCAGGTGATAGGTTTGGAGTCATGTTTACCTTGAGCAGGTTTTCTTCTTGGAATTACCCAGTAGCAAGTATATAAGGATTTAATGAAAACACGCTTGCTGTCTTGGTAACTGGCGGCCAACTGGCGAAATATGGGTATGCTGTGAGTACTCCTCTTACTTACCCTTCAGAGAAGACCACCGTTACGGGCTGGGCGAGTTGAAGAGGTTATGGTCCCTAAAATCTACGAGGTTATGGGTTCAAACTCGTGGAAAGTTAACATGACTTTTTTAAACATATCATGTCACATTTGTAAATAAATAAACTTTATAGTGGCTGTACGTATCTTCCTGCAAAAGGATCTTTGTCCTGTTTTTTACGTAACAGAGAAATCAGAATGAAAATACTGAGCAAAAACAAAATTTAAATCGGTCCTCTCTGCACAAAAATGGTGCCAAACACACTGCAAATCATTCCAGACAAAAAACCGGTCAAGTGCATTTTAATAAATTATACTGAAGATGTGCTGCGAGATGAAAGCGCAGAGTTCTTGGAAAATTATTTTGTTCAGATTTATGGTCTTGAATTCCATTATGAGTAATGTAATGTGTGGGTAGGTACTTCTATTGTGACCATGGACGGTTGTCTGAATTGAGTATTTTTTGAATTAAGAATGTGACAAATCCTACTTTAAAGTCGATTTTTTTAAAAAAAACAAGGTATTGATTATTTGGAGGAATGCAACTTAATCATTATTATTATTACCTATGAGTGAAATAACTAAATAGTTTTGTCAGAACCGTAGATTAAATAGATCAGATAGAGAGAGTAGGTGGCTTAGCAATTGTATGATCTGCTACTGAGCATGAGGTCCAGAATTTGATTCCCGGTTCGGGAAAAGAGTTGTTGGGTTTTCCTATCTGAAATTTCTCTAACGATTGTGTTTAAATTTTTACCCGGTTCTAATATTAATAGGCTCACGGTTATGTGCACTTTTCAAATTATTGAAGGTCAATTACATGAAAAGAAAAAACTAAAAGCATTTATTTCAATTAAACCATTCACAGGCACTTTTGAATTGTCAAGGTCGGTCAGTCAAAGAGTCGAAGCTATTTGCACGTTCCAAAGCGTGGATCTCTATGGAAAAGAACGTTCAAGATACTCCATGGACACTCTTTTAAATCAATAAGTTATTACAAAGTTGTGGTTACATTATTCTTGTTGAAATCCCACCATCGCCTTTTTACCACCGGAATACCAGACGTACTGCTGGGTACCATCCTCACTTGGTCGATATCCCGAACAGTCATACTCATCGCTTCTCTCAGTGGAATTCTCTACCTGCGTCTGTGTTCCCTTCCACATATAACCCGTCTGCCTTCAAAGCAAGAGTGAACAGGCATCTTCTGGACACGCTCGCTCCATCATATACCTCATCTATCGCTTTCCATCAGGCGTGATCGAGGTCAAGAGCAGGCCCATTTCTCAATAATAAAAAGATATACATTCATTATATTATATGAGAACGATGTCGAAAGTACATTTAAACGGCAAAAACAAAAAAAAAATGTATCTGCACTTCTACCTAACCCTTCAAAGAATTCATTTGTGAAGCTATGTTACTAAGCTGTATTTCATTGCGACATCAGCCAATATCCAATTCAGCCATCATTCCTCTAACCCCAGCCACGCCACTGTTTTAGGCTTAATGCCAATACACAAGATACTAAACCATAGTTTATCGTTACTGGCATGACGCATACGGAACTCATATTTCGCTATCGCAAAACGGGTGACAATCCATGAAGATTATTCCTCTCCGTACTGTGAATCGACATAGCCGGTATTCCTACGTTTCCTCGGCATACTTAGCACAGAAAAGTACTGGGTCAGGCAGTATTTGGCTCAGATCCAAGGTACAATCTTGTAGCGATTTCTTTTTTTTTTTTGTTACATTCTAAAGTAACAGAGCGTAACCGATTTAGCTATAAATGGGAATGAGGTTGGTTCGTTTTGGTATTCGGCCTCTTTGACGTACTAGGCCTGATTGTGAATATTACGACTGTTAACTCCTTGAATTGTTTGGGCCCTTTAGTTGTCTACGTTAATTACAGCATCGATCGATAGCATTAATTAAATCCTCAAAAGTATGTGGGCTCTTGGGGTATCCCAAGATATGCTTATAACAGTCTGCTACTGTCCTACACTGCTGAGTAAAGGTGTCTTATCAAACGGAGTCTGCAAAGCTCAAGGCATGTTGGCAGTTTCAGATTAATGTTAATTACAAAGCCAGATTTCAAAAATATCAGTGATTTCTGAGATTAAGTTAGACAGTATTATGGAAATGAATTGAAAAAAATCAAAATAACTTCTTGCCTAGATTGGGATGGGCACGAGAGGTAATTCCATAACCTCTAGACCATCACGGTATTCATCATGGAGTTCGCACCTCAAGCCTTGAATTTGATTGAAAAATAATCTTATTTGCGTGTTTGATTAATCTTATTTGATTTTGTTATTTCAATGTAAAACAGAGACCTCAGGTTCATTGATTATACCCTTGCTTGCCTGTTTGCGTAATTTCAAATCTCTGAGTTTTGTTATTTATGGCTTTGCCTTTTCCCATAAAATAACGATATTTACACTTCCACGACCTGCTGTTTAACAACGTACTTAAGAAGTTGTCCAAAGAAAAATACTTACAACCTAATGAATTCTTTTTCATTAGTAGGTATTCGGCGGGAGGACACGCTCGGGTGTCATCACTGTGTGGATCGCCCGGAAGACACAGTGAAGCACACGGTGGAGGTGCTTGGGTGGAGCACCGTGGTTGTCAGAAGTCGGGAGTGGCGTGCCCTGGCTCGCCGTCTGATAAGAAACAGGCCCGGGTCGACGGTGCGTTGTAATCCACGCGTGACTCAAAGAGTTCTCAGCACAGTTGCCGGGGCCCGCCAGTGCCTGCCAGGGTTGTGGAATATGTTCGAAAGAGTCACCGCGGCCCTAGAACGCAAAGGGCATTTGGAGGAACACCGATGGGTTTTACTCAGTAAGAGTCTTACACTCCCTTGCACTCCATCCAGAGCGGAAGGAGGCATTTGATGATATCCCATGCTTATAAAAAGGTAGCCACGTTAAAAGCAGTGTCAAACCAAGACCCACATCTTGCAGTGCTCCAATTAATATGGCTTCACTTCCAATCTTTTCTCCTTTATCGTGTGGGCAGTAAGGTCTAACGACCCCACACAACCTAGTGTCAGAGTTTCTAAACCGCCTTAAGGGCCTCTGACCTGGTTTTATTTGACGACCGCCATTTGGCGGCCAGGACCACCGGCGTACGTGCCTTCCGAAGCACGGAATCATCTTTTTATCAGACAAAAAGGTGCGCAATATCCAGGAGGATATTGCAGGCTTGAATCTGGCAGGAGCCAGGGTTGCGGAATATGTTCGAAAGAGTTACCGCGGCCCTGGGAAGAAAGGCACTAGGAGGACTAAGGGTGGGTTTTATTCAGTAAAAGTCTGACACTCCCTGCCGCTCCACCCAGAGAGAGCGGTCATGACGTATTAAACGCCATTGGTCAACACCTGCTACTAAAGAATTACCTACATGCCTCTTTAATTACCTTTTCTAGCAGAAACGTGAAGCATTTTCCTTCATTTTAATGTCGGGCCCGTAATTAAGAAACGACGCTCATGCATAAATCCCTATTTAAAACTAGATTTGAGCTTAATGTAATTATGTTAGTCTTGAATAAGTTAAGCATGGCTCTAGATAGTAGAGCTTGTGGTTAATTAATAACAGCACGCACGCACGGGTTGGTTTTAAAGTTAAGCAACGCTTTCAGAGTTTGGTCCTTAGGTGGGTGATCATTCATAATACTCTTTCTTACCTTTTCTGTCCATTTGTTTTGATAAGCCTTTATTCTCGGCCACCTGTCGTTACGGTAGTCAGAAGCTATAAAATCTGACACCAGTATTGCTAAGCGGTATGATGTTACCCAGTTACTGGGTGGTGGAGCTCAGACAGACCGTCACTCCTTGTAAAATACTGGTGCTGAGCTGCATCTGTCTAGACTGGAAGTGGACTCCAACGTAGATGAGGAAACTGATTTTCGTCCGTAACAACGCACAACCTCAGGTTTAGTTAAAAACCAGCGTCAGTCACTAGGCACACTTTCATAGGTATTCATGCTGATTTGGACCTTTTTGGCGCAGATGCTAGGCACACTTTAACAATAAAAGATTTTTTTTTAAACGTGCTGTGTTCTAAATAAATGTTTTTTTTTTCTTTTTTTAAAAGGCTAAGAGAATTGACTGGCTCTTAAAAAAATTCAGGCTTAAAATAGAAGCGTATGACGTCGCAAATTCTCTTCTATTTATTCTCACCAAATCCTCCACTAAAGATTACATAACAGAATTCCATTAGGGACAATAAAAGCTGTGTGGTTACGTCACACGCTTACGTCATAGAACAAACAGCGGGAGAGCAGGTGTTCTCTCATTACCCAATGAACGTCGCGGGATAATCGTGTTAGGTGGGTCGACAAATGTTAGTGTGTATAGATAGAGAAAAATTGCTGTTTTTATCTATTATGTGGGAACTTTTAGTGTGTTTATCCCGAATGTTTTAATTATATAATGCAAAACCGATTATTTCCTTAACCCTTTACAGGGCGGCTCATTAATTTTTATTTCAATATTGACTCGTAAGAACATTTACGACCCGCGTTAAAGCACACTGGCCTGTCAACAGGCCAGCGTTCAAGTTCGTCGCGCGCTATCGCAGATTCACGCCTTCTTTCAAGATGGCCTGGATGTTCATGCGCGGGTGTAGAGTGGTCAGTACACAGCTGACCACTGTACACCCGCGCATGAACATTTGCTGTCATCGTGTGTATACGTTACGTGATTACAAGTGTTTTGGTAAGAAAAAATCATAATTATCTTCTTGGAAAAAGTAAGTGAAACCATTATTTTATAGTAATACCTTGATGTTATGTGCAAACGTAATTGAAGAAAATAAAAAAAACATGTATTTTTTTTCAGAGATCAGAAACTTGTGATAAAAAGTGACATAATTGTTGTTGGAGCTTTAAATAAAACACTGATTGAAGCTGCTGGCACAATCGTAGTACATGATTGCTTAACCATTGAACAGAAGAACAAAAAGGTCAGCTGATAAAATAATAGGTCTTTACCTATGAAATTGCCGTTTTGTATGAAAAAATTTGAACGATTTTTTTTCATGTATTTTTTATTTGTATTAATCGAAGTAATCACCCATGCAATCAATACATCTTTGCCAACGCAGTGGTAGTTTATTGATGCCCTTCTTAAAGAAATAAGCTGGACGGGAGGCAACAAATTCAAAGGCATTTTGTACTGCCTCTCGGGTATTGATTTTTTTTTCCGCCAAGAAGTTATCCAAATTCTGGAAAAAGTAGTAGTCTGTAGGCGCAAGGTCTGGTGAGTAGGGCGGATGACAGAGAGCTTCCAACCCCAGTTCTTGCAACTTGGAGACCGTCTGCTGTGCAGTATGAGATCGCGCGTTGTCGTGCAGGAGCAGCGGAGACGAGCGATTGACCAATGCTGGTTGGAGATGTGCCAGCTTCTCCATCATTGTGTTCAGTTCTTCACAGTACACATCTGCAGTAATGTTCACCCCGTTTGGTAAGAAGCTGTGATGAATCACACCGGCGCTAGACCACCAAACAGTGACCATCACTTTTCTAGGGGTAAGTTTTCGTTTAGGGCATTGTTTAGGTGCTGAACCAGGATCCAACCAACTTGCTGAGCGCTTGCGGTTATCAAACAGAATCCATTTTTCATCGCAGGTAACAATGCGGTTCAAAATTCCTTCATTTGTGTGTCTGTTGAGCAGTGCAAGGCACGTCTCGACGCGTACTTCGCGCTGGCGATCATTGAGTTCGTGGGGCACCCATTTGTCAAGCTTTTTTACCTTGCCAATTTGACGCAAATGGACCAATATTGTTTTGACGCTAACGTCGAAAGCTGCTGCTAATTCAGCCGTAGAATGTGTATCTTCCACAATCGCCTTTAATTCGTCATTGTCGACTAAAGTCTTTGGACGACCGCGAGGTTCATTTTTCAGGTCGAAATTTCCAGAACGGAAGCGAGCAAACCAATAACAGGTGGTGCGTTGGTTTGTAGTGTTAGCTTCGTAAACGTCGTTGATGTTGCGTGCCGCTTGTGCCGCGTTGCTGCCACGACGGTACTCATATTCCATAATTACTCGAATTTTTAACGTATCCATGATGACGAAAAAGATTGAAATGCGATGAAAATGTAACACTAATTAATAAACAAATGACTACTTTTGGAAAAAAAAACATGTTTTTAAAATAAAATTAATTTGAAATTAGAATTCTTAGCCAAACAAAAATTATTTTGATTTGAAATGGCCAGTACTGCAGAACGGCAATTTTATAGGTAAAGACCTAATATTTTCCGATTAGAAAAGCATTTCAGAGTTCCTAGCATGAATGTTTTTGACGTAAGTATAGTAACGTTAACGTAAGTGAATTTTGAATATAAAAACCAAATAAGTGCAAGTTGGACTCACGCACAAAGGGTTCTGTACCATTATCTATAAAAACCGGCAAAAAAATCACATCTGTTGTATGGGAGCCCAACTTAAATATTTTATTTTATTTTGTTTTTAATATTTGTTGTTATAGCGGCAATAAAAATTCATCATCTGTGAAAATTTCAACTGTATAGCTATCACGGTTCATGAGATACAGCCTGGTGACAGACAGACAGACGGACAGATGGACAGCGGAGTCTTAGTAATAGGGTACCGTTTTTACCCTTTAGGTACGGAACCCTAAAAACTACAACCCCATAGTATTTTTGTTTAATTTTATGCGACATACACAATTTGTATCATACAAAAATATGAATATAATCTAGGTATTCAATTTAAATAAATATGTACGAGTACCTATTATAGATATAGTAAAATTTTACGTGACATTTCTATACATCAAAAATATTCGTGCTTAGGCCCTCAGTAACAGATTCATTTTCTTCCCTATTAATGGCCAGTACTGTATAAAACCCTAATACTCCAAGAGACAACAGCTTATTCCGTGGTTCCGTAATGGGTTAATATCCCCACCATCGATACGCTGTTGGGCTATTTATTTTGCACCTTACAGCCTGTGGCCTGGAACCGTGCCAGAGTGATTAATCTTGCTACCTCTTAGCTATGTCATTTACGAAAACAAAAGTTTGCAATAAGTTAAAAAAAAGCAGCCATTTTTCATAGTTACTTCTCCTGAGATATTTTTGGAGCTATTTGCGTTTTTGGGATCTAAAAGGTTGGTTGAGTATCTACTATCAACAACGTTGAGATACGAGCCTATAGTGACAATGCTTTGGTTGGCTGTTGTCAATACAGGAAACTTAAATAACTTGGGGGGTGGGCAAAAAGTGTTATTGGTATTTTACATTAGGAATTTCTTCGTAACAGGCCGGTCTGAAAGTAGCTGATGCATCCTATCTCTCCTCAACACTTAGTGTAATTATTCTTTGGCACATATTTGTGCACTTTGGCTAATTTCTCTGGCACGCTTGGCTAATCTCCGTTGATCATTACTATCACCATGTATGGGCCGATCATAGTTCGAGGCAGGATTAAATAATTTCATATTATAACGGTGCAGTCTGTCTGTAAATGGGCTCTGGAAATTAGAAAGTCAGCCGCTTTACGTAAAATACTGGTATTCATCTGAATTCGGCTCGACTGGGAGCCGACCCCAACAAAATGTAGAAAAACCAAGGCAGATGATGTTATAATGGTGCTGTTTATAACTCTTGACACCATCTTTTGATAAAAACTTTCACTTTTTAGTGGTACCCCACACCTAACAACGCCACTGGAAAGTCACAAGAAAGTAAAAATACGCAATTTCTTATACATAGATGATTTTTCCGCATATTTTTCCAGCTATTTGGAATTAAAAACCAAATTACAGAACCGATTTATAAAAAAAAAAATCAAATCGGTCGGCAAGCGACAGAGATATGCGCGAACAGACATAAAAAAAAAATAATACAAACATCCGAATTGAGAACCTCCTCCTTTTTTAGAAGTCGATTAAAAAGGTATCCTGCCCTAGGAGAAAATCAAGCTGTCTTTTTCCCAAAACCTTTTAAGCTATAAAAGCTGCACAATGTTGCAACACTCCCTCGAACAATACCTACAGTTAATAGCAATAGTTTCCGTTATATCAAAAGATTGACGGCGTTGTACCGTTGTGGGGCTGATTCGAAAAGTTTGAGCGCGAGTCTCGACGATTTGACGGCGATTCTTGAGTATTTTCACCCCTACCATTGGCAAGGAAAATATACTGGTTGTGTTCTCACTTCTATATTTTTAGAATAGACGCACTTTTTTCGAACCAATTTCACAGAAAGTTACTAGAACGTAAATGTAGGTAGGGTTTTCTGGCCAGGGTTGCTGAGTTTGGGTAGCGAATTTTGTTCGAAAGAGTTACTGCCTCCTTGAAACGCAAAGGGCACTAGGAGGAACACGGATGGGTTTCAGTAAGAGTCTGACACTGCCTCCCACTCCACCCAGATCGGAAGGGGTCATTTGATGATTTGCCATCCATAAAAAAAGGTAGGGTTTTCTGTAATCACCAGATGGTAGCGCTGAGGCGTCAGGTCCAGGCACCTAATAAAACGCTAATGTTAACGTGTTATAAATTACGTTCTTAAAAAAGACGACCTTTGCTATAATGGCTCCAACTGGTGGCCTGAGTTTTCAGAAAAATCTCTTTGTAAGCCATGCACAATAATGCACTTTACCATTCCATGTCAAAGCAATGGAGTTCATTAAACTAGTTGGAATGGTTTTAAAGACATATCAATCAATTTCTTTCTTCGTGACTGTTCCTTGATTGTTCCTTGTATCCGTCTAGGCAAGGGTGGGTTTCCTTTCAAAGAAAAAGGGTTTATCAGTTTTATTTTATGACTAAATATCCGCATTGAACGAAATCAGAACTTTATGATCATCATCATCATGATATGATCGTCATTTTACAGTGTCCCCAGGGACATTTACCTTAGCAGGAGTTGCACAGAGGGGGTTCTGGGGTGGTCTCTTCTGAGATCATGGGGCTTCTTCTATGTGCTGATGGTGTTCACAGGGCCTCCCCTGAGGTAAAAATCGCACACTCCCTGGGTTTTCCACAAAATTCCTCAGGCCTTTTGAAGGTTTCTTTCCAAAAAAAGAGGCAACCAGGAGTCACAGCCACATCGAATTGTCTTGTCAAAATCACCCTTACAAAGTCTAGAGACGCATTGCTACTGGGGTTAATTTTAAACCAACTTCAAAAAGGAAGAGGTTCTCAATTCAGTTGTGTTTTTCGATCGAGTACAGTTAGTAAGGCAAGAACTCAACCGTAACTAATGGGTAAAGATGTTACAAGTTTGATTAACTCTTAGTTTTGCGATGCGATTAGTAATTTGTTACTATTTTGTTGGCACTACTTTGTTAAGATTTCAGTAAACAGTCACGATGTTTTCTTACAAAGAAAATCAGTTTGTTCTGTCTTTATCGTGAGAGCAGTAAGGTCTAACGATCCCACCCACCCTGGTGTCAGAATTTCTAAACTGCCTCAAAGGCCTCTGACATGGTTTGACGACCGCCATTTGGCGGCCGGGACAACCGGCTTATACTTGCCTTTCGAAGCACGGAATCATCTTTTCATCAGACAATCAGTTGATTCAAGCCTGTAATATCTTAGCAAAACTAGAAACAACTTTACAAAGTATGCTTCCCATGGGAATCGAACCCACGACTACCGGGTCACAAGGCAAACGCCTGAACCACTCGAGCACGGAGGCGATCAGTTTGTTGATAGCTACGATCAACCCGGGGGTGTTGTTACGGGTGACTTGGTCACTTATTAAAGGGTGCTTCATCGTAGCTCACTATCAGGTGGTTTTGTGGTCGCACTCCTCCGAAACGGCTCGACCGATTTTATGATTTTTTATGTAGTTTTTTTAAGCTAGTCATAAAAAGTACATAGTTAATACTGAAGCTTAAATGTAGTAACACGTTTATAAATATCAGTACTTATTTAACACTTTAGAAATACATGATTTTTAAGCTGTAATGGCTTAAGAAGGAGGTCAATAATGCGGACGGCGAGTGTTGGGTGGCTCGCCGTCCGATCAAGGCCAGGCCCGGGTCGACGGCGCGCTGTGTTCCACGCGCGCCTCAAAGAGATGTCGGCAAAGTAGAGGGGGCCTGTTAGGGCCAGAGCCTGCCAGAGTTGCGGATTTTGTTCGAAAGAGTTGCCGCAGCCCTGGAAATCAAAGGGCGATATACACGAGAACCACGGATGGGTTTTATTCAGTAAGAGTCTGACACTCCTCGCTGACGCTCCGTCCAGAGCGGGAGGAGTCATTTGATGATTTCCCTTAAAAAAAAATGGTCAATAAACCAGACACAAAATGATACATAACAATATAAATACTAATTTGCTAACACGTGAAATATTCTATGAATAAAACAGTAATTTCAGAAAATGCAATTCCTTCCGAATTTCCATGTTTAACTACATAGTTATGTACCTACGTCGAATCTATGAAGAGATGGAACCAGATCTAATTAAACTATTGTCGATGCCAGATAAATTTGACCCATTTACATTTATGAACATAGGTACTTAATTCACGGTGGGTGCAATGGTTGAGCGATTGACTGCTGCGCTGTGTGTCGCGGGTTCGATTCCCGCACGGAATAAATATTTTTATGGCCTAATCGAATTCGTTCGATAAGTCCAAAGGTCGTACATAGTTAATCTTGAACGCGATCCACGATTAAAATCAAAAATCTGATCCGTGAATCGCGATCAGTAACTATATCCAGACTTCCTGCCTATACTCCATTTGGTTAGGTAATTAACTAAAGGTAAACAAAAAAAAACACGTGACAGGGTTACCCGGCTAAACGTAATACCAGTCACTTCAGTTGCCATGCTACGTCACAGTAACGTATCATGACAACTGAATAGACTGGTATTACGTTTAGTCGGTTAACTAAGTCAACTGGTTTTTTTTGTTTACCTTTAGTTAACTACTTACTCGAATGGAGTATAGGTCTAATAATATTTCGCTTACGTACTTAAAAATAGTCGAGTAAATCTATTGCCATCACACAGAAGCACTGAGTGTGGTGGTACAGGGTTTAAAAAGCCACTTACATACGTGTAGCGGCATATGCCGTCACAAAAATCAAAATAGTAGAATCTACATCGCAACAATGAGACTCGCAACGCCATCAATCCCAATAGCTGCGAACTAACACAACAGAAATCCTGAATCGCGATATCAGAGTTTACCGTGCGATTTGAACAAACCCAACAGCCCGAATATCAGCTATCGGGCAGTTGCCCACCAGACACAACAACCGTCGGAGGATCCTCCCTTTTCAACGGAGGTATGCGGAACTTTACTCTCTGTGCAGCCTACCTTTAAATATGTACCAAAATTACAACAAACAAAACAATCAAAGATTGGAAGAAGGTTAGGTAAGCTTTTTCCTAACTATGTTAGGGTCATTTTCCAGTCCAACTGGATGCAGCTGAGTATCAGTACTTTACATGAAGCCACTTCTCCAAAACCTAAATGTTACAGTGACAGTTGTTTCGGGTGTATCCACTATGTGAAGCAGTTGATGGAGCGCGGAGCGCAAGAGTTTCGCGAATATAGTGGATATCCACCATAATAAAGGGTCAAGCATCCACCGAGTAACCTTGACAAGCGTTGCGACCCGTCCATCTGTGAAAATTTAGCCACGTTGCGACCCGTCCATCTGTAGTAATTTAGCCACCAGCTCTTACAGAATGGCTGGAAACAAACACAAAACAAAATTAACTTTTTCAGTCCTTGATAGGAGTCACAAACTCATCCAATATCGATACCAACTTTCGGATTATTGAAAAATTCTGTTGTTTTATCAGATTACAGGGCTGTTCACACGGAAAACCTTTATTTTTAAACTTCGTCCCATGAATTTAAATTAGGGTCCCGAGTCCATGTTGATGAATGGACATCCGGGATTGATTGTGTGTGTGTATCGTTCGGAATACTGTTCACGGATTTTCTCTCTGAGGATGGGCGAGAAAAATAAATTGGTGAGTGGGAACTTGTGATAGGATTTTTTTCCAGATTACGTCAATGTCTTTGGAAAAATCATATTTAAGATTTAATTGTCAACTATATTTATTGTCAATATTATATTTCTTATGCTCATTGTTTACTCTCCACTGTTGGGAAATGGCACATACATTATAGTTTATTTGGGTCAGTTTTTGTGGTAGGAGTAAATGATTCCTTCATCATCGTCTTGGTCTGCCGCAATGTCGCCTAGTATTTAATGAGACTCCGTTTTTTATAATACAAAACAAAATATTAAATGGGGATTATTACATCAACCAAAAAAAAGTGAGATGCCATGTACTTTTTTTGCATAAAGAAGCTTTCATTACACAGTTACCAGCCAATAATTTTACCTATCCTTGGTACAAACCCAGCACGTTCCACCAAAACTGTCCTTTCAAACAAACTGACCCATACACTTACCACTATAGCAAACCCATAAAAACGTCGTACAATCTTTATCAAAACTTATGTGGTCAAGGAAGCTGACGACATGTTTATGGTGTAACCAATCCCAATATCGCGGATATAAATTATAACCATAAAAATAGTTTGAGAGATGTAATGAGGATAAAACGAAGCAGGGTGGCTGCATCTTGTGGTGGGATGAGACATGAGGTGTAGTTATGGAGTAGAGTGACCATAGTTTGAGGCAAGATTCATTAGACCCAAATTAGAGGCAGGATTTTCGTTGATCTACATGTATCAGGGCCCTGCTCGGGAGGTGGATGAACCGTGGTCCTGTACCTATGCGCGACTTAAGTTAATACTGACTGCGTGTGTCTTATTTTCGTGCAAGGCTAAATTATAACCTCAAAACGTCATTTGAAATGTGTCGAGCCAGGTGCCAAGTTAATGCGTAGGGTAGTAGGAAATTCTGGCTTGACGACTTTGAGGCGTTCGTGACGGATTGGTCGGAGGTAGCACTCCGGAAAGAGTGGACGGCAATGAGGACCTTTGCCCAGAACAATACCAGTTGAAAACAAAATCTCTCAAAAATCACAATAAACCACAGCCACCCGAACAAGACACGAGTCTTTACGATCACTTCAATCGTCTAACTTCGGCTAACTTCGTGTGCGATTTACGAGCGACCAATAAAACCGCTTAGATGATAGTAAAATGGATTTTAATGGCATGTGCAAGAGTGCCGATGACTCAATATGGAAGGTAAGGTGTTATGTTAGCTATGTTTAATTAAGGGTGGTCTTAGTACGTTAATTAACATTCTGGAGAATATCGAAGGTAATAAAATTTATATTGAGTGGGTAAGGTTGAACTTGGGTGGCAATGAATCTACGACAGGTTTATAGCCTATTTTTTGTTAAGGATGAGAAATAATCAAATGACACCTTCCACTCCGGGTGGAGTGGGAGGGAGTGTCAGACTTTTACTGACTAAAACCCATCCGTGCTCCTCCTAGTGCCCTTTGCGTTTCAAGGCCGCCGTAACTTTTTCGAACAAAATCTGTGACTAACCCTGGGTAATACGTACAATGACGATTATAATCTAGGGTATTGTTAATATTTGAGCACCGTGTTATTCATTTTTACAAGGGTAAGTATGGATTTTCTTATCCATTCTTCTCCATACGCAACTACTGCTTGAAAATTGACAGTCAGAATCAATTATATTTTCCTCTATGTACTAAATTTTTTACACAAACATTTGACTGAGTTTGAAGTTGTACTCACTAGGAGTGATGCAATCACAGGTATAGATAGACATAGATAACGCAAGAGCAAATACTTCGCGTGCACGATTTGGTGCCCAGCTTACGTACAAAAATCGTAAGCCGCTACTTTCACGCTCAGTCTGCATCGGCAGTGCACGCTGGTTGGACGTCAGATAGGTGTCAGCAGTTAGGTGCCACACACAGCGGCGTCATTGAATCGATTTGATTTTCCCATCACTTAATAGCGCTTGTGTGTGACGTCATAGTAGGTAGTCAAAAAAGAGCACGCTTGGTTATCATACAGATCGTGATACTTGCGTTATCTATGTCTATTTCTAACTATGGAGGCAACAGAACTCCTACAAAATATCGCGGCAATCTCAGTGCGATGCAAATTAGGTAGGCCTGTAGGCCCCAACGTCTGTTACGAACGATATTAATCACCCCGCTTTATGACTATTCAAATTGAACTCCATCTTGAGGCTCAGAACTGTTACGTAGGTATCAAGTTTCAACTGAAATTGGTTGATTCGCTCGGTTGATTTACTTGAAATGGTTTATGACTTAAATATGATTTGGAATATGATATTTTAGGCTAAAATGTTGTGTTAAAAGGGTTTTCAGAAGAAAGAAATAACACTTGTTTATTTGGCACACAGTGATGTACAAATAAAAGTATTAATTAATTTTAAAACCTTAACAGTGTGAGCCCTGTGTGATACTTTTTATCCTAGGAGTATGTTCCCTTTTTTTTTTTTTTTTGGATGGGAAATCATCAAATGACCCCTCCCGCTCTGGGTTGAGTGGCAGGGAGTGTCAGACTTCTACTGACTAAAACCCACCCATGCTCCTCTTAGTGCCTTTTACGTTCCAGGGCCGCGGAAACTCTTTCGAACAAATCCGCAACCCTGGTAGGCTTTGGCCCTAACGGGCCCCGACACGTGCTGACGACTGCTGGTTTGGCGCGCGTAGAACACAGTGCGCCGTCAACCCGGGCCTGTTCTGATCGGACGGCGAGCTACCCATTGCTCGCCGTCCACAGGCAGGAGTATGTTCCCTTGGGATAAATTTCGACATTCACGAGGGCGAAGCCGCGGGTGGCAGTTAGTTTGTTATAGACTTATCTATTCCCCTGAAATACTCGTTGTGTGGCTTATTGCAACTAAACGTGTATTTGTCCGGTAAACAGCCCGAACCCGAACTAAGAATGAATGAGAAAATGATTTTATAGTTGTTTTTAGTTCGGGTTCGGGACTAATCGTAAGTCCATAGGTGATACGGAGGAGAACACGCCCGACACTAAGACCGAAACTACGGACTTCGGGCTAGGAGAGTAGACCCTCTGGAACGCGATGAGCATTAAGAGGAGCATGGATGGGTTTTAGTCAGTAAGAGTCTGACACTCCCTTCCACTCCACCCAGAGCGAAAGAAGTCACTTGATGATTTCCTAACCATTAAAAAAATGTGATACCAATCCAAACATACAAACGAAAAAGTCAATTGAGTATTAACATCCATTAAGAGTTTTTAAATTACATCATTTAACACCACCTTATTAAAGAACAAATGATTAATTATTTATTAAAAACGATTTCAGCAATCTCATTACGGCCCAATTTGCTACGCCAAATTGAGTTGTTTTTAACAAACATTCAATGCAATTATTACAAATTCAATTAAAGTTTCGTTCAGAAATGTCAATAATGAAATTCCTTTTAATAATATGTTGCGTATTTGGCACGTCCACGTTCAGTGTTTTTGGTGCGATTCAGGAAAAGGGAACTCGCTATTTGTGGTATCTAAGTTATTAGTTAGTATTGCTCTTTTTATGTTAGCAATGTAGACTCGGTATAAAAGTGTGACCAATATCTTCTGTAATTAATTAATTAATTAATAGAAACATATGTATTTCCTCTTTCACGGTAGGTGCCTTACAAACTAAAATAATATTACTGAAGTAGCACTTCGCTCGAGACTTCGCCTGCGTAGTTTTATTCCGAAAAAAATTTTTCCCTTTTAACCCCGCTATAGGCTGAAGTTCCAAAAATCCATTCTTAGTGGTTACTTACATCATAAAAATTATCTTTATGCAAAATTGAATGTTCATGTGATGTGTCATTCAATGACATGTATGTCAGTCAGTTTTGCTTTTGTAAAATTATGGATAGGTACATAATCTATTATTGTATAGTCTTTTTAATCCAAAGGTTGACTGGTAGAGAATGCATTGTTGCCTTTATTCCGCCCTTGTACCACTATTGTACATACAATTTAAATAAAAATAAATAATTAATTATTCTTTTGTGAGAGATTAGAATCTGTACTAGGTAACCCTGGCACAGTTTAGCAGGCCCTCTGGCCTTAGGCTCCTCTCTTCTCCCACCAAAAAAACAGTGTGTTTTTAGGGTTCCGTACCTAAAGGGTAAAACGGGACCCTATTACTAAGACTCCGCTGTCCGTCCGTCCGTCCGTCTGTCACCAGGCTGTATGTCACAGATGATGTATTTATGTTGTCGCTATAACAACAAATACTAAAACATAAAATAAAATAAATATTTAAGGGGGCTTCCATACAACAAACATGATTTTTTGCCGTTTTTTAACCGACTTCTAAAATAGGGGGAGGTTCTCAATTCGGAAGTCTTTTTTTATGTTTGTTCGCGCATAACTCCGTCGCTTGCCAACCGATTTGAAAAATTCTTTTTTTTTGTTGGAAAGGGTATACTTTCCAAATGGTCCCATTGAAATTTAATAAAAATCGGTTCAGTAGTTTGGTTTTTAGATCCAAATAGCTGGAAAAAATATGTGGAAAAATCATCCATGTCTAATATAAGAAATTGCGTATTTTTGCTTTCCTGTGACTTTCCAGTGGTGTTGTTAGGTGTCCCCGGTACCACTAAAAAGTAAAAAAAAAAACTTATAATAGAAACCGACTTCCAAAAAACACTACAAAGTTCAAAATAACTTTAATTTCGGAAATCGGTGTCAAAAAACGAAGAAGCAACCAAAAACACCGACTACCGAAATTAAAGTTATTTTGAACTTTGTAGTGTTTTTCGGAAGTCGCGGTTTCTTTTTTATAGGTAATGGTACGGAACCCTTCGTGTGAAAGTCCGACTCGCACTTGGCCGGTTTTTTATTTTATAGTCTACCTTTAGTAAAAGGCACATTCACTGTGAAAATAAGTCCATAATTTCAAGTACATATGAATGTCAAAGACCCATTAATTATGGCCAACTCATAATCAATCATGCACAAATACCCTAAATTCTAGAAACACTATTTACCCCAATGGTTTACCTAAAGCCATATTTTACTATTCCATTTATTCACTCAAATTGCTTGAATAACACGATTTATTACTGTCGCTCCTTTAGAAGCTATTAAGCTTAGTGCACATTGAATATATTAAAGCCACGCAGATGGTCGGCTTTAGGCTTTCAATAATGGCGCGAGAACCATTAATGATACGACTTGTGGTGTACACTAGAGTTTTATTCTTGAAGTATTAGTTATGTATACTGGTGAAGAAATTTTAGTGTGAAAGTTTATATTGGTTCATGAGAAAAGTTGGTGGACCTAGACAAAAACGTTCATGTCAATCGCGATTTTGGGATTGGTCCCATAGTAAAAAATGTTCATAATGCGTTTATTCTGTTACGCTTTGTATAAAGGTTTAAGATTGATTTTCGAAAACCTAAACACATGTTTTTATACTGATTACAAAGACACGGTTTCTGATTTCAGAGGGCTTAGTGTGAGTTTTTTGTAGTGTGAGTAATGAATATAGTTACAGTTATATGAATACAGTTTCAATACAAATTGACGTTTACGCTAACGCGATCGAGAACGTTAAAAAACTCACACTAAAGCCACTGAAAAAAAAAATGTACTAAAAACTCACACTAAGCCCGTGTGAGTTTTTTGTACATTTTTTTTTAAATGGTACAAGATTTGTGTCATTCTCCTTGTAGAATCATATTCTTAGCTGATTGTTATGTAAACAACAACAACTACAAACACATTTACAAACTGAAAACCTTCGTAATATCTTATTTCTGAATATGACTAAAAGTTTATTCAAGCTGAGTGTTTGCAAATAAAAGTATTTACCTAAATATTCACTTAAGATATAATATGGAGGTATGCGGAACAGGGAGTATTGTCCCGCAAACCTCCATAGAAAAGGGAGGATCCTCCGACCGGACGGTTGTTGCGTCCGGTGGTCAACTGCCCGATAGTTGATATTCGGGCTGTTGTACGTGTTCAAATCGCAGGGAAAACACTATTCAACGATGCAGGATTTCGTTCAGTTAGTTCGCAGCTGGCGGGATAGATGGCGTTGTGGTTTTTTTTGTATTGCGATGTAGATTTTACTACTATAGTTTTTTTTATGGCGTCATTGAGCTGCTTTAATAATAACATCGCATGCATCTATGTATAACTTCTTATCACTAACCGACTAGGTCTACAAATTGACTGTGGTACAAGCAAATCTTATCCAAATTAATACTATAAATGCAAAAGTGTGTATATTTGTAACGGTTCACGCTTAAACCGCTGAAATTTTTTTAATGAATTTTGGTGCAGGCATAGATGGGACACTAGACGCGGTTATTAGCTACTTTTTTTAAGCTTTTTTTAAATCTATACCCAAATGCAAAAGCTTGTCTTAATGTAAACGACTAAAATTATGAATCGTATTCGTTGCGGTTCTATATTTTTATGGAACCCTAAAAATAATGAAAACTCAGGGTACCTTTCGACCTCAACCTTCCGATATAAAGATCTCAACAAAATCACAGTCTTAAAATAAACTGTCAATCACACCGTAACGAATTAAATAAATTCTTTCAGTATTAATACTTTAATTGCACAATTCATGTTGAATAAAAAATATTTCATTTGCCTGCATGTTTATTCATTGAGTTAATAAATAACGCGCAAGCTTTTATGTTTTAAACGTTGTCAATATTAAATTTTATCGCTTTTGTTTGTTTGCGAAAAAACATTCGCTCTGTCCAGCCGGTTTTTGTTGGAAATATCTTGCAACTATAACAACCTTATTAACACAACGGAGTTATATATTTGAGCCGTTTGGGGTTGAAACTTTAGGTCCATGGGGTCCGAGTGCTCACCGAGTCTTTCGGGACATCAGCAAACAACTTGTCGACTGTACACGTGACCAGAGGGCTGGGCTTTTCTTTGGCCAAAGAATCAGCATTGCCATTCAACGCGGCAATGCTGCTAGTGTTCTGGGCACTTTTGTCATTGACAGCGATGTGGATGAATTTTTTGATGCCCAATGATTTATTTTGTTTTTATACACGTTTGTACATAATTTGGTAATTTTTAGTCTAGTTTGTATATAGTTAGGTTTAGTAACTATACAGTATTCAATTTTCACATCTAGAACTTGTTTTAATCATTCACAGAATAATTCTAAATTCTATCTTAACTTACTTTATAACTTTGAATGACTAGCTTCTGCCCGTGACTTTATACGTGCATATCTCATTTTTTCCCGTTCCCGTATCGCCTTGAGCCTTACTCGTGTATGTAGCCATCATATTATACAAGAAGAATTTTCCAAATCCGACTGGTAGTTCCAGAGACTAGCGCGTTTAAACAAACAAACTCTTAAGCTTTATTATTAGTATATATTATTATATATTTAAATACGATAGATAGAAATAGTTTGTTTAATACCTACACTTTCACGCTCAAATTACTAAACCAATTTTGATATAAATTTTAGTACAGAAATAGCACACAAACCCACGGACACAGTCTAGTAAGGATAGGTATTCAACATCTTGAATGACTAAAATGTTTGAATAAATTGTGAACAGATTTCTTGTACAATGATAATTATCTATCTAACATAATAATATGCCTTTATTTTCAAGCTACAGTACGGTGTGACGTACATCCGTACTAAGCCTCCCCTAACTTGGCGACTATGATTTATTGCCAAAGTCGAGTTCAGTCCCGCATAGTTCTAGTTCTCAACTTCAGCACTATATTAACGTCATTGATATATTCACAATAACAGTCTATTAGGAATTCTTTGGGTGAAGACAAAAAGGCCAATGGAATCATTGAAAAGGAAGTGATAAACAATTTTGTTTGGGGAATAAACTTATTCCGTATAGTGTCGGACGTAAAAGAATAGCACCATCCCATCACTTCCCGTGGGTGTCGTTAGAGGTGACTAAGAGATTCACCAGAGAATGGGCAGCAGCATTCTCTGTGAGTACATTGCTACAGCTACACTGCGATCGCCAACCCGCCTGCCAAGCGTGGCATTTATGGCAATCCCCCCCATTTCGTCTTTCAGCTGAAGCTATGTTGTTTAGCATAACGTTTCCAGGGTTTTTTTAAGGATAGGAAATCATCAATTGACATCTTCCGCTCTGGGCGGAGTGGAAGGCCAAATCAAACTCTTACTGACTTAAACCCATCCGTGTTCCTCCAAATGCTCTTTGTGTTCCAGGGACGCGGTGACTCTTTCGAACAAATTCCGTAACACGTTTCCAGGATAGACTTGCGTTTGTACCAGAACATGTTTCTACACGTGCCTTTAATCCCAAAAGTATATTCAACTTCCACATAACTTTAACAATATCTTCACAAAACAACATTACAGAAGTCTGTACATATTTCGACTCTATAACTATATCACATAATGTTACCCTCATTATGTATACCCCAGATTTCTAAAGGACCTATAATATAAAACGCGAGGGGCCCTCAGGGGCCTAGCTTGGGATTTGACCTTGGCCCCTTGGCCTCTTAAAATAAGTTAAAGTTATAGCAGAACTAGTTCCGACTTCATAGTGAAATTAAAGGAAAACAGAATGTTAGGTTCTTTTATAAATATGGTTCAATTGAAGGGAATGATATCTGGTACTTAGGGATGTCGAACGACGGTAGTGTAATGTATCTTGCATTTTTCAAAGATGCTTGAGGTTAGCATTTAGGACAGAATATTGCTAGGATGATGCTATGGTATAAATTTAGTGCGTTGTACTGTACATATTTCTGAAATAAACGGTTGTGAAGAACCAAGGAATTGTGATTGTGAGTTTTCTGAAATAAAAATAAATGCCTGGAGGTTAAAGAGACGGAGGCTAAAAATAATTTCATAATATTTTCGTTGGAGAGCTTTCGTTTTCTCGAGAAACCTTTTTCCTGAAAACATGGACGAGTAACAGTTGAGCTCATTAATAAATAACGAATTCATCACAGTGTATTGTTGAACCGACTCGAAAGGTCATGCAAAAAATATTATTCACAAAAAAAAATATTGAAATCGAATACTACTATTAAACACATTTTCATACACAAAGAGTATTGAAATTGGGTTCTTTTTTACCAACGGAGGCAACAGAAGTTGCTTTATTTTATTTAGCCCCACTTTTATCCCGAAAATCTTTTTACAAAAGGACCCTTTGTTATCAAAAATCACTTTTATAGACATTAAACCGGTATCAAAGAGCAAAAACCTCGTTTACGTTTACACAGAAATATAAAATTATTTCGGGGTCTATATGGACTTTGTCAAAGGATGGAACTATATCTGTTTTGTCAGGGACGGCTTCATTTGTTTAAGCCGAGCTTCTGAAGTTTTTTGTAGTTTTCAAACTAACAGACGAACTTCTCTACCTGGGTAGATAATAGTGCACTTAAAGTTAGGAGTTAGAAGTTACAGAACTGAATTTTATTGTTTTAGCTCTTCTTGGTTTAAACAATGTATTTTCAAAAAGGAACACAAACTGAGGAATATCCATACCAAAGTAACCCTGTTTGTCCGTCTGTCTTATTATTATTTTTTTTACTTGTTGTGTCTTGTGAAAGTTACAAATAAATATTTTTCTTTCTTTCTTTCCTTTCACGTCTAATGACTGAACGGATTTCGATGGAACTTGGCACACGGGTAGTCCATGTCCTGGTATGGGACATAATATGATATGTACTTAATACCTAGGAAGTATGTTCCTTTTTTATAATTTTTGACTTCTTTGCGGTCGCTGGTAAAAAGTAGAAAGTCTATAGAAATTACACATCTTATTTATTACAGCAAATACAGCATCTTATTTATTATTTGTTTCTGGTAACTTATTTTGATTTTCCTAATTATTTGCATAATAATCTTAAGCAATTTATACAACAAATACGTTACGTCATTATTACAATATTTTAATAATATTTTAGGAAATATTATGAGTTTTGAAATTTTCACAGATGATGATATTTTTGTTGCCGCTGTTACAACAAATACTAAATACAGAATAAAATTAATATTTCAATGGGGCTCCCATAAAGCAAACGTGGTTTTTTGCCGTTTTTATAGATAATGGTACGGAACCCTTCGTGCGTGCGTCCGACTCGCACTTGGCCGGTTTTTTGTGGTAGCTCTCTAATTGAACTCACTATTAGACATCAATACACTTTTGATTACAATAATTGGAAGAAAGTATAATTAAGTAAATAACGATGTTGTTGGTTTCTGGGGCATAGTTTGAATTTCACGCTAGAAGGTAGACTATTGACGTCATTGTGACATAAATAGATACCATTAGAAAAAAAAAAGAAATTGGTACTAAAGAATATTAAATATTTTTTTACTGAACTGTAACTGTAACTGTTATTTAGCTACAAATTATCTGTCACTACACACCAAATTATCATGTATCGTGTACTACACATAAACAATATATAATATATATATTTACCTATATATTTAAAACCTTACAAAACTGGTTTACATCCGTACACATCAACGTAAGGTTCAGTTGAAAACCAGCGTCAGGCAGCGCTTATATAGTTGTCTGGCATTTTGCTGAACTGGACCTATTTGGCGCAACCGCGGGGCACACAATGTCAATTCATTTTAAAATTCAAGTTTATTTTTTGTTTGTACCTGTGTTTGTACATTGTGTGTATCTGTGTGTGCCAAATAAACAAATTTTCTTTCTTTTTTTCTTTAACAGTGTAGAGATCATATTTCAACTGGACCTCATTAGGGGCTAAGTACTTAATGGCATATTATAAAAAAATATAGAGATAACATTAGTTCTGTATGGTGTCGGACGTAAAAGAATAGCACCATCCCATCACTTCTCGAGGGTGTAGTAAGAGGCGACTAAGGGACTCACCAGAGATTTTTTTTATTAAGTACACATATATTTCATCAGTATGGTCGGTGACCCTCAAACTAGACATTTACCTGTATCTTGAGGGTCAGAATTGCCACATTTTACGAGTAAATTGACGAGATGGTTAATAATTAAAAACATAATTAAAATTAGTTAATATTAAAAAAATAAAATTAAAGATAATCTAATTAACCCAAAACAGCCTTGAACTTGGGAACGAATAAAACAAAATAATAAACTGTCGACTGACAATTAGTGCAAATAATAGTTTGTGAGATCTAGAGATACATAATAGATAAATAAGTAATCAGATAATAAATCAAAACAAGATGTGCTAAGAATAAACGATCAAGAAATAAAATCAAATAGACTTGACATAATAATAATAATAATCGCAGTAAGAATGAGCACTGGGCAGCAGCATTCTCTGTAGGTAGGCATTGCTACAGCTACACTGCGATTGTCAACCCGCCTGCCAAGCGTGGCGATTATGGCAAACCCCTCCCCTACTTGAGGGAGGTCTATGTCCACCAGTGGACGTCTTTCGGCTGATATGATGATAGAATAGAATAATAGAATAGAATAGAATGATGATGAATAGAATAGAATGAAAGATGATAATGGATAAAAAGTAGTCGATCTCATACAACAGTAGTATATGGTGCAATCGCACATTTCATAATTGCACTCTCATCGACATTCGGACCGCGCATTAACTTTTTTTGTCATCTACCCTATTAAAACGTTCAATTCTCGTATTCTCGTACCCACTATCACTACCGAAATATGATTACCGGGAATAGTCAATCCGGTACGGACACCGGAATCTACGGATTGAATTGTTAAATACGCCCTTAGGCTAGATGAACCAACGACCCGGTATAAGCTGTAGGGAGCGGTCTACGAGGGAAATCAGGTATGGCAGCAAAACCCAGGAAAGGAATACCATATCTCTCCATATATATCGGTACTATTGTAACGAAAATTGAAAAATATTGTATAAAGACGTACTTCTTTTTCGTCCATAGGTAAAATTTAAAAAAAATACCATTTCCCTGCAACATTTTCCTTCGATTTTCTAATAACTGCATCATAAAATATTTTTTAATTTTATCGCACAATTTTTTTTGTTTTCTTTTTTTTTTTTTGACTCATGACATTGAATCTTTCCCGCCATACGTACCACATTTTTTTTTTCATAGCTGTAAGATTGGAATTTTGTTTTATTTCAACTGTTTGAGTGAAGGTAAAATAGTGTATGCAACGGCATATAATTAGGTATTCAAACACTCGTGTGATATATTATAACAATTAACCTCTTTTATATGACCGTTGCATAAACTACTATAACTACTATTAAAGCGAAAACGAGGCCCTAAAACTAAGACTCCGCTGTCCGTCTGTCTATCCGTCCGTATGTCACCAGGCTGTATCTCATGAACCGTGATAGTTAGACAGTTGAAATTTTCACAGATGATGTATTTCTGTTGCCACTATAACAACAAATATATATGGTATAATGGTACGGAACCCTTCGTGCGCAAGTCCAACTCGCACTTGTCCGATTTTGCAGTAATGCTTCGCTCCAATCGGTCATAGCGTAATGTTGTTGCCGTTGGTCCCGGCTGTCGTTTGTTATCTTTGGCAGTTGTTTCCGGATTGTCAAAAGCCAGAGAATTTGACTCCAGTCTCACTGTCAGATTTTGCAGTGACAAGTGACATTATATCAGCGGGAGCGCTGTCAGAAATGTATGGAATTTTCATATGTTATCGTGAAACTTACGCGATCAATCCTTTATAATGTGCCAATTCGACAATACTCTTTCTCTTAGGCCCGTATTAATAAACGTTACTCAGCTCGCGAGATCGCACTTGAGATGAATGTTGAGATCCTGATCGTATTAATAAACGTGATTATTGACGTTCTCAAGTTGCGGATTAGGTTTACGGCATCAACCAAGTGATGGACTGATTAATAAACGAAACTCGACCCTTAAGTATACGACGAGCGCGGGTTCTTGAGATACTATATCGTGAGTGCAGACAGTCCGTGACTTGAGGTGTGATTAGCGTGGCGCGAAACATGGAGTTTGAAAATATTTTAAGTAATATTAATTATTACGATGAAATAGACGCCTTTACGTTTTCGATTACCAAAAGATTATAATAATATAAGGGATGCTTCAAATCCTTTTGATTTACATGGATAATTTTTTTAAAATAACGTGCTTGTTTCTGGTCAACAGAGTAAAATAAAGAGTACTAATGTAAAAATAATAAGTTTTTTTTTTTTTTTTTTTTTCTTTTCGGTATGACCACTAGCAAGTTATCACGCAAGGGCTATCAACTGCTTAACCGGACTATAAAAATAATAAGAGTAAAATAATGTAATTATTTACCAAGGTCGATGCGTGCGGACCAGCGGTGTATTCTGCACTTATTATTTTCCAGGTCTCATTTTTATCGATTCATTCATTCATTATTTAGCGACGCACCATCGGAGTCCTTGTTTTCCACTACAGCCTTATATTTTTTTAAATTTCATATTTTTTGATGCTATATTTTCAAAACTTCGGTCAATGTGACGTCATCGTTCACGAGATCAAGCCATCAAGTACAACTACTTGAGATGCTGATCTTGGTTACTGAGATACTGTATTTATGTGTCTATTAATTAGCAATAATCTTGAGATGCTGATGACGTCATAATGGCGTATCAAATGATAACGCACTTGAGTACGTTTTTGAGGGCCGTTTATTAATACGGGCCTTAGAGCCTCAGGGATAGCGCCAGAGTTACGTATTTGTTCGAAAGAGTCACCGCAGCCCTGGAACGCAGAAGGCATTTGGAAGAACACGTATGGGTTTTAGTCAGTAAGTTTTTGATAATCCCTTCCGCTTCATTTGATGATTTTCCATCCTAAAGAAAAGGGATAGTGAACATTTTTCTTCTCAAGTCCAGCACTAATTTGCCAGAGGTTACAAACTCAGTCAATAGAGATGACTCCTGGTTAAAAAACATATGAATCTATTTAGTCCGAAAGTTCGATTTTCAAAAAATATAATAACACGTATTTTTTGCTTTATCAAATCAACAAAAAAGACAAAGATAAAACGCATCAAAGATCAAGAGTGGGGGCTTATGACATCACGTGTATGTAAAAAGTGTACTTACAAGTGACGTCAGACGAGTTTTAAACGCACTGCATCGTTTTCATATTTTGTTTACGTGAAAAAAGAAAAAATACGTGTCTTTTATTTTTTAGAAATCTATCTGACAGACTAATTAGATTGTTTTAGTAATCTACCCTATTCTCAGTTCGAGAAAAAGGGTAACAATAATCCAAGCCATACAGATTCACAGATTTGATTACACGTACGCAAACATCTAAACAAGACCTCGTTACCATGACGTCAGACTGCGCAGTCGTATTTTTTCATATTTTCCCCGGAGTGCCATAATTCATGGAAAAAATGGATCAGGCATACGACATACCCAGGATATAGGCTGTGTTTCTATTAGCGACCGTGATAGCAATATGCTGGAAGAGCCGGCTATATAAAGTTTATGTGCTCGGTAGCTGTAAACGGGTGCCTACATAAAATAGTGGAGTAATGCGTTGGTTATCGAAGCTTGTTCGTGATAGTTCCTGACTATGACGGTCAAAATTCTTTGATGGCTTCACTTGGGCTTGTCTTGATTTATGGTCAGCTATACCAACTGAAGAACAATTGCTTCATAAATCTCCGGAATATTGAACGGTCTGTCCCTTCATGGTTCCATGTTTTTTTATCAACATTACTCATATTCTATTACAAATAAATCCTAAATAATATTAAAAATGCGATCGTGAGTTTGTTTTTTTAAGCTTTCACGCCAATGATCTGATTTTGATGAATTTTGGTACAGAATTTGATGGGACACTATGGGCTACTTGTTTTTGCAAAATTCTATATCAACTCGAGCAAAACCGTGGACAAAGCTGATAAATAATAAATTGTTTTCTCGTGGGATGAGAGCTGCTTTTGCAAAATTCCTTCCTATTGAATTGAATGGACAAATGGAAGATGATCTTGTCTAAATGTCTGGAGTATTGTGAGATTTATTTATTTATGAATGTTTTAGCTCTTGACCTCGATCACGCCTGATGGAAAGCGATAAATGAGGTCCATGATGAAGCGAGCGTGCCCAGAAAATGCCTTGAGGCACTGGTACTCCCACGCGTCGACGAAACACAGCAGGCTGCTTGACGCCGAACTCCGGTGGGAGAGTGGTCGCGAACCAGGCGGGCGTAGCCCTACCACCGCAAGGAAGGATTGGATTGTGTATGATTGCCATGTACTTATATTTATTTATTTAACTATTGATAAGCACGCATTCCATTGTTATTCAAATTGTATGTCTTTTACTAATGTAATTAGCTTTATGGATGGGAAATCATCAAATCACTTGACTTCTGCTCCGCCCAGAGCGGAAGGAAGTGTCAGACTCTTACTAACTAAAACCCATCCATGTTCCTCCAAATGCCCTTTGCGGTCCAGGGCCGCGGTGAATCTTTCGAACAAATTCCGCAACCCTGGCAGGCTCTGACCCTAGCAGGTCCCGACTACTATGCTGACATCTCTTTGTTGGCTTGCGACTGGTTTTATGGTTTATGGAAAAAAATGCCTCTTAAAGGCAATCATCTCCAAGGCCGCATCCAGCCACTTTACCTCGAAACACTCCGTGTCCATTCAGGTACAGTGCGTGATTTATTCCACCGGAGTTACCACAATATGTCACTCGGGTACAAACGACATACCATTCGGTGCGTACTCCGATCGCTCGTTACAGCTTTACTGGTTTTACGATTTAACTTGGACCGATTGTGAACTAAATCTGGAGCTGTAACTTTGACTAATGAATTGGGGAGCTGGGTCAACGATTTTTGTGTAGAATTTAGCCAAACCAGGTTTTAAAAATAAACTTGCTAGTTTTCTTTTCCGGTCTAACAGGGGTTTTCTGAATATTTTTAACCGACTTCCCAAAAAGAAGGAGGTTCTCAATTCGACTGTTTTTTTTTTTTTTTTTTGTTTTTGTTACCTCATATCTCCGTCATTTATGAACCAATTTGAAAATTCTGGTTTTATGTGAAAGGATATACTTCTCGATTGGTCCCATTTCAATTTTATCAAAATCGGTTCAGCAGTTTGGCTTTTAAATTCAAATAGCTGGAAAAAATATGTGGAAAAATCATACGAAATTGCATATTTTTGCTTTCCTGTGACTTTCCAGTGGTGTTTTTAGGTGTGGGGTACCACTTAAAAGTGAAAAATAAAAAACTTTTTCACAAAAAAACAAAGGTTATTAAATATAACCAAACTACTGAACCGATTTTGATAAAATTCAATGGGACCAATTCGGAAGTATACCCTTTCCAACAAAAAAAGATTTTTTCAAATCGGTTGGCAAGCGACGGAGTTATGCCCGATCAAACATAAAAAAAAAAATACAAACATCCGAATTGAGAACCTCCTCCTTTTTTAAAAGTCGGTTAAAAATATGAGTTTGTTATTGCAAAAAATGATTTTTTCTATGATTAAACTACAAATTCCCAATTTTCAGATTTTTTCCTATACTCGTACTGTAAGATCTGTCTTACTTTGCCAAATTCATGACTCTAGGTCAACGGGTCAACCCTATATTTTTTGTAATTTGATATTTTAGTTTGATTCCCTAGCTGTTTCTTTAAGTTTTCACTGCTCCAAGAGGTAGCAGGCCTGTTCTTCTTATTCTTCGTGTGGGTAGTATGGTCTAACAACCCCACACACCCTAGTGTCAAAGTTTCTAAACCGCCTCAAGGGCCTCTGACATAGTTTGACGACAGCCATTTGGCGGCCGGGACCACCGGCTTATACGTGCCTTCCGAAGCACGGGATTATCTTTTTATCAGACAATTAGGTGATTCAAGCCTGCAATGTCCTAACCAAACTGGAAACAACTTTACAAAGTATGCTTTTAGTAGGACTCGAACACACGACCACCGAGTCACAAGGCAAACAAAACCACTCGACCACGTAGGCAACTAAAGGTAGCAGGCCTGAATTAATTTCAGCTTTATTCCTCCAAGCGTTCCTGAGAAAAAGGGTTTTGACAGACGGTCAGACGGAGAGAAGCAGAGAGTACCCTAACCAAAAATTGTCGCTTTGCAAATGTCTCTGTCAGCATTTAAAGAATTGACTTATACATACATCAAAACATAAATTCCAACAGTTCAATCCACACAAACAACGAAGCAACAACAGCTAACCCTCTAATAAATCAATCCGGCTTTCATCGACCCTCACACTTGTGAACTTAATTACTTAATTACATACATTCAAAGGAACTGATCAATGCTTCATATCAGAATGCCTTGAATTGAGTATAGACAAGTTTGAACTGTACCTGTTCGGGTACACTTGAGTCAATCACGGAAGTACATACATCTAAGTTTAGAGGCAGGTGCTTGATGTGGTCTCAAGTTACAATATATGAACAATACCAGTAAACTGACCAAGATGTTTTCTCGTACTGAAGTGAGTATTAGGGTAACAGAACAGTTCACAGAGAAGAACAGTTCAAAGAGCAGAAGTTTGCTCATACTTCCTTAAAATATGTAATGTGTCAGTGAGTATGGTGTTCCCGAAGCTGACTGCAAAGAGGCCGTTTTAAGATTTTTAGGGTTCCACAGGTCCGATTCAGTATAAGGATCACTCATGAGTCTGTTGCGTCATGCGTTTTCCATCAATTACTTTTTCAACTAATAAGTAGGTACTTGCTAGTTGAGGAGCTCGTGGCTAAATAATAACAGCCGCACGGTTCGATCTTCAAGGTTAAGCAACGCTTACCGAGGTTGGTCTGTGGATGGGTGACCATCTTAACATATCGAGATTCCTCCGTGCCTCGGAAAGCACGTTAAGCTGTTGGTCCCGGCTGTCATTTGTAGATCTTTGTCAGTCGTTACGAATTGTCAGAAGCCAAAAAGTCTGACATCAGTCTTTCCAATGTACCGTGTTACTCAGTAAATGGGTTGTGGATGTGGAGGTCTGGTTAGCCGCTGGTAGCCGCTCTACGTAAAATACTGGTACTCAACTGAAGCCGGTTTGATTGAGAGCCAACCCCAATATAGTTGGGAAAAGGCTAGACAGATGATGAAGTAGGTACTTGTTTATTTGACCATTCGTCAAGCTAAAAATTAATCGGAAAACGAATTTTAAAAAGTCAATCTCAAGCTTTGACTATTGGTTGAGTTGACTACGGATAAAAACTCGCCATTAAATATAGCTTCTTCCAGCAGTGTGATTCTGTAAGACTTCATTCTAAACTTCGAATCTGAATCCGCTGTGAGTTTCTTGATTGGCATTCTAAAACTCGGTTGATAATTCGAATCTACACTAGCGCTACTATTGCGAGCGTGTTTGCGAGTTGAACTAAATTTACCTCGAGATTTTGACAGATAAAGTATGAGATGACGTAAAAAGTGGCATTCTATAAGGTAATTCCACTGTCACTTCGACGTTCACTTTGCACTCGAACGCGATTCAAAGTGTCAAATTAAAAGCATCTATTTTATGAGTGAAAATAGAATAAATCATAGTTAAATAGTGTTTAAATAAAGTTTTTAAAGTTATAAAGTGAATAAGTGCCTACCTACTTAATCCGACGATGGATGAAAAGAACGTGTCTCATTTGGACTGAAACATTATTGATGGATTAGAAAACAAAATAAACACTTCTTTAATTAATATTATTTTTGAAATTCACAACCAGAAATATAAACTCACTTCATGATTATTTCACTATTATTACCGGCACTGATCGATCAAAAAACAAACAGAACGTAAACAAAACAATGCAACCAAAAGTACTCTGTGAATGCAACGAACTTTTAAACGTCAACGGCAATAAATGAAAATATTGTCCACAGATTACTTATGATATTATCTGTCAGTCATTTCTTTTCGTAAGGTAAGCATAGATTATATTCACGGCACGAATTTAGAGTTTTCTTTTTTTTTTTACTTATTAGCTGCCTTAAATTCCTTAAAATAAGAAATTTTAATTTAAACATCGTAATAGCTAAAAATCTGTGTCAAAAACTGGTAAAATGAAAAACCGATAAATCCCGACTTAGATTTGTTGAGTGTGGTAGTCACTAGTACAGTGTTGGTCGCTTTGGAGCTCACTTCACTTCGCAAGTGCCTAGGTGATGCATACAGAATGCAAAATCAAGGTCATTTTGAACCTTATGCGAAGTGAGAGTGAATAACGACTCAGCCAATTTAATCCAACCAATATAAAGTAAAAACCCAAGTAGCACATAAAATTAGCTCCGCAACAATGTATAAAACGGCAATACGTTAAAATGTCTCCGAGCTGATATTTTATTATACTTTCAACTTAATCCATGGTTATATATGTCGTAAAAGCGCCATAAAATAGGTACCAATGTATACGCGGAGAGTACCCTAACACAATTACGATTACCTTGAGAAAATGAGCGAATTGTTTTACTGTGTATTAAGGGCTTATGTAGCGGAAATGTAGCTCTAATGTTACTTTCTTCTTGATCAGGAAATGTGGTGTTGTTTGTTGATTTTTCTGGTATTATAGGCGTGTATTATGAGAGGCTGCAGAACCTGGTCGAAAAGTTCTGGAGTGGTGACCGCGTACCAGAAGACGCAGCGTTGGAAGGCCACCCACAAGGTGAACCGATGACCTGGTGAGGGTTGCGGGTAGCCGATGGATGCGAAACGTACGGGACCGGTTTTTGTGGCGACACTTGGGGGAAGCCTTTGTCCAGCAGTGGACGTCTTTCGACTGATATTAATTTTTTAAAAATTTTTTTTTTTAAAACTTTGCCCCACACTAGGAATTTCTCCTGTATCGTGGGTGCGGTTACAGACATACAAAGTCACATACACAAACAGCCAGACCCGGAACAACTATCTGTAGGCCATATAAATATTTGTTCCGTGCGGGATTCGAACCCGCGACACGCTGCGCAGCGGCCGATCGCTCAACCACTGCGCCAACCGTGTCGTCATAATGTCGATGATTATTTAGAGAAAATATTTCCTGTCTGTTTTCATTAGCTTACATTGTTTTATTTTCTTTGGTTTAACTCAACCAAGCATAAGACTCCTCCAAGTTTTGGCACATCGATCGGTTCTGTGATTCTCGCATCCAGCTGTTTCCCACGGCCTTCACTAAGCAATGTACAACACATTTCTGGACTTAAACTTCTCCCAATCTGTACCACAATGTCCGTCCTCCGATCCTCCGCATTCCACAACCAATCCCTCCCAGTTCCAGCTACTTGATCCACCTAACTGGCGGGTGTCATACCCACACTACGCTTGCAAATGCACGGCCTGGACCCTAGGGCTTGTATGCTCCAGAAGCTATCGTTCCTTTCAGAAAAATAGATAGTTCGTTGAAACAGCCGCAAAGAAGCTGAAAAGCAGTCCAATTCTGAATAAAGCCAGCCATCAATAATCGCCGAAATTTCCTACGAGAAAATGATGATAAGGTAAAGATTTTTTGGTTTTAAATTTGGATGTAACTTAAGCATCGATTAAACTTTAAACACACTTGCTGTGATAGGTTCCTATACTAAAATATCACAGGAAAACTCTATCCACAAGAAGTAGTTTGAATTTCACAAACTTCAAAAATATTCTTTGTAGTCAAACCAAAGTTGGTACATTCTTATAAATTGAGAAGGAGCAAAACTTTAAGTTTCAGATTAAGTCAAACTTTATCCTTTGATTCTTCTGATAGTTTCTTTATCTAAAGGCATCGAATATCATAACAAATCTAGCAAAGATCGAGTCGGTCTCTCGACTGTTTATCACTGACGTTTAATAGAAAAAAGATTTAACGAATTACCAAGAGAGGCCCTACACAATGTCCCATTCAATTAGCGAATGCGACTGCCGAAATGCCAAAATGAAGGAATTTGATCACGTGACATTTCGCTAGCATCTGTCAATCCCATGTATTTTTGACGTATTGACAATCGCCTTCGCCACGCTACCGTTGACAGAATCTCACTTGTCTCGAGCCCCTGAACTGGGTTGGTTAGAGACAGCATTTATTTTCCTGTTATATTATCATAGTGCAAACGGGCCCGAAAAAGAAACGTTATAACTTCAACCTAATATAATATCATGAATCAGATTTTTTTTGATTTTTATTCCAAACTAATCAACAGCGTTTGGTTCCTGAAATCAGACACATAAATAATCAAAGTCACTCCGCAAGGGTTTCTCTGCATCCTTGGTAGGTATGGAACTCTAAAAATAATTAAATACGAAGGTGGAACCTATAAACCAGGTGATGCGCGTAAGGTAGCAATTTCTCGTAAGCGCCTGCAAATTATCCGACCGTCGGCATACATTATCTTGGAAAGGGAAATAAAAATCTATGTGGGTTTATCCCCATACCCTTTTGTAATAGATGTATTGAATGATCCAGGGCTCCGGTATCTTCTTGTGTTTTTCGAAATCTTGGCAAAGGAATCTTTAATGTCGTGTATATGCATATTTTTGTTTCAATGTTAATACTTATTGAACGTCATCAAAATTCAATAAAAATCATCCGAGTGCGAATCACAGTCTCGTTAAAAAGGTTCCAACGAATAATATTTCCTAAAATTTTAGTAATGGAAGACGGAGGAGCTCGTGGCTTAATAATTTCAGTTGCACGGGTCGATCTTCAAGGTTAAGCAACGCTTGCCGGGGTAGGTCTGTGGATGGGTGACCATCTTAACATCTCGAGTTTCCTCCGTGCCTCGGAAAGCACGTTAAATCTCTCTTCCCGGCTGTCATTTGTAGATCTTTAACAGTCGTTACGGATTGTCAGAAGCCAGAAAATCTGACTCCAGTCTTGCCAAGAATTACCGTGTTACCCAGTTAATGGGTTGTAGAGGTCTGGTAGGCAGCCGCTTCACGCAAAATACTGGTATTCAGCTGAATCCAGTTTGACTGGAAGCCGACCCCCATAAAGCTGGGAAAAGGCTAGGCAGATGATGTTAGTAATAAAAGACTTCTTAATAGAATTTTTTTTAGTTTCGGACCTAAGAGAGAGGTAATCGACAGTGTAATAAGGGGTTCCACTGTTTTGTACGGACTTTCGAAACTCTAAAAAGTCCTACTGTCCTACCAAGTTCAACACCGCGGATAAATAATTATTATCGACTCAAGGTATTCAAAAATATAGCAGCTGATTCAGTTCACTATCGAACAATTTGGAATTCAACTCAGATGAACACTGGACCAATTGACAAACCAATTCATAATTTCTAATAATCATATCTTCGCCGATTATCAGATATCACTCAATTTACAAGACAGACATAAGCTGAGCATTTGATCCAATTATATATAATAGAATAACATAATGCAGCGGAAGATTGACCTCTCTTTGAGTACAAATAAGACATGCTATAGAATACGCACGATCAACTTATGTCACGGGCTTAGGTGTTTAGGCATGGGATTTTGGTATATGTAAACCCTCACGACACAAGCAATCCAGGTGGTACATCCGTTTTATGTCGCAGATATTTCTTTAATCCCCTTTTTTTTCTCAACTAGGGTTTAACTTTGTGCACGATGGGATTTCATTTTATTCTGTGTTCCACATATAATTATTATGTAGTTATTATATGAAGTTATTTAGTAAGAAGCCAGAAAATCTGACACCAGTCTTGCCAAGATGTACCGTGTTACCCAGTTAATGGAATGTGGACGTCTGGTAGGCAGCTGCTCTACGTAAAACACTGGTATTCAGCTGAATCCGGTTTGACTGGGAGCCGATCTTAATTTAGTTAGGAAAAGGCTAGGCAGATGAAGATATAAAGTTATTTGGAATCAAGATCGCATAATATTATGACAACATTTAATTGTTTGTTATTTTTGGAATGAGTTTAAGGAAGCGTTTTGCTCCAGACAAAATATAAAAGAAAAAAATTACAAAGGTATAAAATGTTGGGGGTGAACGCATTCGGTAGCACAAGCAGTCAATCTATTTATTGAATGTGACTGTGTCTAGTCCTGCAGACTGCATTTTGGGTATTTAACCGTATCTTTGGCCGTTTACCGCGACTGCCGAGCGTGAAGTTCTATATTCGTGACAATCCAAATGTGGGTACTGGTGTACCGGTGTTACGGGGCGTACCTAATGAAACGTGTTACAAAGCGAGCATTCGTGCAGTCAGAACGAGGAAACGAGCATGAAAATGCGCATATTATATGCGTATGTGTTTTGTTTTACACGGATTTTATATACTATCGGCTGCTAATCTCCGTTGACTGAAAATCCTTCGACAAGATTATTTATTAGTGAAACTATTTTAGCTTAAATTTGTGCCTGCAGCTTATCTTATACATACTCGGAGCTTCCTTGATTAATATCGCCTCAGTCTATGCAGGATTTCGGTAATGGAATCCTTCTAGCTATTATGTTGTGGTTATAAGCAGGAACTAGCACAGTATTACGGTAAACTCTAAAGCTCCTTGTCTTCTAGATAGAGAAGGGAACTTGCAAGATTAACTATGCAGACTTTTATACAGGGTGTTCCAGAAGTGTGTAGTTATAATTAAGGGTGTTTTCTGTATCTGCTAGACAGTAAGGAAAAATATGAAAATGAAAAATATTGACTTGAAATAAACAACTTTGAAAATGACAAAAAAAAATAAGATAAAATCACTTTTCGAGCCGTCTGATGCAATTACTGATGACTTAAAAAAAAATAGGTACGAAAAACGACTAAAAAGGTAAAAAAAAACACTTTTCAAGCAGTCTGATGCAGTGTGGGTGCATCAAATTCTATGATTCAACTAAAATAATAGTGGAATCAACACAATATCAAAATAAAAATATTTTGATATTGTTTCTTTACTAAAAAGCAGCTACAAAACACCACTCTTAAATATGACCACGAACTTCTGGAACACTCTGTATCACCATCATCATTATCATCATCATATCAACCGAAAGACGTCCACTGATGGCAAAAAGCCTCCCTGCAAAGGCCTCCCCTAAGAGTAATGAGCCACGCCGCATTACTGCAAACTTGTGAAATCACTATTTGATTAAGTTGTTTATAAAAATTTAATGTATTTGAATTTAAGTAAATTTATGAAATTATTATAATTATTTTAAGGAAATAAAGAGGCTATAATAATAATAATAATAAATTGTACAACAGAAGGCCATTATCATCTCGTTACGCGAGGTGCGTAAAAATGGATAGGTTCGTTTGTTAAAAATGGATAGGTAACATTACAAAGCATTTCAGATTATTCTTATTTTCTGTTTGATTTCTTTGAATGTTAGCTGAGCGTAGGCCTACCCCTATCTTTTCAGATTCAATTTTCTTACGCCTACTCAAACCAGCAATTAATAAACAAGATAAATAAAACAACATTGTACCAACTTAGCTAAACAACGTTTTACGTCAACAATTTAACTTGTCATCAAAACCACAAAATTAATTGCGATAGTCTTCCACACCTCTGACTACTTGTCAGCGTTTCAGTTCCAAGCAATCAATTAGGCCGGCTTAATACTATCACTACCAGCCACGCGATAACGACCCTTAAAACTGTAGAAATAAGGGATAAATAATGATTTATTAAATAGAATATAGAAAGGGTGACAGCAACAAAACTGGCAACTTCAAAATTGTTGTGGAAAAGTTTAATTTATGCGGTAAGTTAGATATAAAATTATTTGGGACATACTGGTGACAAAGATCAACATTGAAAACTACGGAAGCCAATATTTTGGTTAGTGGGGCGGTTAATTTATTCCTTGTTTGTTTTGTGAAAGTATGTTTATTAATTTGCTCGGATTTATTGTTTGTTTTTGTAGTTTTCTCTGTTGCTATGTCCGTTTGGTTGAAGAAATTAGAAACAAATCGTTATCGTATTTGATGGTTTCCGTATATCATCCGCATTGTTATTTACTTGAAATCTACTTGAAAATCTGAGTAACATGCGCGTGTTCGTGCTCGTTTCCTCGTACTGACTGCACGAATGCTCGCTTTGTAACATGTTACATGTTCCGTAACACCGGCCAGTACCAAGCAATAAATCTGATTTGACAGCTGTGTAGAGAGGGATAGAACATTGCTTTACCACTAAGTGCGAAAGAGATATATATTTCCTGTCTCTTTCATACTTACTAACTCATCATCACCATATGAACCGAAAGACGTCCACTGCTGGACATAGGCCTCCCTCAAGTGTCGCCACAACAACCGGTCCCGAGCGTCTCGCATCCATCGGTTACCCGCGACCCTCACCAGGTCATCGGTCCACCTTGTGGGAGGCCTTCCAACGCTGCGTCTTCCGGTACGCGGTCGCCTGTTACTTATCCTGCTGTTAAATCTGACCTAGATTGTCTCGAATATAATATCCTAATCTATTCCAAACTTTTGCTACTCTCTATTACAATGAGCGAATTCAAAATGGTGGTAAGTAAATTGCAATGAATAGCAGTTCCTGAATAAAAGAGTGCCGGAGAAAACGTTTAAAGTCACGAATGTGATTCATTCACATATTACTTTTAAAAATAATTATATTTCACATTCATACGGTACTTTAGTCCAATAGTTCTTATTCAAACTGTAGAGGAACTTCTACTGTACCCGTTTTATAATATAAACATTTATAAAGTTAATTACATGATTATGGAAAGCGCCAGACAAACTTGCAATTAAGTACATTGACCTTTCTCTAATATCCCTTCGTAGATACGTGAATTTAACATAAGGAGACGCTATGGGCGTTGGGAGTCGCAGGGCGATTTTCAGCCACCGTAGGCGCGGGCCTGCGGATGGCGAGCGTTGGGAGTCTCGCCTTCCGATCAAAACCAGGCCCGGGTCGACGGCGCGTTGTGTTCCACCCGCGATTTGTTCGAAAGAGTCACCGCGACCTGGAACGCAAAGGGCATTAGGAGGAACACGGATTGGTTTTAGTCAGTAAGAGGCTGACGATCCCTTTCGTTCCACCCAGAAGGAGTCTTAAGACGAGTTCCCATCCTTAAAAAAAATATACCAGAACAATAAATTACGTAGGTAACGTTTTTCATTACTAGACAACGTAAAGGATCACGATAGAAGTAAATTCAGGACAGGTCAATGACCGTTATTGACTTGAAATGGTGTCTACCATAGATTAAATTCGAAGGTTTATAAATTTAAAATTATCGTCGCTGCTTTATGGCCATTTTAGACCGTCGTTTTACTTGCAAGTTACTCGCATGCAAGTTTAAATACGAGTGGTAGATCGAGCTATACCTCGATACCCCACAAAGTAATGTAACCCGCATGCAAGCTGTTTGGTGGTGGAAACGCTGGCTTTTAGACATAGGAGACCAGGGCCTGCAGTCTTGACATAGACAGCGATCGCCTACCAACCGAGTTCAATTAATAAGTGCTAAGGCCGCCTTCCCGCCCTGCGTTGTGTCACTAACGATGCTTAGCACGCCAGTTCAAACATGTCGAAATGGAAGGATTTTTTTTTTGATTATTATAGGAAGTTTAGTTATCGGACTGACAAAAATCATGAGAGGAGAGAAACATGAGAGGTGAGAATGCTCCTTGGGCTCGAGGCAAGTGAGATTCAGTCAACGGTAGCGTGGCGAAGATGATTGTGAATACGTCAAAAATGAATGGGATTGACAGATGCTATCGAAATGTCACGTGATCAAATTCCTACATTTTGGCATTTCGACAGTCGCATTCGCTAATTGAATGGCACATTGTCCAGGGCCTCTTGCCCTGACATTAATAAAGTTACATAAAATGTTTGAAAGCTCTGATATTTCAGGCCTCGTGTAACACAAACTCACTTAAGCTCGAAAAATACTCAAAAATATAAACTTCACAAGTATTTTCGTCACGGACTCGTATTACTTCATTGTTGTCGCATGTGATGCCAAACAATCCGTCACGTTTTACGAATTTAAACCCGACACGTTAATAAATTGTGTTTCAGATGCACGTCAAGTTTGAAAATCGACTGAAATTGGTGCTCGGTTACATTGGAAACGGACGAGTGATTGGCCCACCACTAGGTGGCTAGGTGGTTGGCAGGCATAATTGTATATGGAGTCTCACGCCTTTCTGGTACAGTGATATAGTAAGAAAACAGATCATCATCTGCCTAGCTATTACTATTTCCAACTTTATTGGGGTCGGCTTTCTGTCAAACCGGATTCAGCTGAATACCAGTATTTTATGTGAAGCGACTGTCTACCAGATCTCCACAACCCATTAACTGGGTAACACGGTCCTTCTTGGCAAGACTGCTGTCAGATTTTCTGGCTTCTGGTAACAAAATGACAGCCGGGACCATAACGGCTTAACGTACTTTCCGAGGTATGGAGGAATCTCGATTTGTTAAGATAGTCATCCATCCACAGATCGACCCCGGCAAGCGTGGCTTAACCTTGAAGGTCGACCAGTGCGGCTGTTATTATTTAGCTACATAAGAAAACAGATAGGTAAGTCAAAAGACCAAGAATATCATTGATGAGCTTTTGGTGAAGTTAATCCGAACAACTGTTTGCCAATCCAATAAGCCGAGATCTGCACTAAAAACAAATATTCATTGTTTACACTGAGTAAATATAGCACCGATAATGTGATAGGCTACAAGGCCTCCGGGCTCGTCGGGAGTCGCTGGGCGATTCCCGGCTACCGTAGGCGCGGGTCTGCGGACGGCGAGCGTTGGGTGGCTCGCTGTCCGATCAAAGCCAGGCCCAAGTCGACGGCGCTTTGTGTTCTACGCGCGCATCAAAGAGTTGTCAGCATAGTAGACCGGGCCCGCCAGGGCCAAAGCCTGCCAGGGTTGCGGATTTTGTTTGAAATAGTTACCTCGGCCCTGGAGCGCAAGGAGCACTAGGAGGAGCACGGATAGGTTTTAGCCAGTAGGAGTCTGACACTCCCTCCCGCAACAACCAGAGCGGACGGAATCATTTTATGATGTCCCATACTAACTTTTTTTTAAAAGCTACAAGGCTTTCGGGCTGCAAGTTGAGCGTAGTGGCTCTAATTTACCTTCACAAACTACCTAGCAATGATCACCACTCCACATAACTCATTCTAAAACCAGAGAAGAAGAATCATGCCGAAACAAATATTAAATATAATTTAAATTTATTTTACAACCACAACAGTAGTCTTTTTAGTTTGACTGATATGTTTGGCACAAAATAAACTTGCAATAGCGACCATTGACCCGCCTACAGTTTTTGACATCCTTAATATTCCAATTCGTAAAAAAACATACAGCTGTCTTGAATCTAAATCTATCGAGATCCTTTACATGTTCTAGTAATAAACAATCATTTATAGTTTATTTTTCGGGTAAGTACATACTTATGAGGAGATGGGTAAGGACTCGGGTATTTAGTCTGAACGGCCCAAAGCGCATGGACCGCGGGCCATTCGACCGTAACCAAAAATCGTCTACGTTCCAATGGACCGGTGATAAAATGATTTAAAAATTAATTTTATGGGACAGTCGCATACATTCTAATAGTCGCTTAGTTTATGAATTTTAACTATTTAAATATTGAATAATTTGAAATCACCTAAATAAACAGATAGCTAGCTCAACAATGACCTTTTTACTAAATCTTATTGTTTAATTTTATTTTTTTATATTTTGTTGATTTGTTTCTATAAAATAAGACTGATTTTTATTTAAAATTATTTAATTACCAAATTTAACTTTTGTAATATTATTATAATTTTATATAATAGGGTATTTTACACTATGTAAGGAAAAATATAAAAATGTTTGTTCATAATAGATTTCGAAAAAAGTAAACAAGAAACGTCGATATTTATTTATAAGAGTATCAGAAATGTCTTCAGGATCAGCCATAGCGTTGGCGCGGGTATTTATGGGCGTAGTTTTAATCAAAGTCTTGTAAGATGTCACACAATCAATTTCTTACAATTGGTTCTCCAAATAATTATAACATTAACATCTTAGTAGAATTACGAGTAACAATGGATCAAACTAATCACGAATCATTAAACGATTACACCGAATATTAGCGATTCGTCGTATTCATGGTGAACCGTCGCGGTTGCCAGACGAGAATCCCCCGTCTCAACATGGCCGCTCCACCAACCAATCGACGCTCCGCTAGACCGACCGTTGTCAGTCTTGTTCGGTAGTAATTCGATAGACGGCGCTAGTCAATACGCCATCAACCAATCAACGCTCTGCTGAACCAACCGCTGTCAGTCTTGTTCGAAAGTAATTTCATAGATGGCGCTAGTCGATGCGCCGTCACGGCCGGACTGACCTGCGACCGTCCTCGGGCGCTTCTTGAAGTAATCCTGCAATCAAGGTTTGCAAGCATCAGCTACTTTATAAATTCCATAATCCGCTCGTCCAACCTGACAGGCTCTTTAACAAGATCCAGTATTAGGATCAGTAAATCAGTCTAAAATTGAAGTAAGAAAACATAGCTTGGTCAGCACAGGTGTGTCCTTTCAACCAACCACACAGGTATGGCCCGGTACGACACCTTTTACCAACTTCCGTGATACTCATTGAATTCTCAAAGAGGCAAGTGTGTCCTTTCAACCAACTACACAAGTATGGCCCGGTACGACACTCACAGGTGTGTCCTTTCAACCAACCACACAGGTATGGCCCGGTACGACACCTTCATGGAAAACTCAAAGAGGCAAGTGTGTCCTTTCAACCAACTACACAAGTATGGCCCGGTACGACACTCACAGGTGTGTCCTTTCAACCAACCACACAGGTATGGCCCGGTACGACACCTTCATGGAAAACTCAAAGAGGCAAGTGTGTCCTTTCAACCAACTACACAAGTATGGCCCGGTACGACACTCTACCAATCAAGTCAATAATATAACAGAAGCCTCGACCGAACGAGTGTGTCCATTCAATCAACCACACAGGTACGACCCGGTACGACACTGTCCTTTTGTCCAGCTTTGCTTTTAATTCACATCTTATGGGTTATCATTATCAATCAGTACACAACAAAATAGGATCAACAAGATGAGACTTACCAACAGTCACAGATCATCTTGCTCAGCGTGAATTATAACTTCGTGCTCAATAATTTCGTGGGCTGAGGTGACACTGAGAGAATCTAAATCTAAATTTGCTGCAACGGTTTTAGAATCAACCTTAATAATATCTGATTCTACTTTCAATGTATCACAGCTACTAAACCTAGCAAGAGAACCTAAATTGAGTTCTATGACTCCTGGCGCCGTCTCGGCCTCCTCATAATTTACTAAACTATGTAGCCATCTCTAGCAATCTTTTGTGTCCTTGGGGTATTAGAATTGAGTTTTCTATAATCAATACCATAGGACAGATTAAGTTGATGAGATTCACTGCAAATCTAAATCATGGAGGTTATTTCATCACCTCTACAACACAAGCGCGCACAGTACTCTTGTACTAACCACTATTTAATATCCACTATCAAATAAGAAACGAGACTGGCTCACCAGATGGCGTCCTCAAGTTGCCTCTCGACAGGCGCTGCTCGCAGAGGTTGACCTCGCTTGTTGCAGCTCTATCACCATTGTTCTTGTCAGGAAAAACTGTGGCTAGATGACCGGGTTTGCCACAGGTGTAGCAGTATACAACCTTAGTTTTCTTCAGCGTGTGTGTTGTAGTTGTCGGTGTAGTAGCGGAGCTATCACTTTTTCTTGGTGCTCAGGGGCATCACGTCGCTGTCTGCATTCAGAAATTTGATGTCCAAGAATTCCACACCGATGACATCTGCCGGTAAATCTTAAATCCGTCATACGGGCTTGTTTAGCTTCAGGGTATGGAATTTCGCTCGCCTTTCTTGTCTTCTTTTAACTTGTATTCTAAATATTTGAGCCCGGGTAATGATGACATGTGCACATAACCCTCGACGAACCAGATTGTCCTTTTGACGTAGCACTGATACGAAAAATCCCGTTATTGTTTCTTCGGCCATTTCAGTCTTCAATCATATTCCACAATGGCACAGCATACTCAGATGCCGTTTCTTTTATTCCGATTTGGAAACGCAAGATTTCATCGAAATGATCTTGAAGTAGATTTGGCTTAGAGAATCTTGCCAACAAAGTTTGCTTAACCACATTCCATTTCAATTATTTTAAGTTAAGTCTCGTACGACATTTAGCGCACGGCCCTTGAGTGCTATGGTAAGTGCTAGTAATAAATCCACACCATCGAGTGATTTTTTTTATAAACAACAAGATCGGTAACTTCACACCAGTGTCCGAATCATCTGGGTTAAACTCTACAAGATACTGGGTTCATTTGTGTACCTACTCACGTTTGAACTTTGTGACATACCCAACACTCGTGTCAGTAGAGTTTCCATGCTATTTAATAATTTTATAACACTGTATTCGCCAGACATCTCTTGTCGTTGCCCGTTCTATCCCACGTCTGATATAAGAGTATCAGAAATGTCTTCAGGATCAGCCATAGCGTTGGCGCGGGTATTTATGGGCGTAGTTTTAATCAAAGTCTTGTAAGATGTCACACAATCAATTTCTTACAATTGGTTCTCCAAATAATTATAACATTAACATCTTAGTAGAATTACGAGTAACAATGGATCAAACTAATCACGAATCATTAAACGATTACACCGAATATTAGCGATTCGTCGTATTCATGGTGAACCGTCGCGGTTGCCAGACGAGAATCCCCCGTCTCAACATGGCCGCTCCACCAACCAATCGACGCTCCGCTAGACCGACCGTTGTCAGTCTTGTTCGGTAGTAATTCGATAGACGGCGCTAGTCAATACGCCATCAACCAATCAACGCTCTGCTGAACCAACCGCTGTCAGTCTTGTTCGAAAGTAATTTCATAGATGGCGCTAGTCGATGCGCCGTCATATTCATAAAATTGCAATTTTAATTTTATAATTCCATTTTAAAAATCGTCTTTTCTAATCTGTTTTTCAAATGTCTAAAACGCCATTCGCCATATTGGATCCCGCCGTGACGTCATTCCGATAGCAAACAATCTACTGAAAATAAGTTGTGCGCTGTTATTTTGATAAATTTACGAGTTATTAACACGTTTGTAGACTTCTAGCCTTTATTTCACTATGGAAGACGGTTTTGTGAAAGCAGAAAGTACAAATCTGCCAATGGTTAATACTTTAATGGTGGCGAAATTTTTTGCCTCCAATCCCGATTTCTGTACACTTGTATTGCGTTTTTACACTTGTATTTTTGCATTCAGGCACAAGACACCAATGATAACTCATTATTTTCACGAATCTTATTACTTGGTCTTTCGCAGTCGTATTGTTTACTAACCGAGTGACGTCACGAGATGAAAAAGCATGGCGGCTAGCGTTTCCGCGCGAAAATTCAAAATCATAAATAAAAAACAGATTTTAGGGCGATTTTCGGTTTTAAAAAAAATTAACAAAATTTCTACTAGTTCATTACGATCTCAGGATTAATTTAAAACAGTTTTTAAAAAATGGTGTAATACCCTATTGTTGATTGTTTTTCCAAGGAAGATAATACAAATCTAAAAGAAAATCAAACTTTTATTTCAAATTTTTATCTTTTGCACCCGAATGTACTTGATGAATTTTTTGTTTTTTTTTTATTCAGAATGAAAGGGCTTATGACACTGAATTTGTTTATTATTTTTTATCACCGGTCCTTTGGAACGTAGACGATTCTTGTTTACGGTCGAATGGCCCGCGGGCCATTCGTTTTGGGCCGTTCAGACTAAATACCCAAGGACTCGAGAGTCCTTTATTGCAAATTTATCTGGCGCCACCATAGAAAATATCTTTTTGCATTAAATCCCTTGATATACCTTTCATCATCATCATCATATCAGCCGAAAGACGTCCACTGCTGGACATAGGCTTCCCCCAAGTGTCGCCACAACAACCGGTCCTGTGCGTCTCGTATCCATCGGCTACCCACGACCCTCACCAGGTCATCGGTCCACCTTGTCGGAGGCCTTTCCAACGCTGCGTCTTCAGGTACGCGGTCGCTACTCCAAAACTTTTCGGCCCCATCGACCATCTGTTTTGCGAGCAATGTGCCCCTGCCCACTGCCACTTCAATTTGGCGATCCTTCGGGCTATGTCGGTAACCTTGGTTCTCTTGCGGATATCGTCATTCCTGATTCGATCAGGCAAGGAAACTCCGAGTATTGCCCTTTGGGTGTCTTAAATCCTTCTGATGAGGCTCATGTATGTTCCTTTACTGAGTATTAAGTCCCAACAAAATAAATAAAAAATACTTGTTTTACGCTGACAACGTAAACTTAAAAGCAGTGTGTATCATTAGTCATGCCCGAGAAACAATTACATTTAATAAACTCGGCAAAAGTTACACGACGTCAAATAACACCATTTATTATGGGAACCATTGTTCAGATGATGATTTACAATATTGCTTAGGCAACGTTTCTATGTTTATTATTATAATTTTGAGAGAGAAATAAATATTTGATTTTAATCGGTTTATAATTTGCAGTGTTGCAAAAAATTGGGAAGCGTTTAGTAAGTATTTTCAAATAAATACCATGATTTATGTTGTATTTTACCAGCTCCAGCTATTTGTCAGATGAATTTATCTGGTGGAGAATTTTATTTATTTTTAAATATCATGTTTAGTTCGGGGGTACGGGTTTTATTTTTAAATTCCATAATTAATGGAACTTATACCGGTTATTCGTAAAACATTAACAACCTTTCAGTAGGTGAAAGTACTCTTGATTATAAACAACTTTTGCTATGACAACAAACCTAAAAAAATATCGATACATTTTCATCGGGGGAATATAGCATTTTGTATGAAACAGCTGTTTTTCTTGATATTTCAGAGTTGGTCTCAAAGTAAAAGTTGCTTAAAATCATGAGTACTTGCACCCACTGAAAGGTTATTAGTGTTTTAAACATAACCCTGTATATATTTTTCGATAAATGTTACATAAATATGAACGCGCGCTGCCTAACCATACTGGGAATACAGACGTGATGCTGTGTAATAGGTATCTGATAGATAACACTCCCGAATTTCGATCACGGTGGCTAATATCAAAGGATATTAGGCAAGAACGCAGTAGTTATTAAATACACAGGTGTACTTTCTATTAATTTTCTCTAATTACCTACTCATATTTCGATGCGACGGCAATTCGACATTTGTTTTTTTTTTTTTTTTTAGTGATGGGTTTGCTCTTGACTCTAGTCAAATGTCAGATATGACAGAGACAAAGTCTACGATGGAGCGAGCTTACGGACTTACGATTAGTCTCGAACTCGAACTAAGAACAACTGTCAAATCGTGTTGTCATTCATTCTTAGTTCGGGTCAGATAGTAAGTCCGTAAGTGATACGGAGTAGAAAAACCCCGACACTAAGGCTGAAACTACGGGCTTTGGGCTGGGAGAGTAGACCCCTGGTGCAGGACAAACCACCAACTTCCCAATTTCGGAATACTGAGAAATTCCTACTAAAAAACCTAATAACACTTTTTGCTCGTCCTTGGAATCGAACCCAGGATCATAGTGCCGGATCCGGATACCTACCTATTTCACTGTGAAGCAAGGTGTCAAAGTTGTACAATTCCGATTCAAGCAGGCAGCTTACTATGGTAATCGCCAGACAAACTTGCAATAAAATACATTGACCTCTTCCTTATCCCTCCGTAGTTATCTGAACAATAAATTGTGAACCGTTTTTATAAGGGTACCTACTAGAAAACGTAGAAGCTATATGTCTTATTATTTTTTTTTTTTTATTGGATGGGAAATCATCAAATGACCCCTCCCGCTCTGGGTGGAGCGGCAGGGAGTGTCAGACTTCTACTGACTAAAACCCACCCATGCTCCTCTTAGTGCCTTTTACGTTCCAGGGCCGCGGTAACTCTTTCGAACAAATCCGCAACCCTGGTAGGCTCTGGCCTTAACGGGCCCCGACCCATGCTGACGACTGCTGGTTTGGCGCGCGTAGAACACAGCGCGCCGTCAACCCGGGCCTGTTCTGATCGGACGGCGAGCTACCCATTGCTCGCCGTCCACAGGCAACAGTCACTGCGCCATGCTCAGGAGCATCAGTTCCTGGGCGGCGCAGTGGCTGACGTTCAACAGGAGGGGGTGAAATGGGGCCATTACTGGCACTCCATTTCAGCCCCCTCCGGAGCCCGTTATAGGGGCTCTACTGCGGCTGTTGCAGTAGCAGCAGCCGCAGTGGAACCGGCTATGGCGGCGGAGGAAGCGGCGGCGGTGACGGCGGTCGCGGCGGTCGCGGCAGAGACGGCGGTGGCGGAGGGCTTTCTCCTATTTCCGGCTTTGGCGGGTGGGGCGCAGGCCCTACCCCCAGCCCAGTGGTCGGCCGGCTTGCCAGCTGCCGCACAGACTACGCAGTGCGGCGCGGCGTCGCAGGAGCCGGCCCTGTGAGCGGGCTGACCGCAGCGAAAACATAGACCGCTGCGGTCCACCTCCGAGGTGCATTGAGCTCCTACATGGTGGCCCACCTGGCACCGGAAGCACCTCAGAGGTCGGGGTTCCAGCAGTTTGACCTGCGCGGAAACCCAACCCACCAAAAATCTTCGGCCCTCCGAGATGGTCTTGGCCGCCAACACGGGGCAGCTCACCACAATGGTGCGCATGCCCGTGTTGTCAGGACGTAGGGTGCCCGCCTTCACCTCCTCTGCTGAGCACCCCCCCGTCCTAACGACGGCGGCCACCACCTCCGTCTCCGTGACGGAGTCGTCCAGGCCCAAGATGCGCATGTCGATGCGCTTGGTGGGCCTGGACACTCGGGCATCGTCCGCGCTTAGGGACGCCCTGAGCCTTTCGGCTAGAGCGTCCGCGGTTGGGCCGCTGGCTGCCCCGGGGATCTCCAGCATCCGGGCCCCAGTCATGGTGACCCTGAGCCGTAGGCCCCCTACGTTGCCTATCTCACCAAGGTTCACCGCCTCCTTCGCCTTGGTGAGCACGTCCGCGTACGTCACGCCCCTCTTCGCCGCGTCCGGCTGTAGTGTAAGCACTACAGCCGCGGTTTTCGGGGGGCGGAGCGCAGCCGCGACGCTTCGCGCCTTCTGCCGCCGCTTCCTCTCCCGCCTCTTGGCCGCCCTGGCTGCCTTTCCCGCCTTCTTCTTCTCCCCGGCCACTTGCCATTCGGCTTGAGCCGGGGGAGGAGCTGAAGGCGAGGAAGCCGGGGGGAGCTGCTGCTCAGACGGCGCAGGAACTGGGACTGCCGCCAGAATGGAGGCCATCGCCTCGCTTATGGCCTTGTTTTTTGAGGAAAGTTTCCTCTACAAGGCCACATCGCGAAGCGCGGCCTCCACCACCTCCGCAAACCCGGCCCTCCGAACCCGCTCCTGTCCGGAGTCATCCGGCTCACCGCCGGAGGACTCCGAACCAGGAGCCCTGCGACCGCCCTCTCTGGGGGGTCGTCCGTCAGCGACGAGCTCCTCGGCTCGCTGGCCAACCACCTTGGAGGCGGGCAATCTCCCCTTGCCTCCCTCTCGGCCCTTACCCCGCCTACTGGTGGGGATCTTGCGAGCCGAGGCCACCTCCTCGCTGCCAGATGACCCCCGGTCTTCCTCCGTTCTGGGCCGCTTGCGGAAGGACCTAGAGTCCTCCGCAGCAGCCCCTGCTCTCACGGGTTCAGAGCTCGCCGAGCTAAAAGTCGCTAGGTCGTCGGAGTCCAACTCGGACTCCTCGGCCACTGTTGCCCTTGGCAAGCGGAGTGCGAACAGCCCTGTTGGCCCCCCCAGAATACGAGGGGCTTGACGCACGAGGCGTGGCGGATTCCCAAACTGCTGTGCAGTCCGGACCGCCCTGGGGTAATATCTCTTTTGCAGGCCTGTCCATGTTTTCCTTTTTGAGGGTGCGGTACCTATCTCCCCTCCTCTCCCCCTCTCTCTCAGTGCTTGCTCTGAGAGAGAGGGGGAGAGGAGCCCTCACAGTCACGTCTGATGATCAGACGCGTACCAGAGAGCAGCGAGCAAGCCAATGAGACGCACACCGTCCGAGGACCCGAACACTGCTCAAGTCTCCGAACGGTGTGCCCCTCTTGTGTCTCTCTTGGTCTGGTCTCTCACTTGGGACCTTCCGGCATGAGTGGCTCTACCGGCAAAGCCCCCAAGATCACTGAGACACGCAAGCCCCAACACGACGGCAACGTGGAGACACGGTTGGTGGGGAAGCTATATGTCTTCATTTCTGTTTTTGATAATAAGTAAGTCAATAAATGTGAGTCAATGACCGTTATTGCACATTTATCTGGCGCCTACCATACCTATCTAGGATTTCTATGGAACCACTTTAGTTTCAGAAATACATAGCTTGCAAACAAATCAATGTAACCAGCTATACCAATTGAATGGAACCCGCGAAGATCTTACCGCGTCTTTGCACTATCTGGTAGATGTTGTCAGTAGTATAGAGCTGAGCGGTTGATAATACTGATTGAAGTCTGGATAATCCTATATGGTAGAGGGAATGAATGGAAGAGATGAGACATTCAGCTTATCTAGTTCCAAGAGCTAATGCAAATGTTTTTAATAAAGGCAGACAAGTCAATTAACTTCATACAAAATGTTTTTCAGTAACGATTAAAAAGTAAAATCGTTGAATCAACAACTAAAAAGTCCCAATTGATTAAAAACTTGTAGGATTTCATTGATTTATTGTTTTATCTTAAAAACAATATTTTTCGGTAGGAATAAGGACTTGATCAAGATACAAGAAATTGCTCGTGTTTGTGGCTCAACATTTATTATTGTCGTGTCACGTTTTTCATTTTTAAGTTTCATAAAATATATTTGTGACTCAGTACATTACAGACTGTATTTTGAGAAAGTTTTCGTAACTGTCTGTGTGTGTGTGTGTGACTTTTCACACACACCAATCGCAATAAAGCCAGCAGTGCGCAGCAGCTTAGGTAAAGTGGACATGAAGCGTACACTTCCTTGCGTCGATGAAACACAGCAGGCTGCTTGACGCCAGACTCCGGTCCCGCGAACCAGGCGGGCGTTAGCCCTACCACCGCAAGGGAGGGATTGGCCAGTCTTTTAAGGTGTTAAGAGAGACTGTCCAGGATGCGCCGAGCGCTCGGTTCAGGTGAGTGCCTGATAAAACAAATTGCGCTACACGAGGAGGCTCCTTCAAGCATCGCACCATACTCACCACCCACCATCCTTACAAACAAGATGGAATAACATTTCAATTCATACTTGATCCACCTGAGTTGACACAGTGAGTCGTTGACAAAATGGGCCAGCTGACTCACATGAAAAATAATACTCATTCAACACCCATCGAAATACTAACAACCACATCCTAAACACCACTTAAAGGCTTACCAGAAAACGAGTCAATAATAATTCAGTCCTAACTCGTACAAATTACTCCACCTGTTCAAGTTGTCGGACCGAGTCCAAGTTTTGCAATTACGCAGTCTAAACTGGAACGGCATTAATGGACCTGGCTGTGGGAACGGCGGGCGGAAGGGTTAGTTAAAACGCCTAAACAATCGGTGCTAAGTTAAATTGCGAGGATGGAATACAAGGCGATGCATGTTGGGCATTAAAAGTTTTGCGTATTTGAATATCCTACTACGGTTCTATTTCATTTATTGTTATACAATTTTATTATAACAGCCAAAATAAGTCCACTGCTGGACGTAGGCCTCTCAGTGACGCCACAACAACCGGTCATGTGCGTCTCGTATCCATCGGCTACCAGCGACCCCCACCAGCTTCCAACGCTGCGTGCAATCCATAATAACAATTTTGCACTTTAGTATGGAACGAAATACTCGAACAACACTTTTGCTCAAAAGTATTTGCCCACCGAAAAAACGATACTTTTATAAAACACCTATTATTTTATAAAAGTTCGAATAAATAAATCGACTTCACAGTAATTTGATTTTTTATTAGCTTTTCCTAAAAAATATAAAAAGGTATTATTTTATTTTTATTTTAGACTCATCTACAGTATCCTTCTTTATTTTTAACGATGGCCTCTAAAGTGTTGGCCTCACAAAATGCAGGTGGCCAAACACTTTTGAACGGCAGTTCATTTTATATTTATCTTATTCTCTATTCAACATTTATCAACATTAATTACAATACTATTCAGAATATACCCTATCAAATACCTATTATGCTATCAAAATAATAGTCGTATTTTCAGTGAAATAAACAAGTTTAGGACTAAACATTTCTGAATGAGACGTTTGGGAATAGAACCGGTACTGGCTATATTTTAGAGGTAGGTTTGATAAATATGTACATAGATAAATTGCCTCCTGATAGTTTGACCGCAGGATAGTAATGGACATAAAACTTATCGTCGCTTAGGTAGCAATATTTCATTATTGATCATGACCATGCTATCAATTGGTGCGGTATACAAGTCATCCATAGGTACCACAATATTATATTTGTGGTACATGTACAACGGGTGTAACATCAATGATGATGCTTATTATTATCATCATCATTTCTGCCCAATAGCGTTGCCACATCGGTTCATATTGTGATTGTCATTCGATTTGCTTAAACTAAAAAACAAAGACATAATATTATACATATTTAAATTACGAACAACGGTTCTGTCGTTGAGATTTTCAAAAAGAAGGGTAAGTGTTAACACGTAATTATAAATTAAATAACATCAGCATTAAATATTTTTAACTAAATCCCTTTATCATTACTTTTTATTTGAAAAACTCACACGTTTTTATCTTACACATCATTGCTTCACGCGATCACGCATCAAATTGTTCATTGACACTGCAGATTAGATTTAAAGTCCGTTCAGACCTACACGGTATTTGCTACCCAGAGCAATGTTGAAAACCGGGGGGATTTGCCACCAAACCTAAGCAAATATTGTTTTCGCTATGGGTAAAATTACTAACAAAACAATTTTATAAGTATACGCGTAACATACGCACAAAGATTTATAACGTTCATGGAACGAAAAAGACAGCTCACAAAGCGTTGTGGCTTGTTTCAAAATTCAACATCACGAATTTCGCGTCAGAGAAGTCGTGCATCAGTCAAAGCTCAGAACGCTTGGGATGAATTTTGTACATTGCCACTACGCACTATGGCGGTCTCCTAAATGCAACGTCGCGAAATTTGCGATGTTTCTGAATTCTCGCTCTAGCCGTGGAATTCCGTCGTACAATGCGACCATTCTGCCGGTCGATTCTGTCGACATCTCACGGTGTTCACCTAGGCGGAGTGAACGACAAGAGCGCTGTCATTCCATCTTATTTGTATGGTTTGACAACTCACCCGTCGTGCGCCCCGCCTAAGTGTTCACCTCGACATGCTTACAGAATCGCACTGCAGGATAGCGAATACTGCGTAGGTTTGAACAGCCCTTAACTTATAGCAAAGAGATTTTAAATAAAATCACAGGATTAAAATGTACACAATATTTTAGGTACTTCAGTAATCAAAATAAATTGAAAAATATCTTAAAACTTTTCGTGTTATCCAATGCGTGAATTGAGCCACTATAATTCAATAATATATTTTAACCTGTCCGGCCCCGGCGACACACCGGTGTGTCGCGAATTAATCGCGAATTTAATGTTTATTTACATATAAACTCTTTTGCAAAAAAAACGGGCACTTTAGATTTTTTTCTCTACTTCAATGAAGAAGAACAAGAAATAGGTTTTGTTAATTTGACGATGTATTGGCATGTTTTTTGAAGCATCCTGGCATGATTCTTTACGTTCCAAATTTAAAATTTGAAAAGAAAAATAATGATTATTGTGGATTATTCTAAAATTGCTTTACTAATGGCGCGAATTGCTGAAACGATTTTTAACTGATTACGATATTTTAAAACTTTTTGGATATTTTCTGCAAATTAAACTATTTAATCTTTCTTTTTACATTAAATACCACTTTTTGATATGAGTGATAAAGCGATAAGGACCGGTAAAATTATAGCTCTACTTGAAGAAGGTTGTTCGCAAACTTACGTGTCTCAGCGGCTAAATGTGAGTCGTTCAACTGTCCAGAGGACTTGGCAACGGTATCTAGAGACTGGTTCGGTCAAAAGAAGACCCGGTTCGGGAAGAAAACGATGCACAGAACCAAGAGATGACCGCTTTTTGGTGAGTCAGGCGTTGCGTAATCGTAAGGCGTCAAGTGTGGACCTGAAGAAGAGCCTTGAAGAAGTAAGAGGAGTAGAAGTTAGCTTGTGGACGGTCAGGAGGAGGCTTTTGGCTGCCAATATCAAGAGTTACCGCCCAGCTCGGGGTCCTAAATTACTCCGTGAGCACCGTGTTGCTCGACTTCAGTTTTCTCGGAACTGCGCTTCATGGACTCTGGAGGACTGGAATAAAGTATTGTTTTCTGATGAAGCTAGAATCTCTTTGTGTGGAGAGGACCGACGCCGGCGAGTGCTGCGTAGACCACGGGAACGCTATGCGGAAGTGTGTTTCGAAGAAATCACTCCTTATGGCGGAGGCTCCGTTATGGTTTGGGCAGCAATTAATTCGACGGAGCGTACGGAGTTAATTTTCATAGAAAATGGAACATTAAATGCACACCGGTACATAATGGAAGTCCTAATTCCATATGCACAACCCACATTGACTGCACTTGGGGAAGATTCCATTTTTATGGACGATAATTCTCGCCCGCACCGTTCTGGCGACGTGGAAGCGTACATGCAAGAAGTTGGGATCCGTCGTTTAGATTGGCCAGCTCGAAGTCCTGACCTCAATCCAATTGAGCATGTGTGGGATGTTCTAAAAAGAAGGGTAAGATCAGTGCAACCTGCTCCACAAAACATCAGGGAGCTAAAAAGAGTCATTGCAGAAGAGTGGGAACGTATTCCTCAAAACGTTATTAAAAACATCGTGGAAAGCATGCCCAGAAGGATTCAAACTGTGATTTTGGCAAGAGGAGGTCACACTCGTTATTAGGTTTTTACATTTGTAACTTTATTTAATTAAAAAAAGTAAAAAAAAAAATTGTCTTTATTGCCGACCACTTCTTATTGTTTGGGCGTGTACGTCGATTTTAAAGAATCCATCGTTTTTTTTTTCTTTTAATTGCTGGAATTCACTTCACGCGCATTAATTTACACGATTATAAGTATACAGACTACGTCAAAGAAATAAATTTCATTTAATTAACTAAAATCGACCTTAGAACGTAAATTTCCTTAGGTGCCCGTTTTTTTTTGCAAAAGAGTGTACATAAGATTTACTTTATATTAGGGAATTTTCACATGTTGGGCCCGAGTGGTTAAATTAAATTAACCTGATTTTATAAACATTAAAAGAGGAGGACCAATAACAAAGGATTAACAATATTAATTACTTATAATATCCATCATTATCTGCCAAATGCCTTTCAGTTGACGATGGTATAAGTTTAAAGTTTCACCCGTCCTGTAGTAAGTGATTTAACTCACGTTTTTAAAGAGTCCTTAAGAAAGTGGTATACGGCAGAATTTTCAAATATAACTACATTTTTTAATTCGCTATTTATGTCACAGCTTTGACTAACTTTGAACCCAGCCGGGCTCAAAACGGTGAAGGAACACATTATGAGGAAACCGGCTGTCCTGGAACCAATACTTTGCAGACATGTGACATCTACATAACCGCACAGGGGCCTCGGGGTGGTACGGCCTTATCCTTCTCCCATTCCACATCTTCATTAAAGTTTCTTTTATTAATCTAGATATGAGATCTGGCTTTTACCTCGGACAAAGGATAAGCATTGTCATACAACGTGGCAATGCTGCCAGCCTTTTGGGTACATTACCAGTGGCCTGCGATGCCGAGGAATTTTTCGACGCCATGTTTTAGTTTATTTTTAGTTTTAGTTGAGTCTTTTATTTAAGTGTGTATAATAGTTATTATTTTAAATAAAAAATTAAAGATAAGCAAAAAAAAAGATATGAGATTTATGCTTATGCTGGCACACAGAAGCAACAGATTTATTTTTCAGAATTTAAAGGATGATCTATTGTCTTAAAAAAACTTTTTCACAAAAAAAAGAAACCGACTTCCAAAAAACAAAAAAGTCGGTTTCTTTTTTTTATGAAAAAGTTTTTTATTTTTCACTTTTTAGTGGCACCCCACACCTAACGACACCACTGGAAAGTCACAGGAAAGCACAAATACGCAATTTGGTATACATGGATGATTCTTCCACATTTTTTTCCAGCTATTTGGTATTAAAAACCAAACTTCTGAACCGATTTTGATAAAATTTCAATGAGACCATTTGGGAAGTATACCCTTTCCAACAAAAAACAAAATTCAAATCAGTTGGCAAGCGACGGAGTTATGCGTGAACAAACATAAAAAAACAAACATCCGAATTGAGAACCTCCTCCTTTTTTAGAAGGCGGTTAAAAAGCAAGACGTTCGAAATATAACCTTTGTGTTTGAAACATTGTTTTCTAAAGATATCATCTTTCTAATAACCATTCCTTCAATTAAGACTTCATCCTTTGATAATAACGCTTTAAAAATAGCTCCAACAAGAATTTTCCACGTCTGTAACTTTCGAACAAATTGCTTCAGACGCGTGTCGGGTTCTCGCCATGTAAACTTTAGCAATTAAGGGCGCTTGCCGTTGCTAGGTGATCGATGCGACTGCCCTTATTATTTTGTATATTTCGCTGTTTGAAGCGGAACTGACAGAAGTTTTAAAGCGTTTCATTGGCTGTATAGTTCGACTGGTTTGGTTACTTTGAAGTTGGTGAAAGATCTTCTGGAATCTTGTGTTCTCTCATTAGACTAGAAAAAAATTTCAATACCCCCAATTTAAAGAGTTATATTATAGAACCCCAGTTCAGCGGTTTAGGCATGAAATCGTCTCGAAGGAACTCACCGAGAGAGTTTTGCATTTATAAATGAGTAAAAATATGCAATTTGTTGTATTCGTCATCATCATATCAGACGAAAGACTGCTGGACATAGGCCTCCCTCAAGTGTCGCCACAACAACCAGTCCTGACATAGATTGGCAGTGAGACAGTTTTTATTGTTTTAGTTAGTTTAATTTTGTTTTTATTGTTTGTGCGTCATTTCTGGCGGAATAAAAGGATTTTCTTTCTTTCTTTCTTTCTGTGCATTTCGCATCCATCGGCTACCAGCGAGCTTCACCAGGTCATTGGTGTGGCCTGTGGGAGGCCTTCCAATTTGTTGTATTTTTTGGTGAAATAAATATGTTATTATCCCGTTCATTCATTTCAACATACAGCAGGTAATTTATATTTTTAAATATTTCATAAATTTACATTAACCGCTGCGGCCCCGACATGTGAAAATTCCCAAAAAAAAGTAAATCTTATGTAATAGGTAAATAAACATTAAATTCGCGATTAATTCGCGACACACCGGTGTGTCGCCGGGGCCGGAGCGGTTAATCATAAAAAAACATTAAAAAGTATAAAATAATATTATTCTCTTTATTCATTTAAAATTTTATTTACATCCTAATTTAATATTAATATTATTAAAACAGCACAAAAATACAGAATAAAATAAATACAAAACAAATAAATACTAAATAAATATGTACAATACATATTATACGTATTTATTTTGTACTGGTTACAGCAGTTGTGAATCTGTGCAAGAGTAACATACATTTCAATAGTAATTTTTCAATCCACATGAATAAATAAAATACTAGCGATTCACCCATGCATCACATGGTTTTTACAACTTGAATAAACATTTAGATTTCTTAATATTATTGCTGTTTGTCTATTTTATTGTACAAATCAACTTTTCGAACTTTCAAATATAGTTTGAAAGCTCATAACTGCTTTGTTCTTGTTGATGGTCAAAAACCGCATCAAATTTTTGATGTGGTTTTGACCATCCGGATCATTTTGACACTTTACAATACACTACTAAATATTTTAATGATTATTATGGATATACTTAGGTAGAGGATATACGTAAGTATCGCACTTTAAATACATATAAAACGTTAAATTCACTTTCACGAGGGAAAACTGAAAAAAATGTGATTTTCCAAAGCCACTTAAAATTCTAGTCACAAATCCCTACGCTATTTCAGAAATCTTTTCTCTGCGGATAATCTCCTAAAACCCTATTTTCTATGTAACACTCAAACCATAAAAATGCAGCATTAAACCCTGTTTCATACTAGTGCCTTATGCACCTAAGTCCATTGGCTCTCGTGCTTTCTGAACTTGTCTGAACTCTTCTGAACTTGTCTGACCTTAATACTCTTGTTGGGCGTAATTCTGACGTTTGTTACGACGACAAGGACGGTCGATTATAACTCAGACCTACACCTCAGAGGTTTCTTAGAAAGAAAAGGTGCGTTAAAGGTTTCTTCAAATAAGACAAGATAGAATTATACATGGTTATGCAAAATACTAAAAAATATATTGTTAAAAAACTTGTACCCTAAAAATTAAAGAGGTAAGCGAAACAGGATGTAAAGTCTCGCAAACCTTCATAGAAAAGGGAGGATCCTCCGACCGGACGGGTGTTGTGTCCGGTGGGCAACTGCCCGATAGTTGATATTCGGGTGGTTGTACATGTTCAAATCGCACGGAAATCTGTGATACCGCGATGCAGGATTTCGTTCAGTTAGATCGCAGCTGGCGGGATCGATAGCTTTTTGTTGCGATTTACGGCCGCTTTCTATAATATATCTCAATCCCAATCTTGATCCCGATCCTTGTCTGTAACCAATCAAAGGTGAGGATTGTCTGGTGAAGGACACAAACTCGGCCGTTGATTGGTTACAGACAAGGATCGGGATCAAGATTGGGATTGAGATATATTATAGAAAGCGGCCGTTAGACTTTGCTAACAGTGGAACTATTACTAAAAGTGGAACAATTACAGGGTAATGGGACTCTTTGTCCTTTGTACAAATATTAATATTAAATTACATTCCAAATGTGGCAAAATATTTTAAATTATAATAAGATCCAATATTTGGACTTCAGCAGGGTGAGTGCACGACGGGTGAGCTGTCAAACCATACAAATAATATGGAATGACAGCTCACTTATCGTTCATTTCGCCTAGGTGTACACCATGAGATGTCGACGGAATCGACCGGCAGATAACATACTTTACGGGTGAGTAAAAACTTCAAAATATAAATTTTCGGCATTATTGGCTACGATCATTAAGAAAATTTGTTATCCCTATTAATAATTAATAATATCCCCATTAAGAATTCAATGAATTTCTACTTATAAGTACCTCTAAAATATGTCATAACTATCAGACTCATAATCTAACAGAAAGTCACTGGCTGAGTAAATTATGTTTTTTTTTAAACAATATTAGTTTTTTTAGAGTGAGATTTAAATTAACGCGCATCCGCGACTGTTCTCCCACAAAGACACGCGTGGATCAGTTGCGCACTATCTTTGGATCTGACGGCTCTGTTCACAACACAGCCCTAATTCCGTTTTTTTTTATTATTTGGCGTCAAATGACTTCTTCCGCTGTGGGTGGAGCGGAAGGGAGTGGCAGACTCTTACTGACTAAACCCATCCGTGTTGCTCCTTATGCCTTTTGCGTTCCAGGGCCGCGGTGACTATTTCGAACAAATTTCGCACACCGGGTAGGCTCTAACTCTGACGGGCCCCGTCTAATTTGCTGACATCTCTTTGTGGCGCGCGCGCCACCCAACGCTTGCCGTCCGTAGCCCCGCGCCTCCGGTGGCCAGGAATCGCCCTGCGGCTCCCGACTCCCGAGCCTCCCAATTCTGCTGCCCCTGCTGCTGGTTGATTTATACTACCTTAAAAAACACAAAAAAGATAATTTTCACAACTCATGTTCTAAATTAAACCCATAAATAAATCTAAAATTGATCAGCTTTATTTCTATTTAATATTTTTCTTATTTACGAAATTAAACCTTCCTGCAACCCTTGTAGACGTCACTCAACTGTCAAATAGTTAACAAATTGGATTCTGTGAGAGCAATGGTTGCCGGTTCGATTCCCGCCGGGCGAACTTCCCGAACGGTATTGAGTTAACTGAAGCTGGGCAATCTATTGAACGAGAACCTAATTTGGACATTTTGGTATATTTCTAGGTTACCTAATACCTATATTAATTTTGTAATGTTTCAGTATTTTCTAAAGAGTCTAGTTTCACTAGTATTTGGCTATAAAAAATAGGAAGAAGCTTTGTATAAAGTCCACAAGATACGCTCTTGCATATCTATAAGTTCTAAATAAAAGTCCAGATAGATAGAACATAATTTAAGTCTTTATCAATGGGTATGAAATTGCCGTTTCAATGAACGGGTCACTTTGCATTACGATAAATTAGATTTGACTGAAAATTTTAGTTTAAATAAACTTAATATTTAAGACATGTCATTTCTTTTCAAAAGCAGTTTTTTTATTGTTCAACCGAAGTTATCACCTAAAACAAAAAACGGCAATTTCATAAATAAAGACCTTGATTTAGGATCATCATCTGCTTAGCCTTTTTCCCAAATATATTGGAATCAAGAACAAAAATACGTCGCAAAATAGTCCACGTTTGTTTACACACACATACATTTATATCGTCACAATGAATCGTAGAAAACCGCTTAGAAACATCAACAACCTAACTTGATTTATAACCGTTAAATTTTTAATTACGATTAAAATATATTTCTATGTGAGATCTTCTGTCATCGGATATAACGTGGCTTAAAATAAACAGTCATTTCTATATTATTACTACAATCATATTGTATACTCTGAAATAATACTTGACTCTTTATCAATAAGGTTCGAAACTTAAGATGACAAATCTGCCTAACACTATTTTAAAATTCGAAACAATTGGAACACTGATTTGATTTATGACCACTTATTTATTTGTGGTCTTATTTGTTTTTTTTTTTTTTATTTGTGAATGAGCTAGCTCTTGACCTCGATCACGCTTGATGGAAAGCGATAGATGAGGTCCATGATGAAGCGAGCGTGCCCAGAAGATGCCTTGAGGCACTGGTACTCCCACGCGTCGACGAAACACAGCAGGCTGTTTGACGCCGAACTCCGGTGGGAAGGTGGTCGCGAACCAGGCGGGCGTTAGCCCTACCACCGCAAGGGAAGTATTGGTCAGTCTTATAAGGTGTTAGGTGAGACTGTCCAGGATGCGCCGAGCGCTCGGTTCAGTTGAGTGTCAGATGGAACAAATTGCGCTACACGAGGAGGCTCCTTCATGCATCCCAAAAGTGAGTGCAAGGGTTCCCAATCTTTTTTATAGTTTCCCTTTAAAATTTTTTTTTTGCGACTTTTTACAACGACGTTGCCTTGTAAAAGAAGATATTTAGCTAGGTAGGTAGCTCCATATGGGAAAACTAGTATGTACAATCAATGAGACGGTTGAATTTGCTTTTCTGATTAAGACTCACTGAAAAATATTTATCAAATTGTGTGCTAAAGGTCGATAAGTGTTCGACCAATATCAATTTATTGCAAACTTGGCTTCAGATCAGATTTTGAATGCAGAAAGACTTTCAAAACATGACGATCCCGTTTTATTAGCCAATAGTAGCATTTGCTTTTCATTTCCGTGGCGGTTTGCGACGCCTCTAGGAAAGGACTGCGACGCCCCGGGGAGTCGCGATGCACAGTTTGGGAACCCCTGATCTAGTGTTTTCTTAATCGAAGGCAAAACCCAATATTTTATTATACACTAAAATTATAACACAGCGGACAGCTCTTTTATAATGTTGTTTATTTTTTTCTTGTCTGCATAATACATTACCTTTTCTTCTATTTGAGAATATATTAAAGAATATATGTAGTTTTATGACAGAACAGCAGTTCTAATGTAACCATTTTTACTATACATTCGAAACGAAACTACCAATTTGGAGTCGCATTTTGAATAATTTTCTCCATTTTCCCTTTTTTCATATACGAGTACGAATATTTTCTGACGACAATGGTAATAAAAATAAATGCTAGTATATGGACTGCAATAACATAGTAACTCGCTGAATCGTTGTTTTACTCAATAATATATAGATCTAATATGAAGAAAATGCTTTGTAAAAAAGCATTTTCTCCATATGAGATCTAAAGAGATTTCTTGAAAGGCTTTGGGGCAAATTTTATACTACGAGGATTATTAATGCAAGACTTGGAGTGTGAATGAAAAGTGAAAATACAAACGACTTTAAAAAACAAAATACTTTAATTTCGGAAGTCGGTGTTTTTGGCTGTTTCTTCTTTTTTGACACCAACTTCCGAAATTAAACTTATTTCATACTTACGCACTCTGTGGAGTTTTTTTTTTGAAGTCGGTTGTATTATTTTGTTAAAAGTTTATTTTACTACCTATAAGCTTTTTAGTACTTTTTCATTTCCGTAATCCGTTACTACCACTGGAAAGTCACAGGAAAGCAAAATACGCAATTCTGTTTTACACATTTTTGCAGAACCTAAAAATTGCAGAAAATAAAATTAACTAAACTTAGAAACTAAACACATTTGGCTAAAATTACGTCAGAAAACTAGATTTTTTCAGTTTTTATTGTTCACAGCGCCTTAATCAACCAATTAAAATGAGCCCGTTTACAAAAGTTGAGGCAAGCAACATCTACACATAAGAATTAACATTAGTAGTAGTATTAAAAATTGTAGTCTTGAAGTAGGCTACTGTATAGGTACTCTTTGTCCACGTCTCGACCTCCTACATTATTTGTTGTGTTGGAACTTACACTATAATGTTCTTAATAAATTCAAGAGGATTTTGCAGCGAGCGAGGATTCTTGATATTTTATTTTAAAAGACTTTAATAGAACCTAAGAGTAACAGTGATACCTATTATTGTAATATGGGAAAATGTGTCTTGAGGATATTTTTCGTTCCTTGTTCTGATTTTCATTTATTTTCTTTTTAGGAATGTGCTTGCTCTTGACCTCGATCACGCCTGATGGAAAGCAATAGATGAGATTTATGATGGATAGAGCGTGCCCAGAAGATGCCTGTTCACTCTTGCTTTGAAGGCAGACGGATTATATGTGGAAGGGAACACAGACGCTGGCAGAGAGTTCCATACTTTGACTGTGCGCATTTGCGATTGACTAGTTGGGATATCAATGTCCTGACGGGTCGATCTTCGAGGTAAAGCAACCCTTGCCGAGGACAGTTTGTGGACCAACGGTCAGTTACTTACCTGAAGAGTAACATAACATCGTGAATAAGACAACCCGGCGTTCAATAAGCTATTAAGAATAAGAATAAGAATAATAATTTATTCTTGTAATTTACAATCAATGCATTGATTCCTGAAACTCACACTAGGATTCCCTGTGTCGTGAGTTCCAGGCTCCTTCATTCCGTTGACACTGTTATAGACAAGATTTAACAATGATTACAGGGACCGATTTTAAACGAGGTTTAAATACGCCTTCATTGTTTAACCGACTTACAAAGGAGGAGGTTATCAATTCGGATGTTTTATTTTCTTAATGTACGTTTAGGCAAAACTCCGTCGTATCATATCTAATAGACAGCTATTAAATGTGGGGTTACAGCACTAAAAAGTGAAAAAAAAACGTGTTTTTACAAAAAACGTTGGTTATATTAACCGACTCCCAAATGCAAACCACTTTAATAACAACAAATACTCCAAAAACAAAGTGGTTTGTATTTAGAAATCAGTTATTTGTTTTAGCAAAAAAGTTTTTTTATTCGTGAAAAGTAAAAAAAAAAATTCGCCCTTACCAACGAAGATTACTTTAACTCGAAAATCCACACAAAATGAAGTAAATCGTGCAACTATCACTGTCCAGCTCTCAAGGGGCCTAGCGTGAAGACATATACCAACAATTATAAGGGAATTAATGGTGTATAACACGATTGCGCGAGTAAATCTGGCACCAACACTTGGCTGACACAAATCTCTCGTTTGGATCCCCTCCAAATTCAATAATGCCTCATGTGGGCCTCTCAAGACACTAGATTATAACTTAAGCTGCTTTTGCGAGTAATGTTAATGTGATATTAAAGTTTGTCACCTAGTTGCCTCTCTGATAGTTTGGCAAGAGAATTTTCTCGGAAAATTGTGAACTTATTTTTTGAGGCGTCCGAGATATATTTCTTGCGGTCTTTCTAAAAATGTGTCACTCTAAAAGTTATTTTTTTTACTTTCCAAGAATTATGTGGATATAAGACGATGTACGAATGTTTTATGGATACTTTTTTAGAGTTCCATATTTTCACAGATTATGTAGGAAAAAAAAAACAGAATAAAATAAATACTTAAGGGGGCTCCCGTACAATAAACGTGATTTTTTTCTCATTTTTGCTCGATATTGATAACGGCAATAGGTAGATACTTAAAATGATCACAGAATATTCATTTATGTAGTCACTTTAAAAATAAGAAATTAAATTAAAATAAAACAAATGTTTAAGGGGGGCTCCCATACAACAAACGTGATTTATTGCCGTTTTTTTTTATAGATGAATGGTACGGAACACTTCGTGCACGAGTCCGACTCGCACTTGGCCTGTTTTTTAACTTTTCAAGAATGATGTGGATAAAAGACAGTGTACGAATAATTTATGGAGACTTTTATAATATTGTTTTCAATTTTGTGTAAAACTCATCACTTTCTTTCCACCACACAGGACAGTTAGGCCCACTTATACAAACCCAGGGCCATTATGTATGAAATATTTGTTAATTTAATCTCGTGTTACCAACTAAATCTGAATTACACATTGGTTTAATAAGAAGAATCAAGAATCCACATGAAATCATAATTATATTAACTCCACGAAATAGTTGTTTTAAAATATTATTTCTCACGTTTTACTCGACTATAAGCAACGCCCAAAAACAAGGTAATGTGATTTACCCATCGTTACTCTCGCCATAAAACAAACCAGATTCTGCTCTAACGGCCATTACTGTCCAAAATTAAGAATTCGTCTTCAAAACATGCCATCGGGGTGCACCCAAAGTTACAAATTATAAAACAATGACCATTAGGAAGTAGACATCCATAAGCCACGCAAAGTTCAAAAGGCAACTATGGGCACTAAACAATACGTTTAAAACCATTAGGTTGGCAACAGATGACTGATAAAATCGACGGTAATTTGTCAAGAAAAGTCGTTTGATTTTGATAAGACATCGATACGAGAGGCCTGGGGCTCGAGTCTGCTATTGCAATCGTGTCTCAATGACCGGTCATTGATCGAATGTTTGACAACTTTGACAGTTTTTGTATGGGAAATGTGTCATAAGTTTGACGTTATACGTCAAAAATCGATCATTGACCGGTCATTGAGACACCATTGCAATAGCAGACTCGACCCCCTGTTTCTTGTAATTATTAACCAACTTTCACATTCGTATCTCAGTCGAAATTTTTAATAATTTTTGGTGCGAAGGAAAGAAAAAAAAAAAAAAGAAAGAAAAAGAGTTTATTTACGCCAAGCATGACGCACACCATAAAAATAAATGAGTATATATATAAAAGTAAAAAGGGATTTTAAGTAAGTTGCTTAAAAATTCACAGTCAAAGTCAAAGTTAAAGTCAAAGCATTTATTTCAAATAAACCATTTACAGGTACTTTTGAATTGTCAGAGTCAGTCAGTCAAAAACATGAAGCTATTTGCACGTTCCAAAGCGTAGATCTCTATGGAGAAGAACGCGCAAGAAACTCCACGGACACTCTTTTAAACCATTTTATGATTTACAATAATCCTGGTTACATTATCTTTGTTGCTTCTAGATATATGTGAGAACAATGTAAAGGAAGAGGCCATAGAATTGGCCCTGAAATTAAAGTATTTTCAAAAGGTTTCGACGTGACTAATGCACTCATTTTCGAATCGATGGTAGGTCTAATCCATTAATGGTCTCTTAATCTTTTATAGTATTTTTGAGGGGAACTTTTAGGATCCTCTAAGTTTTTATGGTTAATGATGGACTAGCTCTTGATAGCGATCTCGCTTGATGGAAAGCGACAGATGAAGTGTGGAACGAGCGAGTCCAGACTGTTACTTCCGACGCCATCGCCTTCTTTAGCGAGGAGGTGATGGTAGCAAAGCAGGTAATAGAAATGGAGTGAAGAGATTCAAATCCTCTCCCTATCCACATCAGACGTAATGAGCGCCGGAGAGCGCAGAATGATCTTCGACCAATTGTGCGGCCTACAGGTAAAACACTTGGAGAGTCCGTGGCCTAAACAGTCAAAAGCCCGAGACAGCAAAAGAAGCCACTGCTTCTCTCATCGCCTCAGTCCTAGACTGCTAGATGAATAGCAGCCATATGCGGCTGTGGAGGGGGACCGGATCCGCAATCCGCAGAACAATTTAAAGCCAGGAAAGCGTGTCGAAATTCGCAAGCGCGTCAACGCCCTGGTCAAAGGTAGCTGTAGAACATTATGTGGTTTTAGTCAATACGAATCTGAGCCCTGCGTCCGCTCCGGCTAGAGAACTTCCATGAGGATTTTCACAACGTAAATAAGAAAGACTATAACTTTGAAGGTAGACAACTTACAGTGTGTTTAATTCTGTATAGCATTTAGATAACTATTACAACTACAGTTCCAACTATTTTTATATCCATAAAATATTTCAACACTGACAATCGTCCGTATGCACCCCACCTTAAAGGCAACCAGCCACTAAATAATACGTTTACAACCATTAAGCGATGTAACAACTGTACGGGTCCTGCCGAACAATTTATTGCTACAACCTCATGCTGTGTCAACGACTCCGTGTTTTTGGACAATGTTTAGGCTATTTTGGTGGAGTTGGCAACAATATTAGTAGGGGATACAAGAAGTTACAATGCAGCAACGGTTTACGGAGGGAGTATACACTCTACAGTATTGACAAATAAAAGAAGGTTTCAATTATTATCTTATGTGCCAAATTCTAATGTGACAAAAAACACTTAATTTTGGGAAAAAAACAACAAACAATTATGACAATGATTGTTCTCAATGGATTCTCACAATATGGGGAGCTAAGAATCGGTAAGTGAGATCGATGCTCTGTAAAGAGATGCACCCGGAGAGATGGGCGAAGATCGTCACTCACCTGACACCTTAGGGAAGACGTCGTCATCGAGGTCAACTGGGGCAAAGGTGCTCTGACGATCTGATCCTGTTTGAAGGTCAAACTTGGTCAGAGATCGCGTAGAGAGCAGTGGGAAACAAACAAGACCAGGAAACAAAAATACAGATTTAAACGTGGTTTTGAATATCAAAGTGTAACATTTTGGGAAACAAAACAGCTTCTCGACAATGCAATGTTCTATCGTAACAATTCTCAAGAAGTACAGAACACATGGGATTAACATGCGCTACTATGTCGTTACATTTGATAGAATTCCACTTTATCCAACGTGCCAGAGTTGCATTCGCTTGACTTGCTCTTATCAAAAGTCTCCTTCAAACCAAAACAACCATTCACCGGTCACAGAGCCGGCTCGTGCAACGCCGCGCCGCACTGCGTGGTATGTGCGGCAGCATCAAGCTGGCCGACCGCTGGGTTGAGGGCAGGGCCTGCGCTCCACCCGCCAAAGCCGGGAGCAGGAAGAAGCCCTCCGCCACCGCCGTCTACGCTGCGGCCGCCACCACCACCGGTACCGCCGCCGCTGCTGCCACTGCAACAGCTGCAGTAGAGCCCCTACAGAGGGCTTAGGAGGGGACAGAAATGGAGTGCCAATAACGACCCCATTTCGCCTCCTCCAGACGACCGTCAGCCACTGCGCCGCTCAAGAACTGATGCTCCTGAGCATGGCGCAGTGATTGATGCCTGCGGACGGCGAGCAATGTGTAGCTCGCCGTCCGATGAAAACAAGCCCGGGTCGACGGTGCGCTGTGTTTCACGCACGCCGTAAGAAGCTGACAGCATAGAAAATAGGACCCGTTAGGGCCAGAGCCTGCCAGGATTTTGTTCGAAAGAGTTACCGCAGCAGAAGGCATTACGAGGAGCACGGATGGGTTTTAGTCAGTAAGAGCCTGACACTCTCTCCCGCTCCACCCAGAGCGGTAGGGGTCGTTTGATGATTTCCCATCCTTAAAAAAGAAACACTTGTCATACCTAAGCCTACCTATTTCCAACAAATCATAACCATAAGCCTGAAAAATAGTTTTAAAAGTAGAAAACTAAATGAAATTACATTACAAAACCACAATAATATTCCAACGCTCATATTTTAGAACAACAAGGCAGCTCTGCCCACGTAATGGGCGAGCGGTTTATGCTTATTGCTCAGGTACCAAACGAGGCATGAGGATACTGTTAGTGTTACTATGCCTTTATTAAATAACAAATTAACGTGAAGACTTTCCAGTTTAGTAGGTGCCAAGTTGGGAGTATAGCATGATTTTCTATACCTCTCGCGTCATCGTGTACTGACATCGCGTTTACGCCACGTAAATGCATATTAGACGCCGCGTAGGAGCTGCGTAGACGCAGCGTAAACGCTGCACAAACGGAGCAAAGACGCCGCAAAGACGCTGTCTAGGCACTGAGTAAGTCTTACTCTAGTCTTGTAATGCGTCTGGTTAGAAGTACAGGGGCAAAACTACCGTTTTTCCTTAAAAATAAATACTACAAAAACACAACATACTTCCTTCAAAAGTATCAAATATCCCATAAAAATATTCAAATTCATGTCCCTATTAATTCATTATATCGCTGACAAAATACGTTGTCATGTTTCATATTAAAAAAAAAACCACAGGCGTCTCCGTTACGCGGTGAAATGATTGATTGCGATACACGGCCGATCCTCATCGCTGCGTAGAGAGCCTTTGTACTGAAGGGATTGGAGTGTGTAATCGAGATTTTTTCATCAAATACACTCGATATTCTCACATAACGTAGCTGTAGACACGCCTGTACGATCGACTAGGTAGAAAAAGAAACAAAGAAAAAAGTATTTATTCCCACACTGCGATTTTTGAAGTCATGTGTGCTACAATAGCGAAAATTACACAGGCGTATTGTTATACAACACCCAGTTTTGGCAAGATTATATTTGGAAGCGATTTTGATCAAGTAATATGTAGTAATGGTCCATGTTCAAGGTTTAGCTATGCCTGCTGTCAGTCTGATGATACTCGTAGGTGACGGCCGTCTACTACGTATCATGACGATGGGACTTGATCAGGGAGGAATGTAAATTCATAGCAGTGAGTCCGGCTGTCATTCGTGGTCATTGGACGTGGTTACGAGTAGGTAGTCTGAAGCCTAGAAATCGGGTTACGGATTTTGTTCGAAAGAGTTACCGCGGCCCTGCAAAGCAAAGGGCACTAGAAGAAGCACGGATGGGTTTTAGTCAGTAAGAGTCTGACACTGCCTACCGCTCTGTCCTGAGTGGGAGGAGTTATTTGAAGATTTTACCCATGGTTTATAATCCTGGCAGTAGTAACGGATTTTCAGAAGCCAGAAAATCTGACACCAGTCTTGCCAGGAGTACCGTGTTACCCAATGAATGGGTTGTGGAGATCTGGTAGATAGCCGCTCCGCGTCAAATATCGGTATTCTGCTGAAACTGGTTTGACTGGGAGACGACCCCAATATATTTGGAAAAATGCTAGACAAATGATCATGATGGTATATTATCCTCATGTAATAATTGCAGTGTAGATTTTTTTTTTAAACTGTGCCCCACACTAGGAATTTCTCCTGTCAAAGTCAAAGTCAAAGCATTTATTTCAAATAAACCACTTACTTACACTTTTGAATTGTCAGAGTCAGTCAGTCAAAAACATGAAGCTATTTGCACGTTCCAAAGCGTAAATCTCCATGGAGAAGAACGTGCAAGAAACTCCACAAAAGAAAAGAAAGAATTCTAAGTATCAAATAAACTATTGAAATAAGCCAGCGACAGCTAAGAGATGACCAGTCTCCACTGATGGCGCCCGTTCACGAACATGACGCGTGCATCAGCACCATTCAGCTCAACCATTTTGAAGGGAACCGAATGATCCGATACATGCGCCACCATCAGCGAGACATTCGAGTGAGCATGACAAACCCTCAACTGCCCCTGCTCATTCATGTCAAACAAGGAAACCATATATTAACATAAAAGGCTCCATGGTCCTCACATTTACAGGATTCCAAAATAAAAAATGCTTCTACTTTATATAAAACTATAAATATCAATTGGTAAGAACAGAAAAATAAAAGTGTATTCCAAACCTTATAGAAATGTGGAATATTATTATTATTAAACGTAAAAAATAAAATAAAAAAGGGTGAGCATCTCCTCCAAATATAAAATCCTAACTAGTGGAACCAAGCGGCTGAGGCTGTGGAGCAGGACCGGGTGGTATCGTGGGTGCGTTTACAAACATACAAACTCATATACACAAACAGCCAGACCCGGATCAACTATCTGTAGGACATACAAACATTTGTTCCGTGAGGGAATCGAACCCGCGACACGCAGCGCAGCAGCTGATCGCTCAACCACTGCGCCAACCGTGTCGTCATCCAGACTACAGCTACTTATTTTCATTTTTCAAAACGTGATACATTAATACAGGGTGTTTGAAAAGTGCGTGGTCATATTTAAGGGTGATGTTGAGTATACATTAAGGAAACAAAAGCAAAACAATAAAACAGCCTTTTTTTCAAAAATCCGCATGTTAAATCCGACAAAAAAGTTCCAAACTAATCGCTTTTTAAGCAGTCTGATGCAGTTGGTGACATTAAATCTGTGACTAAACTAAGTAAATGCCTTCAACTAAAATAAACTGCTTGAAAATTCATTTCTTCGGAACGTTTTGTCGTTTCTTATCCAATTCTTTTAATAAAGTTACTATGTTTGTTTTGCTAATTTTTCCATGTAGGTATATCAGTTATTCAACATCACCCTTAAATATGGACACGCACCTCTGGAACAGCCTGTACTTATAATCTTGCGTGGTTATTTTTAGATAGTTAGCCCTCTACCAGTTAAATAATTGTAATCGTGATTAAATTACCTGAGTAGTTATGTATGGATTTAATAATAATGGTTTTAACGTGGTTTTAATAAAAATTACTAATTGTAAAGTGAAATAAAATATCTCTTACTCTCTTAGACTAGACGCAGTTTAATATTGATATTATTGTAATCGATTTGCAAGTGCAATTTCGTATCGACATTATTTTATTTTACCAATGTAGGTATCGATATTATTTTGTTTTGGTAATACGTAATAAACGTAGTTTAATATTGATATTATTGCAATCGATTTGCAAGTGCAATTTCGTTTCGATTTTATTTTATTTTGGTAATGGCAACATTTCTTATTGAAATTGCATCTAGGAATTGTGTTGGTAAGTTGTTAAAGTTAAAAAACTATTTAAAATTACTTTTCGAATTTCTGGCATTGTCCTTTGTAATATAGGTTTATTTTGTAACGTAATCTGCTACGAAAGGATTATTGAAATTGTCCACTTTAAGGCGGGAAATGTAATGTGGAACTTTTCACTGTGGTAACCAACATCTACGCGGATTAAGTGGTAGACATCAGCAAGTAGTTTTTATTAAACAAGATTCCCCAGGGTAAAAACTAAAAACCAAAATTCGTGCAAAATAGATGAGAACAATCTAACTATTTATTTTCAAGTAAGTAAATAACAGCAAATGTTATTATCTGGACAGTCAGTAGCAATGGCATCAATAAAGCGCGAGTTGCAGCTTTCCATGCACCCTCCACCTCGCCTTTGACATCTTGTCTCCTTCTGTGATACTGGAAATTAAAAGAAGATAATTATAAAGATTACCAAAATTATAATATACAACGTGTAACAGAATAAACGCAATACCTCTTAAGTGGTCATTGTACTCATAATTATGAAAAACTTTTACTATGGGGCCAACTCCGAAATCCCGAAAAAAAATCATCTGTTCAGTACATTTTGTTGAGTTATGCGCACAGAAATGTATGGGGCAGCCGATTTTTTTTTTCGCGATTTCAGTGTTGGTCCCATAGTAAAAGTTGTGCATAATGCTGAGTACAATGACCCCTTAAACGGTATTGCGTTTATTCTGTTACACGTTGTTTATTTGGTATATTGTGGAAAGACTCGATGCATACTTTGAGTTAGTTGAACTGTTGAATAATAGCTAGGCCAGACGCATTCATACAATTTTTATTCAAACAACTATTTAGTTGTGTGTCCAAAGTATATGGAGAATAATAGTTGGCTTTCAAATTCAGCGCGAGGACTCGCCGGCTGTCACCACTTTATGGATCGCCCGGAAGAAATGATGAAGCATATAATAGAGGACTACTCTGCTTGGGCGGAGCACCGCCGCGCCGTATCTTCGTCGAAGCGATCGGCGGCGGCAACCTCTCGCGCCCGACCCTGGTTCAATTCATGGTCCGGAGCGAGGGGGCATGAGAAGCAGTCGTCACCCCCTTCTGCCAAGCAGTAATGCTAGCGAAGGAGGCGGCAAGCCGCGTGACGGAGAGGAAAGCCTCACGCCCCAACCACCGCAACAGAAAAGCACACCCCGGACTTCTGGAGTCGCGGGGCGATTCCCGGCCAGATAAGCGCGTGGGCCTGCGGGTGGCGAGCGATGGGTAGCTCGCCGTTCGATAAAGACCAGGACCGGGTCGATAGCGCGTTGTGTTCCACGTGCGCCTCAAAGAGATGTCAGCAAAACAGACGAAGCAAAATAGACGAAGCCCGCTGGGGCCACTAGTGCCTGCCAGGGTTGCGGAATTTGTGTGAAAGTGTCACCGCGGCCCTGGAACGCAAAGGGCATTGGAGGAACACGGATGGGGTTTATTCAGAAAGAGTCTGACTCTCCCTGCGCTCCGCCCAGAGTGGAAGGAGTCATTTGATGATTTCCCATCCTTATAAAAATGAGGTTGGCTTTATAAGGTTACGAACACAGAATAAACAGTGATGACACTAAAACTTCACTAACCTCCATAACAGCACTCAACTCCTCTAAAGCGCTGATCAGGACATAGTCCTCTTGGTTCTACTAATGATCCGTCTGGACAGTCAGTTGCTATCGTGCATATGCCTCCCTGTGACAGGCACGGGGATTCGTTGCGAATTGAGTCAATTTCCTTCACTAGAAAAAGAAATGGAATATAAGATTAATGTGTATAATTCTAATGTGATATAACTATTCTTTGGAAATTATTATACAGCTGCGTTCTTTGTAAGAGTCAATATTGGTGCGAAATTCGACCCGATTTCATTGCAATGAATAATATTATATAATTTTCAGACTGTAAAAAAATTAAAAAAAACACATTCAAAAATAAAAATTCCTTGTGTGGCAGTTTAAAAAAAAGAAGAAAAGAGAGAAAGAATGCCGTAATTTAAGATAAAAATTCAATAAATTATATGAAAAAGTTCTATTCATTTACATGAGACTTTTAAATAACTGCTGAATTGGGTATAGGTATACTATTGGTAACATCAGGTCAAAGGCCTCCAAAGACTGGCAGGAAGCGACAATGCAACACAATATCGCGATAATCTACATGCATCGGTAGGTAAATAATGTCTAAGAAAACAAATGTGACATCGTATGGGAGAGTAGCGCGGCAGTCTTAACAGGGGTTATTGAATTGGGGGGGTTTTCGTTGTTGACAGGAAAGTCAATAACAACAACAACAAAATCAAACAAATACTTACAATCATTGTTACTATTATAAGCGCTTACAACTCCAACAACACATAAGAAAATAATTAACTTGTTGGTATACATGATTGCGCTGATATCTTTATGCGCGACTGTACTCTCACTGATATCAACACAGAATGAGCTATCAGTAACCAGTTACTTTATTTTAATGTCACACGAATATTGTAATTATTTGTTCACGTTATAGTTTCCTTAATTACTTTTTGTCTTTATTTTTAATTGTTTTTGGGTTGGCTTCCTGTTTTTATCTGGTGTTGTTTTTCATTAACCGGTTTTTTAAGTTTATTCTGTTACATATTTCTGTTTCTTTTTCCATCACTATCATCTTTCGTACTGCATCCAAAGGCGTCCTCTCTCATCCGCTGCTGGACACAGGCTCCTCCGAGTATTGTTTGAACGATCGGTTCTCCTGTGCTGTCTGTGTCTTTAGGATAGGAAATCATCCAATGACTCCTTCCGCTCTAGGTGCAGTGAAAGGGAGTGTCAAAATCTTACCGAATAAAACCCATCCGTGTTCCTCGAAATGCTCTTTGCACTCCTGATTCCACGTTCCAAATTCCGCTACCCTGGCAGGCACTGGCCCTAGCGGGCCCCGTCTATTTTGCTGACATCTCTTTGAGGCGCGCGTGGAACATAACGCGCCGTCAAACCGGGCCTGATTCTTATCGAATGGCGAGCCACCCAACGCTCGCCCTCCGCAAGATGTTGTCTGCATTGTTGGTCACCCTTTCAGAACTATTATTCTCATTCAGCGTCCTTCATTCTAAAAGCAATATACCTTTTTAACTTATACTACAATTATACATTTTATACACTTTTCTCAGTTTCAATGGGGCCGAAAGTTTCTAGAGTAACGAACGCGTATCGGACCAACGTAACCTCCCAAACGGTAGACCAATGATCTGGTGAAGACAGCGGGATGTAACCAGTCGATTTGGCCCATGTCCAGCAGTGATTATATTTCAGCTGAAATAATGATGATAAAAAAAATATCAGTCAAGTTTATATCAAGTCGTAGATCAGTTGCGTCATAAAATACAATTTAAAAGAAATCGTATGATATTGGTATCAGTTCCACACGTCAGTCACGTCTCAGTCATATAATGTACTTCTGCGTACAGTCAATGAATGATCGGCGTATGTGTACGACTCTTAAAACTGTGTAACATGTAGTGAATGATTAAAAATGAATGTACTTAGCTATTAATTCATAGATAATATGGCCCAAATACTTGCAGGATGACGTAAACACTAACATGATACTAGTCCATACTTGGTGCGTAGGTAACAGCGGTGGTTGTTTCTCGTTTGTGATGATAACCAAGGTTGAATAACATGTAGGTAGGTATTCTAGCACACGAGGATGTTATCTTGGTGTCGTGTCGCATGATATTTACTCACATAATTTCATATGAATAAACAGTTGTTTAACTAAAAGCAAACCATAGAGCTAGCTGGTAGGTAAAGTATGAATAAAATAATTAACAACGAAATAAAATTTAAAGTTAAAAAATTTTCACGTTCGACACCTGTGTAATTAACTTATTAATTATGTTCCTTGGTAACGAAAAAAAAATGTTTGTTGATATTAGTATTTGTTTGTCAAAGGTAATCTCCAGAACGATAAGCGTGTTCACGAAAGATGAATAAAATATTGGGTGGCCTTTGTCCATAACGTGGTATAGCGTTTTTTTTGTAAGGATGTGAAATCATCAAGTGACTCTTTCCGCTCTCGGTCGAGCGGATGGGAGTGTTATTGACTAAAACCCATCCATGTTCCTCGAAATTCCCTGTGCGTTCCAGGGCTATTCTACCAGCGCTCGAAGGCACCGATCTATTATCGATCGATTGATGTGTTAACACATCAGTCGGATCATAGATAGGTCGAATCACCCTTAGCTTGCTTTTACCTCGTGGGATAGATAACGGGAACAAAGGCATAGAAAAATATTAGTTGACATAGGTATTTAATTGAGTTCATAATGGTCATTTACGAGTAGCCTTATAGACCAAAACCAAAACATCGTTAATCTCTTTTAGATACAGTGGAAATTTATTCTTTAGTAAGTAAATAAATATCGTCTTTACCTAGGTATCTTATTGTGTCTATAATGATCGTAACTCACTGTGTGCCCAATCTCGGTCATTAACTACAGATAATGGTCGGGAAAAGACCTAATAGGCTGATCGAGCGATTGGCCGCTAGAAATGCTAAAAAATATTCTTTTAATGTTACATTGATGGCCATATTACTTGTTTATCCCTAAAACGAGCGCGTGGGTATTTGAAACGGTAGCGGTCATGCGTAACCTAAAAGATTTGCGGGAGATTTAAAGGATTTAAGATACCAATTTTTTTAATCTGTACGGTGCTACCGCACATTTCATAATTGCACTCTCATTAAAATTTTAATTATAATAAATTTACACTCATTTAACTTCGAGTCAGTTTTTCATTCGAAACGCGTCATAGCAACAACATCTCATTTATCGTTCGTGGACTCAATACACGTATCAAATGAAAAACATAGTTTTATAAATTATCGTTCAACATCCTTAACAATCTGTAAAAGACGTGCGTTGACAATCGTAGACAATCTGTTCTTGTAAAATATTTTTTTAATTAAAATTGATTAATTTGTTTGGATTAGGAACCAAGAAGGAATAATTTTCGATTAAAACCAAAGTTATAAAAATGCATTCTGTTCCCCTCTGGAGGATAAACGATCCGTTTTTAAAATTTCTCCTCATGTCTTCAAAATAAACTAAGATCAGTCTGTGGATGGGTGAAAAATGATTATTTGTGTATAAACTGGGGTATGTTTGTTGTATGTTTCATTAGAAAGAAAGAAAGAAAGAAAAGAAAGAAAATCCTTTTATTCCGCCAGAAATGACGCACAAACAATAAAAACAAAATTAACTAACTAAAACAATAAAAACTGTTTCACTGCCAATCTATGTCAGGACCGGACTTAACTACCACGAGTCTCTGGTCACGCCATAGACGAAGCAAAACAGTTGTCTATGGCATGACGTCCGGCACCGACTGTCGATCTCGATTGACAGTGACAACTGACAACAAAAAACAACATAATAGCAAAACAACAACATAGGTAATACCAAAACAAACATGATAAAAATTGACAATTTACAAAAAATACGAATAATCGTGAAAATAAAGCATATAAATTCGAGTTGTGCGTCGCATCCTAGCAAGAATCGGTGGTTGCTCAGCATATGCCGCGACTCTGGACTCTGGACAAGTCCAACAATCAACGGCGCTGATTTTCAGCAACCACCGTTTGAGTGACATTATGGTGTCCCCCCGCGAGTGCAAACAAAGCAGGTACGTTCTTAATATTATATAAAACACCATTAACAGTTAAATACTTAGATTAATCGAATGATAATAATAACTATTTTGTACAAGTCTTAACTAAAACAAACATACATATCAGTACCAACATTCCAAAACTAAAAACAAAATATAGTAAATAACATTACACAAACACAAATACAATATTGTTTAAATAAACTATGTATTCATATAATAAAATAAATTATCTAAAAATCTATCAATAACCACAATTCTTATTTTTGCAGAAACATTCTGTAACGATGTTAGACAATACACCATCCTTTACACCATAGTATGATGGCGGGCAATGGCGGCCATTTGCATATTGGCTTGGCAACAGCAGACATTATTTTACCGCAAATCCTATCTTTTCCGGCGAAATCCCTGTACACCAAGTGGAGAAATCAAATAAGATTGTGTATATAATATGTACAAAATGAGATGAGGCGTGTAAACTGTGCTACTATGCTATGGTATTAGAGGCCGAATGGGACGCGAGTCAATCGGAACAGTAGTCGAAAGAGACATGCGGGAACCCGACAACGCCCAAAAAAGACCCTCAACATCCATGTTTCACAACAAAAGACTGCCAATTATCACACCTTGAGGTCAAGAAGACCGATTTTGAAGTGAAGGATTCAGCCAGAGACCACCAGCACTGGGAAGACTATATCCATTGCCTGTAGGCCATGACCCAACAGGTAAGCTAAAAAAGAGTTCAATGTTGTCTGATTTACATTACAAGCTATGTGGATTGTTGAATTTGCATGAAATGTTTTTTTAAAAGGTTTGTAAAATGCTTTTTTGTCTTTAGGACTCTGAATGGTGGAGGAAGGTCGTTCCAACAGTGCGTGGCTGCATATTTGAAACTCCCTCTGAAAGCTAGCATTAGCACATACATATTTTGTTATTGTCTAGTCAGTCAAAACCTGCATTTACATTATAATTTATTTATTTAAGGACAACCAACAAAGCATACACCAATAAATCGTCTTCCAAAAAAACACTACAAAGTCCAAAATAACTTTAATTTCGGAATTCGGTGTTTTTGGTTGCTTCTTCGTTATTTGACACCGACTTCCGAAATTAAAGTTATTTTGGACTTTGTAGTGTTTTTTTGGAAGACACTATTTAGTGTTACCGCACACCTAACAGCACCACTGGAAAGTCACTGGAAAGCAAAAATACGCAATTTCGTATACATGGATGATTTTTCCACATATTTCCAGCTATTTGGATTTAGAAACCAAACTACTGAACCGATTTTGATAAAAATTTCAATGGGATCAAACGAGAAGTGTATCCTTTCACATAAAACAAGAATTTTTCAAATCGGTTCATAAATTACGGAGATATGAGGTAACAAACACAAAAAAAAAAACATACAATCGAGCAATTGAGAACCTCTTACTTTTTTTGAAGTCGGTTCAAAAATACATGATAATAAATACTAGTATTTTTACATTATAGTGTAGTCTTAATTTAAGGCTGCCACGGCATGCACTAAACATAGGGAGAAGGAAATGTATGTTCTAAATGTTAATGTAAGTAAAAAAAAAAAAATTCAAGTACCTATCCTATATTCCTAGTTTCAAACATCATAACATTCCGATTCTCAGACACAGGTTGTCGTTCATAAACAAGTGATTTTCCTCGTGATTTCCTCAGAGTTTGCAATGGATATATTGCGTTTCTATTCCGTATGAAATACCTCGAGCTTCTGTTACTGGTTGAATAGGTTTCAATTGGATTGCTGTGTGTAGTGTAGTTTCAACTACTGAAGATCTTGTAATTTTTTGTAACATTGAATGTCTATGAACGACTTGCTTTAAACTATAATACATTATTTATAAGCTCAACATGGGTTAACGAAAAACATTCACTAACTTCATTTTTTACTTCACACACTCGATTTTTGTTTCGCGATTTCACTGTTGGTCCCATTGTGAAAGTTGTTACAATGATGAGTACAATGACCCCTTTTTTTTTTTTAGAGGATGGGAAATCATCAAATGACCCCTCCCGCTCTGGGTGGAGCGGCAGAGAGTGTCAGACTTTTACTGACTGAAACCCACCCTTAGTCCTCCTAGTGCCTTTCTTCCCAGGGCCGCGGTAACTCTTTCGAACATATTCCACAACCCTGGCAGGCTCTGGCCCTGGCGGGCCCCGTCTCCGTTGCTGACTGCTCGTTGCTGACGGCGCGTTTGGAGTGAAACGCGCCGTCGACTCTGGCCTGACCTGATCGGACAGCGAGCTACCCATTGCTCGCTGTCCGCAGGCGTCAGTCACTGCGCCTTGCTCAGGAGCGTCAGTTCCTGAGAGGCGCAGCGACTAACGTTCGTCTGGAGGAGGCGAAATGGGGCCATTACTGGCACTCCATTTCGGCCCCCTCCCGAGCAGTGGCAGCGGCGGCGACGGTGGTGGCGGCTGCGGCGGAAGCGACGGCGGCGGCGGCGGCGGTGGAGGAGGGTTTTCTCCTCGACCCGGCCCTGGCGGGTGGACCGCAGGCTTTGCCCCCAGCCCAGTGATCGGCCGGCTTGCCAGCTGCCGCACATGCGAAGCAGTGCGGCGCGGCGTCGCACGAGCCGGCCCTGTGACCGGGCTGACCACAGCGGAAGCAGTGTTCACTGCGGTCCACCTCCGAGGTGCAGAGTGCTCCGACGTGGTTGCCAACTTGGCAACGGAAGCACCTCACAGGTCTGGGCTCCAGCAGTTTCACCTGCGCGGAGACCCAGCCCACCAAGAGCCTTCGGCCCTCCGAGGCTTTCTTGGCCGCCGACACGGGGCAGCTCACCACTACGGTTCGCATGCCCGTGTTGTCAGGACGGATGGTGCCCACCTTCACCTCCTCTGTAGAGCACCCCCCCGTCCTGACGACGGCGGCCAACACCTCCCCCTCCGTGACGGAGTCGTCCAGGCCCAAAATGCGCATGTCTATGCACTTCGTGGGCCTGGACACTCGGACGTCATCCGCGCCCAAGGACGCCCTAAGCCTTTCGGCTAGAGCGTCCGCGGCCGGACCGCTGTCTGCTCCAGGGATCTCCAGCATCCTGGCCCCGGTCATGGTGACCCTGAGCCGGAGACCCCCGACGATGCCAAGCTCACCGAGGTTGATGGCCTCCTTGGCCTTGGTGAGCGTGTTGGACGTTGTTTAAACATTAGTAGAATTGGCTCTCTGTACACAGAATAACATGGAACACTGACGGAATAAGGGAAAGGAGTGAAAATAAGTAACGTCTGGAAGACCTGGGATCTTGGGCTAATAATTAACAGGAGTGACGTCACTAGACGCTGATTGGTATATAAAAATACGTTCCGTTTCACGTTACTTCGTAATTTTTGTTGAAAACCAATATTTACTGGAATAAAATAGTTGCACCCGGATAGATCAATTGAGCAATGCTTGCCGAAATCGCCTTGCGGATGTATGACTGAATGATCGCATGGATATTATGAACTTAAAGATGTCGAAAACCCTAAGATGGGTGCGAATCTGGAGCAAGGGTGAGCAAAGAATTCGAAACGAGCTATCTAAAATCCGTGTAACATTACAGTCTGTACCCACATTAAAAAACGTGTAACATGATCGTTTCGAACTCTTTCCCCGCCCATGCTCCAGATTCGCAAAACAATATGACTGACGACGAGGTTGCAAAGTCAAAGTCAAAACGTTTATTTCAATTAGGTCATTAAACGGCACTTTTGAACGTCATCATTTATATTTAAATACTATGTATAAACAATAAAGTGACTGTACTGTCCGATCGCAAAGGTAGATTCTAATGGAGAAGAACGGACAAGAAAGTCCATAGCATTGCATTGGGATCTTTGATTCTATTAAACAATTATATAACCCCAATTATATGTTTAACCAAATACAGAATTTTCTCCATGTTTTACAAGAAATAAATACAATGTATCCAAAAATCGACGCATGTGGCATGTGCGCTCGTGTCGACTTGTCACAGCGTACTGACTGAACCGCGTAACACTCAAAGGGATTCGCCCAAAAACCGAAAGTGGGGCGGAGTACTTGAAACGAGCAACGAGCGGCTCGCGTCTTCGTGCTTGTTTCCACAAACTGATTATCACGCACTTTGTAACACGTTACATTACGCTCGTATCACCGGTCAGTACCCATCTTAATAGATAGGAAACACCCTGTTATAGGGAGGGATAGAGCTATACACCCTATATAGCTCCATCCCTCCTTCTCGCTCGAACGACTCACGCTTTAACACGTCATGGTAGGGCCGCTGATCCTACCATCGCTCTTTTACGAATATCAGACGTACTGCTGGGTACCATCCGCACTTGGTCGTTATCCCAAACAGTTGTACTCACCGCTTCTCCTCCACTTTTATTATGCACACAGTCAAAGTGAGGAACTCTCTACCAGCGTCTATGTTCCCTTCCACATATGACCCGTCTGCTTTCAAAGCAAAAGTCAACAGGCCTCTTCTGGGAACGCTCAGTCCATCAGAGACCTCTTCTATCCCTTTCAATCAGGCGTGATCGAGGTCAACAGCAAGCCGATTCCTGAAGGTAAAAAAAAATATACAAAACATTTATTGTTGTAGCACTAATTCCTTAGTTTCCAAATCGTGCCTTGGTTTCTAAAATCACATTAATCTTGGCAATAAAAAAACAATTAGCAGCTCAAAACGCGAAAGACGAAGATGGATCACAGGGTCAATGACCGGTTCGACGCTGGAGTATTTTTCACGTAAGTACACCGGCGAATAAATCAAGTTGACAGTATTTTATTGCGAAGAAAATATTACTTGGACTGTGCGGAGAAAATATTTGATTTAGGTGGTTTTAAAAGTTTTGCATGGAAACCTTTTGATGTACCTGTTCATGTAATAATATGATCAAGTGGTAAAATGTTTGTTTGATCGTTAGTATTTACATACATATGTGCCTTGTTGCATTAAGTCCGCCTGTATTACACTTATCATAAAAGTTTTAATAAATAAATTTTGATATAAAAACAAAAATCTCACACAGATTTGCTTTATCTCGAATAACTAAATCTTGTTAAGGAACAGTCATCGGGACAATTCCCGATTACTAAACGAATATAGTAACCGATGTTCGAACCGAGTTTGTTTACTATCAGAAATTTAAAATTTCACTGAATTTTCCGTCTGTCATTGGACAGACCCTGAGTTTCAGAGTCAGTGTAAAAATCCTAGCCAAAAAACACCCAAATAATTTCAGTCTTTTTTTAAGTCAATATTTTTAATGTAAATGTTATTGTGTAAGTTTGAAACTGTTTGACCTTGTCAAAGTATTGTAGACTACCTCAAGGGACCACGTCAAGCAGAAAATGAAAAATTGAATAGTTTACAAACTCAGAATTGTTTCCATTTCAGAAATTAGGATTGAATTATAAATTGAAGCTTTTTTGTAATTTATTACTGTGTGACTTAGTGTGACGTGGCTTCATGGCAGTATTGACAATTTAAAATCTTTAATACTATATTAATTTATTATTATTTTAATACAGCTGAGTTACTGTCCTTAGACTCTAGCAAAAGTGGTATTATTCCATCAGCAATTAATACGACTGCTATAATGTACCAAGTGATATTTCGGATCCGCATATCAATACAAAGTAGCAAATTAATCTACATTATTATTAACTTTATATATTATCTAAAATTTGTTATTAAATTGCTGCAACGTTATTTAAAACTAGCACTGCAATATAATTTCAAACAAGCACTGTAATTTAAAATCTACTACCAAAAATTTGAACTCCAAGCCAAACTATATTTCACGTTTTTCCCAAATAAAACTGTTCAAAAATCCTTTGCCCATGGCGATGGTGTTGAATTACGAATGCGTTCGTCATATCTGTCTGCTGACGTCATCAAATTGCAGAACAGGCGACCACACCTCATGGAGAAAAAAGTTTTAAATAAACAAACCGCGGGTTTGCGGAAACTACTCTGCGAACATTCTGAGGGCCATGAAATGAGCGGGGAGAGATTGTATCAGAATGAGTATGGAGAATATTTTGAATAATTTTATGTTTTGTAATTTTTGCAGTTTTAATAAAAAGAGTACTAGTTGAAATGGTAACAAGCTGTGTTAGAAGTTGAACTGTGAACGCAAACTAAGCTTAATATATAAATCACTTTTAATAAACTTTCTGTTTAATATTAATTAAATCAATTAACATTAAAAAAATACCACCGCGTAACTATATTTCACAAAAATAAATAACTGTCTGAAAAAACACCCTTTGGGCGTATCATGTAAAATGTTCAACTGTCCAATTTTCAATTGGTCCAGTTCGTAATTTGTCCAGTTCGCAATTTGTCCACTTCGAAATTGGTCTAGTTCGCAATTGGTCCAGTTCTCAATTAGACCAATTCGCAATTGGTCGAGTTCGCAATGGGTCCAGTTCGCAATTGGTCTAGTTTGCGCAGTTGGGCGTCTTTGATTAGGAGAGGCACTCAAACACCAATCTGAATAAATTGGGCTGACCACTGATACAAATACCATAACAGCTAATACATCGACTTTCATGGCCCCACTGTGCACGGGGCCTAATAAAGTGGGTCGGGCAAACATTCCCAGCTAAAACTACGCTTTTAACTAGTATTTTTAGTTGCTTTTGTAGCAAGCCTGTCTCTGGGCATCCCTGCTTTGCCCGCAAAACTACCTGCCTTTTTTCAACTTTCACGCTTACTCAAACACGTAGAATTAGTATCTTTCTTTGTTTTCTATAAAAAGCAAATGAATGTTTGTTTTGTATAGTTTTTTTCGAGTTTTTTCGCGGTTTTTATTCAGATTGCAGTTTAAATTGAAGCGTTTTGAGCTTCTAGCAACGGGTCTTTAGTTGATTTTAATGTGTTTTTGCAAATCTTTTAAGACTACCTGTGATAAAGCCAGTGAAAGATAGTATCCAGAGAAAAATTTTGGCAAGAATGTGTGCGGCAATTCACAAATTTTATACCTAGATTCTAAGTAATTTTCTCTATACATACGTCTTTTCCAGAAGCTTTCATCGTATCAGTGGTTCAGCAGTTTGATTATCATTGGTATTGTGTACGAGATAACACAGCGACTATAACAGAATCTCTGAATGATACGTCATTTAATATTCTTTCTCGAATATTATCGAGAAAAGTGGGCAAGAAGTTATCTTCCAAACAGGTGACAGGCAAGTTATGAAAACATCTACTAGTATACAGAACTTTATAAGACATCAACACAAAATACGTATTAAAACAGACAAAAATATACAAAAACTCTGACAGATATGACCTGATATAATTGTCAGAATTTACCGTACATTTTTCCCAACTCGCTCCTATTTTTGGGTAAGGTTATGACGTATTAATTTGACTCATGCAAAGCCTCAGGCCATTAAAGCTTAAAACATTGCTCAGTGTGTTTGAATTTGTATTTCACTGCGCCGGATTTTGAAGCGAAATTGGCCAACAGGCAAACACCCACGTGGTTTAAAATTTAATGAGTTGTTATACCGATTTTGGTGAAAGGTTTTAAAAAGTGATTAGTTTTTACTAGTGTTTCTTTAATTTACGTAAATGTTATGACATAATTTTTGAAGAGGTTAGGTTTGTGAGTTCATGAGACCAAAGGGACAGCTAAGAAAACATCTACGAGTATTTATATAACTATATGAGTTTGAGGAAAATTGGTAAATGAGTGCAACAATATTTTCTCTAGACAAACAACGTGAGATTTGGCGCCAAATATTTTTTATTTAACCTTCGATGTTGATTTAGGAGTTACAGGAAATAAAAAATATTATCCTCTATAAGTGGAAGAGCTTGTTGCTATGGGAAAATAGTCCTTCGGGTTGCACGTGATTGACTAACAATACTTATGTGAGCATCGCTAAATGTTGTGATATTTAATTTTGATCCTAAGTATCAAACTGTGCTCGGTAAGTAGTACTTAATGACTTTTCATAACTATGTGTTCGGGGAAAACATCAGCACTGGATCAATAACTTTCAAATAAATAATAAAGTAAATACTAATGTTCAGTCAAATATTATTGACTAGCTTTTGCCCGCGGCTCCGCCCGCGTGATACAGTTATCGTGTAAAAAAGTAGTCTGTGTCCTTCTCCAAATCGTAGCCCATATATATCGGGCAAATTTAATGACGATCCGTTCAGCCGTTTTAACAAACAAAGTTACTTTCGCATTTATAATGTTAGTAGAGATTTGTACTTGGATACTTATTTGTAAATGTGGAAGTAACTCTGTGTGTCTGTCTGTCTGTTACACTTTCACGAAAAACGGCTGAACGGGTCGTCATGAAATTTGACAAATATATAGCCTGGGATGTAGAGAAGGACATAGCATACTTTTTACGTGATAACTGACATCCTCGCGGGCGGAACCGCGGGCAAAACCTAGTAAAAATAATAAATATGTACACATTATCTGTATTGGGGTCGGCTCCCTGTCAAACCGGATTCAGCTGAATGTATATAACGGAGTATCAGGATGGGCAGCGGAGCGGTCTTTGTGATAGTCATCCATCATGGGCGTGTTATAGAAGAAACGTTGAAATAATAGCACGTTTGTGATTCATAACAGTCACTCGTTTTATTCGATTACATTTGTAAACAAAATATACGGTAAAACACAAGATGAAACTAGATTACGAGCCAATAGGTTAGCACGCGTGCACCTCGTACGCTGTCTGTCAAAAGAGTGCCAGCTGTCACGGCGTAGACGCAAACTTGCTACCCTATTCGGGGTTACCCGTTCATATTTTATAAATCACCATATATTTTCGACCAATTGAAATAAATCACCATTTTAATTTTGAATTTAACAATAATTACTGTTCAAAAAAATAACACAATCAGTCTCTCATCTTAAATCTTGGATTAACTTTTAATTTAGCTGCGCGCCGTCATATATAACATCTGTACACACAACTAATCAAAATAAACCATCCAATTGGCTGCAGCAAACCAATCACCGTTTTATAAAAGATTAGCAACGCTTTAAAGTATCTTATCGAACAAAAACGCTGGTTATCCAGGCTTTAAAAGATTAAGCTACACAAAAAGTGTCTCAAGGTGTCTTTCTTAAGTGGAGCGACCAATCCCGAAGGATTTGATCACAGGGTATGGAAGTTGGAGATATGCCATCACTTAAACATGAATATATATATTTTTTTTATATACTTTGTAGTGACCTCTGGAAAGTCACAGGAAAGTAAAAATACGCAATTTCGTATACATGGATGATTTTTCCACATATTTTTTCCAGCTATTTGGATTTAAAAACCAAACTTCTGAACCGATTTCGATAAAATTCATTTTCATGGGACCATTTGGGAAGTGTATACCCTTTCCAACAAAAAAATTATTGTTCAAATCGGTTGGCAAACCACGGAGTTATGCGCGAAAAAACATAAAAAATACAAACATCCCAATTGAGAACCTCCTCCTTTTTTAGAAGTCGGTTAATAAAAACAAGCTAAGTGAGCTAGTTTTAAATTTATTGACTGCTTCACTTTTGACCACAATCTCGGATGATAGGAAGCGAACAAGTTCAAAATAAAAAAAAATATTACCCTTTTTCAAAAACCCCGATGTCACAAATGCCTCAAAAGTTACAAAAAAAAAAACAATTTTCAAATAATCTGATACAGTTGGTGGCATTTAATATGTGATTGAACTAAAATAAACGCCACCAATTGCATCAGACTGCTTGATAAGTTTTTTTAACCATTTTGATTTATGCTATTTTTTTTTTGAAAAATGACATTATGATTTTTTATTTGGTTTAATTACTGTATAGCAGATACAGAATAACACCCTTGAATATGACCACGCACGTCTGCAACACCCTATAAACGTTATTCATTTGGTTTTATTAGTTTTTTTCTTCCATTTTTTAACTCTTTTCTTTCCTTTTCTTAAGTCCATTCAAAGTAAAGTAAAACCATTTAGCAATTGATGGCACGTGACAAGTTAGACTTGGTTTGCAGCTGATGCAAACCAAGTCTAACTTGTCACGTGTCGTCAATTGCGAAATGGTTTTACTCATTGAAACATTTAGTTTGTTTGAAAACATTGGATACAATGTCATCTTTAGCACTGGCCACCGAGGCCTTTCGCTGTTCTGTGAATTTGACGAAGACAAACGAGAAAGATATCTAGGTCTCTAATATTGCACTGAAGTGTAGTTTTTTTTCATAGAAAAGTTTATGTGATTGATTAGAATGTAAACTTGACAGATTGTGACAGATATCTGGATGATGCAGTGAGAAATTACTTTTTGAACGATGGAAATGATGAATGAGCTAAGTTAACTCTAACATTCAGCAACAAACAATATTTATTCAATTGCTCCACCTGAATAAACATGGATGCTATGTTAATTTCCTTACATCAACTTACCATCCATGTTTATTTAGGTTTAAGCATACACAAAAATTAATCAAAATACAACAAAGTTTTAACCATAGTGCAGTTTTTGGTAGTGTTATAATTACACAGGTAGGTACTGTGAAGGATTTTGTTCGAAAGAGTCACCGCGGCCCTGGAACGCAAAGGGCATTTGGAGGAACACGAATGGGTTTTAGTCCGTAAGAGTCTGACACTCTCTTCCACTCCGCCCAGAGCGGAAGGTGTTATTTGATGATTACCCATCCTTAAAAAAAGGTATTTTGCCTACCTGCTGTAGACAACAACATGCAAACTGGCTGATAGAAAAGATCTTAAGTAGACAAACAGCCTCATCCGTTATTTATTAAAAAAATGTGCATTAAATTTCCAGTTCTAGGTTAAAAGCATGCCTTTGTTTAAAACCTACCATAATGTTATAAATTTTGACATATGAGGTGTCGTTAATTCGTCAGAATTGTGGTAGTGACAAGGGCTATATCAATTTTCTATTCTATATTTTTATATGGCAAGCAAAGCCGATGTCGACTATTCTGCCAAATATCAATTTTCAAAACTCACTAAAATGTAGGAAATAAAAAAATGACTGTCAAAAAACCCAACCGCTAAAAGCGAGCAAAAAGTTCCAAACAAGTCGCTTTTCAAGCAGTCTGATGCAGTTCAATCAACGATCTGAGGCCACAAACTTGCTTTTTGCCAGTATTTTTTTTCTGTAAAACAATTGAATAAATCAGTTTTCATCGTCATCTGCCAAGCCTTTTCCCAACTGTATTGGATTCGGCTTCTAGTCAAACTGGATTCAGCTAAATACGATTATTTTACATGGACCGACAGCCACGGTAATGTGTACGTTACCCCAACAAGAAAGTGTCTCCTAGAGTTATATGAGTAGAACGTATTATTGGTGCCTTATCTGTTGTAAATGTGCCCCCACATAAAAAATGTGTGCCCCCTGTCGTTTTGGAAAAAAACGGAAAAAACGATTCTTGCTGGGGTAACGTTTTTCTAGCAGGAAAATTCTAAACGAATGATCGGAGAGAGAAAAATTGTGCATAGCCAGAGAGCTTATATGTGTGCCAAAATGTGCCCCCAAAAATAAAATCTGTGCCCTTTCAGGTTTTCGAGATATTGCATTTCCTGCTGGAGTAACGTTTTGATGAATCGTATATCTCTAAAACCATTGCATGTGCCCCTGTAGAATAAACATACACGAGTAGCTCTTAATGTGTGCCCCTTTGTGCCCCAATTAGATTTAAGAAAATATTTATAGTTTTCAAGTTATCGCGGTTTTATGAAAACCCGAAAAAACATCGCAGCGCCTAAATGAGACAAGGCATAACTTCGCTGAAAACTGTATTCGGTTCTTCTTGACGCTAATAATAACCATACAAAGTTTCAAAACTGTTCATGCATGCGTTTTTGAATAATCATGCTAAAAGTAAAAACGATGGTGTCATAACTTTGACGGCAAAATACAAGGAACTGGCACAATCCCAGATGTGTAGGTGTAAACCAAAATCTTGTGCCTTTAGTCAAAAATATATGGTGAAAATATTGAGCTTCAAATGTTACGCATTAAGTAAATATAAACAAAAAACCAAAATATGTAAACAACGGCTGGTTATCCGACCAAATCTGAAAGACTACTAAAAAGCGACGGATTCATACATATCGATGACCTTCTATACTTTACTCACTAACCGGTTCACACGTGTTGTGCCTGAGTACACTGAAGTAGAAAAGTAATATCTAATAAAATAAAGTTGTTATTGGATTATATTTTAATAGCTGTTTCTATGACCTTACACATGATTAAGTACATTTATAAGAGCCATTTTCAAATAAAATGTACATGTGACTAACATGCTCAAAATCGTGACCAAACTGTTTTGTGACATACCTGTATTTTTATACTATTGTAAGTCACATTTATTGTAAAGCAGAGTTTACATGTAACTATGTCCTACTGCTCAAATTGAGCAGGGTCCGGCAGGGAGCTAAAATGCAGGTTTAATGATCAAATTCAGCATTTATTCGAAACCTCCAAATTATTATTTTAAAAAATTACACTAAAACTCTTTTATATCCATTTTCCGTAAATGTCAGATTTATTTATTAGTGAAACGTTTTGTATGGAGATAACACCGGACGCCGCCGGCATATAATTTGTTAAAATTTTCAGCCGCAGTGTAAACATGTTTTAACTTTACACGTAGATGTGAGTTAAGTCATATGAGTGACGAAATGTGACTCATATGTGTAGCATTTTCGTGAGAAACAACCTCAATTAGCCACAATATCAGAATAACTTGTAATATATAGATAAAGACGATACATACATGAATTGTATTAATAGGCTAATGCTATGAAAATAATACTCGCTTCTTTATTTGGAAATGCACTGTTATTCACACGTATTTTTTTTGTACAAATTGCAGCGCGACACTAAATATGTTCGTACTAAATAAAGGCGTAGGAAAAAAGAAAAAACAGAAAAACTCATTCCTATATCTTTATGAACTTAGAGCATTGTATTGATGATATTGATGATTATAATTTTGTATCTACATATGTCTTACAGCCGCGAATAATATTTAATCAACATACAACCAAGCACTGGCCTGCAAATTGCAAAAAAACTTAGGAAAATTCGAATTTCACAGGCTGGTTGGAGCATTTACCTTAATAGAAGATTCCCTTTTTTCGCCTCCCCACACCGCGGTGTTAGTGTGACAGAGACAGTTACGTGTAACGTCGCTCTATTATGAATAATGGGTACAAAGTGTTTATTGACTAGGAAGTGCGTTTGGATTATTACTTGGTATTGGTAAACAGTTGCAGTTATGTTATGACGCCAAGGACACTGTTACGTTGAGTCACGCAGTTGCACTGATACTGTTTGTTTACTTTTTTTTAAGTTGGTTGAAAGTGGAGTATAAGCATTTTATAACAATTATGTGGTTGTAGGGGTGGTGAATTTTATGGCACGATCTGCGGTGGTAAGTATTTAATGGCATTGTTTTGACTTATTTAAAAATACTTGTACCTTATCAAGCACTTGGATTTTTTTTTCATTACTTTACCTATTTATTTATTTTCTAACTAATATGTTCTAAATCATGTTTGTTTTGTTTTCATCTGAAAGGATATACATACTTTCCGATTGGTCCAATAGAAATTTCGTCAAAAGCGATTCAGTAATTTGTTTACTTTTTTTGTATAATACGTATTTAATTCTCTTCTTGTGCTAGGTTGATGACATATCATCCCTTAATAACTTCTAGTTACTATGTAAAAAAATAATTCATGATAAGAATTCATGTCTCCAAAACTAAGACTCGACCACAATCCGTCAACACTCAACATGTCACAGTCACAGGGCTGTATCTTTTTAGCCGAAATAACTAAATAATTGATTTGATTTTTACAGAATGTTCTATGGCAGCCATAACAACACATATAGTCACAAGGTGCATTTAATATATTTTTTAATTAGCCCTCAAAACTTTTGAACGCGACTGTACGGACAACAGCTTAGGTATAATACGTCCAATAAAGAAGGTCATCGATATGTATGAATCCGTCGCTTTTTAGTAGTCTTTCAGATTTGGTCGGATAACCAGCCGTTGTTTACATATTTTGGTTTTTTGTTTATATTTACTTAATGCGTAACATTTGAAGCTCAATATTTTCACCATATATTTTTGACTAAAGGCACAAGATTTTGGTTTACACCTACACATCTGGGATTGTGCCAGTTCCTTGTATTTTGCCGTCAAAGTTATGACACCATCGTTTTTACTTTTAGCATGATTATTCAAAAACGCATGCATGAACAGTTTTGAAACTTTGTATGGTTATTATTAGCGTCAAGAAGAACCGAATACAGTTTTCAGCGAAGTTATGCCTTGTCTCATTTAGGCGCTGCGATGTTTTTTCGGGTTTTCATAAAACCGCGATAACTTGAAAACTATAAATATTTACTTAAATCTAATTGGGGCACAAAGGGGCACACATTAAGAGCTACTCGTGTATGTTTATTCTACAGGGGCACATGCAATGGTTTTAGAGATATACGATTCATCAAAACGTTACTCCAGCAGGAAATGCAATATCTGGAAAACCTGAAGGGGCACAGATTTTATTTTTGGGGGCACATTTTGGCACACATATAAGCTCTCTGGCTATGCACAATTTTTCTCTCTCCGATCATTCGTTTAGAATTTTCCTGCTAGAAAAACGTTACCCCAGCAAGAATCGTTTTTTCCGTTTTTTTCCAAAACGACAGGGGGCACACATTTTTTATGTGGGGGCACATTTACAACAGATAGGGCACCAATAATACGTTCTACTCATATAACTCTAGGAGACACTTTCTTGTTGGGGTAACGTACACCACGGTAATGATACGGTATTTCTTGGCAAGACTGGTGTCAAATTTTCTGGCTTCTGTTAAACCGTAACGACTGCCAAAAATCTACAAATAACTCCTTTTTCTTATATTTTAAAGGATTGGTTCCCAGAGAGGCATATCCACCTTACAGTACTAAGATAACATTGAAAAGCGTTGCCCCATATGTATATGGGACATGAAATGTGTAAGAAGTCAGCGAGGCATGGTGTATTGTGATTTTTTGGACCGTGCCACACAACGTAGAGTTTTATCGTCCCGTGTGCGCGTTCGCTTGAGTTATGAGGTTGTAGTCGAGAAGGATACAGAAGGGCAAGTTGGTTTTGTCTTTGTAATACTGGCGATTATCCTCTCGATGGACGCGACACCTGAATAAGATGTGACCGTCAGTGTTTTACTATTGTGATTGATTTTATAGCCGCTGAAAGTCTATTGTAGAATATACTTCTGCTGTCTTCTCCCAGCTTCTTCTTCTTTCTAGTATTTTAATCTACTGCAAAAGCTGAGTTCTCTCAAATATAAAAGTGCAAATAGACTACTAACTTACGGTTTCAATGAGTGGCTAACGATTGTTTGCCAGTGCAAACAGTTAGGGATAGTTAGAAGCCAGGTCATCTGATGCCAGACTTGCCAAGGCGTAAGATTGGAAGCCGATCCCAACAAACTTAGGAAAAAGCTAGGTAGATAGATAGTACCAAAAGGGTCACCATCTCAGCATTTGCTGGTCATCAGACACCTTGCGCTGGTTTTCAGTTTCCACCCCGCAGTGACACACGGACGTGGGTAAATAAAATAGATTCTTGAATAATAAATAATGAGGATATAGATTGATTGATTGTGATTCTGAAATAGATTGAAATAAAGAGAACGAGTTGGGGGATATAAAATAGATATTAGAAATTAATCACAATAAACTAACACAACAAACGATAACATACAAACTAGTCGAGTTTAAATTTGAGTTATTGTGGTAAAAGGATTGGTCAGGTAGACACTTCGTTACCGAGTGTTAGTTGCTCAGGGTGCGCCGCGCGTATGGAAACGCATATCAATACTTTAAAACTAGACAAAAATATTGCAGAAATCGTCACGACACTTACTAGTCAAACTTAATTCAACATACCCAGAGATTTTCATTTTTTAGTTGTTCTACTGCTATGTTGTTGCACTGTGGGCTTATCATGTTGTCTTCTTTAAGAAAACTTTTTACCTTTGAGATTACAATAACTGATGCGTGCCAACAATTTATATTTTATGACTCCGGAAGGTTCATACGTGAAATACTATTACAAGATTAGAATATTATGAGATTCATTCATGGTAGGAGGAAATTAAACCATTTTGCACAAGATGTTTTTAATATATCTCCTGATCTATCGCAGGATCTTTCGATAAATAATCATACAGACTTACATTCATTAGTTATTTCTGTTTTTTGGACACCATCATTTTAAACCAACAACGCCCACTCCCAAGCTTCTATATATAGGCCGGTCTTGAACAATTTAAATCCATCAGACTTCTACAGCCGTTACCTGATCATTAGTCTAGCTTGCGTGGAGTCTTCTAACACTGTGTCTTTAAGTACGCGGTCGCAACTACAGTTGAAATACAATAAAATAACTACAAACTACATTCTAAGGAAAAAATAATTAACCGGTCAAGCGCCTCTGGCACACCGGTGTACCACCCGACTCACGCGTTTTAAAACTCTATTATAACTATATCAGTTGCAGATTTTGTTCGAAAGAGTTACCGCGACCCTGGAAAGCAAAGGGCACTACGAGGAGCACGGATGTGTTTTAGTCAGTAGGAGTCTGACACTACCTCCCGCTCCACCCAGAGCGGCAGGAGTCATTTGATGATTACAAACCCATAAAAAAATATTACTGTAGCTAACTACTTTAGCTTAAATTTTTATTTTTTATAATAAAAATATGGACTATGTCTGAAATAAATGAATTAATAATGTAATTAAGTATTTTATACGAGGTTGACGTTTCACAGTTTGGTCCAAATTAACAAAACTGTTAGACCCCAAAATCAACTACAAAAGTATGTGTTGCCAATTCAATACCCATAACTTCCATCAAACTGTTTCCAACTAATTCATATTCTGTAGCATCTTGAAACGGCTTCATCTCGTCAATAAAGTCAATGCATCCCTGTTTAATATTCAAAAGATGCGCATATAGATGAACTATTATTATCTAACTTTAGCTATAAAAGGGTTGGTTGCGCTTAGGGAGTCTACTTGAGAAACTAACTTGTTAGCTGCAACCGTAGTTTATAAATACTAAGATCTTTTGCTGGATGGCTAAGTTTTGCGATGTATTCTGAGGGTTATGGCATAGTACATTGCTCTAGGAACAGATAGACGATGGGGTCGTATAGTTCTAGAGGGGCGATCACATATCGGAAGACGCAGCCTTGAAAAACCTCCCACAAGGTGAACCGATGATCCGGTGAAGGCCGCAAGGATCCCCTAGATGTGGGATGCATTTTGAAAAGGCATTTCAGCTGAAATGATGATGATGATGGTGAGGGTGTAGAAAAGCTTAAAGGGTTAGAACAATACTTCCGAAATTTTTAAGGGAAATCCTCTCTTATTGCTTCACTCCCCAAGGAAGCTGCATGCCTAACTCTACGACCAGTAGTTTCGGCTGTGCATTTTCTATCAGTCATTCAGTCACTGAATAACTGTATTGATAATGCTACCGACTGAATTTCGATCCCGGTGACCAATCTCACTCAACAGAGAATAGCCAAGTATGCTGAAAAATATTATAGTGCACAACTATGTGCGCAAGTACTCTCTGTTTCTTTCTCTCATATTTCAATGGGACGGCATTCCGATGCAACCGGGTAATGATCCGGTGCAAGGCTTTAAGTGCTTGTCAGGCACGGAAATGTCATATCACCAACATCCAAACGCTAGGCTACTACTGCAAAATTTGTATTGGAAAAATCTAGTAACACTTTTTACAAGCTGAGAATCGAAACCATGAAACAACTTCTCAAAACTTGAAAGTCTTCATTTACTATAGAAAAATCAGCAAGCAGTTAGTCGACTCTTCACGTGACCAGAGGGCTGGCCTTTTCTTTGGCCAACGAATCAGCATTGCCATTCAACGTGGCAATGCGGCCAGTGTTCTGGGTTTTCTCGTTGACAGCGATGTGGACGAATTTTACGATGTCCTATGAGTTCTTCCCCTCCCCTTTTTACTCCGCTTTTATATTTTCTACTAGTATTCAGTATCTATAAGTTTTATGTATTAATGGTTTATTATTATTAAGCCTTTATTGCCAACACGATACATAATTTAACATTTTCCATAGATAATTAAAACATGCAATTAAAGATTAAATTGACATTTTTCATTAATTTCATTATTACAATTTACAATTACAAATGGATTAATGGTAACTAGTTTTAAAATTGATAAATAAATGAAAATTTAATCTATAGAAACAAAATACAAGACACATGCACACAACCCACGAAACAAGAACAATTCCAGTGCTGCGTTCCCAGTCTGTACCAACAAATAGATTTCAATTAGGGGCCATCTTTGTTAGAATTTACACAAAGGAAGGCAGGCGTCTGGGGTCCAAAGACCGGATGATTAAGGAGACGACGAAATACTATTACTTTGTTACGTTAGAACGGAGTTAGGAGTGTTTTCATGCCGTGTGACTTTGGGGCTGTAGAGGCGAGTAATCTATTGGTTCTAGAAAGGTTTCTGAAAGAAGTTTTTATGCAATCCTGTTTTTTTTTTCGTGCAGTGGTAAGGGTTTTTTGGCAAAGGTACACACAGCAGTTACTCAGGTGCTTGCATACATAAGCGTAATCACCTGATAGATAGATAGATAGACCTCATTGTTAGATTATGTGGGTCATTATTAATACCAACACGGGCCCAATTTCTTTGAATTTTTGGTTCTAGAATATTTATTTGCTTCATGTAAAATACTGGTAAATATCAAATACAGACTCTCCACAATATGCTACCAGCGAGTTCTAGGTTATTTTGGCCATATCGCTCGGAGACAGCCAGACAACCTCGAAAAACTGGTGGTGGTGGGAAAGGTGGATGGTAAGAGACCGCGCGCACGTTCACCTACTCGCTGGTCAGACCAGATAAGGGCGATCACAGGACTCACGGTGACCACTGCCCTAAGAAGAGCCGAAGACAGAGCGGCATGGAAGCAGCTCGTCTGTGACTCCGTCAAAGCATTCCAAGACGGGCACGACCTTCAGAAATGAAGATATCGAATAAGAAGAACAAGAAAATACTGGTATTCAGCTGCTTTCGTTTAGACTGCAAGCTGATCCCTGTATGGTACTTGAAAAAGAGCTAAAAACGTTGGAGGTCGTTCTTCATGAGGTTTCTTTTGCAAACCATTCAAGTGTTTGGGTAATTCAACGACGAACAGTTTGTGAGTAAACTGTACATATACCATTTCCTCGATCTGTGGCCTTAGTGCGAGATTGCGTACTCAAACGCGTTAACGTGAACGTCAATTTGTATTGAAACTGTATAAGTGCTGGCTGGTAAAAATAACGGGAAAGATTTTTATTTTCTATACTAATTGACATACGTGAACATATACGTTATCGCGATCGAGTACAGTGACGTTCAAAAGTGCCGTTTAATGGCCTAATTGAAATAAACGTTTTGACTTTGACTTTGAGTACATTTGAAAACTCGCACAAATGCCTCTGTTTCTTGTAAGTCAGAGTCTGTGTTTCCTCATACCTACAACCTGGGAGTCTTTATGTCAAAAGTGAATAAGTTACTTCTAGGCAAGCGTGCTCCATCTTCGACTACATCATAGCTTACCATCAGGTGAGATAGTGTTCAAGGGCGTGTCTATCAAAAATGTTTATGTTCCTACAAAAATCCTGCCTTGAAAATACTATCAACTTAATGTCCTTATTTCGTTCACACACATTGCAAACAAACCTTACTATCTCTGTTATACTACTTAGATAAGAAATGAAACGGAAACCGAGGTAACATTTTACGTTAATATTTCCGTAAACGAATTGCAAGCGGAAATATAAACAGTTCACTATCTAAACGTTATTGACTGAAAACGTAAAGGTAAATTAGTCATAAAATGAGATATGGAGAGAAAAACGACGGTATATTTTCAATTTTGGATGCGAAAAAACATGTTGTTTTATTTTTAGTTTTTTTTTTTAATTTTTTAATTATGACTGGTTTTACAGGATTTTGATGTTCGTTTTGATTTTGATTTATTTAGTTGACCTGAAGCGGTGGAAATATAATAACCTTGTTAGTAGTTATATTTTGGAGCCGTTTGTGGTTGAAACTCTCGGGTCGTGGGGTCCAAGTGCTCATAACTTGTTTGAAGATCTGTCAAGTCGCTTAGTTGACACTTCGCGTGACCCAAGGACTGGACTGAACCTTGGACTAAGGTTAATAAACATTGCCATAAAAAGTGGCAATTCTGCCAGCCTTTTGGGCACATTACCAGTGGCCAGCGATGCGGAGGAATTTTTCGACGCTATATTTTATATTAGTTTTAGTTTAAGTAAGTTATGCGTTTTTATTTAAGTGTATATAAATAGTAATAGTTAGTTGAGAATTTTAAGTTTTTTGTAAATATTTATCTAGATTTTAGTTAGAAAATATTTATTATTTACATCATTGTAAAAGGTTTGATAAAAAGTAAAGTTCTTGCCTAAAATGCAGGACCCACGTTTTGCTCTAAATAAAAATTCTGTTCGTTGTTAGTGATCAACGAACAGAATCTACATGCTATCAATTAACGAATTGATAGCATGTAGATTCACTTAAAATTATATTAAACGAAAACGAACGAAACGAATTTTCGGCACGAATGGCGCAGTGGTTGAGCAATCGACTGCTGCGCTGCGTGTCGCGGGTTCGATTCCCACACGGAACAAATATTTGTATGGCCTACAGATAGTTGTTCCGGGTCTGGCTGTTTGTGTATGTGAGTTTATGTTATGTTTGTAAACGCATACAGGAGAAATTCCTAGTAAGGGGCAACGTTTAAAAAAAATTGTAAAAAAAAATGTTTTGTCAGATGCCCCGCGAGTGTTTCTTAGAACGTGCTAAAAAAACCGACCAAGTCGATTCCAGTAGATTCAGGGTAAATTAACGGTGACAGGTGAACAGATAGAAACACACGAGTGTTCCTATAGAGGTTGCGTTTTTAATTTGGACCTAGGTACGTAACCCTTAAACCTACTAAGCTGTAATTTAATTTGCAACTTACAGACTATCCATCTTCAGCCCAATCATAGATTTCCAGACCACCCAGTTCCTACGTGTCCTATCCAATTGGTTCTCGAGCCCACAATGATGTATGGCAGACCTAATCTAGAAACCCAATTCAACACGTTACCTACCTGTGGCTCCAAGATTTATAATCGTACTTAGCTTGGATATCCCATTTTAGGTACTGGAGGGTTAAATTATGAAGGATCTTAAGTAAACATGGAATGCGTGTTTGTCACTTAATTGCCTTTAAGAGAATTGGATGATGTCTTAATTATCTTAGAAGAAAAATCGTATGGGATACTTAACTGCTATTTTAAATTGCACCAGTAGAAAAACTTATCGAAATTAAAAAAAAGGTGAAGTTTTGGGCGTTTTCAAATTTATGCCAAATAGAGACAGCACTGCTTGAATTTTGCAGTAACCATTGTGTGACAAGGATAGAATAACATCTACAATATAACTTCTCCTTTTCCTAACGATTTATAGATAAGAAATCGTAAATGTACATTTTTATATCATCAAATGTGAATCTTGAGTCATTCTTTTTACTGAACATAGATATAACCCCGATACAGGACCAAAATTTCGTCAGTATCAAACACAAGCAGAGTGGCGCAGTGGAAGCGTGCTGGGCCCATAACCCAGAGGTCCGTGGATCGAAACCACGCTCTGCTAAGATTTCTTTTTGTAAATATTTTTAGCACAACAACATTTACTGCGGCCGCCACCGTAGGTATTACAGGCTAATTCGTAAAACAAAATCTAATCATTTTTCCATAGATAATTTTAATTTGAAACGTCGTAATTAGTATTTGGAATTGCTTTTTTTTTAAACTTTGCCCCACACTAAGAATTTCTTCTGTATTATGGGTACGTTTATAAACAGACCCGGAACGACTATCTGTAGGCCATATAAATATTTGTTCCGTGCAAGAACCGAACCCGCGATGCGCAGCGCAGCATTCATTCGCTCAACTACTGCGCCAACCGTGCCGTCAAACTGCGCATGTGGTTAATCTTTTTTGATGAATAAATCTGTTTATTTTAACGCCATAAGTATTTAAGTCTTGAAGGTAGTGCAGTGAGTATTAGTTCTTCTTTTGTTTTCGATACTAACGGGTGACAAAAGAATTGATTTGTACAGTCGCCAGCACATCAAGCTACAACAATATAACAAATTTCTTTAATAGATTTTCAACTTTATCGCTACAGCATTAGGTTCAAGTTTGATTGGGAAAATTTGACAAATGGGTATCTGACTGGATTTTTTTTGTAAATTTCTCAAACCCTAGAGAAAAGATCAGGCGCAGAAATTTTTTTTTACAAAGTTGTGAGTATTGTAAAATCTGAGATAAACAGAGACAATACTAATTGCGTGTGACGTCACTCACTAGCATCGCCATTTGTGAATTTGCGCCATCCAGTACAAACGACATTTTGCTGTTGTCAGCCAAATGACAGACTTTTGCACGCTGTTGTTGTTGTTGTTGTTTGTAAGCTGCTTTTGAAGTCATTCTTCTATCCTTGTAGATAGAAGAATAACTTCAAAAGCAGCTTGTAACTCCTCTATTTCGATTTTAGTCATAGCTTTTGGATAAATATTCACACCGGCTTATACGTGCCTTCCGAAGCACGGAATCATCTTTTTATCAGACAATCAGGTGATTCAAGCCTGCAATTTCCTAGCCAAACTGGAAACTTAAGTTTACAAAGTATACATAATTATAATACAGACAAATTTGATACATACACATACAAATTTGACAGGCCTGTTGGTCCAGTGGTTAGTGACCCTGACTGCAAAGCCGGAGGTCGTGGGTTCGATTCCCACCCAGGACAAACTTTGTGTGATGAGCATAATTGTTTGTTCTGTGTCTGGGTGTAATTTATCTATAATATGTATGTATTTATAAATTATATAAGTATGTATATCAGTTGTCTGGTTACCATAACACAAGCTCTGCTTAGCTTGGGATCAGATGACCATGTGTGAGTTGTCCCAAGATATTTATTTATTTATTTAATAATAGCAATAGGGAACATGCAATATTTTCATCTTGCTTTTATTTTGAGGAATTCCATGTAAAATAAAGACCATACATAAATTAAAACGCTTTTTATTGCCTAAATTGCGGTTCTAAACTGATAGTTTAAATTTTCACGCAAACACGGACGATGTCGTCACTCCTGTTTGTCACTAGTCACGAACGTCTTAACTCAAAGCAATAAGGTCGTCTTTTCGTTGCCATTGCAGCAGGGACGTCACTAAACGCTGACTTTTGTTCTTAAATACATTTTATTTCACGTTATTTTAATTCGTAGTAATTGCTAAATAAATTAAAAGTAAAAAAACATCTTTAAAAACAAGCTTTTATTCAAATGCGATAAAAAGAATAAAATAAACTTTTCTTTTAAAACTTTTGCAATCAGCTTATAACGTCATTAAGTAAACAATATCAATAAAAAAATAAATATATATTTAACATACTTATCATAATACAGTTTTTTTTTCGAAATATATCGCGAATTCAGCTGTTCAGTACATTTTGTCGAGTTAAGCGCACATAAATGTATGTATGTGGCAGTCGATTTTTTTTCGCGATTACAGTATTAGTCCCATAGTGAAAGTTGTTCATAATGATGGGGTTCATAAGAGGTATTGCGTTTATTCTGCTACACGTTGTCTATGGCAATGATACAATATTTTTTTTATACGTCGAACCATTACTAACAAATCGTACAGAATAGTATCAAATAAAATTCGCTCATAAAAGAAAGAAAGAGTATAAAAGATAAAAAGCGTGATATGAAAAGCGTTCAGGCCTTCACAATTTTGCTTTGGCGCACTGAAAAAAGAAAAAATAGGCCATAGATTAAATAATTAGGATCATTCAGATGGGAACATTGAGAGGCTGAATGCAATCGTAACGACTGTACAATTTACACTACACATTATTTATAATTATGAATTATATGTTGGTGAGTGGATTTAGTTGATTTTCGTGAATTAAAATAACGTAATTATTGTACATTGATTTAATCGATGGACATTGAATTCTAATGGCAATCATCATTCATTATAAATTAATTATAATTACGGTTTTATTTAAGTTTTCATTTAAAGCCAGTGTACAGCTGGGCTTTCAATAAATATAATTTTTTGTGGAATCAAAGTTTTTGTGAATGTTTATGAAAGCACCATTACAAGAAGTTCAACTCTGAAACCAATAACAATACCAGCGCTGTGATTTTTTTTTTAAATATCGCAGCATATGCTGAGATGGGGACCTTTTTGGCCTTGCAGAGATTTATGATGCTTTTGTTATTTCCACCTATTGTTAATTTTATTTCATTGTTGTGTGTGTTACTTTTTTGTTTGTCTTGTGCGAGTCCCAAATAAATATTTTTCTTTCTTTCTTTCTATGAAACAGAAATAAATGTTAGTACTTACTGTAGCTGTTGGGTTTCGGTAGAAGTAAAATAAAAGAGAGGAAGATTGATTTGATGACCGTCAGAACGAAATGCGCGGGCGCGTATTTGTTCGCGCGTTACGTGTACGGGAGGTTCAATTGGACACTAGTGTCAGGGTGGTTTTTGCAAAAGCAATCGCCGCCGCAGCGGTGAGCGGAGTGAAGGCGTCGCGCATTGACCAATCAGAGCGCTCGCTCGCAGTTCGTTCTTCCGTTCGTTGATTTATTTATTTTTTTTAAATTACAATGTATTGAGGCAAAAGCTTATGCATACATACAGGTTTATAATAAACTTAGGCAAATATGGTACCTATTTACTTAATAATTAGATAGACGGGCGGACCATGACACCGTCGTCAACACTTACATTACATTTGCATTGCTGCTTTGCACCTGTCTTCGGGTACCTCATCTCGACAAATTTGTTTTATTTGCGATATCACGTTTGTTTTCAAAGTAGACCCGTGTAAGACTATCGTTAGATAAAAGTCTCCATGTATAATGCCAACATATGACTTACATTAATAGACCTCTAGCTTTGAGTATCCCGATTCTCTTATTCTTCATCGCTCATTCACTAATCGATGTTCAGTCAATCACCAGATTAAATCCTTTTAACACATCGTCCTAATCCATTTTGTCACGTCTATTCAATTAACAAACTCTTTGCCGAGACGTCGCGTTCCAGAGCCGACAAAAAATAGCTCCCTACAAAGTGAGTTTCCAATTTGCGATCAGTTTGCGTGAGTGAACTTTTTTCTTTTTTTTTACAATTGTTAATGGCATCACTAGCTCAGATTTTTTTCGACGCGTTAATAGAGATCCGTTTCGTTTGAGATTTTCTTTGCTATAAAAGCTACTAATTGGGTCTGATTTAGGTTTGAAGGTCTAAAGTAGGTATTTTTATTTATTTTTGAGATTATTAATAAATAGGTCTTCGTTATTTTTTAGAATTTCTTTACTTGCGGGCATTAGACGGTAGTAGACGTTAATTATTTTGACAAATAGGTACATTAATGTTTCAAATAGAAGAACATTCAATGCCGGATTAAGCCAGCGCAGGGCCTGTTGCAAATTTTACCGAGGAGGCATCAACTTTTTTAGGTTGAGGGTGTAAAATGAAAACGAAAATATCTAAAACTTTAAGGACTTATAGAGTTTTTAACACAGGCCTCGGGGTATCTAAGTAGTGCCTCAGCCCACAGGATCCGGGGCTGGTTAGATTTCAAAAGGTATGATGGTACCTTGAATGAAAAAAAAAATAGTTTTTTTGCGTGAAGTATGACGCATACCAAAAAAAATAAACATAATTAGTGACTTCTACAGGTTGGGAAAATATGCGAAAAACCTGCGCAAAGCAGCTATCGCTCAGTACGGTAGTAGTTAGAACTCGTGTGTGAGTTTTCAGCGCGTTGTGTCGCGGGTTCGATTCCCGCACGGAACAAATATTTGTATGGCCTACTGATAGATGTTCCGGGTCTTGCTGTTTGTGTATGTGAGTTTGTATGTTTGTAAACGCACCCACGTTACAGGAGTAATTCCTAGTGTGGGGCAACGTTTTTAAAAAAATAATGAATGATTGAATAATATTAGTTAGTCAAATCTCGGGGAATCCCAAAGTGCGGGGCCCGGAGCATTTGCTACTTTTGTCACATGGCTAATCCGGTACTGAGAATATTGAAGTTCAGTATTAAATTGCTTTAAATTTGTTTTTTTTTTGTAACTTATTTATTACAACTGCAAAAGTGAATTTTTCTTTTATTGGAAACGGTTACAGGCTTTTATTTTATGCAAAATTTAAATTCGAGCAAATTCACGTACGGAAGCTAGTAAAAATTTGCTGAAAAATTTAGCCACCTTCGTGAAACTTTATTTTAAACAAAAAAAACAACACTTAATTTAGATACCTCATTGCCCACGTTGCAAATAAGAGTCAACTGTCAGAAAAGGGTTAAATGAGGCTCTCTTCCACCGCTAACGGTCCGTCACTAAGTACTTAATTACTATCTTTAAACAAGAGCTTAGCTTTAACTGTGACTTATTTTATTTTTATTTTTTACATGTTTTATATTGTTCATATCAAGCTACCCGAAACTGTCAAATTTTCTCAATCGACCTTGAACGTAATAGTGTAGTGATAGAGTTGAAAATCTATGAAACAAATTTGACAGATTGGTGTAGCTTGATGTGCTGGCGACTGTACAAATCAATTACTTTGTCACCCGTCAATGTCGAAAACAAAAGAAGAAACTAATACTCACTGCGCTACCTTCAAGACTTTTAATACTTATGGCATTAAAATAAACAGATTTATCCATCAATATAGATTAAGCACATGCTCAGTTTGACGGCTTATAATAATAATGGGCTCAAAATAAAAAAAAAACATGAAACGTTTCATAACTCAAGGTACAGTCACTTCCAAACAACAATACACTCTAATTTACTAGACCCTTAAATAACAATCCAATTAGTTGATGTAAAATGTCACGGAATGAGCAATTGAGTGTACTTCAGCTGAGACATGACATCAAAGTGAATTTTGAGCAAGCGGAAAATGTCCGAAAGAAAAATTTCGTGCGGAACCATTCTAATACTGGTGGTACTGCTGTGGTGAAAAGTGTTTTCTAAAATTGAATAAAAAAAAAATATGATGCACAGGTAAGGGATTTTAAGTTTAAAGTTATAAGCGCAATAAGATCATACAAATAAAAACATTAGTCAATCATTCATTTTTATAATTATACTAGCTTCTTCCAGCTGCGGCTTCGCCCGCGTGAATATCGGAAATAGCAAGGTTTCCTGATTTGTATTGTACATTTTTTACTCAGGAAACACCCACCCTACACCTACCCAACACCTACCTTACACCTACCCTACACTTACCTTACACCTACCCAACACCTACCCAACATTTACCCAACACCTACCCTACACCTACCTTACACCTACCCTACCCTACACCTACCCTACACCTACCCTAAACCTACCTTACACCTACCTTACACCTACCTTGCATCTACCTTACACCTACCCTACACCTACCTTACAACTACCTTACACCTCCTACTCTACACCTACCTAACATCTACCCTACACCTACCCTTCACCTACCCTACCTACATAATTATACCAGCCCAAAAATACTGTGACATGTTTCTGGTCTCCTGGTACTTGATGTTTCTGGTCTCCTGGTACTTGTGAATCTGAAGTACTAAGGCAGCAGCGGCTCTGAGTTTCCACTTCCTCCTCAGTCTTCATTAATCCACGCCACTTACCGGGATAAAAAGTAGCCTATTTTTTATTCCAGGTTATGAACTACATGTGTGCCAAATTTCATCCAAATCCCTTCAGCCGTTTTTGCCTGATTGTTACACAAACATACACACATACACACATACAAACATACAAACATTCACCTTTATAATATTAGTAGGACTAGCTTCTACCAGCTGCGGCTTCGCCCGCGTGAATATCGGAAATAGCAAGGTTTCCTGATTTGTATTGTAATTTTTAGACTCAGGAAACACCCACTCTACACCTACCCTACACCTACCTTACACCTACCCTACACCTACCCTACACCTACCCTACACCTACCTTACACCTACCCTACACCTACTTTGCACCTACCCTACACCTTCCCTACACCTAACCTACACCTACCCTACCTACATAATTATACCAGCCCAAAAATACTGACATGTTTCTGGTCTCCTGGTACTTGATGTTTCTGGTCTCCTGGTACTTGATGTTTCTGGTCTCCTGGTACTTGAAAATCTGAAGTACTAAGGCAGCAGCGGCTCTGAGTTTCCACTTCCTCCTCAGTCTCCATTAATCCATGCCACTAACCGGAATAAAAAGTAGCCTATTTTTTAATCCAGAATATGAACTACATGTGTGCAAAATTTCATCCAAATCCCTTCAGCCGTTTTTGCCTGATTGTTACACAAACATACAAACATACAAACAAACTTTCACCTTTATAATATTAGTAGGATTAGTAGGATTGAATAAAATTACATTAAAATATATAACATCACATTTACTACATTACATTGAAACACTTTTTGTTTATCCTTTTATTTGCAGATTTCAAAATATAACAAAGAAAACAAGAAGGTATTAAGGAGTTACTATTATAATATAATTTATATTATAATTTATTTTAGTTTCTATAACAACATTGCACCTACTACTAATGGTCTGTGCATCACTCAAAGCTGGTAGAAAATGCCTAAGGATTAAGTCCGCCTGTGTACATCTGTGTGCATGAAGTATTAAATAAAGCACATATTAAACGCCTACGTGTTTACGCACACGGTAAATAGACGCCTACATGTTTACGCACATAAGAGTGTTAATAAAACGAAGCCTTCGAATTCTTGAAAGAAATCTTAAAATAAAAATCAATTGTTTCTAGCACACAAGTGTACTCGTAAGTATCGATAAATAAAGAAACGTTTTATTGAAAATACGCAGATTTTATTTCTTCAATATTACTAAACACTTTACCGCCCGATTACCTAAAAAGAAGCCTATTCTGAAATGTTCTCATTCAACATACGAGAAGCATAATGAGCGATTCAGGATTCCCTTTCTCGTCTTAACGTCTGTTACAATTCAATTTGGTGACACACTACATATACAGAATTAAATTAAACAGAAGTTTAACTCCATACAACACACGAAAACTAGGCACACGCACACATAGACGCGTATGAACGGCGATGTCATTGCAGTATTGCTATTCTTGTGAGTGTGAGTAGCAGTGAGCTTAAATTGAAATGTTATTCCACCTTAATTGGATGAATCGATAGTCCACTTCATGTTAACATGACTTAAGGCTCGAGAAAACTGAGATTCTGTCAACGGTAGCGTGGCGATAGCGATTGTTGATGCGTCAAAAGTGTATTGGATTGACAGTTGCTATCAAAATGTCACGTGATCAAATTCCTACATTTTTTTTTTAAACTTTGCCCCACACTAGGAATTTCTCCTGTATCGTGGGTGCGTTCACAAATATGTAAACTCACATACACAAACAGCCAGACCCGGAACAACTATCTGTAGGCCATACAAATATTTGTTCCGTGCGGGAATCGAACCCGTGACACGCAGCGCAGCAGTCGATCGCTCAACCACTGCGCCAATCGTGTGCCAAATTTTGGCATTTTGACAGTCGCATTCGCTAATTGAATGGCACATTCACAGAGCATCAGCACATTGTCTAAGGTCTCTGGGTGTTCAACTATTAATGGTAAGATTTTTACCGAATAACATTGCTGATGAAGTGCACGAAAAATGCAATGTGCGATTGTGCGTAAAGCGGTCTACGTCAGCGTGCGTTTTCGCTATTTATAAGGAGCTGACCTTCTGCATTATCTATTTCGTAAGATTTTCGTGTTTCACAAATATTCCCAGAATTTTGGCACGTGTACCGTGTAGCTAAAGTTCTTTGCAAATTAGAATTTTTCTGAGAAATGAAATATTGTTAATGTCGAGAGATTTTACTTAAGACGCTCTTAAGTAAATCGGTGTTTGTTTTATGTTTTAGGATACCTAAATGGCAATCAAGAAGAATTTCGTGATTATCTTTGAGTTTATTAATTTTATTAGGTAGGTATTTTGCTAAAAATATTTGTAGGTGGATTTTATTATAGCAGTGTTCTTCAGAAAATTGGCCTCTAAAATAGCTCACCACTCTTTTTTTATGGATGGGAAATCATCAAATGACTCTTTCCGCTCTAAGTGGAGCGGGAGGGAGTGTCAGACTCTTACTGACTAAAACCAATCCGTGCTCTTCCTAGTGCTAGTGCCCTTTGCGTTCCAGGGTCACGGTGGAACAGCGGCATTTCTCGTATTTAGTACAAAAACAGGTCTAATCCATTTTTCCATACTTATCCCAACTAATCCGACTAATATTATAAAGGTGAAAGTTTGTATGTTTGTATGTTTGTATATTTGTATGTTTGTATGTTTGTATGTTTGTATGTGTGTATGTGTGTATGTTTGTGTAACAATCAGACAAAAACGGCTGAAGGGATTTGGATGAAATTTGGCACACATATAGTTCATAACCTGGAATAAAAAATAGGCTACTTTTTATCCCGGTAAGTGGCATGGATTAATGAAGACTGAGGAGGAAGTGGAAACTCAGAGCCGCTGCTGCCTTAGTACTTCAGATTCACAAGTACCAGGAGACCAGAAACATCAAGTACCAGGAGACCAGAAACATGTCATAGTATTTTTGGGCTGGTATAATTATGTAGGTAGGGTAGGTGAAGGGTAGGTGTAGGGTAGGTGTAGGGTAGGTGTAGGGTAGGTGTAAGGTAGGTGTAGGGTAGGTGTAAGGTAGGTGTAGGGTAGGTGTAAGGTAGGTGTAGGGTGGGTGTTTCCTGAGTAAAAAATGTACAATACAAATCAGGAAACCTTGCTATTTCCGATATTAACGCGGGCGAAGCCGCAGCTGGTAGAAGCTATTATTATAAATAACTCTGTCTGTCTGTTACGCTTTCACGCTAAAACGGGTGAACGGATCGTCATGGAATTTGGCAGATATATAGCCAATGGGATGGAATATGGAGAAGGACATAGTCTACTTTTTTACGTGATAATCAACTTCCACGCAGGCGGAGCCGCGGGAAAAAGCTGGTAATATTATAAATGCGAAAGATTATTCTGTCTTTCTGTCAACGGACTGGTATGTGGAAACGCAGCCTAAGTCTAAGCTAGGTTGCATAAATTAGTAACAATGGACTGTAGACCAGAGTATGTGGTTTTAATTTCAACTCGATACCTCCATGCGTTTCTCGCGAGATAAAGGGTCTTGAAGGACAGACGGACGGACAACAAAGTGATCCTATAATGGTTACGTTTTTTTCCTTTTGAGGTACGGAACCCTGAAACATAGGGAAGTCGGGCAAGTTTGTGTCGCATCACGCGCAGTAAAAGATTCCGTAGTCGGAATCTGTTGTGCTTGCATTTCGATTGCATGCAACTTATTTATACATTAAGATTCTCATCATCTGCCTAGCCTTTTCCCAACTATATTGGGGTCGGCTCCCAGTCAAACCGGGTTCAGCTAAATACCTACCAGTATGTTACGTAGAGCGGCTGCCTACCAAACCTCCACAACCCATTACCTGGGTAACATGGTTCGTTTTTAACCGACTTCCAAAAAGAAGGAGGTTCTCAATTCGATTGTTTTTGGCACGACTGGAGTCAGATTTCATTGACTACTGAAATTCCGTAGGTAAGTCGTTACGGATTATCAGTAACCAAAGATGACAGCCGGGACCAATGGCTTAACGTGCTCTCCGAGGCACGGAGGAATTTCGACATGTAAAGATGGTTACCCATCCACAGACCAACCTTGGTAAGCGTTGCTTAACCTTGAAGATCGATCCGTGGGGCTATTATTATTTAGCCATGTATTGTGATTCTATTGTTTGATAAAAAAAGTTTCTTGTATTTTGCAAAATAAAATATTAAAAAAAAAGTTCTGACAGACAGATGTTCAGGAAAAAAATTAAAGGTTTCGTTTCTACCTACGGCTTCCTGAAAACAACTCGTAACAAAACATCAAATTGCTAAAGAGATTCAGATTGTAACCCAATCTTCCTGAAAACTGAAACCTCAAACATCATTCCTTCAGCTATCCTCATCAAATCTAACAGCAATTGCATAATAATATACCAGACTTCAGCGTAAACTTAATTATTCTAATTAGATGAGACTTCGTCATCTGTCAGCGACTACTAAGCCTCACGATAGGCCGTCTCAAGTGAGCACAAACTTAATATTCCATAACTAAGCAGATTATGTGTACCGGAGAAGGGGTCACAGTGTAGGAAAATGTGACTGTTTATACTGGGTAATTTTTTTTCCAGTGCGCAAACTTTAAGAACCACTTCTGCCCATGTAAATGAACAACTTTCCCCAAGAAAGCCATAGTCAATTCCTAAAAAAAAAATTGAGTCTCCCCTACAAATTGTGGTCAGTTGATGACAATTTTGTATGGGAAGTTCAAATTTTTTTTTAGGAATTGACTATGGCTTTCTTGGGGAAAGTTGTTCATTTACATGGGCAGAAGTGGTTCTTAAAGTTTGCGCACTGGAAAAAAAATTACCCAGTATATTCAATTTTGGGTTAACATTGTGAGTGATATTTGTGTCAAACACCATTTTTTTTAAGTTCTGATATTGAAAAATGCTGATATTTTTGTTAATAAAAAAACATGGTGTTTTGGCTTTTACACATTATAAAAGTAAATTCACATGGCTATGTCACAAAAAACTCTTACTTATTGGCGTCCGCCATCTTGTTTTTTTTTTCAAATTTTATAATTATGATTTTTGCGTTATAAAATAGTTTTACTTGATTACCGGCACTAATTTTAACCCTGGTTGCAGATCTATGAGACAAGATACCTTAGACTAAGTTTTAAATATGATCAACACCGAAATTATACCTTAATTTAAAGAAATTAAAATTAAAACTACTCAGCTCGACGAGCTCAATATTTTGCGTTTGTAAAATTCATTTGTGCATTAGACACTATTAGGTACTTGGCGTTAGGCACCAAAATAAACCTTTTTTAAGGATGAGGAATCATAATGACTACGCTCAGACTTTGTCAGACTTTTACTGACTGAAACCAATCCGTGTTCCTCCAAATGCCCTTTGCGTTCCAGGGCCGAGGTGACTCTTTCGAACAAATTCCACAACAGCAACATAACCCTTGTAATATAAATGAAATGGTTGTCGTACTGTTATTCCTACTCTGTGCCCCAAGGAATTTCCTCGAACTTCCGAAGGGCAGTATAGTATTACTTATAATATTATAAAGCACGTTATTGTATGAAACTTGAACTTCGACTTAATAGAGCCACTCGACCCTGGCACTTAATCCGTTATGTGATAATTGGTACGTTGCTCGGATCTGACGATCTTGCCAACGGTGCTTGGTTTGTAGAATTTACATTGATCGCCTTTGTTGCTAGATGTTATTGTGGCTTGTTTGATGTGCCTAAATAGCTTTGTACGCAGATTACTTGGTTTCGTAGCCCCATTTCTTCATCTTAAGTGCTTGAACACAATATGGAATCATATCTTTCTATAATTAATACTTTACGCACACAGATGTACTGAATAGGCATTTTCTACCAGTCAACCTTTGTGTAATGCAGAGAATAGTAGTGGTAGATAGAATGTGAAATAAAAAACAGAAACGCGATTAATATTTAAGGAATAATAAGATAAATATAATATAAATACCCTGTAATACCACAATCTACTCAACATAATAAACTAATACATGAACATACCTTCTGTGAAAGGAGAATTTCTCTGTACCGTTAGGTTATTTATGGAAGTCCATATTGTTGCTTGATATATTGCAAGAAATAATTATTGACTTTTTTAAATTGTGATTGTTAACTAGCTGAAGAAATAGAGGCTCGTCAGATATTTCGCTTTGTCTATGATCCCAGAGAAGCATAGACACGTAAACGCATAATAGACTGGAAAGAAATGCATCTGTGGTGCGGTTCTAGTTTTTCAATTGACTAATTAAGCGTTGCTATCAGGTAGACCGTGAACTTGTTATTCAAACAAAATCTGTTTTTTTTAAAGATGTAGCTGTTATCAACTGATCAGAATAAAATGAGTTAAGATTCTATTTTTAAGAACCATTCTACTATTTTTCAAGCAACATTAGCATTCGTATCTCAGTCGCAACAATCAGTAAAAAAAAAACTAAGTTTTCATACATTTTTGACAGATTGTGACGAATGCGAACTGTAGAAGCTAGGATGTTGGCTAAATACTGCTGCTTATACAGGCAAATTAAATAATATTATCTGGACCAAAGGTTTAGGAATATAAAGAGCCAGGGAGCACACGAGACGACCGCTAATCGTGTAGATACTGAATGCTCGATTAATATCAATTAGTGAAATGCGGTAAAAATGCACGAATAAGCATTAGTAATAATAAAAAATAATAGGTAAATAATAATAAATTTGTTTATTTATAAAATAGGACACATTTACAATAAATATCTCACAAAATTTAAAGAACACAGTTGCATATTTGCCTGAACTAGGTTTAACCTGTGTTTCAGGCATTGTTAGTGTACCTATGGTTTCTAAAATTAGTAGAATTGGTACTCTGATCATACGTTCAACAAATTCGAAAGGATACACTTTTAAACACCATCCTTCACTTAATTCCGTATTCTTCCCAGCCTCTCAACTAACAAAGCATCAAAATCATTGTTCCAAGCAGACTTCGTTCAAGTTTGGACATTCTACAACGAGGGTCTATCGGCGCCCACCTCAAACTAACTGTCAACAGTGATTTATCTTAATTCACCTTAGAGTGGGGTTCCAAAGCGGATAGTTTTGATTAGGATGTGCTCCTGAAGATGGGATCGAAAGGTCGGGAAAGTTTTGGTGTTGGGTGCTAAGCGAAGTTCTGTGAACTGCTTGCTTATTGCGCTTGATGATATGAAAGAATTAGTATTAATTTATAATCTTAGGTTCCGTATGGTGTCGGACGTAAAATAATAGCATCATCCCATCACTTCCTGTGGGTGTCGTAAGAGGCGACTAAGGGACTCACCAGAGAATGGACAGCAGCATTCTCTGTACGTATATTGCAACAGCTACACTGTGATCGCCAACCCGCCTGCCAAGCGTGGCGATTATGGCAATTTGGGGGAGGCCTATGTCCAGCAGTGGACGTCTTTCCGCTGATATGATGATGATTAATCTTAGACCTTAAGTACAATCAGTTACTCATGTCACTTAAATCCCTTTTTTTTAAGGATGGGAAATCATCAAATGACTTCTTCCGCTCTGGGCGGAGCAGAGGGGAGTGTCAAACTCTTACTGACTAAAACCCATCTATTTTCCGTCTATTGCCCTTTACGTTCCAGAGCCGCGGTGACTCTTTTGAGTAAATTCCGCAGCCACTTAAAGATACAACCTGGGTGCGGTACAAAAATATTTGAAGCAATTTCAACATTGCGCTCAGGGCTGTATTGAGGCTGCCCCACGCACATTGCTTCTACGCGACCAGATGCAAGGGTGGGTCCCAGGTGCGTAGGGTTTAGGGCAGCACCAATGCCGTCCAGGTCCTTGCGATGATAGCGGACTTGCCGTCCTTGCAATGATAGCAGACTTGCCGTCCTGGCGATGATAGCGGACCGAATGGACTGCCTACACACAGGCACTGCTGTGATAGGCATGTTGCCGACAGCAGAGTCGGTTAGATATTAAGAGCGGATTTCACCTACCACAACAGTAAACACGGATACATCTAAACTGCGTTCAAGAGCTGTCAGCTTCAAAATTTCATAGAAGAATAGTGACACTGACAGCTCTTAAACGTGGTTTATACGTTGATCGCGTTCAGTTTCATTGGTGTAATTCGCCCTTAGTCTTATTGTGATCCTTGTGAATGCGTTTCTGTGTTTGTCTGTATTTGTGTGTACTTCACATTATATTTATGACTCAGGTTTTTCGAAAAAAAAAATTTTATGTCAGGTCAGGCCTTCAAAAATTTTTCGGCTTACGATATGAAATGTACTGCTCAATGAGAGTGCGCAAGAAGATGTTAACATCGGTTATGAAATACATGTAACATAAATAAAATATATCTACACACATAATAAAAATAAAACTCGGATTTTCTGTACAAAACTTTCCTTAGATACATTTCTGTTTTTCATACGGTATTTTGGTCATTATTTTCAGAAATATTTCAGAATCAAAATCTTTGAAAACCTTTTCACACGGTATCCTTTAGAATTCGAATTCCAGGAAAAGTACATTGCCAGTTACAATACATATACCTAAAGCCATATACTACGGATCAGTCGGACCAAAATACGGATCGGCCGAGCACCACTTCTAAGGGTTGAAGAGTCATCGGAATGCGATTCTAACAGTTTTATGTTGAAAAGGAAAATACTACAAAAAATGGTCGAATATTTTTATGAAAATATATCTACGGAAAGGGTCGTGTTTGGTCAAGATTATGTTAGATACCGTTGCAGTGTATTTTTATTTAGTTTCGATATCGGTTTTTTGTTTATGTTGGATTTTTGTTTATTCAATTTCGAACGGAGATAGTTTATTTCTATATCTTAATCTAAATGTAAAAGCCTAAAAACAATATATAATTCTCACCAATATTACAAATGTGAAATGAGTTTCTTTGTTTGTTACGCTTTCAGGGTAAAACGGCTGAACGTATCGTCATTTATAGAAGATAAACAGCCTGGGATATGGAGAAGGTTATAGGCTTTTATACGCAATAACCGAAATCCACTCGAGTGGAGCCGCGTGCAGAAGCAAGTATATAAACATGAGTAAAAAAAAATCTTCAAGAAACAAGTTTTTATGTCAAAAACAATTTTTTTTTTTAGGAATTCAATAGTTTCGTATATTAGGGAATATGTTTATTCCTAACTACAATCGCGAGCAATATTTAGGGCATTTACAAAATATTGAGGGGTAAAAAACATACATACAATGTATTTTTTTTTTCTTTTCATATTATTTTATTCATTTAGACGACCACAACTTCGACCTATAGCAATAATTCCCTAGGATTTGAAAGCTAAAAAAATACCTTTCAAATGATACACCACAATCCATAGTTCATTGCATTGTAATTGTAAAACATTGTTTTGAGCAATGCGTGATGAAGTGAGAGTTTATTGCTCGCGAGTGTAATTACTTTCAAATTACCGTAAAGTGGGGCTTTTTGAAACTCCAGGGCTATTTAGAATTTTTTCAATAAAAGATTTGATTGAGTATATTTTTTCTTCCAGTAACAGTAGGATCTTTTTTTTAGAATATGGCAAAACTACAACTTATGTCAGTGTAACCGGCGAAATTTGAAGGATAACAAAGTATAAATACGTGGTTATTTTTTAAAATAAAAAAAGCTTGTTAACGCGAGTTAAATCTATACGTGTTTAAATTCAAGTTGATATACCAACATTTTAAAGGTAAGTAGAAAATCCGTTTATTCATGTAAACATATGTTTTCTTGGGACTTCATAGGTGTTTTCAATTGTATTGTAGCTTGTTTTAGACGCCATATTTTTTGTGTTTTGGAGAACGGGGCTTTTTGGCACAAATTTGAGGCTATTTGGAATTCTGTTCCAAATAAACCCTGTTTTGTGTGTTTTGATTTTACTAAGTTTAAGATCGCTGTCTTAAATAGCCCCAAATGCCTAATACGCTTCTGGACACATCTATTGGCCCACCTTAGAGTTTAGGTTTCGATGGCCCCTACCGAAATATGATTGCTAGATTGAACAAAAACTGTTGATGCAGTTTTAAACCTGATACATTTTACCATCTTTTTCGATCGTATTGTTTCAAATTTGAATTCAGAATACCATACGACATGGAGCTACGCTTAACAAGTCGGATATGCGCCTTGTTAAAGGCAATTGATTTTTGAATAAAAAACATGTTTTATCAAATAAAGGTTTAATTTAATAACGCGTGTTGCCTCCATGGGCATCTACCACAGCTCTCATACGATAAGGCATAGAGTTTATCAACCGCTCTATGAAATTTTGAGGGATCATCTCCCATTCCTCATCTATGGCAGTTTTCAACTCCTGCATCGTCTGGGCAACTGGCTGACGAGCCCTAACACGTCTTTTTAGCTCGTCCCACATGTGCTCAATGGGGTTCATGTCTGGGCTTCTGGCTGGCCAGTCCATAACTGTGATGTTCACATCCCGAAGATATTCCCTGACGATGTCGGCCGCATGGGCTCTTGCATTATCATGCATAAAAAGGAAATTTGGGCCCACATAGTCCGCGTATGGTATCACGTGAGGTTCTAAGCACTCACGAATGTACCTTTCTACATTTAATGTTGGCAGCCGTGGTCCTGTAACAACCTCAAGTTGAGTTTTGCCGCTCGCGGATATACCGCCCCAGACAGTCCATGAGCCACCGCCATAAGCAACCCTCTCTTCAAAGCAGCATTGTGCGAAACGCTCTCCCTTACGTCGGTAGACCTTCTTCCTTCCATCATTGCCATGTAACACAATTTTAGACTCATCAGAAAAGAGTACACGGCTCCAATCTTGCTGTGTCCAATTTAAATGACTGCGTGCGAAATGAAGGCACGCTGTTCGGTGGGCTCGCGTTAGTTTGGGCCCATTAGCTGGCTTGTGTGGTACCATATCGCGTTCTTTTAACCTTCTCCGAACAGTTCGAGCGCTCACAGATACTCCGTGGAAGTCGCGAAGTTGGTTTTGTATCTCAATGGAGGTAAGGTGACGATTTCTCAAGCTGGTCGTCACGATGAATCGATCCTGCCTTTCAGTTGTGACCCGAGATCGTGGCCTTCCTTGGCGACGAACAAAGCCGCCAGTCTCTAGGTACCTCCGATAAACATTTCGGACCGCAGATCGACTTAAATTAAGTTGAGCACTCACGTTTCTTTGGCTGTGTCCGGCCTGAATAAGTGCCACAGCTTGGGCGGCGACTTCAGGTGAAGTATCCATAGATTATTGATAGAACCTCACCTTAATGTTAAGAATAAGTAATGTTTGTTGCAAAACCAAAGATATCAATCACTTTTTAAAGAATTAAATCCAAGTAAACCAATAAAACCAAGTTTTCTTAGTATTCGATTGTTTGATATCAACAAACAGGCTCCAAATTGTCTTTTGTTTCTTGAAATTCTGTGTTCGAAATTCAAAAAAAGACTATTGAATGAAATTGTGAATGTGCCAGGTTCAAAACTGCATAAAAACTTTTTGCTCGACCTAATATAAAATTTTAGCTAGGACCAAACGAAACTGAAAATACAAGGTGGGCCAATAGATGTGTCCAGAAGTGTATTTATAAATTTAAGGGGAAGCTTCTCATTTATTTTTTTATTTATATTACCGTTCCGGAAATATGGTGCGTACTTACCAAAGAAAGTACACAAATTCCAGAAATGGTAAAAGTTTTTCACCTTATCAAAGCTTTGAAAGAAAATTTGGAAAAAGCCATAGAGGTTGTTCAGTCTGGAAAACTAAAATTAACTGATGCCGCCAATACTTATAACATACCTAAGAGCACCCACCTAGGTACCTATTTTATGTTTAAAAAAAAAGATCTCAATGTTTAAGTTGATTCTCACCTTCCCCTTAAGTGTTCCAAATATTGCCTTAATTCATATACCATTGTTATGATACCATTACTTTAGATTCCAAATAGCCCCTAAGTGGCGCTTCACTTTTTTCATAATAAATGTTACGATACTAATTATTTGACTTTTTATTTTAAAATCAAACTAAAACATATGCTAAAATGAAAGGCCGTATATCCTTCTGTCAATCCAAATATCGCAAGATTTGTTTAAATTGATACAGCTCCATAAATAGGTGAAAAATGAAATTAGATTATGTCGATTTCAAAAAGCCCCAAACCGGCGATATTTGGAATTGCGCTTTTGAAAAAAAATATCTCTGTATTTATGTTCAATACATAAACACAACCGCATTTCTCTAGAAGGTATTGATGAGGTTAGTCGTAAAAAAAATTGTCTAAGCTCCTAACTCAAGTCGTTTTTGTGTGCAAGACTGTTTTTAATAAAAAACGTACCAAATAGCCCCACTTACCACTCAGGCCCAACATGTGAAAATTCCCTAATATAAAGTAAATCTTATGTATATGTAAATAAACATTAAATTCGCGATTAATTCGCGACACACCGGTGTGTCGCCGGGGCCGGACAGGTACTAAAAAATATTTGAGACCCTTAAAATGAGCCCTTTCATTTGATATGTAGCCATACAGCTCAGTAGCAAAAGCTTTTTCAAAAATAGGCTTGTTCTTCGTCCAAAAGCGAGCCAATACGCAAATTTAAATATTTACTTAAATTAGGAGAAAATTGGCTGTGACCGACACACGAGATATTCTATAAGGGTTCCGTTCAACATATTTTACACTAATGAAGCCCTAAAGAAAGAAAAACCAACCAAATTAAGTGAGTATTCATTTAAAACTAATATAGTCAGTATTACGCAAATTATACGTAATACCGACTACTTCAAAAATTGAATGTGCGTGATATCAGTTGGCTGGCAGTGAGCTTCCTTGGACATTACATACAAAGCGTTGTAACGAAACCATAGCGCGATTCAGAGAAAGCGTCGGACGGGACAACGCCATCTATCGAGCGGGGTGGTCAACTTTGAGCAATCAGGGCCTCAAGTCTGCTATTACAATAGTGTCAGAATGGTCGATCATTGATTTCATAATTGTTGATTTTGACAAGTTTGGTAATCTACTAATATAAAAGCGTCATTATGACTTTCCAATGGTCAACCACTGACACTCCATTGAAAGAAATGACATAGAATGGTAATCTCTTACATAATGACAAATGAATGACAGACATTATGCGGTAATCTGCTAAAATTTTGACAGTTCCTTCGATCAGTGATCTACCATTAGAACGTCATTGTGCAGTCATTGCTTTTCAAAGACATTGAATAGTTTATTACATACTTTAATCTCTTAATAGCTCGGCTTAGTACTTATAACGTTAACGAAAAGTGTTTGTGAAATATTGAATGCAGAAATGTATTCACTACGAGCAAATATTCTCGATCTAGCCAACGCAGTGGATGCTAGAGAAAGAAGATGGGCGGAATGCAAAAGACGTCGTCGGGCCCGTCGCTTGCTGAGATTGAATACAAACCCCTTTATTGATGTTCCCGAGGCGGAATTTGTAAAAACGTTTCGCCTTGGAAAGGATTCAGTAAGGGCGTTAATTGAAGAACTCATTCCCCTTATGGCCAGACCGCGCCGAAACGATAGCGTATCGGTAGAAATGAAGGTGAGAAAACTGAATTTGACATTGATTTATTATTCTATTGCTATAAACACGAAATAGGTTGACGAAGAGGTTACTTAATGTTCTATTTTTTATTGCAGATTCTAATAGCACTTGCATTTTATGCATCAGGGTCCTACCAAAATTTGATTGGACAAAGTGCCGTCCATAATGTTTCACAAATAACGGTATCTAGAGCTATCAATGAAGTAACAGACGCATTAGATAAAATTTATCACAAATATGTGAAATGGCCTACACAGCGTGCGGAAAGAAATATTATAAAGGCTAAGTGAGAGATGAAATATATCCAGACTGTTTTGTTGGTATTGCCTGTTGCACCTAAGCAGAATTATTTACTTACTAAAAACGTTTCAGGTTCTATCAGAAATTTAAATTTCCTGGCGTCCTGGGTTGTATTGATGGCACCCATGTAGCCATATTAAGGCCGCATATACATGAGGAGCGGTATTATAACAGAAAGGGCTTCCATTCCCTTAATGTTATGATAGTAAGTATTGCTAAATATTATTGCCCAAATTTTTGCTAATAATTTATATAATATGTGATGTAATAATAACTGATTAACATAATATTTAATTAATTTACAGATTTGCGATGCTGATTTAAATATTTTATGTGTGGACGCAAGCAAGCCAGGCTCCGAGCATGATTCCACTGTATGGCAGAGTCATCCACTGTGTCCCCACTTAAAACAAATGACAGAAAATACTAATGAACAAGTATTTTTATTAGGTATTACATTGTTTGATGAATAATATCCTATGACCTTTATCATGTTAATGTGTTAGATTGGAAAAATGATTATAATTTTCAGGTGACAGTGGGTATCCACTAAGGAAAACTATGATGACCCCAATCCTCAATACTGTAGATGGGACACCACAACATAATTATTATGTAAAACATGTGACTGCACGCAATACAGTGGAACGTTGCATAGGCGTATTAAAAGCACGTTTCAGGTTAGTAGCATTTCTATTAAATGCAATTGTGTTACATACTCAAAAACAGTGACTATTTTTATATTGAATGAATTTCTTATTTTAGAAATTTAGATTAAATTGTTCTTGTATATTTCAAGAACAGTAAGTATATAAAAGTTAATCTAAGGTTTAGTTAAATGGGGTTGCATAAAAGTAAATTGTTTTTTTGCAGGTGTTTGCTACAAGCACGTGCTTTACATTATAGCCCAACAACTGCAGGCAAAATCGTAAATGCATGTTGCGTATTGCACAATATTGCAAATATAGCAAGAGCACCGTTGCCACCTGATGAAGTTTATGCAGAAGCACTTCGCTTACAACAGGTATGTGATCTTTATTCCAGTATTTTGGAATAAAATGAAGTTGGAATTTTAAATAATACTACTATGTATAAAATCAACATTTAAATTACTCTTTATTTCTCATATACTAAATATTTATTTAACAACTTGACTTTCAATCTAATTGAAAAAATCTGAAATGTAAATTCTAAAACAAAAAGACATTTTGTCATTTAAATAATAAAACAAATTCAAGGTACACTATCTAATGTAATAATAATAACAAATCAATAAATCAGTCTTCATACAAAATATAAACGATCTTCAATATTTTAATCATTTGTAAGGTACACTATCTAATGTAATAATAATAACAAATCAATAAATCAGTCTTCATACAAAATATAAACGATCTTCAATATTTTAATCATTTGTAAGGTACACTATCTAATGTAATAATAATAACAAATCAATAAATCAGTCTTCATACAAAATATAAACGATCTTCAATATTTTAATCATTCGTATATAAAATCACAAATTTTACTAAAAATAATAATATGTTAATCACAAATCAGTCTTTTGTTTTAGGAGGAGAATAATTATGCAGCACCTAATTATCAAGACCATCGAAGGGTGAACCGGGATCTTCTTGAAGGTCGGGCACTGCAGGAGGCTCTTGTTGACAGACTGTGGAGAAATGCATAAATTAAATTAGCAGGTATGTAATGTAAACCCACCTCAATATTCTAGTGAAGTACGAAAATGCTTTAATTATTATTAAAATGATTTAACTCTTTGTTACAGATTCACAGTATTGCAGAAAACAGAGATTTAAAATAAATTAATACTCTTTTTATAAACACTGTTTCATTGAATCATTTATCATAACAGCCATTTGGAATCCACTGCTGGACATTCCTCCTAAAATAGATTTCATTTATCTTTTAATAATCTGACAAAATTACCTCTTGCTCTCGCTTCCTCATTCTTCTTTAGTCAGATTCAGAATCTGACGATATAAGAATTTTGCGGAGTTTCTGTGAAAACAAAATTAACTTTAATACTAAAGTTGAAACTTCATTTAAATAGCATGTTTAACCCAGCGCTTAGTGTCAGAGTTACAATCAAGATGTGAAATTTGGGATAATGTACTACAACTGATGTGAGCCTACACCTAACAAGCTTTTAAGCTTAGCACAAACAATGAGTAGAAGTTCAGATTTAGGGTGAAACCATAAAGATGAATTACCTATAAATCAACAATTACCTTTTTTGGCTCAGATGTCATAAATTGGCCTATAACATCCACCATTTTTTCTGTGGTGGAGCTCAATTGAAGAATGGCTGCAGCTAGGTTGTTGGTCGCCTCAGCCTGTTTTAAAGTAGCCTCAGCATTTCTGGCTTCAATAGCCTCCAGCCTTGAATGAGCAGCTTCGAGAGCTGCACGGGGTCCATCTTTAAAAAAAATGTTACATCAGGCGTCATACTTTGCTCCAGAGTGGGGTGTTAATGGTCAAATCAAATATTTGCAAGATCTTTACCTTCCGCTGCGTAACGCCGTGCAGATCTTTGGCGATGGCGTCGCTTTGGAGGCTGGTTGGTGGTGGATGGCCGAACTTCTAAGTTTTCCTGTTCCAAACTGAAAAATAAAAAAAGTACAATGACATTAGTCTACATGTTATCCTATTTATTTAAACCTATCTACAGAAAGTTGTAGTATACCTTATTTCTTGTATTTCTACATTTTCCACAAGCTCATCTGTGGCAATTGTAACAGGCACTTCATAATTGTCTAATAGTCTGTAAAAATAAAAACAATGTTATCAAAATAGTTAAGAAACTATTTACTTAAGCCTCGATGAAACTGGGCTAGTTTACAAACTACAAGCCACCAAGTTCGCGAGCAGTTTGTAAACTCACTCTGTGCCATTGAGCTTTTTTGCAATCTGCTTTTGAGTATCTGATAAAAAGCTGCTTGAAAAATAGAAAGCTGCCTGGATAATTTACTCGCCATTCGCTGGTGTGTTGGCTTGTAAGCTAGTTAACTAGCTGTGTCATCATCACTGCTAGTTGAACTAGTTGCGACATACAGCAAGCCACGCAAAACAACACGTGGTTCCAACTCACTAGCTAGTTCGCTACTGAGAGAGTGGAAAGTTTTTTATGTCATTGATACTCACTCACTCGCTAGCTTTTAAACTCACCGACTAGCAGCTTGTAAACTAGCCCAGTGTCATCGAGCCTTTAGGTAAAATGATGAAAGCTAAGCAAATTAAATTAATTAGCACAGAGTACCAAAGTATTGCCACTTACGAGAAAGAATTATTCTCAAATTGGAAATTTGTACTAGTATCATGCACCCCAGGAAGAGTGATAGTTGGCTATATAACAAAAAAAAACACAGTTAATAAAACAAAGCAAGCAAGTCAACTAAATGCAAATAAAAAACACATAATATACAACTGTGATATATTAGTTTTGTTAACAAGTATAGTTTATCATTCTTATTTCTAACTTTACTTCTAGTAAAGTTAGAAATAAGAATGATAAAAGATAAAACATGTTCTGCTTACTAACAGTGAGTGGGTTATGTTGGACACCTGGAAGTGGTTCTCCTACATCACGCCCTAATATGACATATAGGCGCTCTTGGAGTGGGGTTAGCGAAATTCTTTTTGCAGGACCACCACCTTAAATGCAAGGTATACAATTATTACTACTTATATGCTTCCCATTATAACTGCAAGGCTGTCAAAAGAAAAGTACCTATTGCTTACCTGTTGCACTTATTTCTTGCTTTTGTGATTTTATTTTCTTTAACGTTTTACTTTTATATTCATTGTAGAACTAAAAAAAGTGCAAAAATTAAAATAATGATAAGTACATTTTATAATGCATAAGTACATATAACTAAATAATACTGTATTTAGGTACTTACTGTGCGCCATTCTGCCGGCGTTTTATTGGGGCAGTCCACCGACACTGAATTTAAAATTTGGGCGCACTCCATCCAATATCTTTTGGACAAACTTCGCCCTTCATTGGTGCGGCTGCAGTAGCCAAGAGCCAGGTCTTTGTGGTTTTCCAAAAAGTCAATAAGAGCCGAAATTTGCTCAGTAAGCACCATTTTGTAAAATAACCAATAATCAACAAAGTAACACAGACTACAATAATATGTTTAAGTACATAAAACACAATTTATTCTATTCGTTTCGTTGGAAAACACCGGCCGCTACAAATAAAAATAAAAACAGATTAACGTCAGACGTCAGTAAGCAGTAATGTCACATGACTTTGACAGCAAAACAGATAAAATATTATTGAGTTTAATCATGTTTTTGCTATTTACGAACTTCTTACTACTTCAGATAGCATAGCACACTAATACATGTTATGTAAAAATATATATAAAAGAAATCTGGCATAACTTATTGTTCAAATTTAGTAGTAGTTTTTCGAAAATCATTTCTACTAACCAGTTTTATAATAATGGCAATACAACGATGTCATTCTACCACGATTCTATTACGAGACCACTGACCGGCCAATGATCGACCATTATGAATTTAGCAGATTGCGAACTTTTAGCAAAATGACAATGGAATCGTGTTGGAATGACGAATTTATAAAAAATAGCAGACTTGGGGCCCAGTACAGGTGAAATAAAACACATTTTTGGCTGGAATATAATATGTTATGTACACAAATAGACACTCTGAGCGGGTAAATTGTTTAAACAGAGTGTCCATTTCTTTTTTTGACCTATTTTTAGACATACATTAGTCTTCAAGATTAGAATTATTGTGTTAAACTTATGATTTTGCTGGGTCCACAAATATTGTTTAAAATACCCATAGGGAATAAAACTTACACGTTACGTAAAGCGAGTTAAGCAAGGCCAAAGAACCCGAGGGACGTACCCATAGCTTTGGAAAAATACATATAGTATTTAGGAGAAACCCAACCTTTCACACTTTCGTTCCAAGCTATAGATTTTCTTTTGAACAAAAAGTACGGCGTACTTTGACCACATTATCACGGGAAAGTGGTAATGTGATCTACGGTGATACTGTGGAATACCTGGAGGTCAATTCTCATACCTAAGAGGAGCTCGTGGATAAATAAAAACAGTCACACGAACCGATCTTCAAGGTTAAGCAACGCTTGCCGAGGTTGGTATGTGGATGGGTGACCATCTTAACATATTGAGATTACTCCGTGCCACGGAAAGCATGACTGCTAAGCCGTTGGTCTCGGCCACAGAACAGATAAAGAAGGTTAGAAAGGAAATAGTTCCTGATTTGTATCAGAACGCGCGTCGCCGTTGTCTCCCACTCTTTAACTTCACTACATGCAAGAGACCAATGCCTAAGCGGATTACACACACAAATAAACAACACGCACTTAGATCGTAAATTTGCTATTGGTTGTCACACTAATGCAATCACTGCGTTTGACGTACGTCATGCACGCATAAAAGCACGCTAGGGTGGGCGACTAAAAGGTCGATAGTTGATATCGATAAAATTAATGTAATCTTGCTTTTTATTTTGCACGTATTGTTGACTATGTGGACTTCTGTAATGCATGTTGTGAACTTGTATTCATGCGAATATAGAAACAAATAAATAAAAGTGGATCAAATAAAAAATACATAACTGAATTTTAAAACCAATTTTATTACTTATTAACATTAGGATTTAAAATGGAATATTTACCATGTTTATTAGAGAAAGTCGGTTGCCTTTCAACCTTACATTTCCGGTACTTATCACCAGTTCAAAAAGAAAAAAATTATTGTCCCTGAAATAATACGTATCTATTTATTAAGTAGCATACGCTTGCTCTCCTTTAAATTGGAGTTTTTCAAAATGAAATGCAATCTAACAGTAATATACTTTTCTATAATATTATCATTGTCAGTTTTAATTGAAAAAATATTTTTTATATACATACAACTTAAATACAAAAAAAAATACAAACACCTCACTCAAAATCTATGTTACTAATTGGTCGTAATAAATAATGTAATTTTAGTTATAAAGTGTACTATTGATAATAATCAACTGTATCATAGTAATAATCGACATTGTTTACAAATTGGCACAGCACTATCGATGCCTAGATTTCCTGGAAATGAATCCTCGGGACCATAGATTATACACTTAATACTGGTCTCGGGACTCTCGCGGTGAACGTAATACATTGCGCGATCGCTCAAGTAGTGCAAAATGGTACCCATCTATTGCAAGCAATACATAACTATTCGTCTGCTTGCGATTATATCATTTTTGTCTACAAACTTCATAATGCTAATATTATAATTACAAATATCACAAGTATTTCAATGTTTTTGGACTTACCGGTGGAAAGAAATCCCTCCTCGTGCTACACTACACACCTGGCTTCTTTTCCGACACGTTATAATAGCGCAAGACGGCATAATTTAATATTTTTGCGGAGCTTACGTACGCTGTCAAAACAAGAGCGTGATTACTGGCCGGTAAAGTAAACTTCGGTTGATATTGAGCATTTGCTCATAACCGCGGCGCGCGTGCCCCGCCCACAAGGCCCTTCTAACCTTCTTTCTGTTCTGTGGTCTCGGCTGTCATTTTTAGACATTTGCCAGTCGTTACGGATTGTCAGAAGCCAAACAATCTGATAACAGTCTTGCCAAGAAGTAGGTACCGTGTTACCCAGTTAATGGGTTGTGGAGGTCTGATAGGTAGCCGGTCCACGTAAAATATTGCTGAATCTGGTTTGACTGAGACCGACCCCAATGTAGTTGGGAAAAAAGGCTGGGCAGATGATGAATTCTCGTTCCCAAAATCATTAAAATTCAAGTCGAAAAATCATTTCAGCGACACTCAATGTTACCTGTCAAAATGTAGGAAATACTATGGGGTTGAAGTTTTTTATGTTTAAAATTCACTAACGTTATAAACTGCGTCAAAACATCGATTTTAGGCCCTTTCTTTGTGTATAGTGTAATAGTACTAAAACTAAAAGTCCACGGAGATGTCATCTATCAAAAAAATCACACGACGAACTGCGATTATTATACAAAAACACAACTACATGAGTTCAGTTCTTCAAACTTTAAGAGCGTGCCAGTTCTCTGCACGAAATTGATGATGATATTTCTTGCATAGCAAGTAATCCAATGGAATATATTTGTATCTTTCCCTTTGTTTCGTAAAGATTCAAAAGCACTTTGTGGAGTTAGATAGACGAATAATGTTCTATAGAAGTGCCTGTGCGATAAGTGCTATGGTTAGGATGGGTTTAGATGGAAGTTATAAACTGATGAGAGTTGACAACGTAAACCAGTGTAAAAATACTAATAATTATTTAATTTATTACAGACTAGGTTGTCCATAGAGTGTTAATAATACACTGAAACGCAAAAATAATCATCAAGATTGGTTTTTTTCCCCAAAACCATTGTTGACTTGTACACATCTGCGTACCCCTTTACAGCGTACGGCGTACCGTAATGTTATGTAATGAACTGATGTAAACAATAAACAGTTACAATAAGAGTTCCGTTACCTACTTATCTCTAAAGTTCTTCATCAGATCTTCACCAAATTGAATTGGGACTAGTTCAGGAAAATATTCTTCCAAACAAAAAAAGGACCATCATAAAAAGTTGAAAATAAATATTTGAATTGCTTTAAAGAAACGTAATTTAAAAGTAAACTTATTTGACATTAATATTTTGCAAATATTTAAAATTTATTACTTCTTTTTGGAGCCGGTGCCAGCAGCTTTATTGTTGGAACTTGATAAGTATCTAGTTATATTTAATATCCCGTGCCTTTGTTTTTTGATCCACAATGACAAAATTTTAAAACAGATGCATAAAGACAATGCTAAAAATGTCAAAGTACTTACTTAAAAAGTGGCTAGAATTTTTTTATAAGTATATCTTTTTCGTTTAAAAGCAATTATTGTGCATATTGGTTAAATTTTTTCGAATTTAGTCTAGTCCGTATTCGTCTTTTAATTAATATGTGTATGCAATTGGTATCTTGGTAGTTTTAACCTTGAGAGCGACTGACACAAGCTCACGCACACTAAGACAATGTGCACGTACATTTACCTACACAACTATGGCTCGCCCGCACTCGTTAGATAAAAAAACTATACCTTATAGCCAAAGTGCATCTCATGACAATTCTAATAAGCCCAAACACGGCTGGGATACATTGATTAATTACGCAGTTCCGGTGCCTACCATCCAGCTCCATCATCATCAGATCAGTTCGATGATACCATTCTCAACATAACTATTCAGAATCATTTGTTTATTTGCATTGACATAGTTGCATTGTGATATTTATGCGAGTGTCAAGTTCCGTTGGCCACTGGTTTCTGATCTTCTCCACCAGTTCCACTTCATCAAATGTTACTTTTTGACTGTAGATGCTTAAGTTCTCGATGAAAATACCAAAATAACTATATGGTTGCCGATAATATTTGAGGAGTTCCCTCGATTTCTCATAGATTCCATCATCAGAACTGGATTTTGAAAAAAATGGGACCAATCTGGAAGCATATCAAGCAAGGGGAAAAAAAAATTTTGCAAATCGGTTCATGAACGACGGAGTTCTGAGGTAACAAACATAAAAAAAAAAAAAAAAAAAAAAAAAAAATACAACCGAATTGAGAACCTCCTCCTTTTTTTGAAGTCGGTTAAAAACCGGTTGAAAATTGGCAAAAATATCGCTTACAATCATAATAAAAAAAAAAAATCATTTATATTGAGAACCTCCTCCTTTTTTGGATTTCAGTTACAAACAAACAAGCTTGCACAGTACTGCTCTCGTCTGTCCCCGTCCTTAGAACTCCGCTCCGCTCTCGTTGTTTACAAAGCTATTAATCTCAGTGCAACTCGGGCACATACAGCGAATACCTCCCGATCGTAACTAATTGTACTGCTACGTATTTTTTAATGAGCTGCCTTCATTTTGATCGATTTAAACCTACCTACTTTTGTAGCTCCTAGCTAAATTATAACAGCCACACGGGCCGATCTTCAGAGTTAAGCAACGCTTGCCGAGGTAGGTCTGTGGATGGGACCATCTTTACATACCGAGACTCCTCCGTGCCTTGAAAAGCACGTTAAGTCGTTGGTCCCTGCTGTCATTTTTAGGGTTCCGTACCCAAAGGATAAAAACGGGACCCTATTACTAAGACACCGCTGTTCGTCTGTCTGTCTGTCACCAGGCTGTGCTCATGAACCGTGATAGCTAGACAGTTGAAATGTTCACAGATGATGTATATCTGTTGCTGCCATTACAACAAATACTAGAAACAAAATAAAATAAATATTTAAGTGGGGCTCATACATCAAACTTGATTTTTTTGCCGTTTTTTTATAGATTATGGTACGGAACCCATCGTGCGCAAGTCCGACTCGCACTTGGCCGGTTTATCAGAAATTTGGCAGTCGTAACGGATTGTCAGGAGCCAGAAAATCTGACACCAGTCTTGCCACGAAGTACCGTGTTACCCAATGAATGGGTTGTGGAGGTCTGGTAGGCAGCCGCTCCACGTAAAATACTGGTGTTCAGCTGAAACCGGTTTGACTGGGAGCCGACTCCAATATTGTTAGGAAAACGGGATGATGATTTTCGAAACTGTTGTGAATCAAGCGCCTCTCATTTTGCAATCTATCAATCTATCTATTTGGTATGGTTTCCGCACTTAGTCCTGCTGTGGACCATTGTGCGTGAGCCATGGTGGCCGTCATTCTAACCAGCCAACCTTCCTCCAGAAGCAGATCAGTCTACTCAGTGTGTTCACTCAAGGAGCACGTTCGAAACCGTTTCCTCCTCCTCCATGCATACTCTGCATAGAGGACTGTCCGTTATACCTATCGTGTGGAAATGTTTGTTCAGTGAGCAGTGACCGGTGATGGTCACCGCCACCATTCGTAGGCTTCCCCTATCCAGTTGCAGAAGGCGCCTGGTAATTCTCCTGTTTAGTGATGGCACAGCCTCCTTGGACTGCCTACAGCCTGGTGCCGAGGCCCGTCATTGTTCTGCTTGTGTGTGGGTATGTTCTCATTTTGCAATTATTTTCTTTAATATGAACGCTGTGCTACTAACTTTCGGCACATAATATACCTGCGTTGTATAAAATCCCAACAAGTAAATAATCAACAAACTGAACAAGGTAGTGTCCTCGGCTTCGCCCGCTAAAATATCGATTTTCGAAAAAAGCCTAGAACCGTCCCCAGAATTTCATCAACCTCTGAACCAGTTTTCTTAAAAATTGGTTAAGCAATCTAGACGCATTTACAAATATTAGATAGAATAATGAGGCCCAAGCCAAAAATATAGACTACTAGCAGCACACCGCAGTTTCACCCGCGTAGTTCCCGTTCCCTTGGGAATACGTGGATAAAATATAGCCTATGTTACTTCCTAATAATGTAGCTATCCATTGTTGAAAGAATTTCTGAAATCGGTACAGTAGTTTTTGAGTTTATTCATTACAAACATACACATACACAAAAAAATAAATCTTTCCTCTTTATAATATTAGTATAGATGAATAACGAAAATATCACATTATTAAAAAAAATGTATAAATAATTCGGTACAGTATTAGTTATAACAATAACGGATATAAAATAACAATTTAGGTAACACGAGTTAAGCTTATATTCTCGCTTTTAATATTTTGGCGAAAGATTAAATTATAACCGAACCAATATCCATGGCGCTTATATTGAGTTTATTTGAAGCATGACCGCGAACGGGAAAATGGCACATGTGTTTCGGAAAATAACTTAGGTACCTGTTCAATTAATTTATTATAATACTACGCAAGTTCACTTTATGTTGATTGGAAACTTGTTTTAATTATTAAGCTTGGCAGTTGATAATGATTGTTAGAGTTCGTCCGTAAAAAACGGAACCCTTATATCACTGGGTTGTCTGTCTGTCTATCCGTCTGTTACAGCCAATTTTCTCCGAATCTATAGAACCGGTTTAGTTGTTTGATACACATATGAACATTTGTGACCCAAACACGGACGCATTTTAGAAATAAATAAATTTTGAGTATTTATAAGGGTCACTGACTGTTTGGGTACAAAACAGAAAAAAAAACAAAGTGTACCGTGTGACATAACCAGAGATCGGAATAGGTAGACTATCGGCCGCTTTCTATAATATATCTCAATCCCAATCTTGATCCCGATCCTTGTCTGTAACTAATCAAAGGTGAGTATTATGTGGTGAAGGACACAAACTCGGCCGTTGATTGGTTACAGACAAGGATCGGGATCAAGATTGGGATTGAGATAATAATATGTTATAGAAAGCGGCCGTATATTTACCAAAAGTTTGAAGAAATAAGTAACATAGAGTTGATAATACCTCCTCTAAAATCCCGGAATCATAAACATGACCATTGAATCCTGAGATTTAAGAAATTTGTACTAAATTATTATGATATTGAAGAATCCTATTATATTTTGAAAGTTCCATGCTCAAACTGTTAAAATAAAGTCCTTTGTTTTACATACCTATAAAATTGGAATGTAATATGATTCTTCAAATATTTTAATTTTTGTAACTATACTCACGTCCAGTTCATGTTTTCATAATCTAGGGTTTTATTTAGGCATTCCGACAGCCGCATTTGTTAACGAAATACCGCTTTGTGTCGAGCCTTTCCTTTTTTTCAATGGGAAATCATCAAGTAACTCCTTCCGATCTGGTTGGAAGGGAGTGTCACACTCTTGCTGACTAAAACCCATTCGTGTTCCTCCAAATGCCCTTTGCGGTCCGAGATCGCGGTGACTCTTTCGAACAAATTCCGCAACCATGGCAGCCCCTGGCCATAGCGGGCCCCAGCTACTATGCTGACATCGCTTTGAGGCGCGCGTGGAACACAACTCTTCTGTTGCGGCGGCTGGGGCGTGAGGTTTGCCTCTCTTTCACGCGGTCCGTCTCCTCTTTCACTAGCATTACTGCTTCGCAGAAGGAGGTGACTGCTTCCTATGCCTCCTGGTTCCGGACCATGGAGTTAACCAGGGTCGGAAGCGAGAGGTCGCCGTCGCCGATCGCCTCGTCGAGAACACGACGGTGCTCCACCCAAGCAGGGCAGACCTCCACCGTATGCTCAACCGTGTCTTCCAGCCGATCCTTACTCACAGTGATAACACTCGGACGTATCCTCCCGTCGAACCCGAAACAGGTAGCTCCCGGAACAGCCGTGTCTGGTGAGTACCTGCGTCAGGCGGAAGGTGAGACTGCCGTGGCGCCTCTCTAGCCACTCCTCAAAGAAGGACTTATCGCCACAATCTGTTTTTTATATTTCTATGGTCACAATAGTGGCGTGCCCATTGTGTATATCCTAAGGAATGCGATGTTTTAGTAGAATCTATTCAAGGACTAATGTCCCTTGACTAAATTTTAGCTTCAAAGCTCGCTAACATCAAAATTTCTACTTCATAGCTTCATTCAAAAATCATAAACATAACAAATTCCTTGTTTCTCAGCTAGCAAACAATAGTGACATAAAATTTATTATGTATCTCAGCTGAAGAAGTGCCGTCTAAAGATTTGGTGATAATAATAGTCATAAAAGATGCCTTTTGTACCTACATTGTGATGTCGCTTCTGTGCAAACTACTTGAGATTATAATTTCCATATTACATTGTGGAATAAGACATTGTAAGATGCTCGCTGATGTAGCTAGGTTTGGATATGGTAAAAGCTAATGAATAGTTTATATTCCTAAACATGTTAAGTGCTGCGATTATAAAATCTTGTAATTATTCCACTGCAGGGCATAGAAATGATGCCTCAAAAAGAAAAGGAATTATTAAATTATCTCTGCTTGCTTAGTTACGAGAAGAAGCGGCGTTGGAAGGCCTCCCACAAGATGACCTGGCGAGGGTCGCTGGTAGCCGATGGATGCCAGACGCACAGGACCGGTTGTTGTGGCGACACTTGGGGGAAGCCTATGTCCAGCAGTGAACGTCTTTCGGCTGAAATGTTGATGATGACGGTGACTTTTAACAAGTAATGCTCAGTGCAGTTCATCTCTATTTTAGTGCAGGATCCCTCGCGTTGTTTTCCCATATTTTACTATATATCGTTGAATAGGAATTCGAGATAATAGGCTATAAATAGGTCTCTCCAATCAACTTGTCTTTAACAGATAACAATTATTATTGTTACCAAAATAGATTGTCGCTGCACCTCGTCTCAGAATTGTATTAGTTTAAGAAAGAACCTGCAGTCTGCTCTGATGAGCAGACTGCAGGTTCTTTCTAACTGATGTTAGGGTCTAAGAATCTTCACTAACTCAAAACGAAATACATCAACAAGCATCATCATCTGCCTAGCCTTTTCCCAACTATATTGGGGTCGGCTCCCAGTCAAACCGGATTCAGCTGAATACTAGTGTTTTACGTGGAGTGGCTGCCTACCAAACCTCCACAACCCAATAGCTGGGTAACACGGTACTTCATGGCAAGACTGGAGTCGGATTCTCTGGCTGACAATCCGTAAAGACTGTCATTTGTAGAAATCTACAAGCAGGGACCAATGGCTTGCGTTACGGCGGTCATAGTTTCTGCCATCGGCTTCGTGCGAGTGATCTTCATTCTTATTATTATTCTTTATTGTACCTACACCAAAGTAATTAAAATACAGTGAAGAAAAGTTCATGTACAAAGGCGTGCTTATCTCAAAGTTGAGTTTTCTCCCAGCAAACCTTTGAGTGATAGAGAGAGATCACAATAGAGGGTAAGATCCAGTGCACCCACATACGTAAACATAAATATACACATACATATATATGAATATTATATCAAAGTCGAAAGGATCTTTAACTTTTCTCTTGAAGACATCAAGGGAAGGGCTGTCGCGTAGGGAGTGTGGGAGCGAGTTCCAGAGATGCACAGCAGCAACAGAAAAGGAGCCATCATAGCGGCTGGAAGTGTGATGTGTGTCTTCAAAAATTATCCAGTCGTTACGTACGGGAAAGAATGGATGGACAATGGACATACCATATCCAATTCTTTATCGCTCCATAACCAACTAACGTGTTTGGTTTACGCGGCAAGTTTCATTATTATTCAGTTCACAATCTGCGATGCAACGCTTAACGTGAGCATTTTCAAATGTTGCCTCTCAGTTGCTGAGGGCGTCCGCAAAATGTGTTCTTGGGCGCCAGCAAAATATGTTCTTAGGCGGCAGCAAAATGTGTTCGCGGTCACCAACCAATGGGCGTTCAGGGCTCGATTTTCTATATTTAAACATGAAATAGAGGGTCCAAGTTTAAATTGCTTTGAAATTAGATTATTGTAGGTTTGTTTATTGTTGTTAGTCTTTGAGTTTTGGGTAATTGAGTTTGAACGGTGTGTCTGTTAGGGAAGGTTTGAATTTGTGTGGCTGTTGATAAGATCTATTATTTATTTTTGAACGCAGGGTTTTGATTTGAAATTTTTGTTTGTTGTCAAAGTCCGTCTCTGACCTTTATCAATAAAAAAAATATTATGTAAAAATAAATAACTAGATCTGCAATCCAAGGGAAACTGATTTTAAAGTTAGTAGGTAATCTTAAATGCAATAAATGCGTTTTCATGATTGGTTTGACCAACTTCAAAATCACGAAAAATATCGGCTGTTCAGTGCATTTTGTTGAATTATACGCACAGCAATGTATCGCATAATTCGACAGCAGACAATTTTTTTCGCGGTTTCAGTGTTGGTCCCATAGTGAAACTTATTCATTATGATGAGTATAATGACCCCTTATGATGTATTGCGTTTATTCTGTTACATGTTAATTTCATATGTTACCAGGCCAATTAATTATGGCCTATGATAGTAGGACCTTGATGATTATACCTGCTTGATTCTCCCTTTGATTGTTTAATAAAAATTAAATTTGAAAAAATCCAAACGACGCCGTAGGGAACAGCTAGCTATTCCCCAGGGCGTTGTTAATAAAAATAAGTCAAGAGTAATTTAACACGTACTAACAACCTTATAACAAAACGTATAATTTTTAACAAACAAAACAATCCTGAAACTCGTTTCAAATAAACTGAAAGTGTTCTCATATAATTTGAAACACAAATAAATCTCTAGAGGCATGTCAAACGTGATAATGAAGATAATTGTATGTAGTCTGTTTGTTTGTAGTTGCTTTCTCATTATTTAGCTAAGTTCTTGTGTACATACAACTGAAAGCGAAATCAACTTCAACACAATGTTCATTATATTAAAGTTGAATTCAAAATGAGCTCAGAGCCAATTCTTTTATGTTTTAAGAAACATTCGCATTGTCATCTCAGTCGCAATCTGACAAAAATGTTGGGAAATGACTGAAGGCTTTTTTGACAGTTTGTGATTGACATGCTATGTGTGATGTTTAAAGATCAGTACCATTGCCAATTCTACTTATTCCCCAATCTGTCAAATAATCTTTAATTTCCATATATCTTTGACAGATTGCAACTGAGATGCGACTGGAATTGGCACTCAGATCACTGAGGTATTCTATCAACAGTATTCCCGGCGAAGGCGATTGTTGGATCGTCAAATAATATAACAACTTGCCCTCTGTTGTTAGACTGCCCAAAAAATTATGATGTATGGGCTCAGAATGTTTTTAATTTTCAGAAAACAGGTTGAACTTGACACCTTTTTTATGGATGGGGGAAATCATCAAAAGACCCCTTCCGCTCTGGGTGGAGCGGGAGGGGGTGTCAAATACTTACTGACTAAAACCCATCCGTGCTCCTCCTAGTGCCCTTTACGATCCAGGGCCGCGGTGACTCTTTCGAACAAAATCCGCAACCCTGGCAGGAGCTTGACGCCTATCGACAGGATTGGTCAACATTAGCTCAGAGCTCGGAAGAATGGAAGGAAGAATAGGAGGCTTTGCCTTGCAGTGGGACGGAATAGGCTAAAACTAAAACTACACAGGTTGGGACTTTGGACAGTAATTCGATTTTTATCAACAGTTAATAGGTTTTGAAAAAAATAAATGCTAAACAATCGATTTAAAACTCTTACGTTTTGTCTAAGATTATGCGATACTTTTCAGGGCTATCAATGCCTTATTATGTGATCATTCCAGTAACTTATTTGTTTTTCTTTTCTTTTTTATGGATGTCTTTACTACTGCATTTATTGTTTTTTGAAAACTTCCCATTTTACAAAATATTTATCAGTCACCTTGTACTTTCATGAAAAAAAAAGCTAAAAAAATCATGAGACCTGTGAGTGCTTTAAAATCTATGCTTAACAGAGACAGCACTAATTGCATGTGACGTCAATCGCAAGTCATATCGACCAAGGACTTTTTGGTAACATGGATAGAAGATTAACTGCAAAAGCGTGCAACTTCTCCTATAACTTCCCTCATATTCAAAAATACTCTATTGATTTTGCTTTAATTTGAGCACCCAACAACCAGCAAAAACTCAGAAGACTTGGAACAATATATGTCTTTGAAACGAAACAAAATCTAGACACACAGCTACACAAACACTAGTCTATGCAGGTACCAGAATGTACTAGAACTATGGTTATGACAAGAGATCACTGCGCGATATAGCTACACATGTAAGCTATCTCTTTGTTCTATACTTGTCAGTACTAAGAAGATTAAGGCCCGCACTATATTGTTGGGAATAGCGATTTTTATATTTTGTAATGTTACGAGCTTGGCGTTCGTGACAATAAAAACAGCCGATTTAATAAACAAAGTGACACTTTAATTTACAACACTAATTACTACTTTAAACTGCTAATTTTAAAACACAATTTGCACTCGCAGTTGAAGATCGCTTCTGAAGTTATCGCTCGTATTTCAAATCAAATACCGACTCGGTCGCGGGATATGCGGGCCTTTTAAAAGGCGTCAGTTACTTCCAGAACCTTCTATTATCGAAAGGTACCGGGTTTATGTCTAATTCCTACGCTATCTCAACCATTAAACTTTGGAATATGCTACCCCTTGACATCAAAAAGGCTGAGTCCAAGTTTTCCTTAAAGCGTAAAATCCGAAAACACTACTTAAAAGCCTGTCATTCTTAGTTTGTCTTCGTCATCATTATTATGAGTTCTCTCAATCAGAAATTTTAGTACATTATATTAGTACATTATAATCATATTTATTAGTTTTTTATTTTAGATTATATATGTATTTTATTAGTATTTTGTATATTATTGTTTTTTTTTATTTACAAAACAAAACACTATTTTTAATCTTATTTGTTGTACACCTACCACAGTGTAGTCTTTTTAACCCAAAGGTTGACTAGTAGAGAATGCCTAGTTGCATTAAGTCCGCCCATGTACCACGAATAAATAAATAAAGGTCTAGAATGCCACGACTGACCAGGTGTCAAGATTTCTAGAAAGTTCTAGTACAGAAAAGTCTATAAAGTCCTTTGTTGTCCTGAGCGAATCACAATTTTTTTTAAATTTAATAACATTGCACGCAATTTAATCACAGGCAATGATTTAACTAAACTTCCGTTTTGAATAACTTAAGCTGTCTTTCTTTTTATATTATCTGTGCATATCTTGAAGAATACTTACTGAAGAATGGTTGGACAAAATTTGTTGGCTAATATTTATCCTTTTTAACCGACTTCTAAAAAAGGAGGAGGGTCTCGGATGTTTGTATTTTTTTTTTCTTTTTATGTTGTTCGCGCATAACTCCGTCGCTTGCCAATCGATTTGAAAAATTCTTTTTTTGTTGGAAAGGGTATACTTCCCAAATGGTCCCATTGAAATTTTATCAGAATAGGTTTAGTAATTTGGTTTTAAATCCAAATAGCTGGAAAAAATATGTAGAAAAATCATCCACGTATATGAAATCGCGTATTTTTGCTATCCTGTGCCTTTTCAGTGGTGTTGTTAGGTGTGGGTGGGGTACCACTAAAAAGTGAAAAATAAAAAACTTTTTCACAAAAAAAAGAAACTAACTTCCAAAAAACACAACATAGTCATCATCGACTACCGAAATTAAAGTTATTTTGAACTTTGTAGCGTTTTTAAAGTACTGAAGTAGATTAACCACTTCATTTTACAAAGTCCACAAAATAAAGCCACCAAACGCCATCTCCATCCAAAATCGCTTTTCAACGACCTCCAACCCACCACTACTTCCACCCTTATAAAAACATCATCTGTCTCTTTCCCACACAAACCAACAGCGCTGGTCATTAATCACTCAGTTCAGGTGATACAAGATGCGGGTTCCATCAGTCACCAACGATAAGGGATTACAGTCCGCAATTATGTCATTGTTGATCTATACGGGCGTTGAGCTGTAACTATTTCTTAATTTAGGTTACCATGTTGGTGTTGGTGTTGGTTCGAGTATATTTTTCTGCAATGGTATTCTGTGAAAATATCACCGTAAAAATTTAGGTATAGTGAGCTGTCATTACACCTAGGTGCTAAGGTTTGACAGGTCATTCCAAGTTCATAATCACTTAAGATTTCACGGTGAGATGTACAGAAACGACCGTCTGTTCTGTGAGCAGAAGACTGCGGTCATGATTTTAATATGACTTTTCTATATTGAGTCCATAGATATCATTTAGATAGACCGATGACCTGATGGTAAAGAGTGTCCATGGAGTCTTGTACGTTCTTCTCCATAGAGATCTACGCTTTGGAACGTGCAAATAGCTTCACCTCTTTGACTGACCGACCTTGACAATTCAAAAGTGCCTGTAAATGGTTTAATTGAAATAAATGCTTTGACTTTGATGAAGGCCACAGGTTGCCTTTGGATGAGAGATGCAGTGATCGGTCAATGTTGTGATGCTTGGGGGAGGCCCAAGTTCAGCAAACAACGTCTTTTGGCTGAAATGATGATTAAGACGCCATTTTAGTGCTTTTTTTTTAAAGACTTCTATTGAACACACATCAACAAAACCTGAGGGCTATATCTAATAATTTCAAATCAACGTTCGCATTTGCATCTCAGTCGCAACCTTTCAGAACTGTTTAAAAATAAGTTATAACAACTTTATTTTGGTCTCAGAATTCTGTTAATTTAACCACACTTGCGTTAGGTGCAATATTATAAGTTCTCGTAATTGCCTCAGACCTATTGTCAGCGCTAGCTGTAATGTTTGGCATAAGCCTACAATTACTAGGTACTGCATTTAAGCAATATTAGTATATTGTTAGTTACAAATCACAGACAATTTCGATGATAAAATTCTTTACCAATGTCGCTATGTCACGTTCTTACTTTATAACTTTGATCGGTAAGCATTCGAAAATGTCTAGACGAGCTACTTACCATAAATACACCCGAAGAAGCGTAATTTTATCGTAAAAATGGTTACATCTTTGCGCGTTCAATAGCAATTTAGTTTTCGTAGCAAAATGGTCTGTTTCAATATTTTTATTTAGAGGCAAAAGAAATGGTCTATTTTTTTTATAATATGTTGCAAGCATCATAATTATGCAGCGTTGGAAGGCCTTAATTATGGAAGGAATTATGCAAGGTGGACCGATGACCTGGTGAGGGTCGCGGGTAACCGATGAATGCGAGACGCACAGGACCGGTTGTTGTGGCGACACTTGGGGGAGGCCTATGTCCAGCAGTGAACGTCTTTCGGCTGATGTGATGATGATGATGATGATCATAATTATGACATTCGCAAGGCATAATCAGCCTATATCGCTCCCGGACCCGGAGAAGAGCTTCCGTCTTATCACAGTGACATTGAATGTGTCACTCGTCTCATTTAAGGAAGTCATCTATAAATAAATAAGCTTGATGGTGCAACAATACGACTGAAAATCCAGCCGATAGTCTGCTCAAATCGAGCTGTTATCGATAAACGGTAACGGGTAATAAAAATAATCACACACCTACGTATTAAAATCGTCGCGATTTGAGTAGGTAATTATTTAATCAGTTACCGATGTACCTCTCTCAATTTTTAGTAGAAAAATGTGCGTAGACGGTATACGCATATCATGTAGTGTTTATTGATCGTTTCCAATTGAGAATGTTACTCATGAAAGAATCATTGTCTTTTCATCACCAAATTCCTCGCAATCCAAGTATGCAGTTACAAGAAAAAGAAAACGTGAAAACGTAGTTGCAAAATATTGAAGTGACAGTACATTATATAATTTAAAAAAATAAGAAAAAAATATCTAAGAAATTAATTTACTATCAATTCAGTATTTTGCAACTTGCTTAGGGTTTCATGTTTTTCTTTTTCTTTTAACTGCATTCACTTTTAATTAGATTTAAGGTATCCTATTGTATTTGTATGTTTTGTGTATAAGTACATCAAAGAATAAAAATTAGAAGTTATCAGAGAGATCATCATAAAGAAAAGATTATGAGAAACCCAGTTAAACAAGAAAAAGAAGAAGTAGTAGTAAGTCCGAAGATTAAAAGACTGGCGAAGCTAAAAAATAAAAGAAAACCAGAAAAAAAGTAACAGAACAAGAAAACTTTTGAACCCTAACATTTTTAACAAAACCCAGAAACCAAAGAAAAGAATCAAAAGACAAAATCAGAATCCAAAATACAAAATGAATTCAGATGCAAAACAATCTATGTTTAAGCAAACATATCAGCAAAATAGCTCTAAGGTAGGAATAACAACCACTTAGCTCCACCGAAGATCTGATAACTCCAGTCAATATTGCTCCAACCACAATATTATTGTTCAGAACTTCATGTGCATCCTATCTGAAGATTCCATCATTATCGGCATACGTAACAGTTGGAGCGATATTTAAAACAAACATGGTCGGAATACCGATTGCTCATTCTGTGTCGATATCTGCGAGAGTGTGGTCGTGCATAAAGATATCTGTGCAATCAAGATCATGTATGGTATCAAGTTAGTCATTGTCCTGTGTATTGTTGGCGTTGTAAGGGCTAGTGATTCAAAGGCTGACTGTGAGTATAATAACTTTGTTTTCGTTAAAGGTCGGTTATGGATTAGTTGTTATTGAATTAGCGTTTGATGTTATGAGGGTATTCATGATCATACACAATGCTTGTACTAGTGATATCTTTACTTTTAATACTAGTGTGGATTTAACTATAGATCTCTTTTTTGTCAGATTGCGTTTTAACCATTAAGGTACTGGTGGGCATTAGACATATACAATAGTAGGTACTTACTAAACGCAGTCATGTTGAAAGTCAAATACATACTGAGTGGGTTTAATTTTGTTACGAGTGTTGACCCAAATTGGCAGTAGATAGTTTCTTAATGACAACTCTCTTAATTAGTGCATTCTTCTGAGCTTCTGATCATTGCATTCAAGTTAAAATCTAGGTAAAGTTATTACTTTCAAATATTTGATTCCAAATTGATGAGCAATGGAGTTGCTACCTTTAAATGTTTCTATAACATTCTTAAAAGAAAGAATTAAAGGTACATTACCATCCCTTGTGGACTTTACGATCTAAATGAGGTGGTTAAAATCAATTAAACCGTTCACATACCGATAAAATCTTTAGATAATGGTGAAATACCATACCCTGTGAATTGCATAAATCATAAACAGAGACCAATCCACATTCTATATAGTAATTGACACCAAATCTACCATCACACTCGCATGACTCAATGCACATATAACAGTCCTTGTATTGATAACAAACACTACCAATGCCGCTCATTGAGTCAACATTGCCAATCATCTTGATCGAATACATAGAGAATCTATTGATACTAGTCAGAGGATCATCTACAATCATTTCACAATAGATGCCGATGGCCGCATTCAGTCATGACTCACAAATTTACATTTGCTCATACATATCCCTTTACTCTTCGAATTTAAACTCTCCTGCTAAGAGATAAGGTCGTGGTGAGTTTTTATGGCAAGTATTAAACACATTGGTTTTGAAATTAATTGACGTGTAATAATATTATGGTTGGCATATTAAAATTCTTATTTAGCCGCTTGAATGGCGTAGTTTCTTAGTGTATTTTAAATCAAGATCCATTACATAGTATTTTTATAACTGTTACTTGCATGCTTCAACGTCGACCACATAATCGCTTACGAGATAGTCAACTATAAGCCCATAATATAATAATTAACAAAAATGTTGTAGTTTTCAGACTTCAAAACAGTGAACAATAAAACGTACCGTAGACTTTCGTTATGAAACACAAATATACTTGAATTAATGCTTACAACTGCGACCTATCTACACACATAATATATCAAACCAGACTTTAATTACAAATTGCATTTCATTTCTTTTATGACATAAAAGGATGGGTTTATAATGTAAGCAATCGCTAAAATCCGTGAAACTCACTGTTTTTTACTATTCATGAGAACCTGGATAAAAAACTAAAAACAATTTTTATCATTGCAGTTAGAGTCATAGATGCAATCTATAATGAAAATCCGTGTACATCACAAGGAGGTTTATGCACATTGGCGATTGACTGCCCCAAAGGACACCTGTTGGAAGTAAAAGGATTGTGCCCTGCACAGCGAAGCAAAGGAGTTGAGTGCTGCTATGGATGTAAGTGAAGACTTATTACCGTTTTTTTTTTAAGTAACTAACGGACTTCCTTGTTTGTGGAACCGTAACTGCTAAGCATGAATTCCCAGGTTTTCTCCAATGTGGCCATCAAAACATGACATGATTGGCATTATAGCTGTAACAGCCATAATGCCAATTTAAGGTGTTATTCACGTAATTTTAAATGAATAAAATTATTTTTTAATTTTTCCAGTATCAGTGAAAGAGACCAGATGCGAGAAGCGTGGTGGAATCTGTATGCCTGGTCGGGAACCTTGCAACAAAGACATTCGATTTACGGAGGCTACCGACTGCCCAAAGGAACACACTTGCTGTATATTGGTTAAATAATAGTGATTAGGTTTTAGTAATAATTTTAAGTTTTTAAGAAGTGTTTATGGTATTTGTAAACTTTGATAATGTTGCCATAATAAATGCCAATTGTCACTTTGGTCCAGTATTTGCTCTCCTTTTATCGACTGTTATTAAATAAATCAATGCTGATTTTGATTTGGACTCTGCCATTTTTTCTTTTTTACGCAATAATTTTTCTACCCCTGATTTTCGCGTTACAAAGCTGTGGATTTGTCAAACTCTACTTTGGCCTGACGGTCAAGTATAGTTTAACATGTTTTTTCCTCTGATTTCAGAGGAAAAAAACATGTCAAAGTTGACAATTCTGGAACGGCCTTAGTCATTGTCATCATTCATTTATTAACCGACTGCCAAGGAAGGGTTATGTTTTTCGCGCATATCTTGTATGTATGTTTGTTTGATTGTATCAAATTTCATGATTACCTCATATTTTCCAAACGACTGGGATGGATTTCGACATTTAAGATATCGTTAGATTCGTCTCAAAACCCAAGTGTATATATACAGGGTTACTGGTAATTCGACGTATATCCGTCAGGGGCTGATAAGGGGGCCAAAATGCAACAAATTGAACCCCCCATATGTATGGCCGAAATTCAATAGTTCTCGAGATATTTGAATTTTAAGGATTTTTCGAATTTTACCCAAAATTTGACATTTAATTCCAAATAAAAAAAACCCACATACCCATTCAAGGGTACCATTAAAAATGATGTTGTAGCTGGCACTTCAATTAAGCTATGGGCATCATTAAAACTACTTAATTTAACAAAATAATTAAAATAATGACCGAAGTAAGAATATTATCTTACCAATATTTTCATTTTACGCTTCAAAAATGTTGTCTCGTCAAAAAAAAATCTATGACACTAATCGTACAAATAACTAAAACAACTTGCCTATTCTGTAGGCTTTCCAAAAAGGTATAAAAGTCAATTTTAAAATACATAATTCGTGGCATGGCATGTGTTTGAACCGGCGCGGGGAGAGAAATCATCTGTGTTCTTAGTTTATCATCCTCGCTAAAACAACCGATTTTACTGGCGAAATTCTTCCTGATGGGGCGAGGTGTGCGGGCCGGGGAGTACACGGCGTTTGCTGCGCTCGCGTCGCCTTCCTTAGTACAGTTCGCGTCAAATAACTATGCCCCTCTGAAGTTAGCTATTTGCAAAGATCGCGTAGGTGCAGTCACGTAGACGGGAGCAAGCGGGACGCAAGCATGCATCGAACGTAAACGAGCGACTGAGACATAAAATCGTGCCGTCATAATCCCCGCCCGCGCATGTGCAGTTGCAGTTTGTTCGTTTTTTACAGTTCGTGTCAAATAACTGTGCCCCTCTGAAGTTGGCTACGAGTGGCTGCGTAGTAGTCAAAATTATGAACAAACTGCAACTGCGCATGCGCGGGGCGGGGATTGTGACGGCGCGATTTTATGTCTCAGTCGCTCGTTTACGTTCGATGCATGCTTGCGTCCCGCTTGCTCCCGTCTACGTGACTGCACCTACGCGATCTTTCCAAATGGCTAACTTCAGAGGGGCATAGTTATTTGACGCGAACTGTACTAAGGAAGGCGACGCGAGCGCAGCAAACGCCGTGTACTCCCCCGCCCGCACACCTCGCCCCATCAGGTAGAATTTCGCCAGTAAAATCGGTTGTTTTAGCGAGGATTATAAACTAAGAACACAGATGATTTCTCTCCCCGCGCCGGTTCAAACACATGCCATGCCACGAATTATGTATTTTAAAATTGACTTTTATACCTTTTTGGAAAGCCTACAGAATAGGCAAGTTGTTTTAGTTATTTGTACGATTAATGTCACAGAATTTTTTTTGACGAGACAACATTTTTGAAGCGTACAATGAAAATATTGGTAAAATAATATTCTTACTTCGGTCATTATTTTAATTATTTTGTTAAATTAAGTAGTTTTAATGATGCCCATAGCTTAATTGAAGTGCCAGCTACAACATCATTTTTAATGGTACCCTTGAATGGGTATGTGGGTATGTGGTATGTGGGTATGTGGTTATTTGGAATTAAATGTCAAATTTTGGGTGAATTTCGAAAAACCCTTAAAATTCAAATATCTCGAAAACTATTGATTTTCGGCCATACATATGCGGGGTTCAATTTGTTGCATTTTGGCCCCCTTATCAGCCCCTGACGGATATACGTCGAATTACCAGTAACCACTGATTTGAAATTTAGTAGGTAATCTTAGATGCAATAAATGCGTTTTTATGATTGGGTTGTTATATAATTATACAACGCGTAACAGAATAAACGCAATACATCTTAAGGGGTCATTGTATGCACCTTTATGAACATAGTTAAAATTGTTCGTAATGATGAGTACAATGACCCCTTAAGAGGTAATGCGTTTATTCTGTTACATGTTGTATAAGTGTTTAAAAAAAACAAAATAATGGATTTTTTGTAAGTTGGGTTTTTTGAATTATTGCCATGTTTGTAAAAATCTTCAGGATTTTCCTGCAAAAGCCTCTAACAGCCTTGTTCATTGATTGATGATTACAAAGAGTCGAAGATTCAAGATTTTTATTGATGATAGCTCATTCCGATTATCATATTTAAAGGCTCTCAATAATCCTTAAAAACCAGCAGTTTCTAAGTAAATTCTGGAGTCATAGAAAATTAAGCCTGTATTTTATTGACCCTCAAGTTTTATGAGATAATTAAGGGTAACGGGTTGGTTAATGGAGCCCGTAGTAGCAAGCAAACGGTTATTAATGGCGTATTTTATGTTTAACTCAAGTTTTAAAATGTTTCTTCATATTTCTTTGAGTTATTTTTAGCTTTGTTTACATTTTGCAAAACAGCTCCTGAATAATGATGAACAATTATTGCATCTCATGTTTTTTGCTTATACTTTAAGGAATATTCATGTATTTGCAAAATTTTTCTAACGGTTTTGTCTTTCTGAAAGTCAATAACTACCTCACGGCAACGTACAACAGGTATAAAACGTCTGTGTACATACTTTTCCAGGCCATGTACTAATTTCATTTAAATTTGTTCAACCGTTGCAGCGTGACTGACAAAAACATCCCAACAAAAATTTACAATATTAGCAGAAATCAGACGATAGTAAAATTTTAGGAAGTAAACTTAAACAAACTTTGTATTAAACAATGTAAAACACATCCGCAATCGGGGTAGCAGTGGAACGAAGTGTTCAAAGAGGAGACCGCTTAAGAAACAGTATACTTCGTTCCAAAACACAAATCGCAGACGAAGGCAAATAAACCATCAATCTAAAATGGAACTGAGCTGGCCACATCTGCCGCATGTCCCAACAGAACTGGGCAAAAGTGGCCACTGATTGGGTTCCAAAGAACAGGAACTGGGGACGCGGTAGGCCCAGGAGGAGTTGGATGAGTTAGACTCCTACCGAAAAGATTGGACGGAGGTGGAAAAAGACAGAGAACAGTGGAAGAAGGGAAGGGAGGCCTTTGCCCTGCAGTGGGACAATACATGTGGAATGTGAATTCGGCAATCATTGTACCGATAGTCGTGTCAGCCAACGGCTTAATAGCCGCAAGCCTCGACCAACACCTCAGGAGGCTCTCGTTAGGCAGCTGGATCAAGGGCTTGATTCAGAAAGCAGTACTTCTGGACACGGATCGCATTGTTAGGAGGTTTCTCTCTCTGGAGCCCAGACCAGACCAGACCAGACAGCTTGGACTCTGTTCCCGATACCGGTGGGCTACTATTTTTTTATATTTCGAAATGTTTTTTTTTGTTTTTATTAAGAAATATTTAAATGTTAATAAATAAAAAACAAAAAAAAAACTACAGGAAAAGACAAACTCAAAACCTTGTTAACATTGAAACCGAATATTAATTAGTATAATTTAATTAAATTTCAGTATTGAGAGGATATTTAATTAGGCCGCTCGTCGTTGAAGCCTTAATCGGGATCTTATTCATCGCATATCTCTTGCGGGACATCATTAGGACTATCAAAGGAGAAGTAATTATATTTACTCCAATCTAATATTGAGATGTTGGATTAAATTATTTGGTAAGGAACGGTCATGTTATCATTATCATCTTAATTTTTGTCGAGCTTGGTTTGAAAAGTTTATCTGGATGTTTTTAAAATAAGTTGAAATTGCTTTTATTGGAAAGACATTCACTGCTGGACATAGGCCTTCCTCAACAACCACAAAAACCGGTCCAGTGCGTCTCGCATCCATCGGCTATCAGCGACCCTCACCAGGTCATCAGTCCACCTTGTAGGAGGCCTTCCAAAGTTTTTTTATTGGATACGTGTTATTATTTATTTAAACTTTATGCACACAGGTACAATGGCAAACTTGCCTTAGGAATTCTCTACCAGTCTACCAAGGGTGGATGTATTGTTCAGAGGCTTTTGCTATGTTATTTGATAATTTGTAGTATTACCGAGGTGAAACCCATAAGAGCGAGACCGGTTTGCAAGCAAGATAGCAAACAACATAATTTTTCCAACTTTCCTAACTACCATGGTTTTCCAACTACGATTGGGTTGACCCTAATCCAACTGGATTCAGCAGAAATTTACACGAAGAAACTACCTATCCAACCTCCAAAATGCAACCTGCATTTTGGAGGTTGGATAGGTAGTTTCTAAAGCAAACGTAGGTTACAAATATGAAGACTTCTCCAACACATCCCGCAGTGCGATTCTCGAACCTTAATGTAATGTGATCTGTTAAACCATACAAACAAAATGTTATGACAGTTCACTTCACGCTCACTCCACGATGTTGATGTGAGACGTCAGAATAGACCGGCTGGACCCTTAAAACAACATCATAAAAAAATCATCGATTTCATCTCATATAATTATGATGATGGTGTTACGAATTGGCAGAAGCCAGAAAATCTGATACCAGTCTTGCCAAGAAGTACTGTGTTACTTAGGTAATGGGTTGTGAAGGTCTGGTAGGCAGCCGCTCCACGTAAAATACTGGTATTCAGCTGAATCCGGTTTGACTGGAAGCTGACCCTAATATAGTTGGGAAAAGGCTAGGCCGATGGTGATCTCATACATGAAAAACATAATATTGCAAAGAAAACATTGTTAATCCGTCCATGTTGTTAACGGACGAGTGGTCACAGAAACCCCAAGTAATTGGTTTGTTAAGCTTAGCCGCTTGCTGAGTGAGCGTAACGTAAAATATTCCATCGTTGATAAGAATATTATTGTAGTCACGGAAAAGAGTGGTAAAGTTATTTTTAACCGACTTCTATAAAAGGAGGAGGTTCTCAATTCGGATGTATGTACTTTTTTTATGTTTGTTCGCGCATAATTCCGTCTCTTGCCAAACGATTTGAAAACTTCTTTTGTTGGAAAGGGTATAATTCCCAAATGGTCCTATTAAAATTTTATCAAAAGCGGTTCAGTAGTTTGGTTTTTTAAATCTAAATAGCTGGAAAAAATATGTGGAAACATCATCCATGTATACGAAATTGCGTATTTTTGCTTTCCTGTGACTTTCCGGTGGTGTTGTTAGGTTAGGTTAGAAAGTGAAAAATAAAAAACTTTTTCACAAGAAAAAACGACTTCCAAAAAACACTACAAAGTTCAAAATAACTTTAATTTCGGAAGTCGGTGTCAAATAACGAAGAAGCAACCAAAACCACCGGCTACCGAAATTAAAGTTATTTTGAACTTTGTAGTGTTTTTTTGGAAGTCGGTTTTTTTTTCATGGAGTATTATTAGTTTTGTGACGGATTATAAAAAGGGGCTTTCTTATCACTTGTGCCTATCAATTAAGATAAATGATTAGATGTTGTGTAGAGAAGCTATTGGCTAAATAATAACAGCCGTACGGGTCGATCTTCAAGGTTAAGCAACGCTTGCCAAGGTTGCTCTGTGGATGGGTGACAATCTTAACATACTGAGACTCCTCCGTGCCTCGAAAAGCATGTTAAGCCGTTGGTCTCGGCTGTCATTTGCTGCTATTTGGCATTGTAAGAAGGCAGAAAAATTCTGACAGCAGTCTTGCCAAGACACCAGCCTAGGTTTTGTTCATTTTTGAGAGGTGATCCTATATTAGGTATTTTTTCAAAGAGGTAAGTTCCAAGCTGCAATCTCTTGAGTTAGATAAATTTCTCCCCACGAATTATTATTTTTAATTAGGTGGTATGTGAAAGGTATTATTTCCAAATTGGTCCCATTGAAATTTCATCAAATTGGTAGTTTTTTAATTTTAATTTATTTTGGTACCCCACCTAAAAACACCACTGTAAAGTCACAGGAAACCAAAATACGCAATTTCGTTAACTTGGATGACATATTTTTATCAGCTAGTTTTAGCCCCTTACTAAGCCCAACCAACACATGACTGAGTTTTTCTTGTCCTCGCACCTGTGGTAAATTAACTAAATAAGTGAGTTAAGCATAAAATACTAGATGATCTAGATTTTGCATTATAGCGAAGTGACCTCGAAAACCGGTCTAGTAGCAACAAGGTTTAAATTACAAGCCTTGAGGCTAACTTGCATAAATAATACGCAGTGCAATATAAAATTATACTAAGTTAATTTTAATAGTAAAATTACATGCGATGTAATAAGTAGTATTAACTGAGAAATTAAAATTAGAAGGTAATCAAGATACTGACTGGATTTCTGATAAACTTCATTTATTTATTTACACACAATAAACTTAAAAAAGAAAATTCCATACTGATAAAAGAGCACAAAGGTACTTTCTAATTTTCTTTCCCGTAGATGATTTAGTTCCAAGTAAATTGCTTTGTTAAATTTGTTGTGCTATTACAGTTTAGGTAGGTATATATTCCAGAACTAACTCTTTAAAGTTAGTCATAAATATTCCGCTTGATTAAGAATTGTACCTACTCTATTAAAATAGACTGCATACCAATTAAATGATTCTTAGAATTCAGGATTTTTTGTTCCAATTTTGAATGTTGTTTGAAAGAGCTCGTGGCTAAATAGTAACAGCCACACAGTTTGATTTGCAAGGTTAAGCAACACTCGCCGAGGTCAGTCCGTGGATGGGTGGCCATTTTAAGTTACCGAGATTTATCTGTGCCTCGAAAGACATAATTTGTAGTTCGTTGACATTCGTTATGAGTAGTAAGCGAAATCTCAAACTATGGTAGGCGCCAGATAAATGTGCAATAACGGTCATTGATCCACATACATTTTATTGACATTTAATAAAACAGAAATAAAGACATAAAGCTATCCTGAATCGACTTATATCGTGATCCTTGACGTTCTCTAGTAATGAAAAACGGTTCATAATTTATTATTCGGGTAACGAAGGGATACTAGGGAAAGGTCAATGTACTTTTTTGCGCCTACCTTAGTATTTTTTGCTTGCAAAGGGGAATAGAAATTACCCAGTGACAGCGCTAAGAAGGTCTGGAAGCCGAATCCAAAATAGTTGAGAAAAATCTAGGCAAGAATGTTGCTTACAAGAAGAACATTATTATTCACCTTTGTAAAACTCAAACAAGTATAGACACTGAAAGTTGAGTGCCTACTGAACAAAATTCCTTATAAACTTCAAAATGCCGAATAAAAGTGTCCTAAAAAGATTCAGCGCAACAACGCATAGGACAACGTGCACTTAAATGTCGACAGGCACAATATCGCTTCGTGTTTCGACGAAACTTTTGTTTTTCGCGTTCGGCGACCGTGTTGGTTCGGAAACATTTGGAGAGATGTGATAGAGTATTTTTCGAGTCGACAAATGGGATAACACCTCAGTGTGACTTGGTATTGACTTGCAGTATTTTTTTATAATCTTTTATTTTATTACATCGCGAAAAAAAAATCGACTGTCGACACGGTACGAAAAAGCCCTCTGGTCCCATCACTGTAGGGCCCTAACTCTGGTTATCTACAATCGTGTCAGTTATATCTCGACTGCCTGTTTTCGACACTTCTTTAAGAACATTTAGAAAAAATAAACATTCGAGATTCCGAGATACGATTAAGTTATTTAGTGGAATTATGCCCTTGTAGGCGGCATTAATACAGCCACAAAAAATTAACGAAGCGAAATCAACAAATGAGACTCACAGCGCCATCTATCTCGACAGCTGCGAACTAACTGGACAAAATCCTAAATCGCGATATCAGAGTTTACCGTGCGATTAGAACATATGCAAAGCCCGAATATCAACTGACGGGCAGTTGCCCACCGGACACAACAACCGTCAGGTCGGAGGATCCTCCCTTTTCAAGGGAGGTATGTGAGACCTTACTCTCTGTTCCGCATACCTCCAAACCCTTATATGTTCTGTGTCGGACGTAAATTAATAGCACCATCCCATCATTTTCCGTAGGTGTCGTAAGAGGCGACTAAGGGACTGACCAGAGAATGGGCAACAGCATTATCTGCATATTGCTACAGCTACACTGCGATCGCCAACCCTACTGTCAAGCGTAGCGATTATGGCAAACCCCTTTTGGGAGAGGCCTATGTCCAACAGTGGTTGTTTTCAGGTTATATGATGATGATGTCCTTATACCCAGCGTAAGTTTTTTCCTATATGGAAGAAACTTTGAAAAAAAATCCAATATTGTCAATTTTTTCCTAAACGATACAATTCTACTATTATTTTTGCCGTGTATTGGTATTGAAAACGTCGATAATAATAAATCTAAAAGTTAAGTGAAATGAGATAAAAATAGCTTTTAAAAACTTAGTACCTATTCAAACCCTACCAAAATATCTTGAGCGGATAACGCCTGCTAGAATTAATTTTAATCCCGGAAAATCGCAAGCGGCCATGGGAAAGAAGGATTTCATTAAACAATTTCAACATAAAAGAATTTGAAGAGTTTAGATGATTATCTAATTAGTTAATTATATTATTTTTCCTCAAAGATATTTTTAGGGTTCTGTTTTAAAAAAAGTCAAAATGGACAGACAAGGCCGCGTCGCGACGTAAGGACAGTTTTAGGTTTCCTACTGCCTCTCCGTCTGACCTACACAAATAAATAATCTGTTTACAGTTTTGTCCCACTGCTGGGCAAGGGACTACCCCATAGCCTTCCACTCTTCTTGGTGAGTTGTCTTCTCCGACTAATTCGTCGTAAAAGCGTCTAAGTCGTCACGCTAGCGTGCAGCGTTTCTTAAGCCTTCCTCGTCGACGACTGCGTAACGAATTTGGCCGATCTGCGCAGCAGCAGTGCGAGTCTGTAAACATGACAGAATTGACCGGCTGACATTTTATTATGATGTGAAATAAGAAAGCTTAGATATCGAGCCGGCTGATGTATGGTGTCGAACGTAAAAGAATAGCACCATCCCATCACTTCCCTTGGGTGTCGTAAGAGGCGGCTAAGGAACTCACCAGAGAATGGGCAGCAGCATTCTCTGTAGTACATTGCAACAGCTACACTGCGATCGCCAACCCGTTTGCCAAGCGTGGTGATTATAGCAACCCCCCCCCCCATCTGGACCCATGTCCAGCAGTGGACGTCTTTCGGCTGATATGATGATGATGATAATGATGGCATGCACTTAGCCGATTTTCCAGTAATAACTTACAAAACAAAATGTAATTATTTGGATTAAATCCTGATTGGGTGTCACAGTGTAACAGCTTATGATGGCACAGGCCCAAGAATAATTGAGAAATTGAGGTGACTTTCACAAGAATGTAATCTATTTTTAATTAGATTTCGTTTATTTTTAATTAAAATTCTTGGATGAAATTGAAATAGATAACTGATACAGCTAGATGTAAAAATTAATAGGCTGTGTAAAATGCCCAAATGTGACCTATTTCAGACACTGAGACATATATGAAGAAAAATGTTTTGAAATTTTCAAAATATTTTCCACATTCACCTTGGCATATATTCTTCAATAGTCTATGAGCACTCAGACCCTTCAATTCAATTCAATAGTGTCAAACCCAAACAGTGCACAAAGATCAAATTACTTATTGTTAAAACCCCGGATTCCAGATTGTTTTTTTTTCTAGAAATTAAAAACTAAATTCGCTCTACTAATCACAACAACTAGTGCATGTTTGTCAAATTGTCACATTTGTTTTGCGATATAATTTTCCTCTTAACGACATTGGGTCAGCGGTTGCGTTTTGGTTCTTTCATACAACTCTATCGGTCTTAATCGCTATAAATCATCACCTGTCTCGACGTATTATATCTATGTTACGAGTACATAACCTAGATATAATGTTAAAAATGAACCCTTTAGACAAACAGTGTTCATGGACAAAGGTTCAACTGCAGATTTAATTGACCTTAAGATCTTCAATATCTACCAGTCAACCATGGATCATATCAGCCAAAAGATGTCCACTTTTGGACATAGGACTTCCCCAAGTGTCGCCACAACAACCGGTCCTGTGCATCTCACATCCATCGGCTACCCGTGACCCTCACCAGGTTATCGGCCCATCTTGTGGGAGGCCTTCCAACGCTGCGTCTTCCGGTACGTGGCCGCCACTCCAAACTTTTCAGCCCCATCGTGCATCTGCTCTGCGAGCAATGTGCCCTGGCCAGTGCCACTTCAGTTTGGCGATCCTTCGGGCTATGTCGATTCCAATCCAACCAAGGATGGTGAACAGATTACATGGCAGGTGCATTTTTTAATCAGTAGACTGTGAAAAAAAAACAGCTCGTGGCTAAATCATAACAGCCGCACGGACCAATCTTCAAGATCAAGCAACGCTTGCCGAGGTTGTTCTGTGGATGGGTGACCATATTAACATACCGAGACTCCTCCGTGCCTCGGAAAGCACGTTAAGCCGTTGGTCCCGGCGGTCATTTATAGATCTTTGGCAGTCTTTCTTCGTCATTCTTTGCCAAGAAGTACCGTGTTACCCAGTTAATGGGTTGTGGAGGTCTGGTAGGCAGCCGCTCCACGTAAAATACTGGTATTCAGCTGAATCCGGTTTGACTGGGCGTATAGTATGAGACAAAAAAGATACCACCATAATTTAAAAATTAAGTAAATACACGTATATAAGGTCCATATAATTACATTAACAAACACAAATAAGTAACAAATGAAACTGCATCTATTTCATATTCCATGTCCTCCAAATTACATTGCGCTGAAAGAAATTTCATTCCGCAGTCGAATCATAATGTTAACTATGCAAATCTATTTTATGATCTTACAATGTTCGTAGGGAAATGTTAATATCTCTGTAATTCTGTTTGAAGCATTCAAAACTTTTAACACGGGTGCCTACTTCGACATTATTTTCTTCAATGTAATGTTATGGGACCTTATCTTTTCCATAATAATTTTTGTGTTCAGTTGACCATGATGACGAGCGCAAGCGGCCAATGAAGCTTGTGAGTAATGAATTAAAATAAAACCACTCACTACCACTAACAATATTTATTTTTAAGGTCGTAGGTAGGAAATTAGTACTGCCCGTCATAGATTAATTTCCGTCCCATGGACGTAGGCGCAAAATAGTACTGCCCTGGCCTAATGCGGAGCCGATGCCGACGCAGCAGCCACGGCGTAGACCCTGGGTGGTGGATGACCGGCAGGGTTGAGATGTACACTAGCGTCGGCGCAAGTGACGTGCACCGCCAGATGTCACGATGTCCGTTACTTCGGCAAAATGTGCCCGGAATCTGGAACCCCAATACGGGAATTACACGGCTAATGTTTACTTTTAAAAAAAATAATAAAAGTTATTTTATAAAATAAAATTGCTCGGATGTTTTTTATTTGTTTGAGACTGCACGGGTGACGTCGCGCACTAGCGAGTTGTCTACGTGAACGCGCGTCTCAACTCAAGACACGTTTTTAGGGATTCTTTGTTCAAACTTAGCAAACTTCTTTTTTATTATTTAAAGTTAACGTCATCTTGGATTTTTTTTCAAGGCAACACCGTGTTGTGAAATATTTTTGTTTTTGGAATAACTTTGACTTTTTTATTGTTTTGTGTTCTGAGCAATCATGGTATATAATAAGAGGTGGTGCTAAAAGTCATTTCTGAATTAGTGTGTTTCATGTTAATCCTATTCTTGGCAAGTCATCCGATATAACAGCGCGATCGAAATTAAATGAAATTACCTAATCTGTAAGTCTTACAAGCACTAGACTTTTTAGGTCATTGCAGTTCTAAATGTTAACGCGTCATTTGATCCTCTACGATGGTTAACTTCATCATCAATTCAGCCCAAAGACGTCCAATGTTGGACATAGGCCTCCCCACAGACAACTAGCGTCACCTGTAATGCTGACGTTCAAAACTGCCTTATAATGGTCTCATTGAATTTTTTTTTTTTTATTATTTATTTATTCATTGTTTATGTAATACCTTAACAGATACACTAACCAAGGCAATGTTATTACTTTATTACTAAACAAACAGTTTATTACTTAAAAAAACAAGCATTAAAATAGATCATTATAATGTCCAGACCTTTTTCGATTAAATTTTGTGCCACTTTAACGAATCTCGGCAGGTTTTAGCAAAATATATCTTCCATTATTTATCGAATTAATTGACTTTGACTTTGACCCCCAAGCGTCAGGTGTCGGTGGTCATCTTAGTTTATCCACTACACCAAAGAATTTTCCTAACAATAATTCAGCTGCTTTCTATCGTCTCGACATAATCTCTAAGCCGACTTTTACGATAGTCACAAGAACAGCGGGGTGGCCTAAATTTATCCATGCCTGCAATCTCGCTTTTAATCCGATGGGAGAAGGAAAGTTATGCCACAGTATAATCTGCGACTAATCCTTGGGGGAATTAACTACGGATCTGTCTAATGTCCCGTGGTGTGAAATAATTGTGATAGAAAAATCTGTGAAAACTGCAGTAATATAAACAAGAAAATACTTTGGAAACTCATGAACGATGCTTATTGTGTATTGTTGTTCTTTAGGGTTCTGTACCCACAGGGTAAAAACGGGACCCTATTACCAAGACTCCGCTGTCGCCATCTGTCTGTCATCAGGCTGTATCTGTTGCCACCTTAACAACAAATACTAAAATAAATATTTAAGAGGGACTCCCACACAACAAACGTGATTTTTTGCCGTTTCTTACAGATAATAGTACGGAACCCTTCATGCGCGAGTCTGACACGCACTTGGCCGGTTTTTTTTATCATAAGGCCACTTTTCCACCAGTTAGCAACTCTGATGCAAGTTGCATTACATTGCGGGCAATGATTGAGCGAATAATCATAATACCTCTGTAACCCGCATTGTAATGATACCTGCTGCGTACTGTTTGCATGTGGAAACGCAGCGTGGCGTTAAAGGTACACACAGATATATTCAGTTAGGCTACTTTTATCAACATGGCTGTCCATGGGAAATGTGCCAAGAACAATGGTAGCAATCAACCTTGAAATTAAATTTTAATGCAGGTTTTTATCCCTTTTTTTTATGGATGGGAAATCATCAAATTACTTCTCCCGCCTGTGCTCCTCGTAGTGCCCTTAGCTTTCCAGGGCCGCGGTAACACTTTCGAACATAATCCGCGAGGTTTTTCCCCTTAGGCCTAAATCTGGCAATCCGGCTTGGATTGCCAGTTTTAGGCCTAACCAACTAGATTTAACCCATAAACCAAACGAACCGACCAGGATGTAATATTTTATTAAATATGCTAATACAATCTTGCAATGTTGCGGCATGAAATGTTAATATCCTCGTAATTCTGTTGGAACTATTAAAAACTTCATCCAGTTTCGTTCTGCCGAGAATTTCTGGCTTGAAATTTAATTTCAAAGTTGCATTATGGTTTCGGCCATTTGTGTTTCATATTTCAGTGTTGATATTGGAGTTGGACGTTGGATCTGTTTGTTTTTGGTACTGATGTTCCATTGACGAATGTTGGAACAGTAGGCTTATTTCATTGTTCAGTTTAAAAAAAAAATTGAGGTGAAAACTTCATTAGCGGCGTTGTGCACTTTTTGGGATGGCTAAAAAATGTTAACCTTGCGTCAGTACACGTGACCTGATCGAAAATTGTGCTGGGCCAAATACATGCTTTGCTTTAATTCAAATATACTATCTCACATGTATTTAAAATATGAAATACAAAATACAGTATTTTAACTAAATTTATTAGGTACAGATCTACTCATTACAAAATACAGTCAAGCGTTAGGTTAGGTTAGCCTTTTGTCTTACGAAAGCTATCGAGCGCTGTTTTTAGCAAAACGCACCCATAAATAAGATTGCTAAATGTATGTTCAAATATATTTTGAAGCCATAAGTATTTGAAATACTACCAACAAAATACCTCAGCGTCAGGTTGTGAAATATCAATTAAATTACATTTTTAAGAAGTAATTGAAATATAAATACCAAATACGTATTTATATTTCAATAACGTATTTGAACTACAAGTAATTGAAATACTGCCTAGCCCCAGGTTGTATGTATGTATTTTTTTTCTGTATAAATATAAATGCAGGTACATAGTTAGGTTTAGTATAAATAGTTATACATATTTTAAAAAGACATGCGTTCCCAACTACATTATTTCACAGTTAATTAAAACTGTAACGCCATCTCACTTGCAACAATACGACAATTTGAAAGAGATTTTTATAAAAAGATCTCTCTATTTTTACAGGCCGCGTATTCCGGTACTTTAATTAAAATTTCTCGTAGAATACCTACGTTAAATTCAGTGGTTTCGTAAAACGGGTTATTAAGGAGTAAAATTAGTTTGCGGATAAAGCTGTCTTGTTTGCCTGAGGTGAGAATGGTGAAAAAATATGGAAGATAGTAACAGTTTTTTATAATTTCTGATAGTAGGTAGAAATATCAACCACTTTAGTATTTTATTTTTTTATTAAAATACTAAAGTGGTTCATATTTGTGATGAAAAAATATCATCTGAACCAATAAACTAGTTAGGTACTTTTTTTCAAGAGTTAAAATTATACAATCGTAACCAGAGGGAAAATTTTAATGATTTTTAAAATTAGTAAAATTGGCCCTATTATGGGGTCATTGTACCCATAATTATGTACAACTTTTACTATGGGACCAACCCCAAAATCGCAAAAAAAACAGTTCTCCAGTACATTTTGTCGAGTTATGCGGGCAGTTGTTTTTTTATTCGCGATTTCTGTGGTCCCATAGTGAAAGTTGTTCATAATGATGAGCACAATGTACCCTTAAGAGATATTGGGTTTATTCTGTTACACGTAGTAAAAACGCGAAAGGTCACTTACAAAGGTCACAAAATCCCGAAAACTACTTGACTTACGAAGATGAAATTTAGTATGGAGGTAGACTATAAGTAGGAATCGTCAGCTAAGAAATGATTTTAGGAAACTCCTAGCGTAAAGGGGTGAAATAGGGTGTGAAAATTCGTTTGAAAAATCTTATTCCTTGAGCCGATTTACTCAGCCAAAAAGTACTGTTTTTTTTTGGGACAAGCCCACCACACTACATTCCCAAGCTACTGCAACTTCTGAAAGCTAGAATCAACATTGGTGATCACCAGAAAAATCGCCGAGTCAATGAAGCTCGACGAGTCCCAGAGAACTGATTCAACTGTCTTGGATCCCGCAACGAAATTAATCAGAAAATAACAGCGGAGGAGTAGGAAAAAAAAATTATATTATTTCCACTTCGAAAGTACTGGTTTACCCAGTTACTGTGTTGTGGAGGTTAGATGGGCAGTCACTTCACGTAAAGTACTGGTATTAAGCTGAATCTGGTTTGACTGGGAGCCGACCCCAATATAGTTGGGTAAAATCTAGGCAGATATTGAATGAATTGCATGTCAAACCGTATCAGTGGACAAGTTCTATCAATGAACATAACGTAATTATGTCGAATGTTGAACACAACCCGAACGTTTTGCAAAAAAGCTAACCTTACGAAATAGCTCTTTTAAACCAAGGCAGGGAAAAAGCAAATTTAAGCAACGTTTTTTCGCTTACCTACTCTTTCTCAAACACTAGATGCAACTGCAATAAAACTACCTGAGTAACAAAGATGGTTTATCGCTTAAACTCGGGTTAAAATACTTCTTGTTAAATTTTGCAATGTTAACGATGGTCTTAACCGTAGTTTAATAATCTCTTTGTTTAATTAGACAAAGACAGATTTAAAGTCGACGACACGATTGGCGCAGTGGTTGAACGATCGACTGCTGCGCTGCGTGTCACGGGTTCGATTCCCGCACGGAACAAATATTTGTATGGCCTACAGATAGTTGTTCCGGGTCTGGCTGTTTGTGTATGTGAGTTTATATGTTTGTGAACGCACCCACGATACAGGAGAAATTCCTAGTGTGGGGCAACTTTCTTTAAAGAAAAAAAAAAAAAAAAGTGCTGTTTTCTACTGTTTTTATTCAACGGGTAATTTAGAGTTTTTATTAAATTCCATAATAATAGAGTTCTGAAAGAATATTCGAGGTACACAATATAAGAGAAGGTGGCCATGACAGCTGGGACCGACATGTTAACGTGCTTTCAAAGGCACCGAGTAATCTCGATAGGAAGGACCCATCCACGGATTGGCCTCGGCAAGCTACGCTTAACCTTGATGATCGAACTTTGCGACCACTACTATTTTTTTTCATAACTATCTACCTTTTTTATGGATGGGAAATCATCAAATGACTCCTGCCGCTATGGGTGGGGCGGGAGGGAGTATCAGACTCTTAGGGTGCGGTTCCACTGAGTCAGAGCAGAGCGGAGACTAGCTGTGCCGCGATTCACCAATCAACCAAGCGAAGAGGAGAAGAGATGTGAATTTCAAGCCATGTGATTGGTTAATCGTGGCACAGCTCATCTCCGCTCTGCTCCGCTCCGCCTCAGTGGAACCACACCCTTACTGACTAAAACCCATCCGTGTTCGTCGTAGTGCCTTTTGGTTTCCAGGGAGGGTCGCGGTAACTCTTTCGAACAAAGTACCTATCTAGAATCTATGGTATCCGTAATAAACCTAATTAATATGTAGTTTATATAAACGCGTTTATATCTGGAACTAACCACCAGTTGGATTTAGAAAATTATTTTGGAATATTATCATATTCTATATTCATTGGAAAGGCTATATTGGAATTGGAACGAGAAAGAAAGGGATATGCGCAAACGAAGTCGCGGGCAAAAGCTAATACAATAATAAAATCACACTGCTGACAAAATTGAACGTTGTTTGTAACATAAACAACAAATCTGAAAGTTCAAAGCAACATAAAAATATCAAAAACATTTAGCAAAGACAACAACATAAGAAACGAGTACAAAAACATTGTTACGTTTTTCCTTGCCAAGCTTTTTTTCTCTTAAAAGTGGTATAAGGCATGAGTGGTCTAAGTATTTGGAGAAAATGTTGAATTTCAATTAACTAACACAATACTCGCTCGGAGTTTTCTTGCGTGATCGAATCAGGAATCCGCAAGAGAACCAAGGCAACTGACATAGCCCGAAGGATCGCCAAACTAAAGTGGCAGTGGGCAGGGCACATTGCTTGCAGAACAGATGGTCAATGAGGCCGAAAAGTTCTAAAGTGGCAATCAAAATAGACAAGATAGACCGATGAACTGGTGAGGGTCGCTGGTAGCCGATGGATGCGAGACGGACAGGACTGGTTGTTGTGGCGACACTTGGGGGAGGTCTATGTCCAGCAGTGGACGTCTTTCGGCTGAGATGATGATGATGACAATGATGAACATAATATTATGCAACGACTGATCGATTGTAGAGATATGACAGCAGTATAAATAAATGTCCGAAGTCGTCCTACGATGCCGTGCAAACGCTTATGGTAGGCGCCAGATAAATGTGGAATAAAAGTACATTGACCTTTCCTTAATACGTCTTCGTAAGGTACCCGGACAGTAAACTGTAAATCGGTTTTCATCACTCGAAAAAGGAAGGATCACGATAGATGTCGATTCAGGACAGCTTCATGTCATTATTTCTGTTTTTGAAATTAAGTGTGTTAATAAATGTAGGTCAATGACCGTTATTCCACATTTATCTAGCGCCTACCATAGTCATAATTATATCGACTCCGGTCTGCAGCCAGAGGCACCATGTTTGGCCGTCGGGCATAGAGCAGCATTGACGTTTACAAGCCAAATACGGCAGTTGCCTGTGTTTTAGCCACAATTTGGGCATGCTAAATTCCGAAGTTATTTGCTGGTACTGGCAGAACCATTATGATTGAGCTGCAAGTAGACGCTATTATCAACCAGTGCAAATGCCAGATTAGTAATGTTTTAATGTTTTGCCTGACATTTGAAAGCAACAATTGATATTTTTAGTTTCATACTTCTTCTTAAAAAAAAATCTATTACATTTTACGAATAGCACCATCCCATCACTTCCCATGGGTGTCGTAAGAGTTGACTAAGGGACTCACCAGAGAATGGGCAGCAGCATTCTCTGTGGGTACATTGCAACAGCTACACTGTATTCGCCAACCCGTCTGCCAAGCGTGACGATTATGGCAAACCCCCCTATTTGACGGAGCTATGTCCAGCAGTGGACGTCTTTTGGCTGATGATGATGATCTTCTTCTTAGAACAGTAATCCCCGCTACTTACCAAAACACTAAAACCGCTAATAACCAAAAACCCGTTCCGCTTTCATCTTAAACACACCAGTAAATCGTGATCAAGCTGAACGCGATAAATCCCTGCTTATGTGATAGTCAAAAGGAAATTCGTGCATCACATCGGTCGCTAAAATTCTTATTTATGTGCCCGCGATAAGGGACTCTAGTTTCCTTATGCTTCAGACTTCCGTATTGTGGCTGGTAAGCCTATGGTACGAAATTTATCGCTCTTTGGTGCAGGGTTGTGAAGAAATCTTATAATTATAACTTTGTGTACGTACATTTGTCGGCTTTGCAGAAGTTGTCGAGTATTATCTTTTATGATCTAGTGGTCCTCGATACATCATTTCATTGAGGTATTAATTCATTAAAAACTGTCTCACTAGAAGTTGAGCTGTTAAATATTACAAAATACAAGCGAATTGAGAAAAACCGCCTCCTTTTTTTGAAGTCGCTAAAAAGGTTCATCACCTTCGCAGCTTTTTTCCAATGTTGATATCGACTTCTGGTTGAACTAAATGGAGCTAACTATCAGTATTACCAATGGACTGCGTTCATATGAGTAAATGAAAACTTACAAAACTCGTTCGTCGTATTGAATCAACCATTTTCTAAAAGAAGAACACGTCATATCTAGAGAATGGACTGAAAAATACAATACAAAAACTTATAAACTAGGTCTCACTCAAACTAGATATCACAAAACAAATTCCAAAACTCGCATCAGTACCTTTCAATCTTAAACTCATCGGATCATCGCATCCATCAAAATTCGCTCTCAAACTATCTCACACTTCGGCCCAACTGTCGAAGAAACATCAGAACTTGCAACATCCACAACAAAAGTCTAAGTTTAAATAGCATTGCAGAGACCCGATTGCATCTGTAAAAGTTTGTCGTTCATTCATTCATTCGTTCTTTCATTCTTACACGCGCTTCAAGAACTTCGGTATTGTCAGCTTTGATATTTTGTTTGGGTTTTCTCGTTCTCAGATCTTTTGAATATTGTGATAGTTTTGTCTAGTTGAGCTGGGTGGAAAGAGACTGGGGTGTCTGTGTAATAAATCTGTTATGTTTCTATTTTTACTTTTTAAAATACAGGACTGAAAAATACAGGATAATTTGTTTTGTAACATTCAGATATTCTTCGTATGAATGTAAATTTAATTGGGTCCCATATATCCTTGCTGAATACAGTTGCAGTTTATCGATTACGCTGTATCTTCATTTCTCGATAAAAATCGAGCATTATGCTCAACCACATGGCAGTTTAATTTTAGTTTCATAGCAACACCTATCTACGAAACATTTGATAAAAAAACTGAACTGAACCTTTAATTCTATCTTTTATTTTCCATTAAACATGGAAACTTCATTAAAAATATCTATTACAATCTCCCCACAATTTCTCACAACTCTTGCCACAGTAATCTGCTGTCAACTTCGATGAAAACCAAAGAGGAGACGCGGACGAGAAATAAACAGCAGAGAGAAATAAAAGAAATAATTTTTAATCTGCACCCGGCTTCAATACATCTTGTTGCTAAGAAATGCACTCGGAGAAATCTTGGAGTCTGATTCTGTCGGGATTGTATTTCTGAGATTTGAAACAAATGTGATTGTTTTCTTTGGTAGTTATTTTATAAAAGTAATTAGTTGATTATAGAACCCAATGATGGTGAATGAAATGATAATATTGATTATGTAAAAAAGATTTTAAATCGTCTACAAAAATAAGTAGCATTTGCAGTGAATTTAGTTGTGGCATAATTTTATTAAAAACAAAGATGTTTTGTGTTGTTATAACGATGAATTTATGGATAGATAGACAGATGAACATTGGATTTTTATTTAAGTAAATCTTTATAGATACGGATATGACGTAGGTACGGCACACATGCGTACGTCATAATCTATTCTAATTATTATAAAGAGGTAAAGTTTGTGAGTTTGTGAGGTTGTAGGGGGTAATCTCTGGATCTACTGAACCGATTTTAGAATTCGTTTTGTATACGGAACGGGAAACAAAGGGATATACGCGTACGAAGTCGCGAACAAAAGCAATTAAGAAATATTTTTTTATATTCAGTAAGTAATGCCATATTGCTGAAAATCACTAGAATTACATTTTGAAAAAAAAAATTGCATCTGAAAAACAAAGAGAAACTACTGTCATACAACTAAAGACACTGTACAGTTTACTCATTTATGTAGCATGGAAGACAACTAACAATAAGTTACTAACAACAAGAGAACCTCTCTAATCAAGACTGTAAGACCATTAGTATCAGAACAGAATCGGCTCGCAGTTCCACCGTCCGAGCTCATCGATCAATTACCGCGTCTGTCTGCTTCGCTTCCAATACTTATTGTGTAGATCCACTAAGTTTTAGAAGTCTTAACTTTATTGTTTTACCTATTATTAGAGGTTTGACCTTGAGTTGGACTCGAGACTTGAATGGAGATTCAATAGAATTTTAAGCAAGCCTATACTGCAATTGTTTTTTTTTTCAAGGGGCAACCGTAAGGTGCTCCCGCCGCCGTAGAAAGCTTGTAGCTAAATTATACCAGCCGCGCGGGCGTACCTTCAAGTTTAAGCAATGATGCCGAGGTTGGTCTGTGGATGGGTGATCATTTTAACATACCAAGACTCCTCCGTGCCTCGGAAAGCACGTTAAGCCCAATGGCTTAACGTGCTTTCTGAGGCACGGAGGAGTCTTGGTATGCCTTGGTGTGTCTCGGTACAGCCGGGTCCAATGACCCGGCTGTCATTTGTAGATCGTTGGCAGTCGTTACGAATTGTCAGAAGCCAGAAAATCTGCCACCAGTCTTGCCAAGAAGTTACCCAGTTATGGGATTTGAAGGTCTGGTAGGCAGCCACTCCACGTACGATACCTACTGGTATTCAGCTGAACCCGGTTTAACTGGAAGCCGACTCTAATATAGTTGGTAAAAGGCTAGGCAGATGATGAACCGTAAGGTGCCTTGACTTTTGGGGAAAGACCAGGGAGTGTGGGATTTTTACCTCATTCAAACCACGTTGATCTCCATCAGCACACGGAAAGGGCTCGGACACCTTTTAATGTCACCCCAGGAACTCCCTCGATGCAACGCCTGTACTGTTGAGACTGTTCAAGGTGTCCACATGTGATCACGGGGTCACATGTTGGCAGACAGAGTCCCCACTCTGAACGTTCTCGACCCTTTTTTTTTTTTTTTTTTTTTTTTTATAGGATGGGAAATCATCAAATGACCCCTCCCGCTCTGGGTGGAGCGGCAGGGAGTGTCAGACTTTTACTGACTAAAACCCACCCTTAGTCCTCCTAGTGCCTTTCATCCCAGGGCCGCGGTAACTCTTTCGAACAATTCCGCAATCCTGGCAGGCTCTGGCCCTGGCGGGCCCCGTCTCCGTTGCTGACTGCTCGTTGCTGACGGCGCGTTTGGAGTGAACGCGCCGTCGACTCTGGCCTGACCTGATCGGACAGCGAGCTACCCATTGCTCGCTGTCCGCAGGCGTCAGTCACTGCACCATGCCCAGGAGCGTCAGTTCCTGAGAGGCGCAGCGACTGACGTACGTCTGGAGGTGGCGAAATGGGGCCATTACTGGCACTCCATTCTCGCCCCCTCCCGAGCAGTTGCAGCGGCGGCGACGGTGGCGGCGGCTGCGGCGGAAGCGACGGCGGCGGCGGCGGCGGTGGAGGAGGGTTTCTTCCTCGTCCCGGCCCTGGCGGGTGGACCGCAGGCTTTGCCCCCAGCCCAGTGATCGGCCGGCTTGCCAGCTGCCGCACATGCGAAGCAGTGCGGCGCGGCGTCACACGAGCCGGCCCTGTGACCGGGCTGACCACAGCGGAAGCAGTGGTCACTGCGGTCCACCTCCGAGGTGCAGCGTGCTCCGACATGGTTGCCAACTTGGCAACGGAAGCACCTCAGAGGTCTGGGCTCCAGCAGTTTCACCTGCGCGGAGACCCAGCCCACCAAGAGCCTTCGGCCCTCTGAGATTTTCTTGGCCGCCGACACGGGGCAGCTCACCACTACGGTTCGCATGCCCGTGTTGTCAGGACGGATGGTGCCCGCCTTCACCTCCTCTGCAGAGCACCCCCCCGTCCTGACGACGGCGGCCAACACCTCCTCCTCCGTGACGGAGTCGTCCAGGCCCAAGATGCGCATATCTATGCACTTCGTGGGCCTGGACACTCGGACGTCATCCGCGCCCAAGGACGCCCTAAGCCTTTCGGCTAGAGCGTCCGCGGCCGGACCGCTGCCTGCTCCAGGGATCTCGAGCATCCTGGCCCCGGTCATGGTGACCCTGAGCCGGAGACCCCCGACGATGCCAAGCTCACCGAGGTTGATGGCCTCCTTGGCCTTGGTGAGCGTATTGGCATACGTCACGCCCCTCTTCACCGCGTCCGGCTGCAGCGTTAAGACTACAGCCGCGGTCTTCGGGGCGCGGAGCGCAGCCGCGACGCCTCGCGCTCGCTGCCGCCGCCTTCTTTCCCGCCTCTTTGCCGCCCTGGCTGCCTTTCCCGCCTTCTTCTTCTCCCCGGCAACTTGCCATTCGGCTTGAGCCGGGGGAGGAGCTGAAGGCGAGGAAGCCGGGGGGAGCTGCTGCTCAGACGGCGCAGGAGCCTTCGCCGTCCGCGCAGCAACCCCACCCTTCCTCTTCCTTCCCGGGGCCGGGTCCGGTTTTCCCGACACCGGCTTCGCGGGTGCCGGCCCGGACCCTTTGTCCTGGCCGGACGACCCCGGTGTGGCAGCCACGGCGGCCGCGTACGACGCCGCCTTTTTTTGGGCTGGAGCCTTCCCACTCGCCGCTAACGGGGGGCGCAAGACGATGCCCTCCAGGACGGAAAACCGCGCCTGGAAGGCAGCCATCTCCTGCCGCACCAGGTCCAGCACCTGGCCCTCCTGCGGCACGGGGTGGCTGTTCTCCCTGCGCCCCCCTTTAGGCGCCCCCTGTGGGCCGGCTCCCTGTAGCCTGGCCAGGTCTGCTCGGAGCCCCGTATTCTCCCTCTGGAGGCGCTCCGTGGCGGCAGCCAAGCGGGCGACCTCCGCCCGCAGGTTGGACATCTCGTCCACCGGAGGTCCACCTCGATTAGCCTCCGCTGCCGCCAGGATGGAGGTCAGCGCTTCTCTTATGGCCCTGTTTTTAGAGGAGAGTTTCCTCTTCAGGGCCACATCGCGAAGCGCGGCCTCCACCGCCTCCGCAAACCCGGCCCTCCGAAGCTCCTGTCCGGAGTCATCCGGCTCACCGCCGGAGGACTCCGAACCAGGAGCCCTGCTACCGCCCTCTCCGGGGGGTCGTCCAGCATCGGCGAGCTCCCCGGCTCGCCGGCCAGTCTCCTTGGGGGCAGGAGCTCTGCTCTTGCCTCCCTCTCGGCCCTTACCCCGCCTACTGGTGGGGATCTTGCGAGCCGAGGCAACCTCGTCGCTGCAGGACGACCCCTGGTCTTGCTCTGGTCTGGGCCGCTTGCGGAAGGACCTGGAGTCCTCCGAAGCAGCCCCCGCTCCCTCGGGTACAGAGCTCGCCGAGCTAACGGTCGCTAGGTCGTCGGAGTCCAACTCAGACTCCGACTCTACACCCGCGCGACGCTCAAGCGAGCCCTCCTCCCAATACAGCGCACCTTCGCCCGTGCTCCGCCCGACCGACACTCTGTCGGGCGAGTCAAAATTAAAACCGATCAGGTCCTCCTCGGATAGTATAGATCGGGGGCCTCCTCGGCCCTTGTTGCCAACGGCAAACGGTTGGTGGACAGCCCTGTTGCCCCCCCCAGAATACGAGGGGCTTGACGCACGAGGCGTGGCGGATTCTCGGACCGCTGTGCAGTCCGTACCGCCCTGGGGTAGTATCTGTTTAGCAGAACTGTCCATTGTTGTCCTTTTAAAGGGTGCGGTCCCTATCTCCCCTCCTCTCTCCCTCTCTCTCACTGCTTGCTCGCTGCCCTCACAGTCACGTCTGATGATCAGACGCGTACCAGAGAGCAGCGAGCAAGCCAATGAGACGCACACCGTCCGAGGACCCGAACACTGCTCAAGTCTCCGAACGGTGTGCCCCTCTTGTGTCTCTCTTGGTCTGGTCTCTCACTTGGGACCTTCCGGCATGAGTGGCTCTACCGGCAAAGCCCCCAAGATCATTGAGACACGCAAGCCCCACCACGACGACAACGTGGAGACACGGTTGGTGGGGACGTTCTCGACCCTAGGGTCCAAATGGGGTGGCAATGCGGAATCAGTATACAATCAGAATAACTAAAAAGTCACTTTATGATTTAACCTCTCAACAAAGCAAAAATGAAAAAAAACTAAATTAAGATTTCAAAGGAATAAACAAACATGCAGAAAGCAGAAAAACACAAAGAATCAATAGGCGAAGAAACAAACAAATCTTCTTATAAAGTGCATTATTCTTTTTTCAAATTTTAATAACGTTCTGTCTAAACAACAAATGGTTTCCCGACTCTATGGCACATTTAGCACCTCGAGCGGGCAACAAATAATTTCCTACATTTTTATTATAAACTTTGATTCCGTGGTAGTAGTAATTACTTTCTGTTCAGCGGCAACTGATTTCATTGACACAGCAAACTTTGATTCTGTTGATCACTTTGATATCGAAAGCTTTTTGTTTTATTTCTCTTTTCAGATGTTTCAATCTTTTGGAAGAAAATTACGTTTTTGCGGTTTATTTAATGTTTTCTTAGGGTTGTTTTGTCTGTATGGATGATTTTAGGGAGGGTTCGAACTTTGGAACTCGGTAAAGTGTATTTTTGTAGGTTTTCGAAAAGTTATTTTTCCTGCAGACCTCTTCTTCATCTATGGTTCAGAAACCTTAGCTACGGATGTTTTTTTTTTTATTGAAGAATGGGCTTGCTCTTGACCTCGATCCCGCCTGATGGAAAGCGATAGATGAGGTCTATGATGGAGCGAGCGTGCCCAGAAGATGCCTGTTCACTCTTGCTTTGAAGGCAGACGGGTTATACGAGTATGTGAAAGGGAACACAGACGCTGGTAGAGAGTTCCACACCTTGGCTGTGCGCATAATAAATGTTTGATGGGGTCAAATGATTCTGGAGTGAGGAGACGCAGCACGGGATGGTTACTCACAAGGTGATCGATGACTGGAGGGACGGGTATCAAATGACTTATTGATGACTAGCTGCTACCCGCGGCTATGCCCGCATCAATGCCGAAAATTATCCCAAGGGAACATAATCTCGGAATAAAAAGTATCCGATGTGTTATTCCAGACTATAATATATCTCTGCACAAAATTTCATCAAGATATGGAAACCGTCGTTCTACCGGTCCGACATGATTCATAAACATCCATCCATCCTAACTTTTGCATTTATTATAATATTAGTATAGAAATATCGTGGAACAGATGTTCGATGGGCCGAAGATTTCTGGAGTGGCGACAGCGTACCGCAAGACGCAGCGTTGGAAGGCGTCCCACAAGGTAAACCGATATCCCGGTGATGGTCGCTGGTAGCCGATGGATGCGAGACGCACAAGCCCGGTTGTTGTGGCGACACTTGGGGAAGGCTTATGTCCAGCAGAGGACGTCTTTTGGTTGATATGATGATGAAATCGTCGCGCGTGGAACACAACGCGCCGTCGACCCGGGCCTGGCTTTGGTCGGACGCTCGCCTTCCTCAGACCCGCGCCTACTGTGACTGGGAATTGCCCTGCGACTCCCCACGCCCTGAGTGTCTCCCTGTAGATGCTTACCCCATTCGGGGGTACCAGTGCGGTCGTCAAATGGTCTTAGAAACCAATGAAACCCGAAGAGATGTAGCAGCAACTACAACTATGTCGATGCTATTTAGTATTCCATCCACCTTTCGAAGCGAACTAAGCGTAAATAATGTTAAGTAGGTAAAGCTTTTGCGTTTAAACAACAGAGATTACTTATAATGTATGTAGATCGTGTTGACGACACGATTAAGTATATTTAAGGACTATAATGGCATGCACAATGTTAGTGTATGGTGTGATTTACAGGAATTTTACACTGTATACTTTTATGACTTTTTCCTACGTTTATAATTCATTTTATATAGTTCTAGAGCCGGCAAGAATGGAAGGAAGAAAGGGAGGCTTTTGCCCTGCAGTGGGACCAATGCTACCAAAGTAATAATTTTGTTTTTGTGTCGTCACCATGCTCACATTCTTGCTTAAAACTAAATAACTACTTAAATAAAATTAGGCGAAGAATGAGCATGGCATTTGATGAATTTTTAGTATTATTATTACAGTTACTATCGAAATGTTATTAAATCCTCCATTGTCCTCACATATAATTTATTAATGAATGTATCCAAATCATATTTTTATTTTTCAAATAGAAAAATGTATTTAGGTAACTGGAGTTTCTTGACAACTCGACTTACTATAATTTTTTAAACTGTAAATACTATTAATGACCTAATTGAAATAAGTTTGACTTCTCAATATATTTTGAACATTGACGGACTAGCCAAATACGAGCAGGCAAGAAAAAAACACAAGTGGGATAGCGCCCTGGAAAATCAGCTATCTATCTCAACTGCCCGCTTCCTTTCCCAAATTAAGCTCAACGCGTTGTTTTAAGAGGATTAAATCATTAATTAATTTGCAGTATCTACGTACGTTTTGCGCTATGTACTGATGATGGAAAGCAGGGGTTGTGGCTGCTGGGAGGTAGACGAAAGTGCCATGATGATGCTCAAAATTTTGTAGAATTATGAGACACTAGACTTTGCCTGCGGCTCCCCCGCTTGAATGTAGGTTATAGCGTAAAAAAGTACCTTATGTCCTTCTCCATTTCCCAGGCTATGTATCTGCAATTTCATGACGATCCTTTCAGCCGTTTTAGCGTGAAGGCGTAACAGACAGACAGACAGACAGAGTTACTTTCGCATTTATAATATTAGTAATAGGGATTAGTTATTATTAGATGTTTTTAGATTGGTTACGTATATTGGAGTTTTGCTTCCATGATCGCGAAAATAATAGTGCAACGTTAAGGCTGCAGAAGCCACGCATTTCTCCATACAATTTTTTTAGGATGATTACTCCATTGTTTGACATTTTTTGTTCCAAGACGGGCATAATATGTTTTGTCTTGTTGTGATCTATGCCTGTACCAAAACAGAATTTAAAAATATTTAGTCATTTTAAAGTTTTCAGCCTCAAAATTTCCATATTTTAACCCGTAATTTAACGCAACTTTTGACGTAATTAAATAACAGAAGGAGTATGAAATCTCTAAAACTAAATGCATACAGGAGTAGTTTATTTATTCAAGAAATTATATAACTTTACTTCGAATCAAAAAATTCAGTTATTTTGTCATAAGAACACTAATTCTAGAAGCCTACTCATCAATTTTTACGCGCCCGTTTCTAACAACAATGATTGTGCATTTCCCTTTCTCGCGCGCCGCTTGATGAAATAGCGGCACCAGATGTATTAATATGCTTCAAGTAAATTACGTAGACAATACTAGAAAGCAGACCATTCATGTTTCTTTTTGTTATAGTTTTTTTCAGCATATTTTTAAAATCCATGGGCTCTTCAATGACTCTATTTAACTTTATCTGTTTCTTCATTCCCGTGAGAAAACCAGCAACTGACGAAACAGTGGTTCATTCAATACCAAACACAGAACAAGAAAAGATATTTCTATCTTTGCCTTTAATATCCATACTATTTTGTAGTGTCTATAATATTTCTAGTTCAAAGGTGATTTTTCTTGTTTGATATGATAGAACCTTCGATAGAACTCAGGATCCATGTAAAGCAGAAACTACCTCAGTAGGATAATCTTTTCTGAATGTTACTGACATACCTTTGGTACACCTACGGCAGGTATCGTATTTGAAAAGATTTGTATCTGACCTTTTAGATCTTAAGCACTAAGAAAGAAATTTCAAAGACTTCAAAAGAAGATTCACTTACTACATAGGTAAGAAAACATAAATTATTATTTTCAGATTTTACGGTTCGGAACATCCTTAAAAACAGAACCCATATGGGATCACTTGTGCGTCTGTCTGTCTGTCTGTCTGTCTGTCGGTCTGTCTGTCGGTCTGTCTGTCGGTCTGTCTGTCGGTCTGTCTGTCGGTCTGTCTGTCGGTCTGTCTGTCGGTCTGTCTGTCGGTCTGTCTATCGGTCTGTTTGTCGGTATGTCTGTCGGTCTGTCTGTCGGTCTGTCTGTCTGTCTGTCTGTCTGTCTGTCGGTCAGTTTATCGGTCTGTTTGTTGGTCTGTCTATCGGTCTGTCTGTCGGTCTGTCTGTGGGTCTGTCTGTCGGTCTGTCTGTCGGTATGTCTGTCGGTCTGTCTGTCGGTCTGTCAGTCGGTCTGTCTGTCGGTCTGTCTGTCGGTCTGTCTGTCGGTCTGTCTGTCCGTCTGTCTCTCGGTCTGTCTGTCGGTCTGTCTGTCGGTCTGTCTGTCGGTCTGTCTAGTCTTCCGGTAAACGAACTATTCAAAGACTTTTTCTGTCTGAAAAAGGACTCGAAAATTAATACATATTTAAACCCAGCAACATTCAAGTGATACCACTTGAACCGGGTTTATCTTCGAATCCTATTTATAGAACGTTTCAGTTAATCCGATGTAAATTGGTGTTTACAGGATGAGTGTCAGCCAGCTGTAATCTCGCGAGGTGCGGCGTTCAAAGTAAACGGATTATTTTCAACGTTTTCAACTCCTTCTGTTTTTGATTTAATATAGGCGTAAGATCCTTAGCCGAATATAGGCTCAATTATATGTGAGCATAAATTAAATTTTATAATAAGCCACCCTGTATGATTAATGACATTTAAATAGTAGCAATGGGTATCGGGTAAAAGAATAATAGAAGAAGAAAAAATAGCACAATAACAATAACTGCTTGAATGCATAAATATTTGCAAATTATTGTAACCACACAGCATTTAAAGACAGTTTTGAAGTAAGCTATTATTGTGATAACTATTAATTAATTTAAACTTATGAGCAACAGTGGTAAATGGGCGGACTTAATGCAACAAGGCATTCCTTACCAGTCAATTATTAATATAATGTAGTATTGATCTTTACAGGTAAGGAGAATTTTATCCTTTACCGGTATAGGACCAATAAAATAGCTTCATTCTCTATTTAAATTTCATCTTTATCCATTTCAAAATGAAACAAAAGTGTAATCAATAAGACTGGTCCGACGCTTTTTTTTTTTAAGGATGGGAAATCGTCAAATGACCCCTTCCGCTCTGGGTGGAGCGGAAGAGAGTGTCAGACTGTCAGACTCTTACTGACTAAAACCCATCCATGCTCCTCCTTGTGCCTTTTACGTTCTAGGGACGCGGTAACTTTTTCGAACAAAATCCGTCGACCTTATTTCCAGCTGAACTTCACAACATCTTCAAGAATCACTGCATTATCAAGTCCCAGTCCCTTTCGAAACCAACACACTACAAACATCTTCCAACCGCACTCAAAATAATTTGCACCACCAAAATAGCTCCACGATATCATTTCTCATAGCATTAAAAGTTTCCTAGCATCTTGTAGTTGCTACTGCTTACCCAACTTCCCAGTAACGAGCGTTAATGCTCCGGAGACAGTTTCTGAGTAGGCTAGGCATAAGTGGGTATTAGATGGTATTAAGTGTTTAGTACCATCTAATGTGGTAAGCTTGCGAGAAGAGTTTGCGTATTAGAGCGTGCTAAGATTTTAGATGCTGTTTTTCTTAACTTTTAAGATAAGGAACCGTGAGCTCCTCACAAAAGCTAGTGGTGATGGTCAGGCCATCTCACTAGAATGAATGATGATTATTGGATGAGACTAGCATCATATTCAGGTCATGTAGGCACACGAAAGAGGGGAAGATCAATATATTGATGGGTCTTGTAATGAAGAAGAATTTGGAAAAAGATGTGAGAAAACTTTTGAACATTATTGTGGATGGCTGTAAGAGTTGTGGATGACCAAAGGAAACGATGAATGGAGAAGGAGACTGAGAAAGATGAGATGTTGTGTTGAAATCGGTTGTTATGGCATAGTAATGTGATGCAGAGGAATGAAAAAAATGACGCTAGGCAAGTTTTGAATATAAATGTTGATACATGGATAAAGGAAGACGAAAGAAATGATGGATGGTCTTTTAGAAGGATTAGATAATTTTAAGACAGGGAGTGACTACTACTGACTAGACTAATGACTGAAAGAGAAGTTTTGAAGAAAAAGGCATGTTGCGCCGATCAAATATAAATTGCGATAAAAGCATGATATTGATGATAGAGATTTAGAAGGTGACGATGTTTAAAATTGAAGAGAGTTGCTTAATGCCGTTCTGTACGTTTTGTCGAGTTTTGCACACAAAAATGTATGGAGCAGTCGGTAATTAAACCCGAAATCATGCCTGTGATCCTGTGATGATCCGCAAGGCTTCAGCTTAGAATATGGAGTTTCAACTGAGAACGGTTCTCCAGTTAGAAATAAAGATTTTAGTCAAATATAATAACGCAATGCCAACTAAATAAAAATAATGACATGTCTGATTGTACAACATGCATTAAACTTAGTTCAAACGTTTCAAATCTTTTCGAAACTCAGTTTAAGTTCAGAACTCATTCACCGTTTTATCTAAACGTCCCAGAAATAGCTTTGCCGTATAAAATATGGACAACCATACATGCCATCATGCCTTATCTAAGACGCATTACATTTTAGGAAGCAATAGAGCCAAAGAGGCATGATATGAGTCTTCAAGAAACCTTCTGTTTATTCAAATACATTCTACTACCTTACTAATATTAAAAATGAGAAATATTTTTGGGATTTTGGACGTTTTTCATTCAATTCTGCTTCTTGGAATTTGGAACACAGTACGTCGTCAAAGTCAAAGTCAAAGTCAAAGCATTTATTTCAATTAGACCATTTACAGGCACTTTTGAATTGTCAAGGTCGGTCGGTCAAAAAAAAGATGAAGCTATTTGCACGTTCCAAAGCGTAGATCTCTATGGAGAAGAACGTGCAAGAAACTCCACGGACACTCTTTTAAAAATAAGTTTTTGTTACAAAATTATGGTTACTTACATCATTCATTTTTTTTTTTTTTTTTTTTTTTTTTTTTTTAATAAAAAAAAAAAAAAAAATCAATTAAAGAGAAGAGAATCAGTACTACGCTCGAAAAAAGTCAACCGATCGAACAAGCTGGTTTTCGAAAGGGTTACTCCACAACAGACCACATTCATTCTTTGGAATTACTGGTCGAAAAATATCTACTACTACCAGAAAGCTTTTGATACAATACTACATCCCTCAATTTGGAAAGCTTTACAATCACAAAAAGTGGAAAAAAAATACGTGCAAGTCTTAAAATACCTTTACGGGAACAACACTAGTAGAGTGAGGCTGGAGACCGCAGGACCACCTATCCCCATCAAAAGAGGAGTACGGCAAGGGGACCCCCTATCGCCTCGAATCTTCATAGCAGTACTGGAAACGATTATCGGAAAACTGAATTGGGATAAAACAGGTATATGCATAGAAGGAAAACATATTAGTCACCTAAGGTTCGCCGACGACATTGTCCTTCTTTCAGAAAATAGCACAGAGCTGGAGTCAATGTTACAAGCGTTACAACAAGCAAGCAGAGAGGTAGGACTAGAAATTAACCTGAGCAAAACAAAACTCATGACAAATGCCGTTCAAAACCCTATGTATCTGGACAACACGCCAGTAGAGTACGTTTCAAGCTATATGTACCTAGGCAAACAAATTTCTTTCCAAAAACTTAATAACGACGCAGAAGTAGATAGAAGAATAATAGCGACATGGAAGAAGTTTTGGAGTCTGAAGGAAATTTTAAAAAGTCAGATGCCAATGAAAATCAAGAGCAAAGTCATGGACTCTTGTCTTTTGCCTTCACTAACCTACGCCTGTCAAACGTGGAAGTTCACACGAAGGGTCAAACATAAAATCACGTCCTGCCAACGAAGCATGGAAAGAAGTGTCGCAAAAATAAGGAAATGCCAGAAAATCCGCCACACTACTATCAGGCAAAAAACAGGAGTGATAGATGCTCTCACCTACGCTCTAAAGTTAAAATGGAGATGGGCAGGACATGTGGCGAGAATGATTGACGAGCGATGGACAATCCGCTTGACATCATGGCCAGGTCCAAGAGGCACTCGGAAAAGAGGAAGACCTGTTACTAGATGGACAGACGACATCACACGAGTTGCAGGAAAAAATTGGCTGACAGAAGCCAAAGATCGCGACCGCTGGGGTTCTCTGGAGGAGGCCTTTACCCTCTATACTTGAGGGGTTCATGCATGTAAATTTTTTATTTTTATTTAATTTAAATTTATTTAATGAATATTAATATTGACATTTAATTTATACGTGTATTTGGATTATTATTTATAATGCAATCAAATTGAAATTTGGATTTAATTTAAATATTTAATAATTGTAATTTTTAATGCAATCAATTTTAACAAACAAAAATGGAAAAAAAAAACATGTATAAGTATTCAAATGGAAACACACATGTAAAAATGCGTTCCTACTACCTATCATTGCATGAAATAAAAAGGCTTTTTTTTTTTTTTTTATTTATTTTATTTTTTTTACATCATTCATATTGAAATCCTACTAATATTATAAAGGTGAATGTTTGTATGTTTGTATGTTTGTATGTTTGTATGTTTGTATGTTTGTGTTTCAATCAGGCAAAAACGGCTGAAGGGATTTGGATGAAATTTGGCACACATTTAGTTCATATCCTGGAATGAGACATATGCTACTTTTCATCCCGGTAAGTGGCATGGATCAATGAAGACTGAGGAGGAAGTGGAAATTCAGAGCCGCTGCTGCCTTAGTACTATAGATTTACAAATACCAGGAGACCAAAAACATCAAGTACCAGGAAACCAGAAACATGTCATAGTATTTTTGGGCTGGTTAGGATAGGTGTAGGGTAGGTGTAGGGTAGGTGCAGAGTAGGTGTAGGGTACGTGTAGTGTAGGTGTAGCGTAGGTGTAGGGTAGGTGTAGGGTAGGTGTAGGGTAGGTGTAGGGTAGGTGTAGGGTAGGTGTAGGGTAGGTGTAGAGTAGGTGTAGGTAGGTGTAGGTAGGTGTAGAGTAGGTGTAGTTACAATCCAAATCAAGAAACCTCCCCTATTTCCGATTTTCACGCGGGCGAAGCCGCTGGTAGAAGCTAGTTATACATATATGTGAGAACGATGTAAAAGACGTGCAGGATAAAAGAGTCTGGAGTAAAAAAGAAACAATTCAAAGAAATAATTAAAACAGACCATGGCAGCCGAGAGATGACCAGTCTCAGCTGACGGCGCCCGTTCACGAACATGACGCATACGCTAGCACCATTTGGCTCGACCATTTTTAAGGGAACCAAATGATCCAACGCATACGCCACCATCAGCCAGACTTTTGAGTGAGCATGACATCCCCAATCGCCAGGGTATATTCAAGTCAAAGACCTACCCAAAATGATCATTATAGTTTAAATTTGAGGGACCTACATAGTACTCACACATGTGCCGTTAATGCATGAAATCATGCAATGCTAAATAAATTGAGTCTATACAATAAAAAATATTGCTTTCTTACAATCTTCATCCGGTCCAACAATATTTCCAAATGCTCATATCTTTGATTTGGTGATAGAATACTTTTATCTCGATTGTAAGTTCCCGAAGAATCATTTCGACTATCACGCGCACGCCAAAAGCTAGTTTCTTATAATAACGTTTTATTTACGACCCAAACAATACCTACTGGAGAAGAACAAAGCGGTTTGAAGTTATTTTCCAGTGTATTTAAAAAGCAACTAATTAAGGACGTATTCCTTGCTGCAATACACTTAATTGACTCACAGTTGTTGGAAACTATAGTTTCAAATTACTTTTAAGTTGTTTGTTTGCCCTGTTTTGTCTTAAAGTCTTTAGGTAGCATTTGATATAGGATTCTAACTGTTTACTTCTAGAAAATAAGGCTGATAACAAGTATGGCAAGATGACTTGGAGGCATACCATAATGGCTGCCTGGAGTGGGTTTTGCCAAGCAGTGAGCTAGCAATGCCTGTGGTTGGGGTGGGGCACGTCAGTAGTCTTCTTTATAGGAGGTACCTAAAACTTTTATATTCGTGGAAAATCCACCGTCAAAGATCACATACAGGCTGTTCCAGAAAAGTGTGGTCATATTTAAGGGCCTTAACACACTACCACGCACCACGCAGCGTAGCGCGTGATAACGTTGCTTGTCATTATCTCCTTTTGTATAGAAAACACGCACAGTCCAACACACAGAAAATGCATCCACGCGTTCATTGTTGACCGTTGACACGCAACATGCAGCGTGATGCGTGGCAGTGTGATAACCGCCTTAGGGTGTTGAGTAGCTGGGAAAAAATGTCAAAACATAAAAAATGTGATTTTTATCTATATCGACCAGAAAAAACGACTAAAAAGTTACGAATAAATGACTTTTCAAGCAGTTTGTTACAGTTGGTGGCATTTACTTTAGTTCAACCAAAGATTTGATGTCATCAACTGCATAAGACTACTTGAAAAGTAATTTCTTTCGAAAACGCTTGCAGCTGTTTATTATTTTTTTCTATCTCGCGGCTGCGCCCGCGTCAATGTCGGTTATCACGTATGTAAGTAGACTATGTCCTTCTCCATATCCCAGGCTATATATCTGCCAGATTTCATGACGATCCGTTCAGCCATTTTAGTGAGAAAATGTAACAGACAGATAGAGTTACTTTTGCATTTATAACATAAGTAGGGATTATTCTCAACACACTCGAACCACACCCCAAAACTTCTTTCACAGTCCAAGGCCACTCCAAATCCCTTTACAAAACCTAGTCCATCAAAAAATCTTTCAGAAAATCCACAATTATTCCCTTGAAGCGGTATAAGCGTTGTGTTGCTACATCGAAACTCACTTTGGTTAACGAGGAAAACGGTCCCTCACGTCTTTGCCACTCAATTTGTACGTAGCATTATGATATTGGTGTTGAAACTTGGAAACTTATATCGTGTTACTCTCTACTAGTTTTACTTTGAAAGGGTCTTGAGATTTTCTGAAGACGGTGGAGGGTGAAGACCATTTTAGTGGTGGTGTTTGAATTTATAATTTGTAATTCTTGGTCATTAAGGCTATTGTTGCGAAGGTAGGCGGAGGTGAACATGTTTAAAAAAGTTGTTATCACACCCCACAGGTATAGATAACGCAAATATCACGATCTGTGTGAAAATCAAGCGTGTCATTTTTTGACTACCTACTATGACGTCTGGCACCTAACTAACCTAACCACCTAACTGACGTCCGACTAGCATACACCGATACAGACTGAGCTTGAAAGTGGCGACTTACGATTTTTGTACGTAAGTTGGGCACCAAACGAGCACGCGAAGTAGTTGCTCTTGCGCTATCTGCGTCTGTGTCACACCCACATGTTATACGAGTAGGTGACCTCACAAAAGGCAACAACAACTATTTCGCGATTTTCGCTTAAGAGCGTTTACGCCGTACGGCTTTTCATAAACAATTTGAAGTCCTTATTTTTCGAAATGAATGAAACGATTTTATTGAACCTTAATATGCATACGCCATCACACCAGGTCTAAAAATTTAATTGAGAACATTTTCGAAAAAGAGGTCAGAAGGAAAGATACTGATTTTTCACTTTCTATAGAAAACTTAAAATCGCTCTCTCTCTCCCTCTTAACTCTTTTTAGAAAATGTTTTCAACTAACTTTTTAGACCTAGTTGGATGGCGTATGCATGGCGTCTGCAGTTTCATTAAAATCGGATCATTCATTTCGAAATATAAGGACTTGAAAGTTTGTATGAAATGCCGTACGGCGTAATGATTCGCGAAATAGTATTTTGAACTCCAAAAGTCTTGGCATTGTCACTGCAAATTAGTTGTTTTCTTGTGAGAAGTTTCTCAAACGAAGAGAGTTCAATTATAAAACAAGTTTGAGAACGAAAAACATCGTTTGATTTTCGTTTCCAAACTTTAGACTGCAGTCTTCAGACACCAAACAACAAAACCGTCTATTTAACTCTATAAACTAACCAAAGTTTTCTTTTTCTTTTCCAGACAGCTAATTACATTAAATACAAAGACTGAACCTCCAAGAGTGCAACGTCCAGGGACGCATTTGTGGAGGGATCGCGAACAAGTCACTCAATTTGCGGGAAATTTACTATCTCGGGAGAACTCTTAAGGATGCGGAAACTTATTAAAAGAATGGCGGTCTTGGATTAGCCTTGTTTTTGTTAATCTCTGTGGAAGGAAAGATGGAGGACGTTGGCATGTTTTCTATTTCAACAAGGACTGCATGCGTACAGAGGGCCAATTTTACTCATTTTTAAACAACGTTCGCATGCGCATGTCTGTCGCAAACTGTCAAAAAAGCCTTTATATACATTGTTGACAGATTGCGACTGAGATTCGAATGCAAGCGTTGCTTGATAATTTGTAGAATTGGTACTCCTATCTCGTTGCTAAATAATGATATCGCATAAGTTGATGGGCTGATCTCCGAGATTCAAGGTTTCCGTGGAATGATGACCATCTGACACCAGTCTTGCTTTACCCGGTTACTGCTTTGTGCAAGTCAGACAAACAATCCCTCCGCGTCAAATAGGTACTGGTATTCACTGGAAACAAAAAAAAACCTTCTTGTTTAATCAGCTGTAGCTACAGCTGATTAAACAAGAAGATTTTTTTTTTGTTTCAAATACTCTTGGGTTGACCACTATTTCAGCTGCGTACTCCATCGTCAACTTAGTGGACGATGGAGCACGCTTCATCTTTATCATATCAACCGAAAGAGGTCCACTGCTGGACATAGGCCTCCCCAAAGTGTCACCACAACAACCGATCCGGTACGTCTCGCTTCCTTCGGCTACCAGCGACCCTCACCAGCTCATCGGTCTACCTTGGTTTTTACTTTTTTTTCTGTCACTTATACCGTATAAGTTACAGGAAACCGTGGGGAAAAGCTGGTACCTAAATCATTTAATAATAATTATAATCTTTGGTATGAAGATTCAAGGAACGAGCCTATTTTCTGAGCTAGAAAGTTATGCTAAATAATTACATAGAAATTTCAAACAATCAGTAACTCTAATTATAAATTCGAGGAAAAGCCGCAGAGTTTACAACAAATACGAAAATTTACCGACAACAAACGACTCAAAAATGTTAAACATACTATGGTGGTTTGTAGCTTACATAGAATATTAAAGAACTAATAAATATTATCAAATAAACAACGTGTAACAGAATAAACGCAATACTTACAGGGTCATTGTACTCATTATTATGAACATCCTTCACTATTTGACCAACACTGAAATCGCGAAAAACAAAAATCAACTGTTCAGTATTTTGTCAAGTTTTTTCGCGATTCCAATGTTGGTCCCATAGTGAAAGTTGATAATGATGACTGTCAGTATATTGCGTTTATTCTGTTACACGTTGTATGTTAAGCGTCAGATGAATGTGCAATAACGGTCATTAACCCACATACATTTATTGACTTTCTTAATATTTAAAACAGGCATAAACCTGTCCTGAATCGACTTCTATCGTGATCCTTTATGTTCTCCAGTTATGAAAAACGATTCATAATAATTAATTGTTATGGTATCAACGAAAGGATATAGGGAAAGGTCAATGCACATTGACTTAGTACTTTATTGTAAGTTTGTCTGGTGCCTACCATAGATGGTTTTTTAACTGAGAACAGGAGAAATTGACAACACTGGCTTTTTCACAAGTGAATGCAAATTTAATTCTAATTTAATTATTTATTGTACACCATAACAATTTATAACAAACAAGCAACTTGCAAGTAAAGTTTTTCTGGCTATTGAAATTCATTCAACCAATTTGTCACTATAATTTTGTGATTAGTCAACGGGTAACGTCAGTTGCATGTACACCGACCGCTGGGCAAGAGTCTCCTAGCAGTGGTTTCCTGAAAATGAAAGGAGCCGTCAAGACTGGCTCAAATAGATGTGGCGAGATGATTTTGGCGTACCATAAGGATAAGGGTCAGCGTTGGCTGGCTCACCGTCCGGTCAAAGCCAGGCCCGGGTTACGGCGCGTTGTGTTCCACGCGCGCTTCAAAGATATGTCAGCATAGTAGACGGGACCCGTTAGGGCCAGAGCCTGCCAGGGTTGCGAATTTTGTTCGAAAGAGTCACCGCGCACCTGGAAAACAAAGGGCACTGGGAGGAGCACGGATGGGTTATAGTCTGTAAGAGTCTGACACTCCCTTCCGCTTCACCCAGAGCGGAAGGGGTCATTTGATGATTTCCCATCCATTAAAAGGGCATGCATTTGAGACGGCGCGGCAAAAGAATGTTTTTACCCAGCAATGAGACTGCAACGGTCAGAACTTTGCAAGAATTTTCATTCCAGAAACGAATAGCGTCTTACGCGGTGTCCTGCATGAGCGACGAACTCGACGCGACGCGACGCTGCGAACGCTACGAACGCGATCAACTCAACGGCATACTCTACATGCGGCCTATATGACAGTCTGCGGCGAGACGCGACGTAACGCGCACTTGTTTTGAGGGCGACCAGATGCGACAACACGAACTATGTCATTTTTCGCCCTAAGAAGAGTTCCTTGGCAGTTCATCTTTTTCTATGGCACGCATACTACTTTAGACTAATCAAAAATAAACTAGCAAACTACTTTAAATATGAGTTCATATTTAAAGTAGTTTGCTAGTTTATTTTCAAACAAAATTATACTGTACTTCTCCATGATTCGAGAAGTAATGACCAAAATCACGTAGGACATTTGTCGCGTATAGCATCGCGTCGCATTACGTCGCGTCGTGTTGCGTCGCGTCGCGTCGCGTTCGTCGCTCACGCAGGACACCGCGTTAGCCACCATCAATGAAAGCATTAATTATTACTTGTGAAAAAATTAGAACCGCAGATGTTGCAATTTTTATGATAGTGATATTATATTTTATGTTTTATAATAAACACTAAAAGCGAAATTAACCTTATTGACGCGGCCGTGAGCAATAAAATAAATAATGTGTTTTCTTTTTGTTGTTTTCCATGGTGCAATGGGTATAAATTACCTGAATAAATTAAATTATTTTCATGTCACTTATTATTTTCATGAAAAAAATATTTCCAATTTATTTTTTTCTTCCTATCAACAAAAGTCTGATAACCCTTCATATTTACCAAGAACCTCAAGTCAATTAATCAGACTAAACTCAAAGCCATACCTGGTAAATAATTCCGTTGTACCGCCTAACAAACAGTGGCGTTATGACGAATTAGAAACACGTGTAAATTGCCGCGTTGTGTTTGAACATGATTACTTCATGTTCCTCACAGCTGATTCCGCTTATTAATAATATTATCATTAAGAGAACAATTACTATTACTGGGATACACACCTGATGTTTGGAGGTAGGAATTTGTGGAAATTTGGAGTGGTAAAGTGTTAGGTTTCTTGAGAAATTTCACATGTATTAAATAGGTAAAATTATTAATATGAATATGATGAGATCTGAGTGTCAATTCTACTATTTTTTAAGTAACGTTCGCATTGCACCACATTTTTGACAGATTACAATTGAGATGCGAATGCAAACGTTGCTTACGCTTACGCGTCTCAGCCGCGCAAGCGATGCTCGCGCAACACGTCTACGCATTAAATTTCAGTGTTGTTTGGGGATTGTAGTCAACAAAAGACGTGTAAGGCAAGAATATTAGTGGGAAGTACAATCCTCGTATAAGCTGAAGTGGAAAAAATTGTATAATTGGTTCTATGGCATCTCGTGAAGAACATAGTGGTAGTGTGTTTTTCATTCAACAATAAATAGAAAGTCCTGTTGATGAGGGTTTAATTTTGAAACTGTTATATGAAATTGCTCATGATGTACTATGTTACAGCTTATCGATTTAAAAAGTGACGAAAAGATAATCTGACGCCTATTGCGCACAATTCAAAAGTCATACTTTACAAAAATGTTTGAAATTATGGCATTTTTGACAGATTGCAACTGACATGCGATTGCAAAGTTGCTTAAAAATCAGTGGGATTGGCCCTCAGATGAGGGCAGGAGGACAATGACGTTATCTTTCCAAATCGGGACACAGTAGGTACAGACGCCAGCATATTAAACAACAACAATCTGTTCATTTCTTTAATAGATTTTCAACTTTATCACTTAAGCATTAGGTTCAAGTTTGATTTGGAAAATTTGACAGTTTCGGGTAGCTTGATATGCTGGCGTCTGTACAAGAGCAAGGGATTTGTTGGAACTAGAAATAGCTCCATCTCCGAATGAGCCCTCAATGAAGCTAAATGACTAAAATGACACTAAATTACAACAATAATTCTACCATCATTCTACCAAATCGCTTCGTACATCACATTCCTGAACTAATTAAACACGATTTGTATATGTTCTCTGAGGTTCTGAGCCACAAGTTACGTGTGTTCGTCATATTATGCGTCGTACTTCTACACTTTAGTAAATTGGCTATGATCAGTGTATTGTGGATCTAATGGAACTTGGATATTAAAGTCTAAATATTCTCGGTAAGGATCTAGATAAGTTTTTCGTCGTCAATTACTATACTGAGATTTCATGCGTACTTAACACCATTTATATAACTTTTAAATGGTAACTAATAAAAACATCTATATTTACAACGTGTAACAGAATAAACGCAATACCTTAAAAGCGGCCATTGTACTCATAATAATGAACTACTTTTAGTAAAGGACCAACACTGATATCGCGCAAAAAAATCGACTGCCCCATACATTTGTGTGCAAACTCAACACATTTTTCTGAACAGCCTATGCTAGGTATGGTACGAAGCTATATATATATGACGGAAATGGTACATCTCCCTAGGTAACATCAGCCATGGTATTGGAACTACAGTGGGCGTACTATGGGAAGTGTTGGTTATTGCTCAATAGAAATACTGCTTGCTCTTAAATCAAATTATAATTCACTCTCGAACTCACTACAACAATATTCTAACTCACTCAATAATTCCGCAATAGGTACACAGCACCAGCTTACGAAACGCGTGGCGGCTCCTAGACATGTTCACTGCTCGATCGCCACCAGTAGACTGTCGCTGCAAACTCAGCTTCGATCGAGCACAATGACTACAATAGTATACTGGCTATAGACAGGCAACTCTACCTTATTTTTTAATACTAAGAAGTGGTCGAACTCAGCGCCATCTAGTTTTTAGTTAATGGAACTAATTTATATAAGTAAATGTACAGGTTGGTAGGTGTATAGCTGCTGTCTGATCCTTTATGATATTAGGTAGAGAGATGAGTGTATCCGCTATATACTACAAACATACGTACATAACGCTATATACAAAAAACACATAATTGAACATTAAACCATTTTATTTAGAAAAACATCACACATTTTACAATACAATTTTATGTTCGCCTTTTTCGTCCCTTATGATTAGTGTAGGGCCGATTAGCCTTTTCTTTCATTGAATCGTTAATATTCCAAAAAGGTTATTTGGCCAGTGAGAACAATCTTGATATCTTTGCACCAGTTGTTTACAACAATGACACACACAACACAACACGAATGTACGAACGAGTTGTAACGTGGCTCAACAACATGGAGAAACAAAAGCTCAACTCAACCTGCAGGCAGATGCACTAGCGAAACAACAAAAACTCTATTGCAAAAGGAAAATAAATGCGCACGAGTAGTTACACACTCACGCAGCCATTTTCAATTCAAAAACAAACTGTTGCCCGTTTAAATACCAAAATATAACTTCTTCACTATTAAAGCTCATAGTAAAAACCTAATTATGTACTAATTCATGTATTCTATTATTTTCATATAACAAGATCATAAAATTATATTATTTTTCTTGATTAATGTTATAAAGTAACTCCCAGAAAAAAAGTTATATTTAACCGTAGCAACACCGCAATTTGTTTCCCTTAACTAAAAACTAGATTGCGCTGTTTTCAATAAAAAAATGGAATTTTAATTTTGTTCTAAGTTGCCATAGTATGATCGAGCACGACGTTCTAGACTCCGTCGAACGCCACTATATGGTGTTTGCGTCTCGATTGTTCAATCGACTAACGTGTTTCCGACATATAGCTATGGGACCAATAGCGAAATCGCGAAAAAAAAGTAAAAAAAACTTACTTCTCGCGATTTCGCTATAATTATTGGTCCCACAACAAAAGTTCTTCATATTGATGAGTAAAATGTCCTCTTTTCAGGTATTGCAATAAAATGTATTACACTTCACTCATTTTTATTCGTCAATAACTTACCCTCATGTTTCTGAAAAGAAAATATGATTGACGCCAACAGACAAATTTAATGCAAGCCAAATAATATAGTTGGCTGTTATTTCTTCAATGCATTCATTCATCTAATCAGAATACCTAATGCGTTTAAAGATCTGACACAAACTTTGGCATAATTATTATTTTTCCCAGAAACTGGTGCTAAATAACTCGTTTAAAATTGTCTTCGTTCAAGTTCATTTGAATAACGAGCTTTTCTATTCTAAATTTAAAATCAAATAAAAATAAACACTCCTTTTCAACCCTTCTACAATTTTGATACTAACACTTGTTGCAATCGAAAATACACGGACGCACTAACCACAGAAACTAATGACTTACCCGTTGCACGCCATATTGGGGGCTAGTGGCTGGATAGCTGGATCTAAATGCAGCTTGAAAACGGCTAAATAAAAGTCCAAATGCTCGTGTATGTATGGCGAAATCAAATGGAACGTTTGTGGTTTAAACGTCTGTTCGATGTAGAAAAGGGTTCGTTCGTCGTTCAGTTTGAATGAGTGAACTGTATTGAATTGAATGAGTCAGGTTTTTATTATGTTCAGTTTAAATATTCATGATTGTATCCATTGAAATGATAAACGACCTAGTAATGGGTAGCCTAATATTTTCGCAAGTGAAATATTCTCTTAAAGTTGAACTAGTCACGGGCTCGAACTCACTGGTAAGCATTGCCAAAAAGCACGCTGTCTCACCGGGCATCGTGTCCGATAGAGACAGTATCAGTGATGAGCAGTTAGACGCTAGTCTACATGCACAATGTCTAGTTCTACGCACACAAACACCGTTGCGAATGGAAACAACGTTAGACGGTGCACGAAAAGTCTATTGGAAGGTTGAGCTTTATGAAAACGACACTGCATAAATCAATTACAAATAAAGTTTATTTAACTCTTCTATAATTGAGGATCGTCGGTGCTGACTTTGTTTTTGAGATTTTACACTCCTTTTATTACTTATTTACGCCCAAAGTTGCGTTAAAGTTAACAAGAGGATTTTTATTTTACTATTCTGTTTCCATATAGACAAAATTAATAATGAGATAAAACGATATCATAACTTTGAACGTATAATGTCAAACAGTGGAGTAACCCCGCCCCGAAATTTGTATGGACAAAATATCGACTAGTGCAACCTTACAATCGAATGTCACTCAATACGTAATATCATATCCATACCGTTCAAAACTATGTACTCAAAGTTTTTTTTCAATTTAATATTTTTTTAAGTATCAAAATATAATTCCAACAAAGGAAACACAGACTAAAGAAACACAGATAGATATAATAAGGATGGTTCTTTTTCATGTGCTCCTTCAATTATAAGAGGCCACAATATGAGCGTTTGGTGAAAGACAGACATTTGAGAATTTTGAAAAAACAATAAAATGTGATAAAAAGTTATGTAATGTAATCTCACATTATTATTCACAAAATAAAGTTTGTAATTTATTTCTCAAATTCCATTCTTCACCTTTAGATCCACGAAAAACTACATTCTACAATTTTAAACCACACTAGCTTCAGTGCTAAAAACTTCTAAATACAATTTTATTAGCAACTTTTTATCATTCATTCTCATTCAGTTGTAGGGAATCCGTATGCGCCGAGGCACTCTATTCCATTACGGAGCTGTAGAAGTTTAGTGCGAATTGTGTTGGCACCGCGCGAGTCACGTTCCAAACTAACATGTGCCTGTGAATAGTGCATAAGTAGGTAGATGGGAATTCTATTGGCTAGCTGCTAACGTTTTTTATAACTGGGTTGGGGGAAGATGAGCCAATTGTTAGAATGGTATGGTATCTTTGGTACTTTTCATGTTTAGAAACGATCTTCTTTATAGTCAAAAGCAAACCACCAGAGAAAATAAGGCCTAGAGTTCTTTTTATAGCCGATTCTTACTGGCATAAATAGACCTCTCTCATGGTGGATCAACGATATGTAAAAGGCCACGGGACATCACTGAGCATTATATATACATATTTATACAAGGTGAATTTTTAAAAAGAAAAATCCGAAACTATGAGGAATATCGAAGAACACTGAAAAGAAGCTTCAGCCCGATTTTGATGAATACTAAAACTGCATCATTGGATTTTTGAAAATTCGGTATTCCTAGAATGAGTTTAAATTTTGAAAAAAAAAACAGCCTTTATTTATTACACGAACTGAAAGTGTCGCTAATTGGGTCATACAGTACTCGTTGGCAAGACTGGTGTCAGATTTTCTGGCTAGTGACTACTACAAAGATCTTCAAATGACCAAAAGACCAAACTTCAAAGGACCATACGCATAATATACTTTCCAAGGCACAGAGGAGTCTCAATATCTCATAGATGGTCCCACCACGGACACCACGACAAGCTTCGCTTAATCTTGGAGAAAGCCCCGTGTTTTTTTTTTTTAGACGATGGAAAATCGTCAAATTACTCCTTCCGCTCTGGGCAGAGCGAGAGGGAGTGTAAGACTCTTACTGACTAAAATCCATCTGTGTTGCTCCTAATGTCCATTGCGTTCCAGGGCCGCGGTGACTCTTTCAAACAAATTCCGCAACCCTGGCAGGCACTGGACCTAACGGGCCCCATTTACTTTGCTCACATCTCTTTGAGGCACGTGGAACACAACGCGCCGTCGACCCGGCCCTGGTTCTGATCGGACGACGAGCGTTGGGTGGCTCGCAGTCCGATCAGAATCAGGCCCACGTCTACGGTGGTAGGGAATCGCCCTGCGACTCCCGACGCCCGAGGCACAGCACTAGCAAAGATTGACCCATGCGGCTGTTTTTATTTAGCTGCGAGCTCCTTCAGATAATAAAATTCCAATGACAAAATGATAAAGAAAGAACCTAAGAAAATAAACAAGATAAAAAAAAAAAAAATAGTGACCTTCACCGTCGATTAGTAAATCTAGAGGATAACATTGCAAGGAAATACAGAGACCAAAAGTACATAAACTAATAAAATAGTTTCGTATCGTTACAAACTTTTTCAACACTATTCTCGACCACACATGTCTATAGTACATTCTTAATTCTTTCTTGTTTACTTGGACCCCTGATTAGAGGAACACAGGTACATAAAGTGGCTTACAGTGTAGCGTATGTGTACGAGGAATTCTTATATTGGTCTAATGAGAGAGGATGGGCAAATAAAATGTTATTCGTAAGAACCAGGTTATATTGGCTGGGATTTGGGATAGTCTGGTTCTACCTTGGATGTGGCGTAAAGCGGATTTATGTGAATTTGGAGTTACTAAGCAGCCTGTTGTGTTTCGTCGACGCGTTGGAGTACCAGTGCCTCAAGGCATCTTCTGGGTATGATCACTCCATCATAGACTTAATCCTTCGTTTTCCAGCAGGCGTGATCGAGGTCAAAAGCTAGCCCATTTCTCAAAAAAACATTAAATAAAAAAAGTTACCGACTTGGATTATTAATGATGACTGGATAGTTAAAGTTGACATAAGGGATTGGCCCATTTGTGTATTTCACTGACAACTGAATCAGACAACAACTTGACGCCTTTGGAGCAAAAAAAATATCAAACACAGCCTTAAGACCGCATAGCTCAGAACATTGGATTTTCTTGAGGATTTACAGCAACAATGAGATAATGAAAAGGAATAATCCAATAGACCAACATTGACACCCAAATAATCAAGACTTTACAAAGTCAGACGGATAAAATATCCTATTGTTAAAAATACATTCACAGTTTATTAAAAAATCTACGATTTTTCGCATAATTTTTCCGAGCAAACTGACAAATACTGTCTCCGCATACATTAGCCGTGGAACAGCGTGCAAAAGCGGAAGCGAAAAAAAACAAAAAAAAACTTTACAGCACGTGTTGCTTAAAAGTTAGTATAGTTAACAATTTTTTGGAATAATTTAGTGGGTCGGCGTTATGTTAAAATCTGAGTTTTGTTTATGTTTAATTTATGAATGATGCTCTTATGCAAGTGGCTTCTGAAATATTTATATTTAAGCTGAAAGACGAAAGCCTGAACAAGTAATATTTGTATTTTTAGACGCAAGTACGAAAATAGAATTTTATGCTGCTTGTTTTCAATCAAATAGGTATTTGATTATCGATTATTTGACCAGTAAAAATCGGTAATCATATGTTTATTCCAAAAATGTATTGACTTACATGTTTTAAGTGTCCTTTGTGGGGACTTTATTTTTTTTGTTAATAGGTAGGTAATGCCTTATCACATGTACTTAGCATTAAAAAAAAAGTTCAGGAAATGGTCTGATGCATGACAATATAATGCGGCATTTATAACATATTTGTAATTCGACGGCTAAATATATATTTAAAATTTCAATTTAAAAAAATTACAAAGAAAACTTTTTAAAACCTCGGGACTTAAAACATACAGACAGGTTTTGATTTTAACCGCTGCGGCCCCGACATGTGAAAATTCCCAAAAAAAAGTAAATCTTATGTAATAGGTAAATAAACATTAAATTCGTGATTAATTCGCGACACACCGGTGTGTCGCCGGGGCCGGAGCGGGGAAGTTCATTATGCATTTGAAAATTATTAAAAAGTTGAGTACATAAAATTTAAAATGTCTTAAAAAATCAAATGTTGATACCTAAAAATTTGTCAATTAGGCTATAAGTAAATAGAGTAATTTCATCCTCAATCAAATATGCTTTCAAGTAGGCTTTGCTTGAAATCAAATCCTGTTATACAAGGACTTGATTTGAACTGGCCTCGTTCTGACTATACAGGCTGATTTTATTTATTTCAGTGTATCTAGGTTAAGAGCGTTTACGCCGTACGGCTTTTCATTCTATCGAAAACTTAAAATCGCTCTCTCTCTCTCTCCCTCTTAACTCTTTTTCGAAAATGTTCTCAACTAACTTTTTAGACCTGGTTAGATGGCGTATGCATACCAAGTTTCATCAAAATTGGTTCATTCATTTCGAAAAATAAGGACTTGAAAGTTTGTATGAAATGCCGTACGGCGTAAACGCTCTTAAGAGCGGCCAACATGTCATACTTTTCATGCAAACGCTCGCACGTGATTATGTCGTTGTAACACATATATCTTTGAATTTTTGATCAATATCTTGTGCAGTTTATCTAGGTTTTCTCTGAATGCAAAAAAAAAATGTCTCTAAAAATCTGCGTTTTGCAAAACTTTCACCTGAACTTTGGCCGTTCATAATGTAGGTACTCATAAATTGCAAAAGTAAAGAAAACATCTTGATAGAAACCTTGCACATGTAATGGAGATTCTAAACAAATACTACAAATATTCATTTCACAAACTTGTAATGCTCATTCAAAAACACGTATTTCCTGGAACTACTTTTATGAAATTTTCGAACACTATTTTTCGTTCATTGTTGTCGCGTTCTCCCTTTCTTGTTAGTCAACCACATTGCGCTGGATGAAACAACAAGCTTTTCGACCATGCTCGCATTGACGATCGACGGACTGGGAAGGGCCCTCTTAAGGTAGCCTTCTCGTTCACGACACTACGTAAGGCCTGAATTATACAGAAAAGGCGTGATGAAGACGCGGCGCAGGCGAGGCGTAAGGCACGATGCCGCTTCGCATCGTGCCTTCTTGCCTGCGCCGCGTCTTCACCACGCATTTTCTGTATATTTCAGGCCTTAGTCTTGATTTATTTTTGATTGATCTTAGATACAAAAATTATATACCCAGGCATCCAGGTAGCGATTATTTTAAAGTGGAGGTTGGTTAGGAAGGTGTGTCAGAACTGACCATTCTCCTTTAGGTAGATCTGCGAAGTTTATTTATAGGTAACGTATAAACACGAACACTGTTGAATCTTAAGCTTAATCATGCATTTTTAGACATTTGAGTTTGGCAGAACTTTACTCCGCATTCAATAAGTTCTCAATTTGACGCATCATCTACATAGCCATTCGCCATTAGCCAAACATTGGGGTTGGCTCCCAATCAAACCGGATGCAGCTAAATACTAGTATTTTACGAAGAGCGGCTGCCTACCAGACCTCCACAACCCATTGACTGGGTAAAACGGTATTTCTTGGCAAGACTGGTATTAGATTTTCTGGCTTCTGAAAATCCGTAACGACTGTCAAAGATGACAAAAATTACAGCCGGGACCAACGGCTTAACGTAATTTTCCAGGCACTGAGGAATCTCGATACGTTAAGATGGTCACCCATCCACAGACCAACCTCGGCAAACGTTGCTTAACCTTGAAAATCGATCTGTGCGGCTGTTATTATTTGCCACGAGCTCCTCCTCTCAATTTGATGCATGAAAAACATTTTTTTTTCTGGTCAGGCTGAACTAAAAAGGACTATTCACAAGACGTACATTTACTTGGCAAAAAAAGACAACTCACTCAAAAAACCGAAACGGGTTGCAGCTTCGCTAACAAGCTTCTCACTCACTTCCAACTAGCGTCCATTTTTCACCCGAGTCCCGAAATCACGACACAGACACACGGAGAACAAGAAACACATCAATAACGTGTTGACGTCACCAAATTGTGACTTGTGTAACGGCTTTTTTTTAAACACAAGCAAGGAGCCGCGTTCTTTTTTATCTCCAGCCAACTACCATTAATCAGGCCAGTCTCTCTCGCGTGAAACTCGTTGGAAACAAGAAAAGTTTCCTTTCACTTGAATTAAAATCTTCAACGGAATGACTTGGTGTTTTTTTTAGTTTTTTTTTTTTAATTCAGACGACAGTTTGATAAACTGCACTTTGTTTCAATTTGACGATTGCACTAATTGGATCGGTGATTTGTGAGCGATCCGAGATGGTTATTGGAATGGCGGTCTTTGTATTTTTTTAAATAGACTTGTGTGATGAAAACTGGACAAATTGTTTTTTTGAAGAATGACCCAGTTACTTTTATTGTCGATTTTACACTGTGTACCTAACATTAGTTTTTGCCAAGCATGATAAATCGTACGACGTTTAGATAATAATGTTTAAAAATTGTTTAGTGTTTATTGATTTGATATTATCGAACAGGCAAAGTATGAAACTCTTCACCAGCATTATCATCATCCATCGTTTTCCATCTTGCGAGATGTAGGTCATGTGCATAACAAATTTAAAAAAAATTGTCGCGAAATATTTTAATCCTTCTTCACACAATGCCAGAACAGATGAGTTAGGCTTCTTTTGTTATGTGTAGAAAACTAATGTCAGAGTAGGTACTGCTTAAGGCCTACGTACTCTGTGCACAGATTACTGGGACAGAATGGCCGACGATTTTACCCTCGATCAGCACACAATATCCGCATAGATAATGTAGCATTCCAGCGGCCTACCAAGACATCCCGTGACATGCCGCGGCATCCCGCAGCGGGATCCCTTAGCGCGCACTCCAATGCCGTGTCAAGAAATCTCTTTCGATACCTCGGAATCAATTTAAACATTGGAATTTATGTCGTATTCCTACTAGATATGTTTGAATTTATGGTCAACATTAAAATCCTCTGCAATTTCGTCCCGTGTCCGTGGGCCCTTAAGGACTTACTTACATTATTTTGGCAGAAAATTATTACTTACCAAAACTTACGAAACATATAAAATAATAGTAATTATAATTTATTTACATTATTTTATACATTTTTATAAATTAATGGCTGTGTTAGTATTTTGCTAGTCTGTTAGTAGTTATCTAGTTTGTTAGTATAACTTATGAATTAATTATTGTATTTGTAAGGACCACTCTGGCAGTGAAAGCCTCCTCCATTTCCTTCCATTTCTCTCTATCTTTTGCCGGCCCGTTTTATCTATTTCCAGCCGTGGCAAATACATACTTACTTCATCTTTTGAATGGGTTTTTACGTAACCTATAATATCAAACGTTAACTCCCAAAATAACACGAGGAGTACTAAAATACAGCCTAAAGGTGACTCTTTAGTGTGCAGTCACGTCACAAAATATGTAAGTCAGCAGTTTGCCGAAAATATGCAAACGGGCGGCCGCTAAACCACGTTAACATTTAACGTGTAACATCAACTAGTATTATTTTAAACAAGTTGCGAGGATTTTGTAAAGCATTGTATATTTTGTGTCGAAATTACAACCTCATTTGTCTAATGGTGTGTAGATTTTTAGGTTCTATCTACTTACAAATATTAAAAAAAACTTTAGGTATGTATGGAATTTGTCCCATACTTCATCATCATCATATCAATCGAAAGACGTCCACTGCTGGACATAGGCCTCCCCCAAGTGCCGCCACAACAACCGGTCCTGTGCGTCTCGCATCCATCGGCTACCATCAGTTTTGCCTACATTGCTTTTGTAAAAAAAAACTGAGATTAATAACATGCGCTACCAAACGTTGTTTAATTTTGTTGGTTAGTTTTTTTTTACCAGCCCGTGCTGTCTCTCTGCTGGGCAAAGGCCTCCCTTCATTCAGGTCAGCGTATTAAGATATTTAATTAAGTAATTTTATGATAGATAGTTAATTATTTGATTGAAGTACAAAAAAAACTAGTTTTAAAACTCAATCTCTTCTGCAAAATGCTACAGACAAACATGCCAGTTAATATTTTTTTCCATCGAGTTGTTATTGAAATTAAACATTTTGTTAATTGGTAACATGGTGTTAACTTTTTGCGGGATATATTTGAACATACAACCTGTGTATTTTTTAAATTTATAATTATATAACGTTTTTATGGATGGGAAATCATCAAATGACTCTTCCCGCTCTGGGCGGAGCGAAAAGGAGTGTCAGACTCTTACTGACTAAAACCCATCCGTGCTCCTCCTAGTGCCCTTTGCTTTCCAGGGCCGCGGTAACTCTTTCGAACAAAATCCGCAACATATTGTATACCCTACACGTTATGAGCACAAAATCACTCTTAAGAATTATTGCAAAGTTCGAATAATTTTTGGCGCAATTTGATTGAAATACATTAATAAGTACCAGGTAGTAGAAAGGCGTGGGTTATATCCTACGGGTGGTACTAGGACGTACGTAGACTGTATTAAATTCGACAAGTGAACAAACGATCAAAATATAACTAATTATGAGTAAGAGGAGTGTGCGCTCGGTAAGGCGGACGATGACGCAGTGTCGTGTGAGCCGGCCGGTGCGCGCTCGCAGCTGAGCGCCCCCTCCGCGACCGCCCGGCGCGTAATGATGTTCTCAACAGTTAGGTAGAATTCTCATTAATCTGTTTCATCTACTCCTTTTATGTCGACACGAGCATGAGATAATAGCTTCATATCGAGGTAAAAAGATTAGCTAGTTAGCTAACCAGCTAACTGGCTAATCTTTTTACTAAACCTAGTAGACGAGCTGACTGAGTGCCCTGGATGCGCCGGACGTACTTAATTAAATAGCGTATCAACTGTAACGGCTAATTGCAGTGCGCTTTTAATTATTTAAGGATGTTGATACGGCTATAAATATGGTTATACATACAGGGTGTTCTAGAAGTGCGTGGTCATATTTAAAGGTGATGTTGGGCAGCTGATATACATTAAGGTTGCACAAGTCGATATTTTATCCATAAAATTTCGGGGGGGTATTACTCCACTGTTTGACATCATACATTCAAAATTAAACATGATATCGTTTTATCTCATTATCAAATTTGTCTGAACGGAAACAGAATAGTAAAATTAAAAGCCATTAAAAGGTTATAAGCCAACAAAGACTTGTTTTTCTTGCTAATTTTAACGCAACTTTGGGCGTAAATAAGTAATAAAAAAGTGAAAAATCTCAAAAACTAAGTCAGTTCCGACAAACCTCAATTATAGAAGAGTTCAATAAACTTTATTTGTAATTGATTTATGAAGTGGTTTTTCCATAAAACTCAACTTTCCAATAGACTTTTAGTGCATCGTCTAACGTTGTTTCCGTTTGGAACGATGTTTAGTGCGTGGAAACTAGACAATGTGCGTGTAGACTAGCGTCTAACTGCTCATCACTGATACTGTCTCTGTCGGGCACGATGCGCGGTGAGACAGCGTGCTTTTTAGCCACGCTTACCAGTGAGTTCGAGCCCGCGACTAGTTCAACTTTAAGGAAAAATATTGCCAAACGAAAATAAAACTTTATAATTTGACCTGAAAAAGCGACTAAAAAGAAAAAATGACTTTACAATCAATTTGTTACAGTTGGTGGCATTTACTTTAATTCAATCACAAATTTTATGCTTCACACTGCTTGAAAAGTCATTTATTCCGTACTTTTTAGTCGGTTTTGGTCGTCTATTTTTATAATTACGTTTTGATATTTTTTCCGTAATGTATAACATCTACCCAATATGACCCGCACTTCTGGAGTCCTGTTTAGCAATAATGTAACGACTGAAAGGTTGCGATGTTAAGCTCATTGTATTACAGTAATTTATTTTAAAATAAAATATGAATCAACTACAACTGAGCTTCCACTGTCCAATTGCATAAATATACTACAGTAATTTATTAAGTAATCAATCCAAGGAATGCACCAAAATTACAAGCCACTCTATATAATTACATACACTTAAGTAGGTATGTCATAATAATTTAAACAATACACTAACTATAATCCGTTATTCGGGTTTATAATGTTTAAATGACGTGTATAATGTATATTAAAATTTAGTCTTCCCTACAAAGCGATAGTTGCATCCATTGTTTTGGAGTACACGTGCGGCTGTTGGAAATGGGACTCTGCTCGTAACAATTGTTTAAATGCTGTTTTGTTCTTGCATTTGATATTCATTTATGTACGTGGTGGATAATATTATTGCTATAGTTGTCAAAAATAAAAGGCGCGTTTTGACAGCAGGATATAACATTACTTTACTAGTTAGTACGAAAGAGACATGAAATAAATCGCTTTGTTGTATCCTGCTGTCAAAACAGGCCTTTTATTTTTTGACAAATTAACCAAAACTGAACTGTGATTATATAGGGTTATTTTTAAAACTTTCAGTGGGTGAAAGTAATCATGATTAGTTTGGGACCAATTCTAAAATATCAAAAAATTAAGCAGCTGTTTCATACAAAATGCAATAAATATATTAACCCGATGAAAATGTATGAAACAGCAGATATATTTTTTCGATTTTTCAGGGTTGGTTTCATTGCAAAAGTTGTTTAGAATGAGTACTTTCACCCACTGAAAGTTTGTTAGTATTTTACAAATATCCCTGTACATGGGGGGTTTTGCTGTAAAAAGAGATGTCTGGAAGTTATGATCCGATCAGGAATACTCTTATACTGATAGCTATTATACTATTGCTGATGGCTACTTTCATACGGGAAATGCACGATTCCTGCGAGGTAGGCAGGTCAAGAGTAACCGCGGTCCTGAAACGCAAATGACATTTGGAGGAACACGGATGGGTTTTAGTCAGCAAGAGTCTGACACTCCTTTCCACTCCAACCAGAGTGGAAGGTGTCATTTGATGATTTCCCATTCATAAAAAACTAATATAAGTTAATTTATTATTTTAAAACCAACGTTGTCAGTAGTTATGCCCTGTGCTCTGCTACGACAATTATTATACAAATTAAAATGAAAAACTAAAGTAACGGTGTTGCAAAACAAAGGTTGAAGTTTCAGTAAAGACTAAAAAAATCACCTTTTAATCCTTATAAATTTCTATAATTAAAATTCTCATAAATTGACTATATTTATTTTTTTATAAAATTATTAAAATTGTGACACCATAATAGCGAATTTTCTTACAAATAATGACCACGATACATCTTTCTAATAAAGAAAAGAAAAATACAATTAATTATTACAAACTCCAAATTAAAAAAAGTACGTAATTGATGCAATTTTTCATAACTCCATTAACATCATTTCTACTTAAAAACGAAGAAAGTTGCCCTGCAAACTTCTAAATTAAGGAAAATCATGAATAATTTATGAGTGTCATGTTTAAAGGTATGAGTTTCCTTGTTAGATAAGCAAGATGTCAACCGTCGATTTTAATGAATTTAATTTGGGATTTTTTTAAATTTTTGTTTTAAATTTCTTATGCAAAACAAAAATGCTCTTATGAGTTTACATTAGTAGACAAGGCCATTTAGGGCCAGGGTTGCGAAATTTATTCGAAAGAGTCACCGTGGCCATGGACCGCAAAAGGCACTAGGGGCACACGGATGGGCTTTATTCAGTAAGAGTCTGACACTCCCTTCCGCTCCACCCAGAGCGGATGAAGTCGTTTGAAGATTTCCCATCCATGAAAAAAGTATGAATTTGATGTTTTTTTTTTTTATTAGTGATGGGTTTGCTCTTGACTCTAGTCAATGTCAGATATGACAGAGACAAAGTCTATGATGGAGCGAGCTTATCCAGAAGGAGCCAGTTCACTCTAACTTTGAAGAGATTAGGGCTGTAAGCTTTTAGAAACACAGACGCAGGCAGAGAGTTCCACTCCTTCGCTGTGTGCATTATAAAAGACGTTTGGAAACGCTTAGTGCGAATTGGTGGAATAGCTACAAGGTAGGGATGGTAAGATGCAGTGCGTCTGGATGTCCGATGGTAGAAGGGGGCCGGTGGGATGAGGTCTTGGAGTTCTTGGGCACACTCACCGAAGTACAATCTGTAGAAGACCGATAAGCAGGCAACCTTACGGCGATGAGCCAAGCTATGTAGCTTGGCATCCACCAGTTTTGCGTCAACGATGAGCCTCTTAGCTCTGCGTTCCACCGAGTCAAGCGCGGCAAGCTGATATTTAGCTGAGCCATCCCAAAGGTGTAAATAAATACTTCTTAATTTCGTTTTTTTTTGCAATCAAAACTTTTAGCTATGAGCTTAAGATAAAGGTTGCCAGGTGCTCAACTGCTTTCATGAAGTTAAATAATTTTATTCACATAATAATGTTGACTATATTTTTTTTACATTGATTGCATGTCGTTATTATCGTCAACATCATTTCAGCTTCTTTCAGCTGAAATGATATTAACTTTCTCTATTAGACATACTCGTAGAACTCCTTTTAGTGTCACCACATCGATTTGTCTCGCGTCATTCATCAAGTCATCGGTTGAAGCTTTTCTAATGCTGCGCCTTCCGGTACGCGGTTGTCATTCCAGAAACTCAACACCTTCAACCAAATTCATTAAAAATGTATGAAAATTGAGGATTTTTTGGCAGATTGCAACTGAGATGTGAATGTGACCATTGCTTGAAAATTAGTAGAGACACACACAGAGTGACAATTCTACAAATGTTTAAATTGTATGGAAATTGAACCTTTCTACAGGCTTTGATCACAGCTGCACATAGACCTCCCTCAAGTGTCGCTACAAAAGCAGATCCTATGCGTCTCACATCCTTCGGCTACCCGCGACCCTCATCAGGTCATCGGTCCACCTTGTGGGAGGCCTTCCAACACTGCGTCTTCCGGTAATTACCCTTAACTAATAAAATTTTCAGTTTTCCTAAATTCTCCTACCTACCTACTGTAAAGTTCGTTTTTCCCTTACATTCTAACCTAATAATGGTACAGCACGTATATTTTATAACATGCTATATTTGTAACGGTAACCGCAACTCTCTCAGAAAGCGTTGTCGTCAACGTAATGTATTTCGCTCGGTTTTGGTTTGTTGTAATTATGACACACTGTAGCAAAATTAAATGTTTGTTTGTAGGCGTACAGTATTTGTTAGGGTTGCGAAACTGCCAGGGCTCCGGAACTGCCAGGGATGTAGAACTGCCAGGGTTGCGGAATTTCTTCGAAAGAGTCACTGCAGCCCCGGAAAGCAAAGGGAATTAGTTCCTACTAATTCCCTTTGCTTTCCGGGGTCGGTGCAGTGTTAGTTTTTTATATTTTATTAAATGTGGGTTGCATCAATTGAATGTTACCCGAGGTCTGTAAGTACCCCACGCGACGACTCGCGTTACAATGGAAAGGGATGGGAGGGTTAAGAATATATTTTAAATGTAATTTTTATTTTGAATAGTGGGTACTTTAATAACGTTTTGAAACCAAAATTACGAATATTTTGCGTCAGTTCACATTACTTTGTATTTTTTTTTATTATTGGTAGGTTCGCGTATGACCACAATTTCACCTGATGGTAAACGATGATGTGGTGGACGATGAAGCACGCTTGCCTGTAAGTAATCTATTCACTCTTGACTTAAAGATCCCCAAGTTGTAGCTACCAGGAATCACAGACTCCGGCAGAAGAATCGTACGTAGGTACATCATATCCTATCAAGACAATACAATATAATTTACACACCTGTTTTAAAATTATTTGTTTTGAATCACAAAAGAACCACAGATAAATTTAGTCAAAGTCCTAATTGCAGTTATGACTCCATGCCAAAAAATAAACAATAAAATAAAAATACATTGGATCCACCTACTAAAGGAGTATGGTAAAAAAAATGAAAAGTCAACACATTATTCTACTCTACTAATATATTTATCTTAAAACACAACATATTTCGTCGGATGCACAATCATTAGCCTCTTCAATTTTCAACGCTCGTGGACATGTGAATTCGTTTGTTGAAAGGCATTTACCGCCTTTCGTCTTGCATTTTATATTCATTGTCGCTGGAACAAAATGTTATAAAGTTTAATCGGATGAAAAATAATGGGAATTCCACCATTAAGTATCCTTTCGGATTTTTTTTGTGTCCTACTGCTGGACAAAGACTTCCTCTTTCTCGTTCCAAGCTTCTCCATCTTGTGCGATCTTTGGCCGAGTTTGACCCGCAAACGTGATCAGAGGGCCAATTCTTCTCATTAAAAGCTTTTATTTTTTTTAAGCTACGTTTGCGTTTGCATTTCAGTCGCTATCAGTCTAAAAGACCTCTAGTTTCCCTATATTTTTGACAGATTGTGACTTAGGGACTTGATATGCAAAGCGTTTCGGGCGAGCAGCGGGCGCGCGGCTAGGGCGCTGTGATGAAATTGTACATCGTCTGGTCGCACGCCCGCGACGCTTACATTTCATTTCTTTGGCGCCATACATTTATGACATATCTTGTCTGCGCCCTGACGGCACGCCCTATCCACTTTGCATATCAATGCGAATTTAAAAAAACACCTATAATTGCCACATCATTTCCAGCCATATCATCTTTCACATTTTCAATCCAAAGTTTTTTTCGGTTTCCACTATACTTATTTGTTCTCTTAGACAATTTACATATGGAAATACTGATACGCAGGTTATTGACCTTTATAATAAGAAAACTAAAATCTAACCTTTTATAAAACAATGAAATTGATCGAATAAGGTCTTTCAAACGGCATCGTCGGTGATTCTGTGTTTTAGTACGTATCATCTACACAAAAAAGAACAAATTAATCTCATGGTAGGTACTCAAAAAATATTAAAACCTAAACTTGTCTAAAGTTCAGTTAAAAACCAGCGTCAGGCACGTAGGTACTAGTAGTCTGGCATGTGCTGATCTGGACCTTGGTCGCAGTTGTGAGGATTATCATCATCTGCCTAGCTTGTTCCCAATATTGGGGTTGATTTCCAGTTAAATCTGATTCAGCTGAATACCAGAATTTTACGTGGAGCGACTCCACAATTCATTTACTTCATTTGTCGTCCAACAAAAAAAAAACAGATCAATAACTTACGTGGTCTACAGCACTCCATCCCGAGATCCTGCTGAACTGGACACAAGCCTCTAACACCAACTTTTGTACCTTTTGGGCATGCAACCGATCTGGCGCATACCCCACCAACCACCATACAGGGTATCTCGAAGAATGGTGCGTTTCCGGCTGAAAATTGAAGCATGAATTCAAGTGCATTTTCAGAGAGTAAATATTCAGCCTAGAACGAGGAACATGGAAAGAGTAAGGAGATTTTTGCCCAGCAGTGATGATAAACAAAAAAACACTACAAAGTACATACCTAGGTACAAAATAACTTTAATTTCGGAAGTCGTGTTTTTGTTTGTTTCTTCGTAATTTAACACCGACTTCCGAAATTTAAGTTGTTTTGTACCTACTTTGTTGTGTTTTGTTATTATTTAGAAGTCGTTTTTTTTTTTCCTTATTTTTTACTTTTTAGTGGTACCCTCACGTAACAACACCACTGGAAAGTCATAGGAAAGCAAAATTCAGGATTTCGTTTACTTGGATGACATATTTTTTCCAGCTAATTGGAGTTAAAAACCAAACTACTGAGCCGATTTTGATGGAATTTCAATGGGACCAGTCGAAAAGTATATTCTTTCACATAAAAGAAGAATTTTTCAAATCGGTTCATAAATGTCGGGGTTATGACGTAACAAACATAAAAACAATACAACCGAATTGAGAACCTCCTCCTTTTTTGAAGTCGGTTAAAAATCGACAAATATGTAGTTGACATCAAGAGTACTTTCAGGATACCGATCAAGATATTCTATAGCTTAGTCCATCAAAAGATATCTACTCCAGTATGTATAGTGATATGACGCATTGTTTAACTGACCTACAAATCAGTTACGGTGTGTAATGTTTAATAACTCCGACCTTTGTCTACGAAAAAAGATAAGCTTTTGACACATTTGGAAAAAAAAGAAGTGTGTTATTTAAATAATTATTATATTAAAACACGAGGATTGTGACCTTATCTATCTATCTATACATATAATAAAACTGTAGAAGACGTCAATTCTGTACATTGAATGAAAATAAAAAAAAATATTCCAGGGGTGCTTCATATAAACAATAGAAGCCAAAAATATGTCTTTTTTTTTTTTTGTCTGTCTGTCTGTTGTTAATCTTTCACGCAAAAACCACTGGACGGATTTTGATGAAACTTCTTTTGTTGTATAGCTATTAGTCCTCGCCAACATATAGGCTATAATTTATTTTGAAGTTCTGAATACCTGACGTGGAACCTTAGCAGCCCGGCTAATCTATAAGAGATATTAATATACCGCCTTAGGAATAGTTGGTCAACATGATGAGTACTTCCTGTCGACATAAAAAAATTAAGGTCTAGAACACCTGATGTGAACCCTTTCTGGGAGCTAAGCAGCTTTTGCCTTGACATGAATAAGATCGGCTATTTGAATCAATTGTTAACGGAACTCATAGTCTGTCGGTTTAAAGACTGCCTCTCGAAAGACTGGGCGTGGGTTCGAATCTCACTTAAATTTTGATTCTTTTTGAATTATTTTTATTTTATTTATTTCGTTATTTTTTATTCCTACCAAACAAAATATTTTCAAATATTAATAATATGTTATTGCAGTATTTTGCATATTTTTTAGCAAAGAACCTGTTTTCTGTTTTGTTCGCATCACGTTAAAAAATAAAAAAACTATTGTGGAAAACATTTACACATAAACCTGATAGGAATTGTGGCAATCTAGAAGAAATCAATTTATTATCTACATGCATAGTAAGTACGGGTAAGTATCTTCGAATGATACTCGCAACGCCATCTGTTGAGCGAAACTGTACTTACTATCAACTGCATGAGAATTACACCAAAAAAAATATTTTATAGTTAAAGATTCTTTTGATACTTACCTGGCGTAAAAAAATGTTTTATTTGAAAATAATTTAATTGACCTTAACCTACTCACTCTTGACAAGTCTCCCAGGCTATAGCTATATCAGGAAACACGGACACAGTCAGGGAATTCCACTTCTTAGCTGTACGCACAATGAACGTGTTACCAAAACGTTTTGTTCATGTGGGTGTGATGTCCACCGTGTACCGGTGGCGCACCAGCGTACACCTTGTGGTCCGATGATGTAACTTGGCTTGGCGGAATTAAACTGTAATTCCGTCGCACACTCCCCAAAATGCAATCGATAGTAAACCGACAGACTAGCAACTCGGCATCGATGCTCAAAACTTTGGAGCTTCGACTCGGTGAGCCTTTCATTACCGATGATCCTCTTGGATTTCTTTCCCAGGATCAATCTCATTCCCAATTGTTTTCTGTTTAAAACTGTTCAATTCCCGGTGGGCCGGTGATACGTCATGACCAGCCCAGGCCCAGCAATTATCAGTAGCAGGTCTCACACTTCCGAGGATCAAGGGGAACTGTAGATCCCTAGGCATTGACGCCACAGAAGAACTCCCGTACCCACCGTTTCGTACATGTATTCGCTAGAGAACTTCATGACAACAAAAGGTCACGGGTTACCGATTGCAGTCAAGAATGGCAATGACAAGTCTATACACGCGACTAACTAAACGACTTCTCAGCTTAAGTAGAAATTACCTCTAAATAATAATAGAGATTATTACGGTTCATTGCCCCTAAAAATACACCTATTTAATATAGACGCCACAGACAGCCCAATTTACAGAGGTTGCTTCGACGCCGAGGAATCAGTCTGCTACATTATCCTGGAAGTGAGGCCGGGGTTTCCCGACGTGAAAAATCCTCGGAACGGTGAGGGCCTGGTTGTTATCGGACAGCAAGCGACCCAACGCTCGCCATCCACAGGCCCGCGCCTACGCTGCCGGGAACGCCCGCCCTGAACCATGGATTAAACCAGGGCCGGTAGCGAGAGGTCGCCGCCGCCGATCGCCTCGACGAAGACACGGCGGTGCTTCGCCCAAGCAGGGCAGACCTCCATCGTGTCCTCTGCGGGAGTAGACTTCTTTTCTGGTTGGTTTTGCCATGGCCAACTTTATGTAGCTCTATCGCGTGTTAATTACAACCTTAGCACCTTTCTTCAACATCGTGTATCATCATCATCATCCACAGCCTGACTTCACCCACTGCTGAGCACTGAGCGTTGAGCATAAAAGAGATTGCTATAGTGCCTCTCTTTTTATGTGACAATTACCAGGGTCCTGTGCCAGCCTCATCCAGGTTTTACCCACAATGGCAACAACATCGTCCGCCCATCTTGCCACCGGCCGACCAATACTTCTTCTTCCAGTCCTCGGACACCACTTAGTCCCTGCCTCACTCCACCTATTATCACCGCGCCTTGCCAAGTAGTGAATTGTTGAAAACCTTCTTACCTTCGTCTTCGGATCTCGACGACGTACCTATGCCGAGCATGGAACGCTCCATGGCTCTCTGTGCAACTCGAGCGTTCGTGTAAAACACAGTGGTTATAGAGGCGGGAATTCAGACATTGCGGAATTTTGGCAGGCTAATTCAGAATGTCGTCCAATTAGCTAAAAGCGGCCCAACCAAGCTATATTCCTCTCGATACCTCTGTTTGATATGGCCAAAAAAAACATAACAGTCAAAAAACATATCAGTCAGTAAATATATCAGTTTATTATCTCCAACAATTTATTTCCAACTTTAACAGTAGGATTTGAATCGCTGAAGGAGTTTGTCATAACCTTTGTCTTGGCCATATTAATCCTATTAAGATCCAACTTAAAATAGTATCTTAAAGATTTTGAAGCATTTTCTGGGGGTCATCGAAGTTCTAAGTGAAAACCACAAGGTCATCAGCAAATCTTAAGTGAGACAAGTAGATAGGCATAATGGACGTTAATTAATACCGCTATTGTCCCAATCTATACCTACTTTTCACAATATCTTCTAGGACTGCTGTGAATAGTTTCGATGAAACGGTATAGTATCAATAAAACGTTTCTCACGAAAAATTACGTAAACAGAAGAGGTGATACAGCCAGTGCCTTGCGTAATACTCTTCCAAATTCTTAATTCTAAGAGGCGTCAAGCAATGCGGGCTTACGGACGGCGAGCGTTGGGTTGCTCGCCATCCGATAAGAACCAGGCCCGAGTCAAACGGCGCGTTGTGTTCCACGTGCGCCTCAAGAAGATGTCAGCATAAAAGATGTGGCCCACTAGGGTCAGTGCAGGCACTGACCCTAGTGGGTAAATTCCGCAACCCTGGCAGGCCAGGAAATCATCAAATGACTTCTTCCGCTCTGGGCGGAACAGAAGGGAGTGTCAGACTCTTACTAAATAAAACCCATCTCTGTTCCGCCTTTGCTGTGTTTTTTTTTTGCGTCCAGGGCCGCGGTGACTGTTTCGAACAAATTTCGAAACCCTGACAGAGGGTCCCATCTATCGTCATCTGCCTAGCCTTTTCCCAATTATATTGGGGTCGGCTCCCAGTCAAACTGGCTTCAGCTGAATGGAGAAAAAAGTGTAAATACAAAAGTTTTAGATCTTTTTATTACCTACAACTTTGCCATTTGACTTTTTTCGATAGGACTTTTAGTTTTGCTGGAAATCGAGAAAAACCGTTTATTTACCCTTAAAAACTCACCCCCATCCCCTTCCCGACCTCAGATTGCCCGTAAATTATTTTTCCTTTTATTTTTATAATATTCCCCTCCTTTTCTAATGGGTTTCATCCTACTATTATTTTTTTTGGTTTTAAAAATTATCGACTCTGGTCTATTATTTAGCCACGAGCTAAATAATACAAGGGTCCCATATATCTATGTACCAATATCGGTTAAGTGATTTAGGTGTAAATCCTAACAAACGAACAAGCAAAAGAACTCACTTTTGCATTTATGATAATTTACTAAGATGGGATATACATGGTGTGTCAAGTCAAAGAAAGATATAGTTTATCCCCTTTGACGACAATACCTCAACAACATCACTATGGTTTGAACCACCTTACTTTACATATGAAAAACAAATTGACTGCGCCATATACAAATAGGTAGGTACAACCCTTATAATTTTGAATTTAAATGAAAAAAAAAATTCACACACGACACAACACGACAAAAAAACCGACTTTAAAAAAAAACACTAAATTTTTTTGGAACGGCTTTTTTTTCACTTTTTAGTGGTACTAACACCACTGGAAAGTCACAGGAAAGCAAAAATACGCAATTTCGTATACATTTATGATGAAATTTAAATGGGACCAATCAAGAAGTATTATATATCCTTTTGCATAAAACAAGAATTTTTGAAATCGGTTCAAACAACAAACACAAAAAACTGTCACGGAGATATGAGGTAAAAAACACAAAAACAAAACAAAAAAAAATACAATCGAATTGAGAACCTCCTCCTTTTTTGGAAATCGGTTAATAAAAACTGAAAGCAATTAAAATAACTTACCATTAGGAGGTTCTAACTCAAATGCATCACTCAAAGCCGCTAAACCAAACACGACTTTTAAAACGAGCGTCAAGAAAAAAAATCTGTAAAACATTTTGACTGCACAACTGCTCGTAGCTAAGTTCCTAAAGTGAATGATACACGCGTTTTAGTTACATACCATGTAGTCAGTCACATGTGAATAATGATAGTAATGACATAACATATTATATCCTGTGTTGGTATCTGAACAGGTTTGAGAAACCTTAATGTGTCATTCACTAAAGGATGTTTGAGTACGTTCCATAATATTTTTCGGTGGAAGAGACAATGATGTGTTAATAGTTATAACTATTTGAAACACGTATTTACAAATTTATAAGCCCTTTGTGGTATTGTATTACCTACTAGATTCGTATGTTTTGTTTTGTCTATTCAATTCGACTTAGGGTTATATTAAATTGGCTAAGATTCGAAGCGTAACGTTGAAAATTATAGCTTGTTGAACCCTAACTCCACGGAGTAATGCACACATTTTGTATCTAGATTAAAAATAATAGTTTTAAAAAATATATTTCACACATTTGCTATTAAAAAAATTGGGAAAAAAAATAAAGATAAAAATAATAACATCTACATTAAAAATACACGAAACTTACAACAAACTAAAATATAGCATCAAAAAATTCGTCCTCAACGCTGTCAGCGGTAATGTGCCCAAGAGACTGGCGGCATTGCCACGTTGAATGGCAATGCTTAGTCTCTGCCCAAAGAAAAAGCCAGCTCTTGGGTCACGGGTTGTGTCAACTAGCCGTTTCGAAATTTCATTGAAAAGGCTACGAGCACAAAGGCCCCACGGCCCAAGGGTGTCAACCCCAAACGGTTTGAAATTGTTTGCTATTTGTTTTAGGGATTATACACCTTTCCTAGGAATTTTATAAAATGACGGATTACATACATTTCCGATAAAATACACAAAACACCAACTTCCAAAAAAAACACTACAAAGTTCAAAATAACTTTAATTTCGGAAGTCGGTGTTTTTGGTTGCTTCTTCGTTATTTGACACCGACTTCCGAAATTAAAGTTATTTTGAACTTTGTAGTGTTTTTTTAACCGACTTCTAAAAAAGGAAGAGGTTCTCAATTCGGATGTTTGTATTTTTTATTTTTTTTTATGTTTGTTCGGGCATAACTCCGTCGCTTGCCAACTGATTCGAAAAATTCTTCTTTTGTTGGAAAGGGTATACTTCCCAAATGGTCCCATTGAAATTTTATCAAAATCGGTTCAGTAGTTTAAGTTATTAAATCCAAATAATTTTTCACAAAAAAAAGAAACCGACTTCCAAAAAACACTACAAAGTTCAAATTAACTTTAATTTCGGAAGTCGGTGTCAAATATCGAAGAAACAACCACAAACACCGACTTCCGAAATTAAAGTTATTTTGAACTTTGTAGTGTTTTTTGGAAGTCGGTTTCTTTTTTTTGTGAAAAAGTTTTTTATTTTTCACTTTTTAGTGGTACTCCACACCTAACAACACCACTGAAAAGTCACAGGAAAGCAAAAATACGCAATTTCGTATACATGGATGATTTTTCCACATATTTTTTCCAGTTATTTGGATTTGGAGAAACCGACTTCCAAAAAACACTACAAAGTTCAAATTAACTTTAACTTCGGAAGTCGGTGTCAAATATCGAAGAAACAACCACAAACACCGACTTCCGAAATTAAAGTTATTTTGAACTTTGTAGTGTTTTTTGGAAGTCGGTTTGTTTTTTTATGTGAAAAAGTTTTTGGAAGTCGGTTTTTTTTTGTGAAAAAGTTTTTTATTTTTCACTTTTTAGTGGTACCCCACACCTAACAACACCACTGGAAAGTCACAGGAAAGCAAAAATACGCAATTTCGAATACATAGATGATTTTTTCGCATATTTTTTCCAGCTATTTGGATTTAATAACCTAACTCCTAAACCGACTTTGATAAAATTTCAATGGGACCATTTGGGAAGTATACCCTTTCCAACAAAAAAAAAAAATTCAAATCGGTTAGCAAGTGACGGAGTTATGCCCGAACAAACATAAAAAAAAAAAAATATTACAAACATCCGAATTGAGAACCTCCTCCTTTTTTAGAAGTCGGTTAAAAAACACTTATATGAGTAAATTATATACAAAAAGAAGCACCACGTTTCATCTTGTTACAAAAGAGAAATAGAAAACTAGGTTCAATTTCGATGTTATGATTTATTTGATAGTTTCAAAATATTCTTACGGTAGTACTGCCAATGTTTTCATTTACTGACCTTTCTTCGTCTCCACATTATCTAATTTGGATTTATATTAAGAACGGGTTTTTGAAAATTCTTCCCCTAAAAGGTTTATTACGGGAATGGGATGAAATTTTGTAAGATCGGGCACATGACTCATTATTGATAAATTACTTTGTTTGTTTTTGATAGTGTTCTGTTTTCCTCTTCGTCTCGCTGGCACGATAGTTGATTAAATTTGGGTGGCCCAAAACGTTGCCACTTCCACGGCAACGTTGGTAGCAGCACACAAGTCACTAAGGCTGCATGTTTTGGGGCACAGAAGGCGAGATAGGCTGTGGAGCATGGTTAGTGACTCGGCTTCACATCCACACCCTGCAGTTGATCCGTCACGGTAACCCTTCTGAGCAAGGTTGAATAATTTTACACCTAACACCTTCCTGCTTGCTTTCTGAGGCGGTTCAGAGACTTCCAAGTGAACCAAGGAAGGTTAGACCCTGCGGGAAAATGTTTGCTTATATGTAATAGTTCATAGGTGGGGGAGAAGTAGCCTGCCACAGTATGCAGTGGGCGTCAGCTGGGTTACCTGACAGCGAGACTGCCATTTTGAGCAAGCTGTGTCTGCTACTCAGTCTTTGAGTTGCTGGTTATGTGCCAAATAGTGGGTGTCTAGTGTCACACTTATCAACATATTAATTTGTTTGTTATATTTACATTCAATATCCGTTAAAGTTAGGGTGTATTTTAAAATACGAAATGCATAATGCATCTCAAAAGTTATTCATGAAATAATGGACAAACAGAAAAGTTCCCCTGAGACGTGCCATATCATGGTTCTTTCTGTTGAGTTCCAATAATGTAAGGTTTTCCAGAACTACCGGAATCCCTATGCTTATTGATGGTAGGCATTCGGTGGGCTTAAGAAGTGGACCATAAAAATGATGTTACTGGGAAATGATGAATCAAATCTCCTTACTCTTTGAAGAGAAATATCCTCACAAATTTGTCATTTTAACATCTTCCGCGACTTGATCATCAACTGTAGAGATTTGATCTAATTTCCGTTTTCGTTATTTCTCAGCGGCATAAATACTTCTACACTTAGTACAGATTATAGACCAGATTTTGGTTTTATTGTGCGTCAAAGTTACTTCTTTCTCGTTCTTGCCTTAAAAAACTTCTTTGTAATTCCTTTAGCTTGTATAAAAGGATGACTCAGTAGATCATTATGTAACAGAGATGCTGACTAATCCTGACCCGCATTCGACCAATGGCGTTTACATTTTAGCAGACGATTTGTACCTTGTCCTGAATTCTTACGTGTACGTTACGAAAAAACTACGCTGACTAAAAACATAAATAAGCAGTGGGGTTTTCTAAAAATGAAGGTGACATTAGTCAGACTTGGTTTTCTTATAATGTGACCTTCGATTATTGTGTCGGCTATTGTTTTTCTTATCACATAGTTCTGCTTAAAGTTATATTGGGGATTTTTTTTTGTAAATAAATGTTGCCACACTAGGAATTTCTCCTGTATCGTGTGTTTACAATCATGCAAACTCCCATACACAAACAGCCAGATCCGGAACAACCACATGTAGGCCATGCAAATATTTGCTCCGTGCGGGGATCGAACTTGCGACACGCAGCGCAGCAGCCGATCGCTCAACCACTGCGCCAACCGTGTCGTCAGCCGTGATGTATGTATTTTTTCGAATGCAAAGTTTAGTTTGTCCTTCAGTCCTACTTATCTTTGCTAAGAGTAATTGTGGGTGCTTTTACACTCGTAGTTCATTGCCTGTAGTATGTAATGTATACTCGGAAAAATCGAAACCCGATTCCCGTAATGGACGAACTATTCACATAGGAGCTTGTACAAAACCTTTGGTGTGCGAGTCAGACTCGCACTTGATCAGTTTTTTTCCTTTTGAGGTCGAACCCTAAAATTGGAATGCTCAGAAAATCTGTTCAATTACCGTATCACAATATGCTGAGCTAAACCACCAAATAAATAGTAACCCATTTTCATACAATTCGTTTTACAATTTAGTAACATTCCCACAATCACTTTTGAACGATACACTATTTTTATTATTTATTTTATTTTAGCCTATTCCGTCCCACTGCAGGGCAAAGGCCTCCCTTTCTACTTTCCATTCTTCCCGGCTCTGGGCTAGTGTGGACCAATCCTGTCGATAGGCGTCAAGCTCGTCCCGCCACCTTTGCCTGGGTCTGCCGCGATGCTGTCGGACATTTTCTGGGTCCCACATGCTGGTTGCTTTAGCCCATGAATCGTTTGACATGCGGCAGACGTGTCCGGCCAAGTCCCATTTAAGCTTTGCTGCTTTTTGAATGACATCGGCGATTTGTGTTTTGGAGCGTAACACTGTGTTTCACACAACGATACACTGATATCGACATTACATTTTGCGGCGCCACAAAATGCACTATTTACCCAACTTAATAATAACTTTTCAGTAAAAGTAATCCCACCCCGAGATAATTGTGGGTTGTAGGTTGAGCATCTCGTCTAAATAATAACAACAGCAAGGGTTGTCTTCAAGGTTAAGCAACGTCTGCCAAGGTTGGTCGGTGGATGGGTGACCATCTTACCATATCGCGACTCTTCCGTGCCTCGGAAAGCACGTTAAGCCGTTTGTCCCGGCTGTCATTTCTATATAAGGCTTTGGCAGTCGTAAGAGCGGTTACGCACTGCATCAGATACGAATCCGTGAAAATACATACGTTCCGAAGTAGTCATAGAACAATTTGTATGGTAGTTTACGACCTAGATCCGATTTCCGTCATCCGATTTCTCTCCATCATCCGTGAGTCTCCAAATCAGAAGAAAAAATGACGAAGTAGCTGTAAAACTGTTTGTATGAACGCTTTCGCATTACCTCGAATTCAAATCGGACGTGTCCGTCCGTCTTCGCACATACAATCGATCGATCATCGATCGACATAGATCGAATGTCGATCGATTGGTGTAGTAGAAACGTCCGACATCCACGGCGACATGTAGCAGGGTATCAGTTTTCCGTGTGATTTGAACATTAGTCCAGTCAAATTAGCTCTGAACCTTGCAAAAATTCCTAACTCTGATTTTTTTCTTGAATCGTGTATTTGACCTTAGCTCTTCTAATAGTAACAAAAAATTAAACATTTTCCAGAACCGGATCACGGTAAAAAATACAAAAACGCGTTTATTTTAATAAAAACTCGGAAAAAAATATTAACTCGAAAATGTTAGTTACAATATGTCGAGAATAGGTAAAGCTAATTCTTTTCTTCAAAATTAAACATTTTCAACCCCGGGATTTTCGAAAAATTAAAAAAAACAAAATTTTTGAATTGTACTTCAAGCAAAAATATTAACTCCGATTTTTTTTCATAAAATTATTTAATTAAATACCTTAGTACTCTAGGCAACAAAATTAAACAATTTCTGTTAACGGAAGATATAAATACCTGTTTTTTTGAAATAGCGGCTCAGGCAAAAATGTAACTCAAATAAATTTAGGTTAACTTTAATTTATGGACCATGTCTTACTTAATTACAAGAAAATTAAACACATCCAAGCAAATCGTTAAGATTTTTTAAACAATTAAAGATTGATATTATCTTCCTAATGCGGCCCTGTTGTTTCAAACCCATTTGTCAGATTGGACCGCATTGAGCACATTTTATCACAATATATGTTCAGTCAGAATTTAAATAACTCTATAAAAAATCATCTCTACAAAATGTGTATCGAAAAGATGTTACCTACCTACCTATAGTGTTTTGTTTAGAGTCATAAGTTTATGGATTGCAGACGAGTCTTTCCAGGTGACATCTAATGTCAGATATGAGTGTTTTGTTTAACATGATCAACTTCTATGAACAAGACTTCTAAATTAACTGCAGTCATACGTATAAACAGACATTTTGTTGACCGTCTTCCGTCTTTCTGTACTATTAGGAAACGTAGCCTTATCCTGAGCTGCTATTAGGATTAATGCATTAAAATTGCATTTTGTTGCTAATGCACAAAAAACGGTCAACTTGGAATAATGACCATATTTGGAATGAGTTATATGAAAACATACCTTTAATCCCGTTGTCCCCGTGTGCCATATCCCCGTCACGGGGACAGCGGGACGTGATTAAATTTATTTCCCGTTGTACCATTGTGTTTGTGTGTATAACGTACATTCGGCTAACGGGGAAAACGGGAAGTAAATCATATTTCTGGGTGGTTTTAAAAAAATAACCACGAAGGTGATGGCGGAGTCTGTTCGCTTGCTTCGCTTGCTCACTTGACCTCGCCATCCCCTTCTAACCTAACCCATCCGAGTTGGGGTGCCCCAAATCCCGAGCTCGCTTCGCTCGCTCTTGCACCAACATAGTTTGCAAAGTATATTTAATCATTATAATAAATTAACGGGAACAACGGGAAGTAATTTTAATTATTATATTAAATTCTCTTTGCACCCTTTAACGGAGATATGGCCTACGGGGACAACGGGAATATACTAAAACATATATTCCCGTTGAATATACTAAAACATGTTTTATATGAAAAGAATTCATAGACTTACTAGACGATCTGATGAATATGTAGCGGCATTCATGCCGCCACAAAAACCAACGTAGCTGAATCAACATCACAACAAATGAGACTCGCAGCGCCATCTATCTATATAAATCCTAAATCGCGATATCAAAGTTTACCGTGCGATTAGAACACATGCAAAGCCCGAATATCAACTCTCGGGCAGTTGCCCACCAGACACAAACAACCGTCTGGTCGGAGGATCCTCCCTTTTCAAATGGAGGTATGCTGGACTTTACTCTCTGTTCCGCTACCTCTAAAAATACATACTTGTCAAGGTGGCGGATATTATAAAAACAAACAGTTTAATACCGCTCAAGCACTGTCAGAACACCGGTGTACCGCGAGATTTTCGCGATTCTAATGTTTATTATTACTATTACGTAAGATTTATTACATAATTTGGAATTTTCACATGTCAGTGCTTAAACGGTTAAGCGTCATATAGTATCGGCAGTAGATTTTTTTTTAAGGATTGGTAATCATCAAATGACTTCTTCCGCTCTGGATGGAGCGGAAGGGAGTGTCAGACTCTTACTGGTTAAAACCCATTCGTATTCCTTCTATTGCCCTTTGCGTTCCAGGGCCGCTGTAATTCTTTCGAACAAATTCCGCTACCCTGGCAGGCTCTGGCCCTAGCGAGCCCCGTCGTCCTTGCTGATAGCTCTTTCCGGCGCGCGTGGAACACAACGCGCAGTCGACTCAGGCCTGTTCTGATCGTATGGTGAGCTACCCATTGCTCGCCTGCTATTGAAGCCTGCGCTATTGAAGACCGCCGTCCGCAGGCTTCCTACGTGGTTGCACACTTGGCAGAGGAAGCACCTCAGAGGTCTGGGTTCCAGCAGTTTGACCTGCGCAGAAACCCAACCCACCAGGAGCCTTCGGCCCTCCGATATTATCTTAGCCACCGACACAGGGCAGCTTACCACAACGGTTCGCATGCTCGTGTGGTCAGGACGTATAGTGCTTGCCTACACCTCGTCAGAGAAACCCCCCGTCCTGACGACGGCGGCCACCACCTCCTCCTCCATGACAGAGTCATCCAGGCTCAGAATGCGCATGTCCATGCACTTTGCGGGCCTTGACACTCGGCCATCGTCCGCATTTAGCACCTCCTGTAAGCCAGCTTCTTGGAGCCCGGCCAGGTCTGCTCGGAGCTTCGCGTTCTCATTTTGAAGAAGCTCCGTGGCGGCCACCAAGCGGGTGACCTTCGCCCGCAGCTTGGACATTTCGTCCGACGGAGGCCCACCACAATTAGCCTCAGCCGCCAGAGTGGAAACCAACGCCACACATATGGCCTTGTTTTTAGAGGCCTGCGTCCTCTTCAAGCCCACATTGCGGACCGCAGCCTCCACGACCTCCGCAAACCTGATCTTACGCTCCTTATCGGAACCACCAGCGGTATCCGGCTCACCGCTTCGACCGGTCGCTCCTGGGTGGCGCCCGTCCCTGGCAAGCTTAGCGGCTCGCTGGGCTGTCTCCTGGGAGGCGAGCACCATCCACTTGCTTCCTTCTCGGCCTTTACCTCGCCTACTGGTGGGGATTTTTCGGGCCAGAGGCCAACTCTTTGTTGGAGGACGAACCCTGGTCATCCTCTAGTCTGGGCCGCCTACGGAAGAGCCCGGAGTTCTCCGCAGCAGCCCCCACTCCCTAATGACGAGACCTCGCTGAGCTGATGCCAGATGCAGAGCATTGCAGAGTCGTCAGAGTCTAACCCCGCACCTGCACGACGCTCAAACGACTTCCAAAACTGGGCGCCTAGACCAGTGCCATATGCTGCGGCAGGTTATACAGAAGACCGAAGAGTATAATCTGCCCCTTTGCGTTTGTGGACTACGAGAAAGCCTTCTATTCGATCGAGGCTTGGGCTGTGCTGCAGTCTCTCCAACGGTGCCAGATCGACTGTCGTTACATCGAGATGCCTAAGTGTTTGTACGAAAACGCCACCATGTCAGTACGACTTCAGGATCAGACTTCGAAACCTATCCTCCAGCAGCGGGGTGTGAGGCAGGGAGACGTCATTTCTCCGAAACTGTTCACGGCCGCAATGGAGGATGTCTTCAAGGTTTTGGACTGGAGAAGGCTAGGCATGTCAATGGCGAGTACATCACTCACCTTCGATTTGCCGACGTTATAGTCGTCATGGCTAAGACCATGGAGGACCTCAGTACAATGCTCGATGACATCAGTAGAGCTTCCGAAAGAGTGGGTCTTAAAATGAACATGGACAAAACCAAGGTCATGGTATATGTAGCACTCACTCCTATCAAGATCGGAGGCTCTACACTCGAAGATGTTGACGAGTACGTCTACCTGGGACAAACGGTCCAGTTAGGTAGGGCTAACTTCGAGAAAGGGGTCAACCGTCGAATCCGACTCGGTTGGGCGGCGTTCGGGAAGTTGCGTGATATCTTCTCGTCTCACATACCACAGTGTCTCAAGACGAAAGTCTATGATAAGTGCCTGTTGCCAGTGATGACTTATGGAACTGAAACGTGGTCGCTCACAATGGGTCTTATCAGAAGGCTTAAAGTCACCTAAAGTGCAATAGAGAGGGCAATGTTCGGGGTTTCCTTGCGTGATCAAATCAGGAATTATGAAATCCGCAAAAGAGAACCAAGGTAACCGACATAGCCCGAAGGATCGCCAAGCTGAAGTAGCAGTGGGCAGGGCACATTGCTCGCAGAACAGATGGTCGATGGGGTCGAAAAGAGAGTGGCAACCGCGTACCGGAAGGCGCAGCGTTGGAAGGCCTCCCACAAGATGTACCGACGACCCGCTGTTAGCCGATGGATGCGAGACGCATAGGACCGGTTTTTGTGGCGACACTTGGGGAGGCCTATATAATAAATAATAATAATAATAATAATAAAGTTTATTCAAAATAATAAGGTACACAATAAATACAGTTCTGCTTAAATCTATGTCAAGTTCACACGTGTTATGTGCCTGAGCTAGGTAATCCTGTGTTTCAGGCGAGAAGAGATTACATTTTTCAATTGATGGAAGCATAATACTTAACGATCTACGTATATTTATCTTAGGTAATAAGTTAAAAGGCTTATATAAGGTGTAAATAATATTATAAAATACTTATTTCCTAACATCTTAGACTCATACTCTTAAATACATTATTAAAATACTTAGAAATCAAGACAATCTTTATTTTAGAACTATTAATAACTCCTCTGTATCATCATAGGACATACTTTGAAGAGTTTCCTTGACAACTTTCTTGCACTTAATGTAATTTAGGGAAAATATGTCTGTTGTTGCGTTAAGTCTGTTATAGAGCAGTGGTCCAAGGAACACATGAAATTTTGTTGTGAAAGCATGTTTTGTAGGTTTATTAGGGCAAATCATATCTTTCCGTCTTTTTTTAGTAGCTTCAATGCGATAGGGGAGGGCTGCGTGTTGTTTTAGCACCGTGCTCATTATGAATAACTGTCGGACTGTTAGTACATCACAGGATTTATAGAGAAGGTTAGTTGGAAAAAGGAAAGGACGGCTAGTGGACACCTTGAGGATCGCTCTTTGCGCTCTCTCGATGGGTAGTAATAGAGTTTTACCTACCCCACCCCACGAGGTAATGCAATAGGTCAGAATTGATTGACATAGAGCAAAGTATACTTGTCTAATTATTATTGGGTCTGCAATATATCGTAGCTTTTTGAATATGAATATTAGCTTACGTATTCTATTGTTTAAAGCTTCTATATGCTGTTTAAAAGAAAGGGTTTCATCTAAAATTACGCCTAAGTATTTTATTGTGTTAGTTACTTTAATATTTGGACACATACACGCAATATCAGTCGGTGTTGAGCAGCAATGAGCATACAGCGTTGGTGCAATATTTGGAATTTGTTTGCGCATCGAAAACTTAATGTAGTTTGTCTTATCAGCGTTTAGGGTTAATAAATTATGTTGAAGCCAATTATTTACAATATTAAATCCGAGTTGCGCATGTTTGAACACTTCATTTTCTGAGTCAGCTGAAAAAAGTAAGGCAGTGTCGTCAGCGTAAGATACGATTGTGCCATGTCCCAGCTTTAGATTGCAAAGGTCGTTAATGTAAATTAAAAAAAGGGAAGATGATAAGATACTTCCTTGTGGAACACCAAATGACGTGTTTTTTTTATCAGCGCTGAGAACATTGCCAATCTTTACGCACTGAGTACGATCTTCTAAAAAACTTCTAAATAATTTCAGTTGGGAGCCTCTAACACCTATGGTCTCTAGCTTGCGCAACAGAATGGGAATGGAAACGGAGTCAAAAGCCTTGGCGAGGTCCAGGAAAATACCTACTGTGTGGTTACCCCTGTCAAGTTCTTGTGATAGATAGTCAGTCAAATGATGTACGGCATCGGCTGTTGATAATTTAGGTCTAAATCCAAATTGCCGCTCGGATAAAATTGATTTATTCTCCAGATAGTCGAGCAATCTCTTATTAATTATTTTCTCCAATATTTTAGACATACCAGGCAGTATAGAAATAGGTCTATAATTTGTCACTTGCTCTTTACTGCCTGACTTATAGACAGGAATAACAATTGCTTTTTTTAGGCACTCGGGAAAAAGTCCCGATGATAGACAGATGCGGAAAATATAAGTCAGTGGCGGAATTAAAATATGCCTGAACTGTTTTAGAATCTTATTGGGTATGTTATCCCATCCAACTGCACAGTCGTCTCTCAGGGTCATAATTATATTTTCCACCTCAGTCTCATCAGTAGGTGGAAAATATGTCCAGCTATGTCCAGCAGTGGACGTCTTTCGGCTGAGATGATGATGATGATGCAATTTGATGTGTTTTGCTAAAGTTGCATGAGTTTAGACGACAGAGTAGTTTGTGGAACTGTGCATAACAAAGTTTCAAAATGTTTTTTTTTTATTATTTCATCACAATAATTATGAATTCTTATACAATTATAAACCTCGTTTGACCCTCGTTTGTACTCTCGTTCTAGTTTTTTTAATAATTTCAGGTACGTTTGTAACAGTTTCATAAACTACTAATAAAACATCAATGCAGCTCTTTCGTCTTTGCTGAAATAAGATTTTGTGAAAAATACCAATTTACTGCAATAATTTCAAGATATATAAAAAAATGGGTTAGTTGCACCATTTCTAACTCAAGAATGATCTTTTTTTATTTTCCTTCACCCTGAATAGCAGAATAAATATTTTAAAAAATTAGAAGAAATCACGAAATCCAAGTTACGAGCAAAATTCATTTTCTCATGCATTTTGTACTCTGACTGATTCTGACACATGAAAGAAACAAAACACGGATGAGCCAATTATAATAGTTGAACTTAACTGAGTGCGGCAAAATAATGCCACTTTATTAACAATTAAAGAGATAGGTAATAAATAACGTCTGATTTGTTTAATTTTGATAAATTATGGTTTGTGTTTGTACGTTTTCCATTATTAAACAACTTTCAGGAGAGTTACATTTTTGCCTGAAAACTTATGTGACAATTTCTTACATCTCGGAACCCCGAAGTAGTATTGTTTTAATTTTCGTAATATAAATAAACATGTTAATTAAAATCCATTTAGCATTACTTTCGTCAAGTTAATATTTTTGCTTAAAGTACAAAGTCAAAAAATAACATTCTTTAAAAAAAAGTATAGTTCCGTGGATGAAAAACGTTTAATTTTCTTACCTACTTGTACAGCTCAAACAGTTCTACAAATGTCCCAAACTAACATGCCAGTTAATATTTTTTCCCAACGAGTTATTATGAAATTAAATGTTTTGCTAAAAAAAACGAACATCCGGGGGTTAACTTTTCGCGGGATACATTTAAACATACTTCTCTTCTTATACTCTACACATTAATGGCAAAAAATCGGAGTTAAGAATTAATGCTAAGTTTGCCTTATTTTCGGCGTAATATGACCGGACTACATGTAACCATTCTACCATCGATCGGCGACCCATCGATTAGCGTGGTAACACCCTTAGATATGCCAAAGACGGCCCATGAATAGATTGAATTTGGATCAGAGGTCCAAGTTTTTCGACTCTAGTTCCGTATTTTCACGAATTCGGATGCAGTGCGTAAAGCAATAACCGAATTCGGTGCGATTTTCTATTTTCGTATTTTCACGGATTCGGATCGGATGCAGTGCGTAACCGCTCTTACGGATTGTCAGAAGCCAAAAAATCTGAGAGTACTCAAGTAGTGAACCGAGCGCTCGGCGAATTCTGGACAGTCTCACCTAACACCTTATAAGACTGACCAATCCATCCCTTGCGGTGGTAGGACTAACGCCCGCCTAGTTCGCGACCACCCTCCCACCGGAGTTCGGCGTCAAGCAGCCTGCTGTGTTTCGTCGACGCGTGGAAGTACCAGTGCCTCAGGGCATCTTCTGGGCACGCTCGCTTTCAGCATGGACCTCATCTATCGCTTTCCATCAGGCGTGATCGAGGTCAAGAGCTAGCCCATTCATAAATAATAATAAAAAAAAAATCCTGTTTGACTGTGGGCCGACCCCAATATCGTTGGGAAATGGCTACGCAGATGAGTATGGAGACACTAGGCAAAACTAAAGGAAGAAGTCCTAAACGATGGTCGGACCAAATCCGAATCTCGATAAATAGAAAAAACCTCAGCAGCTAAGCATGTCACTGAAAGTGGGAGACATAGAGAAATACAACAAAAGAAAAAGTTTTGAGCCTATGATGTGGTTACGACCCCCAGCATTGGGAAATCAAAGAGAAAGATTGATATTCTCACAGCCGGAATATTGGATCATAAATGGATTTACTTGGCTGGGTTTTTTTATTAAATTAAGACTGATTTTAGTATCAGTGGAAATAAATAAAACAGCATAAATAAAACAAAACATAAAAAAATATTAATCACAGACGATATTTATAACCAAAATTCATAACACTAAACTCCAATAATATCGAAAATGTTGATTTGGCATTTACATTTACGATATTATTGGAGTTTAGTGTTACTTATAGTAGCACTAATTATGCATTAAATATATAAATTGAATCGTAACAGACCAATTTAATGTGAAAAAATACAATGTAATTAAAACATTATGCCATGTTCGGGGTGAATACAACACATCTCTTCTGGTAAACAGTCAGTCGCATCGTATGTTGCTATCTCCGGGCATGTGTATTTCTTTAATATACAGTAGCCGTCCCTCGCTGTGCACTTCTTGTCCATTGAATCTGTAACAGCGTTTATTATTTGTTTAATACTAATTCTACATTATACATTATCTTCCTGAGCTATTAACATGGCTAGGCAATATAAATATTGCGCTTTGTGAAACACCTGCTCACTTCCACTTTCTTTTATATACTCTTTTAACCGACACGCTATCATTGACTTACTTACTATCATATTGTTACAGCAATAAAATTTAATCCGGATATTATGAACTATATAACATCCAGCTATTATAAATAATATCTACTCAATTTGTACGTATTGGTAATGAACACAGAGTTAGCTATTTTAAATAATATTTTGTAAGACAACAAAAGTTATAAGAATAGGTGTAGATTACGAAATTCTATTTCAATTTGCTAACCGAAACTAACCTCGATGACGACGGCTCCTATTTCTGCAGGGTTTAAAGGAACCTAACATGGCTAGGCAAGTAATTAAACGAGACTGTATTTATTGCTTTGGTTACCTTTGACCAGCTATTATGAATAATATCCAGAGAAAGTGATAATATTGTAATGACTAGTCATTATGTATAAGAGCTATCTAATAACTATGATAGTACCAATATCAATACTGATACAATCCATTCGTCTTTCCTTTGGCCTATTCCTTCCTCTTTATGTATGATCCACACGAATACTCATAAATGTGATAGTCAAAATTGTTGTGGGTTTAAATTACGATATATGCTTTTTCTTTTATATTAAAACAGTTATCACGCAACATCATGTGATGCATGTAGAATTTTTGTGACTTAAAAAAAACCTTTGTATATGTAATAAAAAGAAAAGTTAAAAACATAAAAAAGTGTTTGTTTTTAATGTTAATACATAAAAAGTGTTTTTTTAAGTCACGAAAATTCTACGAACCGAACATGATTTTAAATTGAAGACAATATTTTTAAATCGGTTCCTTATGGTTTCACTGATAGAATAAAATCTATGTAAATACTCTTTATTATACACCATTCAAAAAATACATAAGGATCGTAAAAATAGAATGGTGATCTTAAAAAATGTGGTTTTTGACCTCTAAAACAATTTTGACTGTTACACATACATTTTATTCATTTTTCCACCTACTTACGAGTATTATTACCCCACTATTTACATGCCTGCAGCCTGCCACACACGAGGATACCGGCATGATGTTCCATTATGTTTAAAACTTACAGGGTCTGCAGCACTCCATTCCAAATCGCTGCTGCTCAGGACACAAGCCTTTTTGCATGACTTTTGTACCCTGGGGACAAGCAAATTCTGTGGCACAAGTGCCGCCTTTCAGCATGCATGGAAGCTCGAAGAATGGGGCTTGAATATTTGAAACACCTGAAAATCCAACAGAAAATCATTAACTAATAAAATCTCAATGGTAAAAGAAATGGTGAAATATTCGTATCAGTTGCCTGTCGGTCTTCTTTAGACTGTTCTTTGGAGAGTGTGCGCTGGAACTCCATGACCTGATCCTATCATCGCCTTTTTACTACCGGATTACCAGTAGTACTGCTGGGTACGATCCGCACTTGTTCTATATCCCGGCTAGTCGTACTCAGTGCTTCTCCTTTACATTTATTATGCGCTCAGCCAAAGCGTGGATTTCTTTGCCAGCGTCTGTGTTCTCTTCCACTTATAACCTGACTGCCTTCAAAGCAAGACTGACCAGGCATCTTCTGGGCACGCTCCCTCCATCATAGACCTCATCTATTGCTTTCCATCAGGCGTGATCAAGGTCAACAGCAAACCCATTTATCAATAAAAAAATCAGTATCTCGAAAATAATGATTCCATTGTGCCTAAAAATGTCTGCACCTGGACATATTATATTATGACTCCCCCAAGGGTCTGAACGTATTAGATCAAGCGGATTGCTATAGAACAGTTAGTGAGATCTCAGTGAGCTCAATGAGACATCAAATGACTGAATGTCTTGTTCACTCGTTGGAACAAGTAACACCCAAGTACACGTATATATGGGTCAAAATGCCGATCACTTTCTCATGTTATTATGTTTTTAACAAATTCAGCTCGTAGAAGATAAGCCCAGAATTCTATTAGTGGCATTCATGGACACTTGCCAGTTACTCCATCTATACACGGATAAAAATTAATATCAATTACCCGTAACTTCTTTAAATACATCTATAATCTTCAAATTATTTATAAATGCCAACTCTACACAACACAGATAATTTAGAAAACATATCACTTGTAAAATCCTCAAGAACATTTTGTGACACATCCACTCCTAATCAAGTTATCAAATACAATGGTAAGATCAAACTGACTCTAACCAACAACTATTTTAATAACATTCAATATTTTGTTAACTAGTCGAGCGATACATCCTCATTTGCCTAGCCTTTTCCCAACTTTATTGGGGTCGACTCCTAGTTAAACCGGATTCAACTGAGTACCAGAATTTAACGTGGAGAATTTAACACGGTACTTCTTGGCAAGGCTGTTGTAAGATTTTCTTGCTTCTGAGAATCCGTAACGACTGCCAATTAAGATCTCCAAATGACAGCCGGGACCAACGGCTTAGCATGATTTTCAAGGCACGAAGGATTCTCGGTATGGTCACCCATTCACGGACCAACCTCGGCAAGCATTGCTTAACCTTGAAGACCGTTCCGTGCGGCTGTTATAATTTAGCCACAAGCTCCTCTTTCCATCATACATCCTGATGTATCTGCTTGGAATTTTCCCAACTGCTTTGGGATCACAGTGCATGGTTTATTTTAACTAATTCTTTGAACTGTTTCTTTATACTCCGGACTCTTTTATCCTGCACGTCTTTTACATTGTTCTCACATATGTATTATTTCTATATGAATGATGTAACCATAATTTTGTAACAAAATATTATTTTATGCACACTAAATAAATCATATTAGATATACTGTTTAATGGTATTTGCAGAACTGTTTTACTGAACGAATATTTGGCTAATGATATTTCTGGGTGGTTTAAAAAAAAATAACCACGAAGGGGATGGCGGGGTCTGTTCGCTCGCTTCGCTCGCTCACTTGACCCCGCCATCCCCTTCTAACCTAACCTGTCCGAGTCGGGGTGCCCAATGACCGGCTACTATTGTAACCATGATAACCACCTGCTATTTCAGGGAAGTGCAATTTAGAGTGCAAGTTAGTATTTTTGATAAACAATTCGTATTTTTGTTTTATAAATCATAAATCCGATGTATGAACCACATTTTTGGTGTGAATTCGATAAAAAGGTCATCTCGTTTTGGATGATTTTTTTAGTTTTTTTTGTAAGACATGTTTTCTAATCAATTGGGATTTTTTGCACAGCATTATTTTTCTGGTATGCATTAAAATTATACAGATGTGCATTTAAAAATATCCCCTTTAATATTAGTTCTAGTGTGAAAGAGATGGAGCTATACGACCTGTATAGCTCCGTCTCTTTCCCAATGGAAGTAATATTGAAGTAATACTGCTTTAAGAGTTGGTGGATTAGGCCCTGTAGCGAAATAGGTATGCCAATTTTGTAATTTTACAAACAATTAATTATATCACATTGTCAGATATATTACGTAGGGCCCTGCCCAGATTGGTTCTGTAGCAGCAAGCTTGAGTCCATAGCCATATTCCAATATTGACCAGGGGATAATTGTTCTGCTAGAATAATTAGGTGTCGTTGTGGTATGCTAAACACTGAGTGAATTTGTAGCTCCTGCACAAAATACGCCACATCTTCTCTTTTCTCTGGTACCTGCACACCTGCACCCTAGGACGTAAATGAGGCAAGCCACAGAGCCGTTCAGGAACCCAAGCGTCACCGCATAATTCAATCATTTGCCTTTTCAATTAATTCTAATAAATGCTTAACTCAAATAAACGCTGTTTCTTTCTAACTTTCACTTTGTATTAGGAATATCTAAATTAACCATAACCATTCCATTTTTTTTCCTTTGTTGAATTGAATCATTGCTGAATGGTTGAAAAAATCGTTATTAGTGCAATAAAACATTCTATCGTAATCGTTTTTGGTAACATTTTGTATAACAAGATTGAGCCCTCTGAATTTCAATGCATCAACAAGATTCTTGTAAAAAAACTGTTTTAATGATTGTGCTAAGACTCACACTCAAAAAAAAGTATCTACGAAATATTAAGGTAGTATAAAATAATTTAAAATTGTATAACAACGTATTTATTTCTGAACACACATTCGCTACATTGTTACAAAAAATCGAATGCATAAAAACTTAATATAATTTACATCATCAACTTAACACGAATTATAAATGTAACAACAAAAATATTAACTAAAGCAAAAATAAAGCTTATTTTCTAAAGCGTATTAGCCTAAGTCCGTTTGAAGAACCCTGACTCGACTTAGTCTCCACGACGAGTGGAGGCAATGACTTAGAATTTACCATTATTTTATAAAACTTAACATGATTATGTAAAAAAACTACGAGTATATCAATTTAACGTATTTCCATACAGCAAAATATGTTGTATTATGAAAAACTGTGAGCATTCAAATGTGTTTGGTACACACTCCCGTCGTCTTAAACAACAGTTTAAGATCTTTTTATCTGAAACAAACATTTTGGTCAGACACTCGTTGTTACAGATAATCATATAATTTACAATCAACTCGCTCATTAAGGCGCTGTGAACAGCAAAAACTAGTAAATTGCTGGTTTCCTCGCGCAATTTTAGCCAAATCTGTTTAGTTTCATGCTGCAGAAAAAACATATTATGTTAATTTTAACAATATTTCAAAGACCACTGTTCCAAAACATGTTTAAAAATAAAATACTCGATAGTAATGATCGTCAAAGTTACCTCTAACTTTGACCTTAGAAAAAAAAATCCCATATTACTAGCCTACTAATGCCGATAAAAATTATACCAAATAATGAATCGAATATTAATGCAAAACTTTGTTGTTTTAGATTTTTAATAGATCAACTTAATTTTGAGGAAATCGATAAAATGCTTCATATTTGGCAATAAATTGCAAGCATTTAGTCGCCGCGCTTCTCTTTCTTTTCTATACAGTCCGAGAGTGACTGAGCTTTTGCTGTTGTCAGCGTCTTAATTATCATCATAAAGATCCCACTGCTAAGACTCAGGCTTTTTAAGGGGGTGGCTATAATATCAAGGCTTGTAACGGCATGGTATATGTCACATGCTACAAAAAATCTCTGCATTTAATTTACAACCTTGCCATATTAAAATCAAGGACAAGACTTGGAAACTGTTTAGAATAGTTGTAACAATTAGAAATATTCAGGATGAGTACTCGTTCAGACACAGCGGAAAGAGCAGAGTTTCAGCAGGCCTGCAGTACTGCAGTTACCCTTATGAACGGGTCTTCAATAATTCCCAATTATTTCACTGACTTTCAAGACAACTTTTTAAGGCTCATGGTAATAACAAAGCTGAATAAATATTAAAAACAGCTCAATACATGAAATAGAATCACAGAAAAACTTACAAGACGTGCAGCACTCCACGCCATATATTTGTTGATCCGGACACAACCCCTTGCGAATTACCCTGGTCTTGGCTGGGCATTCTTGCGCACAGAATCCTCCGAGACGCATGCACGGCATTTCAAAGAAGGTTGATTCCAAAACTAAAAAAATACAAGGAGATAGGTTACGTTAGAACTTATTGGTGCAGCGGTACGAGTAAGTTTCAGTTTAGCATTTCATTTCTGAGTACTGTGTGTGTTTAATATGCTATGTTGCCTAACAAAAACGTTATTTTTTCCTTGTATTTTTGTTATACTGCTGTCTACTTTTAGGCTGCTTTATCATAACATAGTTGCATCGCGTTTTTCAACAGTAGCCTCTACAGATTTCATCTTGTCTGCTCTTATGCAAAGGCTTAAAACTTCTGATTGCTTAATTGTACAATGTGTAATACTTTGGTGCAAATTACAGGAATGTGTATTATTTGTGTGTGTTATTTTTTGTATTACTTTTTGTGTATTTTTCTGCTAACAAGATGTAGTTCAAAGATTATTTTTGTCGTTTTCTGTACAAATCTCACCTTAAAAACTTAGTTTTAAGGAATTGACTCTCAAAGGAATTAACTTTTTATTTTTGTAAAAAAGTTAGTTCCTTTGAGAGTCACAGGAATTAACTATTTTACTCTTTTCCATATGTCCTGAATGTGTAAACTAAGCTTTTATTTTAAAAGTTTTGGTGTCATTATTACACGAAACAGGGACTTATGGCAAGTTTCTGAATTGAGTATTTGGGTAACAATGTGACAGGTTTAGACAGAACTTCAGGCTAATAAAATAGAGTTAGAGAAATGTTTAACTTTAAATACTTCATTCAGAAGGATAGGTATTTAATAGATTCAAGACATAGTGAAATTCTGTTAGCGTTAACAGTTTCCCAAAAAATACTAGACCAAGTAACTTTCACATTTTGTCTGCCATAAGATAAGGTAAGGTAAAGTTCTTGTGTTAAATAAGTTAAATAAAAGCATGTAATGTAACATTTTACAGAAAACAAAATTTATTTCAATTAAAAATACAATTAAAAAAACAATCCTATAGTACAGTCAATCATAATTAAAATAGTGTCACATCACTATGCAACACATGGTGTGATTTTATTTGTGTATTTTATCATTCACTTGCGACACGGTAACAGCACACTTCTCTAATACCACACCCTGTAGCGTCTCGAACCTTTAAGTTTTGAGAGCATTTGAACGAGTTTGGAACGCATTGGCCGTGTCTTGATCGACATTCGGTTACCCCCTTTACTGAAACAAAGGTGTTTGTTAACAAAAGTGATAAAAAAAAGAAAAGTCACAAGTCATTGTACACTTATTTTTATAAATGCTTGTCCTGTTCTTATAATGAGGTGTGCAATAAAGTATTAAATAAATAATGTCACTGTACACTTATTTTCATAAATGTTTATCCTGTTCTTATAATAAGGTGTGCAATAAAGTCAGGAAAAAAATGCTAAGCCACTTGACTGCTGAATTTAAATTCTTGTACTTAAAAAGCGTTCAAATTCAAATCGAAATATTATCTAAAATAAATTCACTGTCAAAACATTTCAAAATTAATTTAAAGGTGTTTGTGATAATTTGCGACAGCGATGCGAATGCGAACGTTTCTAAACAAAATACAACCAAATTGAGATCCTTTCTTTTTTTTGAAATTGGTTAAAAATGAGAATTATCCTTCTGTTGAAATTGCAACTATCTATGACATTTGTATTTTACATGAAAAATTGTTTCAATTTGATTAAAATTATTTTCAATTACTATACAATCATAACTAGCGTATACATCTTTCTTAAATAACTGCTATTGAACAATATCAAAACACCGAGTTTTTTATATAATTTTATTAAAGTTGTTTTATTTCATTTAAATAATGTTCTACATTATTACATTTTTACTACTTTGTAATATATGAATTTAACAATAAATGGCATGGCAACTAATAAGCTAACTCCCTATTACAAGTCTCTATAAGGGAGGTGTTGGGGGGGAAGCGATGGGGGGGGTATGTATGGATCCATAAATTACTAACGCAAAATGGGTCTACTAAAACATCTTTGCTCATCAGGCCTATATACTCTGAAGCCTATGTAGGCTTCAGAGTAAATAGGCGTGATGTTATGTTCATGTATAAATAATACAGATTGAATTCCATTATTTATGTCAGATAGTTTTCATCAGAGCTTCACACGTTATATTTTCCAATCTGGCGCAAAGAATTGTGTGTGAAAATTTTATAAAAAATATAAACGATTTTTATACTATCATACAAAAACAAAACTTACCTATTCATAATTCGAGATTATTTCAATCCATCGCCACCAACTCAAGTTTCGACTTTAGCGTTATTATATTAATTATATTCTAGATTGGTTTTTGAGTGACCACTTTTGTGTTAAAAATGCTCCAAAAATTATAAGTTACAGTGGTACATATTTAAACAATGTTGTGTATGACATTGAGTTTGCAATAATTTGAAATTAAAATCGAATTTTGAATTCAAGTATAACTTAACTGTATCAAGAAGCTAAAAATATTTTGACGACAGTTTAAAGCGTGGCATTTCATGACTTTAAAGGAGCTGTGATCAGCAAAAACTGAAAAATTGCTGGTTTTTTAACGTAGGTAATTTTAGCCTGATCTGTTTAGTTTCAAACTGCAAAAAAAATACAATTATGTTAACTTTAATTATAATTTCAAAGAACACTATTGTTTCCGAAACATGTTTAACATTAAAATCCTCGATAGAAATTATCGTCAAAATAACCTCTAATTTTGACTTTAAAAAAAAAAACCCGTAATACTAGCCTACTTATGTCTTTAAAATGTATACTAAATAATTAATCGAATCTTAATGCAATACATTGTTGTTATAGATTTTTAATAGCTCAACTTAGTTTTGAGTAAATCGATAAAATGCTTCATATTTGGCAATTAATTGCGTTTTTTCTGTACAGTCCAAAAGTGACCGAGTTTTTGCTGATCACAGCGCCTGGAAAAAGCTTAGCTTGATAACGAACATCTCTTCTACTTGCATGAGACCCACTTCAATAGCTTAATATGTTTGATTTACAACCAAGTACTGTTTCGTTTTATGATTAATGGAAATTGCCAGATCAAACTATCAGTTAATGTTTAAAATTCAACACATACAGCTATTCTAAAATTTGTAATTTAAGTAAGAGAGCACCTTGTGAGTGAGTGTCTTCGAAAAATAAAATTGCACTGTGTAAAGTTGCGGCTTGATGTTTAAATATAAAATTATAAAAGGTTGATAAGTCTTAAAATTTTTCCGGGGTGGCGACAAGGATTTTCCAGCAGGTGATTCATCAGCTTTCTTCGAATGCGAAGTGGATCTTCCTCCAATGATTCGTCTTGTTTTTTAATTTCGCCACTTTTCTCTAAATTTGCTTCCAAATTGCTTCCTCTCATTATTTCCGCGGTACTCACTGTATAATATAATAAAAATGCTAATGGATAGCAAGATAAAATTTTGGTGTATTTCATGTTTATGTCTCATGTGTTCCTGTTAATTAGCGGGTAATTCTTAAAGCAAAATACAAAGGAACGTTGCTTTCTGGCACAAACTAAGTAATAGTTTAAAATCAGTGGCGTGTTATACAATCAGCTCCATATCGATAAAGTTACACCACAATTTTACCTGACCAAGCTAGCTGCTTTGTTTTAAAAAAATGCATAAATGAAGATGAACTCACGAGGCCTGCAGCATTCCATGCCGTAGCGTTGCTGTTCTGGGCATAAACCTCTTTGCGCCACTTTTGTCCCGGGGGGGCAAGCATTCATTTTTGCACACGTACCACCAACACGCATACAGGGCAGTTCGAAAAATGGAGCCTTTCCAGCTGAAATTATGACAAAAAAAAAAACAAATCTAAAATTGAACTGAGACACTTAAAAAGGTACTTAACGGGAAAATTTCTTCTTGCACAAAAAATATCGTATTGCATCTATCTAGCTGCATCTTGTGAAGAAGTTTGAAGAGCATTATTATAAAGAACAACAGGCAACCCATCATTTCATCAATCCATTAATGAAATCCAATAAAGCAAACGCAAAACGTGCCTGCTCGAATGACCTTTACTCTCCCTGCATTTTAAATCATTATTCCAGTCGAGAACCGTTCATTGCTGGACATAGGTATTTCCCAAGTGTCGCCACATAGATCGGTCTCTTTTTATTCTACAACGTGTAACAGAATAAATACAATACTTTTTAAGGGATCATTGAACTCATCATTATGAACAACTTTCATTAAGGGACCAACATTGTCATTGCAAAAAAAAATCGACTGCCAAAATGTACTGAACAGCTGACTTTTTTTCCGCGATTACGGAGTTGGTTCCAAAATAAACGTTATTCATAATGATGAGTACAACGACCTCTAGATATTGCGTTTATTCTGTTACACATTATGTTCACGAGAAAAACATAATTATTACCAAGAAAGTCTTCATGTTCTTTTATGCTATCCCAGGCTTCAGGCCTCAGGCCACTCACAAATAAAATCAAACAAAAAATCGTTGACCTCATTTTTAATAGACTCTAGACAACCACTCACATTTAACGTAAAGATATGACTGGTAATCGATTTTAAATAATATCCTATGTTTATTCAATTACTATCACTATGGACGGATGCACTCGTGTGAAAGTTTTAGTAGCAACTATGTACAGAAACAATGTTCCGGAGGTGTCCTGTTATTAATGTTTAAAGATACAGGCTGTTGCCAAGGTTGGTCAAAGTCAAAGTCAAAGTCAAAGCATTTATTTCAATTAGACCATTTACAGGCACTTTTGAATTGTCAAGGTCGGTCGGTCAAAAAGATGAAGCTATTTGCACGTTCCAAGGCGTAGATCTCTATGGAGAAGAACGTGCAAGAAACTCCACGGACACTCTTTTAAAAAAAATAATATTTTGTTACAAAATTATGGTTACATCATTCATATTAAAATAATACATATGTGAGAACAATATTATAGACGTGCAGGATAAAAGAGTCCGGAGTAAAAAGAAAGAGTTCAAAGAAATAATTAAAATAAACCATGGCAGCCAAGGGATGACCAGTCTCAGACGGCGCCCGTTCACGAACATGACGCATACGCTAGCACCATTCGGCTCAACCATTTTTAAGGGAGCCAAATGATCCAACGCACGCGCCACCATCAGACAGACTTTTGAGTGAGCATGACATTCCCAATCGCCAGGGTACCAGGGTCCCAGGTACCCAGGGTACAGGGTCTCTTGACATACCGAGTTTTCGCCGTGCCTTGGAAAGCGCGTTAAGCCGCTGGTCCTTTCCTAGTCATTCGTAGATTTCTCCATTTTAGCCACGAACTACAGTGTTACCCAGTAAATGGGTTATGGAGGTCTGGTAGGCAGCCGCTCTACTTAAAATATTTTTATTCAGCTGAATCCGGTTTGATTGGAAGCTGACCCCAATATGGTTGGGCAGATGATGAAGTTATTCCGTTTTCAGCATCTACGAATTTAAAAAGCACGAGGTTGATTTCAAGTTTTCTTTCGTTGTACCTATTCGAAATTAAAAACCCGTCGTGCACCTCGCCCAAGTGTTCACTTCGACATGTTTACAGAATCGTACTGCTGGGCCGGCCTTGGGCTCGAGGCAAATGAGATTCTGTCAACGGTAGCGTGGTGAAAGCGATTGTCAACATGTCAAAAATGTATGGGATTGACAGATGCTATCGAAATGTCACGTGATCAAATTCCTACATTTTGGCATTTTGACAGTCGCATTCCATTAGCGATTTGAATGGCACATTGTCTAGGGCCTCTTATCCAACTTTTTTTATATTTTTTTTTGATATTATTGAGATTAAACTAAGGATAAACGCAAGACATGTGTGAATGGACATACAGTGCTACTGCAAAAAAAAAAACCATAACCTCAACTAGCAAGATGAATCTTATAAAAAAAATACGGGTTGCACTCCGGGAGTGCCGGCAGAAGTGAAAACTTGAACATGCACTTTGTTCAATTTCCATATTTTAAACACCTCCCTCCGCCTTACGAATTTTCGATCAGGTCACGTATCCTGACGCGAGTTTTAAATTTTTTTACCCATCCCAAAAAGTGCACAACGCCACTAAAGAAGTTTTCACTTCAAAAAACTTGTTTATTTTATTATTTTAGCAGAGCGTTGAGTGACCCAAAACAATAGATAATCATTTTAACAAAGGAACGTGTATTGCGAAATACGTAGTTACAAGAGAAGGTGACAACAGAAAGAGAATAACTAGTAAAAATATTTAAATTCAAATATGTGTCAAAAACCAATGGCCAGGCTTATTAAACTAAAAAGGTTTTAACAAAAAAAAAATGAAACATCATGTAGAACAAATTATTCTAGCCTCTAACCCTTTCAGTATCTACACTACTACTACTAACTTAATTAGAAAATGTTTCTCACGTCGATAACTCTCACATAATGTGATCATCCAATTCATTGAAGATAATGTTTTTATTTCTATCGTCATTCGTCTATCAGTCTATGATTAAAGTGGCCGCATCCCAAATGCTTTTCAAATTCTTTTGTTTGACTTTATTTGCAAATTGTATTTGGTGTACTTCATGGGTTGGTCGCAATCTTAGTGAGAATGGTAATGTACTCGTAATTGTGTCATCCACATCTCAATATTCGTTTTACTTACCTCAATCCAATTCGAAACACTGCTTTCGCAGAATTGAGTATTGTGTTGTATTCTTAAAAATATAACTTTACAAGAAGCACATGGTGCTTTTTGTAAAATGGTGCATTTTTTTTAAGCAACTCTCATCTACCTGCTGATCGATTCTGTAAACATGTAGAAGTGAAGGCTTGGGCTAGTGAAACATGTTGAAGTGATCACGAAGTGAGCTGTCATTCCATCTTGCTTGACAGCCCACTTCGTGATAACTTCTCCCAAGCCTTCACTTTGACATGTTTACAGAATTGATCGGCAGGTAAATGAACTCTCATTTACCTGCCGATCGATTCCGTAAACATGTAAGCTAAGATTTGTGATAGCCCATGGAGATGGACGCCTCACCTACCCTAGCTGAGCTGTTCCACTCATAAGCAGTGTCTTCATTGAGCATTATCTTGTCCTTTTCACAATTCAAATCTTGTCTTCATAAATGTATCTGTTACTAGTTATCATCTCAGTAGTAACCTCCTACATCTGGACATATCGATTACACAGTTTCTTTGGTTATTTACTATTTATACCAGCTGGTGAATTCCGCCGAGTGAACGACAATAGAACTGTTATTCCATCTTATTTGTATGGTTTGACAACTCACCCGTCGTGCACCCCGCCCAAGTGTTCACTTCTATATGTTTACAGAATCGCACTGTAGTATAATTGAACCACCAAGTTGCCTCACGCCATTTCCATTATTCCTCAGCCTGCAGAAGAAGGAGTGATTTTATTTAATTAATAAATTTTATGTTTTTCCAGATGGACAGGCTCCATTTTTCGAGATGCCGTGTATGCGTGTTGGAGGCGTTTGCGCCATAGAATATGCTTGTCCCCTCGGAACAAAAGTGACTGAGGTAGGCTTATGTCCAAAACAGCAACGAAATGGCATGGAGTGCTGCAAACCATGTAAGTATCTGTACATTATCATTCTGAATTGTAATGTTTTTGTCTCTCATCTTATAGTTGAATGAAGTAGCTTTATGTACAGGTTGTTTCAGAAATGTATGGTCATATTTAAAGGTGATGTTGGGTAGCTGATATGCATTTAGGAAAAATAATTATTAACCAAAAAAAAACTGTCGTTTAAAAAAAAAACGACTTAAAAGTTACGAACAAATCACTTTTCAAGCATTCTGATGCAGTTGGTGACATCAAATCTGTGATTGAACTTAAGTAAATGCCACCAACTGTAACAAACTGCTTAAAAAGTCATTTATTCGGAACTTTTTAGTAGTTTCTTGTAATTGATTTTTTTGTTATTTTATTTTGCTACACAACATTACCCATACATTTGACCACACGCTTCTAGAACAACCTGTATAATAAAGAAATTTTTCTTCTGACGCTGCGCACTCGTTGCATTTTTTTTTTACATAAAAAAATCGATGCGACGAGTTTTAAAGGACACGCGGCAATCCGTTGCAACTCGCGACGAGGCGAAGCGATCAAGCTGTAATTTATTGCGATCTGCAACGACATGCAGCTCGCAAGTAAAAAAGCGATTGCTTACCAACCGAATGCGGTCGATAAGTTTTAAGGCCTACACAGTCAATTTCAAACGCGATGCACGATCAAAATCAATGAGCTGGGGCTCGATACAAGTCGAGGTCGAGTCGAGGTTCTGTCAACGGTAGCGTAGCGAAAAGGATTGTCAATACGTCAAAAATATATGGGATTGACAGATGCTATCGAAATTTCATGTGATCATATTCCTATATTTTGACATTTCATTTCATTTTACATTTTTGAAAGTCGCAATCGCTAATTTAATGGCATATTGTCCAGGGCCTCTGATCCGTGGATCGCTTTTGAGATTGACCGTGTACGGCGGCCTTAGGACTTATCGATCGAATTCGGTCGGCAGGCGATCGGTAACTATGTCGAGACTTACACCCAGCACTGGATGTCAGCAAATGCTGATATGGTAACTGCTGCTGTTATAGCAACAAACATATAGTAAAAAAGAAAATGTGTGTGTCGAATAAATGACTTCTTCTCCATTCTTTTATTTTTTTCCCAGAACAATCATATCGTAGAGATTATTCGCCAATAGTAGGGCTGACTCATGACGATACACTCGCTGGTAGAAGTTGTAACTAGGTATTTTTCATTGTAAAACGATTCAAACGCTTCACATTTAAACCTATGGTTCCATAGTTGCAGTTGGTTGGGGGCAAATTTTATCGCAGTCTGCTGGACGGCTTGTGTTGAAAAAATAACCATTACGTCAATCATCCTGAAAAACCTGAAGGACTAGTTTGCAGAAAAACATGAAGTATGTAGGTATATAATATTTATTTGAGTAGTTGTTACTTTTGCTAGATAAATAAATGTGTTGAACTATTAATGGTTTTATTTTTTCATAGGTAATTAACAAACAAAAAAAACCTATAATTTTTTTTGGAATGTTAAGGGTGATAATTAATTCTCAAAATCGATCTATTAGAAATTTGTTAGTACACTTGTTATTCAAAATCTGTAGAATAAGAACCCTTTTTACTTAACAGTTTAAGGTTTGACTTCGACATCTTGTTGTACGTAAAGTCCGCGAACTAAATGATAGTTTACCAAATTGAATTGTATTATTTTCCGTTATTTCAAAATCACATTATTTAATGCGATCCGCATACGTACCATACGTTGCTGCAATGCCATTCTGTAAACATGTCGAAGTGATGGTTTGGGTGAAGTGATCACGAAGTGAACTTTCAATCCATGTAATCAAAATGTAATGACAGTTCACTTCGCGCTGACTCCACCTGAGTTTTCACGGTTCGGAAATTGAGATTTCGATTCCGTAAGACTAGCGTAGACATTCGATTTTCCGTTCTTCTGACCCGAACTCATGGCTTGTTTTTGAAAGGAACGTCAGGTTTTCTTCCCATAGTGTAATTTTACAGGATTTCAATGAGAATTTTCTGCACTTCTGAACAGGATTTTCCGTTCGTGCAGATTAATCAAAATTTTATAAATTTTGGCTGCATTTGGGATGACGTTATTTGGTTTTTCCGTTCTTCTGGCCCGAACGCACGGTTTGATTGTGAAAAGAACGTCAGGATTTTTTACCACTCGGAAAATATACAAACGTGTGCGTCTAGTTGAACTTTTGATATGTTAGGCAAGCATTGTGGTCTCCGAATCTAAATTCCTTATCAGGAAACTGTATGTATGCAGCCAGCCTTATTTTCTCATAAAAAAAGTCTCACGGAATTCCAAATCTGAATATAAAATCAGAAACCTTACCTACGTATACAGCCAGCCTTACAATCGTACCAAACACGAATATAAAGTTGACATAGTTTGTCAATCTGAAAAAAAAAAGTTGTTTGACTGTACCCCAAAATTTTAAATAGCTACCAGCCCTACCCAAAATTGCACCCAGAACTTCAAAAATTTTGAAGTTCTGGGTGCAATTTTTGGTAGGGCTATCATTTTACTAACTGCAAATTGAAATATTTAATATTTCAATTTGCAGTTAGTAAAATGATATTTCTCCCGCACCAACATTACACAGCCATTAGAGTCTGGACAGAAATGGCGTTCATTTTAGAAATTCAGATAATAGTTATTTTAATCTAGACTTAGAGCAGTTACAAACGAAATCTAAGCTCGAGAGATTTAAGTTGAGAACGCTAATGGGTTTGCCTAGTCCTGATTCAAAGAAGCCTTTTCTAAACAAAAGTGTTAAACGTCTATTATAGTAAACGATTCAAACTTCAATTCTATGTTTTTTTACAGTTTATTATCATTTGTTTTTATGTTCATTAAATTGGTTACCCCGGACTATGGTGCCCACTATTTTGCATTATTTTCGTTTCGTGAGGTGGAAACTTACATAAGTATTTCTTTTCTGCTACTAGCCCTTGATTTTTGTGGCCTAAGTGCGAGTTTTTTAACGTTCTCAATCTCGTTAGTGTAAACGTCAAAAATTTAAACTGAATAAGCGTCGTCTGGTGACGATACCGGAAAACCTTTGTTTGGCTCATTGCTCCCAAATTCTTAAACCAGAAATTGGTTTCTGGCGAAATAAATGATTTATGAGTTTATAATTTTTTCGATTTTAACTAAGGCTCCCGCAGACAACCACGAGCCGACAATGCGACAACTCTCATTTAATTTTTTTTTCAACGGTTGTAGATTCACGACTATCTGTTGCCTTTAGCTTTCATGCTCCAAAATCATGAAGGAGGAATGAGGAATCATGAAATCAGGGAAGCTTTAGTCATGCAATGGACTGCGAGTGGTTGGTTTTACTTCTTATTGTCTGGACTGGACTTGACAAATGTTTCATGTAAGCTGAATACTGGCTAAAACATGCAACACAAGATGATACCATTGTAAAATTCAAATCTGCCAAGCCCAGTTACACGGTGTATATTCCAACCATACGCACAAATCGTTTTGGGGAATACTTTTATGATGCTTGAAGTTAAATAGTAGAATTCCTTGCTGGTATAATTCCTGATAATAACCTGACCTAATGGACTGTCAAGAGTGAATATATTTTTTTTAAAAAAGTGTCAGCGCCATCTTCGACCACATCATCGTTACCAAAGAAACCTAGTTTAATTATTTTATGAGACATGTCCAACAGGCTGTAAAAATATTTTGTTGTATTTAAAAACAAATTGAAACGTGGTCACTCACAATGGGCCTCATCAGAAGGCCCAAAGGGTAATGGAGAGGGCAATGCTCGCAGTTTTCTTACGAGATCGAATCAGGAATGATCTGCAAGAGAACCAAGGTTACCAACAAAGCCTGAAGGATCGCCAAACTGGACTGGCAGTGGGCAGGGCACATTACCCGCAGAACAGATGGTTGATGGGGCTGAAAAGTTGTGTAATGGCGACCGCGTACCGGAAGACGCAGCGTTCGAAGGCCGGTGGACCGTTGATCTGGTGAGGGTCGCTGGCAGCCGATGGATGTGAGACAGACAGGACCGGTTGTTGTGGCGACACTTGGGGAAGGCCTATGTCCAGCATTGGACGTTTTTCGGCTAATATGATGATGAAGATAGAAAAGTCCTAGTATCCAAGACGATAAAAAGTTTTTTTTTATAATATTTTATTTGGTGTTTTTTATTTTTCACCAAGACCAATTACCTAACAGACCACACAACAAACATGTTTTGGTGTTTGTTGTGTGGTCTGTTAGGTAATTGGTCTCATATGAATTTGTTTAAAATTATTTGTTTGGGTTTTATTTTTTATTATTATTTTGTGTTTTTTATGTAATTATTTTGTATTCATCCCATTTTGTTTTACCTTTAATTTCTGTTTATTTTAATGTTCTCGTCCTTGTCAAACTTTATGTACCTAACTAGATATTAAGTGAATGATGTGTTCGCCTATAATTGGAAGCGCACTCTTGTATTTGTCCCTGTCTGTATTACGATGCATGTGATTGTGTAGCCTCTGTTGGCGATCCTATAAATTAATAAATAAGATGATGATTTAAAAACAATGATTAGTGGTTGTACAATGTACCTACATCCATCCCTAGATAAACCCTTTCACAAAGAGTTCAGCTCCACTAACTTTTACTTAAAGTTATATCTGCACGAGGTCAAGGCAACTCCCTAAAAAGAAAACAATTCTCATTTTATTACCTATAATACGCAACGGTCAGCCTTATTGAACCTTTGTTTTTATGAAACCTAATCGGAATAGGGTTTCCGAGATTATTTCTTATAAGAAGGGAAATATTGTTTCTTTGTGCCGATATTATTACGTAACTGGGCCTAGATTTAAGTAATTGTTTTCGTCTGGAACCACTTTGTAGACACCATGTTTGTTGTTACTAAGGACAGATAATTGCTCAGCCGCAAAAAAAAAGGAAAAGTTAATTTATTGGTTGTGCCTTTTCTTTGCTATTTCTTCTATTTTTCAGCTTCTAAAACATCTTCTTTTCAAGTCGATGATAAACCGTTATATAGTTTGAGACCAGGTTGATGGCCACGGAGTTTATTTGCATGATCGAATCCTGATTCGATATCGGACTATGTCAGAAACCACTACGGATATCTTCATTCCTGAATGAAGATATCCGTAGTGGTTTCTGACATAGTCCGATGAATCACCAAGCTTAAGTGGCAGTGGACAGGGCACATTGGTCGCAGAACAGTAAGTCAATGGCGAGCTTAAGTGGTGACCGCGCACTGGAAGACGAAGCTTTAGAAGACCTACCACAAGATGGACCGACGACCTGGTGAGAGCCTCCGCAACCCGCTGGATGTGAGACATACAGGACCGCTGGTTGGGGCAAAACTTTCAGGAGGACTATGTCCAGCAAGGGACGTTTTTCGGCAAAAATGATGATGATGATGATGAATTGGCCACGTTTATAAAACTTTCAGAGGCGTTCATAGTCCTCAATGGTGTTTGTGAGAGAATAGAATATTATTCATTGTAAACACAAAAAATCTCAAACTCTTGTTCTCTGAAAGTTGTAGCTAAAAAGCAGTTCTTTGGGCCTACTAAAATATTGCATTATGAACAGTTAGCATGAGGAATTTGTTCGTAAGAGTCACCACGGCCCTGCAACACTAAGGGCATTTGGAGCGCGGATGGGTTATAATCAGTAAGTCTGACACTCCCTTCCGCTTCTCCCAGAGCGGAAGATGTCATTTGATGATTTTCCATTCTTGAAAAAAAACAACAGTTAGCAGCATTCAGTCTTGTTTTAATCATAGTGGAAGTAACATTAGTCCATGACGCCAACCCATGAACGAAGCTTAAATATTTTACTAATAACTTGACACCGAAACGGTTGGTCTTCCGTCATCGGCAGCAAGATAAGCAGACGACATAGTTGCCATCGTGGTAGAAGCTGGATGAGTGTGGCACAGAAGCGTGGTGAATAGCACAAGAAAAGAGAGGTCCATGATCAGAGAGTCCATCATAACTTACCCACCCAGCAGTGGGCGAAGTTGGACTGTGAATGATGATGATGGAGATAAACAGTTCAAAGCGGAACACAACAACGCTTTTTGATGGCACAGATGATATATCTGACCATAGTACTAAATCTCCAAACAAAAAACTTCCCACTCAAAAATCCTTGGCGAAGGATTCTTCACGATCCACTGAAACATACAAACAATAGTAGATAACTCAAGACAAATTTAAAGTGCACACTCGTAGAATTCGAAAGTAAGAAGCAAAAACTTCAAGGCTGTAAATTGTTGTAAATAATGGTAACACTCCAGAAAATTTATATGACAACTTGTTCACTCTTGAGGAGCGGGAATGAGCTAAATAATTCAACTGCTTACACGTTTGTTTTCGAGAATTAAAAATACAATCGTAAATATGATTTTTAATTTGCAGTCTCGTCCCTGAGAGTAAATATTTTAAGACTCTTGTTTTGATTGCGGGCGGAGCGATGATTGGATCCTGTTTAAAACAAGGGCTTTATTGTAAGGCGGAAATGTTTCTTTTTTCTTTGACTCCTCAAATTTTCAATCTATTGACAGGATATTTTGGTTTTCGACCCGATGTTATTTGTCGTATTGTTTTCTTTTCTTTACTTTCTTTCTACCTCAGTTTTAATTCTGGTCAGTTTTCAGTTAGAAATGTATGAATCAATATGAAAAAAATTGTGATTAATTATAGTATAGTCTAGTCATGCCTTTTTGGGGTGATGATCGGCCTTTTGGTAGGACTACGCCCAGAAGTCTTTATGTCAAGAGTGAATAGGTTACTTCTAGGCAAGCGTGCTCCATCTACGGCCACATCATCGCTTACCATCAGGTGAGATAGTGGTCAAGCGCGTGCCTATCAATAATAATAAAAAAGTGGTCGCTTTTGGTGACTTAAAATGTGGAGTAATTTAGTCAAGTTTAGTTTAGTTTTTTATGATCAATGCTAATGAGACATCTAAATAGAAACCTTAAATGTAATGATCACCAACACTGTCAATAGGTCCTCAATATGACCTCGTTTCCATTAGGTCAAGAACAAGAACAATGTAACAAGAAAATAAACAATGGCACGTACCCGCATCTGCTCACATTAAAGGCTTAGATAACTGAAACCCTTTCTGCCTGCGCCCGCCTCTAATTTAGTGAAAAGATAACGATCGCTGGCGTCTTGGTGTAAGGCATAAGCAGCGAGCGATTTGAATGAAATTGACTTAAGAACCAAACCGCTCAAGGCATGCGCGCTTTGCGGGAGGATGGACAGTTGTGAGATCAGCCGGTCTAAATAATGGCGCCCGCTAAGCTTGGTGTTCCGTATGGTGTCGGACGGAAAAGAATAGCATCATGTCATCAATTCCTATGGGTGTCGTAAGAGGCGACTAAGGGACTCACCAGAGAATAAACAGCAGCATTCTCTGTAGGTACATTGCTACAGCTACACTGCGATCGCCAACCCGCCTGCCAAGCGTTGTGATTATGGCAGACCCGCCCCCATTTGGGGGAGGTCTATGTCCAACAGTGGAAATCTATCGGCTGGTATGATGAAGCATGGTGGGCTTATACATGTATTAGGTGAGCGTGAATAAACTTAAATTCTGGACTTACGACATTCGGTAGCGGCAGGAATCGTGGGGTTTTTTGTCAGAAGGGTTCTGACGTAACCTCCTTTCTCACCATTCCATGTAGAAGGAATGTTAAAAGGAAAATATTCCACGACAGGTCTTTACTTAAGATGGTCAGATCAAGTATGTATGCGGACCCTGCGCATATTAAAATATCTGCAAGACAATAAGCCGACACTGCTGGCGCAGTGGTTGAGCGGTTGACTGCTGAGCTGTGCGTGTCGTGGGTTCGATTCCCGCGCAGAACAAATATTTGTATGGCCTGCAGATAGTTGTTCCCGGTCTGGCCGTTTGTTTATGTTAGTTTGTATGTTTGTAAACGTACCCACGATACAGGAGAAATTCCTAGAGGGACAACGTTATTTCTTAAAAAAATAGCTTATCATTATAATATCATCTGCGTACATATCATCACCAATTCTAATATTGTACTGTCCCCTATTAGTTCTCATAACTTGAGCCACGTCTTCTCGTTGAATAAGAGACGCGGTTGCGACCAGGAATTACGTAATTACAGCTAGAAAGCCACAATAAATACAAAAATAACACAAATCTTTGACACAAATGTGAGAAAAAAAAACTTTTTCCATTCCCACTGACACTGAGAAACCAGTCTGCAGATTTACTGATAGAACACACTAAGACTACTGTCTTTCTTGGGCTTCAAGGGTCGAAGTCTTTGCTAATCACTATTCAGGTAAAAATATGTTAATTACCTACTAGCTGTGCCCGCGACTTCGTTCGCGCGTGCATTTCGTATTTAGGAAGATATTAAGTACACAAACTCACTAAATGTATATAGGTACTCATCGTGATTATGACATGACTTACAAAATTACGAAGAACGAACGAATATTAACACTTAAAACATTTCTTCGTAAACAATATTATTTGTTATGTGATATTCATCAGTACGTATAAACAGGCTTTGCGCGCTGCTTACTTGCGACAAAGCGACATACAGCCTGACCGTGCGAGATACAGGACTACCGCAGATCCACACCAACACGACTAATAGTTTGTCCCTGAGCTTGATTAATGGTCATGCCGAAACTATCAGAAGATAAGTCTCCGCAGAGGACATGGTGGAGTATACGGTGGAGGTCTGCCCTGCTTGGGCGGAGCATCACCGTGTCCTCGTCGAGGCAATCGGCTGCGGCGTCCTGGTTTACTCCATGGTCCGGAGAAGAATATAAAAATGAATGACAGCACGATTTGATAGTTATTCCTAGTTCGGGACCAATCGTAAGTCCGTAGGTGATACGGAGTAGAAAACGCCAAACACTAAGGCCGAAACTACAGACTTCGGGCTTAAGAGAGTAGACCCCCTCAGCCGCCGCAACAGAAAAAGACAACCCGGGCGTTGCGTCGGGAGTCGCAGGGCAATTCCCAGCCACCCTAAGCGCGGGCCCGCAGATGGCGAGCGTAGGTTGGCTCACTGTCCGAACACTAACCACTGTTGCGGAATTTGTTCGAAAAGTCACCACGGCCCTAGAACGTTAAAGGCATAAGGAGGAATACGGACGTGTTTTAGTCAGTAAGAGTTTGACACTCTCTTCCGCTCCACGCAGAGCAGAAGAAGTCATTTGATGTTTTCCCATCCATAAAAAAACCCACAACGGATAGAGTAGAGTAGAGACTCCGTTGTCCTGGCTAAGTTTGCAAGCCTAGCTCCGCCCAAATGTACAAAAGCCACCAGTGTGCTTCACAGGTTGAGCGGAGAGACGACCGATAATACTCAAGCCATTTTTCACTTTTTTCACCATTTGTTGTCATGAAGTTCAGTTGTTCTCTGGCAAATTCATGCTCGAAACTGTGTGAAAGAAAGAAAGAAGGAGGAGCGGGTACGGGTTCAGCACTACCATCTCGAAACCTATCTTCGCGAGTTCTTCTGTGGCGTCATTGCCCAGGGATCCACAGTTCCCCTTGAAGCTCTGGAGTGTGAAACCCGCTACTGGTAATTTCTGGCCCTAGGCTGGTCACGACGAATCACCAGCTGACTGGGAATTGAACAGTTTTGTTTCAAAATAAACAGAAAATAATTAGAAAAGATCCTGGGAAAGAAATTCAAGAGGTGAAAGGCTCACCGATTCGAAGCTCCAATGTCTTGAGCATCGAAGCCGAGTTTTTAGCCTGTCGGTTTTGTATCGGTTGCATTTTGGGAAGTGTGCGACGGAATTGCATAGTTTAATTCCGCCAAGCTCGTTCCATCATCGGACCACAAGACGTACGGCAGTACGCCACCGGTACACGGTGGACCTCACACCCACATGAACAAAACGTTTTGGAAACACATGGCGTGGAATTCCCTGACTGAGTCCGTGTTTCCGGATAGTTACAGCCTGGGAGTCTTATCAAGAGTGAATAGGTTACTTATAGGCAAGCGTGCTCCATCTTCGATCACATCATCGTTTGCCATCAGGTGAGATAGTGGTCAAACGCGTTCCTATCCAAAGTAAAAAAAAATGAAAACAAAGTCAGTGGAGCAATTTTTTTTTGGCATCAAATGCGTAACGCCTGGTAAGTATCAAAATAATCTTTAACTAAAATATACTTTTTGGTGTAATTCTCGTGCTGTTGATGGTAACTACAGTTTTGCTCAACAGATGGCATTACAAGTGTCATTAAAGGTACTTACCCCTACTTACTATGCATGTAGATAATAAGTTGATTTCTTCTAGATTGCCATAATCCTATCAGGTTTATGTGAATGTTTTCTACATAAGTTTTGTATTTGTTATCGCGATGCAAACGAAACAGAATACATATAAACAGAAAATAAAATAGGTTCTGCTTGTCTTTCTAAAAAGATATGCAAAATACAGCAATAACATATTATTAATATTTGAAAATATTAGGTTTGGTAGGAATAAAAAAATAAGGAAATAATTAAAATAAAAATAATTCAAAAATAATTACAAAATTTGTGGGATTTGAACCCACACCTAGTCTCTTCGTCTTCGAGAGGCAGGCTTTAAACCAACGGACTATGAGATCTGTTGACAATTGATTAAAATAGCCGATAGCTTAGCTCCCTGAAAGGGTTCCACATCAGGTGCTCTAGACTTTAATTTTTTTTATGTCGACAGACAGTACTCATCATGTTGACCAACTATTCCTTAAGCGGTATATTAATATCTCTTATAGATTAGCCGGGCTGCTAAGGTTCCACGTCTTGTATTCAGATCTTCAAAATAAATTATAGCCTATATGTTGGCGAGGACTAATAGCTATACAACAAAAAAAGTTTCATTAAAATCCGTCCAGTGGTTTTTGCGTGAAAGGCGAACAACAGACAGACAGACAGACAGACAGACAAAAAAAGAAAAAAAAATATTTTTGGCTTCTAGTGTTTGTATAGAGCACCCCTGGAGTATTTTTTTTAGTTTATATTCAATGTACAGAATTGACCTCTTCTACAGTTTTATTATATGTATAGATGAAATATCGTGACTTATGTTTTCAGTATGAATTTGGATGGCTATAAAAGGGGGGCAAGTCCAAAGCAACGAAGGATAGACTTTTTAAACGGTTGCCCTACACTAGGAATTTCTCCTGTATTGTGGGTGCGGCTACAAACATACATACTCACCTGTACAAACAGCCAGACCCGGAACAATTATCTGTAGGCCATACAAATCTGACCCGTGCGGGAATCGAACCCACGATACGCAGCTAAGCAGTCAATCGCCCAACCACTGCCGTGTCCGTGCCCAACCGTGTCGTCAAAAGACTGTAAACCTTGAAATGGTTGGACAGGAGATAACTGTTGGGATGAAAAATTTATGGTTTACTAATGTTTGCCATAATTGGAATTTGCTATATTTTTCTTTTTCAATATTGTAATGTAATGTAAGCGAGCTTACAATATGTAGCATACAAGCAAGCATGTAGCATGCAAGTGAGGATGCAGCATGCAACATGCAAGCGAGCATGCAAGTAGGCAGGCAAGCAGCATGCAAGCAGGCATGTAACATGTAGTATGCAGCATGCAAGTTTCTGACACGGCTCCGGCGCTGCGGGGCTCCGGCGGTCCCACGCGAGCTTATCGTCGCAGATGGTTTAACGCTCAGCACCACATCTTCTTCTTGCTGGCCAGCTTCGCCGGCCAACCTCAGCCGTGGCGGCGTGCATGACAATCACCTGCTCCTCAACTTGCGGGCCACCTCGCCCCTCCGCGCCTACGTGATTCTAAATTACACTCTAGGGGTAGGGCAAACAAGACTGCGTGAATTCGGATTTACAGCGATTCGTTTCTGTCACTAAACCTAATTTTTAGCAAACATCCACACGAGTGATCCTACATGGAATCCGCTTTTTAAACGAACTATGAGAACCCTAAAAATACATGGCCAACCACAAATAAATTAAATCTCCCTTTTAAATCTTCGCATAAAGCCAGCCAAGCCAATTTTGTGCAACTAATCGAAACTCAATGCATCCCATTAATTTATGCAAATGGCTGGAACTTCGCGATACAATAAAAAAACTAATCTGTGTGCAAAATGAGTTTTTGTTAACATGCTTCTTCCCATTCTTTCTATTCCACTAATCCTTACTTAATATTATAAACGCGAAAGTTTGTATGTATTAATATTAATGTTTGTTACTCTAAAACTACCAAATGGTTCTTGATAAAATTTGGCACAGAGGTAGACTATAGTTTGGAATAACATAGGATACTCTTTATCCCGGGAGTATGTTCCCTTGGGATAATTTTCGGCATTCACGCGGGTGGAGCCGCGGGCGGCAGCTAGTAATATAAGTATAATGTGAAAGTTTGTGTGTTTGTTGATTAATCATGCCACAAAAGCTGAACGGATTTGGATAATCATCTGGAACGTGGGTAGATCTGGCCTTGGCCTTAGCCAGGATTAGAACAAAGTAGCTAATATAATTTCTATCAATTTCGTTCAACACAATGTTGTGCTCCAAAATAAAAATAGCCGATGTCGCCCAAAAATGGGGCTTGTCGAACAGTTCATGAGCTATGTACATATACCACAATGTGGGTCCCAGAAAATGACCAGCGACATCGTAGTAGATCCATGCAAAGGACGAGCTACTCAGTAATCGATGGAGTTGGTTCATAATATTATTATTTATCGAAAGCCATGAGGCATGGAATGAAGACAGGGAAGCCTCTGACTTGTGGTGGGACCCAACAAGCTAAAACTCATCGATATAAATTAGTAATTTCGTCTACCGATTTCATCATGACTGAAACCTAGATCAGGTTGATATAGAAGCGTAGGAGTCGTAGGACCTATACCCAACAATGGGAAAAACCAGGCTATGGATGATGAAGATATTTTTATCTGAGTAATACAATCTATACATATAATAAAACTGTAGAAGACGTCAATTCTGTACATTGAATGAAAATAAAAAAAAATATTCCAGGGGTGCTTTATACAAACAGTAGAAGCCAAAAATATTTTTTTTTATTTTCTTGTCTGTCTGTCTGTCTGTCTGTCTGTTGTTCGTCTTTCACGCAAAAACCACTGGACGGATTTTAATGCAACTTTTTTTGTTGTATAGCTATTAGTCCTCGCCAACATATAGGCTATAATTTATTTTGAAGATCTGAATACAAGACGTGGAACCTTAGCAGCCCGGCTTATCTATAAGAGATATTAATATACCGCTTTAGGAATAGTTGGTCAACATGATGAGTACTGTCTGTCGACATAAAAAAAATGAAGGTCTAGCCATTGAAACGTTCACGGATAACAAAATATCCAAAAAAAAAAAACTGTCACCTGCCCATGGATATAAAAGTAGCCGCAGCGACGAGTCGTATTTAACACCATCTAGTAGAAAATGCGGTACCGTTACGTCAGTTTTGATAGATTGTATGGATAGCTGATGAAATAGTTCGACGAAAAAACACAAGATGGCAGTTTTAGATATATTGACAAACAAATGAGAATTTTTTAAACGTCAGTTGACTCGTTTGACGTGTGTGTCGTGAAGTGTCTTTGTGAGTGGCAGCGATTATTTCGTAAGCACTACAGTTTTGTTTTATTTATCTTACAAGTGTTATACATCACAATAAACTAGGAAATTTGCGCTTTACGATGATGTTTACATGTTACAGTTTTATGTGATACATGTAGTCTAATTTTAACTTCAAAGTATTGTTGTTTCGAAAAAAATGGCTGTTTTCACGGTGTCGGCCAATTTTAGTATTGTTTACTCATGTTTTACATTATTTGCATTACAAATGTATATAAAACATCGAACTATATTTCGTAATAAGCAAAACAATACATTTTACAAATAGAAATATATTAAATCCATTGAAGATTCTTTAATAATATCAATGCGTTCCTCAAGTTTTTTGTTGTGGATTTAGTTGTATCCACGGACGTAACATCAATTGTTACAAATTAGGTTCGCCATAGACGGCAACATTGTTTACAATATTTTTTGTTTTTAAAATTGCATTGCTGGTACAATGGTGTTTGTTTCTTAAGATAAATAATCAACCGGTCCATACCCGATTGAGCGACCATATGCGCGCGACTTTTTTTTTCGTTAAGTGGCAAGGGGATTACGTCATCGCTCGTGCGCGACGGGCTGCTTTTGTAAACAAACGTTATCTGAGAGTGTGGTTTTGAGTAATGAACAAGCCCTTTGAACTGTGTCATTTCAATTTTGAATCTATGATTGCTCACAAATATATTCATTACGTACCTAGTTCAAAATAGTGGCACCGCTAAAAAGTTTTGAGTTTGAATATTGCGGAAGTCGATTTAATTATAGGTCTCGTAAAATAACATTGTCACTATATTACCTACTTGTCTTTTTGTGACCAAAATTCCAAAATATACAGCACGAAAACAACATAATACAGCAACACTACTTTCGGCAACTACTCATATCAGTAGCAAATGTTTTTATGTATTTCGAGTTGTAACAATCTTGTTTACATTGTATTTCATAACAACATCATTCAAGAACCCGAAACCATTTCAAGTGTTTGAGAGCGGTGTTATCTGACTCCGCGATAAGTTGAGAGGCTAATCAGCAGATTTTTGTTTGACAGCTGTATACGCAAAATAAAGGGTGTTTCGAGTAAATTAAGCTATAAAAGAGTATATTTATAAAATATAATATATATTTATTTTATTAAAATTTGTTTTTAATTAAAAAGCCCAACTAAAACAAACAAAAACAACAAAAACGTATTATTATTTATGCAATAATAAATGCCATTTTTTTATCAAAACTTGTGTGGGAAACCTTAGATGGGCGCCATATTGCTAATATTTCGCATTCGCGAGCGAATCGAGGCGCTCGAGAATCCGCGATAAAATTACGAGGAGTAGGTGTTTTGTTTCGATTAATTTTAATACTTAAACTTAACTGATTAAAATGATTTATACATCATAAGAAAGGAAAATAAATCTAGTTTGTTGTGAAATTATTTTATTGATAAAAAAAGCATTACTTTTTTTAATGTTTTAAAAAGATCGAAATTATTTTTTTATTTTTTTCTTAATTACATGTTTACCCCCGTTTTGAGTATCATAGAATATATCTGATGACTTAAAAAAATAGATTAGTTTGATCTGTATACTTTCATAATTTTTTTCGTGTTTTTTTCTTTATTCTGGCTTTTACGGTTAAGTAGCTATAAAGGTTTTTGTTAAGACGGAGCTGCGCGGTCGCGCGGGGTGCGGGATGCATGCGGGGGCGGACGCTACAGCGATAAAAAAACGCGCGGGCCGGACGTTTCAATGGGTAAAGCATCTGATGTGGAACCCTTTCAGAGAGCTAAGCTATCGGCTATTTTAATCAATTGTCAACAGATCTCATAGTCCGTTTGGTTTAAAGTCTGCTTCTCGAAAGACTAGGTATGGGTTCAAATCCCACAAATTTTGTAATTATTTTTGAATTATTTTTATCTTATTTATTTCCTTATTTTTTTATTCCTACCAAACCTAATATTTTCAAATATTAATAATATGTTATTGCTGTATTTTGCATATCTCTTTAGAAAGACAAGCAGAACCTATTTTTTGTTTATATGTATTATGTTTCGTTTGCATCGCGACAAAAAATACAAAACTAATGTAGAAAACATTCACATAAACCTGATAGGATTATAGCAATCTAGAAGAAATCAACTTATTATCTACATGCATAGTAAGTAGGGGTAAGTATCTTTAATGACACTTGCAATGCCATCTGTTGAGCGAAACTGTACTTACCATCAACAGCACGAGCAAAAAGTATTTTTTAGTTAAAGATTCTTTTGATACCAGGCGTTACGCATTTGATGCAAAAATAAAATTGCTCCACTGACTTTGTTTTCATTTTTTTTACTTTTGATAGGAACGCGTTTGACCACTATCTCACCTGATGGCAAACGATGATGTGATCGAAGATGGAGCACGCTTGCCTATAAGTAACCTATTCACTCTTGATAAGACTCCCAGGCTGTAACTATCAGGAAACACGGACTCAGTCAGGGAATTCCACGCCATGTGTTTCCAAAACGTTTTGTTCATGTGGGTGTGAGGTCCACCGTACGTATCGGTGGCGTACCGCCATACGTCTTGTGGTCCGATGATGGAACGAGCTTGGCGGAATTAAACTATGCAATTCCGTCGCACACTTCCCAAAATGCAACCGATACAAAACCGACAGGCTAAAAACTCGGCTTCGATGCTCAAGACTTTGGAGCTTCGACTCGGTGAGCCTTTCACCTTTTGGATTTCTTTCCCAGGATCACCCTCATTCCTAATTATTTTCTGTTTATTTTGAAACAAAACTGTTCAATTCCCAGTCAGCTGGTGATTCGTCGTGACCAGCCTAGGGCCAGAAATTACCAGTAGCGGGTTTCACACTCCAGAGCTTCAAGGGGAACTGTGGATCCCTGGGCAATGACGCCACAGAAGAACTCGCGAAGATAGGTTTCGAGATGGTAGTGCTGAACCCGTACCCGCTCCTCCTTCTTTCTTTCTTTCACACAGTTTCGAGCATGAATTTGCCAGAGAACAACTGAACTTCATGACAACAAATGGTGAAAAAAGTGAAAAATGGCTTGAGTATTATCGGTCGTCTCTCCGCTCAACCTGTGAAGCACACTGGTGGCTTTTGTACATTTGGGCGGAGCTAGGCTTGCAAACTTAGCCAGGACAACGGAGTCTCTACTCTACTCTATCCGTTGTGGGTTTTTTTATGGATGGGAAAACATCAAATGACTTCTTCTGCTCTGCGTGGAGCGGAAGAGAGTGTCAAACTCTTACTGACTAAAACACGTCCGTATTCCTCCTTATGCCTTTAACGTTCTAGGGCCGTGGTGACTTTTCGAACAAATTCCGCAACAGTGGTTAGTGTTCGGACAGTGAGCCAACCTACGCTCGCCATCTGCGGGCCCGCGCTTTGGGTGGCTGGGAATTGCCCTGCGACTCCCGACGCAACGCCCGGGTTGTCTTTTTCTGTTGCGGCGGCTGAGGGGGTCTACTCTCATAAGCCCGAAGTCTGTAGTTTCGGCCTTAGTGTTTGGCGTTTTCTACTCCGTATCACCTACGGACTTACGATTGGTCCCGAACTAGGAATAACTATCAAATCGTGCTGTCATTCATTTTTATATTCTTCTCCGGACCATGGAGTAAACCAGGACGCCGCAGCCGATCGCCTCGACGAGGACACAGTGATGCTCCGCCCAAGCAGGGCAGACCTCCACCGTATACTCCACCATGTCCTCTGCGGAGACTTATCTTCTGATAGTTTCGGCATGACCATTAATCAAGCTCAGGGACAAACTATTAGTCGTGTTGGTGTGGATCTGCGGTAGTCCTGTATCTCGCACGGTCAGGCTGTATGTCGCTTTGTCGCAAGTAAGCAGCGCGCAAAGCCTGTTTATACGTACTGATGAATATCACATAACAAATAATATTGTTTACGAAGAAATGTTTTAAGTGTTAATATTCGTTCGTTCTTCGTAATTTTGTAAGTCATGTCATAATCACGATGAGTACCTATATACATTTAGTGAGTTTGTGTACTTAATATCTTCCTAAATACGAAATGCACGCGCGAACGAAGTCGCGGGCACAGCTAGTCCTGTAATAAAGTTTTCGACTTTCAGGCCGGCGAAGCCGGTGTCGAAACCTTCCTAGCTATAAAATATCTTATACGTTTTTTATTTTTATTATTATTATTTCCTTTATTTAAGGTACATACATATAAAATACATTTTTAAATATTAAAATACGAAGATATAAAATTATTTAAAAATGTAAAAAATAGTAGCCCACCGGTATCGGGAACAGGGTCCAAGCTACCGGCGGTCAGGACTCCAGAGAGAGGAACCTCCTAACGATGCGAGCCGTGTCCAGAAGTACTGCTCTCTGAATCAAGCCCTTGATCCAGCTGCCTAACGAGAGCCTCCTAAGATGTTGGTCGAGGCTCGTGGCTATTAAGCCGTTGGCTGACACGACTATCGGTACAATGATTGCCGAATTCACATCCCACATGTCGACAACCTCGCGAGCCAAGTCAAGATATTTGATTTGTTTATCTTTCTCGGCTTTCACGAGGTTCTCGTCATGCGGAACGGTGATGTCTACAATCATTGCACGCCTCTCGATTCGGTCCACCACCACTATATCAGGCTTATTTGCAATAATAGTCCTGTCAGTGATGATGTACCGATCCCAGTACAATGTGATGCTGCCATTATCGAGAACTGGGTCGGGCACATACCTGTAGTACGGAACCTCCGATTCTACAAGAGAGTATTTCAGAGCAAGTTGCTGATGGATAATCCTGGCTACAAGGTTGTGTCTATGCAAGTATTCTCCATTAGCAAGACGAGAACAACCAGAGATAATGTGGCGAATTGATTCTCCCGGACGGTGACGGTGATGCCCGACATATGTCAACCGTGCCGTCCTTCACAATAAATCTCCGGTAGTTTTTCGTCATGATAACTTCGTCCATAATTGCACAGACAAAACCTTCGGTTTCCCCAAAGAGGTCACCAAACCGTAGCCAGGCTACGGACGCTAATTGATCCACGTCGGGCCCGTGTAGGGCCCGGAAAAAGCGTCCGTGAAGTTCCTTACTCTGCCATACCGCCCTGCGATCGTTGGTGTCAAGCACTGCAGGTTTGCGCCAGTTCTCATTTGCCAAGGAGAGCGGGGTGAGTCCCTTGTCCACCGCCACTACATCTCGATGCATACCCACGTCGACAGCTAGGATATATTCCCTGAGACTGCATATCTCGCGATTGTGGATAGTCTTAGCACTTAAACTATTATTATTGATAGGCACGCGCTTGACCACTATCTCACCTGATGGTAAGCGACGATGTAGTCGATGATGGAGCACGCTTGCCTAGAAGTAACCTATTCACTCTTGACTTAAAGGATACGTTTTCTCTATAGTGTAATTCTTTTACCCAGTCCCATTACATCGTAGGTAATTACAGATATACAAAACATCACAAATCTTGTCCTTAGCTGCTTTAGTAACGTTTTTATTGCAAAATCTGAAATTTACTGTTGATGTTACGCCATTTTGAATGCGATGTACGACTGTAGGCAAATTGTATGGGTGTTTAAAAACGCTTTTAGAGGATAATCGATTTGGGTTTGTTGTTGCTTTTTAGCTGGTCCGAAAGGACCCCCGATACTTTTGATCAAACTGTTTCAGTTATTACAATCTTTTCTGTGTGTAAGCGGTCTGTCAGTCACTTATGAGCTTTACTCGTCACGGTGTGTTTATTAACAAGTCCTTTATTCTTGGAAATTAATGAACAGTATTTCAATGAAAAGCAAACTTAAAATCGAGACGTTCAAATCATACTGATTCAGGAAAGCAGTAGGGAAACCAGGACTCTTAGAAAAAAATAAAAACAGACCGCCGCGTTCCGTATTTCGGTCTCACCGCCGAGACCTATCGCAACGCCCCTGTCAAACCCCTCCGCGACCTTTTCCTAGCGAGGCAGCCCGTGTCGGTGAGCCATTAGTTATATATGATCCAGCCTGTCCCTTGCTGCCACCTCGAAATCAGGCCGCTAAGCCGAGGTCCGTACCCTACAGGGGGTGCCCTTAGCAAGCAGTCATTTAATGTAGGTATAATTAGCCTTGTCTGGGAAGGGGGCCTTAATGGGCCCTGTCTATTGATTTTTTGACTTGTTATAACAAGCTATTGGTGGGGCTATAAAAACATTATTGTAACTCGACCCAAAAACTATGAACCTATCAAACTCCGAGAATTCTTTTAGTTATCTAAAATAATTATCGGAGTTTGATAATCCATATCAGAGACTGCTCTCTCAGTTTTTCTTTTATGAAGGAGAAAATGCATCCCATCGCGAAAGCTATCGTGAAGCAAAGCGAAAATAAAAGTACCAGGCTATCATGTCTTATAGGAGCACTTGTAAACACTTCCACATTTCCACTCTGGGGAAGTTTCAGTGGCGTTCAACGCGTTCTAAAAGCTAAAATATCTACTTTATCTCGCCCGACAGTCGGCAATTAAGTTGCGAAATGTCTTTTACAATAACAGTAAACGTTTGCAGTTACCTGTGTATCTAATTATTCTATTTCAGTGTTAATTGAAGGTGTTTTATTTATTTGTTCACTAAGTAATACCTACGGAGCAAAAAGCAAATATAATGAAGAGGATGTTTTTTACACGTAACAATAAATTCAACATAATTATTATTGTGCAAACCAATTTGTGTCCCATCTTCGACCACATCATCGCTTACCATCAGGTGAGATTGTGGACAAGTGCGTGTCTATCTATAATAATAATAATAAAAAAAATAATGTGTAAGTAGTGCACCCACATTTTGCCAGTAATGTTTAAGTCCAATTTAGTAGGAGAGACTTCGAGATTATTGCCATCAACCGGGCTCAAATTCAGACGCCAAACTTCTTTCAGGGTTACGGTTCCGGAGGTCACTAGATCTGCTAGGTGCCCGCATAAGACCGACTTCAGTTATCTTCGGTCACAATTTCCTTCAATTTCATACCAATTTAAATCTCACAAAATGTTAATTGTTCCAGCAGTAACTGACGTAAAATCATTCAACACTGCGCAAACACCAAAGTAATTTACTATTAAATTTGCAATGAACAAAACAGATTTAATTAACATTGGTGCCAATGCGATTGTAGTAACCGAATTGAATTTATTTGCATTTGACACGATGGAGCGGGGCCCTGTTAAATATTTATGCACGCCTAGTGATCCGCCTGTGAAAATTCTGTATGTATAAATATGAATTAGATGGATGGAGGAGATGATTGAATTGCTTTATTTTGTTCGTTTTCAATACGACCAATGAACAATCTTCAATGTTTGCATTTGCTATGGTTCTCCTCTTTGTTACTGAACGGATGATATCTGAGCTAGTCTATGGAAGTTATAAAATATTACTCTAAACATGAATACTCAAAGCATCAAGGCATCTTCTGGCCACGCTCGCTCCATCATAGACCTCATCCATCGCTTTCCAGGCGTAATTGAGGTCAAGAGCTAGCCCATTCTTCAATACTAGACTTCCACAATGGCCCAGAAGATGATTATAATCATCAATTTAGCCGAAACACATCCACTTCTTAACATAGCCTTCTTCTAAGACTCGCATCGACCAGTCCTGTGCCCGAGCTCACTTGGTGAACGCTGCGAGAATCCACTGGATCCGAGATCCAATGGATTCTCGCGGCGTTCACCAAGTCATCGAAATTAGACGAAGGAACTGAGTCTATAGGAACCACGAGCGGTTTTGCGATAAGATTGTGTGACCAACTTATAATTTTGTAAATATGAAAAACCCCTAAATTAAATATCTACAATTTATTAACATAGCAAAAAAAAATGTAGGAAGCATGCACCTGTCGACAGCGCGATTGATATCAATAAACTATCAAAAAGGAAAGCTATAATATTACAACGGTATTAATGGATGAGCAATAAATTACAATAATTATTTTGAAACAAATCCAAAAAGGAAAACCCATAAATCTTGCAAAAATTAATTCGTTTTTAATTTTATTACTTACGGAGTTCCGAAGAGAAAAGATTTCACATTTCTCAAAGATTTTTAATCAATCATTTTACGAGTTATAGTAATTTATGTTCTTTCGGATCGCCGAATTCGAATACCGTTAGTAATTTTATAGCCCCATGCCTGCTCAGTGCCCATTCATTATTTAACGTCTGGAATATTTTTATTTCGATTTTATAATCGGTTATTGAGTAACACTCACTAGGAGAGGAACTTCTAGAAAATGCTAATTTAAAACAAAAGCCGTACCTAATTATAATTTTCGGTATAAACTTACTCAATGAACACAAATCAAGGTCGATTTTTGTCCTATAAATGCATTCAAATTCAAGTTGCAGTACCATATTGGCGATCATCAGTATCAAAAAAATAGAGGTGTTTTAACAGTTTGCAACTGCGATGCGAATGCTCCTTAAAATATGAGAATAGGGAACATGCATGAAAAAAATATGTATTATTTAAACAGTTTGTCTAGAATAAAATACTAACAGTGAAAATATATTAAAAATTGTCCGAAAAATAAACGAAATGTAACTATCAACAAATAAATCTGCCCCTCTCGCGAAAACGTCGTTTTCTATAGCAGCTGTATAGGCGCCATAGTATTTGGCATAGGCGACAGAATGGGTTCGGACTTCTCTTTCTAATCGTCCACTTTGAAGCTTTATACTTCATCACTGATCAAGGTATTAGCTGTTAAATTATTTCATAGTAATTGTTTACTAGAGCTATTAAATATTTTATTTTGCAAATAAAAAAAATTGCTTGCTTATTCCTTATACCCTACACCTACGTAACACCTACCCTACACCTACCCTAACACCTACCCTACACGTAATATACCCTTCACCTACCCTACCTACATAATTATACCGGCCCAAAAATACTATGACGTGTTTCTGGTCTCCTGGTACTTGATGTTTCTGGTCTCCTGGTACTTGTGAATCTGAAGTACTAAGCCAGCAGCGGCTCTGAATTTCCACTTCCTCCTCAGTCTTCATTAATCCATGCCACTTACCGGGATAGAAAGTAGCCTATTTTTTATTCCAGGTTATGAACTACATGTGTACCAAATTTCGTCCAAATCCCTTCAGCCGTTTTTGCCTGATTGTTACACAAACATACAAACATACAAACATTCACCTTTATAATATTAGTAGGATTCCGCTTTCAATCGTTACATTAAAAATTTGCACCTATTTAAAGATAACTTCGTTTGGCCTTCACAACCAGAAAATTAAGGCTGCTCGTCCATTTGAGCTAAGCAAGCGGAGAGTAGTGTCTGTGTCCACTAAAGCGTAATTTACGTGATTTTACTGAAAATTTATTGATAGGTGTTATTTAATCATGTCACTGTTTTACCGGACAAGTAGCCTTATTACAGTAGTAGTATATTCCTGTAAGGTCAACCACAATAATATCCTTACGGTTGTTCGAAAAAATTGCAAAACAAAAAACAGAACAATGATTTTAATTTTGCTTTTCTTCAATTAGCTCGTCGTACAAACATCAATTTTCAAAATACGAAACGAACATTGGCGAGGCGCATAACTTAAACATTAGGTAAATGTAGGTTATGTGGTAATGCAAAACCGTTTCTATTTGCATTGTGCAACGTTTAAAACAGCTCAGCTTTCACGAAGTCTTTTCTTTTTTTTCGTCATTAAATTGACCAAATCCAACGGCCTTACTAATAGTAGTCCTTTTCTGGTAATCGTACCGTACATCAACTTTATACACTTTGGTCTCCTTCTTCGACAAAAGGTAACGACTGAGAAGTCTTGGTACTTCAAAATCAATGTACTAAAACAGAAAAAAAAATACAGCTCATTTATTTAAATAATGGGTAGAAGAAAAAAGCAAGAAAAAGAGTTTATTTGCGCCAAGCATGAAGCATACCATAAAAAAAAAATTATATGCAATTGGAATTGTGATAGGAAGATAATAGTGTCACATCCGCGCAAAACGTCCATCGCTCAGCATAATGCTGGAACTCGTGTGCGAGACAGAGCCACAGCGCTATTTTACTTATATAGAAGTATATTGTTTAGAAGAGGTTTGTACTGATCAAATGTGGGTTTTCTGAAATGACGAACACCAGGTGGCAGCACTAAGGCATCAGGTCCAAGCACCTGTCAAAACGCTAATGTTTTCTGACATTAGATAAATTGACAGCAACGTCATGTTTAATTCTTAAATTGAAAGCCGACAATCATAACAAAAAAATTTTTTCTGACTGAAAGTTACATTATCGCTATATTCATGAAAATATAAGAATTTGGATTTAAGGGTGCACTAGTCGAACGGCTGAACGTGTTGACGGGCGCGGTTAATTATATGCTATCTCATCCAATATCATTTAAAGAAAGAAATAAACCAAAAATAAACGCTATTTATGATGAATAATACGAAGCTAGTACACAAAATAGTTCCATATTATTTTAGATGAGATGTCATGAGTATTATATTTAAGTCCAAAGTTGTGTTAAAATTTGGAAGTTTAGACACAAATAACTTGCACATCAATATTTTTTTCTGTTTAATATCCATACAGGGCTTGATAATACCGAGATAAATCAATGTGATTTTTTTCCTAAACGTACACCGTCAATCGGCAAGTAATCGCCATACAAATGTTACGTATGAAACAATGATTGACTAGGGCACCCTTAACAATACAACATTGCTTTGCTAGTATGTATGAAAAGAAACATGAAATAAATCTCTTTCGCACTTAGTGGTAAAGCGATCTTCTATCCTTTTCTACTCAGCTGTCAAATTCCAATTCATAGATTGTCACGATGAGCTACTTTTAACATTGAGTCAATTCCTAGTTCGGGAATACATAGCGTAAAGAACATGGTTGCGGAATTTGTTTGAAAGAGTCACCGCGGTCCTGGAACGCAATGGGCATTTGGAGGAACACGGATGAGTTTTAGTCAGTAAGAGTCTGACACTCCCTTCCGCTTCGTTCAGAGCAGGAGTCATCTGATGATATCCCATCCTAAAAAAAGCAGTATAATACCTATTTGCTACTTACATATCTAGAATCAAATTGCTTTCTCAGTTGTCTCACTGAAAAGTCACGCGGTCCCCATTTTGGTACTGGACGTATCATATGGCTCCATGGCTAAAATAAACAATTATCACCATTAAGAGCGTTGACGCGGTACGGCTTTTCATACAAACTTTCAAATCCTTATTCTTCAAAATGATTGAACCGATTTTAACAAAACTTGGTATGTAAACGCTAGATATCCAGGTCTAAATAGTTATCAGAAAACATTTTTGAAAAAGATTTCAGTGGGAGAGAGAGAGCGATTTTAAATTTTCTATGGAAAGTGAAAAATCACTATATCCTTCCTCCTGAACTCTTTTTCAAAAATGTTTTCTGATAACTATTTAGACCTGGAAATCTAGCGTATGTATACCAAGTTTCGTTAAAATCGGTTCATTCATTTTGAAGAATAAGGACTTGAAAGTTTGTATGAAATGACATACGGCGTACACGCTCTTAAGTAAAAGAGATGATTGAAATATATAAATAATGGTGAAGGTGATTATTACTACAATTATAAATGCGAAAATTTGGATGGATAGACGTTTATCAAACAGTTGAACACATCATCATCATCATCATATCAACCGAAAGACGTCCTCAGTTGGACATAGGCCTCACACAAATGGGGATTGACCATAATCGCCACGCTTGACAGGCGGGTTGGCGATCGCAGTGTAGCTGTAGCAATGTACCTACAGAGAATGCTGTTGTCCCTTAGTCGCCTCTTACGACACCCACATGATGGGATGGTGCTATTCTTTTACGTCCGACACCATACGGAACACGAACGGTTGAACACGTTTGATAGTGTAACATAGCACATAAGTAGACTTTTTATCCCGGGATTATGTTTCCTTGGCATAAGGGGTTCGAACATTTTTGTACGGGAGCTGACATAGCCAATGAGCTGGATAGCTATGCTACAAAAGTTCTATCTACTTTCTGACATTCATGCAGGCGAAGCTGCTGGCAGAAGCTTGTTGGTTGTAAAAGTAGAAGAAGAGCAAAGAAACGATGAATGTTTTTTATTAGAGATGATATGGCTCAAAAGGATGTGACATCGGCGTGTCATAGGTGTATGTAAAATGAAAATATGCTGAGCTGACTCTCAATGAATTGGTATAAAGACAAGAGGATGTTGAATTAATACAAAATAATATAAATAAAACACTGCTGTTCTACTTTTACTAAGTTTATTCTTGTCACTGTCACAAAATTGTATTGTCAAACTTTGAGTGCAAAATAGAGACGTGAATATAGCTAGCCAAAAAATAATAATTTTCTTTCCGATTGTTTTCTTTAAGCTTACAAAAATATAGTCTGTTATTTTATTTGAAGCGTGTGTATATGTCACAGGAAAATTGCGAACGCCGTAAGATTTTTAAATATCGCATGAAATTTTTAACAATTTTTTCTCAATTATACACAGATATATTCGAAACTTGAATTTGGATGGGATTTATTCAAAATGATTGTTCCATAATATATCGAGAAATTAAAATCTAATAAAGATTTTTTTTTAATTTTCCGGTGACATATCCATAACAATTCTTTTTAGTTATATTTTTTACAGGTTTACGCATTGCACTATGAAATCAGTTCCATCACTTAGATTGACCAAAACCAGACTTGATAGTTTAAAAGTAGGTACCTACAAAGTGCTTAAACAGTTTCAGTTTTAAAAAGTCTTGATAATTACCGCTCCACGCACGATAAGGTATTTGAACATAATCAGCAATATACCCAGAACGATAGGTATCACCATCAAAGACCAGGACCAGACGTAATGACTGTTTTCTTTGCCAACAGGTTCTGTACTCATAACATTACAGAAAGAGGCGAACACGACATATATCTTGAACTGTGGGAAAAAAACAAGTTACACACGGAATAGTCTCAACCACTGTTTTTAATTGTTATAATTTGTCCCCCAAAGTGACCCCATGAAGTCACGCGTCCATTTTTGAGCTAATGGCGTTCATATGTGTACCAAAATTCAATTTAATCAGGCCGATAGATTACATAATATTTGAAGCATATTTTGGTTTCAACCGGCAGAGACACATGAGTGAGTTCTGTAAGGGTTCCGTTGATCATATCGTTCTCACGTTTAAGTATAATTTCAAAATGAATGATGTAACCATTATTTGGTAATAATTTAATATTTTTAAAAGAGTGTCCTTGGAGTTTCTTGCACGTTCTTCTCCATAGAGATCTACGCTTTGGAACGGGCAAATAGCTTCATTTTTTTACCGACCGATCTTGACAATTCAAAAGTGCCTGTAAATGGTCTAATTGAAATAATTGCTTTGAGTTGAGTTGAAAAATACGGACGTACGGAACTCCAAAAAATTAATCTTACCATATAATATATAGGCACAAATTGCATGCTAAAAATTTTTAATTTCGTAGGTCGCTCCCCATAATGGAACGTATAGTCATCCACTAGCCTGCCTACTGGATACAGAAAATAAAGGAATACAACCTCCGCTAATGTTGCTACTCCTTTGCCGTAAATCCATAAAATAGCTCGTGTCTGTAAAAAATACGATCAGAAGAAACGAAGAATTATTGAAAAGTTGGCTTCATAATTCGAAAAATTCGTTACCGTAATTTCAGCTGAAAGACATCCACTGCTAGACATAGGTCTCCCCCAAGTGTGGCCGCATTGACTATTCTAGTGCGTTTCGCATCCAGGATGTTTTCAGGGCCTTCAACATGTAATCAGTCCACCTTGTGAGAGGCTCATTACTCATAGAACGTTGAAAGTTCAAAAAACTTTCAACGTTCTACGAGCAATGTGCTGTGCTTTCTCAGACTGCAATTCTCAGACTATGTCGGTAAACTTGGTTCTTTTTTTATTGAGGAATGGGCTAGCTCTTGACGTCGATCACGCCTGATGGAAAGCGATGGATAAGGTTTATGATGAAGCGAGCGTGCGAGAAAATTCCTTGAGGCACTGGTACTCCCACGCTTCGACGAAACACAGCAAGCTGCTTGACGCCGGTGGGATGATGGTCGCGAACCAGGCGGGCGTTAGCCCTACCACCGCAAAGGGAGGATTAGATATTCTTGTAAGGTGTTAAGTGAGACTGTCCAGTGTGCGCCGAGCGCTCGGTTGAGTTGAGAGCCTGATGGAACAAATTGCGCTACACGAGGAGGCTCCTTCATGCATCCCAAAGTTATTAGATTCGATTCCGCATGAATACTCGGATCATAGCCGTTCTCATTGCCCTTTGGGTGACTTATGATAATTCAAATTACTAAGATAGGAAAATGAAAATAACCAGTACCATACTTACATCGATAGTAGTATAGCAATGAATGAATATTCCGATCAGAGTTGACACCACTGTGACCTGCCAACGTTTAACTTTTGGCCATTCATACACCACTGTTTCAGTTATACAAAGATTTGTTACTACCTGTAACAGATTTACAAATAAAAGATGGGACAGTGATCATTCAATTAACTCAATTAATCAACAATTGGCAATCCGTTTCATTTTTCGTCCCATCTTTAAAAAAACTCACATTTCAGTGTCTTACTCCGGTAAGACATTGAAATGTGAGTTTTATTTCGTATAACTTAGAGTAACTTATCACGCCAGTAGTACAAGAGAGAGTTGTTGCTACAATAAATCTATAATTCGCTATAATTTTTAATAGGCAAGTTCTTATGTACTAAAATTTTACCCTAGATATCATGCTCAATAGCTTTAACAACTATTAGAACTAAATAATTATTTAAAAAATTAATACGTTGAAATTATTATCAAAATTATTAAACTTACAAGAATTAACGATTCACAAAGCATACTGAAAACCGTATATAGTAAGTTAAATATATCGCCCAGGTAAAACTGCTGCCAAAACATGGGCCATAAGTAGAACCAAGTTTTTTCATCTGTAAATAAAAAAAAACATTTTTCAGCCGACTATGACGAAGCAAATGGAGGGTTATGAATTTCACCTGTACGTATGTTTATGTCTGTTTTATTTGTTTATGTTAAGTAGGTACGAAACGTGTATGAAAATTTAAAAAAAAGAAAAAGAAATCTGCAACAATCCGCCAACGATGTCCACTGCTATCATCATCGGCTTCAAATCAAAACGGATTCAGCTGAATACCAGTATTGTACGCGGAGCGGCTGCCTTCCAGACCAACACAATATACAACGACGTCCAATCCTGTGCATTTCGCAACCACCGGAGGTCAATTCGTCATAAGCTACCTGTAGGTCTCCTATCATAATTCCGTTGTGAAAAAGAGAAAGTGCTATACGTCTTGTTTAGTTCCATCTCACACATCATGATCGTGATGGTTTTAAAACGTCATAATAGAGCCCCAAGTCATTGGTCTATGGTTCCGGGTGGAGCGGAAGGGAGTGTCAGACTCTTGCTCCTCCATATTATTATGCCCTTTGCGTTTTAGGGCCGCGGTGACTCTTTCGAACAAATGCGGCAACTCCTTGCCATGCAGCGCTCCGGTACCATTAAAATCTTTTCGACTCTATCGGCTATCAGTTCGGCTACCACATGATTTCAAACCATATTTAAAAAAAAAATACTTTGTTAAAAAATCCGACTGCTAAAAACGACTAAAAAGTTCCAAACAAGTCGCTTTTCAAGCAGTCTTATGCAGTTTGTGGTTTGTTATTTGTAATAGAACTGCATCAGACTGCTTAAAAGGCGACTGGTTTGGAACTTTTTACTCGTTTTTAGCGGTCGGGTTTTTTGACAGTAATTTTTTTTGTTTCTTACATTTTAGTGAGTTACATTTTTATCGGCCGCCATTTTTAAAATGTATGTACCTACCTATGTCACTACCACAATTATTCTGACGAATTTAACGACACATCATATGTCCAGCCGTTTGGACTGTATGCATGCCATGCCAAAGAAATGGACATACAAACAAACATACATACATACATGCATATATACCTTATACCCTCCTTCTGACTCGTACTACGTATTATAAACTCATAAAACAGGACAATCATTTTAGTGTTTATAGAGTGATGCCACATTAATGCGTTGCATTGCGTCGTCGCGACACAACGCATTGTATGCCACACCTGCGTTGCGACGACGTACGACGTCGCAGCGCAAGAGGACGACGCACGTCCTCAATCCATAGATTACCTCAGTTCCTTTAGCAGTGGAACACTGTCCGTTGTCGCACCGGAGCTCCGACAACGCAGCGCATCACCCTCCCTCCACTTGTCTCACGTCGGTCGATCCGTCAAAACGTCGCGTGTAACGACGCAACGCTATAATGTGGCATGTCATTTAAAATGTATAAAAAACGACGCAACGCAACGCAACTTACTAATGAGGCAGAGCTCTTACTGTGTAGGTGTTAACTTACTAAATTGCGTATCAGGCATCACGGTATGGATCAACTTCTCACAATATATCTTGACCCTTATTGATAGCAAGCCTCGGAATACGTAAATGAATGCGTTAGATATTACCATTGTTGCGCTGTCTGTCGTTGGATCAATCTATAAAAACGTATATAAAGATTTATGTACTGTTTCTTCTGTGGCACAAAAACATCATCAGCTTTTAAGATTATAATTACAGGCCCGTACTATGTTCCTGATGGGCAAAGGTCTTTCTCCATTCCTTCCGAAGGCCACAATTTTGATCACATGTGACACCAATCCTGTGTGCTACGGGCCCATAGCTCGTTTGGCATGCGGCGTCATGTTCTGTCCAGTCTCATTTAAGTTGGGAACATTATATTTGCGTTTTGGAGAGCTGTATTTTGTAGTTGTTATCATAAATATTAAAAAAGCCGGCCAAGTGCGAGTAGGACTCGCGCACGAAGGGTTCCGTACCATTATCTATAAAAAAAGGCAAAAAAATCACGTTTGTTGTTTGGGAGGTTCACTTAATTTATTTTATTCTGTTTTTAGTATTTGTTGTTATAGCGGCAACAGAAATACATCATCTATGAAAAATTCAACTGTCTAGCTTTCACTGTTCATGAGATACAGCCTGGTGACAGACGGACGGACGAACAGACTGACGAACAGACGGACGGACGGCGGAGTCTTAGTAATAGGGTCCCGTTTTACCCTTTGGGTACGGATCCCTAAAAACATAATTTCCTCTTCCCTTCATATCAAGCTGGAAACGGACCAGAGCTTGGTGAATAAACACAAAGAGACGTTTACAAATGAAATAAGCAAAGTTGCGAAGCACATTCATCAACATAAAAATAGCTAACTACCTCTTGAGTACTTCTCGACGTTAGAACGTGGACTGCTGGTGGAGCAGTAACCGATTCTGCAAGCATTGCGAGGTCAGTGGCCTGTAAATATAAAATAAACAAATGAGGTTTGCTGTGTTCTGTGTAAGGTTTAAAACAATGTGTCCCTCACAATAAGCCCTTTCATTATTAAGCTTCTCATTTTGCATAATATGAGTGAAAATTATATTATCTTATCTGCATCCATCTGCGACCACTCCATCCTCCGATCCATTGTGGGTGTGTGTCTTGAAATAGACAAGTTGATTTTTTTAAACTATACTATCTGTATAATAAAACTCGACCCAGTTCTCGATAGTGGCAGTTTCACATTGTACTGGAATCGGTCCATCATCACTGACGGGACTATTATTGCAAATAAGCCTGATATAGTGGTGGTGGACCGAATCGAGAGGCGTGCAATGTAGATATCACAGTTCCGCATGACGAGAACCTCGTGAAAGCCGAGAAAGATAAACAAATCAAATATCTTGACTTGGCTCGCGAGGTTGTCGACATGTGGGATGTGAATTCGGCAATCATTAAATTGTACCGATAGTCGTGTCAGCCAACGGCTTAATAGCCACGAGCCTCGACCAACATCTTAGGAGGCTCTCATTAGGCAGCTGGATCAAGGGCTTGATTCAGAACGCAGTACTTCTGGACACGGCTCGCATCGTTAGGAGGTTCCTCTCTCTGGAGCCCTGACCGCCGGTAGCTTGGACCCTGTTCCCGATACCGGTGGGCTACTATTTTTTACATTTTTAAATATTTTTGTATCTTTGTATTTTAATGTTCAAAAATGTATTTTATATGTATATACCATGAATAAAAGAAATAATAAAACTGTCGAGTTTGTTTGATTGAACGCGCTAATCTCTGGAACTACCGGTCGGATTAAGAAAATCATTTTTGTATATGACAGTCACATTCATGAAAAAGGCTATACGGAAAGGGGAATAAACGAGATATGCGCGAACGAAGCCGCGGGCAAAAGTTAGTATTAAATAAAATTTATAGTACACCAACAAACTTATTTCAATGGGTAGGATAATGGCGGTCTTATCGCGGACAGCAATTTCGACGAGACAACCTTAGGATGGGTTTTTGTCGAGTTTTAGGTTTTTGACGTTTTTTAGACACCAATACGCATCTACATCTCTGTTGAGTTGATTTTATTAATTTAATGTGACCTTTTTATTTTTTTTATGGATGGGAAATCATCAAATGAATCCTCCCGCTCTGGGCGGAGCAGAAGCGAGTGTCAGACTCTTATTGACTAAAACCCATACGTGGAGTCTTAGTGCTCTTTGCTTTCCAGGGCCGCGGTAACTCTTTCGAAGAAAATTCGCAATACGCGGGATTTAACGTGACCCTGTATAACAAAATCATGATATTGCTGCTAAAAAGCCAAAACCCGTCGCCCTTTGGGAAAAAATCGAACACAATGATAATTTGACAGTGATAGTCAAACGAACTATTAGAACAAAAAACAAAGTGACAGTTCTACTAATTTTTATTTTTTTTTTTTGTATTCGCATGTCAGTTGCAATCTGCCAAAAATGTACGGAAAATGAGGCTTTTTTGACAGATGCGAATGAGAATGGTGCTTAAAAATTAGTACAATTGGCATACAGGTATACAGAGGCCTTGTTGAACAGTGGGCGAAGTCTGATTATTGTGCTGATAAAATTAAATTAAATAAAACTTTAATTCAGACTCCATAATTCAGTTAGTATTTTGGTGTTAGTAACAATGGTGCTTAAATAAGTAGGTTAGTATTGTTAGTTAGTTTTACACATTATATTATTTAAGTTGGCCTATGACTGTCCCCACCCAGTGTCTCGCAGCGAGTGAAAGGGACAGTCTGGTCTGGCAGCTATCATTTTCAGAATGCTGTTGTCACTACCATGCAAGCGCTGTAGTAAGGAGGTCGCCTTGTTTCGCATGATGGCATGGAAGCCATCTGTGCGAACAAACATTCCTGGGGCCTAACCACCAACTCTTCCAGTGGGAAAGAGACGGAGCTATCCGTTCTGTGTAGCTCCGTCTCTTTCCCACGGGAAGTAATATTGATGTAATACTGCTTTAAGCTGGACATAGGCCTCTGTGGTCTGTGGTCTCTGTGGACGTCTTTCGGCTGATATGATGATGATGATGATGATGATGACTGCTTTAAGAGTTGGTGGTTTAGGCCCTGAAGCAATAAACGATCAGATTTATTTTTAAATTCATTTTTTACTGTCCCTCTGCTGGGCAAGGGTCTTTCCTAAATATGTATTCTTTTGCTGAGTCAAAAAAGCCCTTGCAGTAGGCGTCTTGGTCCTCTCGTCACCTCTTCCTAAGGCCTGAATTATACAGAAAAGGCGTGGCAAAGACGCGGCGCAGGCGAGGCGCCTACCTACATTTTGCATTGAAACTTTTTGAAGACTTACGCTTCGCCTGCACCGCGTCTTCACCATGCCTTTTCTGTATAATTCAGGCCTTAGCCTGGCAATCTGTTTTCCTACGTCTGTGATACCCGTTTCTGAGAATGGCGTTTGCTATTATTATAGTCGACGCCAGATAAATTTGCCATATAGGTCATTGCCCTTTCCTTAATATTTCTGAACAATAAATTATGAATTGTTTTTCATATCAAGAAAATCTAAAGGATTTTTTTTTATTTAAGTCTTTATTTTTGTTTCCGGAATTAAGTAAGTATGTCAATAAATGTAGGTTAATCAATGGCGGTTATTGCAAATTTATCTGGCTTCGACCATACCAACCCAAAATTCTGAAACAGATCCTAAGTTCCATTTTTGTTGTGTCTCTGATCTCTCCTGTACGGGTGACTTTGGATCAAAAATGCTATAATGAACAACCATCAAATATCCTAATGTACAGAAGTCTACAAAATTTATTCCCCATTGACTATAATGAAGAGCCTGCAAAAAAAAATACAAATGTTATTACACTACCTAATATTATGAATGGAAAAGTCTGTGTTTATGTTATGTTTGGACGTTTTCTAACAATCACGCCTCAATGGCTTTCGAATTTCACGCAGGCAAAGTCGAAGGCAAAAGTTAGTTTTCCAAAACAATTCCATTTAGGCTAATACCTAAATATTTTTGGAAAACTAACTTTTGCCGCATTGATATGAAGAAGAATCATTTTAACAAAAATGAATACAGTTGAAACTATACTTCGGGATCGCTAAAAAGAGGGTAAGGATGCTTTTGATCAGCGTATCTACCTTCCAAAAATGTCTCCTCCAGGCATAGATTTGTAAAATTTGAACAAAACTCCAAACGATAAAAAAAATAGAGAAGTCCCAGCTATTAGCAATGCGATCAATTTGTGCCCTGGAACAAAAGAACACTACATCAATGTTATTATTCGAGTATCCAATTCAAAGGAGCTGTGAGGACATCTGTATTTGGAGAGATTGAAGGGTTATGTCAGAATTCTACCGAAAAAAACTCTATAGTTCCTACCGCTACCAGAGGGCCTACCATGAATTCTTATAGCAGGTCAGTTTTAGACGAAAAATAACCTGTTGTGCTAGTTTGTACCATGAGCGCGCCTAGTAGCAGGCGAGCCAGCGATCACGTGACCCGAACCAGTGAGCGACTAAAGTCCGTCCAACGAAAGAAGTCTGTCGGAAATAAACGGAACTAACAAGATTTGTTAGAGGATAGCGTACAGTCGCATAGAAAGCAGCGCCGCGGTTGCGGAACTTCGTTCTTTAGACGGACTCTAGCAGATAAAAAGTTGATAATTATTATGCAGGACAGCGGGAAATGCCCACGGTAGAAAAACAAAACCTGTCAATCCGGACACAGGCCATTCCTAAATGTCACCACGTCGATGGGTCTTATGAGTCTTGCATTCACCGGATCCCCCTGGCCTTCATTCACTAGGTCATAGGTCGGTATTTCCAACAATGGTTTTAAACAAATAAATACTGATTTTACCTGTAATACGTAACTTGAGATATTTGAAAGTATTCGCCGGTTTCTTTATGAACGTAAAAAGGTCCATGGATCGAATGAGTATTATTTATAAACATCTTTGTAAATTCCTGTATTTCGTAGCAATTTATTTTAGTATTGAATTTTTCGTCAAAATATGTTTTACTTACACATCTGAAATAATAAATTTGCAAACAAGATACGTTGTATAAAATCACTTATTTATATTTAGATTGCACAGAGATACGCAAACTTTAAAGAAGGATCCCTCCTGATGTATATTATGCAATCCAACAGTTATTTTTTTTTTTTCACGACCCGAAGGACAAACCACACTTTCTACTAAGTCTCCGCTAATCCGTCCGTCTGTCTGTTAGTGGGATGTATCATGAGCCGTAGACAGTTGAAATCAAAGTGTGACTTTCTACGGTATTACATGAAATCATAAATGTCATCTTAAAGGTATACCTTTAAAACGAAAAATCACGTTTTTTGCATACAAGAAACGTGATTTTATTGGTGTAAATCCTTCGTGTGCGATTATTTTTAGCACTGGCCGGTTTATATTTTTTTTCTGTAGGTATACATAAACACACACATCTGTCCTCTGTCCTCTACTGTAAGAGTCGAGTTCGTCTCTCCACCTTCGCCTTGGCAGATGTGTGTGGAAAAAGAAGAGGTAGGTCTTTGCCCAGCAGTGGGACATAACGGGCTACATTAGATTAAATTAGATAGGTACATAAACAATCTTAAACACATAATTAAATTACCTGTTCCATGGATTCTTCGAAATTATTCCAAATAATGTGTAATTGAACATTACAACCATTAAATCCACACAGGAGATCAATTCAAGAAACCCAACTATAACGAATAAATATTTGACACCTGAAAAAATGTCATTTGTGGTAATCGCTGTAAGGTTAATTTTGGCATTTTAGGTAAATGTGCCTTACATTAACTGATACTTGAGGTATTGATGTATCTTAAGTTAGCATTAATTTGAAGGTGAGTAGTATCAGTGGAAGGTATAGTGACGACAGCTGTGGGCTTAGTGCGAGTTTTAACGTTCTCGATAAACGAAAACGAGCGTAAACGTCAATTTGTATTGAAACTGAATAAGCGCCGTCGGCGTCGGTGACACTCACCTGTTTTTTTTATTACAATTTGACATATGCGAACGTTACGTTAACGCGATCGAGTACGTTGAAAAACTCACACTAAGCCCTCTGGACTCTGAAATCGCCAACCCACCTTGATCAAGCGTATAATGTTTTTTCGAGTTTTTATTCTGACACATGTATGAAAAAACGTCTGTGCCTTGCAGTGGAAGAATTACAAGTATAATGAGCAATTCGCATAAAAATAATGTTTTTAACGCACCCCAACTGAGAGGCACCATTTTGGAGATAAACATGTGCTCCTCCGGTGCGTATGCAGCAAAAAAGTAGTGAACAAACCCATGTGGCCAGCTCTTAAACAGCACGTTGAAAGCATAAAACCACAGAAAACTGAAAGAAGAAATCACCAGAATAATAAAATCAATTTACACACTTTAGAGGTACAGCGCAATAGGGACTAGGTACCTATTTTAAATAAATAAAGAAAGAAAAACTATTTGTTCCTCACAAAAATTAGTTTTTTTTTAGAATTACACTTGCCTATCCAATTCTTAAAATTAACATAACAATAGTTAGATCAAAAGCCCAGTATTCAGAAATAAAATAAATATGATAAAAGACCATGAACTACCTGGGGGTCTACTCTTATTCAACGAAAAACGAAGTTTCGATCGAAACTTCGCGTGTTTCCTACTACAGTTCCCTTCGTTCCCGAAGTTTCGTTCGAACGAAAACTGTTTGACATTTACGTTCTCCAAACCTATTCTAATTCATAAATGTTGCGAACGAAAATTTGAATTTGACAGATGATTGTTCGGAATATTAACCTCAAATTGACGAACCCAAAAGTGTTACCTTTTGGTTTTCGTTTGCCATTCTTTAGTGTGGATTTTGTTATTAATTTGGTTGAAATGGCTGCAAGAATGCTCTTAATCGAGGCTGCTCTACGTGAAGAACGTTTAGAGCGTAGAAGGAACCGACGTCGCCTGCGCAATCAACTAATATATATATAATATATATATCTCAATATATATATATTTAGATTCGTTAGACCTTACCCTATAACCTAGAATACAAATTTTATTGCTAACTTTACACAATAAAAAGTTTCTAGAACAAAAACTGCAAAATTTACATCATAACAAACTTTCACTATAAATTTTCCTTAATATCTATAAAACTACAAGTCCTATCAACTTAATTCTTTTTGTAAAATAGGTTTTGGGTCGAGACCTTTATTTTGACACCAATTTCAAAACGATATCTCTACAAACAAAAAACCTCATTTTCAACTTACGTAATTTTTTCGTAACGTCAAAAATTCTACTTAAAAATTTCCTTACAAAATCTAAAAATACTATCATATTGGAGTCTTATTGGATCTAGCATGCACAAATAATACTTATAAAACTAATTAGACAATAATTAAACCTAAACTGCTATTTAAAATCTAGCAAATTCTAATCAGTTTCTTTCAAACTTTAAGACAACATTTCCCTATTCACATGGTCGCCCCTACCACTACTTGCGCCTAGGGACGTGGATGGGGTCTCGTCGCCGACAGTATATTTTAAGATATTTACTTACAATTTTTTAAATCCAAAATAAAACTTGTGGAGACCCAAAATGCAGACTGCGACACAATACGACTTGAAACTTTCTGGCGGAATGTGTACCTATCGCGATTGAGAAAGTACTTGAGAAACAAACTGAAAACTAAATAGTGATTTTCAAATATTTTAAAAAAATATTTCGACGCGGCTCCGGCAGCTGAAATTGCATGGGGGCGCTTGAGATAAGCCCCTTTGACCCCCCCACAGTGGCAGATTCCTCAAATTCAGAGGACTCGATTCTAAACCCAACACAAACTGAAAACTTTTTAAAGAATTCAAACAAAAAATCGTAAGTTGACATGTGATTAGATTGAGTGTGAATATACATACAATTTTGGTTGTCATATATTAAATCCATTTGGTGGCAAGAAATAGTACTCTTTAATTTAGTCTGTTAACAATGACCGTGAAAGGGTGTTTTATAGTGTCCCGGTTAATTTCACCAAAAATATAAAAATAAACTATTTAATTATTATTTCTGCATCAATATTACAAGAAATATTTATTAAACCACATTTTAAATGTAAAATTTCAAAATAAATCAAAATAGTTTATAAATTTAAAGTTGAAGTAAAAACCGGAATTTTACTTTAAATGACATCATAAAAGACCCACACAATATTTTTCATGTCATTCGTTCACGAAAATAGTCTAAATTACTAATATTGATGCAGAAACAATAATTAAACAGTTAATTTTTTATTTTTGGTGAAATTAGCCGGGACACTATAAAACACCCATTCACGGTCATTTTTAACCGACTAAATTAAAGAGTACTATTTCATGCCACCAAATGGATTTAATATATGACAACCAAAATTGTCTGTATATTCACACTCAATCTAATCATAACACATGTCAACTTACAATTTTTTGTTTAGATTCTTTAAAAAGTTTTCAGTTTGTTTCTCAAGTACTAACTGTGTTAATAAATCATGTTTTAAAGTGTTTTTTTACACACATCTCAATCGCGATAGGTACACATTCCGCCAGAAAGTTTCAAGTCGTATTGTGTCGCAGTCTGCATTTTGGGTCTCCACAAGTTTTATTTTGGATTTAAAAAAATTGTAAGTACCTAAATATCTTAAAATATACTGTCGGCGACGAGACCCCGTCCACGTCCCTAGGCGCAAGTAGTGGTAGGGGCGACCATGTGAATAGGGAAATGTTGTCTTAAAGTTTGAAAGAAACTCATTAGAATTTGCTAGATTTTAAATAGTTTAGGTTTAATTATTGTCTAATTAGTTTTATAAGTATTATTTGTGCATGCTAGATCCAATAAGATTCCAATATGATAGTATTTTTAGATTTTGTAAGGAAATTTTTAAGTAGAATTTTTGACGTTACGAAAAAATTACGTAAGTTGAAAATGAGGTTTTTTGTTTGTAGAGATATCGTTTTGAAATTGGTGTCAAAATAAAGGTCTCAACCCAAAATCTATTTTACAAAAAGAATTAAGTCGATAGGACTTGTAGTTTTATAGATACTAAGGAAAATGTATAGTGAAAGTTTTGATGATGTAAATTTTGCAGTTTTTGTTCTAGAAACTTTTTATTGTGTAAAGTAAGCAATATAATGTGTGTTAACTTGCTAGTAGTCATACCTAAAAAAAATGGCTCAATCGCAGTCGTCGAGCAGCCGTTGAAGAGGCAACATCAAGAAAGGGAGCCGAAACCTGCAGATCAAGAAACCCCAGGAAGAAGCATTTTTTTTTATTTCACCTCCTCCCGGCTGTTCGTTTCAGTCTCCCGAGGTCCCAAGAGTTCAAGTAGAAGCACATACGCATTCAGGGGTGCGTGGCGGCGTACGTAACCAGCGCAAGGGAATTCAAGGGGCGTACGTCGAACTACGTGGGAGATTGTCCCAGGTCGACAGTGCGGACACTGGTCGTGTCCCTGCCGTCCGAAACATATCAGCTCTTTTCCATGACACCTTGCGTTTGGTGGTAATAAAGGCACTATTTCCTGGCACAACTCTTCGAATAATTGCCGACTGTCTGTAATTCCCTACAAACTCTAAGTCGGGAATTTCCTTAATATTTAGTTGATTGCGCAGGCGACGTCGGTTCCTTCTACGCTCTAAACGTTCTTCACGTAGAGCAGCCTCGATTAAGAGCATTCTTGCAGCCATTTCAACCAAATTAATAACAAAATCCACACTAAAGAATGGCAAACGAAAACCAAAAGGTAACACTTTTGGTTTCGTCAATTTGAGGTTAAAATTCCGAACAATCATCTGTCAAATTCAAATTTTCGTTCGCAACATTTATGAATTAGAATAGGTTTGGAGAACGTAAATGTCAAACAGTTTTCGTTCGAACGAAACTTCGGGAACGAAGGGAACTGTAGTAGGAAACACGCGAAGTTTCGATCGAAACTTCGTTTTTCGTTGAATAAGAGTAGACCCCCTGGTCTGTATGCTAAATTTCGTAAACATAGACACCCACTATGTAAGGAGGTTTACGTTTACAAACAAGGTTCAAGCCAAAGAGCTCTAGTACCTATTACTCTTATCCCACTTATAATAATTATATTATTATAAATGCGAAAGTTTCTGAGTATGGATAGATGTACGTGTGTTTGTTACTCATTCACGCAAAAACTGTTGAATGGATCTTGATGAAATTTGGCACAAAGGTAGATTATAGTCTGGAATAACACATAGGATACTTTTATTCCGGGAGTATGTTCCCTTGGGATGATTATTGATATTGACGCAGGCGGAGCCGCGGGCGGCAGCTAGTTTACCATAATTAACATACTTGTTAACATTCTGCGATTTTGGTACTATTATTTCTGTTTTAGATTGCGTTGACGTGAACGCTCTGTAGAATGCCAGTCTCTCGCACTTAGTAGATGGAATGATTGGGCGCTCGGAGGCCAGTTCTTTCTGGAAAACATTTAAATTTTAAATCAGTAACCGCTTTTGTGTTGTCGCGGCAGACAGAGGAGAAGATGACATGACTGTTTGGATAGCTGAAGAAACCCAACAAAGAAAGAAAAGGAAGGAATGGGACGGCATTAACCCAGGAATGGGAGACAGTTCAGGCTGACAAAACAAAAAAAATGATGTTACGAAAATTACATCAGCATCATACTAAGTGCCTGTGTACTTGAAGCAAACACTTAATTGCTTTTATTATTTTGATGAAATTCTATTTTTATTAAATCTGAACTTCAAACTACTAAAATGCATAAACATTAGTTTTTATGTGGCGGTCATTTTTAATCTGTGAGATTTAGCGAGAATTCTCCCGCCAAACGCCATGACATGTTGAACGGAATTTGGTTAATTGGATTACTGGACTGGATTGTAGGTATATTATTGAAATATCTATCGAAGCATTGGAAAGTATAAATGCGCTCTATTTCACCTTAGATCTTCTGAACTTTTCAATAGTAATGACGAAAATGATAATGGCACCTTCTACGCTTTTGATTCTAATGATCAATTGATACGCGGCGATGAACGCCTACTTTAAGATTTATCATCTGGTGGGTTACGCATCAAACAGCATTAAAAGATGGCACAAGGATAGCTAAAGAACTTATCTACTTACCTTCTGAACCAAATTCAATTGAAACCTTGGATCTTCGTATTTAACGCCAGTACCCAATGATTGAAGACTTGCGATATTAAGATCGTAATTGGATGGGAAGACATTTTGAGATTTTGCTGATGGGTATTTCATAATAATAGTTGTTTCATTGATCAATATCATTCAATAACAATATTTTGAGATTCTTTCGATAACACTTCTATTGACAGTGTCATATTTTGATAGATAGATAAAAATCGTAGACAAAAAAAAACTCGCTTTAATACAAATAGGTCATGGTTTCCATAAATAGGTTGTCTTGTTTTTTTTTAAATATCGTTTGAAGCCAAGCACAGAATATTGGAGACTTTAGCTATTGAAGTCAATATCCAGGGTGAATTTATAAATTATGCGTGGATTGCCAAATCCGAAACTATGATGAGAAAAAAAACAGAAACGGGTCTCGAGCCCGATTTTGATGAAAACCAAAACTACACCATTAGATTAAACAAATATACCAGCGGTCCTACCATAACGTGTTGAAACGTCAATCGTTCAAGCGAGAAATAGGGATGGAGCTATACACCCTATGTAGCTCCATCCCTATTTCTCGCTCGAACGACTGACGTTTTAACACGTCATGGTACGGCCCCAGTTCTGGTTTAGGTAGGTAGTTCCTGTTTAGTCAGAAATTTAAATATGAGAGCTTTCCTTTAGTTTTCCAAGTTGTATTATTTCCTAGAATTTGATCCTTAGTAGCGATACTTTCGCATGGTGTAATTAATAATACACGGTGTGTGTTTTTTTTTCAAAAGCAATGGGTTCGTTTCTTGGCTAACAATACCGATTTTTCAAAACTGCATCCAATGATGCAGTTTTGATTTTCATCAAAATTGGGCTCGAGTCTCCTTTCAGTGTTTGTACCGTACTCTCCGTAGGGGAGCACTAAGAGTGGATTTCCCGAAATTCCTACGACAACGGTAAAAAACGGCAAATGCGCGTACGAAGTCGCGGGCTGATTGTGAAAGAAAATGATAACTGTTGAAGTTAACACATTTATAAATTTAGCTTAGTTCTTAGACTAAGAACTAAGCTAAATTTATTAATCGGCTTTGTTCACCTGATGAAAATGGATGAAACAGTAGATTTTTTTTAAATTTTTCAGGGTTGGTCTCTTAACAAAAGTTGATTATAATCATGAGTACTTTCACCTACTGAAAGGTTGTTGGTGTTTTACAAATGACCAAATAGTTCCAAATTTATTCATATTCTCCAAATTCGAGTATATGCAGCCCCAAGGAAATTTTCAAGCACTAACGGATCTAACTTATACATGATAACCAAACATCTAGCTTCGATAAATAATCGAATCTTCATCTAAAGTGGTCTCAAGACGATCACAAAACCGACCATTCACACACCACATAAAATATTAACTCGTTTTGTATGAGCTGATTCAGGGGCCGCTACTACGAATCACAGACTGTCATCCGTATGAGTTTTTATAATAAAAATAGAACTAATACATACATAGCTAGATCAAAACATTCCTGTGTCCCGAATAGTTTGAGAAAAACAGTTAAAGTTTATAAAAAGTTTCCTTTGCCTTTTTACACACTGTTCACAATTTTCATTGTTTTAGTTTATTGTGTGAACATAAATAAATAAGTTAAAGTTATTGTATATTTTAAAGTTTAAAAGAGTGTCCATGGAGTTTCTTGCACGTTCTTCTCCATAGAGATAGACTACGCTTCGGAACGTGCAAATAGCTTCATTGCTTCATCTCTTTTGACTGACTGACCTTTTTTTTTTGTTATGGATGGGAAATCATTAAATGACTTCTACCGCTCTGGGCGAAGCGGGGGGAGTGTCAGACTCTTACTGACTAAAACCCATCCGTGCTCCTCGTAGTGCCCTTTGCTTTCCAGGGCCACGGTAACTCTTTCGAACAAAATCCGCAACCCTGGCAGGCTCTGGCCCTAACGGGCCCCGTCTACTTTGCTGACATCTCTTTGAGGCGCGCGTGGAACACAACGCGCCGCCGCCGTCGGCCCGGGCCTGGCTTTGATCGGACGGCGAGCCACCCACCGCTCGCCGTCCGCAGACCCGCACCTACGGTGGCCGGCAATCACCCAGCGACTCCCGATGACTGACTGACCTTGACAATTCAAAAGTGCCTGTAAATGAATTAATTGAAATAAATGCAGGAGCAAATCCGCCTTCGTCAGTAGTGAGAAGAAAAAAGTCTATTGACTTAAATCGAACGCTAAATGATAGATCATCTAGTCAAAATAAGAACTTCCTTCGTTTTTATAAATTTTTTGTATTTTTTTTGTATTTCGAACTCAGTTAATTTTTTTTTTCCTTTTTTTATTTAATTCAATGTACTGTAATTAGCTTGGTACAAATTTTCTGATAGAATAACCCTATAAAACTTCACCCAAATCTTACTAAAGACTCCACGAACAACAGTCGCGTTTGAGTCAACTAGCAATATTGCCGACCAGTCAATACAAGTTTTTAGAAGGTCTAAATTGTGCCTATCTTAATAAAGTTAGGCACAATTTATTTTGTTATACTGCCGGAAATAATGGTTGCAAAAAAATTGAAGCAAATTGACGCAAAGTAAAGATGCAAGCACAAAGAGATCAGTTAACGGTCCTCTGCTAGTAAATACACCTCATCTGCTGTCGCAAATTGATTCTAACAGAAACCGTAATCTAAAACTCAAATCATCAAATGCCTTCTTCAGCTCTGGGTGTAGCGAAAGGGAGTGTCATACTCTTACTGACTAAAACCCATCCGTCTTCCTCCAAATGCCCTTTGCGTTCCAATGCCACGGTGACTCTTTCGAACAAAATGTATAAGAATGAAATGAGACGAAATTTAAATCCTTTATTAAACCCACACTATTCAAGCAAGCATGTATAAGTTAGAGGAGTATATTGAAGATGAAAATGCTTGGCTCAATGCTGGTCCTGCTCCACAACGCCACTAGGTAGCCACTACACGGGGGCTCGAAAGTAATCTGTTAGCATTTGGTAATATTGTTAGACCGGCTGAAGATTGTAAGAATGCAATATTTTTCATTGTATAGACTCAACTTATTTAGCATTGTATAATTTCATGCACATGTGTGAGTACTGTGTATCTTTAAACTATAATGATCATTTTGGGTAGGTCTTTGACTTGTATGTACCCTGGCGATTGGGGATGTCATGCTCACTCAAAAGTCTGGCTGATGGTGGCGCATGCGTTGGATCATTTGGCTCCCTTAAAAATATTTGAGCCGAATGGTGCTAGCGAATGCGTCATGTTCGTGAACGGGCGCTGTCAGCTGAGCCTGGTCATCTCTCGGCTGCCATGGTTTATTTTTATTATTTCTTTGAATTGTTTCTTTTTAACTCCGGACTCTTTTATCCTGCACGTCTTTTACATCGTTCTCACATATATGTATAATTTCAATATGAATGATGTAACCAGAATTTTGTAACAAAATATTTTTTTTAAAAGTGTTCGTGGAGTTTCTTGGACGTTCTTCTCCATAGAGATCTACGCTTTGAAACGTGCAAATAGCTTCACCTTTTTGACCGACCGACCTTGACAATTCAAAAGTACCTGTAAATAAATGGTCCAATTGAAATAAATGCTTTGACTTTGACTTTGACAAATTCCGAAACCCTGAATGAATCTGAACCCCTAGTAGTGGCTAGTTGTCGGACCAGTCGCTAGGGATTCGCTCGCGTTATTAACGACCACACTTCATCACCACATGATGAGCTGACTCTGATGTAGCTTGTACCGCATTTGTTACTGGAATTATTATGAGTTCAGTGATAGAGGTATGTTGGGTAATTGAATATTAGTGTTTGTAATAGGCGTTGGTGGATTGTTTAGAATTTATGTCGGTATATCAGCATAATAATTGAGGCCTGGGCCAGAGCCTGAAACAATAATGCTAGTGAAGGAGGAGAGCCGCGTGAGGGAAAAACAACCCTCACGCCCCAGCCGCCGCAACATAGGAAGACGCCCCGGGAGTCGCAGGGCCACCGTAGGCGTGGGTGTCTGCGTACTACGAGCCACCCAACGCTCGCCGTTCAAAGCCAGGCCCGGGTCGACGGCGTGTTGTTTTCCACGAGCGCCTCAAAGAGATGTCAGCATAATGGTCGGGGCCCACTAAGGCCAGAGCCTACCAGGGTTGCGGAATTCGTTCGAAAGAGTCACCGCGGCCCTGGAAAGCAAAGGGCATTAGGAGGAACGCGGATGAGTTTTAGTCAAAATAAATAAAAAAAGTTAGCCCGTCTCAGGCAGGATAAGTTTTAAATACCAACTACGCAGAACAATAACTTTAAACCTTAAGAATTCAATTTCTCTCCATCTCACAAGAATGTCGCCGACATCACTCAGTGTTTCACAATTTTCTCATAACCAAAGTAAAGCTGGAGTTGAATGCCGTAAAACGAATTTATGAGAGTAAAATCACAGACCATCAAGACATCTGTGCGGTCGCTTCACAGAAAGAAAAAATGAACATTTATTTGAGGGCAGTCTGAGTTGTGTACCTTTGTAACACAACATTAAAAAAACCGGCCAAGTGCGAGTCGGACTCGCGCAGGAAGGGTTCCGTACCATTATCCATTTTTGTGTTTCGTTGTGTGCCCCACCTAAATATTTATTTTATTCGGTTTTTAATTTATGTTGTTAGAGCAGCAACAGAAATACATCATCCGTGAAAATTTCAACTATCTAGCTATCACAGTACATGAGATACATCCTGGTGACAGACAGACAGCGGAGTCTTAGTAATAGGGTCCCGTTTTTATCCTTCGGAGACGGAACCCTAAAAACCGGCCAAGTGCGAGTCGGACTCACACGAAGGATTCTGTACGATAAACCGGAAAAACACGTTTCATTATGTATTTATTGATTTTTTAATTTCATTTTTATTATTTGTTATTATAGCGGCAATAAAAATACACACTGAAAATTTCAACTGTCTACCTATTTCTTGATACACAGCCCACTGGCAGACAGACGGACGGATGGACGAACGGACAGCAGAGGGTTAGAAAAATTGTTCCGTTTTACCTTTTGGTACGGAACCTAAAAATGAAACAAAGTAACAAGTTTTTATTGTTAAAAACAATAAAAAATAGTGCGTTCCTCACGGCTGCCCCAAAAACGTTCATTTAAGCAACGTTGCCAGACAGGCTGGCTGACGCTGGAACGCATCATAAAAACCAAAGAGGACGGTACCTATAAGCTTCCTCTATCCGTTTATCCGTGTGTCTGTTAGCTTGCTGTGGGGTGTTAGCAACGATAGCTGTTTATATTTTTGGAATAGCCATTAACGTCCCACAACTGGGCACGGGCAACAAAAATTAAAATTCGAAAACCATTCAAATAAATACCTATGTTTTTTTTTTCGTTTTATGGCACTTGGCCAGTTATTTTAGTGTTTTATTGCAATTTAACTAAAGTAATACTATGTGTTTTTAGGAATTTATGTTCGCTTTTTATGTGCACGTCTGTGGCAAATAAATAATTTTTATTTTTTAAATTCATTGTTTATGACCGTGGCACAAAGCAAGCGACTCAATGAGTGTCACGGATCACGCATAGAATCTGACGGCCCTTGACTATTTCGTTTCAGCCTGTGACAGCCGATACTTGTAGTGAGCACAATAATATCACAAGTCACAAGTGACCTCTCTACTGCCAGGGTTAAGAAATTTGTTCAAAAGAATCACAGCGGCACTGGAACGCAAATTAGGAGGAACACGGATGGATTTTAGTCAGTAAGAGTCTGACAATCCCTCCCACTCCACCCAGAACGAAAGTAGTTCATTGATGATTTACCATCACTAAAAAATGGCCTCTCCAGTCTCTTGCCAGTGCGATGGTTCCATGGTCTATAGACAAAACCATTTTACGTTTAAAAGTTCTAAGAGTGAGAGTAGAAGGAGGATTGCATAACGTTTATCTCCTTACAAAAGTTTAATTAGGAATAATTCTGTTGTAATTCTAAATGGGAGGACATTTCTTACTGTTTCACTAATTTGTTGCTGGTTTTTTTTTTATTATGTTCTTTTTTTGTTTAACAGGTTTTGTGGAATTCTAATTGTGGATAGCAATGGTCTTTTTGGTTATCTTTGCATGCAAACTAATTTGGTGCTGCAGCGTGGTGCGCTGAATGAAAATGAATATTGTGTCAGTTGTGAGGAATTCAAATTCAAGATTCCAAAAAGTCATTTAATACGTTGTTAAAATTGTCACAGATTATTTTGTTGTGAATTGCAGATTAATTAATAACAACAGTTGAGTTTGAACTACAGCAAGACTACTCATAAGCTATCAAGCTTGTTGATTACTTTAGAATGACACTATACATAATATCATTCTCTTTATATAAAGTTTGCAAAATACTCCCCTTTACCTTAAAATCTCGATAAACAGAAAACACTTTAATAAAACTGATGAAAACCAGTTCCATCCATCAAAATTAACAACATTTCAACCAGACTGGAGTCTGTATTTGCTCCAAACAAACATGCAGGAACGGCAAAACTTTGTGTACTAGCAAAACACTGAAAAAAACAGTAGGAGTCCTAACATCCAGCGGGAAACCCGGTAACTCACGGCCATTGGACCTTAAAAATTCAAACGTAGGAAAAACCAAGAAGCCATTTCGTCTTCGCCTACCATCTTCCGCTACCCGTACACTTACTTGCAAAAGTATCACCCCAGGCGCAATTTCAGCAATTTTGGCGCACTATGTTTACACAACGCTGATATTAGTTCTGGGCCGAGATACGAGCCGGCGAGCTTATTTATTTAGGCTTATGCAGCAAAACTACAGTTGCAAAAATGAAATTTTGCCTGAAATTGAAGACAAAATATTTATATATGTAGGTCGCGGTATGATTTTGTTGAGTAAGCGTTATTTTTTATTTAAGTCTGATCGAAAGCCAATAATCTTACTAGAACTTTTTGGTCTTTAGGAAATACAGTATTCAACAAGTCATTTTCAGCGCAGGAAAACTAATCTTAATTTTGTCAATATTGTTACCCACTTGACGGGTAAAACAATAGTCAAAAAATACCGTTCATTGATTTTAATTTACCGTACGCATATTTGGATAGATTGTAGAGCGAATCAGCGTTTGTTGAGTACGCTGTAGCTGAATTTATCTTAACAATTTTAGGTTAATTTGCCGTTGTTTTAACTTACTTTGTACTATTATAGCTTTGGTAAGGCTTGAAATTTTAAAGGTAAAACATGTAGAAATAAAAAATGTTATTTATTTTCTCAAAATTAGTTATTAACATGACTTTTCTTTGGGTTTGTTGTTTTTCTGTAATATCGCCATATTTATAAAATTTTATGAGCAAAGGTTTAATAACTGTACTAACACTACGCAAAATTAGTTAAGCATTCACAACAATCTTTGCACACTTACATAACATTTGATATAACTCCACTTACAATGATAGAAAGAAACGTTATTAAAAATTTACGGTACACATTTTCTTAGCCCACAGTGTAAAACAAGCAAAGAAATATACTCTCATTTGTGTAATGTGGTTGCAAGACTTGCAGGTGGCTATTTACATTGCTGGCCGAACGAACTGCATTGTAATTTACTTAAACTAATATACTTTTACTTGCGTTTCTTACTTTACATGAAGTTTTATTGACTTAGATTGTTTTATAGTGGATAAATTACGAGGTGGGTTCGCACTAAAATTAAAATAGCTGCAAGGGTTGATCTTTAAAATTAAACAATCAGAGAATAGCATACTCTGCCTCAAACTAACCGACTAGCCTAATCAGTTTCATCCTACTATTTTAAAGGTTACTTTTGTTACTTTTATGGTGTACAATAAAGATTATTTCTACTCTATTTTTCTGTCTGTCCGTCTGTCTTTTGCCATTGCGGGCCAGTCCTTTCGGTAGGAGTTCATGTCTCCATTTTCGTCTTGATTTGTCGCGATGACGCCTAGCATTTAATGGTACCCAATAAGTGTTGGTTGTCTTATATTATAATGGAGTTTTTAGAGCTTACATTGCTAGATAACTCCTTACATTACACGTTACGTAAGAATGAAATAAAATTCAAGTCTAAATGCTTTCAGAGGTTTTATCTTGCCTATAAACATTGCTAAGTAGTGTTTGAAGGTCGGGGTGAGGCGTATCTCTGTTTTATTAGTCACAGGTGACTGTAGGTTTGTAAAAGAGATTTGATTACATTACCTATCATCACGCCTGTATTCTTTGAACAGGTAGGCAGAGGTGTGAAAGGTAGGTCGCCAATTTTCTATCAAATAATTATCCAAACCCTAACTTTCTAAGCTGGACTCCATTTTCCGCACATAGACTCCCATTGGGTCCGTTGTGCGTAGGTGTCTCGGTGAAGTTAGCCAGCCTAGCTCCGACCAGAAGCATAGAACTTTTCTGGAAGCTTCACAGGCTTTGCGGAGCGACCTCACTGTTCCGAGGATTTGTTCAGGTTGGGTAGCCACGGCTTCGCCTTCCAGGATGACGTAGGAAACTGATTCTTTGGCGTCAAAGCAGCCCCTGCAGCGTAGGCTGTCCGTGGTTACACATATGAATGTTAAGAGGTAATAGTCCGGAATTGTCCCTATTATTTTTCAGAGGTTCTTTCTACTTATGCTGATTATTTGTTTTGTTAGTCGCGTATGTAGACTTGGTATTGCCATTTTTGACTGTTTTCAGTCGCCCTAATTAATAATAATCTCTTTATCTAGCTGAAAGATTTAGAGGACAGACAATCCATATTTGGTCCAGTGAGTCTTTGATATCGAGCGAAACTTAGATGCAATTTCGATATGAAACAATAGGGGGACGAATAAATGTATAATGTTTAGTTCTTAATAATCAATTTCACATTCTTAGTTTTACAGTATTCATTAATTTGCACTCAGTTTTCCTAACATAATACCAAACTAAATAAAAAGTTAAAAAAAAACGGAGTATTAAATGTTACACCAAATTTCATAACGGCAAAGCCTTTCAACTTCCGTACCAAATAAATACACATGCGATCAAAAATACTATACAGTATTTCATAGCGTGTTCAATGACCCGAGCGATAGTACAATTGGGTACACCTGCGGTATCGTGCTGTGAATTTTAAAACGGCGAAACATCTCGCCCAAACTCCGCTCTGAATAGTAATAGTATAGACGGAGTTCGCGTTCCCTGTTTTATTGCACCGAAGTGTACGATTGCGTTTCGTACTGATTTCTGAATTATTTGCGAGGATTTTGGAGTAGGAAGTTTAGTATGTGTAACAAACTGAGTGCTAATTCTACTCATTAAGCAACGGTCGCATTCGTATGTCAGTTGCAATCAGTCAAAAATTTATGGAAATTGAGGTTTTTATGACAGATTGCGACTGAGATGTGAACGTTTGCTTAAAGAATATTAGAATTGACCTTCTGGTCTCTATACGTTTTCAAGATAATTACTAGCTCCTGCCAGTGGTTCCGTCTGCGTAAAGGTCTACCCATATGCAAAGTTTGAGCCGCTAAGACGCGAAAAAGTATCAAACAGACAGGTAGATAGACCGACAGACAGACTGAGTTATAATGAAGAATATTGAAAGGAAGTATGAATCAGAAACAATTAGGTATAGTAAGTTGTCAATTTGAACGGTAAAATCTTAAGTTTTAGTACCACTTGGCCGGTTTTTATTATTATTTAATTTCTCGACTGCGGGGAGTAAGAATGACCATACAAAACATAGTATTGTGGAGGGATGTAAGCGGTAGCCGTGCTATCCCGGAATTTCACCAGGGACTGTAGCGTAAGGTGCTTGAGTGATGCAAGCGATAGTGAGCGTTATGATTATAGGCGGAAAGGTGATTTTGCTGTACACTGACAAGAAGCAACCACAAATGAAGTGACTTTATTTAGTTCGTACACACTGCTGTTTATTATTACTTGATTTAACTACAAATAGGAATAACCAATTATACGTAAAACTATGACGAGCGGATGGGATATAAAGCCAAAGAGAAAATGCGCGTGCGCGAGTTGATGGTCAACCGAAGAGTGCCGGCTGGCCGCCGGCCGTCGCTCGCGCCACCAGTGCAGTCCGTTCTCGAAGGAAGGCGGAGCTTGCGCGTCAACACAAAGGATCACGCGATCTGACGTCACACATGGGACGCGGTCCAAGGTTCATAAGCGGAGCGGAATACGTAGTGGTTTGATTGTCACTACAGTAATCCCCCGCTGAGATCGTAACTGCTACGATCGATAGTAGTCCGGGAATCGGACCACTCGTCCCGTCTTCGTCTTCTTGACTGGAGTCCGGCTCGTGTCCCCTTCTGTTGCTGGCGCTGGTGTGTTGTCCTCGGGTGACGCTGGTGTATTCTCCGCGTTTGGTGCAGTTGGATCATTTCTGGCCATGTATGCTGGTTTTAATCGGTTGATCGATACTGTGGCTGTCTTTCCTTGCACATCTATGTCATAAGACTTCAACCCTCGCCGTATGACCTTGTACGGGCCTAAGTATGCAGCTTGCAGAGGCCTGTGTACCGGACCCTGCCGGAGGAACACGTAAGTGCATGTGGCGAGATCTTTTGGAATGTAGAACGTACGGGCGGTGTGCCAAATTGTTGGTTGAGGTGTGAGTTTTGTGATATGGTCGCGGAGTCTGCTGTTGAAATCTTCGCAGTCTACTAGGGCTGGTGGGGAGGTCGAGAAGAACTGTCCGGGCAAGCGTAGTGGCTCGCCGTAGACAAGTTCTGCTGCTGAGGTCTGAAGGTCTTCTTTCCACGCGCTGCGGATGCCCAGGAGAACCAGAGGCAGCACCTCCGTCCATCGCGTGTTGGTGTGGCAGGTGATAGCAGCCTTAAGCTGCCGGTGAAGCCTTTCCACAAGGCCATTGGCCTCGGGATGATAGGCCGTGGTGGTGTGGTGTGTGGCGCCTATAAGCGCCGTCATCGCTTTAAATAGCGACGACTCAAACTGCCGACCTCGGTCGGTCGTGATGTGCTCGGGGCAGCCGAATCTAGCTACCCAGCCAGACACGAAGGCGGTAGCGCATGCCTCGGCTGTGATGTCTTGGAGTGGATATGCCTCAGGCCAGCGTGTGAAGCGGTCAATGGCGGTGAGGCAGTACCTGTAACCAGAGGAAAGCGGTAAAGGGCCGACAATGTCCATGTGGACATGCCGAAAACGAGCAGTAGGTAAGGTAAATGTTTGTAGTGGTGCTTTGGTATGACGATGTATCTTGGCTCGCTGGCACTGTAGACATTCTTGCACCCACTGTCGGCAGTCCTTTTTTATGCCCGGCCAAACAAATCGTTGTGTGATTAATCGTACTGAAGCCTTTGCGCCTGGGTGACTGAGGTTGTGCAGTGCCTCAAATGCTGGTCGACGGTACTTTGGCGTCAGAAACGGCCTTGGTTGCGACGTTGTAGTGTCGCAGTACACGGTCATATAGGAATTTGGTACCTTGATCTTTTCTAGTTTCAGAGACGTTCCGTTTTGTAGTAGATCCTTCAGTTCCTCATCCGTTGCTTGGTCCAGAGCCAAAGCCTGGTAATCTAAGTTATTTGATGCTAGCTCTTCTACACGCGATAACGAGTCCGCTACCACGTTGTCCTTCCCTGGAATGTACTTGATATCCACACTAAACTGACTTATGTAGTCCAAGTACCGGAACTGCCGTTGGGTACAGTTGTCTCTTCTTGTGCTGAAAGCAAATGTGAGTGGCTTGTGGTCAGTATATATTGTAAATGTTCGTGCTTCCAACATATGTCTAAAATAGCGAACTGCTTTATAAATAGCTAGTAGCTCCCGATCGTACGGACTGTACTTTGTTTGTGGGGGATTTAGCTTCTTTGAATAGTATGCTAGCGGTTCCCACGCATCACCTCGTCGTTGTTGCAGAACCGCACCGATGGCCTTGTCCGAGGCGTCGGAGTGTATAGCTAATTCTGCGTTTACGTTTGGATGGGCTAAGAGAGCTGCTTGGGCCAGTCCCGATTTACATTCCTGGAATGATACCAGCTGTTCTGCCGTCAGTGTTATGTTTTGTGAGCCTTTTTTCTTTGGTCCTGCTAACAGTTCGTTTAAGGGCTTAGTCTTCTAGTGCACAATATAAGAATCGCGTGCAGCGAGTCCACGCGCCGAGCGTCTGCACCCGGGCTCCCCGCAGTCCCCGCATTCATCCTACCTAGCGTAAAATTTAAAACAAAATTTGACACGGTCGGAAAGTTGCTCTACTAAGTATTATTCAATATTTATTTAAATTTTAATGGTACTTTGGGTCTGGATGTAGTGTTTTTGTGTGTTCCGTAGTATCGTAGTAGACATAAAAAATGATAGTGGGGCCAGCCAATGAGTGTTAAAAGAATACGCCATATTTTTGTGTAAAGTAAGTTTATTATAATTTTTTATGAAGTAGTTATCAGCTCCGATCACCGGACAGCAAATTTTGATTTGAAATTACATCGCAACAAAAAACAATCAAAAGTTCAGATAGATGTACACTAATTGCAAATAAAGAACAGTTTGACATAAATATTAAAAACACTTTCAGTTTATTAGACACAGATTCAGAGGACGTACATGTACAGTATAAAAACATAAAGGAAGCTATTAAAATCGCCAGTCAAAAAATTGTGTGCCTCAAGAAAAAGAAAACAAAACTTACTGACAGCACAACACGTCTTATAGAAGAGCGACAGAATGTAACGTACCAATCTGCTGGCTACCGCATTGACAAACAACCGATCCCTAAGATCAGCTATGCGTGGTATGGTAAATGGTGTTAAACAAGGAGATAGGGCAAAAATTCTTGGGATAAGTACCGAGTTGCATAAATCTCTATATTCCAACGACCAAACATCCCAAAAAACAACCGAAGTTTACTGATGTCCTGAGGAGGTCCCGGTAATATCTGGCTATGAAGTACACCGGGCTCTCAGAGGCATGAAGTACAATAAAAGTCCCGGCGAAGATGGTATTACAACCGAATCACTTCGAGCCGCGGAGCCTATCTTGTTGCCATACATAAGGAACTTATTTAATTCAATATTACAAAAAGGTGATTTTCCGAGTAGTTTCTGCCACTCAAATGTTATCATCCTTCATTAAAAGGTGATAAGACCGACATCGGCAATTACCGCTCCATCAGCCACATCTCACACCTTTACAAAATATTCATAAAAATTCTTGAAAATTGCATTTCTGGCCAATTCAATCAACATCAAACTCCCGAACAAGCCGGGTTCCGCCATGGCCTATCCACTACTGACCATTTACAGTCCCTTAATCAAGTTATAGAAAAACATTTAGAATTCAACTTACCTTTATACCTCGCATTTGTCGACTACTCTAAAGCATTTGTCAGTTTATCGCACAACGCCATATTTAAATCTCTTCAAAACCAAGATATCGAACCTACATAAATTAACCTACTACAAAAAATAGGTATACCAAAATAGCACAGCAGCCTTTAAAAATAAAAACCACAAGACCATCATTCACTATCCATAAAGGGGTTAAACAGGGCGACCCGCTTGCTCCAAAGCTCTTTACAGCCACGCTTGAAGAAGTCTTTAGAAAACTAAAAAGCAATTGGAGGGACAAGGGCATCGTCGTGGGCGATAGAAGATTAACTAATCACCGCTTCGCCGACGATATTGTTCTTTTCTCCTCCACGGCAGCCGAGTTAGGCCTAATGCTCGACCAACTGAGCAGTGCCAGCCTCGAGGTTGGACTCGCGATGAATATGACGAAGACCAAGGTAACATAGGAATTGGGGGTGCGGGTATTGAATATGTCCATGAGTTTATATACCTCGGCCAAATAGTCTCCTTCCAGGCAAGATACGATAAAGAAGTTGCTCGACGCACCGAGAACGCCTGGAAGAGCTATTGGTCGATGAAGCAAATACTGAAAGGAACTCTCCCTCTCTCACTAAAGAGAAAACTCATGGACATGTGCATTCTTCCTACCCTCACCTATGGAGCGCAGACATGGCCACTAACCAATCGTCAAAAGTCCGCACTCGGGGTCTGTCAGCGAGCAATGGAGCGCAGTATCCTTGGAGTTAAACTTTCTGATCGTATAAGGAACTCGATACTGCGTTCTAAAACTCAAAATGCCCATGTAGGTCACACGGCTGCCAAGCTAAAATGGAAGGCTGGTCACATCTGTCGCATGCCGGAGGGGCTATGGGCTAAAATAACCACACAATGGGTCCCAAACAGCAGCAAACGACAACGCGGCAGGCCCAGAATGAGATGGCGGGACGAGCTCGACCCTTTTCACAAGGATTGGCGATAAGTGGAAGGAGGGAAGGGAGGCCTTTGCCCTGCAGTGGGACAAAAAAATGGCTGAATAAATAAAAAGTTATTAAACACAAAATTGTTGTTTCTTATTTTTCAAATTATACGTAACTCTGTGCACCGATTACTCTTTTTCTTTGTTACTTTTTAGGGTTCCGTGCCCAAAGGGCAAATACGGTATCCGATTACTAAGACTTCGCTGTTTGTCCGTCTGTCTATCACCAGCCTGTATCTCAAGAACCGCGATAGCTAGACAGTTGAAATTTTCACAAATTATGTATTTCTGTTGCCGCTATAACAACAAAATACTAAAAACAAAATAAAATAAATATTTATTTTATTCCCATACAACAGACGTGATTTTTGTAGTTAATGGTACGGAACCCTTCGTGCGCGAGTCCGACTAGCACTTGGCCGGTTTTTTATTTTTGACTTTGTTTTGTTTAGATCTTCCTGTACGAGTCACAACAAATACTTTTTCTTTCTTTCTTTTCTTTCAGGAATTAATTATCCTGAACGACAGCGTCTGCGGTAGAAGACGTGGACGCGTTCTTATTTTTTTTTACTTTTTTCTCAATAGCTTGAATGATATATGGCGGGTCTTTTATTGGCATCGAGCGTTCAAGGCGGGAATCAATTAACTCAGGAAGCAGACAATGCAAATAAAATTTAGACAATGGGCCTACCATTTTTTCGTGCCAGAACGTAGGGTCTCTTTTTATATAATCGACTTTCATTGAGTACTCCTCTCCAGTCCATACGGCAAATAAGCACATATCCATCTCCGTAATGTTTAATTGGCCCTGAATTTGAAAATAATAATCGTGGTTTTTGTCAATCACAAACGTATTTTTCTTAGTGTTACATTTCCACAATTTTATTTTTTTTGCTTTTATAGCTTCTTCAGCTTGCATATTTTTTGCAGAAAATGGGCATTTTACTTCTACCAGTCCTGTTTTTCCATCTTTGTCTTTATAAATACCATCGGGACTTGCTCCTAAATATTGGAGTGTTTTATGAATATAAAGACCGCAGCGGGTAATTGTGACGTTTTCCTGCAGAGATAATTGGGTTAATGCTATTTGTTCATAATCTCTACCATATGTGATCGATGGGACATTTGACAACTTTTGTGGTTTCACAATAGCTTTCACTAAAGGAGCGCAGCTAACGTTTTCTTTACGTTTACATATTTTTCCAAACATAGACGCGGTTAATCTATTTTTTCTGTTTTCTAACCATTCTTGACTGGAACTTTGGTCTATCGTCTGTTTCTGTAGTTCGTCTCTTTGCTGGTCAGAAAGCTCCGTTTGTTTAAGAAATTCATTTTTTGTTATCTGAAAATCTTCATCGGTCATATCTGGTCTTTGAGCTTTCTGTCCATAATCTGGATCGTTCCTATTTCTACGGATTTTTTTTCTAAATAATCTTTTGTAAACTTTTCTTTTCGCTTTTTGTACCTCATATACATTTGTGTATTTGCCAGTAGGTTTACCAAATATGCATTTATGGATAGCGTTTATTGGTCGCTTGGTGTTAAAGGAAATAACTGAAGCGGAACACCTTTCCTGGTATGAATTCTTAAGTGTGTAATTAATTCTTTTCCCCCCCACATATTTGGCAATCACTGAATTGAATGTCTCAGCAGGATTGCTATCGACGTCAAAAATTAGACTTTTAGCGTTTGCAGCCAAAAACAAGACAATTTGACTCATTTTCCTCCACAAAACTGTGTTAGCTACATCAAGTGCCGTATTTCGGTCAGTTTTATCAGTTGCTGGGCATATAGCGTCATCGCAATCAGAGTGACTACCAAAAGAATGGTGTAATGCATTCAAAATATCTGTACGAAGTTTTACCATTTTTTGACTGTCAGAAATGTCTTCGTGTTTCCTCAACTTTATAGCCCGCACTGTGTATCTGCGTAACTTCATGATTTTGAAGTCAGTTAAAAGTTTCCTTAATTGAATAGGAATATGAGTATCTTTAGTAAGTGCTCTCAGTTTGTTACATAGATTTCTTAACAGATGGTTTCTGCACTCGATCTTCTGAACCTTGCAGTTTTTATATGGATTGCTTTCTAATATTTTTTTATGAGTACTTGAATCACCATCTGATATTAGTCTAGCATATATTAAACCATGAGATTCAAGAGAGTTACCAAATCCTTCAACAAGCGACGTTGACTCCATACTGGAAGAACTACCAGAATAGTTCTTGTAGCAAATATGATTTGCAGGTTTATTTTTTTTATTTTCAGCTTTTGCACATACTATGCAGTATTTATTTTTTACACCAAGATATAAAATTTTACCACTGTATGCACCGATTATTGCTGCTGCACCTGATGATGCTGAATAGTTATTACGGAAAGATCTTTTGGACCAACACCCGTCAGCTATTACATCAATCATTGGTGTACCATCACAATCGACACTGCCAATTTCTGTCGCATGTTCTGCCTCTTCGATGCCTGCCTTGGCCATTTCTTCTACTGCCGTCTTATGGAACCATTCGTAAACTTTTTTGCTTGTCTGAGCATATAAATTTTTTGACATGCCAGGTATATCAGCATTACCTGCCAATTCATTTAAATTTCCCAACCCACAGCCAATACTAATAATACCTGCAACTATACCGTGGTTCACATCACAAGTGTTAGACGGATCTTCAGTGCTTATGTCAAATTCGGAATTACAGAGTTCGCACTTGAAATGCAGTTTTGATATAAAACCTTTACGTCGTTCACCGATACATTTCAAATTTGTATACCTGCATCCAAAAGATTTTTCGTTATGATCAGCAATCTTCCCCAAAATTTCTAAAAAATTTTTGATCGATACGATTCTGCGCCCTTCTAGGCAAAACAGTTCCTCATCATTGGTCATTTCTGTTTCATTATCAATTTGCAGCTGTTGGTCGTCGCTAACAATTACAGGTTGTTGACGTTTCCTTCCGAAAATTCGGCGAAAAGGAAAAGCCTCCTCAAATGTTCGCTTCCGGTTCATTTTCTTATTTGAGTTTGTTACATTTTCAGTTCCGTCAATATTTTCAATCATCACTGGTACTCCAATAGTAGAAGAGGTAGGATTAATATTTAGCGCTTCTGACAGGTTGCTAACATCTGAAAATGGTTGACGAGAGCCAGCAGCAGACCTGTGAAAATAAATTAGTCATATTATTAATTAATTTTATTCCACGGTTAAAAGATATCCGACTTTGGTCAAATTAGCCGATTAGCCGATCCGATTTTGGTCGCTAGTAGTAGTGTGTATTTATTATTTATGTATGTACATAGACACTAAATACACCGACCAACCCACAAACACATCCATCCACACACTCATGCCCACACAAGCACTCACGCCCTCCCCAACCACACTCTTTTATACCTTCTGACAGCATGCATGAACATCATATTAATTAATTTTTGTTTTGTCATACTTATATATTGATACCCATCACTTCTGCGGACTTTCGCTATCTAATTTAATTCGACCCTGTATACAATATTATAACAATTTTATAAAAACAGTAAAGATTTGATGATTTGTTTGGGACCGCTGGTAGTATTGTTACTTGAAGTGTGAGTTGATAAAATCGTACACCCATCAAGTCTGTGGAGTCTCGCTAGCTAATTGAATTTGACCTTTTAGTTAGGCCCTAAACATGAATACTGTAAACAGTTCTACTTACCTTTGGATTCTATTTCTCTTCATCACTTCTACGTTTGAGCCCAATTTTTTTTTTTTCGTGCATGCATATTTTTTTTTACGTTTACGATCCATATTGAAATCAAATATTTACAATACTATTACTAAAACACAAATATTTACAACACCCGAAAAATTATATACAAAAAATAATAAAGTAGAGCAACTTTAGATACATAACAGTGCGTAACCAACGTTAGAGCAGGAGCAATGTTAGAGCGAGAGGGAACAATTAAAATTTGTCGTGGACCACACGTCCGAACGCTCCGCCCGTGCAGCGGCCACTAAGGAATTTCTCTCTCAATTCTTGTTTATGAACTCGTTTTTTGGAGGTCTTTTGAGATTATTATTATTGTTAGGGTAATGTGATTTAGGTGCTATTTTTTTTAAAGTATTTGCTTAATGAACTCTTGGCATTAAAATAATCAAATTATTACATACATACAATGCATAGTTATAATGAAACAAACCGTTTATTAAGAGATGAAAACAGAGAATTTTGATGAAAGTGTGACCTCTGAATTAAGAAAATGAAACATAACTAGAAAAAACTAATCAGCGCATTTTGAAGACGAGAATATTGAGCTAATTATGCGCTGAACAGATTTGTAAATTAATTCTTCATTGCCATAGACTGAGCGCCCAAACAGAACTCGAAATGATGTTGGGCGCGAGAGAGCTGTATTTAACACTTGATTTACCTAACATAATCCACCTAGAAGAACTTAAAAAAAATAACTACCTATTACTTATATTATGGTTATTTATGGGCAATAAAAATATTTCATGTTATTTCATTACTTTGTAAAGAAAAAGAATTTAAAGTTGCGCAAATTATTCGCCGCGAGTGAATTTTGCAAGACTGCAGCCTTAAGGGTGCCTGTAATTCTGCTGCCCGCGGGACAAAACGTCTATAAAAGTTTACCATTCCCAGGAACCGTCTGAGCTCCTTCAAAGTTGTTGGTGGCGGGTAATCTTTGATCGCTTGGACCTTGGTTTCCATTGGACTTACCCCTGCTTCTGAGACATTGTAGCCTAAAAACGTTACCTTGGACTGTCCAAAGACGCACTTAGAAGCGTTGATAAGAAGTCCGTAGTCTTGTAGGCGATTAAAAAGCACCCTTAGATGCTGCTCATGTTCTTCTGGTGTCTTCGAATGCACTAAAATGTCATCGATGTATCCGTAACAAAAGTCTAATTCCCTTAGGACTTCGTCCATGAAGCGTTGGAACGTTTGTGCTGCGTTTCTTAGTCCAAAAGTCATGTATGGAAACTCAAACATTCCAAATGGCGTCGTGATCGCCGTCTTGGGTATATCTTCACTGGCGACCGGTATTTGATTATACGCTTTAATTAGGTCTATGGTACTAAAGGCTTTTTTACCTGAGAGCTGATGGGCAAAGTCCTGAATGTGCCGGACAGGGTACCTGTCCGGTATCGTGCGTGCATTGAGTGCCCTGTAGTCTCCGCAGGGTCTCCAACCGTCGTCCTTCTTTCGGGTTAAATGTAGTGGTGACGACCACGGACTCTCAGACCTCCTAGCCGTGCCACTGCGGAGCATGTCATCAAATTCCTTTTTAGCTATCGCTAACCTTTCTGGGTCCAGGCGGCGTGGGTGTCCATAAACTGGTGGTCCAGGTGTTGTTCTGATGTGATGCGTTGTATTGTGTTTGGGAATTCCGGGCTTGCCTACAGGCCGAGTTAGACTTGGGAATTGTTTAAGCAAGTTGACATATGGTGTATTAACAAAGTTGCCTAAGGTGCGGACTGATGCGATTGCTTCCTGATTGTTCAGTTGCTGTGCTGGTACGGCCAGTGTCGTTATTCCATCAACAAGTCGCTTATTGTGACAGTCTACTAGTATATTATAATGTATTAAAAAATCCACCCCTATTATGGGTTTTGACACGTCTGCTATGATGAACCGCCATTCGAAAGCTCGTCGCAGACCTATATTTAAAATTAGGGTTACGTACCCGTATGTGCTAATTACTGTGCCGTTAGCGGCATATAACTGGTACTTCGTCTTCTCCGTTGTTGCAGTTCTGGTAGCCGAGCGTGGATAGACACATACGTCTGAGCCTGTGTCGACCAAAAATTGTTGTTTAGTGCTGCTATCAGTTACAAAAAGGCGGCCTGTGCTTTGTTGACAACCGCTTGCGGCCTCTAGCGATTGTTTGTGGAGTTTCCCGAGTGGAAGCTGCATGGTTGCTCACATTTCCTTGCTTTGTTCCCAAAATTAAAATGATACCAACAGTGTGGGTGGTTTTCTGGACGTTCTCGTGACCGGGACCTGTTGCGTGATCGTGAGCGCGACTGGCGTGTATCGTTCCTATAGGTGTTTCTACAATTATTTTGTACCTTTGCTAGTGCTTCCACTTGTTTTGTCAACTCTGCGACCATACCCTCTAATGCACTTACGGTTGCGGGTACTGGAACACTCGCGGCTGGGGCTGACATGCTGGCCACGTAAGGTGCTGGTTGCGCGATATCGTTGACCCGGTCTGCGAGGTCCGCCAACTCCTCGAGGTCCATCTTCGGCTGTGAAGCAACTATAGATTGTACGTTAGTTGGTAATCTACTAGCCCAAATGGTTCGAATGAAATCGTCGGGTACTTCTACTTCTGCTAAGCCTCGCAAGTGCCTTAAAAACTGTGAGGGTTTTCTGTCGCCTAACTCCTCGTGCTGTATTAACTGTAATGTTTTCTTCTCTCGCGAGTGCGATATACGCTTAATTAACTCGCTCTTTAATTTTTCATATCTGCCTGTGTTGGGGGGCCTAATCAGAATATCTTTCACTATTTTCACATGCTCCATATCTAACTGTGCGGCTATGTAATGGAACTTAGTACTGTCACTAGTGATATTCGCCAAAATGAATTGGCTTTCCATTTGCGCGAACCATGTTTCTGGTTCCTCAGGCCAGAAAGGGGGTACTCGTACACCGACTCTAAAAACATCACTTCCTAACCCGCTTCCGCTTATGGTTGGGGCATCGCCTGACAAAGTATTATTATCGCTTGGGTTACCTTGATTCTGTCCAGAAGCTCCCAAACGTGTGACACTTGGGTCCACGCTTCCTTGTGCTGGGCCTCCTCCTGCACTGTTGCCAGCTAATCCAAAAACATACCCTTCCATTTCTTCAAAAAAAAAAACTTCTTGTTTTCTATCACGTCGGGGTCACCAATGTGGAGGGATGTAAGCGGTAGCCGTGCTATCCCGGAATTTCACCAGGGACTGTAGCGTAAGGTGCTTGAGTGATGCAAGCGATAGTGAGCGTTATGATTATAGGCGGAAAGGTGATTTTGATGTACACTGACAAGAAGCAACCACAAATGAAGTGACTTTATTTAGTTCGTACACACTGCTGTTTATTATTACTTGATTTAACTACAAATAGGAATAACCAATTATACGTAAAACTATGACGAGCGGATGGGATATAAAGCCAAAGAGAAAATGCGCGTGCGCGAGTTGATGGTCAACCGAAGAGTGCCGGCTGGCCGCCGGCCGTCGCTCGCGCCACCAGTGCAGTCCGTTCTCGAAGGAAGGCGGAGCTTGCGCGTCAACACAAAGGATCACGCGATCTGACGTCACACATGGGACGCGGTCCAAGGTTCATAAGCGGAGCGGAATACGTAGTGGTTTGATTGTCACTACAGTATATATATTTTTTTATCTAAACGAAAGTAATACTTCGGGTCACTTTTTATAATCACTGTTTGTTAATAATATTTAATATAAGGTGAGAAATTCTCTTCGGGTAAAAAAATCATTATTTGTACCCATAACCTAACTGAGTTAAATCGCGATTCTCTAAACAATTTCTTTGAAAAGCTATATTAAATCTTGCAGCGAAAATCTCTAGCAATTTTATCATTGAATCGTAGCTGCATTTCACGAAATGGGAATCGAGCGGAGGTCCGACTTCCGGCCGCGTCTGACGGGCCGGATCCGAACAAATCATGTAATAACCAGACGACTAGACGAAAATTGGCTGAAAACGGACTTTAAATACACACTGCAGGTTATGTGCAATTAGAATCATTCTATTTCAATAACTTGTTTACATATTTTGGTCTTCAGGGAATTTCCATTTAAGTAAGAAGTATACTTGTGTAAGGAAGTTCCGTTCTTCCAGTAGTTACAACTTGTATAAGCTATTGAATAGACATTCCATTACATCAGCAAAAAAAAACCGACTACCTTTTTGGAAGTCGGTTTTTTTTAGTGAAAAAGTTTCTTATTTTTTACTTTTTAGTGGTACCCCACACCTATCAACACCACTGGAAAGTCACAAGAAAGCAAAAATACGCAATTTCGTAAACATCGATGATTTTTCCAAATGTTTTTTCCATCTTTTTGGATTTAAAAACCAAACTGCTTAACCGATATTGATAAAATTTAAATGGGACCAATCGAGAAGTATATCCTTTCACATAATACAAGAAATTTTCAAATCGGTTCATAAATGACGGAGATATGAGGTAACAAACACAAGAAAAAAATACAGTCGAATTGATAACCTCCTCCTTTTTGGGAAGTCGGTTAAATATAAAAATAAAATATGAATTCGTAAGGATGCTTTTTTAACGGAGTTGTTTGTAGCAAGGTAGTGTGGGGATGTGTAGCAGATCTGAAAAATGTGTTTTAGTTTCCACTGAAGGCTGTGCGAAGAACTTGCGTGGTGCCAAGATGTAAAGCGAAGCTGTGAAGAGGTGTAGCTGAGTGGTATGAGGATGTGTAGCGAGTTCTTTTCAGCTGTGCGAGCTCACATTCCTAGCTCGCATCCGTCGTATATCTTTCAATTTTTTTTTAATGTACGAAAACCTAGCTTTATTAGCTCTTTTCCATCAGAGTGACACTAAGCTAGGCTAGGGAAATTAAGTGATACCCCACACTTTCTGATCGAAAATAACTCTAGGACCCATTCTTCCTAGTGATCTTTGAGGGTCCTATGTAAGTATGTCCTAATAAAAAATGATATATTTTTGCACTTTTCACGGCAAAAATACCGTTTTAGTCAGAAAAATAGAAAATATTTATTGGAAACAGTGACACTATAATATCTACCATGAGATTGTGGCCATATGATATGAGTGACCACTACAGCGCTGGTTTTCAGTTTGTAGCAGTACCCCGCAGTACGCAGCACGGACGAGGGTAAATGAAATATACACAATCTACATCTACATAAGTTTCCATTGTCACGCCATAACTTGAGAACGACTTGATTGATTAAAAATATATACCTATTTTTTATGTGTTTGTAATTGTCAGGGCAAGGTATGTATGAAATATTTTTTTGAAAAAAAAACTTATCCGGGCGAAGCCGAGGCGGGCAACAAGTAGGTAATGGTCATGCTTTAATATACGTGGGTATATAACTACGTGCTAAGTAAAAGTAAACACAAGAGCGAAAAAAAGTACGCATTCTAAGTACCTACCTTTTGGAAAGAAGTTCTCAGTACTCTATAAAAGATAATAATTATGCTCTACTCGAAAGTTATGAAAAAATATCCTGCCCTTTCCGACGAACTACCGAGATATATCCGATAGAGTAGGTATTTGCACCAACACATTCTCATATCACAATCTTTACACCGTAAACATCGTACAATTTGTAACAAAGCCACATAGCCCACATTAATAGCCCATCAGTGGATTGCAAGTCACCGCCATGATCGATGGGCTATCAGACGGAGCAATTTTTCAGATCCACCCTTCGTGAGAGCATGTTAAGCTGAAGACGATTTGATGACAACTGGGATTGGTCTGAGTTTTTGTCCAAGTGACCCAGAAAGAGGTAATGTTTTTGGTATTTTCTGTCGTAAATGAAATAGTATTTATATTTTTGGGAGAAAGCTTTTCTAAAGGCGTTTAAAAAAAGATCAGCATTCAGAAAGATTAGATCATTATTGGCTTTACAGATTATTTGTACGATCACTAGTTTTCATTTTGGTCTTATATTTTCTACAACTCTCTTTTAGTGTGCTGTGTTTTCTGTTCTTGCACCAAGAAAATGTTTTATCTATCTATATAAGAAATTAAAAATGAGAAGTGTTTCTTTAGGAAAAGCATGACGGATACCTTAAAAACTGGCTAAGTACGAGTAGGACTCGCTCATGAAGAGTTCCGTATCATCCATCGCCATTATTATAAACACGTCTATTGTATAGGGAACCCCGTCAATTTTCATAAATATATTTTTTAGTTTTTTAAGCGTCTACCTGTTGCCATTAAACGAGCGAGAAAAAAAACGAAAAAAAAATATGTTCTATTAGGGGAGTCCCCTTTATTTTTTTTTTCGTTTCATTATTTGTTTATATAGCGGCAACAGAAATGTTTATTAGCTTGTTACATACTCGCATAGCATCAGAACCGCTGACTGGGCGTTAGCCTAATTACCGCGCATCGCGTCAACGGAGACACGAGACGACGACACAGCTGAACGTGATGCAGCCCGGCGCCGGACATCGCCATCCTCGCGAAATTGTCACTTTTGACACAGCATCGGTCAACTGTCGACTATCTTAGCTCATAATTAATATTGTAATTTTTCATAATTAAATTAAGTTCAAATAATTTTTGTATTTCTTAAATCCTCCGGCTACAGCCTTCGTACTCTACATATTACCCTTAAATATGACCACACCTTTTTGGAACACCCTGTTGAGTTGTTGTTGTTGTGTAGTTGCTATTTTAACTTCTTGTAATTTATTTAAAAATAGGAAGAAAATTGCTAAAGTCGTACAAGCAAATGGGGCAGATTCGACGTGGTGAATTACAAGAGGTTTTTGTCGTAGCAGTAAGGCCCAGGACTAATAATGATGTAATACAATTATGACAAAGTCAAAGTCAAAGTCAAAGTCAAAGTCAAAGTCAAAACGTTTATTTCAATTAGGCCATTAAACGGCACTTTTGAACGTCATCATCTACATTAAAAATAATACAAAGTGACTCTACTGTCCGTTCGAAAGGGTAGATTCTTATGGAGAAGAACGGACAAGAAACTCCATAGTTACTCTTTTCAAATCAATGATTTACAATATTTTGAGTACAAAAATTAATTTTAATATATGTGAGGTCGATGCACCTAGAGTATACTACTTACAAGATCATAGTACATGGTACTCACATATTTACAAATCTTGGAACCATTAATAAAACAGAGTGTGTTAACAGAAAAATAAAAACTCTTTTACATCTGTAAAGTGAATATATAAATTGACCAATTTGATTTTGCCTACACTACACCCTTGATTGTCCTATGGAGCAGGACCAGCATGTTTCCAAGCATTCTTATCTTGAATGTAATCCTCCAACTTGTAATATGCTTGTTTACAAAGTGTGCTTTTTACATACGTTTTAAATTTTCTTTCATTTAATTCTAATATGTCACAAGGTATTTTGTTGTAACATTTAACACAGTACCCCATGAAAGATGTGTGTACTTTAGCTAACCTATAAAATGGTTGATCTAATTTATCTTTATTTCTAGTATTAAAATTATGTCGATCACTAATTTTATTAAAAAGATGTCGATTTTTCCGAACATACATAATATTTTCATAAATGAATTGGCAAGGGACTGTCATAATATTAATCTCTTTAAAAAAATCCCTTAGAGAATCACGGCGACGCAGATTATATAGGGCTCTGACAGCTCTCTTTTGTAAAATAAATATGGATTCAATGTCAGCAGCCCGACCCCACAGCAAAATACCGTAAGACATAATGCTGTGAAAATAACTAAAATAGACCAAACGTGCGGTTTCTACGTCTGTTAACTGTCTAATCTTTCTAACAGCATAAGCAGCTGAACTTAGACGACCCGTAAGAGATGTTATATGGGGCCCCCATTGTAATTTCTCGTCTAAAGTGATTCCTAGGAAAACCGTCTGATTAATGAAGCCCAGTTTTTCTCCATTCAATATGATGTCAAATTCGCTACTTTTAACATTAGGTAAAGTGAATCTAATACATTTGGTTTTTTTTTCATTTAGTACCAAGTTGTTTGCCGTAAACCAATTTTGGACCTGATGAATAGAGTTATTGACGTCGTCAAGATTTTGTGAACGTCGATCTATTTTAAATATTAGAGATGTGTCATCCGCAAATAATACCATATTTGGTTGATTTTGAAATAGTCAAAGTTAATATACCAATTCCATTGAACAACCAGTCACAAAAAAAATCTAATGCCAAAAAAAATACAACCGACTTCCAAATAAAGAAGTCGGTTTGTTTTTTTATCGTACGTTTTTAGTAGGTAAGTACTTTATAAATTTTCGTAATTCGTAAACACCACTAGAAAATTACAAGACATTTTTTTCAGCTATTTTGATTTTAAAACAAAACTATAAGACCGATTTTAATGAAATTACTATGGGACAAATCGGAAAGTACCTATATCCTTCCACATAAAAGAAGATATTTTAACACACAATCGAATTGAGAACCTCCTTCTTTTTTTAAATCGTTTAAATAGTCTGTAGCGGCAATAATCCCGCCACAAAAAAACAACGTAGCAGAATCAACAACACAACAAATGAGACTCGCAGCGCCATCCATTTCGACAGCTGCGAATTAACTTGACAAAATCCTAAATAGCGATATCGGAGTTTACCGTGCGATTAGAACATAAACAAAGGCCGAATATCAACTGTCGGGCAGTTGCCCACCAGACACAATAACCGTCTGGTCGGAGGATCCACCCTTTTCAACGGAGGTATCCAGGAGGTACACAGACTTTACTCTCTGTTCCGCTACCTCCAAAAGTCCACACCTCAGCCAGTAACAACTTTAAGTACAGAAAAAAACCTATTATACCTAAAGCGTAGTAATAATCACCACGGATATTAGCCACTAATTAAGAAATACAAGACTCATTAGTATCCGGACACAGCGGTTAGGGTCTCAGCAGTAATGCGGGAATTGATGTACATGCTAACAGAAAGCCGGAGGGAAATATAAAAAAATTACCCATGCTTGTAATAGTGTAGTGATGTTCTGAGACATCGATGTTTTTGATGAGAAACCGTAGAATTTAGTTGGATTTCTTGTAGCAAACGAACTTTTACAATCTTTTAAAGATTTTAGATTTTATTTATTATCACCACCAGTCTCTCACAAAGGTTTTTTTTATTATTATTATTGATAGCACTTCGCCCGCGACTTCGTCCGCGTGGGGATAGTAGGTACTCCACAAACTGCGACGCCCCTATACATATCCCCTTATAACGGTTAGTTTGGGAAAATTAAGCACAACGGTTCTCATTATTGGTTCAGCGCAACTGTTCACCCCGTTCAGCCCGTCAGGGGTTGATTATGCAAAAATTGTTAGGTACATGATCTGTTTCAATTATCCCACTTTTAGTTTGTTCATAGAATTCCGACGTAAATTGAAGCAAGCTATAATTTCCTCCCCTAAAAACTTATTCACCCCTGCTTCACCCCTTATTATGTATGTACCTAGTTGATTTTCGAAAAATCCAAACATTTGTTATTCTTATTGTTTTATCGAAAACATTTAAATGCCGTGGGGTTTCAACTTCATCGGACCAAGCATTGATACGATTCTCCCCAGTTCGCTCAAGCCGCGACATTTTTCTTACTCCGAGCATGTTTATTACCGTCGTAACTTTTGAACGAAAGGTCCGATTTGAATGATTTAAAGTGTAATTTACACGGACATAATCAACCTTAATTATCAAACCATTTAAATGGATAAGGATTAATATCATGGTACTATAATCACCATTTTTTATTTCACCATGGGATTTGCTTGACTAATATTAACAAAAAGCGGTCATGGTGACTTATCCATAACAGTTAGACATATGGTATCGCGGACTTTTTTGTAGATATTGATGACCTCTATAAAACTGTAGTACATCACTTTGCTCTATTGTCAATAGATTCCGCAGCGTACGCGATATAAGGATTTTTTCTCACACCTTGGGTCACATTATCGAAGTTTTCATACGGATCCCTAACTTTTCTGAAAATATTCTATAGCCTATGACCATCACCGATAATGTAGGATTCTACTGGTGAAAGAATTTTTCAAATCGGTCCAGTAGTTTCGGAGCCTATTCATTTCAAACAAACAAACAAACAAACAAACAAACAAACAAATCTTTCCTCTTTATAATATTAGTGTAGATAGGCACGCGCTTGACTACTATCGGCTTTGTGAAGAGAGAATAAATGACGATTTATTGTTATTATGTTTAACGTCCCCCATAAGGTGCAGTTTTTAACCAAGTTCCTTGTCACATGACTGATGCACCAGATAATAGACCAATGGTCATTGGTCAAAAAAACATTAATACTTTGACTTGCAGTGCAATTCTGTAAACATGTTGAAGTGAAGGCTTGTGAGAAGTGATCATGAAGTTACGAGTAGCTGTCAATCCATTTACCTAATCAAGATAAAATCACAGCTCACTTCGTGATCACTTCTTCCAAGCCTTCACTAATCTCAAGACTTCAAAATCGACCGGCTGAACGCGCTGACTGATGTACCAACGAAATGTTGAACTTTAAACCATTCTCTTAGCTTTGCCTGTATGGCTAAATAGTTCGTTTAAAAATAGTGATGTTTACCTGTTTACGTGAATAATCATTGAGTAAACGCAGATTTATCCACTGTTTATAACCAGCACAACGAAAAATATTCTCAATACTTATGTATTTCTAAGAAAAGTAGTCTTCGATATCGACATTTCAACAGCACTACACTTAAGGAGACATTCGCGTAATCCGTATTTATTTTATTTAGTAGCTAAGTACGAGTAATGGGGTTGACAGGCAACGTAGGGGAGAGGGGGAGGGGATAAGGGATCGGATTATTTTACGACAAACGTTACGAAACGGATTTACGCTAGTTGTATCGTTTCGGTTACATTTTAGGACGCTGTTTATGTTAATTAAAATTATATGGGCATGTTTTATTGGTATGGGGAATTTTGGTTCCTTTGGGTAAGGCTTTTCAGATAAGATACATAATAGCTACGTTACGTACATGCATCATTTACTGGCAGAAGAAGCACAGCCTGAACTGAATAGAACAGAATAGATTAGATTAGAAAACATTTATCAGACACAGACACAATCCAAGAGAATAATAATGTTACAACCAAGATACAGTAAATTGCGCTGATCAGCTGGCCAGTAAACCAATATTTTGATGATTATATAACCTGGAATTCTTGTGCACTAGGGTTCCTTGTAAAACTAAGGTGAGCACTAAGTAAGGATGTTGAAAAATTATCGTCTAAACGGGGTTATGTAAATGACAGTAGACAGGGATATTGCCAGGTTCTGGTTGGAAGACCATTTACAAGGTGGATTGAGGACCTGGTGACGGCCACGAGAATCCACTCGACGCAAGACGCACAGGACCGGTATAATTGGCGACACTTAGAGAAGGCTCATGTCCAGCATTACGAATGTCTTTTGGATAAAATTATAATGATAATGAAAGAGGCTTAAAAGAGGGTGAAGGTTTGTCATTTAAACCGATGTAAAATCTTATCAAGCCCTCGAGTTGACAGCCTGCAACCCATTTTAGCAATCACATTTCTTGTAAATTCAGTAACATTATTCCACTGAGAAGAAACGAAATCTGAAAACTTCCAAAAACATGATATATTCGTAAACACGTACAGTTTTCAGCGCGTCTCTCAAAAGTTATCCCGGAAGATTTCTCCGCACATCTTCCTTGTGATTTATTCCTTTATCCTGTATCCCATTTCGGGGGTCAAATAGCCGTGGCCCTGTTTTAGGGTACCGTAGACAAAGGATGAAAGCGGCAGTCCGCCTACCTTTATTTATTTGAAATCTAAAAATAAATAGATTTAGTATTTGCACCATAACAAATTACAGCTTTTAAAAATTAAAGGGTGTAACAATGGGTGGTCTTTTAGCTAATAGCGATTGTTTACAGACATTCATTAATATTAATAATTATTAATTCATGATAAGCCTAATACAAAAGGAGAGAAACAATTATCATAATTATACATTGTTAGGGCGGATAACTTACAATCTTTATTAAGATTAGGTTAAGTCCATATTTGCAAGAAAAACTTTTGACACCCAAACTATGTCATGTACTGTATCTCAGGTGTCAGCATTGCTTCAGTTGCTACAATGTTTTCCAAAATAAAATTCTTAGTAAAAAAATTAAAATAATAAGCAAAATCTTAAAGATTGCCTGATACACTCTATTTGACATAACAGCCCTTACCATCATAAAAAAAACTAAATTAGTTTTAGTGATGTATTGAACCCGTTGTGCACGAGTCCAACTCACACTTGGCCCCTTTTTATGGAACGTTTATACGTTTTCAGAGGTTGATATTTTAGTGATTTTGTTTGATTTTTTCTTCAGAAGGGATAGTTTTGAATTGAAGAATGTTTGATAAAAGTTGAATGATATGTTTTTGGGAACGCTTTGGCTTATATTTTATGGAAAGGAGGGTTTTTTCCTTATAGGGAGCAGGGTGTTAATATTGGAAGAATCGGGTTCGTGTCAAAGTTTTGTTTTGACTTGAGATTTTTTAAGATTTTTTAGCAACACATGCTTGGAATTTCAATCTGCGGCCCTACCATGACGTGTTAAAGCGTGATTCGTTCGAGCAAGAAGAAGGGATGGAGCTATATATATATAGGTAGGGCCGCAGGTTGCTTTTATTATTTCGATACTAGAAGTGCCATAGACCAAATTTTTGTATTACCTATTTTTAGAAGCATTAAACAAATACTGAAACACAAAACCCATAATCGCTAATTTTCCCCAAAATTTTGAGCCAATCCGATTGTAAATTGTCACTTGTATACTCCAATTTCCCATGCACTTCTCAAATAAATCCTGCACTTGTATTTTCGAAGCGTTACAGTTCAAAATGCCACACATTTCATTTACCCAACTGCATTCAGGACATGGTGTTTTTAGTACAATTGTACACATCAATGTCATAGAGGCTTTGTGTCACATGTCACTTTGGTAATTACTGCTTTCTGTTGGTGACTGTACAATCGAATCCGGGATGATTAATTTAACGTGAACTACTCGTCTGTCCACTAATATTGTTTCGGATGATTCACTTTGGGCTTCGATTCATAGCATTTTAGCACTGGCAAATAATAATTTAAAGACTTTTTCAATTTTTTTATCCGATCTCTTTGAACTACGGTAACTTCGGCTGGAATAGGAATTTTAGATTCTAATAAACTTTTGTTTAAGGCATGTTTTTCCTTTTACCTACAATTAGTATTTATTTTTTCTGTTAGTTTCATCACCACCATCATATCAGACGTTCACTGCTGGACATAAGCCTCCTTAAAGTGTCGCCACAACAACCGGTTCTGTGCGTCTCACATCCATCGGCTACCAGCCACCCTCACCAGGGCACCGGTCCACCTAGTGGGAGGCCTTCCAACGCTGCGTCTTCCGGTACGCTATTGCCACTCCAGAACTTTTCGGCCCCATCGACCATCTGTTCTGCGAGAAATACCTAAAAGCTGCAAAAGACAGTATTTTCTGTAATGGCCCTAGTTTTCAACCCTCAAAATGCAGGCGACCTATCTAGTGGTGTCAGCCACTGTCTGTGGACATGGTCGGTGATAGCCAGGAACTGTCTCACTTGAGATATCTTACACGACTACATGAAACTATCGTTGTAGGAAGTCAAGAACATCAGCTACATTTCCTTTTATGATGTGGTTCAAGATATTACGGGCACGTGTGACTTATACACCGGGGACTAGATGCAAAAATGATTTGTTGTTTTAACTGTATCGTACTACGTGAAATAAATTTGAACAAACTGACGGTAGTTAAGTAGTTAAGCGGTCAGGACTCGAAGAAACACAAAAGCGTATCTGGAATAAATCATACGGTTAGGAATGCCGTGCTTTCCAAGTGTTCATCCGGATAGTTTAAATTTTAGGTACCGCTATAAAGACAATAGGAGCAGCGGTGAGGTTTGTGAAAACTCAGGTTTTAATATTTAATTGTGTTGAGGATTCTCATAATAAAAAACGATGCGTTAGGTTAAACGAGAAAAATGCCCGGAGTGAACATTAACAATGAAAATAATAATAAATGCGATAGGAGAACTTTCTGTTCATTTGTTTGGTGGCCTGTTGGTCTAGTGGTTAGTGACCCTGACTGCTAGGACGGAGGTCGTGGGTTCGATTCCCACACAGGACAAATCTTTGTGCGATGAGTACGATTATTTGTTCTGTATCTGGGTGTGTAATTTATCTATAATATGGATGTATTTAGAAATATATAAGTATGTTTATCAGTTGTCTGGTTGCCATAGTACAGGCTCTGCCTAGTTTGGGATCAGATGGCGGTGTGTTGATTGTCCCAAGATATTATTATTATTATTATTTCTTAATGGCGTTAAAAAATGAACAGAACATTCTTCTAGTGCATTAAACCACCCATTTTGCACCTATCTTATAGATGTGTGTTCTGTGCCTGTTATGAAGTGTGCAATAAAATCTTCCGTATAAACATAAATTGCTTTTCGTTAGTCTTGCTAAAACTAAAAAACGGCTTGACCGATCTAAATGTTGGTTTCGGTTGGTCTAACACAGGGATAGTTTAGGAACAAAAATACAAGTTAAAATCACATCAAGTTTAAATGGTGGTTGCGCTTGCGTGGATGTCGGTTATCGCGTCAAAAGTAGCCTATGTCCTTCTTCATATCCCAGGCTATATATCTGGTAAATTTCAAGACGATCCGATCAACCGTTTTAGTGTGAAAACGTAACATACATACAAACAAACAAACTTACTTCCGCATATTTATAATAAGGGGAGATAAAAGGCCTTTGCCCTACATACGATGGTACATTCGTTACAAGATTAAATCTTGTTAAAAATTATTCTAGTCTACCAAATCTACTATAAACACAAGTTACAAACTAGTGCCACAACATTAATTGCGAACATAATGAGTTCGCGTTTTATCTCCATCAAACAGCCTCTCATTTCGCGAGTGTGCCGACACAGAGAATAATAAAACTGAATGCTCTCAAACGTTTGCATGTCCAGTTTTGAACTGAATATAACAAGAATAAATATCGCATGACACTGTCGTGTATAACCGTACACATTTTGTGACACGATGTCGAGGATATAATAGGAAGTTTTAAATTTTTGAATCATTTTAAATGTTGAATATGTCCTTTTTGTTGTAACCAGATCAGTCAACCTGCTAGCAATACCTTGATGGACGTTTTAGCCAAACTTCTCTAGATAAACACAACATAATATGGGTGGCTCTCTTAGATAATAACCGTAAACGCATGTTTCAGAAGCAATGCATCTGCGGAAGTGGATGTGGAAACCGACTCGGGTATTTAAGCGCGTTCCAGCGCGGAGCCTAAAGTTGCTGTCAACGATGACATCAGAGTGCCAATTCTACTAATTCTTAAGCAACATTTGCACTCGCAAGTCAGTTGCAAACTGTCAAAAAAGACTCATTTTCCATAAATTTTTGACAGATTGCAACTGAGATGCAAATGCGTTAAAACTTAGTAGAATTAATTGGTCCTCTGTTCGTTTCATGCTGGATGTTAATTTCATATACTGAAAACTATAGACCGGCAGTTTATAACAAGGTAAGTTATGATGCGATCGATCATGGAACACGGTTGCATATGGTAGACCCCAGATAAATGTGCAACAACAGTCATTGACCCAAAAAACAGAAATAAAGACAAAGCTGTCCTCAATCGACTTCTGTCGTGATCCTTTACGTTCTAATGCAAAACGGTTCATAATTTATTGTTCGGGTATCTAGGTAGGGATACCTATTAGGGAAAGGCCAGTGTACTTTATTGTAAGTTTATCTGGCGCCTACCATTGAATGTATTCTTCACTTAAAGGTTGTTTAAGGGACACACAGACACCGGCATGGAATTTCACTTCTTAGCTATACGCAAAATGATAGTATTTCCACAACTCTTTATGGGATGTGCGTGCACCATGTCTCGGTTACTTTTCGTCCCAAGGCAGAAAAGCTGTTTTCTAGTCTAGACTTTATAATTTTTAATAATAATAATTCTATTTAAATATAGACGTTTACAAAAATATTTAGCCAACAGTAATAATATTTTCCATACAATTATAGTGCCTAAAAATAAACTAAAACTAAGATATTAATAGTATAGGTGCAAGTAATGGTGGTTCGAAATTGCAATGTTAGGTACCTAGCGATAATATTTTGTTAATACCATTAACAACACCCCACAAATTAAATGCAAAGTCAACGAACCATAACAAAACAAAAATTCATTCGCAGCCTTCAGCTTCAGCGCGAATTTCCAACCACCTTCACAATCCATTTGCTGGGAAACAAAGTACCCGCATATTTTGTACCCGGTGATGTTCGCGTGCAAATTTTCTCGTATTAGAAGTGAGAAAGCAAATTTCTTGATATGCCACCGAATTGTTTGATATTACTTAAGGGAATCCTTTATGTTGAGTTTGCGTTACTCGTTTGAATTTGATTACGTTTGCGGTGTGAATTCTGATTATTCCCGGTTTTCGTACGGTATAATTATTCCCGGAATTACGTGTTCTTGGTTTTGTTTATCTTGTTCACATGCTTGAAAGATTATGGTCATATAGACGTCTGATGGCTTATTCCTTATCACTTTAATTACATAATTACTAGAATTTTGTTCGACGTATGTGTTGCTTTGTAACGATTGAACGATTGGTTATTTACAGGAAGGCTCATTATAAAAATCAAGCTTACAGTCAAATCAAGGTGAATTCGTCGTAGATTTTTATTTGAATCAATATCCAAATACAAATTACTAAGTTTACGTTAAAATATAACGCTTTAATCAAGAAATGAACTAATTTTGTGTTACCTCAAAAATGAGAATCACTTATGAGCCACAACCAATATCACTTTACACATACCTTTTAGTAAGAGGAATTTGCTGGATGCCAGAAGTACAGGACCAGCCGATCTGGTGACGCTTAAAGGAGGCCTTTGTCCAGCAGTGCACATCTTTTAGCTGTCATTAGGATGACGATGATCTTTCGTTATGTTAGTCGAATGTTGCATTGGGATTTTTTGCCCTGTAAAATGTTTAGGTTTATTTATATCACTGGATCCTTCTGTTCCCACTCTGTATTATTTGACTGCAAGAATCGATTAAATCCAATCAAAATTGTTAATTTTTTATACCTACAAAGGTACAATATGCTAAGATCTAATTTTACTGCCGCTATGTTTAACATAATTCTACTATTTTTTATGCATTGTATTATTATTCAAGTGAAATTATATTTATACCATTAAATAAAATTGAACTTAAATAAAACGGGAATTTGACTCACACAACGACATGCCTATTTTTTATTTACTAGCTTTGCCCGCGGCTCCACCCGCATGGATGTCGGTTTTCGCGTAAAAAAGTAGCTTATGTTCTTGTAGATATCCCAGGCTATATATCTGCCAAATTTCATGACGATCCTATCACCCGTTTTACCGTGATAGCGTAACATACAAACATATAAACTCACTTATACATTTATCAGGATTTCATTAAAACCTTTCCAATCCTTCAACATAACTAAACTAAACATAAAACCCAAGTATTTTATAACGATCAATCACACAGTAAAGTTTAAGCGTTAGTGGTTGTAAGATAGTTTAACTTTCTCGGGTCTCAGCCGTTATTGCTTGGCGGTTGGACCCTTATACATGGCAGCTGTACTCTCTCCAGTTATTAGACGGACCATCTTATCTCCTAAATTACGGTCTAGACCTTTAGTCCTGGGTAGTCTCGGTGAATTTCTAGTCTTGAATGGGTTGTCTGGATCAAGGAAAGTGAGTGTGTACGCAGATAATGTTTGGGATGTCTTAAGAGGGTGTTGTGTGATAAAATACTACTTTTCGTCTTAATAATAATATTCTGCTTAAGATTTCTTTAAGATGAAATAAACACAGAAAATGCCTCACTTTCTTTGCTGGCCATCTTGAAATTAGTCAACTAGTACTAGTTTGAGTATTTTTTTTATTCCACAAATGGGTACACTTCCAAATTTTTCCTTGAGCTTTTTTTTTAGCTTCCTCATGATTTAAGCTTTTTTCTGGGATGATAATGCATCTTTTACGTACCTGTGACCATCTCGGGTGAAACCTGATACGCTCTCCAAAAAAAATTTATCCATAAAAACTGGTCTAGGGCTATTTCCAAATTCACATTACGACATCTCAATTGCTTATCCTTTCTAAATCCCCAATACAGCACAACCTGCAAAAAAAGAAAACAAATTGCCAATCATTTATTTTCACGCCTATTTCGAATGACACCCATACAAAGCATTTCAATTTCAATCGCAGACGCACTTAGCTCTACTCTCTCACTACAGCCTCCAGATTTTAAAGAGTCGCATGCATTTTATTTTCTTTCATACATGCTTGAAGAAAGTATTCAGAAAAGTTCAGTGACATGATTTAACCTTTCTCGAGACGTTTTCTAACCTAACAATGCTTTACCATTTGCGCTAAAAGTTAAAACAGCGCGGTATGTTTGTGAGATGAATACAAAACATTATTCTTGAACTGGAGTTTGTTGTAATTATTTGTTGATGTCTAACACAACAAAGCTAAATTAATAGCATTATGTTTGTGAGAAAGTGTAACACTTCAAAGGTTTCTACAGACAGGCGCGACTCAATACGACACTGTTGCGACAGTCATTTTTCATAGCAATTGAATTTCGTTTTTTGCTACTGTTCTGTCCGGTCTGTCAGTGAGATTCCTAAAGGAAGATTTCCACCAAACAGCTCGCATCGCATCGGTTCGGAAAGGATACGAACGGATGTGGTGACAGACCGATCGCGTCCGGCAGGATGTCAACGCATACGATCGGCTCCGTACCGTCGCTTGCGAACGTATACGTTTCTACGCCTAGTCAAATAGTTTAATTCTTACCGTGTTGACGTGTGACCGTGAATTTTTCGGGCAATGTGGTGAAGCTTGGGAGACCTTAAGTATTGCCGCATTGCCACATGGAGCCAACGTCATCTTCTCCTGCGCATATTCATAGGATTAGTGGGTGACAGTAAACGGCCATGTGAAGCGGTTTTTTTGCAGGGAACCTTATGGGATAGAAACATTGCCTTTACCGCCTGCGTTTTTTTTAGGGATGGGAAATCATCAAATGACTCCTTCCGCTCTGGGCGGAGCGGAATCCTTCCCGTGTCAGACTCTTACTGATTAAAAATCATCCATGTTCCTCCAAATGTCCTTTGCGTTTCAGGGCCGCTGGTGACTCTTTTGAATAAATTCCGCAAATGTGGTGACACTGTGTACTTACATCTCTGCATAATCCCTACTTCACTACTTTATTAATGTTATGAATGCGAAGGTAACTCTGTCTGTCCGTTACGCTATCACACTAAATCGGCTAAACAGATCGTCATGAAATTTAGCAGATAAATAGCCTGGGATATGGAAAAGGACATAGGTTACTTTTTTACGCGATTACTGACATCCACACGGGCGGAGCCGCGGGCAGACGGTAGTTCTGAATAAAAGTGTGACGAACTGTTACACAGGCAGTCAGACCAGCTCGCTACATGGCTAACTAATCTTGCCTGACGCCTCAGCCAGTATTCTAAAAGAAAAAGTAAAACTTAAATCAAGTTAAAATAAAGTTATCTCTACTGTGAATAATATTTCTCTCGTTTACACTTGTATTCGCGTTATATCCATTCAATTTAACTTAACATTCATATGCAAGAAGCGTAATTGACTTTGAATTGAAATTAAAAGGTGACACAGTCGCTCCAAAGTCGAAGCAATACGACTAAACGAATCAGTGAACGCACTGAGATTTTTAATTTATTTTTATTAGAAGAGCTACAACGGTCTAATGCGATTTGGGAACATAGGGGGATATAACTGGGTGAGTCATGCTAAAAAACTTTTGAGTTAATATTTTTGAGTTCGGTGAGCTGAATGTGTGCATATTGTGTATCTTTTTTGACTAATGTTATATTTTTGTTTTTTTTTTTTAAACGTTGCCCCACACTGGGAATTTCTCTTGTATTGTGGGTACGGCGTTTACAAACACACAAACTCACATAAACAAACAGCCAGAACCGGAACAACTACCTGTCTGTCATCATCATCATCATCATCATATCAGCCGAAAGACGTCTACTGCTGCACTGGAGAGTTTGCCATAATCACCACGCTTGGCAGGAGGGTTGGCGATTGCAGTGTAGCTGTTGCAATGTACCTACAAAAAATGCTGCTGCTTTTACTTACCTGTAGGCTATACAAATCCCCACCAACCGTGTCTCCACGTTGCCGTCGTGGTGGGGCTTGCGTGTCTCAGTGATCTTGGGGGCTTTGCCGGTAGAGCCACTCATGCCGGAAGGTCCCAAGTGAGAGACCAGACCAAGAGAGACACAAGAGGGGCACACCGTTCGGAGACTTGAGCAGTGTTCGGGTCCTCGGACGGTGTGCGTCTCATTGGCTTGCTCGCTGCTCTCTGGTACGCGTCTGATCATCAGACGTGACTGTGAGGGCAGCGAGCAAGCAGTGAGAGAGAGGGAGAGAGGAGGGGAGATAGGGACCGCACCCTCAAAAAGGACATTATGAACAGGAACAACGAAAGAGAAGGTATACCCCAGGGTGGTCCGGACTGCACAGCAGGAAGGGAATCCACCACGCTTAATGCGTCAAGCCCCTCGTATTCTGGGGGGGGGGCAACGTTTTTTTCTGTTCTCCGCTTGCCAAGGGCAACAGTGGCCGAGGAGGCCCCCGATCCGACTTATCCTTCGAGGACCTGATCGGGTACAATTTTAGCTCGCCGGACAGAGTGTCGGTCGGGCGGAGCGCGGGCGGAGGCGCGCTGTATTGGGAGGAGGGCTCGCTTGAGCGTCGCGCGGGTGTAGAGTCGGATTCCGAGTTGGACTCCGACGACCTGGCGACCGTTAGCTCGGCGAGCCCTGTACCCGAGGGGGCGGGGGCTGCTGCGGAGGACCCCAGGTCCTTCCGCAAGCGGCCCAGATCAGAGGAGGACCGGGGGTCGTCCGGCAGCGAAGAGGTTGCCTCGGCCCGTAAAATCCCCACCAGCAGGCGGGGTAAGGGCCGAGAGGGAGGCAAGGGCAGAATCCTTGCCTCCAAGGATGCTGGACGACCCCCCGAAGATGGCGGTCGTGGGGCTCCTGGCTCGGAGTCCTCTGGCGGTGAGCTGGATGACTCCGGACAGGAGCGGGTTCGGAGGGCCGGGTTCGCGGAGGTGGTGGAGGCCGCGATCCGCGATGTGGCCTTGAAAAGGAAGTTATCTTCCAAAAACAAGGCCATAAGCGCGGCGCTGGCCTCCATCCTGGCGGCAGCGGAGGCTAACCGAGGTGGGCCTCCAGCGGACGAGCTGTCCAAGCTGCGGGCGGAGGTCGCCCGCTTGGCTGCCGCCACCGAGCGTCTCCAGAGGGAGAACGCGGGGCTCCGAGCAGACCTGGCCAGGCTCCAGGGAGCCGGCCCACAGGGGGCGCCTAAAGGGGGGCGCAAGGAGGACAGCCAGCCCGTGCCGCAGGAGGGCCAGGTGCTGGACCTTGTGCGGCAGGAGATGGCTGCCTTCCAGGCGCGGTTCTCCGTCCTGGAGGGCATCGTCCTGCGCCCCCCGTTAGCGGCGAGTGGGAAGGCTCCAGGCCGGAAAAAGGCGGCGTCGTACGCGGCCGCCATGGCTGCCACACCGGGGTCGTCCGGCCAGGACAAAGGGTCCGGGCCGGCACCCGCGAAGCCGGTGTCGGGAAAACCGGACCCGGCCCCGGGAAGGAAGAGGAAGGGTGGGGCGGCTGCGCGAACGGCGAAGGCTCCTGCGCCAGCCGTGCAGCAGCTCCCCCCGGCTTCCTCGCCTTCTGAACCTCCCCCGGCTCAAGCCGAATGGCAAGTGGCCGGGGAGAAGAAGAAGGCGGGAAAGGCAGCCAGGGCGGCAAAGAGGCGGGAGAGAAGGCGGCGGCAGCGAGCGCGAGGCGTCGCGGCTGCGCTCCGCGCCCCGAAGACCGCGGCTGTAGTTTTAACGCTGCAGCCGGACGCGGTCAAGAGGGGCGTGACGTATGCCAACACGCTCACCAAGGCCAAGGAGGCCATCAACCTCGGTGAGCTTGGCATCGTCGGGGGTCTCCGGCTCAGGGTCACCATGACCGGGGCCAGGATGCTCGAGATCACTGGAGCAGGCAGCGGTCCGGCCGCGGACGCTCTAGCCGAAAGGCTTAGGGCGTCCTTGGGCGCGGATGACGTCCGAGTGTCCAGGCCCACGAAGTGCATAGATATGCGCATCTTGGGCCTGGACGACTCCGTCACGGAGGAGGAGGTGTTGGCCGCCGTCGTCAGGACGGGGGGGTGCTCTACAGAGGAGGTGAAGGCGGGCACCATTCGTCCTGACAACACGGGCATGCGAACCGTAGTGGTGAGCTGCCCCGTGTCGGCGGCCAAGAAAGTCTCGGAGGGCCGAAGGCTTTTGGTGGGCTGGGTCTCCGCGCAGGTAAAACTGCTGGAGCCCAGACCTCTGAGGTGCTTCCGTTGCCAAGTTGGCAACCACGTGGGAGCACGCTGCACCTCGGAGTCGGACCGCAGTGACCACTGCTTCCGCTGTGGTCAGCCCGGTCACAGGGCCGGCTCGTGCGACGCCGCGCCGCACTGCTTCGCATGTGCGGCAGCTTGCAAGCCGGCCGATCACTGGGCTGGGGGCAAAGCCTGCGGTCCACCCGCCAGGGCCGGGTCGAGGAGAAAACCCTCCTCCACCGCCGCCGCCGCCGCCGTCGCTTCCGCCGCAGCCGCCGCCACCGTCGCCGCCGCTGCCACTGCTCGGGAGGGGGCCGAAATGGAGTGCCAGTAATGGCCCCATTTCGCCTCCTCCAGACGAACGTTAGTCGCTGCGCCTCTCAGGAACTGACGCTCCTGAGCAAGGCGCAGTGACTGACGCCTGCGGACAGCGAGCAATGGGTAGCTCTCCGTCCGATCAGGTTAGGCCAGAGTCGACGGCGCGATTCACTCCAAACGCGCCGTCAGCAACGAGCAGTCAGCAACGGAGACGGGGCCCGCCAGGGCCAGAGCCTGCCAGGGTTGCGGAATATGTTCGAAAGAGTTACCGCGGCCCTGGGAAGAAAGGCACTAGGAGGACTAAAGGGTGGGTTTTAGTCAGTAAAAGTCTGACACTCCCTGCCGCTCCACCCAGAGCGGGAGGGGTCATTTGATGATTTCCCATCCTATAAAAAAAAAAAAAAAAAAAAAGGCTATACAAATACAATGTGTAACAGAATAAAAACAATATCTGCTAAGAGGTCATTGTACTCATCATTATGAACAACTTTTACTTTGGGACCACCACCGAATTCGCGAAAAAAAAACAAATGTTCTGTACAATTTGTCGAGTAAGGAATGCGCACAGAAAGCTATCAGATCAGTCGGTTTTAATTTCGCGATTTCAGTTATAGTCCTATAGTGAAAGTTGTTCATAATTATGAGTACAATGACCTTTTTAGAGGCGTTTATTCTGTTACACATTGTATTTGTTTGCAGGAATTAAACCAACGATGAGTGTCATAGCAGCCAATCGCTCAAAAAGCGCCAACCGCGCCGTCAAAATATCTATAATTGGCGGATAGCCGAATTTGTCAAAGTAAATAATAAGAGCACGCTCATTTTGACTGAACGGAACCCTACTACGAAGTCTTTACTGTCCGTCTGTCTATTAGCGGGTTATGGTACGGAACCCTTCGTGTGCCTGACTGGTACATGACATAAAAAAATAAAAAACACTGTTTTTCTGTGGTTAAAAAAAAAACCCCGTGATCAGCCGACCCCTATATAGTTAGGAAAAGGCTAGGCAGATATTGATTGGCAATAATAAAAAAAACAAAGAGAAAAAATAAGCCATTAAAAACAAAAACGGGCCCGTTACTTTTGTACCATCGTATGTTTCAATCAAAAGATTGTTATGCAATAAAGTATAATCTTAAACTTACGTAGAACCTACCCTACACCCACCCTAACTTTAAAATTATATTCAAAAACCTTTTAATTTTGTTATAAATGCAAAATTCTTAAAACTTTTGCAAAGTTATACATTTTATATGTCACAGTATTTTCTAATATGTTGTTTAGGTTCCACGCATTTAAATAAGTTGTATGACAAAAGTGTGTATGGCAAAAGTTTCGAATGAGCTTTTAAATCATAATTTTAATATGAAATGCTTCTTTTGATTTAGTATGCTTGTAAATAATACAATCAGACTTTTAATTACTTTGTAAGTTCTCAAAATACAGCAGGGGAGTTATTTATTTATTTCAACTTTATGTACAATAGTGGTATGTGGGCGGACTTAATACAACAAGGCATTCTCTACTAGTCAATTTTTGGGTTATAAAAAGACTTAAAAGTTTGTATGAAATGCCGTAGGGCGTAAAGGCTCTTAAACAGAATATAAATAGGCTGTCTCAGTCACCCCACAAGTTCAACAGTGTGAGACATTGCGGGGCCAAAATAGAGAGAATTGAAAACGTGCTGAAGTGCACTTCAATGTACGCGTTCAGTCACTGTTGTTACTTAAAGGGCAACGCAGACGAGATGCTTTATGGAAATGTGATTGGTAAATTTGGTGATGTTCATAGGATGAGTGAGTGAATGCCAGGGTTGGGCAGTATTTTATAGTAATTACTTGTAACTCTTAAGACTTGTTATTCAAATACATAATAGAAATAGAAATACGTATTTGGTATTTGTATTTCAATTACTTCTTAAAAATGTAATTTGGAATTGATATTTCAAATACCTGAAGCTGAGCTATTTTGTAGTTAGTATTTCAAATACTTACGGCTTCAAAATACATGAGAACTTAAATACATTTAGCAAACTATTAGTGGGTGCGTTCTGCAGGAAACAGCGCTCACTAGCTTTCGTTAGCAAAAAACAACCTAACCTGACTTTATTTTGTAATTAGTATTTTAAATAAAAATATTTAAAAAACTGTATTTTGTTTTTTATATTTCCAATACACGATAAAATTATTTTGTATTTCGTATTTTAAATACATGCGTGATAGTATTTTGTAACTTGTATTTTAATTAAAGCAAAGCATTTAATTTGCCCAGCTCTGGTGAATGCTGAGTCGTGTGGAACTTCATTAGGGGCGACGTATTTCGTTGATTAGCGTTTGAGATCATATTTAACTTGGGCAGTGGTAGAAAAACTTGCTTTCGGTTAATAACTAAAATTGATCGTACTACGCATTTAATGAAATTTGTAGGTATTGCAATTTTAACCAAAACTCGCCCTAAAAAGGTCGTTTTCCTGTCGATTATGTTCAAATGCCACTGTAAAAGTGAGCAGGATGTGAACTCTCAATCAAACTAAAGCTAAGAATTGACATTTCATGCTTACTTCACCAAATATTTCAAGATGAGGTGGTTACAGACATGTAACCATGTAGTAGTGCTGGTGCACAGTAGACTAGTGTTGCAGAAAAAAAAACAAAATTCGAAAAAAAAAACCGAAACCAAAATTCTGGCGAATTTTGATGTCTTTCACTTATTTTCTACTACCTCCTTTTTTTTCCTTTTTCTAGTCAAAATTTGTAAAATCAGTTCGAAATCTCGTGTGCCACCACCCTAAATAGTGACGACACTATACTGAAAATGATTCGCTGCGAAAGGGATATTAATATTCTCGAACTTTAATGGAGTTTAAGTTTTAGAAGGTTGGTAATGGAGAGATCACTTGCTTCTAATATCGCTGTACAACCTTTCAACTTAATGAGCTCGAAACTCGGTGGAAACTTGTGTGGACTTAGTTGAAAATATACCTTGGAACTCAACTTACGTCATGTACATAATTAGTGAATAGGACAAAGGGGCGAGGGTTTATTTTGGCTCGAACGCTGACGTCATATTTGGTCAGTGCCCATTATTCGTTTTCATTGAAACTTTATGTAATTTATAGTTTCATAATTTTATAATTAGAATTGATCCACTGCTTTGCTATCGTGGCGTATCTCACAGGATCCGTGATGCTATTAAATTTTTCCTGGATTCAAAGTTAATTTAATGAACATTTCTGAGTGCGGCAGATACTGCCGCACTCAGAAATGTTCATTAAATTAACCTCAATGAGTAATTAACTAATTAGCATTAAATCTGTTAATGAGCGATGCATCTCAGAGACATAATTTAAGGGTTCATTAGTTAATGACAGCTTTAAGCATCCCTAGGGCGAAGCGTCGTCAAATCACACTATCGATTACTTGTCGATAGAGCGTTCGTGTGACCACAAATAAAAATGTTATGTCACTCAAAAATAATGTTCATTACCAAGATTTATGCCAAAGGACGATGAAGTGCAAAAGAATGATGTTGGCAACAAAGCCGCCAGGCTGAAGTAGGATTGGCAGGGTCATGTTTTTAGAATGCATCAGGACAGATGGGCTGGAGTCGTCACCAGAGGCCGTTCCAGAAGACCTAGAAAAAAGACAAAGCAACACACCCGAACGAGTGGAAGGCGTTGGGAGAGTCCTTATCTAGTTTTGGAACAGTTTGTAGCTTTCTATTTGTAAAACAATATTTACCTTGAAAAAGCAAATAAACCAAGTATTTATTTATATTGTTAATTTAAATTACGGTTCATAAGCTCGTGGCAAAATTATAATAGCCGCACGGACCGAACTTCAAGGTTAAGCAACGCTTGTCGAGGTTAGTCTGTGGATGGGTGACCATCTTAACACCGAGACTCCTCCCTGCCACGGAAAGCATGTTAAGCCGTTTGCCTCGGCTGTCATTTTAAGATCTTTGGCAGTCGTTACGGATTGTCAGAAGCCAGAAAATCTGACATCAGTCTTACCAAGAAGTTACCGTGTTACCCAGTTAATGGGTTGTGGAGGTCTGGTAGGCAGCCGCTCCACGTAAAATACTGAGATTCAGCTGAATCCGGTTTAACTGGGAGCCGACCCCAATATAATTGGGAAAAGGCTAGGCAGATGAAATTACGGTTCATAAGCGATAATTCTATAAAAGATAATGCTGTAAACTACCGCTTATTTCTACAAGCTTTACTCTGAAGCAACTGATCACTGACAAATGAAAATACACCTACTAGACTACCAAACCAATTCCCACAATTCTAGTTAAAATAACACCCAATAAGCTTCAACATACAACAAAGAGACTTGGAAGAATAAAATCTAAAATCTTCGCCAACCTTGCGATAGTCGACGTTTGAGCTAGGATATCCAATAAAGTAAGTGTGAATTGTCCACCATATTTCATTATAGTGTTGCATCAGCGCTGGTGCCTTGAAAATCGAAATGGACACGGATATTGAACGGCTGGATGATTTATGTCGAACAGAAGGAATTTTATGAAGAAGGATGGTTCTAGGATGTTGTAATGGTTTGTTGGGTGGCTTTTCTAGTTCGAGAATTTGGGGTGCTGATCTTTGTACAAATTGTTAGTCTGTGTAATCTCGAGAGTTTTGTAATCAGGTTATTAATTAAGGATGTGGGATTAGCAGTTATGAGATTTCTTTGAAGTGGGCTTTTTCTGGAGTACCTACCTACATAAGTAGTGGTCAAAAATATTTTAGTCAGAAACGACATTGTATATTAAATAACAATCCGTTATATGAAATAATTGTTCGTTATATATAGTGTATTCTGTTTTAGTACCCACACGCACGAAACGTTTTGGGAACACTTTCATTGTTTTGCAGCTAAGGAATGGAATTCCCTGCCAGAGTCTGTGTTTCCTGATAGCTACAACCGAGGAGTCTTTAGTCAAGAGTGAATAGGTTACTTCTAGGCAAGCGTGCTCCATCTTCGACCACATCATCGCTTACCATCGAATGAGGTAGTGGTCAAAGGCGTGCCTAATAATAGTAAAACAGTTCTAGGAAAAATAAATAAATGTCCAGTTATTATCGATTGGTTTGACCATCTTTTCATGGATCACCTTTGTCGTACCCTTCGTTTAAAACTAAGTATGTGATGCTGGTATGTGGTATTCAACACTAAAACTGGCCTTAATCTGTGTGTCCCCCTGTTATCCGGTATCGGGGTTCCCACTAACACCTACCTTATTTCTAAAACATTTCCAGCGTGCAATATTCCACACCCACCACACCTCTAAACTAGCACACGTTCGCCCATTTTTATTTAACCAATACAAAAATAGTTTGCTATTCAACTGTGGTGCGGGCAGTGAATCAATGCGATGCAGTGCACTCTTAGTTTATGGGCTACGGGACTGGGTAACGATGGAGATAGATAATTTATTTTGACGATTTTATTGCTGAAATAGTGCTGATATTGGTATTGATGCAGTGGGAATCATGGCACAGACATGGATAGGGTTAGAGATCGTCATCATCATCATATCAGCCGAAAGACGTCCACTGTTGCACATAGACCTCCCCCAAAGGGAGGGTTTTGCCACAATCGCCACGCTTGGCAGGTGGGTTGGCGATCGCAGTGTAGCTTTTGCAATTTACAGAGAATGCTGCTGCCCATTCTCTGGTGAGTCCCTCAGTCACCCCTTACGACACCTACGGGAAGTGATGGGATGGTGATATTCTTTTACGTTCAACACCATACGGAACACCTACACCACACGGAACCCACACACATATGTACAATGTTTGAAATAAAAAATCCAACATCAATAAAACACGTTATGTACATTTGTTTAAATACTGATGTCTCATCACTCCAGGTGGTGATTCTTCTGCAACTTTTATTTGTGAAAACATGAAAATTGATTTATAATCTACTAGGACTGCGATTATTATAAATTCAAAAGCATTGTTTGCATTTTTATTTATTTTTTTGCCTATCTGGAGGAGGCAGGATTACCAAAGAAAATAAGATCGCGAAGGTTTCTTTTTTGAGAAACAAGAAGTAAAAGAAAAGTGATTAAGCAACGAAAAATAAATACTCACAAGATCTTTTCCACCCCATTTCTGTTCCAAAGCAGGTGTGTCGCGAAATATTTGCAATACTAGTTCAACAGCGCGTTTTATTACCCGATCCTGCGCTGGAAGAGAACAGGTGTAATTAATTTTGCAATTATTATCAAAATAATTTACTATACCGAATTTATGAGCAACTACAGGTGGTTTTTGAACAGTTCCAATGCATTTAGTGCTAAGTGCAGTTTAGGAACTATTATTATTTAAGCCACGAAACTTTGGGTAGCTAAGGAGGCTATTAAAGGATTATAATACTGGTTCAGCAGCAGTGAAGCTTCATGAGGCAGAGTTGGTCCCGAGGAGTTCTGTAGAGTATTAGTAAGCATTATTGCTAAGATTCGGCGAATTAATTGCAGCTACAGATGTTTTTTATTTATAAAAAATAAACAGGAACATAGACAGACCGACAGACAGCGAAGTCTTAGTAATAGGGTCCCGTTTTTACCCTTTGGGTTCGAAACCCTAAAAATGAGGAAAATATCAGTTGATGTTAGTGTTAAACTTTAATTAATTGTTATGGAAGGCAGATAAGCTCAGAGAAACTCATCTAATCAATAAGTACCAATAGGTATCACCTAGTCTTGCTATCTGATATTAATGGTGAGCCGTTTTAATGTCAGTTGATGTTAGTGTCAAACTTTAATTAATTATTACGAGAGGCAGGTAAACCCGAGAATTTACCACACTCTGTGAAAATTTCAACTGTCTACCTATTACGGTTTTTGAGATAAAGCCCGCTGACAGACGGACGGACGGACAGCGGAGGCTTAGTAATAGGGTTCCCTTACCGTTCAGGTAAGGAACCTTAAAAGTCGAGTCGGTTTCTTTACGATACTTACCTGTCTCCAAAAACAACGATACACAAAACATCTCCACCCCTCTCTTCTGCAGCAGGTAACTGTGATAACAAATACCCGAGACTGGGCTCCAGACGTTGATTGAGGTGGCGCATTTATCCGAGCGAGTCGAACTTATTTCGTTCACATAATATCCAGTTTATTAGCTGCCGTGAAGTATTACACGACCGTGTTGGGTTCGCAGCGTAATTATAGCTTTTATTGAGAACGTGGGCCACGTTTTTTATTTTGCTGGGTGATCTGGGTGGGGTGGTAGGTAGGTACTGCATTCAACACTGGTTCATAATCAAGGGAGAGATTCACTGCCTAATCTGTTCTCAACTGTATCCAGTTTGATTTCTAGTCAAACCGGATTCAGCAGAATACCAGAATTTTACATGGAGACCCAGTTACGGTTGTAGAGGTCAGATGGTACTTCTGGGCAAGACTTGTGTCATCCGTAACGACTGCTTGCTTGAAGCAATAGTCCAAATTTAGGACTCATATTAGTTTTAACTTTAATCCGTGGTGTTTGGCAACTGCCCTTATCCAGATGTAAACGTCTCTTGGTGCCTATTGTCCTAGGTTAGTTCTATCCCCTTGAGAAGGAGGGAAGTGGAAAAAAAAAATTATGTTTTTTCAACTACTCTGCGGTATTTTTTTTTATTAATTTTAACACCAAATTATTTGCAGACCCATCTTATGACCTTAACACGATTTTAAACGTTAAGACTGATTCAAACAAATTCATATTCGTCCTAATCAACCTAAGCTAGTCATGTAGCCAGATTATTATAAGAATCCAATCAACCATGACGAGCAACTGACGTCACAACCCTTCAAACCCCTAATGAATTTTTAAGGTCAATGCCGCTGAACTTGTAAGAAAATAGCCTCGTCATACACTTACTCAATAGACTATAGCCAAGTTTATCGACGCATGAGCAATCTGGGCCAAGAACATGGCTTTTGGACCTTTGTGGGCTTTGATTGAGTGGTTATTAAGTTTTCTTTTGTATTGTAGAATACTATATACAATGAGTAGTTTTTATTCAGTGTGAGTATCTACATAAATAATGTTACTGACCTGTAACAGAGTTCCAATACAAGACAAAGATTTTTTCAGAAGTCAAAACCAAGCGTGCCATTGTTTACTACCTACTATGACGTCACACACAAGCACTATTAAGTGATGAAAAAATCAAATTGATTCAAAGACGCCGCCACGTGTACATCTAACTGACCTAACCACCAAACTGACATCCGACTAGCGGACACCGATGCAGACTGAGCGCGAAAGTGGCGGCTTACGATTTTTGTACGTAAGCTGGGCACCGAAACGGGCACCCACGATAGACATAGTTAACACAAGAGCAACTACTTCATAGTTGCTCTTGTGTTAACTATGTCTATCTATATCTGTGGGCAAGACACATTGCAAGGCGTGGTGAAGTAAGGCAGTGACTAAGTGGCGTTCCAAGGACAGATCGAAAAAGTGTTGATGGTCGCGAGATGGGCAGACGACATCGTTGCCATTGCGGGTAGAACCTGGATGAGGATCGCACAGGAGTTGGGCATTGCAAAATAGAAGGCAGCAGTAGGCAAAGTTGGGATGTGTATGATGCTGATGAAGCAGTTGTTGCCAATCTTCTGATATTAAAGCCAACCAATAAATTCGAGCACAAAAATATTTTTATTTCTTTTATTGAAATCGAGTTGTATATCGATAGCATACAATAAGGAAGTATCGAGATCACTCGTTTCTGGCCGGCTGCCCAAATAACGACTGATGGTGAAAACGCTTTGCTATTGTTCGCCTATTTCCAGATTTTTATGTTTTTTTTCGTGAACTGATAATAATTTATTTAGTTCTCCTTATCAATAAGCGAGAAGTGAATACCAAACTATGATGAGACTAAATAGTTTACCTACAGCTGTACAAGATTATCAATATGCTTTAAAAGTAATTTGAAGGTTGGCCGTAAGTAGGGGCCCGTTAGGGCCAGAGCCTGCCAGGGTTGCGGATTTTGTTCGAAAGAGTTACCGCGGCCCCAGAACGCAGAAGGCACTAGGAGGAACATGGATGGGTTTTAGTCAGTAAGAGTCTGACACTCCCTCCCGCTCCACCCAGAGCGGAAGGGGTCATTTGATGATTTCCCATCCATAAAAAAAAGGTTGGCCGTAAGTAGAAGAAACAATTAGGAACCTACCTGTATCTTCATGAAAATGGAGTAGGTAGTGTAGACAAGCATCTCGATGAGTCCTTTATACTTTTTTTTCCTTCAAAATAATAATAATAATAAAATTGTCTCCTGATAATTGATAGTTATGCTCATTATATTGACACTTCAATACTTGCTAAAATCATTTTTACAATATTTCTACAAGCATTGCTCACATGCCACCAAAACAACAATTGTTCTCCCATTCAAACCAAGTACTTAAGCTTAAACGAATTCTGCAAGTCAGTCCCGTCGATTTATTTCAAAACTTCACGAATCATTTTCAAAGTATCAAGATTCATTGTATGAAACATAATAGTTTTCTGAATGTCCCTATGCATACAATTTGTCGGCTATAATGGGTTTCCCTGTGACCTTTGGGTGCAACAATACATCCTTTTGTGTGGCACTTAAATCGATTTCTAATGGGAGTGAACATTCTTGATACTTACGCTAATGGATCGTGAGGAGCGCAATCTGTGAACCTCAGAATATTGAGGTGTGTTGGCTGCTTTTAGCTGCACTAAGAAAAGCTTGAGAGTTTTTAATTTTATATCAGAAAGCGGAAGGTAATATAAAGCTAAATAACAAAGAAAACCCTGTAGTGGACTAGCATTTCCCCGTTTGTCCCTCTTTCTCCCCGTGACTTATCCTACGGGAAACCTGTATTTTTACCAAGATAAAAAATAAAGCCAATAGACGTATAGACACTATAGACACTCCACGATGTTGTTGCTTTCAAAAGGTGAAAGAATTCGCAATTGATTCATAATTACCAGATTCCTCCATCTAAATACCTTTTTATAACAATTTTTCTCCCTCTCCCTATGAGTAGGTATAGATGAAGAATTTGATATTTAGGAAGTAGCATACTGTTTCAGTCTTAAAATGATAAAATGGAAAATAAAAGTTACTACCAGTAATTCCAAAAAAAACAAATAAAATAAACAACAACAAAAAAACAAACATAAACAAAAAAAATCTAAAACACACAACAACAAAAAACAAATAAATAACACCGTGATAAAAAAATCGCAAGTATCAACACCAGTCAGCGTTACTATAAAACACAAAAATCGCTTAACACTTTCAAGTAGCAAGAACACATTCAATCTAACCCCAACTCGAGACAGTACAGTTTCGCGATCACGAAAATAAAAATATAAACCGAAAACCAGTGACGTAATGCAAAAATGAATAAAAACTTAGCAAACCGTTGGAAAAATGTTAAAGCTTTAGCACAAGAAAAGAAAGAAGAAAAAGCAAAAGAAAAAACGGAAAAGCCGGCAACTATAACGAAAATTGTGAATCTTTCTAAAGATAAAGGTGAGATTTTTAGATTCGATTTAGCGCTTGCAAGGCTCAATTTGTAGAACATAAAAATTCTATTACCAAGATTTTAAAACTAGTAAAGATCTTACGTTTGTACAAGTTGTAACACCATAGTTATTATTTTGTGCCCCCATTCTGCATTGCTACATTCTGGTTAGCAAGTGTTATACCAAATAACTATTAAATAGGCATTGAGTCTATACAATGAAAAAAAAATGTTCTTACAATCTTCAGCGGGTCCAACTATGTTTTCAAATGCAGCTAGTATAGATACGACGGAGCTATACGTCCTGTATAGCTCCGTCTCTTTCCCACTGGAAGTAATATTGAAGTAATACTGCTTTAAGAGTTGGTGGTTAGGCCCCTGGTCTGCCAGGGTTGCGGATTTTGTTCGAAAGAGTTACCGCGGCCCTGGAAAACAAAGCGCACTAGGAGGAGCACGGATGGGTTTTAGTCAGTAAGAGTTTGACACTCTATTCCGCTCCGCCCAGAGCGGGAGGAATCATTAGATGACTTCCCATACATAAAAAAAGGTCTGCAACGCATTGTAAACCCATTAGTAAGATATAGATCTCAGTGTACCTTTGCAACCTTCTACGGGTACGACCCTAAACATTCCGATGAAATGTCTTCAAGCCACATATGTACAATAAAATGAACTTCTTCTACCAAAGCTGAATCCCGTACTAAAATGCTTTCTTAATTACTCTTAAACCTTAACAGCTGCCATTCAAAGAAACTTCATCGTTCATAGTTTTAATTCTCGTAATAAAATAGCAAAGTCTGAACTTTTTCTTTTACGGACGTGTATAAAATTCCTTGGGAATGTCAAATAATATGGTTATTAGGCCTAATCGCGCCAGAACGCCACACACGGTAGTCGAGTGTAGAGTTTGATAGCAGCGAAAATAAAAATTCTTGAAAAAAAATACAATGGAAGAAAAAGCTCAGATTAAAATGTCTCGACTTGCGTTAGTCGATCCTGAGATGGACAAACCACCTAATCTACTTTTGAGTGAAAGTGGTGAGTTTTTTTATTAATTATATTTTTTTAATAAAGTGAAGGTGGCTACGGCGTGTTAGAAAAGAACAGTGTGATGTTTGAGTGAGACAAGAACGTGCAAAAAGTTCCGGTTTACGGAAACAATGTAACAAAAGAGTCTTAATAATGATTAAATTTACTCATACTTCCTAGTATATTCATAATATTCAAGACAAAGTGATGGTTTTATCTATAAAAATAATAATATAGGGTATATTTTAGCAGGTGTCGTTTCTCTCTTTCAATTCTGAAAGGACTTGGCGTGTATTCCGTAGTTATAATAAAGAAACATATTTATTTGTGGGGGCGAGAAAAGTTGGATCAGCTTGTCTTTCACCTTATTTTATATCAAAAGCTGTTTGGAACTTTGAAAATGTTAGAAGATTTGTCAAAATCTTTAGTTTTGGGTCACTAACCTAATTTATGAATGAATTATTTTGCCAAGCAAATGAATAGGTTTGTAGAAATGCAATTGAGTCTTGCAAGCAACTTAGTTTATCAATAAAACAAGAGCGTTGCAGGTGACGGCTGTTCTGTAAAAATAAAGAAATATTTTAACATTTTTCCGACCAATAAAAATAATTAAAACAGTTATGCCACTGTTACCTGCGACTCTCTTGCTTTACCTCTTATTTCTAAATGAAATAATAATATTTAATTATAAAAACAAGCCTGATGAAAAATAGGTTACTTAATGTTGAACAAACTGTAAACTTCTTAAACATAGATGGTTTCATACAATATGGTCGCAGGTAACTGTTAATTTATTTTAAACCTGAAACTCTTTTCAAACTTCAAAACAAAGGATACGAATTTCTTGATCACAACGTAATTTTACGTAAAGTATTCCTGTAACGGAAAATTAAAATTGGGTTAAAGAATTTTAGCGGCTACTAAAAGCTTTTGAGTATTTTTTGATTTCGTAGTAATTAAAATAAAACAAAAAACTTGGGAAGCTTTTATCTATAAAAGCATCATCCATGGCAGTAAAAGGTTTATTACTTCATGTAATTATTTTTTGAGTCATCACTTAGTAGCTAGTATCAAAATAACTGGTACATAGTTTGATGAAAACTGGCGAAGTGCGTGTTGGAGTAATGTAATCTCCAAATTGATTACTATTTTTTACATATTACATTTATGGAGGTTTTCCTGCAATTTTGAGTCAAGAACTCATTTCTGTTTTTTTTTCATTTTTATTTTGGTTCAGTAGTTTTGGAGATAAGGGGGAGGACTATGGTCAATTACAACAGCTTTAAAAAAAGTAACTTAAAAAAAATACCGACTGCAAAACTGTAATTTATTTATTTAATAACTAAAAAGGGAGAAATAAAAGTTTCATCTTCAAAACATCTAAATAAATATGCCAACTACTTTTTGAGGTCGGCGCCAGGCTTAAAATTTGAAAACAAAACGTCACTTCGATATCGGTTTACCCCGCCTGTCGCAGTTAGGCTGGCACCGTCTTAAATTGATGTAAGAATTATTGTAATCCGACTTATGTTTTAAAGATATACGCGGACAAACATACATACAAATATACACACACTTATGAAATCTGGTACATATGTTTAGCAGTTGATATACTATACTAAATTATACAAAAACTGTGCAATTGTAACAATACTGGGTATTTTTTTTTCCAGTGCGCAAACTTTAAGAACCACTTCTGCCCATGTAAATGAACAACTTTCCCCAAGAAAGCCACAGTCAATTCCTAAACTTCGAATTCGAGCTTATGACATTATTTTATTGTACCTGTCTAATTTCAAATTATGCTCTTAATTGAATTATTGATTATAATTATTGACAATTTTAAAATTAATTGATGCTGTCTAGCGTCCTACATCTAATATTTGTACGCCATTCAGGCAAAACATGACTGTCTGCTATATTATTGATGTAACATCTTGCATGCCATGTGTTGTGTATACTCATGTTTTGAACAAATAAAAATTATCTTATCTTATCTTATCTTAAAAAAAAAGTTATCCAGTATATTAAGTTAGGACGTAATATATTGAATGCGTCTGTGAGTATGTTTGTTTGTTATGCTTTTACGTCTAAACTACTAATCCAATTTTAAAATTTTTGGGATGCATGAAGGAGCCTCCTCGTGTAGCGCAATTTGTTCCATCTGACACTCAACTGAACCGAGCGCTCGGCGCATCCTGGACAGTCTCACCTAACACCTTTTAAGACTGGCCAATCCTTCCCTTGCGGTGGTAGCGCCTGGTTCGCGACCACCCTCCCACCGGAGTTCGGCGTCAAGCAGCGTGCTGTGTTTCGTCGACGCGTGGGAGTACCAGTGCCTCAGGGCATCTCCTGGGCATGCTCGCTTTCATCATGGACCTCATCTATCGCTTTCCATCAGGCGTGATCGAGGTCAAGAGCTAGCCCATTCATAAATAAAATAAATAAAAAATTATTTCACCCATCTAAAGCTACATTATTAGCGAGTAACAAAGGCTATATTTTATCTCAATATTCCCACGGGAACGGGAAATACGCGGGTGAAACTCTATGTTAAAAATGCGAAAATGAGTTTTTTTGGTTGTTTTTTACGCTTTCGCGCTAAAACGGCTGCACGGATTGTCATGAAATTTGGCAGATATATAGACTGGGATATGGAGAAGCACATAAACTACTGCTTTTTTACGTGATAACCGATATCCATGTAGGCGGAGCCGTGGGCTAAAGTAGTAGTATTACATACTACGGGCTGTATTAATAGCCTCAATTTTTGAAGTCGATTGAAAATATCTCAAAAAAATTATTTATGACCCCTACTTCTCTATTTCACAAGGATTCTGTTTTTTCAGACGGACGTTCGCAACCTTAAAAAGAATGAAATCAATTAATACCTTCTTTGTATTGTGATGTTCTATAATGCACTCAAGCGAAGCAAATGTGTGCAAAACTGAAAGCATACTTTGCGGTGTAAATCATTCTAATTTGAAATGTCTGCACCGCTGAGGAGTTTTGATCCTTGCGCAGATACCTTTTAATCGACATTGTCTGTCTGATATCTTCACTAGTCTGAAAATTGAAGAAAAACATTGTTCAAATTAGATTACCGTTAATCAAAGATAACAAACATTTGATTAGATATTTTTTTATACTAGCTTTTGCCCGCAGCTCCGCCCTCGTGGATGTCGGTTATCCCAAGCTATACATTTGCCAAATTTGATGACGATGCGTTCAGCCGTTTTAGCGTGGAAGCGTAACAGACAGATAGGCAGAGTTACTTTCGCATTTATAATATTGGTAGGGATAATCAGGACGACAGAAATCTAGTTATACAGATATATTATTATACCTACATATATTTAAAATACAAAGAAATAATGGCAAACATTGACAAATGAATGTTAACTCTATCCAATATACAGCCATTATTCAGCGGTAATAGATCCAAGGGGAGTTTTAATTGCATTTAGTATACGTGGAATAGGTGACTAGCGTCGCCTTTATATGTTGAAATCACCTTCGTTTTCGTAAACATACTCGTGACAGGATTAACCAAAACAAATTGCAAACAACATTATAATTATTTCTCAAATGTATTTATGCTATTGTTATTTCGCCGCCATTGTTTGAAAGTATCAATTACATTAGGTCGCACTACAAAGCCATCACTGTCAAAAGCCTAGCTGCGATAAGCGAGCGATGCAGGTGTTCGCTTAACATACAAAATCACCCTATTATAATTCCCATACGTAGATATAACTGCAAACACTGCAATGTCAGGTATGGTTGCAGAATGAAACGTTTAGTAGTTACAAATTAACAAAGTTTTCAAAAGAAATATTTATTTTTGCAGCTATGTGATTTTATATGTCGTAACCAAAAACTGGCGATATTATTGGTTAGACTTATGGTAGTGGTAAGAAACATGGGGTGTATGTCCGTTGGAGTCCATCGTGGATGTAGAAATAATAATGTTTTATTTTTACGTCTACACTATTCTGTTTTGTTCAATTTTGGCTGTCGGATCCAAGACAATTGAATTGCTATCGGGAATCTTCGAAATTCATTATTTTGGCGCTGATAGTCGTAAATAGCTTTGTTTCTCCCCACACTAAAAATATGAATATTAATTGATTTTTCAACCAAGACCATCATCAGAATTATAAATACATTTAGTGCGAAAACATTGTGGTTTTCGTACAAAACAGGCATTTGGCGCGTGCAAGCATTGTTATATGCGAAGACAGTTTTGATGCTTTTAGCAGTAAGTTGTTGGCATCAAAACTATGATTGAACTAAAATAAACTGCATTAGACTGCTTGAAAAGTGACTTGTTTGGAACTTATTTTGCAGTCGGGTTTTTTGACAGCAGTCATTTTTTTAGGTGAATGCACTACTTTACCTATTATGTGGGGTAAGTCCTGCTCGTCACGCAAAAGTTACGGGAATTCATCCTTTTGAAATTGAAAATTCAGCAAGCAATAACAGAACTAATCAACCACAGTGCTGAATTATTTTAGTCTACAACAGAACTGTACAATTAAAATTTAGCCGTACCATCAGTGGAATACTAATTATTATTCAGTACACTGTGTGAAAATGTTCATATTATTACATACACATTAAATCACGCTTAGGATCTGAGCGGTAAGCGGAACCCCAATTAGTTTTAAAGCAGTAATTAAAACAATGTTTGGTATGAGTACGTTGGGTTTAAAGTTAGTAAAATTGGATTATGCCGCAACGTGTTGCATAGTGTTTTAATTTTACTTAGAGGATAAATTGGTAGCGGATTCGAAAATTTATAATTAATTATGAAACGCACTTTTAAAAGTAATGATAATTATAAAATGAATAGTGAATTTAGATACAATTGTAATAGGCATATAAAATGATAAACTTATGATGATAATGATAGTTAAGTATTCAATTAAAACAATTACCTACTCAGCCGGTCGTTTCTGTAGACATGTCCAAGTGAAGGCTTGGGTGAAGTGACCACGAAGTGAGTTGTCATTCCATCTTGTTTGTATGGTTTGACAGCTCACATGTCGTTCACTTTACATAAGTTTTAACTTCGACATGTTTACAGCCGGTCGATTCTGTCAACATCTCACGGTGTTCACCGAGGCGGAGTGAACGACAATAGAGCTGTCATTCCATCTTATTTGTATGGTTTGACAACTCACCCGTCGTGCACCCCGCCAAAGTGTTCACTTCGACATGTTTACAGCCGGTCGATTCTGTCGACATCTCACGGTGTTCACCAAGGCGGAGTGAACGACAATAGAGCTGTCATTCCATCTTATTTGTATGGTTTGACAACTCACCCGTCGTGCACCCCGCCAAGTGTTCACTCCGACATGTTTACAGAATCGCACTGCAGAATCGCACTGCAGAATCGCACTGCAGAATCGCACTGCGGGTTACTGACAGTCAGATTCATCTCCGTGCTGGGATAATACTACTGATGATTTTGTAAAATTAATATAAAATAGTTCTGCATACTTCTAACTAACATTTGTTATGAGTAGGTACATAAGTGTTATTATTAGGTGCATTTTAAAGTTTTTGCTACAAATTGGCATATGCCTTAAATACAAAACAGAAAGGCTTTAGAAAAACTGTGGACCACATGTTTTTTGTGGCACATTCTTTTGTAACTATGTGTCATTTTCTAACTTGAATTCGTGGTGTAGATATGCCGCAGCCAATTAGCTTAATCAGCCGTGTTTAATTGGTTGCCTAGCCTTTTCATTTAAATGCGCCGGTTTTTCATCAACCTAAGTGACATCTTTTGTTCAATATCGTTTGATGACTTGACCGTGTAGTAAGTCGCTGATTAAACGGCACAGTTCAATGAAAAGGCTAGACTTTCAATGAAACGGCAGATTCAGCTAGTTGGCTGCGACAGATACACAAAAAGAACTTCAATTCGAGGTATTAAATTAATGTCACTAAAAATTGCAGACTCCGTAAAATTTTAATAAATCTTGATTAGATTATAATTTCTTAATATATTATGAAAAAGTCGTTTTGTATGAAATAAATCCCATCCAAATTCAATAGTTTCCAATATATCCGTCTCTTATTTAGAAAAAAACTACAATGTTATGCGATGTTTTACAATCTTACTACATTTTCCATTTTCCGGTGACATATAAATAAACAAAAAAGAAAACCACTGTAAAATTTAGCAGACCTTCATTGCAGTGTGCACTTTACTGAACACACATAGACCTTGAAACTCTGAAACATCTTAACGACAAACAGATTAGGCAGTCGTCACACGATAAGCGCCGCCGCCAAGGCCCACTCATCCGGTTAATGTAAATTGTGATTTGCATAAGCATTGCTTGACGCGAAGAGAATTACTCAGTCGCGGGGATCGGGTAGTGCTACAGGATTTAGTAGGTCCTGTTCGGGTTATATTGGTGACTTGCTGTTGCCCGTAACTTTTTCCGCGTTAGATCACGATTTCTTACCTCCAATTATTTTTAACCGACTTCAAAAAAAGGAGGAGGTCGTCAATTTCGTTGTTTTTTTTTGTTTGTTACCCTATAACTCCGTCATTTATGAACCTTTATGTGAACGGATATACTTCCCAATTGGTTCCATCGAAATTTCATTAAAATCGGTTCATTAGTTTGGTTTCTAAATCCAAATAGCTGGAAAAAATATGTCATACAAGTAAACGAAATTGCGTATTTTGTTTTCCTGTGACTTTCCAGTGGTGTTCCACGTGGGGTACCACGTGTAAAGTGAAAAATAAAAAAAATCTTTTACAAAAAAATATACAACCGACTTCCAAATAAAAAAAACCCTACAAAACAACTTTAATTTCGGAAGTCGGTGTTAAATTACGAAAAAACAACCAACACTGACACCCGCAATTAAAGTAATTTGTACTTGTAGTGTTTTTTTTATTTGGAAGTCCGTTGCATGTTTTTTTTGTAAAACAGTTTTTTTTCTAAAATAATAGTAGGTACTAAAGTAAATCTTTATAACATCAACTATCTGCCAATGAAAGTCACGTAATGGTGATACTGAAATTAATATTCGTGATTACTTTATAGGATCGATTTTAAGCTTCATTAGCGGCATACAATTTTGAGCAGAGAAAATAAACCACGACATCATGTGTGTCATTTTATAATGTTTATTCTTTTTTACGAATTCATTCGTTTTCACTTATCATACAGGAAATTACGAAAGTAAAATTTATACCTAATAGAAAAAAGTTTAAGTACCTATACAATAGTGGATTGTAAAAAGCTATAGGAAATAAACCTAGCACAAATAAAGCTAAAACTAGTTTTGTATCAAAGCTCACATAACCATAAACATTTATTTTCAACAAATAAAATAATTCGTTTGTTTTATGAAAACAAATAAACTCGCTTTACACCCAAATCAAAGATTTAATAGTTCGTAATAAAATATTCATAGGGAACGATATAAAATTAAATATAGCAGTTATAAACAATAACCCGGTACAAAATAAAAAACAAAAAACTAAAAATCCAGTGTTTTAAAAAAGTAAGCAGTTAAAATGGATCAGCTTACAAAATATTTAGTGTATAATAGAACTCCTAAATGCCGGAATGATATGGACTATGATGCTATCAAAGCACAGAAGAAAGAGAGTGAGAAGAAAGGTGGAGTTGTAGACAAGAGACTTCGTCTTCTGTCACCGGATCGTGAAAGTGATTATGAAGGTAATGTATTGAGTTCATTTTGTTCTTAGTTTGATAATTTTACGATCAGAGACACCGGTGTGTCCGGGGCCGGAGCGGTTAAAGTTCATCCTTGTGAAAGCATTAGCTAGTTATTTTCTCCTCAGCTCGTGAGCTCTGAGGAGCTCGTGGCAAAATTATAACAGCCGTACGGACCGATCGTCAAGGTTAAGCAACGCTTGCCGAGATTGGTCTGTGGATGGGTGACCATCTTAACATACCGAAACTCCTGCGTGCCTCGGAAAGCACGTTAAGCCGTTGGTCCGTTGGCTGTTATTTGGAGATCTTTGGCAGTCGTTACGGATTGTCAGAAGCCAGAAAATTTGACACCAGTCTTGCCAAGAAGTACCGTGCTACCCACTTAATGGGTTGTGGAGGTCTGGTAGGCAGCCGCTCCCCGTAAAATACTGGTATTCCGCTAAATCCGGTTTGACTGGGAGCCGACCCCAATTTAATTGGGAAAAGGCCAGGCAGATGATGATTTTCTCCTCAGGCTTTCCTCTCTTTTTTTTCGTTTGTCTGCCCTCTGACATTGCTGGCCAGCCCTTCTGTCAGGAGTCAAGTTCATATCTCAAACTTCGTCTTGGACTGCCGCGATGTCGCCTAGCATTTTATGAGACCAAATAAGTTGTTATATAAAACAGCTCATCTGACATGCAACGGACATGTTCAATCTTATCCCACTTAAGAATATAATCTTCCCGGATAACAGCAGTGATTTTAGTTTTATGAAATTTGTTGGTAATCATTAATAAAAAAAACATTTTCAACAGAAAACGGTTGTTGAGTGAAGTTTCCATGAAACTATGTTATGTAATTATGTTCATGTGATAGTTTCGCGTATTCATCGTAGGTAACCTTCGAAACACTTTCGTGGTTAACACCGTTTAGCGAGATTGCTTTAATTTGGATTCTTGGTTTTGATACTTGGATGTACGCTGATTTTTGTTTTTAGCGCAAAAAAAAATAGAATTTAGATGAAAGTGATGTCTGATGATGAAATTAATGTTGGGATTGGCACAAGAAAAGAGAAGCCTATGCTAAACAGTGGACGAAGTCGGGCTGTGGAGGATGATGATCTCAAAATGACTCGGTTTTTAGTCAGAACGATATGAAACTAAGGAGTCATATGCATAAATCATGACCCAATAACACATACAACTTCAAGGAACACACAGACATGATATGACCTAAATAGTGGTATATTCATAACAGAAAACAAAGTAAAGTCAAACATAACACAGAACTCAAGATCTTTAGACTCAAACGTTGCAAGTTGTGCTTATCTTCTCGATTAGTTTGATGAATGCATAACAGCACACTTTGTAGTTTGTGTGGTGTAAGGCGTGAGATAGTAGCGAAATTATTAATTTGATTGGAATGGTATTGGATGGGAAACCATATTTTAATTTGAGAAGCGCCTTTAAATAAACGGTAGGTCATCATCATCATTCACCTATCTGCCATCATCCAATTCATTTGTGACGAGCCACCCACCTCAACCCAGTCGGTATGATTTTTTCCAATTTTTCCACCAATCATCATCATAATCAGCTGAAAGATTCGATATAGGCCGCCAAAACAACCAGTTCTATGCGTCTCGCATCTATTGGCTACTCGCGACCCTCACCATGTCATCGGTCTACCTTGTGGGAGGCCATCCTCAGTCATTGTCATATTTCAGCCAATTTACAAAACAACTTAATGAAACTTTGAACAATAGTGAATTATACTGTGAAACCTTCCGCATGAATAACTCCGTCCATTTATTGGTAGATACTGTTTGAAAATTCGTTCGGTAGGCTTTGAATGTGTACATACACACAGACGTGGCGGAAAGGACTTTATCTTACAATATGTTGTGATGTTTTCGAAGTGAAAACTTCTTTAGCGGCGTTGTCCACTTTTTGGTATGAGTAAATAATTTTAAACTCGCGTCAGGACTCGTGACCTGATCGAAAATTCGTAAGACGGAGGGAGGTGTCTAAAATATGGAAATTGAACAAAGTGCATGTTCAAGTTTTCATTTCTGCCTGCACTCCCGGAGTGCAACCTGTTGTTTTTTTTTTGGCGATGGGAATCATCAAATAACTCCTTCCGATCTGGGCGGAGCGGAAGGGAGTGTCAGACTCTTATTGACTTAAACCCATCCATGTTCCTCCAAATGCCCTTAGCGTTTCAGGGCGGCGGTGACTCTTTCGAAAAAAATTTGCAACCCTGGCGGGCCTCGATGTTTCATTTATTTGAAGTTAGCGAAGCATGATTTCTTCTTCCATACAAAACATCTGTCTACCGTGTGATGTAGGCTGTTTGTTTGTGGACCACTGATGCCAACCTAGTCTTTTCATTGATTTGCTTTTTGTTTTTATAATATTCTACAAACATTGTTACTAAAACTATGAGTCGAAAATAAATAATGAATTATTATTTTTTATTTTTTAATATTTATCTTCCTTCTCTTTTATCCATATTATCTTCTTTAGTCTACCCCTTTATCATTTGGACTTTTATCCGCTTTCACTCGTCCACTTGGATGCAATCAAGTTAGCATTTTCGGCAGCGAAGTCATAGACTTAGTTAATTGCAGTCTAACACTGTGCTACTTGCTGTGATCAACATGGAAAACGGACCTATTAAAGGAAAAGATCGAAAAGGTATTGATAAAAATTGGTGAAATTAGCGAATTAATTCAAACAAAACAAAATAATAATGAAAATGAAGTAATTGTATTGGTAAATGACAAAATATTGCAAATCAGCTCAGCTATCGAGGCGTCTATAAAGAAGACTGTTATTGTGAATTCAGTACTTAAATCAATAATCAATATTACCATATAATGTCAAAATCAGGACGCGGATAACAACTTCAACTTCATATTGTATGCGAAAGTGAAAATTATTATATGTATCAACGTTTTAAATAAATATTTTTAATCTAACTCATCTGCTCAGCTTACCTGTGTGTGTGTACTTTATCCACCTTGGAGTATTTTACTAACTGTAAAATAATTGGCGGAACTATCTCACACAGCATTTTAAATCTCACAAAACTTCACTTCTAAAACTGAAAAAGATTTATCACCAAAAGTTTTTTTCGGAATCCCAAAACCCGTATACAGGAAACTGACAAGCAAAGAATGAAACGTCGTAAATCAACATAGAAAACAATTCTAAAGTACTATCGAACGTAACGGTTTTTTTAAAACGTTCCCGACGCCATTTTTAAAATATGGCCGCGCCATATTATGGCTCGGATACACGAACACACGCTCGATATTGGCGCTAAAAATAAAATATTAATTTCCTATAAGGTCGGTAGGTAGCACGGTGGCAATACTGGCAGCTGATAATAGTGATGTAAGATACAATAGACCAAGTTTGGTCTAGGATTTGTGTTTTATGTGATAGGTCATAAAAACTTAAACTACAGTTTGCTGAGCACGGATAGCTTAGACTTCTCTTTACTTTTTAATTTTCTTTGATAAATAATACTAAGTCTTTTTTTTATTTTCAATCCGTTCTCACCGAAACAGTGATTTAATTTTGACAAAAAAAAAATTGAAAACTTTATTTTCAATACTATAAATTTTTCTTAAGTAAGTTTCTTAGTTTAAATACTGCGTTTTATTTTTATTTCAATACCGTAAACTTAGTAAAATTATTTAAAAGTGACAAATACTCGTCGTCATAATATTTACTGGTTTTTAACGTAGGTCAAATCAGGTTAAATCTTTTTGTCTGTATTCCACTAAGGTAACAAGTTTTTTTTTTCGTATTCATGACCTACTCGTCTCAATACAATATTATGACTTGTCAAGTAATAAGCCATAATGCTTCCCTCAGTTCCATTCATTGTAGTAATTTTTATTATTTTAGTTTTTTTCTGTATTTTCTTCATTTTGGTATTATTTCTTTAGCTGATTCTTTTCTATAAAGCTACTACAGTTTTGCTAGTTTCCCTAACATGGAAACAAACATTATCAAGATTTGTAACATGCAGAAATATTTTGGGCGCTTTTATTTTCCAAATTGCCTCATCCACCGACATCGCAGTTTTATTTAACACCTAGGTACATCCCCAGCTTATCTACATAATAATGTGCAAGGGAACGGCGTGAAGCAAATGCAACCATTTCCAAACAATCACCTACGCTGGTTTGACGTGCATTATTTCTGCATTATTTTATAACATTTGTGAACTTTGTGCTGTTGTGTTAAGAACGATTTTCGATTGTCAAAGGTGAGTTTTGTTCTTTCTGATTGCGGCTTCTATTGTGGTTTTGTGTTCATTGGCTGACATCATGACGGGCAATGATTTTAAATTGGATGCCCAAATTGTTTCTAACCTTGCTAGGTATTTGTAGCGACTTTTTTTCAAGTTTATTTTTTTACTGAAGATGTCATTTATATTTCGTCAGTTTCTAACCTTTAAACAAAGTAGCTGTAGTTCCTTCTATAAAAATATTATCAACAACTATATAGCCTTAAAAAAAATATTACCGCAAATATTGCAATAAAATATTTTTCTATATTGTAGCAATTTTGGAACAATGCTTCGAACTAATCGGGAAGGTGTTGCAGCTACGTTTGAAGGTAAATTAATGTGGATTTGTAGACTACAAAGGAAACCTTCCTATGCAACAAATACACAAACTTTATACACATGTTAAAGAATGAATAAGTTAGGTATTTTTCATAAAACTTATCTGTGCAAAAAATACTATTGCAATTCCAGTATCACTATGTATGTTTTTCGTACCATTATGTGCATATGTCGCAGCCAATTAGCTTAATCAGCCGTTTAATTGGTTGCCTAGCCTTTTCATTTTAGTGCGTCGATTTTTAGCGACATAAGTGACATCTTTTGTTCAATATCGTTTGATGACAAGACCATGTCACTTATGTCACTGATTAAACGGCACAGTTCAATGAAAAGGCTAGACTTTTAATGGAACGGCGGATTCAGCTAGTTGGCTGCGACACATATATTTTTATTTCAGATTAAATAGTTTTATTTCATCTAGTTTCATAAGTAAAAGTAGCTTTCTTCTGATATTTATTTTCTACCACTACCCACTCGCCAATTAATCAAATCGATTCATTGTTTCCATGCACTAGACTATTTTTCTATTTTCATCTATAATTTCTTCAACAATTTCCACATCACCACACACAGTCGCTCATGTGGATTAAGCGATTGTGACGTGCTAACCACAATGATTGACACCTAATTTAAAATCTTTATTAACCCTGCGAATGAAAGAAAACGCGTTTTTACTTTATTAAGCATTTTTCGCTACTTATTTTTGTTTGTAATTCGATATTTGTTAAAGAATACCGTAAATCTACAATGTTTGTTCTATAATAATATAGTGTCGGACGTAAAAGAATAGCACCATCCCATCACTTCCCTTGGTGTCGTAAGAGGCGACTAAGGGACTCACCAGAGAATGGGCATCAGCAGTCTCTGTACATTGCAACAGCTACACTGCGATCGCCAACCCGCCTGCCAAGTGTGACAATTATGGCAAATCCCCCATTTGGCGGAGGCTTATGTCCAGCAGTGGACGTTTTTCGGCTAATATGATGATGATGATAACAATTTTTGTTTTAACTCAAAACATCTCTGAGGATCTTATGCTCTCATCATTTATTTTGATGTAAAAAACTAGCTTCATATAAACTAATGACTAAAATACATTTTATTATTTTTTGAGCCGTATTCCGATAATTTGTTTACAGAAAGCTGCACTATTATCATAATTGTGCTATTTGGCAGCTTGTAAATATATGGTTCCCATGATGAAGCTGCAGGCAAAACTTAGTCTCGAATTAATTGATTCGTAAAAATAGTACCAACTTAATCAATGGCACTTATCAGTTCATCTGCATTATTATTATTGTACCTACCATCCAGGCTCAGCAATAATACTGCATCTGATCTAAACATAATTCATTATTTGATAGCACAGTTACCGTTTGTTTGTGAAACATATAAGTAAAACTTGTTTGTCATAAGACTCATAACTCATCACAAACAAATGCATAGCTATCCATCATGTTACCACCTTTTACAACTTTACAGTCTTATTTCAAAACTTGGAAGTTCACGACTTCTGCATCTACTAGTACATCCAAACTATTGCAGCCTTCAATAACCAATATATGGCTTATGTCTGGTTGCCCTTGGATGAGCGTGTGGCACGAATGCAATTACTTCAGCTATTTCACACTATATACCAAAGTGAAAAGTCTGTTCTGCATTCAATTGTACGTGTTTTCTTTGCCTCGTGAGGTGTCAGTACCGGTTTTCAGTTCCTCGAATTCTAGTGTGACTTTCGGTAAAAAAAAATGTTTTAGCCAAATTTTTTTTAGGAATGGATCAAGTTACCTTTAAATAAACTTCTATCCTATAATATTGGTTTAGGTACTAATTGGTCCGGAAAAGTATTAGATACTTCGACTTCTCGTTAAAAATAATTGCTATAGAAAGGATTCAGCTTTTTATAAAGAAAAAGTCTTCGACAAGGATTTATATATAGCACAATAGAAACTCCTCTTTTAATTTCAATATTAGCGTTTAAAAAAGATACCCATAAACGAAATTGTTTTATGATAAATTGACGAATCCGCTTACACCATTCAAAAGTAATCACACGTTTTGATTTATTTATATGAATATCAGAATTTTCAATACTCCAATCAGAGCAAATTGATGCAAATTTCAATTAATTTGACTACACTGTTAATTATTTGGATGTTAGTTCAGTACCTTTATTTTGTATATTGAAAGTTCGTTGCGAAATGTTGCTCATAACATTCTAACTACGCTAAATTCTAGTTTCAATCATAAACCAACTCAACAAGGAAAACAATTTAGTTCCTTTCAAGTACCATCTCGACTTACCAAACGGACTCCTCCGTACGGAAAGTTTTCGTCCAATTTCATTGGAGTTGAAGAGCTGGCTTGTTGCCCTCGTTATTTCGGAGTGGACTTCAACTTGTCAAGACCTGTTACTACTGGACACCGAGGAACTCATGAGTGTATCACAGCACTATCTCTATTTCCGGTACCAGACTCAAGACGGTACGATGAGAAAAGGCGCGCTTGGTACTTTTCAGGATGAGTATTATGGTACGAGGGTTCATGTGTATTTTTTGTTTGTTCATAAGAACCTCAGTACAATTAATGTTAGCTGAAAAAAAAAAAAAGAAAAATGAAAAAATGTTTATTTGTCCCAAAAGCAGTTACATGGATTGTAAATGAGACATCCCCAGTAAGTAATTGATAATACTTGTGTTGGGGCATGTCTCGCTCTTTCCCAATTATTAACAATATTGAGACTCACAATTTTTACAAAAAGTGACAACTTTAAATTAACAGTAGGTACCTATATGATTTATAAACTAATTAGCAGCTCTTTGTGTAACTGTAGTTGTATGCTTTAGTGAGGTTGTATGTACGTCTTGTTTTTTTTTTTTTATTTTTTTTTTTCTAGCTATTTATGACTGTTAAAAGTTTTGAATACAACGTGTAAAAAACAGATGGTCAGTACATTTTGTTGAGATATACGCACGTAAATGTATGGAGTAGTCGATTTTTTTTCGCGATTTCATTGTTGATCCCATAGTTAAAATTGTTCATAAGAGGTATTGCGTATATTCTGTAACACGTTGTATAAGAAATTGAAAACGTTAAATTTTGCTAGTGCTTCGCTTGTCAATGTGATAAATTCTCATATATTCTCATATAGAATGAAGGTTTGTTTACAGCCTTTTATCATTTATTCTACTTAGTTTTAGCAAAGTCGGCTTCTTCTGTCTGTTTCTCCGTTTTACTTTTTCTAAACCACGCTACGGATATAATACGGTTCTCATTTATAGAAAAAGCGGCAAACGAAAAAAGTTTTTTTTTGTTTATATAAATGTATTTTTAAAAACAAGAAAGAAAGAGAACCCGTTTATTCCCCCAGAGAAGACGTGAAAAATTTCAAAATTACATTGCATTACATAAAAAAGCCGGGCAGGTCGCAGTTTAAAAAAAAATACTATTTTGTCATCAAAATGTTACTTTTAAAATGTCTCAGTATTTACAAAAAGCTCTGTAGCACCATTATTACCCCTAGGTACGTAATAAATGGTTCACCTGCACATTTTCTCACGGACGTCGTAAATAAATCAGAAGATGCGGTTTTTGCAAACAATGACTTGACTTGCCGAGCAACGAACAGAGCCCTTATTTTTTTGCACTTGCATAAACGAATAACAAAATTTTTTATGTAAATTATATTCAATTCTGAATTTTCCAGTATTCTTGCATTTGTTACTAATACAAACATTTGTCAATGAAGTACCTACATAATATTTATGATTGAGTATTTATTTCCAAAATCAAAATGGTTTCTTTAACCGTCTTGTGAAAAAGGAGGAGGTTCTCAATTCGGATGTTTCGTATTTTTTTTTATGTTTGTTCGCGCATAACTCCGTCGCTTGCCAACCGATTAGAAAAAAATCTTTTTTTGTTGGAAAGTGTATATTTTCCAAATGGTCCCATTGAAAGTTTATCAAAATCGGTTCGGTAGTTTGGTTTTAAAATACAAATAGCTGGAAAAAATTGTGAAAAAATCATCCATGTATACGAAATTGCGTATTTTTGCTTTCCTGTGACTTTCCAGTGGTGTTGTCAGGTGTGGGGTACCACTAAAAAGTGATAAAAAAAACTTTTTCACAAAAAAATAAACCGACTTCCAAAAGACACTACAAAGTTCAAAATAACTTTAATTTCGGTAGTCGGTGTTTTTGGTTGCTTCTTCGTTATTTGACACCGACTACCGAAATTAAAGTTATTTTAATTTAAAATTATGTATTTCATGTAAGTAGCCATATTTCTTGAAGATTCGCTTTCAAATCCGAATATAAACGAAATCCGAATATAGGCGTACAAGCAAACTGTGCGCAGAATAATTTAAATCCCTACATCCAATTTATTTACAGTCACTTGAAGACTTCTCAGGTCAAGATCAAAATAAATGGAGACAAATTGAGGTACTCTAAATTCGATTGGATCCAATTTTGAACCTTTGATACGGAAAAACGTTTGGGAACTGTAACTATGTAAATTCCTGAAGACATATTTTCATTTATTCGTTACTAGCTGGTGCCGTCGACTTTGTCTGCATTGGATAAAATTTATACATCCAGTCTCTGTCTTTTTCCAAAGTACAAACTATTTTTGTACTAAAATTCATCAAAATTGCTTGAGCAGTATAGGATTGAAAACGTAAGAAACAAACAGACAGACTTACTTTTATCCCATCTATACAACGTGTAACAGAATAAACGCAATGCCCCTTAAGGGGTCATTGTACTCATAATTATGAAAAACATTGAGCTGAGTACATTTTGTCGAGTTATGCGCACATAAATGTACGGGGCAGTCGATTTTTACTTCGCGATTTCAGTGTTGGTCGTATAGTGAAAGTTGTTCATAATGATGAGCACAATGACCCCTTAAAAGGTATTGCGTTTATTTTGTTAAACGTTGTAAATGTCACAGACAACTAGCTGAATCCGCCGTTTCATTAAAAGTTTAGCCTTTTCATTGAACTGTGCCGTTTAATCAGCGACATAAGTGACATGGGCAAGTCATTAAATGATATTAAACAAAAAATGTCATTCAAGTCGCTGAAAAATCGGCACATTGAAATAAAAAGGCTAGGCAACCAATTAAACGGTTAATTAAGCTAATTGGCTGCGACATATAATAAATAAAAGAGAAGCTGACTTGACTGACTTATCAACGCACAACCAAAATCACTGTGATCAGGAACATAAAAGTAGCTGAGCACTAAGAAGTGATTTTTGGAAATTCAACCTTATTAGGAAATTAAAAGCGGGGAAAATCGTTATTACTAAATCTACGCAGACGAAGTCACAGCCGAAGTGCTAGTATTAATAAAGAATCCTAAAAATAAAATTCGTCTTCTCATACTACTTGGTAATTGATGGGCTCAAGCATTACCTTGCGGAAATCTATTGTGACATTTTTTCTCCGGGTAATCCAAATTGCTGAGGTTTTCAGAACTAATGGGCATATTTTTTTATAAAAAACTCGAGGGATAATCTTTGTAGTGTATTTCTAATTGACGAAGACAACAAGAAAGAAAGTTATGCTGAATATTATTTTGATAATAATCTAGCTAGTAACTGCTATAGTAATTGGCCATGCTATAGTAACTGGCCGCTCATAACAAAAGAGGTAGAAACAAGGTAATTCACAAAAAATATTCCAATATCTGATACAGGAATATTTTCTATCCTTAACATTCATGGGCTTGCTTCCATTACCTTGTTTCTACCTCTTTTGTTATGAGTGGCCAGTTACTATAGCGTGGCCAACTACTATATCAGTTACATTATTATCATTGTTTATATCAACCAAAAACTAAATGAAACAATTTACTAAAACCTTTGCAGATATGAAATCATACGATGTTATCGTCCATTATATGTCCTCTTTTTTTCCTGAATTCGTTCCAAGTTAGGGTGGAAGCAAGAAAATCTGGTAAGAAACCTTCGTAATTGGAATGTATTGTGATCCTAACAATGGTTCAGCTAACAGGATCCAAAGGGGGTCCATTTATATGAGAGAGTAAAGATTTCTTGGGCAGGTATCAGAAGAAAACGCGATTCTTGAATACCTCTGAAAATTACGGATATTGCCAGTGATATCTTCTAAACTGTTATTTTCTTGAATTATTTGATAGTTCATGTTATGTGATTCTGGATCATTATTGGATATTTATTCAGGGCAGTGGGCCAATAACTTTCTTTGGGAATAAAAACGTTGAGAAGAAGAAGAAAAATCAATTGATTTTCACTAAATTGCTGGGCTCTTCACACAAAAGGTGTCTTAGGCCCACATTCCAAAACGTAAACTCCAACTCCACTCGAACTATGTACAACTCCATCGGAGATTGTCATAATTTTTGCAGTTGTTTGCTCATCTCTCGAGTACGAAAACGTCAACTAGACAAGCTTTAATTGACATTCTCGTGCTCATGTTGAAGTTCGAGTTGAGTTGGAGTTTAGGTGTTGGAATATGGGCCTTTAGTTTAGCTATATTTATTGCTAGACTTTGAAACATTATTTAATAGATATTAACACTTTCACTAATCTATATTTCACATCGCCGAATTTTTCAATCGATATTTAATCCCGAATACCGCAGACAAAATCGAGAGCTCTCAATGTAAAAGCAAAGGAATTAAACTATAAATCCTTTTCAGAGCGCGTTCTATACGCCAGGAACAAGTTATTGAATGGGGCCAGACCAGCTGTGGTCGGTGGCAAGCCGATAACTGAGGAGCTGGCGAACGTGAGTATATTGTGGATGTCCATGGGTTTTTAAAGTGGAGGCTTTGTGTTCACAGTAATTTTGATTTTCATCAAAATCTGTTACAGATGTTTAATACCATACGCTAACACTTTAGAACATTTTGGTTGGAGCGCTGTGGTCTTTGTCCATGCGGACAATATTTTTTTTGTTAGTTACTAATAATTATTGACGTGTACCATGACAGTTGGTACGAGGTGGCACGGGAAAAGAATTCGTAAATGAACTTTGTGGTGGTCTTTACCCAGCAGTGGAAAAGTTTGGGCTTTTAAAATTAAATGAACTTTTTACCAATACATTACCTAGTTTGAATATTGTAACGAACTTCAGTTGAATATTAATAAGTTGTAACAACATTACATCTTCATCCTTATTTGTTAAACCCTCTTACATCTTCTCCACAGGAACTCCGCGTCACCTGCTTCAGCTCAGCCTCTTGTCCACCTCGAGGAGAATGGATCCGTACTCCTCTGATGATGAGACCACCTGACCAGCCTCTTGGCTATGGACTTGCTGCCCCAAGGAATGGAGCCAGGTAACATTCTCCTAATCTAAGCCAACTTATAAATCATTCAAATGATGTAACTTATATGCTTGGGCAGCCTATGGTTCACTGGTTCACTATAGATTTAAGTAGCTTAGCAAAATCTCAAGACAGGGATAGATAGATATGACCTTTCATGTAGAAATCCATAATGGTGGCTGATGGATTGGAATTGCGTTGTGTTTTAAACATATTTATTCCCGAAATACTACCAGAGTGTTGGATGAAGAAGGTCTCATTATTTTTATGCGGGTCATAATTCTATGCCTATTATTTTCTGGGCAGGTCATTGCTGTCAGCTCTTCAGGCTCACGTAATCAAGTGGCTGCTGTTTGATTCGAGGCCACAGACTAAGGATAACAAGTGCGATGTCCCTCCAGATACGTGAGTTAAATGATATTTCTACGGGAACTATCTGTTCCAATGCCACGATACATTTTGTTTTCCTTTACACTTTTTAAAAAAACTGTCCATTTATCATTGTGAATTTAAAAATCTCAATCAATTAGATACCACCAAAATGTTGAGTTTTACTGTACTGTTAAAAGCGATGTGGCCCAGGAAGAAAAAGTTTTTTTTCACGATTTTTTTGCACAGAACACATCCTTCAACCGGTTGATTTAAATCCTCTTTTATAACCACAAAGCCCCTGTAAACAAATCAATCCGTCACTATGTCATGTTACAAGCAAAATCCAGTTACAAAATATTAATCACACGAGGCGAGAACCCAATACTCTCGATAACATCAATTTTAATAATAAAAAAGTAACAAAACAATATCATCAATCTATCACATAAAAATGTACCGAAAATATTGTTCTAACCCAGAGGCGTTGCTATAAAAATTACAGGCGTTCCCTTTCAAACTCATGCTTGGGTTCTAACAAACGATCTCAGTCTGGAACTACGCTCAAATCTGTACTGAAAAAGCGGTTATTTTGACGATCGAGATATAAAAATATTCACGTCTTATTCGATATCGAAGATTTATAATTCTGCAGATCTTTGGTAGGCTGTGGTAATATAATGTTGGGAAAAAAGTGTTGGATTTACGAGATATTTTTTTTCTAGATTTATTTATTTGTTAGTAAAAGAAAGGCTATTGCTGCGTTAGTGTGCTTCTCTGCCAGTGATGAACGAGAATGTGTTGTGATGCTGTAAAAATATGAGATTCTATGTGTACAAAGCAGTGGGAAAAGCTCGAGCAGTTAGCCTATCTACCTCGCATAGTTCACCGAAAAAGCATCTTTGTGCTGAGATAAAATTCTTTTTGCCTGGCTTTTTGTGGTACCTATTTTTATTCATTTGTTTTTAATGACTTTTTTTCGTTTCAATTTACTTTATAAATCGATATGTATTACAAACATTATTGTTTTCTTAAGTAACAATAAGAATGCAAGACTTCACTGCATAGCTGTTAAAACTTCTGATTCCAGCAAAAAATAGGTACCTAATTATTTATTGTTTCCATTATTTGGGATCACAACCATTTTTCTTATTTAATTGAACGACCTGTTGATTAACCAGTAACAAACGGTTGGGTTATTGTAAGCGTAAAATTTTAACTGACGAGCATTTAAACTAAATTAATTAATTGGCAATATAATTAAACTAGGATTAAAATAATATACTAAAGGATTTGCAATAGTCAGTTTTGTTTGTACAGTGAACAACTAATTGAGCTACTGATTTGATTATAATTTATCAATTATTTCAAATAATTACTACGCTTTTGTGTTAGATTTATTTTAATTAATCATTCAAATTGATTTAGAATACATTTTACGAAAATGATTTTGTTTATCAGTAATATTATATTAGACGACAGAATAGGTGATCAAAATAAACTTGGAACAACACTGGTAACACTGGGTACTCAACTATAGATGAGGTAGACCAGTTTTCCGTCAGGAGTGTGGTCAAACCCGGTCTTATCAATAATAATAATAAAAAAGGCACAGAACCCCACATCGACGATATCACTTGATCTTTTATGCTGATCTGGCATTATATGAATTTCTTATATTGTATTTCCTGTGCGAGTCAAAAATAAACATTTTACTTTCTTTCTTTATAGTATTTTGAAAGACTAAGAGGCCAGCGGATACTGGTTTTGTTACCACCGACAGATGTGAACGTGCACCTTCCGAAAATACTTTCAAACAGAAATATTTTTTTTAACAGACTGTAGTATTTTTTTGTAATATAGGTACACTTAAAATAAAAACTCCTTACTAAAATACGCGTCTAAAATTCGTCCGCATCGGAGTCGACTGGAAGTCAGCCCAAAAGACGGGCGGGTTTTCCACGATGGCAATGCGTATCCTCTGTCCGAGGTAAAAGCCAGCCCTTGGGTCACGTGAAGTGTCAACTAAGCATTTAGCAAGTTCTTAAATAGCGCATGAGCACTCGGACCCCACGGTCCAAGAGTTTCAACCCCAAACGTCTCGAAAATATAATTTCCAACTAATTATATTTACGTCGTTTGAGGTTCTCAGCAGCCGCAACAGTAGTATTTAAATAATCCAGAAAAGGTATCGAAAAACTATCGTTCCTCAGAATAGCCTAAAAATTCCATGCGCAGAGGCATACAGCATAGCTTCAAAATGCCGATCATAATTCTCGAGAACGCCACGTGTCTCGGCATAAATCTGCACTATGCGTCGCCGACAATATTTTAGTTCAAATGGTCGATTTTATGGTCTCACCATCGCTGTATATTTCAAATATACGCGCGGTATATTAAAGGTGGTGGAGGATATTTTATATTGTAATTAATTGTTGTTTTGGAATCTAAGAATAATCAACATCACCTATCATTTCCTAGTTTATTATTTAAGCATAAATGTATTTTTTTTTTGTTTTAAATATTATTTTATTTTTATTTATTTTTTGTTGTACCAGCTACCACAGTGTACCCAAAGCCTGACTGGTAGAAAATGCTCTATTGCATTTAGTCCACACATGTACCACGATTTTATGTAAAGTCTAAAAAAAGAAAACCGGGAAGTCTAAAAACAGAAAAAATCAGGAATTCAATGATGAATATATACTACAGCACACAGAAAACGTTCAGCAGTAATGTTCCAAAGTGCCACGGTGCCGCAATATTTGAACTAAAACTTATGGTCTAACAATCTTTCCATCCAAATGATCTCGGCCACGCGAAACTGTAGGATATCAAATCCCGGGATATTTTTTTTGTTTAAATTTCCTCGACTCAGGGTATTTCTATGCCACCTTCCATACAAAAATGTTCAAACCCCTTTATTTCTGCTAAATCTGGAATTAATTAACACCACAGTACAAATATTGTACAATTGCGTTTAAGTATGTTAGAACATAAATTTGAAAGAAGAGCTCAGGACTCAGCTTTCATAACAAGTTACCATCTTAGGCTAACATTGTAATAATTATTATTACAGTGTTAGCCTAATTTCAAGCGTAATTTACCTAGACTAAAATAATATTCCGTTTAAAATAATTACGAAACATTCCAAAATAATTTGCTATCAAAGTCGGATTACACTAGACCACCAATATTATAATTTATTGTAATCGCTATAGGATCTATTGAGAATTTATCATCTCGTCTCACAGACGCAAATCTGTTTTGATTAATCATTTTACTTTATCAAAAGTTTTATGATAGCTTATGATTATAAAAAGGTTCGTGAAAAATTTTGAACATTAAATAAATTCTGTAAAAACATTTCGTATTTTCGATAATGGCGTCATATTTTTTCTTTATTTTTATGTTACGGTTTACGATAGCTACTACATTTATATAATCTGTAATTTCAAAAGATAATGGTCCTTTGTGACAAATTCCCTGACGTTCTCACTTTTTTTTATAACAGACTGCTTTTAGTGGGCTTTTTATTATTTAAAGGCATACGTTTGACCACAATCTCACCTGATGGAAAACGATGATGTGGTTGATGATGGACCACGCTTGCCTGGACGTAACTTTGTTCACACTTTGACGGTTTTTTTTTCTACCCCTCAGGCATATACAGGATGTTCCAGAAGTGCGTGTTGATATTTAATCGTAGTGTTCTGTAGCTGCTATAATAAAAAAACAATATCTATATAAAAAAAATACTTTTTTCAATAGACCCGACCTCAAAGCCGTCTAAAATGTTCCAAAAATATCAGTTTTCCAGCAGTCAGTGGCATCTAAACTGTGATGGAACTACGATAAACACCACCAACTGCACAAAACAGCTTGAAAAGTGTTTTATTTTATTGTTCCGGTCGAGTTCTTCGAAAAAAAAACTTGTTTTTAACCGACTAGCGACTTCTAAAAAAGAAGGAGGTTCTCAATTCGTATGTTTGTATTTTTTAATTTTTTTTTATGTTTGTTCGCGTTTAACTCCGTCGCTTGCCAACCGTTTTGAAAAATTCTGTTTTTTGTTTGAAAGGGTTATACTTTCCAAATGGTCCCATGAAAATTTTATCAAAATCGGTACAATGGTTTGGTTTTTAAATCCAAATAGTTGAAAAAATATATGGAAAATATCATCCATGTATACGAAATTGCCTACTTTTGTTTTCCTGTGACTTTCCAATGGTGTTGTTACGTGTGGGAGGTACCTATCACTAAAAAGTGAAAAATAAAAACTTTTTAACAAAAAAAAGAACCGACTTCCAAAAAAACACTACAAAGTACAAAATAACTTTAATTTCGGAAGTCGGTGTCAAATAACGAAGAAACAACCAAAAACACCAAGTGGAAGTCGGTTCTTTTTTTTGTTAAAAAGTTTTCTAAGCCTCACTCGGCGACCACGCGACGCCCGCCTTCTAGCTGTATAAGTATCGCCACACGGTAATTAAAAACATTTTATACACTTGTCAGGTACCTTCGACCTTCAGAAGAGCGTCAGGAAGAAGCTCTCTGGCGTGCCTGCAGCGAAGTTATTTGGCGTTGTGGAGGTGGGGGAAACACCGGCCAGGCGGCTGTCGAACCCAAGGCTCTGGTGGCACTGCCCAGCGAGAATAACTATGTGCAGCATAGCTCGGCGTACTACCAAGATGGGGTAACTGAGAAGGTAGCATAATTATTTTTATTATAATTCAGTAGCAAAGTAAAGTTTTAGAAAACAAATATAAGCCCCGACACAAAAAAACAAAAACATGTAAAAGTACAAAAGTACTATGTATCGATCCTTTAACTTTAATATAATATTTTCATATTTAGTAAATAGGAATATTGTAAACCAATAGTCATCGCGTTGGGAGTTCGCTAATTGTATTTACTAAGTTTTTTTTTACTGAGTGATCCCCGACGCTATGTGTTTGGATCATAATATAATTGTTTTTATAGATACTGTTCATTCCATAAACAGACTTTCGAACTTTATAAAATTTAATAAAATAATTGTATTTTTTTATAAAAAAAATATATGATAATAATACAATTATTTTAATGAACGAGAAAGCTCTTGAATTAAATTTCATATAATCACTAAGAATACTGAGTACTATCATTTGTACACGTTCAGTAAAGGTTATGGTTTGTTTTAATTAGAAGCTCAAGTGTTTTTATAAGAATTAATAATATTCATTTTAGCTAAGGACACGTAACTAATTATTCAAAGAGCTCTCTAATAAAATGAAAAACATGAGAGCTTAGAAAAAACTAATGTAATTTTTGGATAAAGAAAAGTGGTTGCAAGATGGTAATCAAATTAAAAATTAAAATGTTTTATAATAAGAAGCAGTCAAAGCCCATTTAACGAAGTATACAATTAATTTTACTTTAAGCAGATAACGTTTCAAAGGCACTGCTCAAAATGACAATGTTTAAAATAAACCAACGAAATATTTAAAGCTTCACTTTATTTTCAGAAGTTTTCATAAATTAAATTCTCTTGCAAGCTGCACATTTTCGAATTCACGACTTTGGAGGATCTCCAAATATTTCTGAAGCGGTATTTATATTTGGTAAGTGATACAATTTTATAAATTAAAATGCTTATAGATATTTTTTAAGTCATCATTATCGTATCAGCCGATAGACGTCCACTGTTGGACATAGGCCTCCCCCAAATGGGGCGATTTGCCATAATCGCCACGCTTGGCAGGCGGGTTGGCGATCGCAGTATAGCTGTAGCAATGTACCTACAGAGAATGCTGCTACCCATTCTATAGTGAGTCCCTATTAGTCGCCTCTTACGACAACCACGGGAAGTTATGGGATGGTGCTATTCTTTTACGGCCGACGTGTGAGTCATGTTGGTAATATATTAACATGTTTTTGACAGTTTCAAACTGAAGACGGTATTGGAGCCTTGCTGTTGCTGTATGCTTGTGTGTTGTCAAGAGGATGTGATAAGTAAGTCAAATTATTTTCATTGTTCAATTTATTCTTTGCACTTTATTTTTTACTGAGGTATGGTTAGTGCCAGATAAATGTGCAATAACGGTCACTGACCCCATACATGTATCGACTTTCTTAATAGCAAAAACAGAAATAAAGATATAAAGCTGTCCTGAATCGACTTCTATCGTAATCCTTTACGTTCTCTAGAAATGAAAAACGGTTCATAATTGTTGTTTTATTCTAAATAGATCCGATTTTAGCTTTTCGTTTTATTAGCGTTTTTTTCGTTTCACATCAGCCAAAAGACGTCCACTATTGGACATAGGCCTCCCCCAAATGGGAGGGTTTGCCATAATCGCCACGGGCAGGTGGTTTGGCGATCGCAGTATTTTATGATCAGTTTTTATATAATCTAGTAAATAGAGAATAAAATAAACCAGCTACTAGTTCAATCTATACAAAATTGACTAACAGTTCGCAAATAGGCATAATTTACCGGGCCATGTTGGTCCAGGGAGTTTCAGAGATGCAATAATTACCTACTATTGGTTTTTTTTAGGTTCAAGATGATTTAAATTGAGTAGACCTGTTGGAGCCCGCGAGACACAAAATATTTTTTTTAAATTATGTCTCCTTATTTTGTGTTGCTACATTGTCTGTAACTTTGTGTACCAAATAAACATGACTTTATCTTTCAGTATAAAGAAAGACCTGGACGGCAAGATAACCCACCTGGTCTCCGCTCACGTCGAAGGTTCCATCAACGTGGTGACGCTACTCCTGACAGGACGAGCTACTCCGTATCTTCATAACGGAGTGTTGTATGTCGGAGATGAAGATCATTATGTAAGTAGAGTTTGTATCATCATCATCATCCTTGCAGCCGAAAGACCTGCATTGTTGGCCATAGGCCTCCACCAAGTATTGTGCCATCACTTCATTGGTCATCAGCGCAACTTATGGCAGGCCTTCCAACGCTGCGGCTTCTGATACGCGGTTACCAAGGTCTATTTTGTCGATGTCTCACCATGTACAATCAGGTGGAGTGAACGATGGAAAGACTAGTAAGCTGTCATTCCATCTTGTTCAAATGGCTCAACAGCCGGTCGATTCCGTCGACATATCACGGTGTTCACCTAGGCGGATTGAACGACAATAGAGCTGTCATTCTATCTTATTTGTATGGTTTGACAACTCCCCCGTCGTGCGCCCCACCCGGGTGTTCACTTCGACATGTTTACAGAATCGCAGTGCAGCTTACTAGTAGTTCACTTCGTGTTAGTTTTTACTTCAAAATGTTTACCTTTCTACCTCATCGTTCTGCTAGCAATGTGCCCTGCCCACTGACATTTACATAAGTTCTAGAATAACTCAACCTTAATCATTTTTGTATTCAGGCCATGCCTCAATTTGGAATACTGGCTCGAAGTCCCGTTGGCCTCTTGGTGTGGTATGGTGGTGAGGAGAACTCCAAGAATAACATCAATAAGCAGTATCCTGGATCCAGGTTGAAGACACCAGCTTTGCCTATTTGGGTTCGTAGAGATTTATTTTTTATTTGAAATGGGTTTTGCACTAGTCTAGGTTAGGGGTGACAGAGACAAAGTCGACGATGGAGCTTACCGAGAAGAAGCCTGTTCACTCTTACTTTGAAACATTTTTATCATTTCTTATGCAATTAATGTTCATAGTTCATAGTAGTATGTTGGTTATTACTGTATGTGACTGTGACCATAACTCACCTTGGTACAATATTGTCATTACCTTATATTATTATTTTCTATATTTTAATTACAGGTTACCAGCTGCTCCGGTCACTATGGAGTCCTCTTCAACACTAATCGTGAACTTCTTCGAAATTATCATGCTGAGCGGAGGTATTTAGTTCTTATAATCATACCAACACGAATCCTTAAATTCGATACTCCCACAAACAGATTGCCTCATTTACGTAAAAACCTTTTGCAATTTACTCTTTAAATATTTCAAAAGGCTAGACTTCCCTTTCAATCTAATTTCAACTCTGTTTCTCGTTTCAATAAGGTTCGATATCCACTACTACACGTGTGGCGGTTGCAGCGTTTTGCTGAACGTGGATACTCGGGCCCATGATGACGTAGTTGGAACGCTGCGTAGTGACGACATCAGTGCCACGCCGCTTGAGAAATTGATACATACCAAGTAAGCTATGGCTACTTTCTTAACTATTTATAAGCACTGTATGGGTCAAATTAATTTAGCCAGAAAAACTTTGCAAACGTGAGAACTTTGGTTTACTTTTTCAATAAACAAAACAAAAAGCACAATTCACTTGACCGGTTATAATATTTGTGGTTACGTTTTAGTGTTAACTCTAAAAAACTGTGGTTGTAAAGGTGCCACACATTTGTTTGTAAACATTTTTTTTTTAGTGTTCCGTACCTCGGAAGAAAAACGGAACCCTTATAGGATCCGTCCGTCCGTCTGTCTGTCTGTCAAGACCCTTTTTCTAAGGAACGCGTGGAGGTATCAAGCTGTGATTTATATTTTTCTACATTTTGTATTGAAACTTTTTGAAGCGGCATCGTGCCTTACGCCTCGCCTGCGCCGCGTCTTCACCACGCCTTTTCTGTATAATTCAGGCCTAAAGTGGCGATGATTTTTGTTTCGTTTGATAGTTTAGTTAAATTTATTGAGCAAAAACCATTTTACCATCCAAGGATCCGTTCGACGTTCGTGAAATATTAAAATTCCTTCTTTGCTTTCTGCCAGCTAAACGGTATAAAACGAATTTAAATAGAAAACTACTATCAAATCTAGCTTAACAAGTTAACAAGTAATAGTCGGCCAACCAAAAAAATGTACTTGGAAAAGGAAAATTTTGTAAAATTCCATTGAAAATTTTTACAATTCGAATTTTGTTTCAGATGGCAAGATGCAAAGATTACTTGGACCGGATCGACACCATACGTTGGCGAACCCGCGAAGTAAAAGTCTTCAGAATAATGTTCATAAAAACAAGAACAGTCTATTATTCATGTCGTAAAAGCTTCAATAGATGTAGTTTAGTATCTTAAACAAAATCATAGCGCCAATTCTACTAATTTTTAAACAACTTTTGCGTTCGCTCGTCAGTCATAATCTGCCAAAAATGTATAGAAATTGAGGATTTTTTACAGATTGCGAATGAGATGCAATTGCGAACGTTGCTAAAAAGTTAGTAGCTCTTAGGCTGTTTAATTTATGAACACCTTTAATGTGTTGTTTTATTCAAATCCAGATGCGACATTATAGCATTTTAGGCCGAACGGTTTTTTGTTAGTGTTTTTCAAGCTTATAAAAATAGCGACCGACCCGTGGTACAACTGCGATTGTCCAACTGGTTGTACTACGGAGAAGTATTCGGGATTTGGGGCACTCCGACTCGGACAGGTTAGGTTAGAAGGGGATGGCGGGGTCAAGTGAGCGATAATTTTAATTTATTTCTCCGTAGTACAACCAGTTGGACATCGCTGTTGTACCACGGGTCGGGATTGATAAAAATGTAGGTATAGCCTAGCCGAAAAATATTGGCAAGCTTACTTTTACATTTGTCAGCAGGTCAGCAGCTTGATAGGTAAACACTGTTGCTACTTAGATAAAACCCTAACAATTTAATGTTTTTCTGCGTTTAAAATACATAATTAAAAGAAAAGCTATGCAGTGGCAGAAAGATAATATTGTACTTACATTTATGTCAAAAAGACATTTGACTAGATTTCCTTCTCGTTCAACCTAATTATGTATTTAGAAAGACGACTAATAATTTGTAGACAACAATAAAAATTACAAAAAATCAACACAATTGTATTTTCCCATCTGTACCTATTTTTACAACTGCCTTAATTCCGGCTATCCTCGTAAAAATTAAGGCAACAGTCCACCTGAAGTAAATCTCCAATAAGCCTCCTCCTTACAGCTCCCTAGAGACGCTGTGGGATGACCTAATTATATGCGGTGTGCCCACAAACCATGGGACGCCATAAGGGAATTGGTTTAAGCATCCTGTTCCCTGCTTGTAAAATCGCTGAATCATTAAAATCGGTCAGTTATGTTGGATAAGTATGTATAAAAGAATCATGACCATCAACGGTACTGGTTTTTCTCATGCATCAAGATAAAAATTATATTACAATTCTTTTCTTTATTTTTGAAGTCATTCTGCAATTAGAATGCCAATTTTGTATAGGGGTTTATTTTGTAAACTTAATAAGTTATGAAATTCTTTTGATAAAATGAATTACCTACTGCCGGCTATTCTTACGTTAAAGTGTTGCCATAATCGAAATAAGTAAATATATTGACAACTCTAATCGATTTTTTTTGTATACGATTCGAATTAATATAAATGTAAAGTCATTGGAAAGGTAAATCGCAGGGTTTTTGAGAGATGGAGATGATACTACTGTGGTGTGAAATGATTAGTATTTCACACACACAGTAGTCGTATTATTTTGCTTTCAAAACTTTTTAAAGCACACTTCACTCATTCACTCACTGCACTTTGTTTGATATAAATCGAACCTTTTTAATAAATTAATGATTATAGAACTAAATCAGTCATTTGAAATAATTGTGTCGAGTGTATTTATTCGATTAATCAATTTTCATTTAAAATCTATAGTGGCAACATTGGTGTTGGTGTCTCAAATTGAATTGTCATTGTCAAAAAGCCCAATGTCAATTGCGCGTGGTGCATGCTAAGTTTGTTCATAGCGATTTAAATATTACAGTTTTTTTTGTGTTGGTCGAGTCCTACTCTCCACAGTAATTGCGATATTCATTGTAACTATTTGTTTATTTCTTGTTTTCAATCACTATCGCTTACTTTAATGTGAAATTGTGAATCTTACGCCAGGACGTTTTTACGCCAGGAAGTTTTCACTTTGTTTGAAGTTGTGTGTGATTCGTATTTTGTTGTACTGTTTTAACAGGAAATATAAAGGCAAGGTACTGATTTATTTAAGTCTATTCCATCAGATATGCTAAATAATCTGCTCTCCAAACTACGACCTATAAACTTACCTCTATACACAACGGATATTTCTATTTTGAGGTTAAGTTACGTTTTCTAAAAAAACTTGGAAATGCGAGTTTTGATTCCAAAATGGGAATTGTAGATGGTTATTTGGTTAATTTATAAACCATCTAAAACAACTTTGGAATTGACGCAACTCTGTACCGTGGTCCATATTGTCGTGGTCATTCTCCTTTGATGTTCAGTCATTTTGCGGAGTTATGCCAACATAAAGGAATGGGGTTCATGATTAGTCCCATAATAAAATTTGTTCACAATTATGGATATAATTACCCTTTTTTTTGTTTTCGCATTTGTCTGACACACCATGTAGATTATGCAGTCATAGATATAGATAGTATAGATAACGTAACCGGTCAGGCCCAACATGGGAAAATTCCCTAATATAAAGTAAATCTTATGTAATAGGTAAATAAACATTAAATTCGCGATTAATTCGCGACACACCGGTGTGTCGCCGGGGCCGGACAGGGTAAGTATCACGATCTGTATGAAAACCAAGCGTGCCATTTTTTGACTACCTACTACGACGTCTACACAAGCACTATTAAGTCTCAAAGAGATGTCAGCATAGGAGTAGGGGCCCGTTAGGGCCAGTGCCTACCAGGGTTGCGGATTTGTTCGAAAGAGTTACCGCGGCCCTGGAACGTAAAAGGCACTAAGAGGAGCATGGGTGGGTTTTAGTCAGTAGAAGTCTGACACTCCCTGCCGCTCCACCCAGAGCGGGAGGGGTCATTTGATGATTTCCCATACAAAAAAAAAAAAGCACTATTAAGTGATGGGAAAATCAAATCGGTTCTAAGACGCCGCCGGGTGTGGCACCTAACTGACTTAACCACCTAACTGACGTCCGACTAGCGTACACTGATGCAGACTGAGCGCGAAAGAGGCGGTTTACGATTTTTGTGCGTAAGCTGGGCACCAAATCTGGCACGCGCAGTGTTTGCTCTTGCGTTATCTACGTCTATCTATATCTGTGGTGGAAATCTGTCCGTTTTAGGGTTCCGTAGCCAAATGGCAAAAAACGGAACCCTTATAGATTCGTCATGTCTGTCTGTCTGTCCGTCCGTATGTCACAGCCAAAACTAGCCGAAACCATAAGAACTAAACTGTTGAAACATTGTAAGTAGATGTATTCTGTGAACCGCATTAAGATTTTCACACAAAAATAGAAAAAACAACAAAGAATTTTGGGGGTTCCCCATACTTCAAACTGGAACTAAAGAATTTTTTTTTCATCAAACCCATACGTGTTATCTATGGATGGGCTTTCAAAAAATATATTATTGTTTGCGCGAGAGACACTTCCAAAGTGGTAAAATGTGTGGAAAAAGTTTTGTCATTCTCTTATTTCAGAAGTTACAGGGGGGGGGGGGGGGGGGCTGTATAGATTATAATAATACATAGGGTACTTTTTATTTCTCTTTTTTATTGAGGAATGGGCTAGCTCTTGACCTCAATCACGCGTGATGGAAAGCGATAGATGAGGTCTATGATGGAGTGAGCGTGCCCAGAAGATGCCTGTTTACTCTTGCTTTGAAGGCATACGGGTTTGGAAAGGGACACAGACGCAGTCAGTCAGTCAGTATTTGAGATGGCTCTTGACACTAGTCTAGGTCAGAGGTGACAGAGACAAGGTTAACGATAAAGCGAGCTTACTCAGAAGAACGCTGTTCACTCTAACTTTGAAGAGATTAGGGTTGAATTCGTTCGGAAACAGACGCAGGTAGAGTGTTCCACTCCTTTGCTGTGCGCATTATAAAAGACTTTTGGAAACGCTTAGAGCGAATAGGCGAATTGCGAATCTATGGAACATAATAATAATAATAATATAGTGGTGATAGACCGACTAGAGCGTCGCGCAATGATTGTTGATATAGCAGTCCCTCATGACGAGAACCTCGTGAAGTCTGAGAAAGATAAACAAACAAAGTATCTTGACTTGGCTCGCGAGGTTGTCGACATGTGGGATGTGAACACAGCAGTCATTGTGCCGATAATCGTCACGGCCAATGGCGTAATTGCCAAGAGCCTCGACCAACATCTCAAGAGGCTCTCGTTGGGCAGCTGGATCAAGGGCTTGATCCAGAAAGCAGTACTCTTGGACACGGCGCGTATCGTTAGGAGGTTCCTCTCTCAAGAGCCCTGACCACCGGTAGCTTGGATTCTGTTCCCGATACCGGTGGGCTACTATTTTTTATATTTTTAAATGTTTTTTTTTAATATTTTTATAGAAATATTTAAAAATGTAAATTATATGTATATAAAATGAATAAAGAGAATAATAATAATATTCTCTGGAGCCCTAACCACCGGTAGCTTGGACCCAGCTCCCGACACCGGCGGACTACTATTTTTATATTTTTAAATGTTTTTTTATTGTTTTTTTTGTTATTGAAATATTTAAAAATATAAAATGTATGTTTGTAAGATGAATAAAGAGAATAATAATAATAATAATAATTTATTCAGCCAATAAATAGAATGTTATCATAAAAATCATAAAATCTGAGTTCGTAGATTACATTTTAAAATAACAAAACCAGGTAGGTGTTGCAACCAGCACCCTTGCTAAGTTATTAAAATAACTTGTATTAAGGGTAGTGGTACAAGCCCATACATAATAAATTTTTACATAATAATAAATTGCAGGTAGAGCAAGTGTTTATTAAAATAAAGTTAAGATAAGCCTTGCTTGCAAAATACCTCATCAAAATTACAATTCATTATTATTATTTATTTTTTTTTTTTTAATTTTATTAATGTAATTATATATTTATTATTTGTGTGTGTATTGATGATACTGTGTGTATTGATGATGGTATGTGATATGTGCTGTGTTAAGTTTGAGTGAAAATTTTATTAGGGGTTATTATCACAAAAAAGTAGACGTTCTGTATCGAAATAATTCTGGGTAAGCAGAAAATTTGTCAAAGCATTTTTAAGAGACGAAATTCTCTTGATACTCATATTTCCAACTATCACACGGTAAACTCCGTTGGTAGAAGCTAATATCGTATAATTATTTGCCACAATTTTAGCAGATATCACTTTGAATAACTTACTTGTTACCTCATCCAATCACACTAAAACCTAACGCCAGAAAAAAGTATCAACCTTGAAATCCTCCAACCATAAAATCTCAGAGGCCCAGATTCCCAAATCAATCTGGATTTAACGATATAAGTTCGTTGTTCGACCGTTATGGATTTTGATAGATGGCTCCCATGACAAATCCGCTAATAAAAGTAATTTATCACGCGGCTGTCATCCGCAGAGGTGTCGCGTCGTCTTTGAAGGATTTCCGCTTGATTTTATCTGCAGGTGAGGTGGTGCAGTTCTTTAAAAGGTTTTTTTAAGGAGCCTGTGAATTTTGTTGTGAAGGACAAATCAAAAGTAATGTGCAGGGATCAGAGCAGGTGCTGTTCTCTAGTTCTGTTCTGTTCTGCTTAGCTACAATGAGGAAAAGGCGTAAGTTTGTGAATGTTTTTTACCTTTTTCAACCCCAGACGTTTTTTCATAACTTGTCTGATTATTAATTTATGCATTTACGAAATAACTGTCGAAACTTATTCATCAGATTCAATACTTTTAAGTTTATTATAACGGGTACGAAAATATAATTTACTAGCTTTTACCCGCGACTTCGTACGCGTATATCCCGTTGTTTCCCGTTCTCGTATAGCTTTTAGCCTCATGAATGTGGCTATCATATACAAAAAGAATTTTCAAAATCGGTTCAGTAGATCCAGAGATTACCCCCTACAACCTCACAAACTTACAAACTTTTCCTCTTTGTTATTATTATGTTAATTTATTTATACAGCATCATTAAAATACAATAGACCAGCACTAAACTTTCCCCTCCACCTGCACTAAAACAAACCAACAAAATAAATCACACAATCCACTAGCCTCGTGACAAATCACCCACAAATAACCTCCTGAACATCACGATCCCATCTAAATCGGAATATCAAACTCAAATATCTCGGAAATATCGAACAATGCCCGGCCGAGGCCACGTAGGCCAATAAATCATAGAGGCCTGCCCGAAGTGCCACGGGTACGGGTATTTGTCCATAAACCCGGGCATAACAATGGCTAATTGCCCCGGTCAACCCGGACAAGATAGGCAACAATAAAATTTTATTCGATCGTTTAAGTTTGTGAATTTATGTCGGCAAAGTTTCGCACCGGTTGACCCTGATAACGGATTTAATTTTGGCCGTTTCATGGTTTCCCCGATGGTTTTTAATTTGTGAGGTTAACGCTTGTTTTCCAATGGGAAAGTTTGTGCACGTAGTTTTGTGTACGAACGTGGTTTAACTTTATCACCAGAAATTGCTAACAGTAACGGATTTTATTGTAGGACAAAAAAATGTACATATCGTCGGCGCGGCGTCAGTGCAGAACCTTGTAAATGCAAAAAGTTTTTATGACATGCGTTTTTTTTAAATCTTGTTAGAGATTCAATATTTTGATTTGCAAGTTAAATTTACACTTATCATCGATATAAAATTAATCAGGGGAGAACGTAAAAAAAGTACAAGTTTCTTGAATTTCTTCTAAAGTTTGATTTGATTGTTTCCTGTCAAAAACACTTTATGCATTTACAAGGTCCTGCACTGACGCCAATAATATAGGATATTTCTACTCTCATTTATACGGTATTTCACGAATGCCGAATGCGAAACCGCAATTTGGAACTTATCAAAATCCAATATTAAATTGGATTTTTATAAGTTCCAAATTGAGGTTTCAATTTAGACCTGAAGGCCAATTCTAAAGCAACGTTCGCATTTCAATTGCAAACTGCCAAAAATGTATGAAAATTAAGGCTTTTTTGACAGTTTGCGATTGATATGCGAATGCAAATGTTCTGCCTTCTGCCTTGCCTTATCCTATGTTGGCATCGGCTTCGAGTCTCACGGGGTGCAGCTAAACACCAATATTTTACATGAAACGTTTGCCTATCCACCAGATTACGAATTTAAGTCTGAACACAATAAATTCTTCTCAAGAATTCAGCGCCATGTTTACATGTGTGAGAAGGGCCCACCAACCTGAAGTAAAACAATTCACATTCTGATTTATTATTGAATCGATTTAAACGTCACTTAAATGAAATCGCATTTTACGGAAAAATAATTGCAATGGCAGCTATTTGTCATCAACATAACAGAATAAATGTACGGCTCTGCGATGAAATCGTATTTATATGGGTCAAGTGATTTCGCCTGTATTTTGGTTGGAGCAATGCAATTTCGAAGGTCCGATTCCTTTATTTTGATGTAATTTATTTTAAATTAGCAGAATAACCTGTGAAAAAGTTGTTTCGTGGAAATATCGTGTCAGTAGGTACCTACACTTTTCTGTCACCAAGTGACATTGAAGTGTAGGTTTGTGCATGGTCTGTTTGATTAAGAGAAAGATTGTTTGACACTTGTTAATTTAGCACACATAAGTAGAGACACACAATGTAGATGTACACATAATGTTGCGGAATTTTTTTCGAAAGAGTTACCGCGGCCCTGGAACGCAGTCTAGTAATAAATCTCCGTCATTTATGAACCGATTTGAAAAAACAATATTTTATGTGAAAGGAAATATTTCTTGATTAGTTTCATTGTAATTTTATCAAAACCGGTTCAGTAGTTTGGTTTTTCAATCCAAATAGCTGGAAAAAAATGTATATGTATACGAAATTGCGTATTCTACTTTCACGTGAATTTCCAGTGTAATCACGTGCCACGTCAAAAAAAAAAAAAAAACGGACATCCAACGAAAAAACACTACAAAGTACAAAATAATTTTAATTTTGGACGTCGCGTCGATGTCAAATTACGAAGAATCAACCAAAAACACCGACTTCCGAAATTAAAGTTGTTTTGTACTTAGTAGTGTTTTTTTTTTGGCAGTTGTATATGTATGTTCACAAATAATCTACTACTATTGCGACGATAATCAAACAACAGCCCTCACCCTCGAATTTACAACAATCCTCAAGTTATCTCACATAACATAACATATAATTGTTGTACATTACATCCTATTTGCCTTCGAATGACTGTATTACCACAAACACATTAGGGAAACCACCGTTATTAATTAATTGCTGAACAAGCTGACGGAAGGTATTTGATATTAGTGAAAATTGCTGCCAGTTCTGTTTTAGTTGTTTGATTTGTAGATGAGTTAATTGATTGTACTTCATGTGCTGTTTCTAGGATATCAATGAGCGTAGGTTCAAAATAATTATCGTTGATTCTTAGGGTTCCCTACCCAAAGGGTAAAAACGGGACCCTATTACTAAGACTCCGCTGTCCGTCCGACCGTCTGTCACGAGGCTGTATCTCATGAACCATGATAGCTAGACAGATGAAATTTTCACAGATGATGTATTTATGTTGCCGCTATAACAAAAAATATTAAAAACAGAATAAAATAAATATTAAAGTGGGGCTCCCATACAACAAACGTGATTTTTTTTGCCGTTTTTTATAGATAATGGTACGGAACCCTTCGTGCGCGAGTCCGACTCGCACTTGGCCGGTTTTATTTATTCTTGTCATCAAATTTTATAAGTGAACGATCTTTTAGTTCAATCATTGCGATACCACTTAGGTACACGTTATCCAAAGTGTACCAAATTTTTTTTCTTGAAACTATTTGACTTGAAAAAATTTCAAGTGGATATGAATGACAAAATCCGAGATTATGAAGATAAGCGGCAAATAGGTACTCAAATAAACCTCGTGCCCGATTTTGATGAAAACCAAAACTGCCGGTCGATTCTGTCGACATCTCATGGTGTTCACAATTGGCGGAGTGAACGACCATAGAGCTGTCCTTCCATCTTATTTGTATGGTTTGACAACTCACCTGTCGTGCGCCCCGCTCAAGTGTTCACTTCGACATGTTTACAGAATCGCACTGCAGAATCATTGAATATTTGACAATTCAATACTAGATAAATACATGTGGAAGTTTGTTATAACCAAACTTTCCCAGTTAGCTTGGCTCACGTTACATAGACGTTATAAAATATACCAAGCACAGAATCAGCTTATGTAATAATAATATCCATTGACATATTTTTTATTTTTCCTGGATGCGTATGAATCAAGCACGAATACAGATTCCACTTCAACATTTTGGCATCCAGCGTTTGACTTCAAGTGAATCTTCAAATTACACCTGTCTTGCATGCATATCTGCAAGCGTGTCTATCTGTGCATGTGTACGTGATTCCATTTCATTCACATGTGTTGCTGTATTTGCAACTCCTTTGACGAATTACTCTCGTAGACTTTGAAACGTCATGTGTTTCTCAATCTTGTGACTCCATTTTAGAAGGCATTATCCATGAAGTCAATGCTATTGGCAATGGTTTTAGTCCCCCTGATTCTTTTATTTGGAGGCCATAAACCAACAAAATATATATTGAAAGGGAGTGCTATAATGAGTGAACAATTGACAGTAGACCGTCATTCCCTGGATAATTTAAAATCTAAGATCGAAATTCAAAAGGTCGTCAAAGAAAATATTGAAAGAACTCCTCCAAACCCAGAGAAGAATGGAAAGAAGTTGCCTAGGTATAAAATTGAAGGATAAGGTGAAAAACGTTGACATTCGAAAGAAGACAAAAGTATGCGATGCCTTAACCTTTGCAATGAAGGCTAAATGGAAGTGGGCGGGTCACGTAGCCCGTTACAAGGACGATAGGTGGACTCTACGGTCAGTAAAGTGGCCTGGGCCAAAAGGCACCAGACCAAGAGGTCGACCAAAGGCCAGATGGGCAGACGAAATAATAGCGTGCGCGGGTGGAAGATGGCTAGTCAGAGCTAATGACAGAGAAGGATGGCATTCTTTGGGGGAGGCTTTTACCCGACCGGGGTTCATGCATTAAATAATTAGGTAGTTGATAATTAGATCAAATACTAATTAATTACAAAATAGAATTTATAATTAGAAATCAAATTCATTCCAAGACTAACCAATGTAATTGAATTTTATAGGCTAATAAGTTACCTTCAAACCTTAGAGTGTTCAAAAAGTATTTGATAAAAGCCAAAAAGAACCGTTAAACAAAAGTCAAAACCAAACGCACGATGCCAATACACCGATCAAGCGTATGTCCATCTACAGAAAGCAATCTGGACTCAATCGGATTGTTTTTCCATTCCTTCTATGCATATTTTCTCCTACAAATTTTGCAACAAGGAAGTTCTACACTACCTATCTAACTGCCTCCCCAGACGTCTCCTCACACAGACAGTCCGTTGCAAGTCCTTTGACAAATCACCGCAGTGGCGGACACACTTTGTTCCCAAAATGATTTACTGAGGCTCTCTCGGCACCGAATATTCGGCCTGTATTGTTCCCAGGAGTTATGATTACCATAAAACACACAACACTGTACGGAATGGTTCGTTTTCGCGGAATTATTTCAAAATAAAATTGAGCATTTTCGCGGCGTGTTTTCTCTAGGAAAGATTTGAGGATTTAGTTGGTGTGAGTAGGGTCAAGTTTATTTTAAAAACACCATTATTATGATCAATACGCAAGATATACTTACAATATTTGTTAGAACTGTGGCTTACGGCCGCTTTCTATAATATATCTCAATCCCAATCTTGATCCCGATCCCTGTCTGTAACCAATCAAAGGTGAGGATTGTGTGGTGAAGGACACAAACTCGGCCGTTGATTGGTTACAGACAAGGATCGGGATCAAGATTGAGATTGAGATATTATATTATAGAAAGCGGCCGTTAGCCACTAAACTAAAGCAACAAAAACAATTACTGAACAAAAGGTCCATAACCCTCATCCAGAGTCTGACTTCACTCACTGCTGAGCACATGCCTCTCTGGTCTTGTTCCAATAACTACGTTTCTGCGCCAGCCTCACCCAGGTTCTATTCACAATGGTAATAATGTCGGCTGCCCATCTACTTAGGTATGTTTTTCTACTATACAACGAAAAACAGAATAAACGCTATACCTCTTAAAGGGTTATTGTACTCATCATTATGAACAACTTTTACTATGGGACCAACACCGAAATCGCGAAAAACAAATCAGCTTTTCAGTACATTTTGTAGAGTTATGCGCACATTAATGTATGTGGGATAAAAATACTGTACCTATTACATTAAGTATGAATGCAGCTGAATATTGTTAAAACGGAACGCAGCGGATGAATGAAAGAGAAGTATGTGTGCGAGTGAGAGGGAGGAAAAAAGGGAAAGGGGATTCATGGCGGACGTATTGTACGGTGTAACGTGTCTAATTACGGTGTTCAGCTAATAAATAGTTTCAAAGCGTTTTGTCGTATATTTTGTCTTACAATCCCACAAAATTTGGGGGCTCATCCGGGATTGGCAAAATAACGACACACGGGAGTCATCGATAATTAACGACGCGACGACGTACGACGGAGACCGGCACGTGGTGTGGTGAACGGTGGCATTCCTATTCAAAAAGAACAACGGCGGCTGAAACTGATTACGACGATATCGGCAAACGGTGAGCTGACGCTAACGAAGACACGATTACGAAAATGACGACAGACGAATCACGTACGCTAAGCTCAATGTTGTACCTAACTTCGGAACTAATACCTAAATTCACCGGTCGAGATAAAACGTATCCAGTGACGCGATGGATACAAGACGTAGAAGAAAACGGAGAAATATGTGGTTGGACACCATTACAACAGCTGCTGATGGCACGGAGATCCCTATCAGGCACCGCACAGCTTTGGATGCAAGCTGAACGCCCTCACAAAACATGGGAAGATCTTAAGGCAGCCCTAAGTAAAGAGTTCCCTGACACCGTCGACATCAAAGTAATTCACGAGCTTATGAGCCAACGAAAGAAGAAACGTGACGAGAGTTGCATCGATTATATGATGGTCATGAAAGAATTGGGGAAAAGAGGAAAGATACCCGATTACGTGGCCATTAAATACATTGTTGATGGCATAGTCGACCACGAGACCAATAAAATCATGCTATACGGCGTAACTACGTATCCTGATCTTAAAGAGAAGTTTAAAATCTACGAGACTGTTAAAGAAAAGATAAAACTGGAACATTCTAAAAGTACCTACAGAAACGAAAAACGCGGCAACGTAGTACGTCACGAAAAAACGTTGAAAAGGTGTTATAACTGTGGTGACGGCGATCATGTGTCAGAAGACTGTCCGCAGAAGGCACAAGGTCCAAAGTGCTTTAACTGCAACGAATATGGTCATATTTCACCGAAGTGCCCGCATAGAAAAAATATGGCGGTAGGCGGCCGTAAGGAAGATTCTAGTTTGACTACATCAAGACAGCGTCGTTCCGACACTTCCGGCGATAGAAAAGATCACAACGGCGCATCGACAAGTGGGAGCGGGAGCGGCGAACGTGCGAGCAAGCAAGCAATGTTCGGTCAATCATCGTTCAACAACGCGGATAATACGTCACACTCACAGAATGACAGTGACAAGACAGATGACGTTAGAGATGGCAAACGTCAAAGTCATATCGAGTTTGACGTCAACGATGTAAACAATAAATCGCGACTGGATAAACCTTTGAAAATCGTAGAGTTATGCGGAAAAACGACAAGTGCGCTTATTGATTCGGGCAGTGATGTGAACTTGGTATCTTCTGAGTTTTGTGCTAATGTCAGTAAAGTGATGAACAATAACATAACTCTGTCTGGACTTGGTTTCGCTAAAGTGGAGTCGTTAGGTTGTATAACAACAAATGTTGTGATCGACAGTACGAAATACGACGATGTGTTATTCTACGTGGTACCTAAAGACTGTATGCCTTTTGATGTAATCATAGGACACGAATTTCTTAAGAATGTTATAATGGTTATGAATGGTAGTGCTGTATGGTTGAAACCTGTGGAATGGGTGAATGAGATCAATTGTTTTAGTTGCAGTGTTGAAGTTGGTCACGTAAGTAATACTTACCTTAAAGAAGAGGTTGTTCAGATGGTTGAGAGCTATCAACCATGCCAAATTAAAGAAGCTCCTATCCAGCTGAAAATAATTGTGAAAGATGACGTCCCGGTGGTGCAACGTCCACGACGCATATCACTGAAGGAGCAGACGGTAGTTGAAGAACAAGTTGCGGAGTGGCTTGAGCAAGGAATTGTACGCGTAAGTTACTCTGAATATGCTAGTCCATTAGTTCTTGTTCGCAAAAAAGATGGTGCTATAAGGGTGTGTGTAGACTATAAAAAATTAAATAGTAAAATTATAAAAGATGAGTTTCCATTGCCGATTATTGAGGATTACATTGACAAATTGGCTGAGGCAAAAGTGTTTAGTGTACTGGATTTAAAGAATGGATTTTTCCATCTGAATGTCAGCAGTGAGTCGGTAAAGTACACCGCATTTGTTACACACCATGGGCAGTTCGAGTTTTTGAAAGCTCCATTTGGCTTGTCTGTTTGCCCAAACTATTTCATGAGATTTGTGACCATAATCTTCAGAGAATTAATATCTAAAGGGATTGTTTTAATATTTGTCGATGATATTCTTATTCCAGCAAAAGACGAACAAGAAGCCGTTAATAGATTAAGAGAAGTTTTAAGAGTGGCCTCTGAATATGGTTTGCAAATAAATTGGAAGAAAGCACAGCTGATATGTCGAAGCATAACTTATTTGGGTCATACGATTGAGAATGGGCAAGTAAGGCCTGCAAGTGAAAAGATTGATGCCGTTACAAAGTTTCCAGAGCCCAAAACAGTTAAGCAGTTGCAAAGTTTTATCGGGTTGGCATCATATTTTAGGAAGTATATCCAGAATTTTGCATCTATAGCACGACCGCTTACAGATTTACTTAAGAAAGATGTCAACTTTGAATTCAACGAGGAGCAAAAGTGTGCATTTAATTGTTTGAAGGAACATTTGACTACTAAACCAGTTTTACGAATATTTAATCCAAGACTGGAGACAGAAATGCATACAGATGCATCATGTCTAGCTTACGCTGCTATACTCATGCAGCGATCTGATGGTGACGGTGGACTACATCCAGTGTATTTCATGAGTCGTAAAACAAATGATGCAGAAAAGAAGTACACTAGTTATGAACTGGAAAGTCTGGCTATTATAGATGGGGTAAAAAAATTTAGACACTACTTGTATGGTATAAGATTTAAAATTATAACTGATTGCCAAGCATTCCAGATGACACTTAAGTAAAAAGATTTGAGTACGAGGGTTGCAAGATGGGCATTGCTTCTGCAGGAGTTTGATTTTGTGGTTGAACATCGGCCAGGAACGAGGATGAAGCATACTGATGCATTAAGCCGAAACCCATATGTCGCAATAGTAACTCTGCATGATGAGATCAGACGAGCACAACAGTTGGATGATGGTCTGAAAGCTATAGTACAGATTTTACAGGAGAGAACTTATGGTGATTATTATATTGATAATGGATTACTGTACAAAGGATTGGAAAAGCTTTTAGTAATCCCGAAGTCTATGGAAAATGAAATCATAAAAAGGGCTCATGCAAATGGACATTTTTCAAAAAGAAAGATGATAGAATTAATATGTAAAGACTATTTTATCAAGAACCTTGATAAGAAAATTGAAGAATTTATTACAAGTTGCATTCCATGTTTATTAGCTACGCGTAAAGAGGGAAAACAAGAAGGATTCCTAACTCCAATTGAAAAGGAAGAGTCACCGCTGCACACGCTCCATTTGGATCACCTTGGTCCAATGACTGAGACGAAGAAACAGTACAACCATATTCTCACGATTGTGGACGCATTTACGAAGTTTACTTGGATATTTCCCACTAAAAGTACTACAAGTAAAGAAACGATTGAAAAGTTGAAAATTCACCAACAACATTATGGCAATCCAACCAGATTTATAACTGATAGAGGAACGGCTTACACAAGCACTGAGTTTCAAGAGTATTGTAAAAACGAGAACATCCAACACATCAAAATTACGACGGGAGTGCCTAGAGGAAATGGGCAAGTGGAAAGAGTTCATCGTACTATAATTTCTGTACTTACAAAGATGTGTATAGAAAACCCTGCTCTTTGGTACAGGCATGTAAGTAGATTACAGCGTTCTCTAAATAGTACCTTTCAGCGAAGCATAAATACTACACCCTATCAACTATTGATTGGGACTAAAATGAGAATGAAGGAAGACATCGAGATTTATGATTTGCTTCTAGAAGAAGAAAGAGAAAGCTATACAGAGGAAAGAGAAAAACTTAGAGAGAAAGCTAAAGAACAAATTCTACAAGTTCAAGAAGAAAACATAAGAAATTTCAATAGGAAGAGAAAAGAAAGTATGAAGTACAATGAAGGAGATTTAGTGGCAATAAAACGCACGCAGTTTGGCACGGGAATGAAGCTGAAAGCCAAATATCTAGGACCCTACCAAGTTGTAAAAGTAAAGAGGAACAACAGATATGACGTGAAAAAGCTCGACCCTAATACTGAAGGCCCTGGGGTAACCTCCAGTTCAGCAGATTACATGAAGGTGTGGCCAGCAGTCAACTGTATAACCTAAAAGGTGGGCTGCTTGTTAACTTAACTTTGTTTATTTCCAGGTTTGAGTGTGAAAGGTTGTGTGCAAAGTTTCATTGACATCATGAATGTATTGTTATGTCGGCTTAGTTTTTTTTTAAGGTAATTAAGTAAGAGATCTGTATCTGTACTATACCTGCTACAATGTTAAGGGTCATTTTGTAAACATGTTTCTCAAGGAACACGGATAATGTTATGTTTAGTCATTATTTTATGTTGTCTCTTTAAAAATAAAACATAGAAAGATGTTATGTTGTTACATGGATGTTGTAATATTGTACTAGTAGTTAAGTTAAATTTAAGTTGAAAGCTAGCGATGAATGTTTGTATGGATGTCTGAGGACAGACATGGATCAGGATGGCCGACTGTGGGATAAAAATACTGTACCTATTACATTAAGTATGAATGCAGCTGAATATTGTTAAAACGGAACGCAGCGGATGAATGAAAGAGAAGTATGTGTGCGAGTGAGAGGGAGGAAAAAAGGGAAAGGGGATTCATGGCGGACGTATTGTACGGTGTAACGTGTCTAATTACGGTGTTCAGCTAATAAATAGTTTCAAAGCGTTTTGTCGTATATTTTGTCTTACAATCCCACATGTATAGGGGCAATCGTTTTTTTTTGCGATTTCAGTGTAGGTCCCATAATGCCGTCCCGTAAGTTGTTCATAAAGATGAGCACAATGACGACTTAAGCACCGGCAACACACCGGTGTGCGCCGAATTAATTGCGAATTTAATGTTTATTTACCCATAAGATCTATTTTTTATTTGGGAATTTTCACATGTCGGGGCTGGAGTCGTTACTATATTGCGTTTATTCTGTTACACCTTGTACAACAATGAAATACAAATAACCGATTTTTGAAGCAGAGATCGTGCAAATTTTGTTCGTGTTGAAAGGTATAAGGCTGCGTTTCCACCTGCAAACAACTTGCATTGCAAGGCAAGGTCGAGCGAGATCTAATAACCCGCAATACATTGAAACTTGCATGCGAACAAAAAATAATAAATACAGTTGCCGAACCTAACAAATACTATCGAGAGAATCGGCGCGCGATTAAATCCGCATAATCAATGGTAACAGATGCTTCGTCCGCAAATGTATCATCAATACTGTTCGAATTTATTTACTGCTTTTTAATTCTAAAGAAATTTTCATCGTTTGCTTTTTAGGGTTCCGTAACCAAAGGGTAAAAACGGGACCCTATTACTAAGACTCTGCTGTCCGTTTGTTTGTCTATTACCAGGCATCATGAATCGTGATGGCTAGTCAGTTAAAATTACAACAAACGTGATTTTTTTGCCCTTTTTTATTGTACGGAACCAACTCGCACTTGGCCGGTTTTTGTTAGTTTTTGTCGTTTTACTTTGTGAAGTGTAAAATGTTTTAAAATATTTTTTTCTTTCTTGGACTAGACTTTCTGTTGGTATAAAGTTCAGTTAAACTAAGGTTGAAATCGTATCAATAACAAGATAACAATAGTTAAACTCGAAAAACATGTTGGAATTTCAATCATACAGATATATTTTTCGTTGCATATCGCCCAATACTGTGACGCAGAAAAAAATACCAACAGAATTTTGTGACGTGATACTTCCAAAACACAGTAAACTATTTCATAGACTCCAAAAATTCACTCGAAAAACTCTGTAAATAAAAGATAGAAAATTCACTCCGAAACTATACGTTGCAGTGCAGCAAAGCCAACTGAGCTATTCAAAATTCCAGTCCAGTTTCCACAAATTGCTCATGCGTCCGTCGCTTTAAAAAAAGACTAGGTAGTATGTGGTGTCGATTGAATTCTCTTAAAAACTCCGGCTCCCTGCGGTGTCGTAATTTTTTATCACTCATCCCTCGAGTGCGTTTACCCCAGAAATTGGCATACGTTGCCAAAAATAGCAAAATATACGAACGATAAATGTGGAAAAACGTTAGGTACTAATTTGGCGCGGACAATTTGCAGTGTTTTATGTTTGGCTGACTCGATGGTGGATGTCAATGATCTCGAGTTTGCTGAAGTGGTTATGATGGAAGAGGACGTATTTTACGTCTTCGAAAGAAATTTTACTCAAGAGGCCCTAGTTAATGTGCTATTCGATTAGCGAATGCGACTGTCGAAATGCCAAAATGTAGGAATTTGATCACGTGACATTTCGATAGCATCTGTCAATCCCATACATTTTTGACGTATTGACAATCGCCTTCGCCAAGCTACCGCTGACAGAATGTCACTTGTCTAGAGCCCAAAGATCTGTTTGGTTACGATATAAGTCGAATAAAATCAATCATGGAAAAGATTCATGTAAAGATTTTTCTTTCAATTGACATGGCGATGACAATATTGATGTTATTTTAGCTTAGAGCTGCTTCATCTATACTAAACATTGATTACCAAGGTTTAGTATAGATGAAGCAGCTCTGCAACATTTACAATAAAACTATAATTTAATCATTTACTACTAAATATCTACTGCCGTTCCTCCATGCAAAGGACACTGCTAAAAACAGAAGGCATGAGTGTTATAATCTCTTTGTCGTTAACTCGTACTCCATAAACACATTGCCACTGATAGCGACATCTCGAGGCAAATAACGACACCTTACGTTACGTCATAATTATCTCTCGATCGTGATTGGTTTACATCCAAATTATTGTTCCCTTACCCCTCTCCTTGTTTTTTGTAAAAAAGATGTAGAACATAGAATTTGTTCGTTCAACCTAAGGCATCGTTTTTTATTATAATAATCCTCAACACAATCACAATCAAAACCTGAGTTTTCACAAACCTCACCGCTGCTCCTACACTCTTCAATGTGCAAGCCATTTTACTCTTTCTCTTCAAAGTCATAAAGCCTGATTCCTGTTATTAATTTTTTATTAATTTTACAATCGCATTTACAAAAACCGGCTTTCACGAAATAAATTCAACACTGATTGCCATAAATGTGATGTTAATTTTATTCCTGATTTCAACGAACATCCTATTGTTGAAACAATGGTTCCACTGCAGCAGCTGATTTCATATCCGCATGTGGGAGGTACAAAGAGAAGAGAATGCGTTTTTATTAATATTTTCATTTCGTACGTTTATTTGTGATTTTCATTGTTAAGTTATAAACATCAGCAATATACAGGTTGACAAAACGCGATAGCATCAAGACTATACATTTTTGACAGATTACGACTGGCATACGAATTTTTTAGTTGCTTAAAAATTAGTCGAATTGGTACTCTGGTCTATTCCGTCAATATGTCGCTGTGTGAACTCAGGTAAAGTGAGCATGAAATGAACTGCAGTACGATTCTGTACAGTTCGCGTCAAATAACTGTGCCCCTCTGAAGTTGGCTACGAGTGGCTGCGTAGTAGTCAAAATTACGTACAAACTGCAACTGCGCTTGCGCGGGGCGGGGATTATGGCGGCGCGATTTTATGTCTCAGTCGCTCGTTTACGTTCGATGCATGCTTGCGTCCCGCTTGCTCCCGTCTACGTGACTGCACCTGCGCGATCTTTGCAAATGGCTAACTTCTGAGGGGCACAATTATTTGACGCGAACTGTAATAATGTCTATGTGAACACTTGGGCGGGGTACACGACGGGTGAGTTGTCAAACCATACAAATACGATGGAATGGCAGCTCACTTGTCGTTCACTCCGCCTAAGTGTACACCGTGTGATGTCGACAGAATCAACCGGCTGTCTTGTCTTATCTTGTTTGCTGTTCACATTGAAGTGCGTGGTAAATCCTGCATACATGGTGATGTTTACAGTATCGCTCTGCAGTTTGTTTGAGGTGGAATCGAGTTGAAGGGATTGGACTTGGACTTGAATTTAAAAGTAACTTTAAATGTACCTTTGGCTACTTAAGAGGGCGCCGACCAAACGTCGACCGCGCAGTGGCGCCCTCATCGTTTGTTTGGTTATTTCTTTTATTTTAGAATGAAAATGCAGAAAATATGCAATTTAAGTTGTGCTCCACAAGATTATACGTTAATATTATTATAAACGGTAGTTTTAAATTGTTCAGTTTTATTATAATCACTAAAACGGATAAAAGTGGCCACTATTTTCCGGTCGACGCCCTCTTAAGCTAAGCGTAAAAAAAAAATAATTTCAATGGATTTCAAATACAAATAAAATCTTAAATCGTTTGGTAGATTTGATGCACTTTTTTGCATTTGAAATCATCAAATTACTGCCACTCTGGCTGGAGCAGGAGTGTCAAACTCTAACTGACTAAAACATATCCGTGCTTCTCTCAGTGTCCTTTGCGTTCCAGGGTCGCGGTGACTTTTTCGAACAAAATCCTCAGCCCTGGCAGGAGATTTGACGCCCTACTGAATCAATTTACTCAGCCAATCGAATTCCATTGCTGGAGATCCTAATTTATCAAATTACCCCACAGCAATGCGGCTTTAACCATGGTCATGATGTGCTTCTTGTAACTTGATCTTCAATTAATCTTGTGAATTGAAATCAAGTCTGGTTAACCATAAATCTAATCAAACCAGGCCAGCATGTGATCAGAGGTCAGTAAATAATTACCCGTATATCGTGTTCATAAATTAGTTAAAATATTTTGATAACAATTTCAAATTAATCTAATAATAGAAAAGCTTTTTGATGTGATTATGATTTTGGTTTGTTTGTAATAAATCATAATAAAATTCCTAGAATTCATTTTGGCAAATAAATTAATTTTTTTATGAATTTAAGCTTTCTTTCTCACCTCTTGCTTGTGTACCTTTTGTTACTTATATTATTATTACTTATTTTTTTTATTTATTTTTTTTTTTACTTTTTGTGTCTTGTGCGAGGTACAAGTAAATATTTTTCTTTCTTTCTTTCTTTCTTTAATAAATAATATGGTTAATACTGTGGTTTTTGGTTTATTGCAAATCAAAGTATCATTCAGTGTAGTACGTGGATCAATAGGTGAACATGTTTGGAATAAATTGTATTATGTACCTATTCTTTTATCCACTTAAGTTTATAGTTTTATTTCTACGTATAACTTTTACACCCGGTGTGCACATCTCTTTTATTCGACTTTCCTTTCGGAGGTATGCTGGAAGAGATTCCTTTAGAAATAAGCACCACCTTTGTACTTATTTTTCTATTTCCTTATTCTTATCTATTTTTTTTAACGTGCATAAACTGTTAAATAAATAAATGCACATATAAGTAGCATGTTTAAATATAAAAAAATAGTGGCTCATCGGTATCGAGGTTCAGACTACCGACGGCGATCAGGGCTCCAGAGAGGAGCGACCACTTTTCGAATCGAGGCCTTGACCCAACTGCCTAACGAGAGACTTCTGAGGTGTTGGTTGAGGCTTTTGGCTGTACGGTGTAAATATGTACGTCTCAATCCGTGAGTTTCTTCGAAAAGTTATTTTCCTGTTTGCTCCTCTCTACCCTCCTCTAATGGTTATTTACCAAAAAGTTTCGTCGCCTTAGACACCCATCAGACGTTTCTCTCATCACTCCTGCCACAGCACGGCCTCAACGCAAAAGGGCGAAGCCACTACATCAATTACAAAATGTCTGACACTAAATCGCGTTACCGTGAACAAGGTTTTGTATTCAAACTTTAGCAATTACGTTAGTCAGGATTAAAGTTAAGTTGCGAACTTTCAAAACGGGACGGATGGTTACCGTCGTATTGATCACGGGCGTGGGGAAATGCGAGCTTGTTTAGCGAGCATTTTGGTTCGATTGACCAGTGTCATCACTATCACTATAATAATCAGCATTATTGTTATCACCACTGCTCGGTACCTTATTGCCTTTCCGCCATGTTTCCCAATTCTCTGCGTCCCTCATCCAGATGTTTTCTAGGACTTTGGTAATATTGTCGACATAACGTACTTCTGGACACTCTTTATTCTCTGGCCCAAACTTGTCCACAATTCGGTTAACAGCTTGTTTTAGCGGTCATCTCCTTGCCTAGCCAGGAGTCACACGATTGACCAAACCATCTTGAATATTGACTGACAACAACGAAATTTACAACGTGTAACAGAATAAACGCAACTCGATTTCGGGGTTGGTCCCATTGTAAAAGTTGTTCATAATGATGAGTACATACAATGAACCCTTTTCAGGTATTGCGTTTATTCTGTTACGCGTTGTTTATCGTCCTGACTTCAAAGAACTATGAGGGTTCTGACACGCTAAAAACCCATTTTATTTATTTATTTATTTTATTTAACACCTAGTCAATCAAAAAGCACGGGACCTGCGTTTTTTTTCGAAGAATGGTAAATCATCAAATGACCCCTTCTGCTCTGGATGGAGTGGGAGGGAGTGTCAGACTCTTACTGACTAAAACCCATCCGTGCTCCTCCTAGTGCCTTTTGCGTTCCAGGGCCGCGGTAACTCTTTCGAACAAAATCTGCAACCCTGGCAGGCTCTGGCCCTCACGGGCCCCGGACAGGACCCGCTAGGGTCAATGCCTGCCAGGATTGCGGAATTGTTCGAAAGAATAACCGCGGCCCTAGATCACAAAGAGAATTTGAAGGAGTAAGAGTCTGACACTGCCTTCGGCTCCGTCCAGAGCGGGAGTAGACATTTTGATGAAATCCGTACAAAAAACAGTCAAGATCTCCCAACATATCAGATGCTTTCCATACCTGTAAAGCCCACGTACTTAGCCACAGATCCACAATCACACTTTGGCGAGTTTTAACACCAACTTTTGTTTGTGATCGGACAATTTATGTAAGTTCCCGTTATGAGCACTCTTGGCCATGATGGTGGAACAGTGGTTCTTGATTGTTATATTATTATTTCTATTTTAAAGACAGTGGAAAACTTCTGCAGTGGGATAGTCGTGAGACTATAAAATATTGAAAGTGTTACGAGTGGTTGATGCTATTTTGTTTGTGGTATTTTTTTACGTCATAAATCGCGTTATGATGTCATTGACTGAGAAACAACTCTTACTCCAGATTTCAAGACATTTCCTCCAATCGTCTCAATCAAATTGATACTTGATAGTCTCATTTTTGTCTTTGATATTATTCGAGAGTTTCTTTTCCGATGTTATGGTGACTGAGTCGAGTTGAGAACAGGAAGTTTTGTAATTCAGTTTGAATCACGATTCAATTCTGAATTAAGTAAGATATTTGCGCAAGCATTTTTATTAGAATCTGAACGTGGCTAATGACCAGTGATCGGAAAAAGGTGAGTTAATTTTCCTAAAATTTATAGAACAGAGAAAATAGTGGTTTTCCGATTATTGCTAATGACGGAACTAATCCGGAAACCACATGGTAGTCCACCCAAAGGCACAGGAAATCATTAAAATTAAATTGTACGTACAGGCAAAAAGTGGAATTCCCTGCCGGAGTGAGGACTGTGCGTTTCCCTCTCTCTCTCGACTCGTTCTACAACAAGATTGAATCAGTTACTACTCCTATGCAGTCAAACTTGACGGTGCTCCGTCGTATACCACACCTCAAACAGTGGGTCCTCGGTTGGATCGAAGTTCAGGGATATTTTGTCTGGGGATAAAGAATCGTGTCACCCTATGGATGACCGACTACACCAAAGAAAGGGTCGTGACGGAAATTCGTGACGGTAAAATCGTACACATTTTTTCGCCTAGCCCCCATCCGCGATAAATACATTCGTTCCAAAAAAAAACAAAATTCGAGGAATGAATCTTCATTAGATACTTGAAATTAAGATCTCCTAATAAAAAGCCAAAACTACTGTAATAGATAACAAGGACACCTCAATTTTGAATGTTCCACCTGTCCAGTATACCCCTTAAGGAATACAGCAAACATCACATGTACCTCGTAATTAGTTTACGTCAATTATGACCAGCCTACATAAATTAAACAAGGCGATTATCATAAAACATTGAGGTTGACCCTTGGGAGTGACCCGCAGTCAAAGGAAGATTTTACCTTATATTGTTGTCAAAGGTACAAGGAGTAGAAGTCAGCGGAAATAAATAAAATGTGGAAGCTTAGAAATCTAGTAGGTACACATTTTTTATAAATAGTGACGTTCGAAGTAAACCTGTCACAATCTAAGAAGCCCGATTTGACAGCCGAGTAGAGAGGGATAGAAGATCGCTTTACCACTAAGTGCGAAAGAGATTTATTTCATGTCTCTTTCATACTCACTAGAAAAGCAATGTTTTATCCTGCTTTCAAATCGGGTTTCTTAGATTGTTACAATTTCAGGTACGGTCTTTTTCTCACGAAAATGTATGATTTTCTGTCCTTTGTTTCATTATTAGCCTGTGGTTGTCATGTCATACTGCACCAAATAGTTCAGTAACTTTATACACCACAGCTTGCGTCGAATCCGGTAGTTCTGATTTTTTGCAGACTTGTTTATCGCCCAATGAATAATCCAAGTTTGTGACCTCGAGCGCCGAACGCAACTTTGTCAAATTTTATTTTTTATTTTTTTCAGATTTTGATGATTATAACCTTAAAGGACTAGTTTTTGAAGGCACCCACCCTCTCAGGACGTTTCTAAAGTAGTCAAAATTCTGCTATAGTAATTATGTATCTGTAGACCCAATAGTTTACGAGATAAAGCGTTTCAAAATTCATAATGTTTTCAAGCCTCTTGGAAGAGTTTTAGAAGGTCACCAACCAAGAACCAAGAATTTAATTAGAAGTAGTCCGCTAATTCTTCTAACTTTAAATTTTAATACAAAAGATATTAGCTGTACTTGTACTGGTCTCCCGGAGGAGATCTCTCTTAATTTAGTTCAATGTTGACGGGACAACTGTTTTTGCTAGTTCATACTCAAAACGTATTCGTCAGGTAAGCTCAGTAAAACGTTTGCAAAAACTTGGTTGTCTTAGATCATTTAACTATGATAGATCTTTTCTTTTTTTATGTTTGTTACCTCATATCTCCGGCATTTAAGATCCGATTAAAAAAAAAACTTGTTTTATGTGAAAAAATATACTTTCCCATTTTCCCATTGAAATTTCATCAAAATTCGGTTTAATAGTTTGGTTTTTAAATCAAATTGCTGATAAAAATAAAAAACAACCAAAAACACCGACTTCCGAAATTATTTTACACTTAGCAGTGTTTTTTTTAAAGTCGGTTTTTTTTATTTTTCTATACTTGCTCTTTCTAAAACTCGTATAAAACTAAATTTTGCATAATCGAAACACAACATACTGACTGATATTTGGTATTAGACATTCACATTGCGTAAATAAAATATTAGGGTCCAAGCCGGGATCCGAATCTTAACGTATTTATGAGAACATTGAATACGTTCCGAATCGCAATATCCAATTTAGACAAAGTTTATTTTCGAATATTACTTTCTCCTTTAAAGCAGAAAAAGTTTAGCATAATCTGCCTAGGCATATAACGTCAGTAAAGTAGATTCTTCTAAAATTGTAACAATACAAAAAAAAACGGCCAAGTGCGAGTCGGACTCGCGCACGGAGGGTTCCGTACTATTGCCTACAAAAAAAAAACGGCAAAAAAACACGTTTGTTGTATGGTCCACTTAAATATTTATGTTATTCTGTTTTTAGTATAAGTATAGCGGCAACAGAAATACATCATCTGTGAAAATTTCAACAGTTTAGCTATACCGGTTCATGAGATACAGCCTGGTGACAGACGGACGGTGGAGTCTTAGTAATAGGGTCCCGTTTTACCCTATGGGTACGGAACCCTGAAAATAACAAAAGTGTCCATACCTTATTCAAACAAAGTTTATTGAAGTCTGAAGACCAACGGAACCTTTCCTCAAAACATATTTTATGCCAAACTAATCCTTCACACGCTCTGTTATTCTTTCACGCAAAAACTACTGAACGGAATTTCATAAAACTTTTCAGGAAATTAGGTTGAAAATTACACAAAGTGAAGAAGGAGCAGAAAAAGGAAGAAGTACTTATAAAACGAAGGGTGAAGCCGCGGGTGGTAGCTGGTGGTTTATAATCACTAGCGAGCGACCCGCCGCATTTACTGATTTGAGCCCGAGTAACATTGTTTTCTACACTTGGTAATACATCGACTTTTCTACACTATTTATAATTTTAATTATAAGGTATTATAAAGGAACCGACTAGATGAAATTCTCTAAATGATAAAGAAAACCGCATTAAAATCTGTTGCGTAGTATAATGCGATTTGTATCCTATAGGTACCTATGGGTTAAATACCTGAAATAAATGTTTATTATTATTCTCATCGTAAATGTTTTTTTATCTTAGCTCTTTGGCTGGTTTTGACCACATTTACGGGCTAAGCCAAGTAAATGTAGCGTGTGGTGTGTACTTTAATGTGTTGTGTGAGGGGGTCCTACTTCGTTCTCTTCTACCTGCATGAATTTTCTAACAATTCTACATGTGTTTAAAATCGCAGCCTTTTGCAATGTTATGTAGAGGGTTTCTTTAAGGTCTAATAATTTCAAACTATGAAGAAGATGGTTTGGGATAACGCCAGTGGTAGAAAGGACTATAGGAACTACGTATACTTTTTCTTGTCGCCAGATTCTCATAAATTCATCTTTTAGTTCTGCATATTTACTTTTTGTTTTTTGTATATTGTGTGTATTGGGGACTGCAGTATCTATCAAGTAAGTGATTTTATTTATTTTGACCTGTAATGTTATATCCGGCCTATTATAGTGAATAGTCTTGTCGGTGAGAATGGCGCGGTCGTAGTAAAGCTTATGTGTAGTATTTTCTAGAATGGTTTGTGGTGTATAATTGTAGTAAGGAGAGTTAGTGACTTGTATGAGTGCTTGTTATTATTATAAAAGATCTAAGCATACAGAATGACAGACGAGAGCCGTCTCGTCTGGAAGAAAGAATTTTAATTTATCCCTACTTCCCTACTAATATAATAAAGTAAAAGTAACTCCGATGACCTGGTGAGGGTCGCGGGTAACCGATGGATGCGAGACGCACAGGACCGGTTGTTGTGGCGACACTTGGGGGAGGCCTATGTCCAGCAGTGGACGTCTTTCGGCTGATATGATGATGATGATGATGATGATGATGATGATGATGATGATGATGAAAAGTAACTCCTTCCGTTATTCTGTCTGTCTGTCTGTTACGCTTTCACGCTAAAACGGTTGAATGTGGAGGCCTGGGATATGGAGAAAGACATAGGCTACTTTTTTACGCGATAACCAACATCCACGCGGGCGGAGCCGCGGGCAAAAGCTTGTACTACATGGGTATGTAGAGATCAACTACATATCTGTCACTTTAAAGGTGCGTTTCCACCAAAGATGTGCGAGGATGCGTTACGAGGTGTGTGTTTGATAAAAACCAATAGAATCGTTTCATTTACCTTGCCTCGCTCAGCGCAGCAATTCTGTTGGTTCTTAACAAACACTACACGTTCCTCGCACGTGTTAGAAATTTTGTATATATGTAGATATATAACTAGGTATATATCTAATACATCTAGATTTATGTAAATATTTAATCGTTTCAAGGGAAAATATAAACAATAGGATTCAATTCTTAATAACATTTTATTTATCTTTTAGTATATAACAACTAACTATAGTAGTACTCGTAGTGTATATAACACAACGTTACGTTATAATATACCAACCATAATAAATAAACAAGTTATTATTACCCGTATTTAAAATACACCAATCATCATCATCATAATAACATAACATAACACTACATAACATTGCACAACATTACATAACACTTACATAACCATAACATTACATAAGACAACATTACGTTATTCATAAGTATTTCATAATTAGAATTATAATACACAATATACATCATCATCAACAATAAACCAAAAACAATCAGAATAATCTCATACCTTAGATGTTAACGCCTTGAGAATCGAAGAACAACTGTGGCTCCGCTCTTTTGTACCCGTTAACAACAAATCAGTTTTTGAAATAAGTTTGTTATAAAATCATAACATATTAAACAGTTAATATAATCACATTTATAGGTATGTCTAGTACTTATTTTTAAATACTTTATATAACACACGCATCTACACACATCTCTGTTGGATACGCACCTTTAAGGTTTATTTTGGATCAGTGCGGCATGTCTCCTCCTTCCATACGTATAATTTTTTGGCATCGTTATTATCACCAATATGGGAAAATAAGTTTTAGAAAGCTCCCAAAGAGATCTTTTAGTGTGAGGAAAAATATGTGTTTCTTTTAATTGTATATTTATAATACATAATATTTTGTAGAATAATTAGTAACTAATATACCACAACCATTTTGAAACTCAAACCCACGAAGCTCCATTCCAATTAACATTAATTAGAATTTCCGCGCCCATTAAAAAGCAAGAAGGCGCAAAGACCAAAAAAACAGTACACGAGAACAGACGAAATTTCCATCTGCCCAACAAGAATTAACAGCCCCTTACATTACTTGTATTAAGAACGTACCTGTTCTTTATCCAATTAAAGTCGAGAAACGAGATAGATTTACAAGTTAGAAAAGGATAGCATTACATCCCTATTAATTATTCAAAAGCGGCTCCCGATCGTCGAGATACGTACCCCAATTAATCTTATATTCATTGACTTCGGCAAATTGACACAGATTAGTAAAATCCGCTTTATAGTAGAGTTTCAAAGGGTTTTGGATTGTGGAGTTTTTGAAGCTCACTGGCCGGGGAATTGTGTACTTATTTATAATTGTAAGTATTAATGGTAAGTGTGTATTAGTTCCTAAGGTGCCGTGTAAGTAAGGGTTTTTGATTTGACGAGGATTGCAATTTATCTTTACTATAGTTGTTGTTAACTGACAGATTATTTAAATAAAGCTAAGTTTTATTCTCTTTTTAGATCTATGAAATTGAGAAATATAATATGGCGATAGATCCGAATATACTCCCGGGATTAAAAGTATCAATTATCCTAATCCATTGTCTAAACGTGCACCAAGTTTCATGTTAATCCGTTCAGCCTTTAAGATGAGAAGAGGATACACGCAAACATAATCTTTCGCATTTACAATATAAAATATAAAGTCGACAAAAATAAAAACATAATAATAAACCATGGATTGTTGCTGAAATATTGGGATTACAAAACAGTCTTGTCAACGTTTTCAGACTCTTTCTCAAACTGTTTATAAATACTAGTTTTGAAAAGGAACTAATTTTGTTTTGGTTAAAAGTAAACAACAATGAATGGGCATAAGTAACTCATAAATCTGTGTTCGTAAATCATAAATCCGTGTTCTTATCGTCGAAGTATTCCTCCACATCGCTGTGCCCAGCAGACAATGCAAATTCTCTGTACAAAGAACGACCCATTTTGAAAGGTATTGCCTAATGTGTACGAAGGTGAAAATAAGCAATAACGTTTTATAAATAATGCCACCTACTGTAAAAGCTAGGAACTCGGAGAGTTAGGAAAATATATTCAACCGTTGTTTGTGAGCCAGTTTTCATTTTGAAGTACGAACATTTTCCGCTAGAGGGTGGTTGTATAGAGATTTGTGAAACTTATAAGAGATGGCGCTGTTAGTGAGTAAAAGAAATTCATAACATTTTATTACTGTTTCTGTTTGGTCTAGACGAGTTGTTAGTTACCTTTAAAGTTTCGAACCATATTTCGAACCAGTCCATTATTGAGTATCACTTGAAAACTATAAGTATCCTAGTAACCTAGCCTATTTTTTTAAGGAATGGTAATCATCAAATGAGTCTTTCCGCTCTGGCCGGAGCGGGAGGGAGTGTCAGACTCTTACTAACTGAAATCCAACATGCCCTTTGCGTTCCAGGGCCGCGGTGACTCTTTCGAACAAATACATAATTATGTAGTCTCAGATAAATATCGTCACATTTAAATCGCTCGTTTGATTATAATTAGGCTTTGTTAAAAGGTTGGTTTTTAAAAACTTGCATGCATATCGATATAGGTACGAAATTGACGACACGGTTGGCGCGGTGGTTGAGCGATCGGCTGCTGCGCTGCGTGTCGCGGTTTCGATTCCCGCACGGAAAAAATATTTGTATGGACTACAGATAGTTGTTCCGGGCCTGGCTGTTTGTGTATGCGAGTTTGTATGTTTGTAAACGCACCCACCATACAGGAGTAAAAAAATTAAAAAATCGACTAATTTCTATACTATGCAACATAATTCAAAGAACACAATTACATATTTTGATAAAGCTTTTACTTCTTCTCCGTCATTCCTTCACTGCTGAAAATTGCGACCACATACGACGCGTCTCCAAGCCATGCGGTCTACTGCAATGTAGACCGCTCTGTACATGCTGCCTCCAGCAGCCTTCTTTATAGCGTCGGAACATCTTACCGGTGTTCTACCTTGAGCGCGTCTTCCTTCGACTCAGCCCAATATGATGAGCTCTTCCAGACTACGCTTGGATGAACGCATAATATTTCCAAAAAGGCATAAATTCCTCTTCCTATTTTTATAATTCAGTGGGTCCTAAACCACATTGTTAGACCTGGTGCGGATCGAAAGGGTCAAATCCATTATGCTGTGGTAAATCAGTTTAATAATATATTATTTTAAGATAATAGTATCGCTGTAGTTTTTGCACAACGTACAATTTTTTAAGGCAATTAAAAGTGCAGTTATAAATAATTATAAACGAATGTTCCGTATGGTGTTGGATGTAAAAGAATACCACTGTCCCATCACTTCCCGTGGGTGTCATAAGAGGCGACTAAGGGACTCACCAGAGAACGCAGCAGCATTCTCTGTAGGTACATTGCTACAGCTACACTGCGATCGCCAACTCACCTGCCAAGCGTGGTGATTATGGCCCTGTGGGTGAGGCCTATGTCCAACAGTAGACGACTTTCGACTGATATAATGATGATGATTGATATGATTAACGAATATTGTTTATTACTTTTATTGATTCTAACTTTTCTATGTAACTGTTGCTGTCCCTCAGCAATAGTTAGTTAAAACTTTATGTACTATTTTTCCTACCGTCCAAAACCAGCCCTCAAGGGACGATGCAAATATTGTTAACAATCATCAGCTTAAAGACCCAAAAAAACAACTTTAAAAGTACGATAAATCTCCTATGCTTTCAGGGGCTGGTCGACGGAAGCTATCCTTTGTCCACCATTGTTTAATGTTGCGGATTTGCGCCAGAATAATGCCTTTTTTTCCAAAGGAAACCGGTAATTTGTGTGGGTAAGCGAAGGCCGGTTTCAAGGAAAAATTCGGAAAGTTACATTTGTAATCAAAATGAGAGGGAAATGAGGGGAAACTTCGGGGGTGGGTATGGAAATGTTTGTTTCGGTATTTATGTAAATACTATCATGGTTATTGTGTCGTTTCTGGGAGTATTCGTGACATACAACGTTATAATATTTACCACAAAGAAAAAGTATTATTGTAATTTCTATTTTTTTTTTTTGATCTTCAAACACAGTGGATATAGGAGAAGTCAACTAAAAGAGCCACTACTCATTTTCATGGTTTCCTTTATCATACCCTTATTACCAACTACAGTGAATAGTACCCATCCGTACGATTCAAATGAGCGCAGACACCACAGGCATACTTATAAGAGTCGATAAAGAATTACTTATCTATACTTTTTCTCAAGAAATGATCAAGCTCTATTAGTAGTTTATGCAACAACCATATAAAAAGGGTTATTAAAAGACGAGTGTGGGCCGAGTGTGATAATAGCATCACACGAGTGTTTTAATACCTAATTATATGCCGATGCATACACTATTTTATCTTCACTCATACAGTTGAAATAAAATAAGTGGAAAAATTGTTTATTTCAATATGGCGGATATTCTCATTGCGTATTCGAATGACTGCGCAGCGCGGTCATCCATAGACAAAGATAAAAGCTGGCTCATTGACTTAAGTCAATGAGCCCGCGCCAAAAATTAAAAAGTAAAAGTGTGCTATAAAAATTAAAAAGTTATTTTATGTTCAGTTGTTTAAAAATATTAAAAAAAAAATATAATTTTATGCGTTAGTATAGTTTTTGGCTTCATTTCAAATCTCTGTATATAGGTATCTGTTTGGGTAAAATACACCTATTGCAAAAGATATTGTCTTTTTAATTAAAATCCTTTTCATACTGAAAATGGCAGTTATCATCGAATAACGCTGCATGACCGAAGCAAGGAAGGAAGTTCTGCCTAGCCGCTCCTTAATGATGCTAGGATCAATTTCTATAACGACAGTTTTATTTAATGGTACGTCTGCCTAACTGACATCTACAGCCCAGTAACGGGGAACACAAAACCCTTGTAAAGACTGATGTCATGTTCCGGCTTATCATCATCATCATATTAGCCGATAGACGTCCACTGTTGGACATAGGCCTCCTCCAAATGGGAGAGATTTGCCATAATCGACACGCTTGGCAGGCGGGTTGGCATTCGCAGTGTAGCTGTAGCAATGTACCTACTGAGAATGCTGCTGCCCATTCTTTAGTGAGTCCCTATTCGCGTCTTACGACACCCAAGGGAAGTGATGGGATGGTGATGGTTCTAGCTTCTGACTACCTGTAATTACTGCCAAAGATCTACAAATGACAGCCGGTAGGGCCACAGAGGGGGGATATTAATGACAAGTTTCTACCTTTTTATTTAGTTCGTATTGGTATTTGTAAAACTTTAGACATACCTGAAAATTAAACTAAAAAAAAATCTTTTAATATTTTTTAACATAATCTAGAAAGCAAAAGTTAGAGTACACAGAAGTACTCAAAACAAAAGTCGCGAACCATTTAAACGTTAATGAACTGTGAATAATTTAGTTTATCCAGTGTCCGCAACTAATTTGTGAAAGCTTTGGAAAATAAAAGCTTGTTGTATTTACCACACAGTTGAATTATTCTAGTCTTTTTTTATTCTGCAAAAAAGAGCCATCAGGGCCTATACCACCAACTCTTAAAGCAGTATTACTTTAATATTACTTCCAGTGGGAAAGAGACAGAGCTATACATCCTGTATAGCTCCGTCTCTTTCCCACTGGACGTGGACGTACTTTATTATTACTTCCAGTGAGAAAGAGACAGAACTACACATCCTGTATAGCTTCGTCTCTTTCCCACTGGACGTAATATTGAAGTAATACTGCTTTAAGAGTTGGTAGCTAACTACCAACTCTTAAAGCAGTATTACTTCAATATTACGAATGAATCGCACTGGTAGAGATTGTATATGTATACAATCTCTACCTGTGCGATTCTGTAAGGGAACTGTTTAAGGAAATTAACATCATCATGGTACCTTGTCAATGTATCAATTAAAACATTATGTACGTTAAAAAGAATCTACATCTTTTTATACGAGGTGAGAGACATAATTATGTTACTAGAAATAGAGATGAATTAGTCCAACCAGTTTTCAGACTGGCTAAAGTAGCCATATCAGTCATGTGACTAGTATTTGACATCTACAGGATGAAATTTAATTCATGGGGTTCCTTTTAAGGGGTCATTGTACTCATCATTATAAACAACTTTTACTATGGGACTAATCCTATAATCGCGAAAAAAAATCAGCTGTTCTTTACATTTATGTTCATATAACTCGTCAAAATGTAGGGAAGAGCTGACTTTTTTCCCCGTTTAGGTTTGGTCCTATAGTAAAAGTTGTTCATAATGATGATTACATTGACCCCTTAAATGGATGCCCATGAATTCAATTTCATCCTGTATACTAGCATTTGGAAACATAATTGGGCCCACTGAAGATTGTGAGAACATTGTTTTTTTCCTTTTATATACTCAATTTATTTAGCATTATATAATTTCATGCATTAACCTACTATTTTTGGGTATGTCTATGACTTAAATGTGCCCAGCGGATGGTAGTGTCATATCACTTAAGTCTCTCTGATGGTGGCTCATGGTTCCATCATTTGGCTTCGTCAGACTGGTCATCTCTCAACTGACACGGTTTATTTTAATTCATAAAAATAATATATCAAAAGAAAGAAAAAAAAATGAGTTTATTGGCATTAGTAAGACGTAAGAGAAACACCTTAAAATTCCAATTAAATTTTTATCGTTCTCACATAATATTACTCGTATAATGTATTATGTATAATTTCGACAAGAACAATGTAACCACAACTTAAAAGCAAACAATTGATTTAATTAAAAGAGTGTAAATGGAGTTTCTTACACGTTCTTCTCCATAGAGATCTACGCTTTGAAACGTGCAAATACGCTTCACCTCTTTGACTGACCGACCTTGACAGTTCAAAAGTAAATGGTGTAATTGAAATAAATGCTTTGAAATTTAATGAATTGAGTAGTGGGAGTCCCCTAGTATTTTATAATCTTATAAAATAAATAGAACCAATTCAATCTGCCATTGCTCTTACCAACAAAAATGAATAGAAGGTTATGGATGGTGGGTACAGAAGCAATTTCACTTAAATGAGGCTACAAGTTATTGCCACAAAATTTTATTAGTACTTTTACAGAAAACAAATTCGGAGGCCAAGAAAAATCTAAATAGTAAATTTCTAAACGGGATGTTACGTAATACAATACACAATTCTGTAAATCATAACGTTCACAAAGTAGAGACACTATCTGTCATTTTTGTGTCAATGTACTACAGTATAATAGTGTTATACATTTAAGGTAAAATAATAATAAATTGTGAACGATCTGTGATTCGTAGATGATTTCGTTTCAGAAGCCGGGTGGTAGATTGGTGGACCAACTATGTGCGTTAGAAGCAAGTGACGGGGTTGAATATACATTTGGTGGCGCCACGCCGATATAGTTCATCTAGATATGGAGCTCTTCGTGATTTTGGTACACATTGGCCTTTATCATTCAATTCCGTTCCAGACTCACAGCCATGTTCATCTATCACTACCACACATTCGCTTGTGAGCAGTTCGCGTTCAGTTCCAGCGGGGCATCCACCTTCTAAAGCTCTTCTTCCTATTGGCACACATCCACCCTTACCATCTGATACATATCCATCTGGACAGCCGTCTACTGCACTTTGCGCTTGTACGACCCAATCACCACCGCTTGCTATTACAACAAGAAAGACGACTAACTTGTACATTCTTGCCTTGTCTCTTCTGTTTTTCCAGCAGCTTACTGTAAATGTTAATGGTCGTGCGTGCATATTTATAGTTTTTAAATTAATCGATTTGTTACACAATTTGAATTTGTTGTTGTGACAATTATTTTTATCATGCATAGTTATTTTTTGTTTCTAGCTCGTTATAGCAATACATTTTAATAGGCACTAATCAATTTATCAAAGTTGTAGTATCCAATTTTACTGAAATAAAGTTGTATTATTATTTTAGGTCAGCCACCGCAGGAAGATTAAACGTTTTAGGTCGCAATAATATCAATAAAATTGCACTGTCCTGATTTGTTGGATTGTTGATAAATGCGTACCTAGTAGTAAAAATACCTAAAAAAAAACTTTTGATATCTTTTAACATAGGTAACTAGGGAGCAAAACCAACATTTAATTTAATCGTTACTGAAATGGGAATTCAAACTTGTTGTATTTACCATACAGTTGAATTATACAGGTAATATTAAATTACTGTAGCGGCCAGCAAAAGAAGCATTGATGGTATAATGGTATAATATATGAACGTGTAAATGTAGGCTGTGTGCTGTGAGGCACACATACGTAAGTCCTTTTTCAAAAGTACTATTTTTTTTTTTAAATTACCTACTTTTTAAATAAAAAGTTCTGCTTTTGTACTACTTAGCTTTAATTTCCGCGCATTATTTGAGACAAGATATTTTTTTGTGTTCAACGCTACAATTTTCAGTATGCATTTCTTGAACTGGAGATAATCAAACCAGGTACGCCGTAATTGCGATTATTGATTGTTATAATTTTTATAACAATACCTACTAGTAATAATTTAGCGTTGCCAATTTTCATTTCAGGCATTGAATTATAAATAATGAGCATTCCATTTTTGTATACCTACTAAATCCCGGTTGTGCAAACTCGAGTTATCTTCTCAGAGTTAGTTGCTGACACGAGATTATAATACAAACATCATCTGCCTAGCCTTTTCCCAACTACATTGGGGACGGCTCCCAGTCAATCCGGAATGAGCTGAATACCAGTAGGTATTTTACGTGGAGCGGCTGCCTACCTGACCTCCACAACCCATTAACTGGGTAACACGGTACTTCCGGCAAGACTGGTGTCAGATTTTCTGGCTTCTGACAATCCGTAACGACTACCAAAGATCTACAAATGACAGCCGGGACCAACGGCTTGACGTGCTTTCCAAGGCACGGAGGAGCCTCGGTATGTTTATATGGTCACCCATCCACAGACCAACCTTGGCAAGCGTTGCTTTACCTTGAAGATTGGTCCGTGCAGCTGTTCCATACATAATAACCCCGGGTTAGAAATAACTCAGATTAGAAATTACTCTGATTCGTGCAAGTTGTCTTTAGTTATTTATTAAAATATGTTAAACATACGTTTGTTTGTCACTGAAAAATTGCAACTCCGTAAAATTGTAAAAGATTTTGATTAGATTAGGATTTCTCGATGTATTATAAAAAAATCGTTTTGTATGCAAATATATAAATCACAACCGAATTCAATTGTTTCCGATACATCCGTGTCATATTCAGAATTACAAAATAAAGTTTAAAAAACTGTAACCCAACTAAAAGAAAAATAAAAGTTAGATCACTTTTATTTTTCTGTAGTTGGGTTACAGTTTTTTAATAATAACTGTAGATAGAGTAAATAGTATGAAACTACTAAAAAAATCAAGACGAGAAAGAAATAAAAATGATCAAGTTGAAGCAGTAGTCGCCTACAAATTAAAAATTATTATTATACGTAACCAATCAACGGCCGAGTTTGTGTCCTTCACCACACAATCCTCACCTTTGATTGGTTACAGACAAGGATCGGGATCAAGATTGGGATTGAGATACATTATAGAAAGCGGCCGTAAATCGCTGATGGGCTATAAGAAGCCTCGGGCTAAATTTGCTGATTAAGCTAGTTGGGTATGATATACATCGGTTTTGGCCACCCTATATTTAGTAAACACTTTAAGATGTTGTTTACATGACATACAAACAATGTACCGCCTCTCTCTTGAAAAAAGAACGGTGCCGAAATCATGGAAGCTTGCGAATGTGCAACCGGTGCCCAAAAAGGGAGACCGTGCTGATCCTGCACATTACCGTCCAATCGCCATTACCTCCATCCTATGCAAGGTTATGGAAAGGGTTCTGAACAGTAAGCTGCTGACCTACCTTGAAGACAATGATCTCCTCAGTGACCGTCAATATGGCTTTCGCCAGGGACGGTCAACTGGTGATCTTCTTGTGTATGTCACGCACTGCTGGGGCGAAGCCATCGAGAGACACGGCGAAGCACTTGCTGTGTCGCTCGATATCTCGAAGGCTTTTGACAGGGTCTGGCACGCAGGTCTACTCAACAAGCTTCCTGCTTATGGCATCCCAGCTGGTTTTTGTAGCTGGATATCAGACTTCCTAAATGAACGGTCGATCCGAGTAGTCGTTGACGGCTGCTCCTCTGACCTCATGGCTATTGATGCCATGAGGTCAGAGGAGAGAGAGAGGAGTTCCTCAGGGGTCTGTTCTCTCTGCAACTCTTTTCCTGCTACACATCAATGAACTACTTCAGCCTGGTCTTGTTGGGTACGCAGATGACAGTACGGTTTCAGAGAGATACTTGTCCAGCGCAACAACCGGCGGGGATGAAGTCCGTTCCTTGAGAGAGGCCATGGTAGAGCGGACAAATTTGACCTTAAGCGTTGTCTCCCAGTGGGGTGATGACAATCTGGTCACTTTTAACGCCACCAAAACACAGGCGTGTCTTTTTACCGCAAAAAGGAGTCGCTTTGACCAAACTCCTACTTTTCGGGGTGCATCTGTTCCCGTTACTGATCGGCTCGAGCTCCTAGGCATGGAGTTGACATCCAGTCTCAACTTCGGCGCCACCATCGAGTACAAAGCCCAAATTGCGGCCTAAAAGCTGGGCATCCTAAATAAGGTGAAGCGATACTTCAGGCCTGGACAGCTTTTAACCCTTTACAAAGCACAAGTCCGATCCTGCATGGAGTATTGTAGCCACCTATGGGATGGCTCAGCTAAGTATCAGCTTGCCGCGCTTGACTCGGTGGAACGCAGAGCTAAGAGGCTCATCGGTGACGCAAAACTGGTGGATGCCAAGCTACATAGCTTGGCTCATCGCCGTAAGGTTGCCTGCTTATCGGTCTTCTACAGATTGTACTTCGGTGAGTGTGCCCAAGAACTCCACGACCTCATCCCACCGGCCCCCTTCTACCATCGGACATCCAGACGCACTGCATCTTACCATCCCTACCTTGTAGATATTCCACCAATTCGCACTAAGCGTTTCCAAACGTCTTTTATAATGCGCACAGCAAAGGAGTGGAACTCTCTGCCTGCGTCTGTGTTTCCAAAAGCTTACAGCCCTAATCTCTTCAAAGTTAGAGTGAACAGGCTCCTTCTGGGTAAGCTCGCTCCATCGTAGACTTTGTCTCTGTCATATCTGACATTGACTAGAGTCAAGAGCAAACCCATCACCAATAAAAAAAAAAAAAAAAAATGTAAAACGGTAGAAAAAGTTTAACTATCATTATCTTCAGCAGTCGCGAAAAACTTTCTCATCAGCCAAAAGATAATTATAAACCGTTGGAAAAAGAATTTCTAGCATTTGCTACATATTCGACTCTACCCAATTCTACTAATTTTAAAACAACATTTGTATTCGCATGCCAGTTGCTCAAAAAAGCCTTAATTTTCATAAATTTTTGACAGTTTAAGAATGTTGCTTTAAAATAAGTAAAATTATCACTCTGATCAGGTAATAAATTTTCAAGATTTTTTAGCACCTTGTAGCGTTATGATACGTACCGTCGCTTTGGATTCTGCTTTTAATAAAAACATTTGCCATCAACATAACAGCTATTGCTTATTATTAGACCAGTTAGAGTTATCCGCTCGAGCACACCGGTGTGTCGCGAGATTATCGCGATTTTAATGTTTGTTATTACTATTACGGAAGATATATTTCATAATTTGGAATTTCCACATGACAGTGCTTGACCTGAATAAAAAACCTAAGATAAGAGTTCACATGCCCATTGTGATAAATTATACATGTCGCAATGTAACTGGGTGTCTAAAACCAATCCCTCTCACGATGTTGAACGCATTGGCAAACATAGCACCACCAGATTTTTGCCACGAAATAGCTCCTCGCATTGAGAACGGGAAACAGGAATGAGATAGCCGCCACCTCCTGCATGGGCACCAACTTACACCTGTACGCCCAATCGTAAAAGTTTTATGAGATGTACGACCTCATCAGTGAACAGTGCGGCAGAGAAGTGGTGTGCATTGTAGGGGTACAAACACCCTACCCCTCTACAGTTCATCACCCCGGCAGAACATCTACTCTCTGGATGTTAACTGCAGTAGCCAATCTGGAAATCTCACAATCGATGGCGGACCTAGGTTAGCCGCAGTAAAACTAATCTAGCAAAATGGGGCATTCTTCACCCATCCCAAACGCAGTGCCAGTGTCTTGACACTGGCACTGCGTCACTGGAAATGTGTCACCTCCTTAGTTGCACATCGTGCACAGCCTCCTGCACTATCCAAGATCAAAACGAGGCCAATGATAGAGCTATACAGGTTGCAAAAATGATATAAGTTTGATGTGCTCAAAGTGTAGTTTTTCTATCGACTTTCTACATGGACAGACACCGTTTAGTAAAATTACGCATTTATTGTAACAACAACCCACCAAGTCAGGACGGTGCAATTAAATGTATTGAAATTATTGCGACTTCTCGACTAATTATTGCGAATCTGTCTGCGGGGGCTGGCCTAAAATAATAACACAACATTATTTCTGGAAAATTGGATCCATCTAACTTTGGTAAAATGATTAATGCCTATTAAAATGTATTGCTTTAACGAGATAGAAACAAAAAATAATTATGCGTGTTAAAAATAGTTGTCACAAAAACTAATTCAAATTGAATGGTGTGACATATTAACATACCGAGACTCCTCCGTGCCTCGAAAAGCACGTTAAGCCGTTGGTCCCGGCTGTCATTTGTAGGTCTTTGGCAGTCGTTACGGATTGTCAGAAGCCAGAAAATCTGACACCAGTCTTGCCAAGAAGTACCGCGTTACTAAGTTAATGTGTTGTGGAGGTCTGGTAGGCAGCCGCTCCACGTAAAATACTGGTATTTAGCTGAATCCGGTTTGACTCGGAGCTGACCCCAATATAGTTGGGAAAAGGCTAGGTAGATGACGGTGTGACAAATCGATTAATTAAAGAACTATAAATATGCACGGATGACCATCAACATTTACAGTCAGCAGCTGGAAAAGCTGAAGAGACAAGGCAAAAATGTACAAGTTACTCGTCTTTCTCGTTTTGATAGCAAGCGGTGGTGATGATTCGTAGAAGCTCGAAGTGCTATAGTCGTCTGTCCAGATGGATGGGTAACAGATTATAAAGGTCAATAGCAAGCTGGCTTTAGATGATGGATGCCCCGCTGGAACTGAACGAGAACTTCTCACAAACGAATGTGTGGTAGTGATTCATGAAAATGGCTGTGAGTCTGGAACGGAAGCAAATGATAAAGGCGAATGTGAGCCAAAAGCACAGCTGCAGATTTAGATGTATATCGGCGTGGCGTCACCAAATGTATATTCAACCCCGTCACTTGCTTCTAACAATCATCCTCAGCTTCTGAAACGAAATTACCCACGACTCACAGATCGTTTACAATTGCTGACTATTTTTTATTTTTTTGGATAACGCTCTATTATACTGCACTACATTGACAAAAAAAATGACAGATAGTGTTGTTCTTGGTCTCCGTATTTATTTTCTGTAAAAATTCTAATAAAATGTTGTTGCAATAACTTGTAGCCTCATTTCAGTGAAATTGCTTCTGTACCCACCATCCACTACCTACCATCCATTTTTGTTGAAAAAACCATCTACGAACAAAACGTTTTGTGCGTGTAGGTGGGATGTCCACCATGTGCCGGTGGTGGCGGCGGTGGTGCATCGTCGTACGTCTTGTGGTACGATGATGGAACACGCTTGGCGGAACTAAACTTTGCAACTCCGTCGCACACTCCCCAAAATGCAACCGATACAAAACCGACAGGCTTGTAACTCGGCATTGATGCTCAAGACTTTGGAGCTTCGACTCGACGAGCCAATCTTTGCCGGTGATCCTCTTGGCTCGTTTCTCAATTGACTCATGGGCATCAAGCTGGTATCTGGCAGATCCGTCCCAAAGATAAGAGCAGTAGTTCATACACGATTGAAATTGTTGAGCAGTTGTTCCGGCGTGAAGTACCGTCTCACCTGTGCTGGAATTATGACACATCCTATAAAGCCGCATCGACAACGCACACACATGGAAATATTTTTTTCATTCATTCTTGCACCAGGTGCAAGTAGGTAGGTCACTTATGTCGATAATTTTTCAAAATATTGCAATAGTGACAGTGTCACACCGAAGCTTCGGTTATATCGACTTATATCGCACCTTCGCGAAGGTGCGATATAAGTCGTAGATCTAAGTCGAAAATTATTGTTTCGTGACATTCCAAATGCATGAGTAACGAACCAAGAAGTTGGTACTCCGTGCTGGATAACTGACAATGTGACGTGACTCAAACGTGGTCACGTTCAACACCCAGACACAGGAGTTATATAATCTGCTGACATGGCGTTTAACGTGGAATCGTGCTTCAATAACTTTACATTCTATTGGAATACCACACGATCACTTCTTTCTTTCTTTAAAGTCTGTTTGGCGGATATTTGATTTGTTGAATGTTCAACGGCTTGATTTTTGTCTTTATAATTTCATGCAATGGAAATTCACCGGTTCCAAAAAAATTCTGAGGCCCATATTCCAAAACGTAAACTCCGACTCAACTCGAACTTCAACTCCATGAGCTTGTTTTGCATTGAAGTTTTTGCATATCTCTCGAGTACGAAAACGTCAATTAGACAAGCTTTCATTGACATTTTCGTGCTCATGTTGGAGTTGGAGACTGAAACTAAAAAAGGAGTTGGAGTTCGAGTTCGAGAGAACTTTTTTTAGTTTTGGAATATGGACCTTAGTCCTTTCGGGCATTTCATTTGGTGTGTGTAAGCTGTAACATATTATTATTATTTAATCTTAAAGTATATAATAGTACCAATTACAAAGCAAGCAATATGTACCAACTGTTTGCTGTTATATTAGTCCTTGTTTGGCATACTACATTCATTAGACATGGTTTTGCGACGTAAGGAAGGCCTAACTTTCATTTTAGGGTTTCGAACATGCTTAAAAACGGAACCCTTGTAGGATCACTCGGGTCACTGTCTGCTCATCTGTCACAGATACTTTTTTTCAGAATCTGCCGGACCAATTCTGTTGAAAGGTACACATATGCACTTCTGTGGTCCAAATACGCACGCGTTACGTAAATCAATAAGTTTTGGGTATGGTCATTTGTGGGGGACAAACTTGAAAATTTCAAAAAAGAGTTTTTCAAACTGTACCGTGTAACATATCAAATGAAGAGGATTATTGTAAGGAATTTAATTAAATTACTGTTTTTAATCACGTTCACGTTGTCTACATCTCTTTTTACTCGACTCTCCTTTCGCAAGTATGCTGAAAGAGATTTCTTTAGAAATAAGTATCACTTTTGTACTTACTTTTCTCTTTCCTTCTTCTTATCTGTTTATTAAATGTGTGTACGTATATAAATAAATATATAAATAATATACGAATGATGAAGATTTAAAATTACCATTCTCTTCTAAAATTTTCATCTCCAAAATTTTGAAAAAAGTAGATTATAGTTCTCTATCTATAAATTACAGGAAGACTAAGATATAGTTTTCAAATAAAATGTGTCAAAAATGAGATTGGTTCGGAACCCTCTGCACGAGTTCGACTCGCATTTTACCAGTTGTTTATGAAAGCAAAGCTACGAACACTTTAAAATTGGTAGAAGTAACTGTCATGCTCATGACTCATTCAACCAAATAATCAAGTTCCTCCTATTTTAATCTCATCTCAGCCGAAACTCGACACTTCAAAGCTAACCCTCTCCTATTCAGTTTTCAAAGATTTAAGTGAGGCGTTACGTCGGAAATCCCATTAAATTCGGATCCAGTAGTTTTTGCGAAGCACGTACGAAGGGACGTGCTCACAAAATGAAAGTAAAAATTTCACCTAGCATTTACGTGGCACGTTGAACTCGCACTGGGAACGAATCCTTGCGGATTGTAAACGCTGCGTCTCTCAGCCTGTCTGTACTTTAGAGATTTTTTTAACACTAAAACATATTTTAAAATTACTTATAATAAGAAATAAATTATGACTGACGCGCTTTCCTGTTTTTGTAACTTTGGTTATCTTAAGATTATGGTATATTTAAAAAAACACATAAAACAAAAAATATTGTTTAATTTTGGACCAGTTACGACATTACTAATTTACAACACCATGTATTATAATTCTTGAAAGAGCCTTTAAAGATGCATATCTCTCACCAAATTTGATAACAACTTTCACATAATATTACTATTGGGTACTAGTAATAATCGTCTTGTTCAGTATAAAATACCGTCAGCAAAAAAATAAAAGCAAGCTCAAACCGACGCAGCTACGAAGAAAAATAACCACAAAGAGAAAAAAAACTTGAAACAAAACATGATTAGAATAAAATAATCGTCCAACCAACCGACTGATTGCGTTGAATCTAATTCTATTAAAAATTAAATTGTATAAAATTTTCCAATAGATTTTACGCGGTTGAATAAATCTTGCATTTATCAGGGAGCGTTGCAGTTTTCCTGAGAAAACCGACTTCAGACGATACGCTAGCAAAAAATCGACGTTATCAATTTGGCTCAGGTTTCGACGGCACCTATTTAAGTGAATAGAGGTGAGACTGCAGGCACCAAGTGATAGGAAAACGAAAGATCGTTTTTAATTTTCATGAACACCATATTTTTTATGTCAGCTTAGCTGTTCGAAAAGGCGTGTAACAGAATTAACGCATTACCTCTTAAGGAGTCATTTTACTCATCATTATGAACAAGTTTTATTATGGGACCAAACCCGTGAAAAAAATTATTAGCTGTTTAGTTCATTTTGTCGAGTTATGTGCACATAAATGTATGGGGGAGGTCGATTTTTTTCCGCGATTTCAGTGTTAGTCCTACAGTAAAAGATGAGTACAATGACCCGTTAAGAAGTATTGCGTTTATTCTGTTACACTTTGTATATGTAGGATAAACATGACACTTTTACACTTCTATTTTTTTTTGGTTATTTTAAACTAGATGAGGCCGGTGATTCCTAGCTGACTATTCTGAGAAATATACCGAAACAAATTCAGAGGTCAAAGTCTTTTTAAAAGCCCATAAAGTTTTTGTGTACATACTCCAGTACCTACTTGATTATAGAAATTTTATACATTCTACATCATTACTATTTTTCTTTTTTGCATACAGTACTACGCGTTATATTCTATGTGTGTGTCAAACAATCTCAGTTTTTATAACAAAGACCGTACATAAGTTCACAAATAATTTCATGTCACATATTAAAAATTCAAAATTCTATACGACTGCAGTTTTTGCAGTGTTTGACCCATTTCTCGGTAAGCATTCGCGCATATTATACGGTAACTTGCCTCGAACTTTGGGTGTAAAGAACAAAACTTTGTCCAAGAAATGGCGCAAGAGGCCATATTGCACTACAATATGGCCTCTATTGTGTGCAAATGTGAGGTGTTTTCTCGGGTTAAAAGGTTTGAGTACTATAATAAAGTCAGATAATAATATATCCTGATTATAAATGAAGGCTCGCAGAACAGATGGTCAATGGGGCCGAAAAGTTTTGGAGTGGCGACCGCGTACCGGAAGACGCAGCGTTGGAAGGCCTCCCACAAGGTGGACCGATGACCTGGTGAGGGTCGCGGGTAGCCGATGGATGCGAGACGCACAGGACCGGTTGTTGTGGCGACACTTGGGGGAGGCCTATGTCCAGCAAAGAAAAAGAAGAAAGAAAGAAAATTAGTTTTTTTTTTTTTTGTTTGTTTGTTTGTTTGTTTTTTTGTGTTTTTGTTTGTTTTTTGTTGTTTGTTTGTTTGTTTTTGTTTTTGTTTTTTTGTTGTTTGTTTGTTTGTTTGTTTGTTTGTTTGTTTGTGTGTTTTTTTTTGTGAGTGTGTTTGTTTTGTTTGTTTTTTTTTTGTTTGTTTTGTTTTTTAGTGGACGTCTTTCGTCTGATATGATGATGATGATGATGATAAATGAAGGAACATGATTACTAAAGCCGTTGGCCCTGCGCCTGATCTTACCCCGGTCGTGTCCAATTGCCGTCCCATCGGAGAATGACAGTAAAAGATCAGAGAGTGCACCTGTGTTTGCGCACACACTTGTGCATTGTTACATTTCATGCGTACTTGGCTAATTTCTGTCAAAATTGGTCATCGTGGCAGAAATTCGTTCGGAGGATTATAGTATAATTATACCTTTTGTAGAAATATAAAATTCATGTCCAAATATCCTAGACTGGAAACCCCTAGACCTGACAATGACGAGTAGCAGATTCGAATAGATATTTTTCAAGTCACCGCCTGAAAATCCACCAATTTCTCTTTTCGAAGTCGGTGCAAAAAGGATTGCAATATAAATTACGGAAGAGTGCTTTTAAAAATGTATTTTAATTTTAGAACAATTTTCACTTTTAAAATGTTCTATGATTGTTTCAAAATGTTTTCAATAAAAGTGTATTTTTCAGTGCAGCTAGTGGATCGTTTGAGATTTTATGAAACTTTTACTCGTAACTATAGTAAAATTTTATTATGACGATCAGAGCAAGATAATAAACATGTATTTTTTGTTTTCTTGTTGAAAAACAGCTAAGTGGTACCAAGTATCGAGTGGTATTATTGATACACCTCATTGAAATTAAGTTCTATTAAAAGACAGCATGTTAAGAATAGGGAACCTTTTTGTATAAATATAGAAAACAGTAATGACAATTTTGCTGTACCAAGTAATAATAATAAATAGATAAATCATTGATTTATTAATCAACGCGTCAACTTTATTGCTGATGTCGATATAATATGCTTATTCAGATTACTTACATTTTTTATGCAGAGAAATCAAAATTAAAAAAAAGTTTGAAGTGAAACTTCAGATTCCCCGAGCTACTAATAAAACTTTTTGAATGGTCGAACTGAACTTTTCGAATTTGAACATGTTTCGAACTGGGACGTAAAATTGGAAAAATCTTGGAAACTTTTCTTAACTGTCACTCAATCGTGAGATGATAAATCACGTAATCTTTCAAAATATAGTAATAACATTATAGTATGTTTATTGAAACTTATAATACAAACCTAGATTTCATCATCATCATATTAGCCGAAAGACGTCCACTGCTGGACACTATGCCTCCATCAAGTGTCGCCACAACAACCGGTCCTGTGCGTCCCGCATCCATCGGCTACCCGCACCCTCACCAGGTCATCAGTGCACCTTGTGGTTCAACCTAGTTATCATAGAATTCAATAAAATACTCTTTATTATGTACACCATATTAGTTAGAAAAGATAAAATTACATAGAGTGACACAAGCATATTTTTTTCTTAGTTCTGGTTTGAATTCCTTTACCATCGCTACTTTTATAGAACCTCCGGGGTGCTTAAGCATTTATAACATTCTAACCTAAACCTAGTAGGTATTTAGCCAAAACTATGGACATGGAGAAAACTAAGAACTTGGTGTTTCTTGAAGATCCATAAAATTTGAGAATGCATTTGTTTGTTTGTTACTGTTCCATACCTAAATCCCTGGATCGATTTTGATGAATTTTGGTATAGATATAGATGGGACTTTGCAGTCGGTTATAAATCTATGTTGACGCGATTTAATTTGTGGGCAAAAGCTTATTCAATCATAAAACCTCTCGCGAAAATTCACATTTTTTTAATTTTAATTTCTTCGTGGAACTCTTAATAAATAAAATATCAGTTTCTGGTAACATTCAATAAGTAGGAGTAAATTGTCAGCGAGCGCTAAGTGAATTGCCAATTACATTACGGTATTGCTATAGGAAGGTAAACTTAAATTTGCGATACTTTGACAAAATTTTGTCTGAGTAAATTACGTTTAACATAATTATCTTTTTTTATTTTTGTTAACAAAAAATGGTTATTTTAGGAGTATTTTATACATCAAAAATTGACTGGAATGACTCACATAGTGAACAAAGAACATATATGTTTATAAACAAGAACACGGAACAAAAAAAAATGTTTACCATACATTTTATACGGCAAAAATTTAATTCGCATTAAAAATAATATAAGAAGTGTTCAACAACAAATTCATAAACAACTTCCAGATCGAAATTCGAAGCGGACGAAATTTTGTTTTGGGTAACACCCAACTCCTAATGCTGTATAACATTGAACACGAACAGCGAAAAACTAGGTACGAACACTAATTATAATGTAGATTAAAATCCAAAAAGCATCCAATTCGGCCGAACCCTTAATTAAAAATCATGACATCAACCTGCAATTATGGATACCCAATAGCCTTTCCGATTCACCTCACGTCCCGGACATGCCAAAGTTTTAATCCAATAATCCTCCTTCGAATTAAAAAATGGAAAGTAACACAGAAACGATTAAAACTTAAAGTTTAATTTGCACGTTCGTTTAAACTGGCGGCCATTTTCAATTGTTCTCACAGCTAATTCAATTTTGGTTGAAACTTTTTTATGTCGCGCCGGAGTTGCGTTTTATTTGCATAGACGTTTCCGTTTTTTTTTGGTCTTTTGTGTAATTTGGAGATAGACATTTTATTTGAGGAAATTTGTTTTTGAATGAACGGTGTTATTTTTTAGTTCGTTAGACTGAAACAGAAAACTTCTTACATGGCTTTAGATAAATAATATTATAAGCTTCAAGAACCATGTAAAAATGCACTTCGGTCCTATAAAAAATAATAAAACGCTCACTCATAAAAAAAAAACAATTTGTGCCAATAATTCCAGGTAAAGATAGGTAATTCCAGGTACAAAATTTTTGTAAAGACTTGCCATACTAATAATATTTACACCAAAAAGATAATTTAATATTTGAATATAGCTTTAAAAACTAACAATGCAAAACTTATTCAAAAACAATCCCCCAACAATTCACAACTTTTCCTTCAACGTCATATACCCATGACGTCACAAAACATTACTTAAACAAGGATAACGTTGCAACCAAACACCCGAAAACTTTTCTCTTCCCAAGTTTACATTAAACACACAACTAACTACAATATTTACAACGTAACGTCTTTACTAAAAGCCTTGAGAGTGCTCCTTAACGCACGCCCAACAATTAGTGAGCCCTCATGCAGTGACCTACATCTAAATTTAGATTTTCTTTAAGCCCAATTTCCACTTCAAACGAAAACCAACCTTATTGCCTCTACTCATAAAATTTAAAACAGTAAACAGAAAATTAAAATTACGTGAGTTACATGCTGATACGAAATCTTCAAAATAAATTGATTCTTATAGATGTAATTTGAAAGTTGGTTTTGCATTGCGGATGTATGTCCACTATGACTTGTCGATTTAGCAGCATTCTAATCTGCATTCAAAACTGAACTTTAGAGAGTATTAAACAAAGTATATTTTCAGGGTTTGTCTTTAGAATATTTGTGACCAGAATATAACGTATAAGTGATGATGAGTGCAGAGGTCAGATGCTCGAACGCGGGCTAGAAAGGAGTCCGCCACATATGGCGATAATATACTGTAAATAAAGCTCCTAAGAAAATAATGTCGTGAATATATTTTGATGACAAACATTCGGGCAGTTAGCGTTTATGGGTTCCTGTGGGATAGTTATTAAAGTTGGGTTTTGGTTAACCTTTTAGGTCGTATGTCATGCGTATTAGTTTTTATGTCCCTAATTTGAGTTTTAGTTTTACGATCTTCTGAATAGTGTAGTTTGTTACTTTATGAATTTGTAATTAATTATGTGATGTGCCTATAAAACACAGGGAATAATTTGCTACAACAGAGTAATAATTCAAGTAACATCTGTCAACGGCATCTCGTTTAACTCAAATGCAGAAGACAATAAACACGATTTGGAATTACGTCCAGTGTGCGTGCAGCTAAGTCCCAGGTTGTAGCTATCTGGACTGGATCACGGATAGGTTAGGTTCGAAAAGGATGGTGGGAACTAGAGTGAGCGAGTAAAGCAAGCAAACATAACTCACGTGATCCTATTTATATTAAGTTCCTTTAAACACTATGTACATGCAGAAATAAGAGTCCCGCGCAGCTGGGCTCCATCAACTAACCTTGGTCACGCACGAACGTAATTTAAGCCGAATATGCATTCGATAAAATTTGTGATCATTAGATCTTTGGCGTTTCCAAATGCTACATCTTATTCGAGACGGCAACTTGGACATAGTACGCAGGACGCATTTACTAATTCCGTGCATGTCATATTGGCGGTTCGAAAGAAATCTTACACAATATGAACATATTATAACTTTTAATCATTAGTTTACCTATACGTTAGGTCAACTGAAGCTAATGTGAAAATAAATTATGATTATTATATCATAAATTGTTATAACAATAGATGACTGTAATAAATGAAAATTTAAATCAAACAAAATTATAATTATCATCCGATGTTAAATTAAAAAAACTAGCTTTTATCTGCGGCTCCGCCCGCGCGGACGTTGGTTATCGCGTAAAAAAGTAGCTTATGTCCTTTTTCATATCCCAGGCTACATATCTGTAAAATTTCATGAGGATCCGTTCAGCCGTTTGAGCATGAAAGCGTAACAGATAGACACGTCTGTCTATCTGTTACTTTTCGTACTTGTGCATTTTATAATATTATTATTAGTAGGGATAGTTACAAGTACCTAAAATTCACTAAATCAAAAATTCATTTACTCAAAAAACCATTATCACAAAAATGACGGAGATATTTATTTATTTATTTAATTTTTTCAAACTTCGACAGCAGTTCCACAAAAAATTACGCCCGCCATAGTTACTTGGCACCCTTCATTAAAGTGGAATCGGAAAGGGATTTCATCGTGCGACGACTAACAAAGGGGAAAACCGAAAATGTCCTCAGACCCTCGACCTTTTTGAGAGCATGAGTGAGCACTGATTCGTTCTAGAGAGCTCTTAAGAACGATACTATTTTTGATAGATCGCTTATAATTGCTGTTGTATTTGGTTCTTGGGTTGTATGTCAAGGGGTTAATGTGTTCCTTTTAGGCTTTCTGTGGTCGTGTTTTATGGATAAAAGCCGTGTTTGGTGTTTCGGTGGTAATAATGACTGTTTGAGTTTTTCTTTAAATTTTTTTTTTGTACTTCGTATGAAGTACCGCGATTTTTTTAATATTTTTGTATGGACAAAATAGCAGTGTAATAGAGACATGTGGCTTTTCAATGTAGTGTCAAAGGCTTGTTCATTGCAGCGTGGAACTCCTTGGACAGGAGATCTACGAGTAGGTATAATTAAGATGAAAATTTTTCTCAGGTAAAAATAGTTGGAACTTCTTGTGTCATGTGTGGAAGACATTAAAACATGATAACTTCTTTTTTTTTATTATTGATAGGCAAGCGCTTGACCACTATCTCACCTGATGGTAAGCGACGATGTGGTCGAAGATGGAGCACGTTTGCCTAGAAGTAACCTATTCACTCTTGACTTAAAGACTCCCAGGTTGTAGCTATCAGGAAACACAGACTCCGGCAGGAAATTCCACTCCTTAGTTGTACGCACAATGAATGTATTCCCAAAACGCTTTGTGCGTGTGGGTGGGATGTCCACCATGTACCGGTGGCGCATCGCCGTACGTCTTGTGACCCGATGATGGAACGGGCTAGGCGGAATCAAACTATGTAATTCTTACATCAATTATTTTGCAGCAACTACTGCAATCGATCTATCGGAAACTTTCAAATGAACTTCAGTGACAACGAAATTCTATTTACACAGCAAACCGGTCCAAGATAAACAGGCAACGATCCATTCGGCTCTTAACAAAACAAATTCCCTTTAAAACCTAGAATGCACCAACTTTCAAGTATAGGAAACGTTGCAAAGCCAAGTTGTTTTTCCAATGCGGAGTTTGCTTCGAGTCGATATTTCAAGTTGCTATTTAACTCGGCAAGCTAATCTAAATTACGTCACGGTCAAGCTCTGTAAATCTCGAAACCCAATTTATCTTTGACACGCCCGTTTTATACTTCTTCGGGGAGCAACGCCTCGGGCTGCTTGGTGAGACCGAGATGTGTGAAGGGTGGAGAAGGTAATGTGTATCTTTTTAATAGGTCATATTGTCATGTTTTTTATTAATTCATCATCATCTGCCTCGCCTTTTCCCAACTATATTGGGGTCGGCTCCCAGTCAAACCGGTTTTAGCTGAATACTGAATGAACCAGACCTCCGCAACCCATTAATTGGGTAACACGGTACTTTTTGGCAAGACTCGTGTCAGATTTTCTGGCTTCTAACAATCCGTTTCGACTTCCAAAAATCTCCAAATGACAGCCGGTACCAACGGCTTATCGTGCTTTCCGAGGCACGGAGGAGTCTCGGTATGTTAAGATGGTCACTCATCCACAGACCAACCTCGGTAAGTGTTGCTTAACTTTGATGATCGGCCCGTGAGGTTGTTATAATTCAGCCACGAGCTCCTCTATTTTTTTATTAATTAGCTCTTGTATGACAGATCTAAAAGATTTTTTCAACGTTTTCATCAGCGAAATATTTATTAAGTTTCAAAGTTTAGAAATGTCACAACTCTTTGACACCAACTTAATTTTATGGGTACAATGGCGGTCATATCGCTGGCAGCGAAATCCACGAGACAACCATTGCATGGACTGACATAACTTAATGACTGGACATACGAAGGAAGAGAAGCCCAACATAAACTCTGACGTCATAGTTTAGTACACCCATTCACCTGAAAACGACGTTTTAGCGAGACGGACGGATAAATAATAACATTATTATAATTTATTAATCGATCAAAAAACTTACAGTTTGAAATATAGTTTTATATTTTGTTTAAAAAAAATATTTAAAGTATAAGTTGGAAATTGTGTACAAGAAAAATACTCTACCTCTTAACCGGTCAAGCTCCCGAAATATAAAACTTCAAAATCATATAAATACTGTGCGTTATAATATTAATAGAGTTTTAAAACGAGTAAATCGTGCGACACACCGGTGTGTCGGCGGTGTTGCTAGGGTATACTTATATTTTAAGAGGTAGTTACAGTCAAGGTTTACAATTATCAACAATAACTTATCTCAAGTGGGCTGTGTCGTTTTACTATATGGTATATAGAAAGAGTAACATTGAATGTATAAGTGTGTTGTGTGTTACATTTGCTAATTGTTATATCTCGTCAGTGTTTCGATCGATATTGATTCTGTTTTCACTGTTAGTATTCTGTGTTTGTTTATTTATCGATATACTGGCTAACCAGTTGGTTATCTTGAACAGCATAAAATAAAATAAAATAAAATCTCTAATTTTTAAACGATTGATCATGCTTTTAATATATTGTCAGTTTTAGCAAATGCAAAGTTGACAGAGCAAGACGCAGTGGTTTTTAAAGCTCTGATTCATAACCCATTTATGTATGTAATTCATGATGCGATAAGTGAGCTTTATGTAAAATTTTAGACGTAGGCAGAATAGAGAGTAAAGTCCCGCATACTTTCGTTGAAAAGGGAGGATCCTCCGGTTGTTGTCTGGTAGGCAACTGCAAAATAGTTGATATTCGGGCTGTTATATCTTTTCGAATCGCACGGTAAACTTTGATATCGCCGTTTAGGATTTCGTTGTTAGTTCGCAGCTGTCGAGATAGATGGCGCTACGAGTCTTATTGTTGCGATGTAGATTCTGCTGCGGTGATTTTTAAAACATGTTCTTTTAATTTGAAATAATTTATTTTGTAAATTTAATTCCAACCATCAATATGGGACACTTGAGAAGTGCCATGAGACAATTTAACCAACAATTTATTTAGTCCCGAAATGAATCACACACATAATTTTGCTTTTCAAAGAAATATCTGCTGTCATTATCATCATCATAATCAGCCAAAAGACCACTGCTGGGCATAGGCCTCCTCAAAGTGTCACCACAATAACCGGTCCTGTGCGTTTCGCATCCATCGGCTACCAGCGACCCTCACCAGGTCATCGGTCCACCTTGTGGGAGGCCTTCCAACGCTGCGTCTTCCGGTACGCGGTCGCCTCTCCAGAACTTTTGGGCCCCATCGAGCAATGTGCCCTGCCCATTGTCACTTCAGTTTGGCGATACTTGTTGTAAACAGTCCTAATACCACCGCAATAAACTCTGTCTCCAGAGGCAAATGACCGAATATTCCCGAAGCGAGTAAACGTTCACCGATCATTGAAAGGCACCTAAGTAGAACATAGACTAGCACATATTCCACCACAAATGAAACCTGCGGATGCAGAACACAGGAAATTTCCGGGAATCCGAATTCGGTGGCGGTTATTCGGCGAAGCTAAATCCGACTAATTAGGTACGGTTAGCAAATAACGCTGATACAACAGATATGACTGCGAAATCGTATGATTCAATTCACGCCAGAATTTGACAGTGGCAAGCTAGATGGATTTTGGTCCGATCTAGGAAATTATAATCTTTATTTAATTTAAGTATTAGATATCACCGGGAACAGTTCCTGATAAATCAAATAAAGAACAAAAAACCAGATAAGTAACAAGATGTCTTATTAAACAATGTGTAATTTAATAAACATTATTTATTAGGGAACTTTACAATAGTGTTTCAATGTTTTAGAGCTCATCACAAATAGTTTGTCTTATCTCTCAGACCTACGTATGCCATTATGTATGATAATTTTATCATCATTTTTAATTATTAAAGACTAGCTTTTGCCCACGGCTCCGCCTGCGTGGATGACGGTTATCGCAAAAAAAGTAATCTATGTCCTTCTCCATATATATCTGCCAAATTTCATTACGATCAGTTCAGCCATTTTAGCGTGAGCGTGAAAGGGTAGACAGGGTTGCGGATTTTGTTCGAAAGAGTTACCGCGGCCCTGGCACGCAAAAAGCACGCCTGGCACGCAAAAGGCACGGATGGGTTTTAGTCAGTAAGAGTCTGACACTCCCTCACGCTCCACCCAGAGCGTGAAGCGTGAAGCTTAAAAAAAATGGATAACAGACAGACAGAGTTACTTTCGCAATTATAACATTAGTAGGTATAGTAGGGATTTTCGCAATGTATTCTTTTCAACGACATCTTTTTTGTTAAAATAAGTTTACCATGTGTCTTTTCAGAATTTGATCCTTATAAGTGACACTTTCAGTTGGTGTAATAATATAGAGATTGTTTTTTTTTCAAAATCAACCGTTCCGATTCCTGGCTCTTCAAAAATCCAATGATGCCTTTTTGTTTTTAACAAATGGTTTGTTTATGGCATAGTTGGCCAAACACGCACGCTTTAAAAATTATTACTACGTACTTTTATTTGTCATCATCTGAGTTTCACACTAAGATTTTAGTATGGAAATAGTTAAGAGGTCTTTTACTTGTGCTTTCCACCAGATATCACAAAACTACGGTTTAGGTTCTATTTGCACTAGTCCAGCGATGACTATTCTTGCAAAAGAATGATAGTGGCTGCCATTTCAAAAATAAGATGTTCAATTATTTATCGGTTACTGCACTCAAGTGGATTTAAAAAAAGAAAGAGTTTGTTACTTAAGAAAAGAAAGAGGTTCCAACATTGTAATTTCATTGAAATTACCAAAAAGCTGCAGAATTCTTTTTTTTTCTTTATTCGGGGTAAGAAGATGTTGCATAAAAGAGCACCGGCCTAAAACTAAATGTATCACCATGAGTATGGTAGACAGTCGCTCCAGGTATAATACTGGTATTCAGCTGAATCCGGTTTGACTGGAAGCTGACCCCAGTATAGTTAGAAACCGGCCCCGGTTCAATCCATGGTCCTAAGAAGGGTCTGGCTGTTTGACTAGATGAGTTTACATGTTTGTAAACGTACCCACAATACAAGAGAAATTCCTAGTGTGGGGCATCGTTTTGAAAAAAATATATATTCCCTAACCATTCCAAAATATTCAAAAATGCACAACGTTAATCTTCAAGTTTTCACTTCTGCCGGCACTCCCGGAGTGCAACCCGTTGTTTTTTTTTCTTTTAGCTGTTACCACATCTATTCTAAAGCTCTTCCTTTTAAAACATCGAATGTGCCGCAAAGCAATCACTGTAATTACAAGTTTAATTCGCTCTGGGGCGGCCGAGCCCCGTTTTATATTTATGATTTTTACCAAAGGAGCCTTTGAGTCGTCTCGACTATTTTAATTATGTAGTTCACAGGAAATCGAGGGTTCCGCTCCATAGAGAATGTTAAATGATGGAGTTAAATGTGCTTTTGAGGACCGGTTTGGAAATTTTAACAAAATGTTCGCAGTTAAATGTTTTTAATTTATTAGATTTGTGATCTTGGATGTGAATTATTTACGTTGGTTTTGTATATTTTGTTTAACTCTACCTATCTGTTTTTTTTTTTGTTATCTGGTAGGAAATGTCAAGGTAACATTTTAACCGACTTCAAAAAAGGAGTTTCTCAATTCGGTTGTATTTTTTTTAAATGTTCAAGTTTTATTTATGAACCGATTTGAAAAATTCTTGTTGTATGTGAATGGATATACTTGCATACGAAAATAGGTGTTCTGCTTTTTCTGTGGTTTTTCAGTGGTGTTGTTAGTTACTAAAAACAGAATAAAATAGATATTTAAGTGGGGCTCCCATACAACAGACGTGTTTTTTTTGCCGCTTTTTTATAGATAATTTTATGGAACCCTTCGTGCGGGACTCCGACTCGCACTTGACCGATTTTTTTAAAGATTATCTTATCTCCTCATGAAATACCTGGTTCTTCCATCCAAGTTTTATCAAAGATATTTTTGAAGAAGCATGAGAAAAGCTAAAAAACTTATTCACATTTACAATATTCAAAGACATTTTGTATTTTTAATATCTGTAGAGATGCACCAAACGTCGTTTTCATCGATATCGACTTCTGCCGTCTCGGACACTATTTCTCAACATTCGTATTGCATCGTAGTGTAGTCACGTCGGCACTTAAAGTGCCAGCTAGGAAGCTAGGCTTCCTTGACAGCGTGATACCGATCTTATTGCGAGCTGCCAAATGTTTAGTACTGTTTGTATTTATGGGTTTAGAAAGTATTTTAGTGTTCTTAAAGTTGAGCTTACAAAATTCAATATTGTACGGCGGAGGCTCTGAAGACAACGAGGTAACTTCTTCATCACGAAAATGCCGGTGATGAAAAACCTTGAAGAAAACTATGTAGTCAACGAATCTGACTTGGCAACCTTTAGAAGCAATATAAATATGAACGAGGCTGATTTATCTTCCATTCTTTTTGTTTATCTATGGAATCTCTTTTTTTTGGATGGTAAAAAAAATGGTATGTGTATGTGTGTGAAGTGTGTATTTATCTTCTCAACTTGCATAACTTTTGTAATTTTGTTTATTTTTGGTATGCGTCATGCTTGGCGCAAATAAAGTCTTTTTTTTTTCTTTCTTTTCTTTAAGTGTCAGACTCACTTACAAACTAAAACCCACCCGTGTTCATCTTATTGCTCTTTGCGTTCCAGGGCCGCAGTGACTTGTTCGAATAATACAGATCCGTGGAACCCCTTTTTTATGCATAGGAAATCATCAAATGACTTCTTCCGTTCTGGGTGGCTTACCGCGTAGAAATGGGCTCCTATCTATGTATGTTTGAAAACGTGAACAAAATCGCCAATACACTGATAAAGGATATTTTTTAATTTAAACAGAGTGGAGCAACAAAAAAAAACAAAATAATCAAAACCCAACCAACGTGCCTGAAATCAGGAAACGTTATTATTTTAGTGCCTACTTCCTAGGAAGAGTTTTTGATCTGCTCATATCTGTACGTTATGAAAATAAAATAAAAACCAAATTACAGCACACACCAAAACTTATTTGCGTTTCACTCATTTTCAAGACAAAACAACACTAAAACTTCATTGCAAGATTTCATGTAAAACCAAACACGAATAAAACACAGAAACAAAAGACACATAAAACCAAAATGGCGGCAGCGCCGTCACGTTCCTCTTTTAAAAGTACATCACTGTCAAAGGCGAAGTCGCTTTATGACGTCACAAATCAAATACCGCGTTTCCAAACAGTCGGTATGGAAAATATGGAACAAACACAACAGTGGATACGCTCCTTCTGTAATTCAAACCAACACGAGCTTAGCATTTCGTCTTGCAGCCTCTTACCCCTACTTTCATAATGTTTATCCGTTACCGACTAACAACATTGCAAAATATACTCTATTTCTAACGTTCCAAAGTTCAAATTCAAGTGTCTAAATCAAACTGCACGTAGCTCTAAGCTCGCGCTGAAAAATTTATTTTTATATCAGACTCTGTCACTTGAAACATAAGGTAGGATTTTGCTTCTCGCATTTTTTGCACAGCGAAAACGCTAATTGGTGCTTTTGCATTAAGATGTGATCCGTAGACCATTAACCCCCATTTTGTAGCTCACACGCGCTCCCCGCTTCGCACTTCAGCAGTAATGGATCAATTTTGTTTGAAAGTATTTTTCGGCCTATCTTTTATATATTCACGCTCCGTCACTTTATTTTTTTCTGGAACGAAGAGTGGATTTTCAAGTGCAAGGGTGAGCGTTGGTTTAATCAAGGACAAATGACGAAGGAAAACTTCTACTAGGTAAATTTTTATGACTTTTAAATACTTTGATGTTTTTATTTTGGTTGGAGATCAATAAACTGCTTCAGTGTGCCACTATCTGTAGATCGTTCACTCAACAGGTTTAAAAACTACAATAAATTTTGGTTTTACATAAAATGTTTAACTCCTACTCATTCATCATTTTAACTGAAAGACCATCTATCGACTATCCCTTTTTCACAACAGAGTCACGATGGCATTAGTATTTCGACATGTAGGAGAACAATACTTCATACATGCTATTATATACCTATAAAATATATTCAATAATATGTCATCAACAATTCACTCCTCACTATTAATGAGGTGTGTGGAGGTGGTCTACCACAGTTCTCATAGTGAGGAGTGAATTCTGTAAACGCCCACCGTGAAAACTTAGGTGATAAGTGAACTTGAAGTGAGTAATCTTTATCATAAGATGGAACAGCAGTTCACTAAGACTTCAAGCTCACTTCACTTGACATTTCACGGTGATGTGTTTATAGATTTTTTTTATTCATCCCACAATGTCCCACTGCTGGGCAAAGCCCAGTCTTTCCAAGAATTCTTTTCACGCGCCACCTCGTACCAAACCCTCAGAGTACGCATTCAGCGGCCCTACCATGACGAGTTAAAGCGTGAGTAGTTCGAGCGAGAAGGAGGGATGGAGCTATATAGGGTGTATAGCTCCATCTCTCCTTCTCGCTCGAACTACTCACGCTTTAACACGTCATGGTAGGGCCGCAGGTCGTCTCGCTACCTCTTTTTGAGCAAGCTTCGGCGGCGCCGTCCATCTTCGGGCACCCATTGTGTGGACATTTTTTCCCGACGGTCACAGCGCTTTCGGCTAACGTGATCCACCCAATCCCATTTGAGCCTTACAGAAAATACGCCGGCAGATAAACCACCTTGTGGGACAAAAAAACCGAATACCCATCCAACATAACTTAAGTAACAGTAAACCTTCTTCCCCGTTTTCGTGCACTGAATTGTAGATTCAGCTGGCGCACCCATCACTCTCGATATCACCTATTAAAACTCGCCAATAACTTCAACAATAAACTGGGGTGCCAAAAAAAGTGGTCGCCCATAAAAATCGAATGAGTTTCGCCTGTAATTACCCATTGACTGCAGACATTGGGATCGTATATCTTCTGGATTCACGTTTTGCGATAAAAACAATTCGTTTTCAATGTATTTGGGTAACGATTTCGCAGAACTTGTAATAATTAGCAATATTTTATCGGTTTTTCGATGTTGATGAGGACAGGTATTTGCGGTGAAACGTTGTGAAATAAATAATGTATTTTTGTGGGAATATTGTATCAAATATTTATGTTGAAAATTTTCTCCTCGCTGGTCGAGTGGACTACTCCTGAGTAGGTCCTGGACTCGATTCCTGGGTCAGTCAATGTGTTATTGGGTTTTTCCATGTGAAATCTCTTGTTAGGAATCCGAAGTCTAGATTGATGCCCAGTTTATGGCAATAAGTTCGCCACGTTATACCTCTGACTAAACCTTCGGGGATTATGACTGCAGATATGTGAATCACTGCTGTGCTATTTCTCATGGGATGGTGCAGCGGTGATTTCCGTACTTTTAATGTTGTGTGTTACGTTTTTTATTGTTTCTCTAACATAGCTTAAGTTTCTGTTACTAACAAAATGAGTCATGGTTACTTGATTAAACAATTTATTATTATTATAAGCGTGATGATGATGTTATTTAATTTATCTATACTTAATATTATAAAATTTTTGGTTGAACGCGCTAATCTCAGGAACGACTGATTCCAATATAAAAACTAGCCAACCTGCGCCATTTTGTTTGCGTCACATTTTTCATGAATGCCCCGCTCCTATTGGTCGTAGCGTGATGCGTAGCATTATAATATTAGTATAAGTAGATATGGAACAAAAAACAAACCGAAGTTCTTCTATTTTCAGGCTGATGTGTTTGAAAGCTTTTCACTTTTATTTCGAGAAGTTCAAAGAACATCCTCGTTCCTACTAATCCTACTTTCCTACTTTTATCGTAAATGTGAATGTCTGTGTTTGGTTGTTTCGATGCAAAACTTACAATACTCGAAGGAAAACGAGCTCATGGCAGAACAGGCTGCGTTTCCACTATAGATTACCATAGAGTCTATTGTTTCCTAACAAACACATCCCTCGCTATGTATCCTCGCACATCTCTGGTGGAAACTTAGAGGCAGCATGTGAAGGAGACGCCCCGGGCGTCGGGAGTTGCACGGCGATTCCCGGCCACCGTAGGCGTGAACCTGCGGACCGCGAGCCTGAGGTGGCTCGCCGTTCGATCAAAACCGGGCCCGGGTTGACGGCGCGTTGTGTTTCAGGCGGGCCTCAAAGAGATGTCAGCATAGTAGACGAAGCCCGCTAGGGCCAGAGTCTGTCAGGGTTGCGGATTTTGTTCGAAAGAGTCAACGCGGTCCTGGAAAGCAAAGGGCACTAGGAGGAGCACGGATGGGTTTAGTCAGTAAGATTCAGATACTCGCTACCGCTCCACCGAAGGCGGAAGGGGTCATTTGATGATTTCCCATCCATAAAAAAAGAGGCAGCATGTAGCGAGTCGTCTACATGTAATGCAGAATACCGCATGCATTGGAGACGCATCGAATGTAGTCCTCAGCATTTAGGTACCGACTGACGACGACGACGAATATTTGTGACTCAATCATGCCTAAATGGCTGAAAGCATTTGAAGAAAACTTGGCTCCGTGTCCTGTACTACGACAAAGCATAAATCATTCATACATCCGGCTAGTGAGTTTTGTGGCATAATTTACAACTTACACACAGGCGAAACCGTTGGCTGTAACTAGTATAAAAATAAAGTCCCAAGTCAAACACTCCACGTTTTATACCACTCAGATTCAAACACGAGATGTAGGCTCCTCTAAAATATTTTAAATCTGTTGAAATTCCTACATGGAAATACGTTAGGTTATCACTTCTATTTCAACTAAGATATTTCCGGCTTAAAGTCATTCCATCTGTTCACTCTTACACCTCTGTCAGGCGAATATTTTTGAGGGCACAAACATAGTTGAAGGAGTTAAACGCGACCTTATTCGTATGACGATAGGGAAGTTTTCGTAAATATTGTAAGTGCAGAACTTAAAATAGTTTTGGTGTTGGTGTGAGTTGTAAGCGATCGGTTGTTTGAGGTTTTTTTGATTTGCTATAGACATTCAAATATTCACGAAATTTTGAAAATTGGGACAGATAATTTTCTTTGCGGCTTTACATAATACATTTTTTGTGGAACTTTATATAACGGCCATGTTATATATAGTTCCCGATAAGAAAATTAATAAATATTTTTATATTCAGCATTCCATTAAAATAAAATATATTAATGATGCTCTTAGCTCTTATGGTATTGCATTATTTATGAGTAGGTAATTGAGAAAAGAGTGATTATGACATTTGGTATCATTAGATTTCCCAACCAACTCAAAAGATTCACCCAGCCTAGGCTTTCTGCCATCCGTAATTCCGTAAATTGTGTTTCGTCTTGAAAATTGAAAAAGTAAGAAAAAACTTCGGTTCGCCACGGGGTACCAAGGTTGGTACTCCCGAAGCCAGTGCCTCTAAAAGTGGTCTGCGAGCGCCATGCTGTCTCGCCATGTTCGTCGATCAGCCACGTCGCAGGACTCAGTGCTGGGATCGATTCGCTTCCTAGAGTTTTCAATGGAAAAGTTTCCATTTTTTAAGAACTAATTATAAAATGTAAATAAAATATAACAAAATTATGAATGAGTGATTAAAAATATTTTCACTGATTTATTGCTTTGTTTTTTTTTGAGGATGAGTTATCATCAAATGACTCCTTCCTCTCTGGGTGGAGCGAGAGGGAGGAGGGAGTGTCAGACTCTTACTGACTAAAACCCATCCGTGTTCCGTCTAAAGCCCTTTACGATTCAGGGACGCGGTGACTCCTTCGAACAAATTCCGCAACCCTACCAGGCTCTGGCCTTAACGGGCCCCGTCTATATTACTTTTGATTATAAATTTTGTGAGGGTCGCCTGGTGATGGTCGCGGGTAACCGATGGATGCGAGACGCACAGGACCAGTTGTTGTGGCGACACTTGGGGGAGGCCTATGTCCAGCAGTGGACGTCTTTCGGCTGATATGATGATGATGATGATGATGCATATTGTAATTCCATTGCGTTATTAACAACATCATGATGAAACTCCTTCTTTCATTCCTCAAAATTATTTACATCACATCCGCGTTCTCTTTCAACTTACACCAAAACATAAGGTTTTGTTCAGGATCCCGGTCTAAGAGGCTTTGTCCCAAAGGAAGACTTTCTATCTTATTGTTGAACTTTGATTTACGCTGCAGAAAACTTGGAGAGCTTGAGATTATTGGGCAGTTCTTAGGTACAAAGTGCAGTGAATGTATCTTGTTTACTGAAATAATTGTTGATAGTGATATTAAGTAAACACTAGGAAGTGGTGATGGGTAGGCGTTTTGTAGGACTGTCTGTATGTAAACGTTGACGTTCAAAAAGGGGACTCAGCCTTGTTTGTTTTTTTTTTTTGTAACTTGTCTTTTGCTTTTAAATATGTGTGATTTGTTCGTTTTTAGGGTTCCGTACCCAAAGGGTAAAAACGGGACCCTATTACTAAGACTCAGCTGTCCGTCTGTCTGTTTGTCCATCTGTCTGTCTGTCACCAGGCTGTATCTCATGAACCGTGATAGCCAGACAAATGAAATTTTCACATATAATGTATTTCTGTTGCCGCTATAACAGCAAATAAACTAAAAACAGAATAAAATAATATAGATATTTAAGTGGGGCTCCCATACAACATTTTTTTGCCGTTTTTTTTTGTAGATAATGGTACGGAACCCTTCGTGCGCGAGTCCGACTCGCAACTGGCCGGTTTTTTGTTGAAATATTTCGCATATTTGGGTGACATTGAACATGACAGATTCTAATTTGAATTGTTCTCAAACAATAGGTATGTATTAATTAGTACCAGTTATAGTAGATTCTAAAATCTTTGAATAAACATATAATATAAAATAAATTCAAAGCATTAATTTCAATTAAACCATTCACAGGAACTTTTCAGCCGTTAAGAAGTGTGTCAGTCACAAAGATAAAGCTAATTGCACATTCCAAATTAAAAAAAAAAAAACTTTGTGGAGAAGAACCTGCAAGAAACTCAATGGACAATCTTTTACAGCATGTCATCTTTTACAAAATGGTTACATAATTCTTAGTGCTTCTTACGTAAGAACAATTAAGAGTAAAATTATCTAGTGGCAGTTAGGACAGAACCAGCCTCAAATGTCAGCGCACGTTCACGAACATGTCGCGTGTAACAGCACTATTCAGCCCAACCATTTTGAAGGGAACTGAATGATCAAACACACGTGTCGCCATCAGCGCGACATTTGAGTGAGCATGATATTCTCTTTGATTTTGAGTTTCTAAAAATCTGCAGCATCAAAGAAAAGAACCAGGCAAGTGTGGGTCGGACACGCATGCAGAGGGTTCTGAATGAATCTCATTTTTGTAACATGTTATTTTAAAACCATAAACATTTTTAGAAATTCCCGTAATCTATAAGCAAATAACTATTTTCTGTATTTATTTTTCTAAATTATAGACTCAGTAGTTTCGGAGATAAAGAATGGTAATTTTTTATCTTATTTCTTGAATACCTTCAAAATCATTTAATTTAAAAATTACGAAAAAATATATTCAGTATCCCTTTCATTTAATACCTATGTTAGACAGTAGAATTGAACAAAATTTGTTTTTTTTTCTAATTTTCCCCCCAAAAACACTCTGATCTCATTTTACAAAAATGTTTATTTTTTAGACACTTCCGTGTTTAGGTCATAAAAGACTATATTATGTGTACCAAATTTTAACTGAATCGGTTTAGTAGATTTGGAGAAAATTGGCCGTGACAGACGAACAGACAGACAACCGAGTGATTCTATAAGGGTTCCGTTTTTTCATATAGAGGTTCGTAACTCTAACAAGGATAAAAACAGAAACAAAAATTAAAATTCTTTAAAATGATCCATTAAAGATAATATTAAGAAACACAAAAAACAACAATGCAAAGAGCATTTAAGTATCTGCAGTAAACATTAGAACATATTTAATCCGATGCCCACAAACAGAGAGTTTTAAAACTGCAGTATCGAAAGAGCATTACCATAGCTAACGAATAAATCCAGTGCGTTCAATACCTACCAACACGAATACAAAAAGCGAATTCAACAAAAAATAATAAAACACAAACAAAACCTTTGAAAACGAATGTTCTCGCTAACTTGTTGAGATAAATTGGTTTCCTTAACGGGTCACGCCATCTTGAATTTATAAAATAGAATTGTTGAAAGATTCGCTGATGCACACGTGGGGATTTAATTTATTAGCTCTGATCAGAATTTTGAAATAGGCGTTGGATGTGAATTCAGACTTATATATATTATGAATATTGAATAAGTATTTTGTTAAAAATTTGCGAATATTATGTGTTATTACCTACTACCCAGAATTTGATATTCATTATTGACTCTTTCGAATGGTGTAATAATACAGGTTGTGTTTTTTTTTCAAAATCACACGGTTCGATTTCTAAGTAGGAATACCAATTTCTCAAAAAACCTATGATGCAGCTTTAGTTTTTATCAAAATTGAGCTCGTGACTGTCTCCTTTCAGTGTTTCGATATTCCTCATAATTTCGGATTTCAACATACACGTACACTTTAAAAATTTTGCCTGTATAACAACATATTATAATTATTATAAAACACTTTCAAAGCTGATAAGAATTCATCAAAACCACAACAAGTTACTCGTCAAGTCTTTCACATACTGAATTCTAATTGTTAACTTCACAGTTTATCAATCAATATATCAATTAAAATAATATAAATGTACAAAAATCTTATAATTATACTTAATATCATAAATGCGAAAGTTTGGATGTTTTGATGAATGGATGTTTGTTACTCAATCACCTCAGAACGGCTGAACGAATCTTGATGAAATTTTGCACAAAGGTAGATTATAGTCTGAAATATGATAGGATATTTTTTATCCCGAAAGTGTATTCCTTTGGGAAAATTTTCGACAATCACGCGGGCGGAGCCACGAGCGGCAGCAAGTATTGGTATTATATTTAACAAACATGGAATACAATCAAAAACATATTCAACCATGAAAAGCAATAAATCACAGGTGCACTCACCTTACTTTGCAACTAAATAATAAAAACGTATGACTCGAGCACTTTTTGTTTGAACCAAACACCCTAAAAATATTAAGGTAACCGAAAAACCTTAGAAAAAAGGCAAAAGTAAGAAATAAAAGGAAACGTGGATATTTAATGCCGCGGAACCCGTATATATTTCTTGTAAACAAATAAAAACGATACTAAATCGTGTCCATAGCGCAAAAAATATCCCACTCTTACGGAATTCTAATGTTTGGCGTTGCGGTTTATAAGACTGTAGCGTTTGGAGATAATCTGATTTTAATATCACACCTTTCTTTAAAGTTTGAAAGGATTATAAAATACGAAATTAAAAGTAGTGTAACTAAAAGTTTTTAGGGTTGGTGTTTAAATTAATTAATCGTAAAATGATTCTGCTGTGATCCATTTCCAACCAAAAAGTAGGCATCAGGACTTAGTAGGAAACAGAAGGTCCAGGCAAACTAAACGTTAAGAAGTTTCTGGAAGATAATCTCTGAATAAACAGATCCGATATTTATTATAAAAATCTGTTCTATCATAAATGGGAAAAGGCTGCTTAGAAAAGCAACTAACTCGTGACTAATGGATTTACAAAAAGCAACGAAAAAATTCCAATAAAAATAAAATTACCTAAAGAAAGCGTATCAACTCAAAAAATACACATAAACAACCTAAAGCCAATCTTCATCTATACATCACAATATCCCACAAATCCTAAACAATCCAACATATCCAACGGTTCATATCGACGAAATGTAAACAACCATTAGACAAACATCGCGTAGATCTTTCGTAGCACACTCGTAGACACTCTACGCGGTGTGCTACGCCGTAGTAACAACGTAACTATCATTGCTACGACTTGGAGTGTGCTACGAGAACTTCACTACAATAGCTCTTCACGTCGTAACTCTCCGTGCGGTCTCAGCTAAGAATAAATCATTTCATAATTTCCCTTGTGTGTCGTAAGCTGATATTTACTAAGGGATTGTTTTAGTTGTGATTAGGTGTACCTAGTTCTTTGTTTCTGACGTAATGTGACAGTTTTGAAGGGATTAAAATTTAATGAAACAGGTGGTATTTGTGAAATAGAAATATTTGTTTTTAAAAAGCAAATCAAGTTGCAATATCACTTCAGCGACAATCAATGTCAAAAATTTGTCAAAATGTAGGGAATTTAGAGGTTTTTTTACTGTTTGCGACTGAGATACGATTGCGTAATCATCAAATGACTCCTTCGGCTCTGGGCAGAGTGAAAGGGAGTGTCCTGACAAAAACTCATCCGTGTTCCTCCAAACGCTTTTGCGTTTCAGGGCCGCGGTGACTCTTTCGAAAAAATTCGCAAACCTGTGCAGACGATTTTATTTAAAAATACGAGAATTGTCCCTTAGCCCCAATAGTAGCAATCGAAGAGAGAAAATAGTAGCAAAGTATGTAACGATTTTAATAAACCAATTAGCTTAACTTACAAAATTGTGGCTAGATATTAAATGTTGTGAGTATCCCACATTTCTATTCTTTAAAATATATATAATATATATATGCAAAAAATTTGCATATCCTTTAGAATAAAAAAGGTGTCAGAAATCCATAGTGCAGTTGCCAAAAGTGCTTGAAGTCACATTAACTAAATTCCACTTAAAATAGGTTTTCTCAAAAGCCTATGAATTGGTCCTTACGCTATCACTAAACACCGAAATGGTCCTTTCATCCGCAGATCAGCTTATGTTTTGCACCAGCCATAAAACGGCAATAATATCAGCCGTCCTAAGAGGGATATATTTTCAGAAAATATCCAGTAATGTTAGTTTATATCGTTCATTTTATTTTTTTAGGCCTTCCCCGAGTTACATTTAAATCTTATTTAGCACAAAAAATCAAATAAAGGATCCTTTTCTCTGTCTTTCAAGATTATTTAGCATAATATTTGCATATTTCGGTTCGTATTGTTTCGTGGTACATTGCAGGAATGAAGGACAAAAAATGTAAATTAATAAATAAATAAATAATTAATTAATCATGCTTTACAAATTATTCTGTGATATATAGTGCATTGGTCAATAGTTTTTGTAAATTTAGGTTTAATTTGAATCCATATTCCAAGATGTTTCTAAAACCGCATGTATAAAGTTGTTATTTTAACTAGATATGCTAAATAATTCCTTATTTCCCTATGAAAACACCTGCCTGCTATCAACTAATCAACGTTGTTGAATCTAACATAACACTAAAACGAAAATCAACTCCAACCTATGAATGTTTCCTGCAGCAAAAATGATAAACCACAATTATAATCGCAAAGAATTTCATTAAACTTCAAACCTAATAAATATTCATAAAAACTTGTTTCAACGCCATCTCTTATCTGCCTCGCGAACTAATACAAAAGGTTGCACGCAAACCATTCCCCACCGGTACACGCACAGATCTGGGGAAAATTAGGTTCATATTTGGTAATATTGTCAGTCGCCTCGCGACCGGGCCCACACGCGGACGTCTTGTGGTACCAGTCATTCTAAATCCGAGACCGTGTTTGTTTTAAAACAATATTATAAAGACAAAGTTCCTTCTTGTTGTAAATTTTGTTCTGTGACTTAAAATAAGTAGTTTCTAGTTCGTGTTAGTAAAAGTGAAGTTAGGTTTTAGGAAGTGTTTTTCGCATTTTCATCATAGATGTGACGATATGTCTCGAGTGAGATGATCGCAACTGAATGGATGTGTGAGACCTCGACATGGTTCTAAAAAGGTATGTATTGTCTGAAACGTTCAGCTGCATATCAAAAGTCTTTTCATAAACGTGCCGTGTTGTTTTTTTTTTTAATTTCTCAAAGGATTTCTGTTTAGAAAATGTGATTTCAGAGTAGAATCGCAACGTGTTTTTTAGAATTGGATGAATATTTTTCAAAAAAAAAAATCTTATTTTTTATTTACCTTTGGAGGAGTCTTTGATAAATTGCTTCTCCAATTAAACAGAGAGTTATGCTTCTAAGTACGAAAAAATAAATACTTTCGGAAAATTTTCCTCAATCATGTTTCTTGAGTTTTGCTCTTGAAAAAGTTTATAATATCACGAATGCCCTTCATTAGCCAACACTTAACATTTTGAATTGGAAAAAAAATGCGTGGAATAATTTTATTTCGTCTCGCAAAATCTTATAAATGCGACCCTTTAAATAAAAATACGAATATATTACCATTATTTTGTGAATGAAATGTGCGAGAAAACCAAATTTATGCGAGACTTCTCCCCAAGAATATCCTATTTGGGTCAACAGTGTATTGGATATTTTGCAAGGAAACGAAACTTGCGAAAATCTTGGGTGGTCTTCCAAAGGACATGAATTTTTCGTAGCTAGTTTTAATTATAGTTTTCGTAAGTAATCAACTAAAGGGACAAATCTGGACAATTATGACACATTTTACGTTATTCATCTTCTTCTCAAATTGTCCTTATTTAAATCAGTTATTTTGGAAACCTATTTAAAGATTAGGAACTAAATTTTCATTATTTTGAGATGGGGACCGTATGCTGACATAGGGACCTTTTTGGCCTCGCGCAGAATTATGATGCATTTGTTATTTTTATTTAATTTTTATTACCTACCTACCTACCCATTGTTAATTTTATTTGATTGTTTTACTTTTTGTTTGTCTAGTGCGAGTCCTAAATAAATATTTTTGTTCTTTTTCTTTCTTTCTTTTATTCATTTTGTCTTATACGAACCGGTAGTGGACGAAATAGACTGTAAATTTTATAGTTACAGTAGCTGACCCCCGTGGGAGCCGCGTGTTATAATATAATAGTTCCCCCGCATGATTTTGATATGTGGTGTTTTGAGGGCCTAGCTTAATTAATGTTTTTGGCGTATAGTAACATAACGTAAAATGTTCCTATAGTAATACTCGTTTCGCACGTAATATTTTTTTGTATTGGATACTATATCCATATTTTTGTATGGTACAAATTGTGTATGTCGTTTAAAATTAAACCAAAACACTTAAAATTGTTGTTTTTTTTGTTCAAAATGCACATACGTTAACGATAATTACGTCAAATCATTCGTGCTCAGATGTGTAACCTACGTTACTTTAGCGTTTCACCAAAATCCGTTCAGTAGTTTTAGAGTGGAAAATTAACAAATACGTAAATCCATTTGATAATGGATTTACGTATTTGTTAATTAATATGAATTTTTATGAGGATAGATGATTCTATCCTCATAAAAATTCATATTGATTGTTATACTAGTGGCCGGCCCCGACTTCGTCCGGATGTATTTTTTTTATCAAAATTATCTTTCATACAAACCTCGTCCTGACAATTACGAACACAACTAAAAAAATAATGATTATAATCGTTCCAGTCGTTCTCAAGTTATAACGTGCGAAGGGAAACAGGAATTAATTTGTGTACACATTTAGAAAGATGTTTTAAATAGGATTAATTGAATAGTAGAAAAGTACCTACGAATAATATTATGAAGTAGGAAAAAAAAAGAAGGATCACTTTTAATATGATAAATAACATCTGTATCTTGTACCTGCTTTCTTTGCAAATAAATTTCTATTCTATTCTATTCCAGGACTAGAATGGTAGGATTAAATCTTCCTACCATTTATATTAAAGCTCTCTACGCCCACGCTTTTCCAAAACATTTAGTAATAATTAGGTTTCGCACTCTGAATATTAAGCGCAAGCTGTATGCAGCAACCTCATTAGCAAATCATCGTTTAGTTTCTCGTAACGTGATCAGTTTCTAACTCCACATTTCCGTAGATGTTAACCCTATTTCAAATATGTTATTCCTAGATGATTAAGGGGCACAAAGTAATGAAATTGAATTATGCCGATAACTAGATCTGAATAAAATTTTATCCGAAAGTATTGATGTAACTTTTGTAAACCAGTAGATAAATCCTCTTGTATATTTTTTCATAAATTCTCTTTCTCTAAAAAGCAGAAAGATAATTTATGAAAAAAAATACAAGAGGATTTATCTACTATAAAATATCAATAAACAACTAGATTAATAAAACGGTATACGTTCAAACGCGTGATCTTCACTAATATTACAAACGCATAGGTTTATATGAATGTTTGTTACTCTTTTACGCAAAAACTACTAAATGGATCTTGATTAAATTTGGCACAGAGGTAGATTATAGTCTGGAATAATACATAGAATATGTGTTTTCTTATTCCGGGAGTATATTCCCTTGCGTCAATTTTCGAAATAAACGCGGTCGGAGCCGCGGGCGGTAGCTAGTTATTAATAATTATTTACAAACGTGTTTAAAAATATTAATATTGGGCATTAAAAAAAATCATTTACTTTACTGTCAATGGAAACACTGCCCAGAACACTTGCAGCATTACCACGTTGTATGGTTAGACTGGTTAAAAGGCCAAATATAGAGTGGAAAATTTTCATATTTTTTCCATTGTCTATAGTTTCTAGAAGGAAAAGGTTTTAATTGTTCACAATTCAGAACAATTTTACAGCAATTTAAAGCCATTTCCCATTTTTACACCGGCTCCGTCGATAGCTTTGAAGCATTTTTTGGAGTAAAGGACCATTTTGTGACAATGGAGTGCTCTGGAAGCCTTTCAAAGAGGTATTGTGAAATTAACCAAAGGATAGAAGGTCATTCAATTTTAATATCATCACACATTTATTGCCAGTTAGACGCAAATAACATGTCATCACACAAAGTATAATAAATTGACTTGATGAAACCATACCATTGTCATCACATTTATAATTCTATAGTTCAGTGATTTGAGATATGGTTCTATGACTTTGGTCGTGTCAGTGTTATACAAGCCTAAGAGTTCAAAAACTTCAAACACACATGTCTCGTTTGAGTCCAGCATTGAACGATCGCTAGCATCACCTCCCAAATTAAATATATCAGAAAGGTTTTTTAAAAACTCGTAGATATGAAGATGAAACAAGAACAAACATCTACAAATCCTTATTATCATATAAACAAAAACTAACGTCTTTTTCCCAAGCGGGTTAAGAGGAAAATTCGAACACCACCTGCTACGATTCTTACATCTTTTTACTTACTGCTAAAACATTTGCAGGCAAATCTTGTACTGAAAAAAATCAAGTAAATCCCAAATCATTTTTTAAAAGGCGAGGCAGATAAGCACCATATATCACTTTTATCACCTGCAAAAACACCCCGAATGCCAAAATCTAATTCACCCTAACAAACGCAGGACTAAAGCAATTCCCATCACCACCCCATTGACCCTAGTCCCCATAAAAAGCTTTTTAAATCATGTCATGTTCGAACCCCTTTTTCCCATGAAACAGTTTTTGTGGAATCCTTTGAAGTTTAGAGGTGAATGCCTTTAGAAATTCTAATTAAATGTGTATTTCCAAACATGTTTTGCCTCAGGGTATTATAATAGAAATTGCTTTTGCCACAACCGAGGCTTCGAAACTTAAAGCATCTTTTAAGTTTTGAAGGCTTCGCTGTGGTGTTTTGGGAATTTAGTCCTAGTTCCTGTGTACTCACTCTGTACAGTCGCCAGCAGATCAAGCTACAACAATCTGTCAAATTTCATGAATAAATGTTCAACTTTCTCGCTACAGCATAGAGTTTAAGGTTGATTGGGAAAATTTTACAGTTTCGGGTAGCTTGATGTGCTGGCTGGCGTCTGTACATGAAGTAAACATTTTTAGTGACAAGTTTTTTCCCGCAGATTCCCTCTCGAAACCTATCCTATAAACGTCGCATTCTTTCGGGATATAAGTAACCGATTTTTTTTCGGTATGGGTTCAGTACTAAGTAGTCCCTTCCTTTACGAAAATGTTAATGTTTATAGTTTTTATTTTCGGTTCATACGCTCTAGGTTTGAAGATTGCAGATGTGGAATTCATACCATTAAACTGTAATGTTAATATTATTACAACATGGTTGAAAAGTTTGTTTGTTTTAACGCGCTAAACTCTGGAACTACCAGTCCTATTTGGAAAATTCTTTTTGCATAAATGATAGCCACATTATGAAGAAGGCTAGATGCGGGGACGTGAAATTCTTACGGTAACGGGGAAAAATGGTATATACCATTTTTCCCCGTTACCGTAAGAATTTCGTACGCGCATATGCGCGTACGAAGTCGCTAGCAAAAGATAGATATAATTATAGCAAAAAAAATCAAACGTCACAGGGGTCAAACGCCTTCAGTAGATATCTACTTGTGTACTTGTGTATCGAACCTTTTAATGTTTTACACACTAAAAGGTTTGAACACATAGTACTTACTCTTTTCTTTCATTTGCACCCAGGAACTTCAAAATAAGACAACAAAAACCACACACACACACACATGAAAATTGAAATTTACGCCTACTGTCGAAGTGAATATCTCAATTTCCCCGCCTTCAGTAGGTATCTACTTGTAAAACATTAGAAGGTTCGAACACATAGAACTTACTATTTTATTTTGCACGTAATTTATTTATTCCGCAAGGGAAAAAGAATAAAAGTGTGTGCGATACACGCATACGAAATACGGCAACAAAAGATTTGCTGAGCTGTGTTTTATTTGGAATTGTTGGCTCCTTACAATACGGTGACATAAAATTATGTTTTTTTAGTTGTAAAAGTAAAACAGTACAACAATTAAAAAAAAAGCAATTACTATTACTTGAAACTTGACTAATAGTTTTTTAATACTAGTCATCTAACCAATATAAATATCATACGTTCGCATTGTCGTCATGATCTTTTCACATCACAAACAGATACTGTTGCAACATTCCTCGAATCTTAAACACCATACAACACTAACATCCAAACAGAACACACTCTTTATTTCAAGCAGATCTTCTGTTAACACGCAAGACAAAGCACCAGAACTCTCTACCCCATTCCCGCCTCGACCACAAGCAATGAATCCTTCGACCCGCACTATTCAATACAACCAGGAATCTAGGACCAAGTTCTCGACAAAATTCTCCTCAGACTGTTCCGTACGCTTAATCACATTGTGTCTGCACGCGTGCTTCTCATTTCCTACTTAATTAGAAGCTTCACTGTTCGCTAGACTATTCTATTGGGAATGGATAACGTTGCTTGTTATTAAGTTGCTTACATGCATTTTAGTGATGTGATTTTCATGCTTACGAATATGAAAGTATTAAAAATACAATATTAACGAGAATACAACACAGGAGAGTTGATTCTTTAAGCTGTTCCGTATGGTGTCGAAATGAAACCATCCCTTCACTTCCCGTGGGTGTCGTAAGAGGCGACTAAGGGACTCGCCAGAGAATGGGCAGCAGCATTCTCTGTAGGTACATTGCTACAGCTACACTGCGATCGCCAACCCGCCTGCCAAGCGTGGCGATTATGGCAAACCTCCCCCCTATTTGGGGGTGGCCTATGTCTAACAGTGAACTTCTTTCGGCTGATATGATGATGATGATGATGATGATAATGATGATGATTCTTTAAGTATGTAAGATTCCGAGAAATTATTATTAAAGAAACACGTATGTTTTTCCCGTGTAACAGTCGAAAATTATTCCACAAGAACAAACTAACGGGATTAATAACATGTATCATACCCTAACCCTGGCCGTGGTCTACCTTTTTGTGATTTACAATAAAAAGATATTGCGATTTATGAAATTTATTTAAGAAGGAAGTAGGATTTGCAGTATCCCGACTAGAAAATCTGACCTAAATCTGACTGACCCCTAGTAGAAACCAAATCACTAAGAGACAAATCCCTAAATAAACGTATCATGTGCAATACACATAAATCTTCGTCAAACCCAGCAAAACAAAAGAGAAATTGTGTAAATTCCACGACGAACGAAATTCCAAGCATCATTTGGGAGTATTGTTAGCAACGCAAATAAAGAGAGAAGGACCAAAGATACGCTCGAAGGACTGAATCACTCTAAATTAAGCAACAAAAATACTGCGACATTCGAAACAAAATTCTGAACACAATTGTCGATTGAGTGCATAAATCTTTCTGTCGAGCAATTAGAGGCCCGGGTCACGAAAAAAGTACTTGGCACCGATTCTTCGCTAAACGCGAGAGTACTGAGCACTTTGACATTAATGTCCCTAGTAGTATTCATTGATTGGAGCTATTCAACTCGGGTCGCGGCCTCGATTTGTTTGAGATTTATTCTAGATTCGATAGGATTTCTGTTAGTGTATTGGCAACTTTGGCAAGGCAATCTTGGAACGAATTAAGAGATTGGACTTGACTTATTTTTGGACGTAAGCTTTCCTTTATATGAGTTTGTATTTGGATGTTAACTTTCCTTTTTATAGAACTGAGTGAAAGGACTGAATCTTTAGTACTTTTATATAGATTGGTATCCCTTTACTTTTTTGCAGCAGGCACGATTTTTCTCATTGATATCTGCTCTATCTATCTGGCTGTAATAGTAACAAGAATTTTCAAAAGCGTCAGTGCTGATGAAACGTCTTTTTTTAGTTCAATTTTTTTGTTTGAGTTAACGAAATATTTTGCACTCCAAACTAATCACAACTTCGAGTCTCCTAAAAAATCCCCTCAAAACTTGTGTCCGCTGATTGAGAGACACAAAGCTACACATAATCTGTCATGTTCCTCCAGTGACATCATCAATATTAATAAGATCTGCCCTCTTTATTAATATTCTGCCGGCGGATCCACTCTGAAGTCTCCTCGTTTGCGAGCCGGCACCCAAATCCTTCATATTTTTAAGGATTTAGATGACATCCGTTATGCACAATGTTTTGTTTTGGAAGTGGATGAGGGGACTATGGGATAAGTTGTATGAAGGAAAATTTTCTCTTTTATGATGGTATGTAAGGCTGGAGTTAAGCGGTTTTGTGTTTGACAGAAGATTTTGTTTAGTTAAGCTAAGTTGGTTTGGTTTTAGCTCACGTAGCTGAGGTATTTTTTTAAGATCTTCTGGCTTCTGACTATCTGTAACGACTGTCAAAGATCTCACAGAGACCAACGGTTTCACCCCTTCAGGGCCTTGACATCTTAATCTTGAAGATCGACACGTGTAGCAAGTTCTATTTAGCCCTGTACTTCTGCACTCCTTCCTTCTGCGTTAAGCACCTCTATTATTGTGTGATCTAACTTAGCTCATATCTTGGGTACAATATTGTAAAAACTATGCCTCACTTCTTGTCTACACAATAAAAACTACTCCATGAATATGCCTTGTGAGGCCAGCACTAATGCACAGTTTCGACTTGGCAATTTTTTTTCGATACGACAAAAATAATACGCAATAATGGTATTGCTTATAATTAGAAATTTTTGCATCGATATTTTCAAAAAAATTATCAATACGGAAATTAATTACTATTTTTTATTTTCTAATTAATAGAAAAAGATTGAAATTTTGTAGGTATTAACTCAAGGAAAAAGATCAGGACCAAGAAAAAACGAAACAATTCTTGATAGAAAATAGTAAAAAAGCGTATGAAGTAAAAGCGTATACATAAGATTTCGACTTTCGCTCTACGAAATTAAATTAGCAATATCCAAAAAAGCCAAACGGAAATTGGAATTTTATTAAAACCGTGATCAAAATTTAAAATTCGATACGTACATTTAAACATTTCGTTTATTTCCAATTCGCATTGTGAACTGCGAACGGTTTAAATCGTAAATGCAAATGGCAGAAAAAACATACAAAATGTTTTTGCAAAACGAAATTCTGAGCTCATTTTAATCTTTGGAACTCGCCTTCTCCTTTAGAAATAATAATCACTTTTCACGTACCGAATACAGTTTAAAATCGAAGATTGAGATGATCACTTTTAAATTAGATCTCGTTACTGTTAATTCCCTCCTTTTAAATTTTCTGACGATATTATTGGATCACTTTTGATATCGTTCGTAACCGTGAGCAGTTTTTGAATCTTATTTCGAACGTATTCTTGAAAATGGTGAAGCTTCGTTTCATGCTATGGAAAAGCACTCAATTTATAAGTTTGGTTTGACTCATTTGGAGATGGTTTTTGAGGAACCCTAAAAATTGTATGCCAAGTCATCTGAATACGTGATGAGGTAATAAATACAGGAAGACAGAATTATTTTCTCATTTAGAATAATAATTAGTCATCATCTGCCTGTCCTTTTCCCAACTATGTTGGGGTAGGCTTCCAGTCAAACCGGAGTCAACTAAACACCAGTATTCAACGTGAAGCGGCTGCCTACCAGACCTCCTCTACTCATTAACCGGGTAACACGGTACTTCTAGGCAAGACTGTAGTCAGATTATCTGGCTTCTGAAAATCGATTTGTCCATCCATTTCAATTACAATAATATTAGTATGGATCGTAAAGTAAATAATAACACCGACATTTTCATTTAAACAAATTCCAACTGTATCATCGCTGCTGTCTATACTAATTTCTATTTCCCTTCACAAAAATTACTCAAAACATTCACCCCAGTAACGTCTCAATCATCAGCGTCGGAACTACATAATTCATTTGGTACGCCTCGCACGTTCCCCACAATTTATCTGACCCGAAAAATCTAGCCGTATACAGGACATAAACTAAAACATTTTATTATCTCCGACAAATCTCCACTAAAGAATCGTAAAACGTGTTAGTTTTTAATAAAATCGCGTAATATAAACATTCAAGGGAATGTTTTACTGCACTTCTTTTATTACTTCTTTATAGATATGGTTGTTAAAATATCTAGATTTGTTCCATAAATTGTGTAGTTTAGTTTAGTTGTGTTGGAAGCGGGGCTGTTTAGTGTGGGTTCTTGGGTTCGATTCCCAGGTGGAGGAAAGTGTTTTTTGTTGTTTTTCTATTAGGAATTCTTCAGTAGCGACCCGGAGTTTGGGAGTTAATAGTCTGAAAACACGTTGAGCCATAGGTCATGCTCATTGTCCTGCCAGGGTTGCGAAATTTATTCAAAAGAGTCACCGTGGCCCATGAACGCGAAGGGCATTTGGAAGAACACGGATGGGTTTTAGTCAGTAAGAGTCTGACACTCCCTTTCACTCCGCCCAGAGCCCAAGGAGTCAATTGATGATTTCCCATCATTTTAAAAGAAAAAAAGGGACCTGATTGAACCTGACGTGTCGGACTGCCGACGTTTTGGACTATAAGAGTAAAGGCACAAAAAATGTATGAAGTGCACACACTTGTGCACTGTTAATTCGTTTGGGAGGTTTTTTTTTTTGTTTACGGCAACACGTTTTGTTATAGGACTAGCACTGACACCTTAGTACTAAAAGATAAAAAGATCTGTGTAAGGCAAAAAGGCTCATATCTCAATAAATCCTGCAATATTTAAAAAATAAATAGCGCAGCACTGCACGCTATTATTTTGATAGTGTTCGTTATTTGAAAGTATAAATAAGACAAATGTAATCGGAATGTGATTGTGGGTGTGTGTTTCGAGATTTTCCTTATTTGTGATATTTTGTTCCCTTGATGGTTGATAGTGGTGTCATGTATGGCATGAAAGAAATATGGTCAGTATATGGTTTATGATTAATGTTAAGGGTAAGTCAAGGAAAACTATCGGCGCTTGGATTTTAGTTGCTTGTCAACTTATAATTTTCCTTGTATTGGTGTTTCTGTAAGGGAAAATATCGTTTGAATATTACTGAAGATGTTACCGATTTGTAAAAACAATCCCAAGGCAAAAAAGTCTGGAATATGAGCTGATTTTTCGAAAAACAGATACCATTATCCGAAAAAGGAATAGTGATGTATTTTGTCAGTTCCCTCGCCGAACTTTATTTTTGTTACATGGTTTAAAAATATGTGACGTTGGAAAAGTCAGCCCTAATTGTTACTACTGGATTTTGAAAGGCCAAAACAAAACCAAATGCCGAGTTTATTATTGAAATTTACAGTCATCATCAACATCATCTGCCTAGCCTTTTCTCAACTATATTAGGGTCGGCTCTTAGTCAAACCGGCATTACAACAAAAGTCAATCAATAATTTTTTAAGCTTAGCATATTCATTAACTTTTAATTTTTAGGACCTGAACGCTATGAGAAAAGTTTCCATTGAACTAAAGTAAACGCCAGCTGATATAATAAACAAATATTAAACCATAGCTGACATGAGCTGAAAAACATGACGCATGCATAATATGCTCGGGAAAAGTCAGAAAATCTACAAACGTAAATATAACTAGGCTTACACGCATGCGGGCGGGGTCGTGAAAGCTACTCGCAAACAAAATAAAAAGAATCACATGTAACTCGTACGTATTTCCGCAGGCTTTTACTAAAACTAAATCCAGCGTTTAAATTATCAACGCTGTCGGTTTTGCCTATAGTGTGTAAAATGAAATTTCAGCTTGAATTCGTTCTGTATTTCCTGAGTGTGGAAGCGTAAATTTGTTATTTTTATTTCCCTTTTCGGTTTGAGTTTAGTTTTCAAGGCTTTAAATGATATTATAATGCTGCTTCGTCAATCATGTATATGTGTGTCCTCTCGGCAAACTTCATCGCTTACCATTAGGTGAGATAGTGGTGAAATGTGTGCTTAAAAATAGTAAAAACAAATATTTAAGACCCATTAAATAGGGACGAGCATATCGCTGTCAACCAGATTTTTGGATTGCTGGGTAGGTACCTACCAGATGAGATCCTAACAACACTTTGCCTGACCCAAGAGTCGAACCCAAGAGCGCATGTTCGACAGTAGCGCTTGCGATCGCTATCGAGGCGATGTCGCTATCGTGGCACTGAAACAAGAAATTATGTTCCTATCAATCTTCTAGGTATTTTGTCCAAAATAATTCTTGTTTTTAACGAGCTTCTATTCCACTGATGGGCAAAAGACGAGGCCATTTCTTCCAGATGTTCTCTTCTCTTCTTTTTTTCTAACAGAAAATATTCAAATCTGTTGCACATTTTCGAAAATGACACACACCCGAACAGGGCCTAAACTAAAATATTACTTCCAGTGGGAAAGAGACGGAGCTATACGTCCTGTATAGCTCCGTCTCTTTCCCACTGGAAGTAATATTGAAGTAATACTGCTTTAAGAGTTGGTGGTTAGGCCACTGTTTTTCCAAAGGGTGATACCTACTTCTCTTATAACAAAGTATCACTCTTCAGTCGTCCACTAAAAGCTCATTCTAAACATCTTAAAAGTCGTAAGCAATGGCTCAGCCGAGTGGGTTTCCTTGTACCACTCATATTAGTAGAACGTCATATTTTCTTATAAATGTTCTGTCGTTTGGGCGTGTGTATTTATTTGATTCAATTTTGCTCTAGGAGACCTTTTTTCTTCTTTCTCTCGTTAGGTGAGATAGTGATCAAGCGCGTGCCTATTAATAATAAAAATAAAAAAAAAGGTTTAATAGGCAATCGTTTGATTTAAAATACTAATAGTGAGCAACCACCTAGTTCGTCGTAAAAAAAAGGAAAAAGTAGACGCACATTAAATGGTTTGAGTGTCATAGGGTAACGCCTATCGCAATAGGGTACAAATTCCTGCATTGAAAAGGACAAGAGATGATTCCTGAGTAAAAGAAATAATATGATTCTATTTACTTCGTCAGTTAGATTATCGAAAAATGTTGGATACGTATTTTTTGTTTTATGAAATCAATAAAAAAAGACGAAGATAAAACGTATCAAAGATCAGGAAGGGGGCTTCTGACGTCATCTTCCCGTAAAAAGTGTACTGAAATGTGACGTCACACGAGTTTGCAACGAACTGTATCGTCTTCATTTTTTGTCAACGTGAAAAAATGTACGTGTCCAATATTTTTTGGAAATCTATCTGACGGACTAATTAGATTTTTTAGTCATCTACTCTATACACATTCGCATCTCCTTGAATTGAATCGTTTTTTTTAGAACGAGAATTGGCCTTCAAATCAAACATTATTAAAATGAATAAATTTACAAAGTCAATTAATCAGGTTGTATTTGTCTAGTCAGCGATCGCTGCATGAAAACCAGCGCTGTGGCTCTGTCTCGTACACGACTCCCAGCATTATGCTGTGCGATGGCCATTTTGCTTGAATGTGTCGAATATCTTCCCAACTTGCAAATTTATTATTTTTTTGGTGCATTTATAATTCTCATGCTTCGCGCAAATAAACTCTATTTCTTTCTTATTGTAAAGTTTCCGTCCTTATGTTCACTTATCTCAAGAGGTTCGAGTCCAGTTTATCATCGTGTTTGCTTCACTGGGTTGCAGGAAGCTTTGACTTTAGCTTCCTCTGTCTGAGCTCTGACTAGCTAGAGAGGACTATTCATAGATGTCTTCTTGTTCAATATTGTTTTTATTGAAGACAGGGTTGAAACTGTGAGATACTATAATGTTCTTAGTAGTAACTGGACGTAAATAAGCAACTACACGTCAACCCACAGAGCTACAATTTTGAGAAACACCGTTTAAAATTTCTGAATATTCAAATTTGGGTTTAAATAGAACATAAGGAACAAATATTTAGAACACTTTTCAGCATAATATTAAATGTTTTGAAATTTAATAGGTAGTATATTGAAAAGTCAAAAAAATATTGTCCAGCTATCAAAGATAACTTTTACCTGGACAACATTTTTAAGACTTTTATAGCAGGACGTTTGACGTAATATTGGCTGTTAGCCCAACATTATCAGTCTAAAAATAATATAACGATCTGATAAAAAAGTTGATCAATTAAACCTTAATAACAGACTTCACGATAATTGTGAGGTAGTAATTAATGAAAGCTATCTACCAGAAATCTGTTTTCAATTTATAAATATTTCATAATTACTTTACAGCCTTAGAACTCATTATGAAGTACTCTAAGTAAATTATACGCCGCACTACTAAAACTCCTTCGCATACATTTACGTTACCAAGAACAGTCGGAACTTGTACAGATAGTGTCCTTTACAAGTTGTAAGCAATGGTCTAGAGTGGAGAGTCTTGTTGCAGGAATAGCTATGTGCCTCTAATGCTGTGCCCATGTTCCGCTTTCACTATAAGGTTTGTGTTGGAAAGGAGTATTCTGTTGAGAGGTTTTGGGAAGCATAGTTTGATTAAAAAAATGTACACCAAAAGTAAAACATAATGGATATTTAAAACTAAATAGAACAAACATAACAAACAACAACAATGCAATTAAACATTGCACGTGACATTTTGTATTATTATTAATTTTTTTTTGACTTAGATTTTGACACTTATATTTTTTTCTTTGTTTTTTTTTTTGTCATAATCAATTATTAATTAGGAATTAAGTACCTCTATGAATTTTTGTACACCTTCGGGTATAACATAGCGCGCTTCAAATTTTTTTGTAACACCTATTTATTGTACCTATGTTAACAAATGAATAAATGACTTATGACTTATGACTTAATGAGCGGCCTTATCGTATTCCGCGATCTCTTCCAGACAACCTGGGATGGACAGTAGTTGTCTGGACATGAAATAGTGCTGTCATTGGTGTGACAAAAACCAATTTAATTGTAATGTATAAAAGATACACAAATACAAATACAAAAAATAAATGACGACTATCGATAATCAATTAATCACAGCGAAAGATAATGTTCCTTTAAGTCTTTTAAATGCAGGTAACTTCTGAGCGGGTAAAGAAATCTTAGGCTCTGGTTAAGTGACATTCTGTTATTTCTAGTGGGCCATTCTAGTGTGATTTAGTGACAAGCAACTATACATAGAAAGTTTCGCATTCATGAGAGTAGCAAGATAATAAGTATAAAAATTAGCTTTGTAAAGTCCCATTTTCGGTGTTTATGTTACCTACTGTAAAAGCCCGAACTACGGTAAATCCTAAGATTTTCCAGTAAATCCTAAGTTTTACCAACTCTTAATGGTAAAAGTCCGAACCGTTCTATGATCATCGTTTATTTCGGACTTTTAGCACCATTCACTTGGTAAATGTTAGGATTTACCTCAAAGACACATAGGTACATTTCGGGGGTTACGTACGGGGTTCGCATTATATTCCTTTTACACACATTCCAATTTCAAACCTGACCTTGGATAAGAGTTAAATCTAAGTTGACTTTTATCATTATCTTCAATCTCTTTCGTTATTTTATTTATCATTTACTCAATAAATGATCAATACAGTAGGGCTATTTCCCGGGTCCTATACAAATAGGTATATCTTTTCCATTACCTTTACAATACTATCAAATGACGAGCCCCAATACTTCCAAAACTTTCTTTCCTCCTTTGAAACTAATAAACAAACATTTTCCTGTTTATGTTACCGATATAATACTCTATCGGTGCTGTGTCAATACAATGGACTCGTAGAAAACTATAGGTATTCTCACAGACTCATTTTACTATTGTCAATTTAGCACAAACACAAACAAAGCGTTAAATCAATTATTTATTCCTTCTTTAGATTAATTCAAAATAACTTTATATCAGCGATAAAGGTAAGAAAGAAGAACCTAAAATGAGTTTATTTGCGCCAAGTATGTCACGTATCACAAAGAAAAATTAAACATTTAATTTTTATCATATGTTTTCATAATTGCGGGTAAAATGCTCAAAATTGTTCAAAACATCGAACATTTTAAATCGATTGTATCGAAATATCGAGAATTGTTGTACCAAAGCTTAAAATGTCTAAAATTAAGATTCCGAGTGATTAAAATAACGAATGATTAAAAATGTCAACAGTCATTGTGTCGATTGTCATTTTAGTCCTAGGTTCAATTGTTAGACACATTTCTGCTTAGTAAAAGCTATAAAAGACTTAGGTTGCAAGAGCGAGCGAAGCTAGCTCTGACCTTGGGGATCGACTCTGACTTTTTGACTTTTTTTGACTTGAAAATAGCATACTTCTAATATTGGGTATGTGGCAAAGTGGTGGCAAAAGACGATCCAAAAAAGGTTTAAAACTCGGTTGAATAAAATAAAATAGTACCGATTTATGCTCTACAGGTAACTGAAATGTTATTTGAAATCTATCTACATTAGCTAGGCTCTTTGGACCAACCAGGACCAACCAAAAGAGACAAAACAACCGCGGTCCAGTATCTTGACCCCTCGACTTTGTCGTCTGACATCAGTTCCGTCATTTCTTCCGGCATCGTTCCGGAGCAGGCCATTTCATTTTTCCTTTTGCCTTATATCGTGTTCACCTTTTTTTTTTTTTTTTTTATTTTTTATTTTACTCACACACAGCCATCTGATCCCAAGCTAAGCAGAGCTTGTGTTATGGTAACCAGACAACTGATATACATACTTATATAATTTATAAATACATACATATTATAGACTAGCTGTGCCCGCGACTTCGTTCGCGCGTGCATTTCGTATTTAGGAAGATATTAAGTACACAAACTCACTAAATGTATGAAGGTACTTATCATGATTATGACATGACTTACAAAATTACGAAGAACGAACGAATATTAACACTTAAAAAATTTCTTCGTAAACAATATTACTTGTTATGTGATATTCATCAGTACGTATAAACAGGCTTTGCGCGCTGCTTACTTGCGACAAAGCGACATACAGCCTGACCGTGCGAGATACAGGACTACCGCAGATCCACACCAACACGACTAATAGTTTGTCTCTGAGCATGATTAATGGTCATGCCGAAAACCTTATCAGAAGATAAGTCTCCGCAGAGGACATGGTGGAGTATACGGTAGAGGTCTGCCCTGCTTGGGTGGAGCATCACCGTGTCCTCGTCGAGGCGATCGGCTGCGGCGTCCTGGTTTACTCCATGGTCCGGAGAAGAATATAAGATGAATGACAGCACGATTTGACAGTTATTCCTAGTTCGGGGCTAATCGTAAGTCCGTAGGTGATACGGAGTAGAAAACGCCCAACACTAAGGCCGAAACTACAGACTTCGGGCTTAAGAGAGTAGACCCCCTCAGCCGCCGCAACAGAAAAAGACAACCCGGGCGTTGCGTCGGGTGTCGCAGGGCTATTCCCAGCCACCCTAAGCGCGGGCCCGCAGATGGCGAGCGTAGGTTGGCTCACTGTCCAAACACTAACTACTGTTGCGGAATTTGTTCGAAAAGTCACCACGGCCCTGGAACGTAAAAGGCATAAGGAGGAATACGGATGTGTTTTAGTCAGTAAGAGTTTGACACTCTCTTCCGCTCCACCCAGAGCAGAAGAAGTCATTTGATGTTTTCCCATCCATAAAAAAACCCATAACGGATAGAGTAGAGTAGAGACTCCGTTGTCCTGGCTAAGTTTGCAAGCCTAGCACCGCCCAAATGTATAAAAGCCACCAGTGTGCTTCACAGGTTGAGCGGAGAGACGACCGACAATACTCAAGCCGCAAGGGAGTGATAATCTGAGATAAAAGTCAGCTCAATCACTTAGCACTCACAAACCTATATTTACCACCTGTATATGTACATTATGGATTGCAATAAACGATTTGATTTGAAACCTGCACCTCACCGTTCCGAGGATTTTTTCACGTCGGAAAGTCATGGCCAGGATGACGTAGCCCACTGATTCCTCGGCGTCGAAACAACCTCCGCAAATTGGGCTGTCTGTGGTGCATAAGTTAAAAAAATTTAAGGGCAATGATCCGCAATAATAATCCCTATTATTACGGAGGTAATTTTTACTTAAGCTGAGAAGTCATTTAGTTAGTCACGTTTATAGACTTGTCATTGCCATTTTTCACTTTTTTCACCATTTGTTGTCATGAAGTTCAGTTGTTCTCTGGCAAATTCATGCACGAAACTGTGAGAAAGAAAGAAAGAAGGAGGAGCGGGTACGGGTCCAGCACTACCATCTCGAAACCTATCTTCGCGAGTTCTTCTGTGGCGTCATTGCCCAGGGATCCACAGTTCCCCTTGAAGTTCTGGAGTGTGAAACCCGCTACTGGTAATTTCTGGCCCTAGGCTGGTCACCACGAATCACCAGCTGACTGGGAATTGAACAGTTTTGTTTCAAAATAAACAGAAAATAATTAGGAATGAGAGAGATCCTGGGAAAGAAATCCACGAGGTGAAAGGCTCACCGAGTCGAAGCTCCAAAGTTTTGAGCATCGAAGCCGAGTTTTTAGCCTGTCGGTTTTGTATCGGTTGCATTTTGGGGAGTGTGCGACGGAATTGCATAGTTTAATTCCGCCAAGCTCGTTCCATCATCGGACCACAAGACGTACGGCGCCGGCGGTACACCATCGGTACACGGTGGACCTCACTCCCACATGAACAAAACGTTTTGGAACACATGGCGTGGAATTCCCTGACTGAGCCCGTGTTTCCTGATAGTTACAGCCTGGGAGTCTTATCAGTGAGTAGGTTACTTATAGGCAAGCGTACTCCATCTTCGATCACATCATCGTTTGCCATCAGATGAGATAGTGGTCAAACGTTCCTATCAAAAGTAAAAAAAAATGAAAACAAAGTCAGTGGAGCAATTTTTTTTTTTGCATCAAATGCGTAACGCCTGGTAAGTATCAAAAGAATCTTTAACTAAAAAACACTTTTTGGTGTAATTCTCGTGCTGTTGATGGTAAGTACAGTTTCGCTCAACAGATGGCATTGCAAGTTTCATTAAAGATACTTACCCCTACTTACTATGCATGTAGATAATAAGTTGATTTCTTCTAGATTGCCACAATCCTATCAGGTTTATGTGAATGTTATTTACATTAGTTTTGTATTTTTTAACGCGATGCAAACAGATACAGAATACATATAAACAGAAAATAGGTTCTGCTTGTCTTGCTAAAAAGATATGCAAAATACAGCAATAACATATTATTAATATTTGAAAATATTAGGTTTGGTAGGAATAAAAAAATAAGGAAATAAATAAGATAAAAATAATACAAAAATAATTACAAAATTTGTGGGATTCGAACCCACACCTAGTCTTTCGAGAGGCAGGCTTTAAACCAACGGACTATGAGATCTGTTGATAATTGATTAAAATAGCCGATAACTTAGCTCCCTGAAAGGGTTCTACATCGGGTGCTCTAGACCTTCATTTTTTTTATGTCGACAGACAGTACTCATCATATTGACCAACTATTTCTAAAGCGGTATATTAATATCTTTTATAGATTAGCCGGGCTGCTAAGGTTCCACGTCTTGTATTCAGATCTTCAAAATAAATTATAGCCTATATGTTGGCGAGGACTAATAGCTATACAACAAAAAAAGTTTCATTAAAATCCGTCCAGTGGTTTTTGCGTGAAAGACGAACAACAGACAGACAGACAGACAGACAGACAAAAAAAGAAAAAAAAATATTTTTGGCTTCTACTGTTTTTATAAAGCACCCCCGGAGTATTTTTTTTAGTTTATATTCAATGTACAGAATTGACGTCTTCTACAGTTTTATTATATGTATAGATAAATTACACCCAGACACAGAACAGACAATTATGCTCATCACACAAAGTTTGGCCTGGGTGGGAATCGAACTCACGACCTCCGGCTTTGCAGTCAGGGTCACTAACCACTAGACCAACAGGCTTGTCCAAAAACCTTAATAACCGGCAGTCAAGATCTTATTATATCAATTAACTTCAATTATGTTACATTCACTACAAGCTGGTTTATAAAGTCGTTCTTTATAGCTATTCTATTCAGAAAATTGATGCTAAACATTGCATGATTTTTAAGAAAAGGTAATAAATTATCTTCAATGTCCGGTTCATTGTGCCTAAAGTATTTTTACAAGATTTTTATTAACTTGCTTCGGTCGTCCTGTTTGACAAATTCGTAAATCATTTCAAGCACCGTCATCCTATTAAGTTGAAACTTAGCCTAATTATATAACTTTGGAGACGGTGAAACAATGCTTCTGTGGAGCTGATCTGATGATGCTGTAGTGGCAGCTGCAGTGCCTGCACAAAAAACCATAGTATCAAAATCTACATCGCAACAAAAAAAACCGCGACGCCATCTATCCCCCCAGCTGCGAATCAACTGAACGAAACATGTCCAACAGCCCGAATATCAAGTATCGGGCAGTTGCCCACCAGACACAACAACCGTCCGGTCGGAGGATCCTCCCTTTTTTATGGATTTTGTGGGACTTTACTCTCTGTTCGATGCGGTTATTTGATTATTATTACTGCACGGCGTGGTAAAAACTACAGCCATCACTCTGTCGCATAGTGCGTCATTTACTGCTTCTGTTTCCGAGGCAAGGCCTAAAAACAACGACACAAGAAATTAAATTCCAAAAAACAAATGGAATATCTTCGACCACATTTCAACTTCTTGACATGGACGCCACCATTCCACCGATATGTCCTACTGCGACCTTACATACCCTCGCCGACCGTCACGTACGATACACGTGCTAACACCTCATTGGTCAGACCAATGAATGGCTCGCACATTTTTCTGAATACTTGTAAGCATGTGCTGATGTGAAATGTGTTTAGTATACCTTTTTAGAAAAGGTCAAAAAGTTGTAAGGACATGGTAGCACATGCAGGTCACTGAACTCAATGAAAAATTGAATTATTTGCGTCTCCTACTTTTCTAGTTTAGAAAAATATGTGAATTATATGAGCCCAATAGGTAAAAATGAATTTGAAACAAATAACAATACTAAACCGGAATTTATAAACCTTTCAATGCAAGCGACCCGTTCATAATAATACAATTTCAAAATTAAACCCACACATAATCCTTTTTATTGGAAATCTAATCTCTTTCGATAGCCGCCATAATGAATTTGAACTGGATTTGTGAAACTTTTATTTGAACCCGGTACGCGCGACGGCAATCAGACAATACACATCCAGTATAAAAATACCTGTCATTGCATAGGCTTTCCGTATAATCACAGGTCAGCCAAAACTGGAAATATTAGCTTGACCAAACGTGATACAAAAGGGAAGATATCAGTTTATGATACTCGTTTGCATATTTCAACATTTAATTGCAGAAATAAATGATTTTAGCATCGGATAATGGTAATGGGAATGGCCGCCCATAAATGATTTTAATGTAATAAAGAATTTTGTTTACGTTTGTGTTGGATTCCAGTTATTGGTGTTGTGTTTTGGGAAATTAAGATGCTTTGAAAAGCAAACTTTTATCTCTCTAATTATTATAAATTAATGAAAAGGTAGGTCATAGTTTCCACAGCCTGCCAGGATTGCGGATTTTTTTCGTCACCGCGGCCCTGGAACGCAAAGGGCATAAGGAGATACACGGATGGGTTTCAAGTCGGTAACCTTTAGCTCCACCCAGAGCGGAAGAATTCAGCCAGGGTATCAGAACTGCCAGGGTTGCGGAATTTGTTCGAAAGAGTCACCGCGGCCCTGGGGGCCTACTCTCTAAGTCCAAAGTCCGTAGTTTCGCCTTTAGTGTCGGGCGTTATCACCTACGGACTTACAATTAGTCCCGAACCCGAACTAAGAATGAATGACAACACGATTTGACAGTTGTTTGGGACTAATCTTAAGTCCGTAGGTGATACGGAGTAGAAAACGCCCGACACTAACGCTGAAACTAAGTACTTCGTGCTTAGGGAGTAGGCCCCCTGGAACGCAAAGGGCATAAGGAGGAACACGGATGGGTTTTAGTCAGTAAGAGTCACTGAAGAAGTCATTCGATGATTTCCCATCATTAAAAAAAAAATAAAGAATGAAAGAAGTAATTTGATAACTCATCCATAAAAAAAGAAAAGACCATAGCACTCTTGATTCTAGCTTTCAATAGTTGCAGTGGTCGGAAAAAGGGTGACATATTGGTTCTAAAACTCACGAGAGATCCTATATGGGTTCTGTTTTTCCATACGGGCGAACTAATAACACATTCAACTTGTCACAAAGTGAAAAAATTGCCAAGGTAAGTATAAGAGCGACATCGTCAAAAATCGGCGGGTACAAAATATTTGGTTAAAACGTGACATTTTAAGGGTCAAACAGGTTGGGTAAATTTAACTATTGACATCATAGCCCGAGAATTTTATTTATTTGGTATAATACAAACCCAAGTTATGCGGGTTCAATAAAACGACGCGAAAAGGTAGGTATTGCCCTTGTGCTTCGCTTGACTTGTCTCTGTGGGGGCACTACCGTGCCCCCAGATAACCTCACACACAATACTGAAATAGAACAACCGATTCTTGAAAGTTCAACGAACTATTACAAGGGTACTGATTAAGCTCAAGTTTCCATCTACACTGACTTCAGTCAAAGACATTCGAAGTTAGGTTTGATTGACTGATAAACGGGTTGTGTTGGTACTCGTATCGATTATATCTTACAAAACGGTTTGAAATATATATTGTTAGGGAAACTAGGTGGAAACTCGTGTTTAGTCATGTGTATGAGGTTATTTGTTGGGATATCGTCAGATTTTGCTATAAGAAGCCCTAGACAATGTACCATTCAATAAGCGACTGCGACTGTCGAAATGCCAAAATGTAGGAATTTGATCACGTGACATTTCGATTGCATCTGTCAATCCCATACATTTGACGTATTGACAATCGCCTCCGCCACGCCACCGTTGACAGAATCTCACTTGTCTTGAGCCCAAGACCATGCACACACGTCGGTCACGTCACCGATCAGTCACTGGTTGCATGTAAATAACTGATGTGTGGTTTTTTTTTGTTACTGTTTATCTTTTGCCCGCGACTTCGTACGCGCCCTTTTTTTCTCGTTCCCGTAGGAATTTCCCTTTCCGTATAGCCTATAGCCTTCCCCATGAATATGGCTACCTATCATATTCTTTTCCTCAGTCAGTACGCTCTTGCCAGAGCGGTCGTGGTCGTCACGTAGTGTTCCGGGCAGTTGTGATCTTTTTCACATTTCCTCGACATTTTTTCCTGATAGCGGTTATCTTGGTACATTCATGCAATGGGCCGCCCTCAGCAGACTTGATTTGGTCGGTACATCACATCGGGTGATCTACCGCGCGGTCTGGTGCCTTTGAATCTGCCTTGCACCACGACACGAGGCGTTCGAAGTAGTTACTGTCCCACCTAGAGACGAGTCCGAAAAAATTGAGGATGCGAGTTTATACTTGGGCTGATAGGCGCTATTTGATGTCCAATTCTTCGAGTTTGCATTTGTACGAAACTCAGTCCATAATATTTCGAGCATCCTTCTCAAACAGCACATTTCTAGAGCGCCTATCTTTCTGTCTCTCGCAGCGTCAACGTCTCCATGACGTACAGCAATATGGGGAGTACGAGTGCTTTGATGAGCCGGGTCTTAGTAGACTTAGTGAGGTTTCTATTCCTCCATATTTTCCTCATCTTATCCATTACGGTTCTATTAATAGACATTTGATGTATTTTGCTACAGATATAAATGAACCCTGGAGACGATTATAAGCTACTTTTTTTGTCAAAAAACTATAGTAACGCAAGGAAAGCCGCAAGCAAAAACTATTATTAGTAAAAGTCTGGAATCTCCAACCCAACTTGAGTAAGCATTTATCAAGAAATAGTATCAGTGCCTTCTCTGGCATCATCTGCCTAGCCTTATCCCAACTATATTGGGGTCGGCTCCCAGTCAAATCGGCTTCAGCTGAATGCCAGTATTTTACGTAGAGCGGCTGCCTACCTGACCTCCACAACACATTTACTGGGTAACACGGTACTTATTGGAAAGACTGGTGTCAGATTTTTTTTGACTTCTGACAATTGACGACTGACAAAGATCTACAACTGACAGCCGGGACCAACGGTTTAGCGTGCTTTCCGAAGCACGGAGGAATCTGGATATGTTAAGATGGTCACCCATTTGCAGACCAACCTCGGAAAGCATTGCTTAACCTTGAAGATCGATCCGCGCGGCTATTATTATTTAGCCACTCAATATCTATATTTGACACTACTAAAAGGCTAAAATTTTCACTCATTTTAGGCGTTCATACTAATTTTAGAGACAAGACTAAAATGTCAGTCTAAATTTTCGTCGACATGTTAAAATGGGTCTGACCTTACGGGGTCTCTGTGAATTTATTTATTTAATAACATCTGTATTTTTAATTTGCTTTGGAAATCCATGGTATATAGAAGTATCACCAGATAATGGGCTGCAGCATTCTCTGTAGGTACATTGCTACAACTACGCTGCGATCGCCAACCCGCCTGCCAAGCGTGGCGATTATGGCAAACACCACCATTTGAGGGAGGCCTATGTCCAGCAGTGGACGTCTTTTGGCTCATATGATGATGATGATGATAATGTAGACGTAAGTACATATTTTTAGTAATGTATGGAGCTGTATAGTACACTAAACGTGCCATTTCATGTCTTCAAAGATGGCAGTCAATGCCTTCTGATCGAGAAGCTAACATACAATGACCTCATAAATCAAACTTCTGAGATGATAGATATCGGATTTTTGATATCAGTTTCTTTTCATTCAAAATATCATCTTTAACGTCCGCATCTTAATTTCCTTACCCTGGAATTAGTCTGCAAAATCTTTCTGCTCATTTTATTCACTACAGTTTTCTAGACCTTATAATTATCTCGATTGGTACTCAAATTAAGGTATAAATCCAAGCTCACGTTTTAAACCGATTTTAGATATTTTTTGCCAAGGATATTCCACTTACCTTAATAAGAGAGTATGCCAACTTCAACGTACCTTCGATCCTAAATCTTGGAATCAATTTGCTGAAACTTACAAAAGCAATCACGATTTATCTATCGTGATAATTGTAAAACTCTCTAATTTCCAATCCCGCTGAGACCCAATTATGAGGAAACAATTGGCGATCAGAACGGTCCGGTGGAGCGGTGCGATTGGCTGGAAACAAATCGATCTCATTGGTTGACGGTCGTTGGATTGTTTACACGGAGTTATGATAGGTTTTGATTTTGATTCTTATGAGCTTTCAGATGAAGTTTTTATTATTATATAAGAGGAGCTCGTGGCTAAAGTATAACAGCCGCACGGACCAATCTTCAAGGTTAAGCAACGCTTGCCGATGTTGGTCGGTGGATGGGTGACCATATTAACATACCGAGACTCCTCCGTGCCTCGGAAAGCACGTTAAGCCATTGGTCCCGGCTGTCATTTGTAGATCTTTGGCAGTCGTTACGGATTGTCAGAAGCCAGAAAATCTGACACCAGTCTTGCCAAGAAGTACCGTGTTACCCAGTTAATGGGTTGTGGAGGCCTGGTAGGCAGCTGCTCCACCTAAAATACTGTTATTCAGCTGAATCCGGTTTGACTCAGAGCCGACCACAATATAGTTGGGAAAAGGCTAGGCAGATGATGATAATATAATATATCTCATCACTTCCCGTGGGTGTCGTAAGAGGCGACTAGGGACTCACCAGAGAATGAGCAGCAGCTTTCTCTGAAGGTAAATTGTTTCGGTGTTTCTTCTCAGGGTAGTCAGCTCGGAAACACCGGCTTAGCTTAAAATTACCAAAAAACATTGTCGTGTTAAAGTGTTATGTTCAACTTACTTGCAAAATAAATATCATTTATCAAGACAAACGTCACCTCCTTAGAGCGGATTTCACTAATGAAACTGAACGCGATCAGTACATCTAAACTGCGTTCAAGAGCTGTCACTGTAAATATTCCATAGAAAAATAATGACACTGACAGCTCAAAAACTTGGTTTATTTGCTGATCGCTTCCAGTTTCATTGGTGAAATTGGCCCTTAGTTGCCCGTCGCGCTTAACTACCTGCACCTTCCAGGACTGAAAAGATTTCCTTGATACAAATGCGTACGGATTGATAATTAGAATTACTTATCGGACAATATTTAATTTGAGTCAATCGATACGCAGAAAGAGAAGAACTTGGCAGTTGCATGTTATCAAACTATCAATCTCGGCCAAGTATCAAACGTGTACTAGGAGTAGTAAATCTACACATATCGGATTCAGTCATACGATATGTTTGCAGAATCTTAGCTTTCTGTCGCGTGCAGTGAATGTCTTAGAAACTGACGTTGAATACGAATTGTGTACACATTTTATTTTCTGAATCCATTCAATCGTGTTGTGAAAGCTTTTCTTTTGAAACTTTAAGTGATAGATATTTCGCATTATTGGAAGGAAGGAGAAGAAAGAAGAATTATGAGGCAGTTATGAGGCGGAAAGAAATAGCTATGTGCACTTGAGGGAAAGAAAAAAACCCCACCAACCGTGTCTCCACGTTGTCGTCGTGGTGGGGCTTGCGTGTCTCAATGATCTTGGGGGCTTTGCCGGTAGAGCCACTCATGCCGGAAGGTCCCAAGTGAGAGACCAGACCAAGAGAGACACAAGAGGGGCACACCGTTCGGATACTTGAGCAGTGTTCGGGTCCTCGGACGGTGTGCGTCTCATTGGCTTGCTCGCTGCTCTCTGGTACGCGTCTGATCATCAGACGTGACTGTGAGGGCAGCGAGCAAGCACTGAGAGAGAGGGGGAGAGGAGGGGAGATAGGGACCGCACCCTCAAAAAGGAAACTATGGACAGGCCTGGAAAAGAGAAACTACCCCAGGGCGGTTCGGACTGCACCGCAGTCCGGGAATCCGCCACGCCTAGTGCGTCAAGCCCCTCGTATTCTGGGGGGGGCAACAGGGCTGTCCGCACTCCGCTTGCCAAGGGCAACAGTGGCCGAGGAGGCCCCCGATTCGAAACGTCCTTTGAGGAACTAATCGGGTTCAATTTTAGCTCACCCGACAAAGTGTCGGTCGGGCAGAGCGCGGGAAGTGGCGCTCTATATTGGGAGGAGGGCTCGCTTGAGTGTCGCACGGGTGAAGAGTCGGAGTCCGAGTTGGACTCCGACGACCTAGCGACCTTAAGCTCGGCGAGCTCTGAACCCGTGAGAGCGGGGGCTGCTGCGGAGGACTCTAGGTCCTTCCGCAAGCGGCCCAGATCAGAGGAGGACCGGGGGTCGTCCGGCACCGAAGAGGTGGCCTCGGCCCGTAAAATCTCCACCAGCAGGCGGGGTACGGGCCGAGAGGGAGGCAAGGGCAGAGTCCTTGCCTCCAAGGATGTTGGACGACCCCCCGAAGATGGCGGTCGTGGGGCTCCTGGTTCGGAGTCCTCCGGCGGTGAGCCGGATGACTCCGGACAGGAGCGGGTTCGGAGGGCTGGGTTCCCGGAGGTGGTGGAGGCCGCGCTTCGCGATGTGGCCTTGAAGAGGAAACTCTCCTCTAAAAACAAGGCCTTAAGTGCGGCGCTGGCCTCCATCCTGGCGGCAGCGGAGGCTAACCGAGGTGGGCCTCCGGTGGACGAGATGTCCAACCTGCGGGCGGAGGTCGCCCGCTTGGCTGCCGCCACCGAGCGTCTCCAGAGGGAGAACGCGGGGCTCCGAGCAGACCTGGCCAGGCTCCAGGGAGCCGGCCCACAGGGGGCGCCTAAAGGGGGGCGCAAGAAGGACAGCCAGCCCGTGCCGCAGGAGGGCCAGGTGCTGGACCTTGTGCGGCAGGAGATGGCTGCCTTCCAGGCGCGGTTTTCCGTCCTGGAGGGCATCGTCTTGCGCCCCCCGTTAGCGGCGAGTGGGAAGGCTCCAGCCCAAAAAAAGGCGGCGTCGTACGCGGCCGCCGTGGCTGCCACACCGGGGTCGTCCGGCCAGGACAAAGGGTCCGGGCCGGCACCCGCGAAGCCGGTGTCGGGAAAACCGGACCCGGCCCCGGGAAGGAAGAGGAAGGGTGGGGTTGCTGCGCGGACGGCGAAGGCTCCTGCGCCGTCTGAGCAGCAGCTCCCCCCGGCTTCCTCGCCTTCAGCTCCTCCCCCGGCTCAAGCCGAATGGCAAGTTGCCGGGGAGAAGAAGAAGGCGGGAAAGGCAGCCAGGGCGGCAAAGAGGCGGGAAAGAAGGCGGCGGCAGCGAGCGCGAGGCGTCGCGGCTGCGCTCCGCGCCCCGAAGACCGCGGCTGTAGTCTTAACGCTGCAGCCGGACGCGGTGAAGAGGGGCGTGACGTATGCCAATACGCTCACCAAGGCCAAGGAGGCCATCAACCTCGGTGAGCTTGGCATCGTCGGGGGTCTCCGGCTCAGGGTCACCATGACCGGGGCCAGGATGCTCGAGATCCCTGGAGCAGGCAGCGGTCCGGCCGCGGACGCTCTAGCCGAAAGGCTTAGGGCGTCCTTGGGCGCGGATGACGTCCGAGTGTCCAGGCCCACGAAGTGCATAGATATGCGCATCTTGGGCCTGGACGACTCCGTCACGGAGGAGGAGGTGTTGGCCGCCGTCGTCAGGACGGGGGGGTGCTCTGCAGAGGAGGTGAAGGCGGGCACCATCCGTCCTGACAACACGGGCATGCGAACCGTAGTGGTGAGCTGCCCCGTGTCGGCGGCCAAGAAAGTCTCGGAGGGCCGAAGGCTTTTGGTGGGCTGGGTCTCCGCGCAGGTAAAACTGCTGGAGCCCAGACCTCTGAGGTGCTTCCGTTGCCAAGTTGGCAACCACGTGGGAGTACGCTGCACCTCGGAGGTGGACCGCAGTGACCACTGCTTCCGCTGTGGTCAGCCCGGTCACAGGGCCGGCTCGTGCGACGCCGCGCCGCACTGCTTCGCATGTGCGGCAGCTGGCAAGCCGGCCGATCACTGGGCTGGGGGCAAAGCCTGCGGTCCACCCGCCAGGGCCGGGTCGAGGAGAAAACCCTCCTCCACCGCCGCCGCCGCCGCCGTCGCTTCCGCCGCAGCCGCCGCCACCGTCGCCGCCGCTGCCACTGCTCGGGAGGGGGCCGAAATGGAGTGCCAGTAATGGCCCCATTTCGCCTCCTCCAGACGAACGTCGGTCGCTGCGCCTCTCAGGAACTGACGCTCCTGGGCTAGGCGCAGTGACTGACGCCTGCGGACAGCGAGCAATGGGTAGCTCGCTGTCCGATCAGGTCAGGCCAGAGTCGACGGCGCGTTCACTCCAAACGCGCCGTCAGCAACGAGCAGTCAGCAACGGAGACGGGGCCCGCCAGGGCCAGAGCCTGCCAGGGTTGCGGAATTGTTCGAAAGAGTTACCGCGGCCCTGGGAAGAAAGGCACTAGGAGGACTAAGGGTGGGTTTTAGTCAGTAAAAGTCTGACACTCCCTGCCGCTCCACCCAGAGCGGGAGGGGTCATTTGATGATTTCCCATCCTATAAAAAAAAAAAAAAAAAGGGAAAGAAAAATGCACTTCAACACCATTATACCGTGGCCTCTGATTGTGTTTCTACTTAGTGAGTGCTTTGTCACCTTTCAAATTAACATTTTCAGCCGGATTAGTCTCAATTATGTTGACTCAACACAGCATGTTTTCCACTTCGCGCACATAAATTTCTTTCTTTATTTTTCTGTTCGTCTATACATTTTTATTTGACGTTCTTTTAAGCCCTATAATTCACGGTCAGTTCATCAACCGTTTCCCCAAAGTTGCGTAATCCTTTCATTTTGCAACTGTAATACGAAAGAATATAAAATCACAAAATTAATTTTAAACAACGCACTCCACTACCAACTCTCTACTCTATAAAACAAAAGCTATAAAAAACTGAATATAATATTAAAAAAACAACTCTTCCATTTATTTCAATCCCTAGACAGGTTAATAACCTCTCGCGAACGGAGAACGCAACGACCTATTTCCTTCAGTCATACACGACAAGCAGGATACTGTGTGTTTCTCTTTAATATCTAGAACGTCTGAATAATAATGAGGTAGATTTAAATAATGATCAGTTCGTTAAGACTGGGAAAATAATGTTATGTTTTTGTTGAGATTTATTAACGTGAGTTTAACGAGAATTGCGTAATGATAATGAGTTTATAACAGTCATTTTCGTAAATAAGAACAAGCCAATCTACCTTAAAAATCTACCAACATGAACAGGTTGATTTTTTATATAATATACTTCTCATCGTTTTAACATTTTGCTTTTATACACTCCAATCAAAAGGGAATCACTAATGCAGGCCATACACGTTCAAGTAATTTGATTAAAGAAGCTGTTTCACACAGATTTATCAAATTGGCATGAATGTCTGGGAAAATTTGTTAAAAAATAAGTTTTCACATGGCAGATATTCTTACCAATTTGATAAAACTGTTTGAATCAGCCTGTTTGATCAAATTACTTGAACGTGTATGGCCCGTATACGCTTTATACTTGTTACCTTTATTTTGGCAATACAAAAGTTGTCTTAAAAGTCTTAAAACCTTATGTCCTTATTTTCAAGGTAACAAAAACGGGTTTCAAATGTCTCGCTTAATATGGTGTCAATGATATTTGTATACGTGGAGCGTGATGTTTCAAAAAATATAAAATGCTGAACGGGATTTGAGTCTGAACCTCTTTTAAAGTCCATAAATTACCTTACCATACAACCCAACCATCATTTGCTGTAAATAACAAATCAATGACTGTGGAGCGTCATTTGATTGACGTTCATATACCTATAGTAGATTCCAGATAAATGTGCAATAACGGTCATTGACCCACATACATTTATTGACTTTCTTAAAATCAAAAACAGAAATAAAGACTTAGAGCAGTCCTAAATCTACTTCTATCGTGATCCTTTATGTTCTCTAGTAATGTAAAATGGTTCATAATGTACTGTTCGGGTATCTACGAAGGGATATTAAGGAAAGGTCAATGTACTTTATTCCAAGTTTATCTGGCACAAAGTATAGTCCTTTTGAACCGCTTACATTCATGTTCACTTTAGTAATTCAGTTCACAAAACAACTATTTCCAATTCCAATTTACTCAACACTAAACCAGGTTAAACCCTGACTGGGTTTAACCTGGTTTAGTGTTAGTTAGTCAAACTTAATCAAAATTCCGACGTCAAAATTTTTCATAAAATAATTTTCAGTCCTCCAAACAGTTTTTGAGTTACAATCACTTTTATCCAATTACCGTTTATCATTTTCTAGTGTCCTTTACTGAATCAGCTTTTACTTATTTTTCAACTTTGATGTTGATCCAATTAGTAAGAAAAGTTACTAAGATAATTAATATTGCAAAGGAACGACAATATCAAAGTTCGGTTCACTAATTTGAATAGGATTTTAATTTTAAAGAAAATAATTTTGCCTATTCCAGATAATTATCATTTTTTTAACAATCAACAAACAAGACGTCATTTAAATTGATGTAGGTATCGCAAACAGCTACAACGCTAAACTTGTCATGGAGGCGTTGGATGTAAATGATCTCTAATTAAAAACTTAAGTTTACTAGCATCTACTGATTGCCAGGCATAGTTCGAAAAACTACTCCAGAATTGGTTTAAACCAACTCTTCAAATAAAAACGGTTTTATCACCGTTATATTTATCGTAAACACGGAGTCACCAAAAATATTAGTGCACGCATAATGAGCTCTAAGTACTAGTTTTGGCCATAATCAGAATTGACCGTCAATTTCTATGAGTAAACGGTGGCCCTCATTGACATGACAGGTATGTATGGAAATTCCGTCTGAACTAGTGGGCGTCGAGGCGCCTCGACGTTGGGTGATCGTGAGGTACTTATCCAAATTAAAATCGCTATCGCATTTTAAGGAAAAGAGTGAAACGAGATTTCATCTAGATTCTCGCTTATATTTCGGCGGAACATTTATAAGACTTTCACACATCTGATCTTATTCCCAATTGCATCACCCCCTATTTCCATATCTGCTGAAAAAAGTATTGCAGCTTGCCCATGCTAACACACAAAATAGTCATGAATAGATGCCATAGATTTGATATATGGGCGGAAACCAGTACATAATAAAGAATTTAAGGATAATTTGGATGCAAACGGCATACAAGCAAATGTTATAGGCATTTGTTCCCTGAGGCTCTTGTGTCTGATATATGGATTTGAATAGAAGGGTGTTATGAAGCATGTTTCTCGTAAATTTTTATTGACCACAGTATAGGCTCTTCCCCTAGGACCCATGGAATCTTCATCTTTATTCTTAGTTATTTTGGTCGTGAACAGGCAGCCTTTCCGATGATGCAGTGGTCCCCGCTGCGTCATGCACAAAAGGCATTGTAATAGCACTACCCAGTACATGCTTTGGCTTAGGTATGGTCCCGTCTAAATCTAGTAGTTATAGTTTAAAGATTATAATATTCGTGTCGGTTTTATATCGGTTAGTATTCGGAGAATTTGCGTTGGGATTGCACAATTTAATTCAGCCCTTTCCATGATCTCACTATAAGCCGCAGGGCGATGCGCTTTGCGGAATTGGTTTGGAAGAGTCACCGCGGCCCTGGAACGCAAAGGGCATAAGGAGGAACACAGATGGGTTTTATGATTATGTCCCATCCATAAAAAAAACGGTAATGCGCCACCAGTACCTACATCGTCGACATCTCACCCTTAAGCACAAAACATTTTGTGAATACTTTCATTACTCGTAAGGAGTGAATTTCCTTGCAGGAGTCTTTGCTTTCTGATAGATACAACCTGTAGGTCTTTAAATACAAAACGTAACAGACAGATGTGTTGCTGGGGAGTTTGTTGCGCCACTTCTTCTTCCCAGCTAAAACACTAGGAAGTGGTGACGGGTGGGCGTTTTGGGGGACTGTCTTTATGTAAAATTTGACGTTCAAAAAGTGCTGGCTCTCAGCCTAATTTGAATAAATGACTTTTGATTTTGATTTTGAATAAAGACTGAAAAGATTACTTCTAGGCAAGCGTGTTCCATCGTTTATCGCATCAATAAATACCATCAGGTGAGTTAACAGTCAAATGCGAGCTTATAAAAATAATAAGGTTACACATTACAATGATTTGTCGTTGTGTAAAAAGCTTAACTTCCTTGTGTGATCAATACACGTGGCTGACATTTTGCCAGAGGCTCTTCTCTACCTGAAACATTGTTCAAGATAACAAACGGGTTTTTTGTAAAGAAAAATAATTTGAGGAAGCCTGCCTAATTGAGTAATAGGTTGGTTAAAAAAAAGCTTTTACTTTTAAAATGGCACAGAGTATTGGCATACAATTAACAATTAAAGTTAACACAATTTTCATTTTCACTCTGCTTCTTAATATTATATTTATGTGATTAAGATGAGACATTATTGCTCTGAGACCAGAGGATCAATTTTATTTTAAGTACTAATTCTTAGGCAACGTTCACATTAGCAATCTGCCAAAAATATTTGGAAATTGAGGCTTTTTTGACGGATTATGACAGAGATGCAACTGCGAATGTTGTTTAAAAATTAGTAGAATTGACCCTCGGCTCGTCAGTTGAATGGCGGTTATAATTTTATTTTTATATATTCGCCTACACTGTACCATGCCTGCTGAGCAAAGTTCTTCCAGGAAATCTAGCGCGTGTACCAATCCGTAGCCTTTTGTTCGCAATGGGACAGGACATATTTCGAAACACCACGCTGCGTTCACGGGAATAATACTGACGTGGTTAAGAAGACTGCTTGGGCCGAATGGGGTAAGCGGGTCACGTCAGTTGCACGCACTGTGACCGTTGGGTAAAATTTACCACACAATAGGTACCTGAAGACGGACGGCACTGCCGGGGCCTGTCCAGAAGTGGCAGTTATTATATCGTAACACACGAAATCTTATAACACGTGGCAATGCCCTTTGATGTTCTTCAAATAGGTTCCAATGAAGGTATTGGAACCTATTTGAGGAATATGAAAGGGACTTGAATAACACCTACTGAACATTATGATAAAGGTATCATTATGTTCTGTAGGTGTTATTCAAGTGGGAGGCTTTGATGCCATTGTTATTAATAATATAATCTGTTTTGTTATAGGTATCGTTTGTAATGATTCCGCAATAATTATACTGTTCATATGAGTAGACACTACCGAGACCCATTCATAGATTCTGATTGAATTAATGGTTTGAATGTTAGTTTAGATGATTTTGATTAATTGAGTTAAACGAGTAGTTATTAATCTACATATTTTATAAAGCTTAATTATATTGGATTTTCTAAGAGATAATTATAGACAGTTGCTTGTGGAATAGAGGGTTAAAAGGGCCAAAAAGTTCTGAATTGGCGACCGTGCATCAGAAGACAGCGCGATAGAAGACCTCCCACAAGGTGGACCGATGATCAAGTGAAGGCCGGAGGAATCCGCTGAATGCAAAACGCACAGGACCGGTTTATGTGGCGGCACCTGTAGGAGGCCTATAATGTTCTTCAGTAACAGTGAGTCTTTCAGCTTTAACGGTCATAAAATTCTGTACTAATTCCCCTTCTTTAGCTCTCCTTCCGCAAGTCTATAATCTTCTTCACTGCGAAATTAATACATTCAGAAATATTTATGGAATTCTGAAGTAGCAACAGTATCCCGAGACAGCTTTTTACAACATAATCCATTAATAAAACGTACTTACCCAAAATACATACAGACAAATGAAAAGGTACCTTCTGAATTTGTAATACCAACGAAAATATGCTAACACGGTTCTCGTGTATAAAAATATCAAGTCAAGCAGAACTAGGGACGCATATTTACCATTTGCTGAAGCCCAAGGTCGGGTATGTTAGTTTAGAAGCTTATTATTAAAACTTGGGTAAGTTGGAGGACCCCATATCTTGCGTAAGCCAATCGTATGTTTGAAGTTTGTGGTGTTTTTAGTTGTAAATGGATTTTGATATCATTATATCAGCCAAAAGACGTCCACTGTTGGACATAGGCCGGGGAGGCAAATGGGGGAGGGGTTGCCATAATCGCCACGCTTGGCAGCCGGATTGGCGATTGCAGTGTAGCTGTAGCAATGTACCTACAGAGAATGCTGCTGTCCATTCTCTGGTTTTACCAGTTCTTCTACCAGTTCTTTCCATCCGTTCGTGAGCGGCTGGATAGGACATGGCTGGAGGTGGATCACTGTGTTGCCCAATTTCTCAAAGGTCAAGGCAAGTTTAAGAGTAAATTATTTTCCTTTAAGCTTGTGTCTTCTCCTTTCTGTCAGTGTTCTACATCTGACCTGAAATACGAACAATCTGCCCATCATATCTTATGGGAGTGTATTCTTTGGCAAACTGAAAGCAATATTATGTTAGATAGTATTCAGGTTACATCTGGAGTTGTATACTATACGGACCTTGTAGAAACTAAAACAAATTTCCGTGCGTTCAAGCGATTTTGCCATACCTATTACTGGAATCAAAAGTAGCTGACAATTTAGGACCCATTATTATTAGTGTTAATGTATAATCCGTGGTGCTTGGCAACTGGGCGTAACCCAGTTGTATATGTCCATTGGTGCCTATTTGGCCTAGCTCTGTTCTGTCTCCTGGGGAAAGTGGGAGTGAGGAGGGAAGTGGAAATTATATTTTTTTTTTTCCTACTCCTCCGCTGTTATTTTTTAATTAATTTCGTTGCGGGATCCAAGAGAGTTGAATCATTTCTCTGGGACTCGTCGAGCTTCATCATTGACTCGGCGTTTTTTCTGGTGATCGCCAATGTTGATTCTGGCTTTCAAAAGTTGCAGTGGCTTGGGAATGTGGTGTGGTGGGCTTCTCCATTCTCTGGTGAGTCTCTTAGTCGCTTTTTACGACACCCACGGGAAGTGATGAGATGGTGCTATTCTTTTACGTCTCAATTTTTACGCAAATTATATTTTTTTTTTCAAAATTTACACGTCAGTACACAAATTGAAAAATGTAACATCAGAGGGCCAATTCTACTAATTTTTAAACAACTTTTGCATATGCATGTCAGTCACAAACTGTGCCTTAATTTTCATACATTTTTCACAGATTGCGACTGAGGTACGAATAGAAAGAAAGAAAGAAAGAAAAAGAGTATTTACGCCAAGCATGACGCACACCATAAAAATAAATGGGTATATATATAAAAGTAAAACGGGATTTTGAGGAAGATATGCGTCACATCGGCGCAAAACGGCCATCGCTCAGCAGAATGCTGGAACTCGTGTGCGAGACAGAGCCACAGCGTTGGTGGTGGTGGTGGTGGTGGGTGGTGTGGAATACGAACGTTGCTTGAAAATTAGTAGAAAATCACAGGTTTGGTCATAGTGATTCATTTCAGAATTGGTCAATCTGTGTCCCACGGGATTAATATAGGTAGGTCAATGAGCGCTATTGCCACGCTAAAACGAAGCATCTACATCTAGCTGGGTGTGACTTAAGCCTTAGACTTGCTTACAGTCTCTTAATGAACACACAGCCACAATACTTCCCGAGGGCGTTGTAAGAAGAGCGCTAATGGATTTTAATGTTACGAAGTAGCATAGCTTGTACTTATGTAGCTACACAGATGTAGAAGTACTTAGACAAAATGTGAGAGTACATGAATGTTTTATGTATCTTTTTGTGAAGTAGTTTTTTTTTTGTTTTTTTTAAAAAACGTTGCCCCACACTAGGAATTACTCCTGTATCGTGGGTGCATTTACAAACATACAAACTCACATACACAAACAGCCAGACCCGGAACAACTATCTGTAGGCCATACAAATATTTGTTCCGTTCGGGAATCGAACCCGCGACACGCAGCGCAGCAGCCAATCGCTCAACCACCGCGCCAACCGTGTCGTCAGTTGATAGTAATGTTTTATACTTCTGCTAGGAGTCGGGCTTAGAGAGTGGACGAATCACCTACGGACTTACGATGAGTCCCGAACCCGAACTAAGAATGAATGACAACACGATTTAACAGTTGCTCTTAGTTCAGATTTGGGACTAATCGTAAGTCCGTTGATGATACGGAGTAGAAAACGCCCGACACTAAGGCCGTAACTACGGACTCCGGGCTTAGAAAGTAGACCCCTTAAGGTGCTTTTACAGCCGCACAACTTGTACATATGCGACACCAGTCCTTGACATCATCACGACAGTGGACCTAGTAAAATCATTATCCTGTCTTCAGTAGAGTCTGTTTAACTCCCATTTTCTACAGCTGTACCATAATGGTTGCTCAGGAGCAGTAGAACATTCGCTACTTAGCTTTAGGGCCACCCATTTGCAAATGACAGCTGTCTCTCCTAGTATTTTCCCATTTACGGTGCAAGACTCCATTCTAAATCACTTAGCTGTTCCATTGGGCCCAAAAAAAATTGTGTTCGAACACCGCAGGACGATTCCCGGCCACCCTAGGCGCGGGTCTGCGGACGGCGAGCGTTGGGTGGCTCGCTGTGCGGTCAAAGCCAGGCCCGGGTCGACGGCACGTTGTGTTACACGCGCGCCTCAAGAGATGTCAGCAAAGTAGACGGGGCCAGAGCCTGCCAGGGTTGCGGATTTTGTTAGAAAGAGTTACCGCGGCCCTGAAAAGGAAAGAGCACTACGAAGAGCACGAATGGATTTTAGCCAGTAAGAGTCTGACACTCCCTTCCGCTCCGCCCAGAGCGGGAGGAGTCATTCGATGATTTCCCATCCATAAAACAAAAAGAGTTTTTATTATGCAGGTCTTATTACCGAGAGCAACGACAAAAGACGCGAAGAGAGGCAATGCAAGTTTTAGACAGTAACAATAAGACTTCTCAAAATTCTTTTGGCAATTTTTTTTTAATTTGTCACTGTAACTGTGCCACCGGAAAATTACAAACTCCGTAACATTGTGATAAATCTTGATTAGATTATAATTTCTAAATATATATTGAAATAATCGTTTTGTTTACAATAAAAATAGATCCTTTCCAAATTCAATAATTTCCATCATATCCGTGTCTTATTTAGAAAACAGGGAAAAATCCACTCGATATTTTACAATCTAACGGCGTTGAATTTTCCGGTGACATTTACATTATATCCTGTAAATCGTTTCGAATTATTTAAGCATTCAAAAGAGTTTAAAATCATAGTATTACAAAATAATTCTTTTCCACGTCAATCTTTTTGGTCAGAATAATAGAATAGAATATAATACTCTTTATTATGTACACCATATAAAAACAGAAAAAATAGATGAAGAAAACATTATATAGGGTGACACAATGGGCGGCCTTATCGCTAAAAGCGATCTTTTAAAGACAACCTTTGGATAGATTTTGAAGAGAGAAGGAAAGACAGTACTGTACTCGTTAGTCAGAAAGAGTCTGATACTCCCTTCCGCTTTGCCCAGAGCGAGAGAAGTCATTTAGTCATTTAGTCATTTGATGATTTCCCATCACTAAAAAAAGGTAGTCTTAGGTGTACCAATTACATAATAGATAAATAAATATATACATTAATAGTTATGAATAAAAAGCAGAGAAACGGTGTTACCTAGCTTACTTCCTAGAGAAGAGACACTGAAAGAAACTAAAATAAGTCTCTCTTGAAGTCCACAGCAACATCACGTTCTCGTAAATTACTCTAAACTTTGTCAATAACGTTGACTACACTAATTTCTGTGATGTTCCTCCTTTACTCTGAAACTTTACAAACAAAAATAACACTACCATAAGTTAATTCGATGTACCCATATCAACATACCTATAACCCCCATTCACTGGACCCCGTAAAAGCGTCCATTTTTACCCCATCCCGGAATCACGCATCACTTCCTCTAAAAACTTCTCCCAAAAAGAAATAATACTTACAAAAATGTCAAGTTCCATTTCGCGTTATAGCAGGGGCCGATCTAATAGGGGTTGGTTTCACTAAAAATATAAGGGTGGGTCTCACCCCTGGTGAAATACACGGGCTTAAAGGCACGGGTCACATCTGGTACGCGAAAGGTTTCTAAGAAGGGCAAAGGAAATATATTCAACGTTTTAATAAATCCAGTGACAAAACGTCGTATGTTATGCCTATTTATGTGGAGTTCGTGATCTTTTGTTTACATGGCTCGGCTGGAATATAATCGACCAATGGCAACTATTTTTTGACTGTTACTGAAAATGTAATAGTAGAGACTTGATTATTTGGGCTTCGGTTATTAGTGATTATCCAGATTGCACAAACAACAGATTGGACGACAAAGGTTATATTTCTAAAGGTAAATTGTAATACTAAAATTGATATTTTTCTTACATATTTGTTCCGTGCGGGTTTGATTCCAGCACGGAAAAAATATTTGTATGGCCTACAGATAGTTGTTCCGGGTCTGGCTGTTTGTGTATGTGAGTTTAGATGTTTGTAAACGCACCCACGATACAGGAGAAATTCCTAGTGTGGGGCAACGTTTTTAAAAAAAAAAATATCCGGATTTCAGATTACCCGAATTACTGACGGTCACAATCAATCCGGTCGATCGAGTCTCAACTGTACACGTAAATGAAATAATTTAATTTAAAAATCTCATTACATGTTTTATTTATGGAGTTTCGAAGAAACGAAATAAACAGGGAAAAATACTTAGGAACAGGTACTAACTCAGCATAAAAATGCTTTTATTTACAAAACTAAAGAACGACAGACACGTGTAAACTAAATTTGTTTGTGTTTTTTCGTCTAAACACTATGTAGTATGGTTAATTGGACCTACTTTAAGTTTGACTAAATATTTTCGAAAACTCTATGCTTTGGTGAAACTAATGATGTGACCTTTGACTTCGATAAAATAAAAACTTCAGAGTACGGCAACAAAGTACCTAGTTTAAAAAATATGCCAAAACATTTTAGCTTAAAATATTCTCCTATACGAAAAACAAAGTGCTATGAATAACAACACCGCTGAAACTAGATACTAACGGTTTCAAGGCGAGAACACTTCTCCCAAGGCAGCCTCGAAACGAGGCATTTAAGTACTTGAGCTGCCTCGCAATAAATTGTAGCAGACCGCGGCATGTCCGTTCATCATTTACTAAGGCGAGCACGCTAAAGTGGCGGCAGCATTAAGTTTTTCGAGCTTGTCTTAAAGTGTTTCAAAATTTTTGCAATGAATTTTTTGACATAAATAATGTATTTTAGAACATTCAGCAAGAATTAGTTACATGAGATTTGTGTTGTGAGTTTTTTTTTTTTGAGATACAATTAAAATCTTCTTACACTAATACAGAATACTATTTGTCTAGTACAAGACGGCTAAGGACATAATACAATAAATAATAAATTGTCGAGATCGGTTATGACAGCATGCTAGCGCTGTGCTACGGCGTAGCTGAAGCTGCTACGGCGTAGCTTATTTTGCTACGACTCGTAGCGCTCTATATCACGCTCTTATAAAATTGTGGTCAACACGACTCGTTCCACTAGAAAATTTTATTTGGGTTACAGAGTCAAAACTACAAAATTTATTTTCAGTGCATCATTAATACGATGAAGAAGAGACGTGAGTCTGTCATTCATGTTGGGAAATTATTTACACCTTATTTTGAGATGTCAATATAAAGTAAACTAGTTTTAGTACATTTGCGTATGCATCAACCGATAATGCATTAAAGGTTATTTCAGGATTACATCTGTCAACCAAGCTTAATGAGAACGATTCTGAATACTCTCACGATTCAAGGTTCTGATCGACATTTAATCCAATCGTAAACCCCCAAAATCCGCGACGACCCCCTAAATAAACCCACTCAAGAACCCCATACTCGAACAAAAAAAATCCAAAAAACATTTGCACAGCCGCAAAGGTTCCAGAGGTTTTAGTAAAAACAAATACGCAATTGAATACAGGAAAAGCTCCAATTGTTTTTGGCTGAAACATTCTTGAAACAATTCTGAAACACGTTTCCGTGGAACTGATTGGTTCAGTCGCGTATCGGCGAAAAGTTTCAAAAGTACAGCGGTTTCATTATTGTGGTTATTTTATTGTGTTGTTTTCGTGTTTAATTTGGTATGAGTTTTGTTTCATTACACGAATTGTGGTTTCAGAGTACTGGGTATTTGAAAAAATATTTTTCTGTCTGTGATTTGCTGTGTAATGATAACTTTGAGAGAAGCCTGCTCCTGGCTAAATAATAACAGCCGCACGGGTAGGTCTTCAAGGTTAAGCAACGTTTGCCGGGGTCGGCCTATGGATGGGTCAACCTACCGAGATTCCACCGTGGCTCGCAAAGCACGTTAAACCGTTGGTCCCGGCTGTCATTTGGCAGTCGTGCGGATTGTTAGAAGCCAGAAAACTTGACTCCAGTCTTGCCAAGAAGTACCGTGTATATCCAGTTATGGTTTGAGGTCTGGTATGCAGTCGCGCCACGTAAAATACTGGTAGTCAGCTAAGTCCAGTTTGACTGGAAGCCGACTCTAATAAAGTTGGGAAAATGATAACTTTGAGCTGTAAATGGAAGACTTAACTTGAGGTGCTCGTGCCTAAGTAATGACAGCCGCATGGCTCGATATTCGGGGTTAAGCAACGCTTGCCGAGGTCAATCCGTAGATGGGTGATGCTCTTCCGTGCCTCGGAAAGCACATTAAGTTACGATTTTGAATCAGAGTTACTTCATTGGCTTAAACTAAAAAAAGAATATCTATCTATCCTATTTTGTCCCACTGCTGGGGAAAGGCCGTAAAAAACCGGGATTATTGGGTGTTAATTTACAATTAATTAGTCAGCACCGCTGCCACCATGTCGTAAATGAAGGACGCGTTGACCAAGACTGATTATTTATTAAGTACCCTCAACCTAACTATTATTATAATGGTAACCAACCCACATTATATATTATACAACAGGCCTCCGCATTCATTTCCGCACAACTTTGGACTTTACAATGTCAGGCCAGTCCTTTCAGTAGAAGTCGAGCTCGTCCCGCCATCCTTACCTTAGTCTGCTGCGATGTCTTTTGGCATATAGTGGGAGTCATTCGGTGGTCCTTTTTGCCCATTCCTCATCTGACATGATTAATCGGTAAGGAGAATACCGTCACTAGAACTTAAATTATTAAACATTCATGTGTTAGTTAATCTATGGGAGCAATATTTATTGATAATTTAACAAATTGTTTTATTGCAATCGGAGGACAGTTCCCTTGAAAACTTCTCTAAATGAGTAAGAAGCTCAAAACAAAGCAATGTTCTACCTCATGCAGTGGGACAACGTAGGTAGTTCACCTCAGTTTTTATGTTGGAATCTGAACTTTTAATTAACGAAACGTCATTGAGATTTTTTTTCGTAGTTCGAGGTTTGGAATACAAAATCTACTGCAAAAAGAGAGCTCATACTATTTATTGTTCTCCCAGTAAACTTTTGTTTTCAAATAAATTAATGAAAATTGCTGGAATTAAAAAAAAAAGTTTATCTATTCTAAGGACAGAACAAAACTCTTATGCTGGAAAACAAAGTGATCTGGTGGCACATTATTTTGGGCCTCAGATCCGTTTTGTAATTCTAGCGTAATTAAGTATCAAACAACTATACAGCCAAACTTTTGCATTAATAATAGTTGTAAGAGTTCCAAGTCCAACCCAAGTAATCGTAGTTCAGAAAGGCCCAAAAAAGGAACTGCACAGATAAAAACCAAACTTATATGGTTTACCTACAATTCAAATTATATACTAACTAAAACCATGCATATTTCCAAAGTCATCATCTAACTAGCCTTTTCCCAACAATATTGGTGTCGGCTTCCAGTCAAACCTGATTTTTTTTAAATAAAAAATCAGACTAAGCTGAATACCAGTCTTACATAAAGCGGCTGCCTACCAGACCTCCACAACCCATTAACTGGGTAACACGGTACTTCTTGGCAAGACTAGAGTCAGATTTCCTGGCTTCTGACAAACCGTAACGATTGCCAAAGATCTGCAAAATGATAGCCGGGACCAACGGTTTAACGTACTTTCCGAGGCACGGAGGAATCTCGATATGTTAAGATGGTCACCCATCCACAGACCAAGCTTTGCTCAACCAAGATCGATCCGTGTGGCTGTTATTATTAAGCTACGAGCTCCTCATATGAACCACAAGACCATACGACCTCTCATAACCACGAACATAGTTATTTCCTAGGTAACTACTGTAACCAAATATTGTCAGGTGTATTAGCCCACTATAACGCTTGTCTATTCCAATATTATTTCCAGTCTGCGAAGCAATTGGGTAACCAATCGTAAGTCGTACTCCTACGACGTTCGTGTGCCGTAACTTTCCCAGACTTTCCAATTTACCGACGACAAGATTAGTTACCTAAGAACGAAAAAAATCTTCCGTTACCTTACAAAGTAGAAGTGATCGAATGTTTTACGGAGCAGGTTCTTTAGTTCCATATTTCCAAGGGCTAAAATAGGTAAGTCCTGTGTTTTAAACCCTTTAGTTATAAAAATTAAAATGTTTACCAATAGAAGATCCTTCCGGGATAAAAGGTGTCCTATTGCATGACACCGTCTACCCATATGCTAAAATTCGTAAAAAAAAAACCTTTTCAGCCGTAAAGTCTTGAAGAGGTATCAAGACTTTCGCATAAATAATATTACTACTTATATTATTAAATGCCATGAAGTTCTGGGTTTGATTTCCAATTTTGGCGAAGCGTTATTCAGTTTTCCATCGGTTCCTATTGCACGGGATTATAATCAAAGTGTTAGGTATACTTTAGGAACGCCTCTGCCTTATTCACATGACATAACACAAAACATACTTTCAAAATAAGGAGGCGGTTTTGCAATAGATGATATTTTTGGTCTTGAGAATCCATTAACTATGATGCCTGTGTTGTCATCCGCGTTAATGACAGCTTCAAAAAAAAAGCTTTCATATAATTTCCCCTACGATTTCCCCTCATCACGACGCATACCGGAAGACTCTGCATTGAAAGGCGTCCTACAAGATGGATCGATGACCTAGTGAGGGTCGTGGGTAGCCGATGGATCTCGCATCCATCGGCTGCATACGCCCGATTATGCGCAGGACCGGTTGTTAAGGCAAAACTTGGGGAGGCCTATGTCCAGCGGTGGACGTTTTTCGAGACTGATATGATGATGATGATGATGTAGCTTTGGTGGTGCGTTGATAATCAGTCAGAACAGACGATTGTATTGATGTTTTCCTACCTGTATAGTTATTTACGATTCTCATTAAACCAAACATCAGATACAAGTACAATCTTCTAAGAGATGTCTCGAAGTGCTTGCCAACTTGATAACTAGGTGTTAAGTCTCTTTGGCACCTATCCGCGAGTAAATATCACCTAACTAAAGCCAAATGAAAGTACAGATGTTGTATTTGTGTCAAGGATAATGAAACCGACGAGACTAAATGTTTGGATGAAAACAGTTTTTTTTAATCATGAAAAAAAATTATCGAGGTCTTTTGATCTAGAATATTTTTCTAAGTGAAAAAAGGGAAATTAATTGCGAAGAAGGAGAAAATCGCCGAAAACTACAGCTCACATAGTACATTTCCAACTACAAAATCCCTTATCATTTTGCATTCTCAACTACATCGAGAAAAACCGATTGGAAAATTGTAATTTGGGATACCTTGGGCTCTAGACAAGTGACATTCTGTCAACGGTAGCGTGGCGAAGGCGATTGTCAATACGTCAAAAATGTATGGGATTGACAGATGCTATCGAAATGTCACGTGATCAAATTCCTACATTTTGGAATTTCGACAGTCGCATTCGCTAATCGATTAGCACATTGTCTAGGGCCTCTGGAGTGGCGACCGCGTACCGGAAGACGCAGCGTTGGAAGGCCTCCCACAAGGTGGACCGATGACCTGGTGAGGGTTGCTGGTAGCCGGTGGATGCGAGACCCACAGGACCGATTGTTGTGGCGACACCAGTAAACGTCTTTCGGCTGATATGATGATGATGATACTTCTATCATCGGATGAGATATTGTACTGCTTAGTAGCATTTCCTGATATAGAAAGGCGATGGCTACATGGGAAATATTATTATTCTGCCACGTCTCGTTAAATTAGAAACCGTTCCCTACCTCCTTAGGATCGAACTAGAACGATGAATATCAGTTACATTATGTATTTATAACAACGATAACGAACCCTGGTCTCAATTTATAATTGTGAAGTTGTTAATTTGGTAGTAGATTTCCGAGGTTAGGTACCGTAGAATATTAAACCCTGTTCGTTAGAAGGATTTTAGACAGGGGAACAAATGAAGTACAATACAGTTTTATTTGACTACATCACAACGCCAGTTATGGTCACCTACGCAGACTGAAAGAAGTGTTGGTCATCTGGTAACGAGATGTGCCAATTGTTGACATCGTGGATAGATTCTGAATGGCATAGGAACATGGAACATTGGCATTAAAAAGAGAGGCCTATACTCAGCAATGGGCGCAGTCGGGCTGTAGTTGACGACCGTAGTCAACATGTATCTATTTGAACACGTGACTTCTCGTTAGCGCATACCAATCCAATTTTTAACTTTACGACGGTTGGTATTTCTGAAAGAACGGCAGTTTGACTAGAAATCCTTTTGTATTAATGTGATTGTTCCAAATTCGAATCAAAGTAGAAAAAAATAAAGAACTTTGATTTGCAATCCTTAGCAGTTCAAAATATTTTATTGTGCAATTATTTCGTTAACCCTGCATTATACAGGGTTACTGGTAATTCGACGTATATCCGTCAAGGGCTGATAAGGGGGCCAAAATGCAACAAATTGAACCCCCCATATGTATGGCCGAAATTCAATAGTTTTCGAGATATTTGAATTTTAAGGGTTTTTCGAAACTTACCCAAAATTTGACATTTAATTCCAAATAAAAAATCTACATACCCATTCAAGGGTACCATTAAAAATGTTAAACAAACCAATAAACAAACTGCAACTGCACATGCGCGGGGCGGGGATTATGACGGCGCGATTTTATGTCTCAGTCGCTCGTTAACGTTCGATGCATGCTTGCGTCCCGCTTGCTCCCGTCTACGTGACTGCACCTACGTGATCTTTGCAAATGGCTAACTTCAGAGGGGCATAGTTATTTGACGCGAACTGTACTAAGGAAAACGACGCGAGCGCAGCAAACGCCGTGTACTCCCCCACCCGCACACCTCGCCCCATCAGGAAGAATTTCGCCAGTAAAATCGGTTGTTTTAGCGAGTATGATAAACTAAGAACACAGATGATTTCTCTCCCCGCGCCGGTTCAAACACATGCCATGCCACGAATTATGTATTTTAAAATTGACTTTTATGCCTTTTTGGAAAGCTTACAGAATAGGCAAGTTGTTTTAGTTATTTGTACGATTAATGTCATAGAATTTTTTTTGACGAGACAACATTTTTGAAGCGTAAAATGAAAATATTGGTAAGATATTATTCTTACTTCGCTCATTATTTTAATTATTTTGTTAAATTAAGTAGTTTTAACGATGCCCATAGCTTAATTGAAGTGCCAGCTACAACATCATTTTTAATGGTACCCTTGAATGGGTATGTAGGTTTTTTTATTTGGAATGAAATGTCAAATTTTGGGTAAATTTCGAAAAACCCTTAAAATTCAAATATTTCGAAAACTATTGAATTTCGGCCATACATATGGGGGGTTCAATTTGTTGCATTTTGGCCCCCTTATCAGCCCCTGACGGATATACGTCGAATTACCAGTAACCCTGTATTTATAATTTACGCTGTCCAGGGGCCTAACCACCAACTCTTAAAGCAGTATTACTTCAATTTTACTTCCAGTGGGAAAGAGACGGAGCTATACGTCCTCTATAGCTCCGTCTCTTTCCCACTGGAAGTAAAATTGAAGTAATACTGCTTTAAGAGTTGGTGGTTAGGCCCCTGTTCTCTTAGTAATTCAATAAAGGGTTACAATGCTCACATTTTCCTTGTAGCAACATTAAAATTCTACAAACATTTCCTTAGTTTCGGACTTCGAATCTGACACGTTTCTTCCTGTTTCCGATTTGGGGCTTTGTGAATTAGCGTGATATTAAAATGTACCAGAAGATCATTTTTTTGTGGAAATGAAGATAGGCTTTGACAATCATTATCAATACATATAAAATTCTTCCGTTACTGGTGACTGACTAAATAACTGACAGAACGTTTAGCTGAAACTACTGGTCGTAGAAAACTGAAATTTGGCATGTAGATTCTACTGCAGGCCAAAAAACTAGCAATGGACTTTTTATAAAACTTAGTATCCAAACAACATCTTCGTGTTACTTTGGACTATTTTTAAACCTTGTAAGATGATTAAATTTAAGCAGCATTGAGTGGCTAAGTTTTTGTTTTCTGTAGTAATCTAATTTAATGTCATTGTTTTCTGCTCTGCAATCCTTAAAACTAGTTTTATAAAATTTAATTGCAGATGATATTTTAATAAAACAAACCATTAATTATTTCATCGAAATATTTTTTTGCCAGAAGATGTTCATTGCTAGACATAGGTCTTATCCGATCATCGTCACCACATCACCCAGTTCTGTGCTTCTCGCATTCAAAGAACACCCGTTGCCATATCAGAAAATCTTTCTTAATTTTTAATATAAATGGGCAAGTAAACAATCTTTACGATGTAAATGACGCCCTACTGCAGGTACAAAATGGTTCACTGCTAATAATTTAGTATTAAATGGAAAAAACGAAGTGCATTTGATTTCAAAAGTAGTGTTTGAGATATTGTATTGAACTGGGAAAAACTAGAATTCGTCGATGAAACAGCTTTTCTAGGGACTAACAGACTCTTTTAACATATCTCAACTCAGGAAGGCTAAGTTCAGCAGCATAATTATGCGGTTAGAAAAAACCGCCAGTTTACAGATGTTGAATCCATGAGACTCGTCTATTTTAGTTATTTTCATAGTTTACCTATATTGCCTTACGGTATCTTACTATGGAGACGAGCTGCTGATATTGAATCTATTTTCATTCTGCAGAAAACAGCCATCAGAGCATTTACTGTCTCTGCCGGTGCGATTCTCTAAGGAAACTGTTTAAAGAAATTAACATTATGCCAAAAGAACCACTTGCTGCTCTTGTCGCTAGCACGGCAGAACTTCATCTATTTGACTGACAATTTAAAAGTGCCAGTAAATGGTTTATTTGAAATAATGGATTTTGATTTAATATTATTGGTTCACTTTATTTAAAGCCTTTCAACCGTAAAGATATAGCCATGTTGTTATAAGTGCGGTCTATAAAATAAAAAAGAAACAGCAATGTATACTAAAAAAATCCAAAGTTTTTAGGCCTAACAGAAAATTTCAGCAACAAAAATTAAAAGTCCTGACACAAAATAAAACCAATTTATTGTATCCAATCAGCACCCAACACAATTAGCATCGCAAAAAACTTCTACCATTTACCAAGACAACACCCAAGGAAATCTAATAACAAAAAAGAAATGTTAAATACGATTGGTCTAGCAAAATTCTTCAGCATCATTTCTTATTACAACTTTAATTAACTTATTCGCAGGGAGACCGTCGGCGTATAATTTTCAATAGAAATTTAGACGCCATTGTAGGTGCCTTCTAGAATCTTCGTCTGAATGGATCTGGGGAGCAATTGTGTGCGTCTGGAGCGATTTCGTCAGACCAGATGGCTGGATCGAATTCAGGTGTTAATTTTTGAGGTATTGTGTTAAAATTGGTAGAAGATATTTGTTAAGATTGGATATCGTTTACTTTTTGAGAAGGGTTGTAATTGCATTAGTGTCTTTGCTGTTACGAAAAAAAAGCTCCGAAATTGTCTTGATTTTAACTTTCAAAAAAAAAAATTAATTTACTGGTAAAAATCCGTTAGACGTTATAAAATGCCTGATTATGTCAAAATGATATGGTTAGTCAGAGCTATACGACTATTTCTCCAGACATGTCAATAATGTCAAAGTATCATGTGTTGCATTATTAGGGTAAAAATGTACTTTTAAAGATATGTATATCCAAACATAAGTCTCAATTTGTTTTTATACACTTCAGTGGAACAATTAAATCAAGGACAAACACACAACCAATCAATTCACAAACATCCATTTCAGTTAGACCTACCCTACTAACAATGGCGACCAAAACATCATCACCCAGCAATTACTTATTCAAACACAAACTTATCTAACAGATACTCGACCATAAATCACCTTGATGCCATCTGACAGCTTTGAAATGGGCCCATAATAGTGGCGCCCAGACATCTTGGGGCTTACTTAGAATAATTAATGCCAAAGGTACCCCATACCGCCTTGCAGGTTCTACCTTGCCCTTAAAATTAATTGGGGTATGTTTAACCCTACCCTGGGATGACTTGAAAGCCTTTCGAGATGTAGGATATCCCGAATAAGTCCCGTTACTAGGTTTTTGGGATTTATGTTAAGATTTGTCTTAAGGTGACCTAGTCTGCTGTGAGAAAGAAGAGGCGATGTGGACATTGATTGAGACTTGCGTGCTGTGTATTTCTCACGTTGTATTTATAATTTCAAAGGCGCTCATAATTATTATATTTCAAATCATAAGCGAACATTTACATCAGAATTTAATACCCTTTTACAAACGCTTTCACCTTAAATCCCTCGGGAAACAAAAGGTTAAGTCATTACTTTTGATCTAGGTTGTACATCAATTACCATTACAGAAACCCACTCTAATGTGCCGGTACAAAAAAACTCTCTACCCACACATTACAAACACGCACAAAAAAAAACCGAACATCCGCTGAATAAAATGTCAACAGCAGTTCACACATGTAAGCACATTTTAGCCCTCGAACCTAACCTAAAAGGATTGAAACATACAACATATCATATCCAAACAAGCAAACAGCTCTTCAAATATACACAAGCGTACCATCTGTGTCATATCTCATAATCGCTGGGCCTCTCGTTACGGTGACAGTTTAAGAGGCTTACCGACGGATTACCCTCCATTTAATATATTTTTTTCTTCACAGGTGCGTTTGACGGTACTTTTCGCCTGTCACCTTCCCTTTCGTGACTTTCTTTTTAATTTTACCGAGAGTGGTTTAAGGATGATGGATTTGCGGGTAGATTGTCACGTGGTGAATTCTCAGAATTTTTCACCAAAGGGGCTGGAGCAAATAAAAATACTCATGATTATTGCACGCTCAGGTATGCCTTTTGGCATCTGAATAGTCGGAACGATAAATTATTAATTTTGACTGACACATAAGCCAGAATAATAAAACGCTTTTATTAAAATGGGCCTGACGTGACGAGTTTTATTAAATTGAAAAATGTGTTTTTGACTGAAATTTAATATTTGGGACTTAGTGAATTCATTTTCATCAAAAACTTAACTGACTAGGCTTATGAAGCTTACGAGGTGTAATATTTTATATTTTAATTAAAGTAAATAGAGTGTCAGACAATATGACACCGAACAGTTTCACAAAGTTTTATTGGCGCCCAACGTAGGACTAAAACAATGTTGAAAATGAATGTGTTATTTTAGGGTATCGCACTTTTGTTGTTTCAACATTGAGCAATCAATTATAATAGCTGACTGTTGGTATTTACTGAATAAATCTAAACAGCATTATAAATCATGAATGTGCTGAGATCATGTTGGCGCCCAGTTGGGACTGCTTGCTCGCACGATATTCAAGTAAATTCCTGAATGTAAGTAATAAAAGAGCCTCCCATAAAATATTAAAGATATTTTGCGTCAACTCCATGACTTATATGACACGTTTTCGTGGGACGAAATATTCACATTGGCAAGATTCTTGGTGCTCGTATCATGGGCCCACAAATCATTTCTGCATTATTGAATCAGGAGATAGCGGGTAGTCAGAACCCGGAAAATCATTCGTGCTATGCCTCAGTTGGTTAGATAATGATATTTTTGACGGGATGTTAGCTCAAAGCAGGCCGATACGTAATCTTTACATACCCATTTGAAAGAACGCATTCAAGGTTGAATATTGTTTTCAAAAATAAATTACATGTTTCTTTCAATAGTAAAAAAAACTACTATAGTAAAAGTTTTGAAATATTGCCTCATAAAGTATTAAAAAAAAAAACTTTAAATCAGAGAAAAAGACACGTTCTCTTTTTCTCTTATTTGTAAAGATGCGGCTTTAACAGAAGCCGCATCATTACAAGATCTATTAATAACTCATATCATGCCACAAACATTTTGTGAAAATACGTGTAATAAAATAAATACATTATCTCATAATATTTTAAGTTATTCATGATGATGATGTCTTGCAGCAGTGTCTGGGCAGAGACCTCTCATTTTCCGAACCATCATTTGCCTTAAGATTAAAAAAAGTTTATATTTATTCTTGTTCTGAATACTAAGAAGTCCACTTATAGTTACTGGTTTTCTTCCAACTGAAAGTGAAAAGCTTCCGTCTATTACTTGTTAAAAAAAAAACTATTTATACCCACGGATATTTACAGACGGGCATGAAAACCCCTGTTGACATTCAATCTCTACAACAGAATCAATCACTTTGAGACGTTTTCCTCAATTGCCAATACGATCACATATCCATGCAGCTAATACCCTCTCGTTTGCTCCCAATTTCAAAGAAGCCGCCCCAACTATTCACATAATACTTTATATTTAACTTCTCATACCCCAGACCTCAAAGTCGAATGACTTTATCCCTTCAGCAAGCAAACCGAACGAGATTTGCATGGGACACGCCGTGGCATGAGATACGGAGGGATCCCTTTTAGATATGCCCCCAAATGATAATAAAGTCGAAGGTATTAAGAATGGCAGTTCAATTGGTGCCTAAGTGAATAATTTGTTAGTTTTGTCTGAGAGGGGAAATTAACATTTCGTGGTGAAGGGCTATTGGATCGGAAAGGGTTGTGATGTAGTTGATTAGTTTGAGGTAGTTTAAAAGTTAGTTTAGAAATTGTTTTGAAATGGAAAGTACCCTTCTTGTTACGGTACCCTTACGGTTGGAGAATGTTAGCAAATCAGTAGGAAAAACATTTTATATAGTAGCATCTCCAACAAAGCCGCAATTCATTTGAAACAATAATAAAAACACAAACTGAACGAATTCATGTCAATCATTTGACACATTGATTTTAATGTAAACGCTCTAAAACTTCTAACAGCTCATACATTTCTGTTTCATTTTGCAATTCAAAACAAACTGCGGCTCCCGGAAACGCAAATTCATTTATTTGAAATTCAATATTTCACATTTAAAACAAATCTAACTCCGAATAATAATCTGGAAACAAATAGTGGGCATACCGTAATCCTCAAAAATATATTCTCTAAATCAATATTGCAGAACAGTGTCCGGCCATCGAATATTTTATGAACACTGAATGGAACCTGTCGGGTGAAGTGACGAGGTATTATATCGAGTTGCCAAAATGCCTAAAAATATCGTGTTGGATTCGCATTTCAGTTTTTTTGAGAGGTGGCTCTAAAGGTTGTACCACCTAGTTTAGTTTTTGCTTTATAGCTTGTTATTTACAAAAGGTAGTTGTGAGACTACATTATTCTGTTTTCTTTATCATTGCCACAATAACTTTTTTGTACCTTAACTAACACTAGGCTAAGAACATTGCTACTAACTACTTTGGATTTGTATTTTTACTAACACTAGGTTAAGAACATTGTTACTAACAAATTTATGGACCAAGTCTGAATTAAATATTATTATTATTATTATTATTTATTTCATCCATCCTACCATAATATGGTACGCTACGTTTTTGATTTTTAGTTACATTATTAATTGTTTGATATTATTTTGTGCATATTTACTGACAGTTTTCACAGACATATATTTTTTTTCTTCTGACTCCAAATTGGTTTGAGATTTATTTGATTATTACCACCCTTCACTGATAATATAAAGCCACCCTCAACAACATTGCTATTAAATCAAGTGAATACCGAGTTTAATAACGAGCTTGTTCCTAATGTAGGTACTCGGAATCTGTCAATCTTGTTTAACGTTCTTCCGGTTCCAATTTATTCAATTTTGTTGACGAAAATGTTTGCTATAATATCCTTTCTAAACGTGTAATATTATGATGTCGTATTTAGTGAGGCAGAATACGAATCAAAGCAAATATTTACCCTGTTCGATATAAACCATCTTCACTGTGATGTTGTTTTTATCAAAAACTAGCTTTTGTCCGTGGTTTACCTCGCGTTTTTTTTTTTAGTGATTGGAAATCATCTAATGACTCATTCCGCTCTGGGAGGAGTGTTAGACTCTTACTGACTAAACCCCATCTGTGTTCCTCAAAATGCCCATTGCGTTCCAGAGCCGCGTTGACTCTTTCGAACAAATTCCTTAACTCCCTGGCGTTAATACAGGTATACTTTTTTTCCAGTGCGCAAATTTTGAGAACCACTTCTGCCCATGTAAATGAACAACCTGCCCCAAGAAAGCCATAGTCAAATTCCTAAAACAAAATTTGAACTTCCCATACAAAATTGTCATCAACTGACTACAATTTGTATGGGAGACTCAAATTTTTTTTTAGGAATTGACTATGGCTTTCTTGGGGAAAGTGGTTCATTTACATGGGCAGAAGTGGTTCTTAAAGTTTGCGCACTGGACAAAAAAATACTTAGTACAGATTTTCGCAAAAAAGTGGCCTGTAACCGTCTTTAGGGTCCCATCTATCTCTGTCAAAACCGGTAAATTGGTTCAGCGATTGAGGCGTGAAAGCGTAATAAACTTACTTTCGCATTTGTAATATTAGTAAGTATTAGGAAAGTAATTTATTTCTTTCATTTTAAGACTTACCGACGAAACTAATGACATAAATAATGCAATATTAACAAATAACTAATTACAAGCTTCCACATATTATGGTTAAAAAAATCAGCCAAGTGCGAGTCAGACTTGCGCACGAAGGGTTCCGTACCATTATCCGGGAGCCCCACTTAAATATTTATTTTATTTTGTTTTTGGTTGTTTTTGTTATAACGGCAACAGAAATACATCATCTGTGAAAATTCAACTGCCTAGCTAAATATTACGGTTCATGAGATACAGCCTGGTGACAAACGGACAGATGGACGGACGGACAGCGGAGTCTTAGTAATAGGGTAGGGTAGGTTTTACCCTTTGGGTACTGAACTCTAAAACACTACAGTAGGTACTAGATTAATTCATTACTTATCCTTGAAAAATAACTGTGCTAAATGCCGTCTAAGGCTGCGTTTCCACCAGAGATGAGCGAGGATGCGTAGCGAGGGATGTTTGTTAAGAACCAATAGAATCGCTTGCGCTGAGCGAGACTAGGTAAATGAAGCCATTCCATTGGTTTTCATGAAACACATCTCTTGCTACGCAACCTCGCTCATCTCTGGTGGAAACGCAGTCTTATGGTCGCCACACTGGTGCATTAGGGTCCCTACGAAGCCTATTGAAACTAAGTGCACTTCTTATCGAAAAAACACTCCGCGTACCTATCCTAATTAGTCCTTGCGAAAGTTACATTTAAAATTGCTTTTTTAATTGAATAAAATACTTAGGTAGAATAATACATATGCAATAATCTGACTTCTACCTAGAGCCGGACTATTATTATAAATATTAGTCTAGTCTAGGTAGAAGTCAGATTATTGCATATGTATTATTCTACCTAAGTATTTTATTCAATTAAAAAAGCAATTTCAAATGTAACTTTCGCAAGGAAAGAAAAAAAAAAAAACAAACAAACAAAAAAACTCGCTGTAGCATTTGGCGGAAGTGAGTTTGTTTGTATATTACGCTTTCAGGCTAAAACGACTGAACGGATCTCATGACATTTTTTTTTTTTTTTTTTTTAAAAAAAACGTTGCCCCACACTAGGAAGTTCTCCTGTATCGTGGGTGCGTTCACAAACATATAAACTCACATACACTAACAGCCAGACCCGGAACAACTATCTGTAGGCCATACAAATATTTGTTCCGTGCGGGAATCGAACCCGTGACACGCAGCGCAGCAGTTGACCGCTCAACCACTGCACCAACCGTGTCGTCGATTTGGCAAATATATAGCCTGGAATATGGAGAAGCACATTGGTTATTTTTTACGCGATTACCGACAATGATGCGGGCGGAGCCGTGGACCAAAAGTTAATACTTGAACCGAAAACTTTGAAAACCAGTTTTCAAAAGTATTGCGTGCTGTTTCATGGAAATATATTTTTTATAAATTTTAGCTAAACCCTATTTTGTGAAAAAATATGGTGCCATCATAATAACAATCCGAACACACGTTTTATCTTCGTGTCAAGCATCCATTTCACGCTCTTCTACTAATTAAATGATAATAATTAGACCCACTTACTTACCTTAATAAATGATTATGCTCACGTAATATCACTGAAGGTATAATAAGGACCATTTCCATTAGCTACTGGAATTTTTTATGGAAAATTGACACCTTATGGCCGGAATGGAAGGGAGTGTCAGAATCTTAATGACTAAAACCCACCCGTCTTTCTTCAAACAACAAAGGTTATTTGAAGAAACGGGCTGGGTTTTAGTGCCAGGGTTGCAGACTTTCGAAAGAGTTACCGAGGAATGCAAAGGCATTCCTCGGTAACTCTTTCGAACAAGCCTGCAGATCTACATAGGTTTCCAAATTTCGAATTCAAATCGAATTTTCCTAAATTCACAGAGACTGCGGTTCATATGAGCATAGTTTAGTGTCCCAAACGTGTAAACCTAGACCCTAGCGGATTGGGTAATTTATTATACCAGTACCTATATTATTTTAGATGTATTAGTCTAAAATACGAAACTCCTAAAAGCTTTCTAGATTCAAAAAGTAGCCACTAACGAAATCACTTACAAAAAGTCAGAAAACAGAAATTGAAAGTCTTTGGAATTTTATTTTACTTAGATTTACTTTTCGAAATGTGTCTCAACTCAAGAAAACACATCAAAATAAACTCCGCTCAGCATAATAACAAGTTTGAAGTCGCGTCTGCTAAGAAAATAAAGTTTACCGAGCGCACGGCACGACAGCCGAGTTTTCATTGAATTTACACTCGATATTGTTATGTTGTTGGTACTTTTTAAAGATTTTCACGTACAGTAAAAGTGGGGATGTGAACGATTGGGTATTCTATTTTTACATCGTTTAGGACTGGAAAATAGAATATTTATATTTAAGGAAATTCTAAAGGTTTTTTTGTACTTTCTAAATAACATAAATAAAGGTATTACTTTCTAAATAACTTTTAAATATGCCATCTCTGCATATATAATTATAAAACAAAGTCGCTTCTCACCGTCTGTCCCATTGTACGCTTAGATCTTTTGAACTAAAAACTGCGGTTTTCAGTATCCTTTAGAGATCTTTAGAGAGTTAAAAAAAACACAAAAAAATTAAAATTACTTACATAAAAAAGTGAAAAAAACCGATGTTTAACAAGTGTAAAAAAATGCCCTTGCGAAGCCGGGGTGCGTCGGTAATTAAATATATATGACGGCGCGCAGCTAAATTAAAAGTTAAGCCAAGATTTAAGATGAGAGACTGATTGTGTTATTTTGTTGAACAGTAATTATGGTTAAATTCAATATTAAAATGGTGATTTATTTCAATTGGTCGAAAATATAATTATGGTAATTTATAAAATATGAGCGGGTAACCCCGAATAGGGTAGCAAGTTTGCGTCTACGCCGTGACAGCTGGCATTCCTTTGACAGACAGCGTACGAAGTCCACGCGTGCTAACCTAGTGGCTCATAATCTAGTTTCATCTTGTGTTTTACCGTATATTTTGTTTACAAATGTAATCGAATAAAACGAGTGACTGTTATGAATCACAATCGTGCTATTATTTCAACGTTTCTTCTATAACACGCCCATGATGGATGACTATCACAATGACCGCTCCGCTGCCCATCCTGGTACTCCGTTATATACGAACTATTTTTGACCTTTTTTAGAATCTCGATTTTTAAATTATGATATTTTAAACCAATTGGTTAATCAACCCACCAGTCTTTTTAGTTTTTCACCATACATTGATGAGAGATGAATTTTTAAGTTCTCCAAATTTGCAATAACGCTCATTGTCGTTTCCTTAATAATATCTCTTCGTAGGTCGACAGTCCAGTAGGACAACAAACATTAATAGTTTTTCAGTACTAGAAAATGTAAAGGATCACGATATATATCGATTCAAGACAGCTTTATGTCTTTATGTCTGTTTTCGGAATTAAGTATGTCAATAAGGTGGGTCATTATTGCTTTATCTGACGGCGACCATAGATAAAATGAAGTTTAAAAGTCCGGAGTTTGGAAGTATGCTTTTTGAGTGGCTTCAGACTCGCCCTACTGCACGGGACTTTAATATAACTAGTGAAAAACAATCGGAAACAATTGCTTATCTCTTCGAGATATCCACGTGCCATCACATGTCAAATAGCTGTAAACAGTAGAACCATGTAATATCGTGTTTTTGGGCTAAACTATAAAATATAACTTAAACAGTGTCAAGGATAATGACATGAAAATGAGATTGTAACGAGAATTATTATCACATAACATAATAATGTAACCTTATATAATTATGTCGCGTGCTATCCTGCAATCGAAGCCTTCCGTATATAGAACCACACCTTCTACACGAGAACTGGTTATTAGCACGAATAATATACTTATGTGAAATTATAAAAATATTTGTTTTTTTAAAAGCAAAATATTGTTATCAAAAACTCGCTTTTTCAAATGTAGTTTTTCTTCCATGGTTTCTCTCTCAAGAATTGTGCATTTTTCATGTTAGAAATAGCTGATAAATCCACAGCAAAGGTTTTTATAATAATGATTATTGATAGTCTCGCGTGTAATAACCAAATAATATCAACCGCACGGGTCTAGCAACAAGGTTAAGCAACGCTTGCCGGGGTCGGTCTGTGGATGGGTGACCATCTTTACATTCCGAAATCCTTCATGCCTCAGAAAATACGTTAAGCCGTTGGTCCCGGCTGTCATTTGTAGATCTTTGGCAGTCGTTACGGAATGTCAGAAGCCAGAAAATCTGAATCCAGTCTTGCCAAGAAGTACCGTGTTACCAAGTTAATGGGTTGTGGAGGTCTCGTAAGCAGCCGCTACACGTAAAATACTGGTATTCAGTTGAATTCGGTTTGACTGGAAGCCGACCCCAATAAAGTCAGGAAAAGACTAGGCAGATGATGATTGATAGTCTCGCGTTTGACCTTAATCTCACCTGATGGAAAGCAACGATGTGGTCGACAATGTAGCATGCTTGCCTATAAGTAACCTATTTACCATTGACCTAAAGAACAAAGACTCTCGAGATAGGATCAATTTCAGAGGATTCGCATCATTTCAGTCGAAAGACGGACGTCTGACTGCTGGACATAGCTCTCCCAAGACCAAGGGATACCATATCGACCAGTATTGTGCGCCTCGAATGCAGTATATTTTCGAGGTCTTCACCAGGTCATCGATCCATCTTGAGAGAGTTTATTTTCATTCCAGTGATAACCTTTTACAAATATGTACAAAAATTATCAAACCACATCTCGGCAGTTTCTGTGAAAACCAAATTATGGTTGTCGCCAAATAAACTTGCAATAGCGGCCATTGACCCACCTACATTTTTTGACAGTCTTAATTCAAAAATGAGAAAAAAAACATAAAGCTGATCTGAATCCACATCTAACAAGATCCTTTACATTTTCTAGTAATGGACGATCATTCATAATTTATTTTTATGAAGAGATATAAGGGAACGGTCAATGCAAATTTATCTGGCACCAACCATGCTTATTTTCTCTAAGCATTGCCCAAGCATGTTCGGAGCTACTAAACTTAACGTAGTTTTCCATTTCATAGTGACGTAGCGTAGGTGTCGCCAAAATATTTGCACCATAGTCATTTTAAAATACGAATTCGACTCGTCGACTCCAGATAAGCTCATGAATAAGTCTCCTTGCGATATCGAATCGTTATGAACGAAACGGAAGAAGAATTAACATAAAGTTCCTCACGAAACTCATAATAAAGAGTCGTAAAAACATAGCTATCTCTATAAAAAAATTACCGATGAAAAATTTTCAAAGCTGTCTTTAATAAAATAATAAAAAAACAACAGTATTCTGGTTATGTTTTGTTTGCTCCTCACGTTTGTGACCAGTCGCACGTAAAAATAATACGTCGAAGGAATTTCATGGCAATATCGTTATCGTATGTATCGGATTTGTGACACACAAGCGATTCCTGTTCTATATTGTATGTTTTTTTGTCGTATTTTGTCACGACGGTTATGTTTTGTGCCACTCAATTTTATTTGAGTCAAGGCTATTTGTGCTTACTAGAAAGTTTTTTTTACAGATAATTACACCCCGTTTCAAAATGCAGAAAATTTTACCACTTGCCTCGACATATAATTTGTTGTTTCTGTAAATTTATTACAGAATTCGTTTATAAGTGTCAAAAAAACCTATAGTCGACGCCAGATAAATTTTTATTAACGGTCATAGCCCTTTCCTTAACTTTTCTTAGTATGAATCGTTTTTCACTACTCGTAAATGTAAAGGATCACGATGATAGATGTCGATTGAGGACAGCTTTATGTGTTTATTTCTGGTTTTGGAAATAAATGTTGGTGCGTCAGTGACCGTTATTGCAAATTTATCTGGCGTCGACCATAGGATCTCAAATTAAAAGTCAAATTTCTTGTAGAATATTCAAGGATATATATAGACTAAGATATTCTTTGTAACAATCGAAACAACTCTTTTATTCGATCACTTTTGTTTGACTTTTAACCCAGCCCTTATTTTCATTTTAGTCCTTTGTCCCAACGTTTAAAGACACAAAATTATATTTTCAGAATCGGCAAAATTACGAATTCCAATTTGTTCGAAACAGAGCAGAATTACGCGCCTGGTTGGCTTCCGAAGGTCAGTAAATAGTAAAACGATCGTTTAAAGAGATTTCTCGTCGAAACAAAGGGAACGATGACAAAGTAGATTTCTTGGCACAGAACAAAGAAACAGTGAAATAAATGCTTTTTAAAATAAGTATAAGCTTGGCGTGAAATGGCATTTACACCATTTTTGCCAGCTGATAAAATGTGATGGCTTGATAAAGATACGATTTATGTATTTATTCATAAGGCGATAAAATTGAATTATTTTTCGTGACACTAAAATGCTACAGTTTTACTTGTAGTAAAGCTAAAAATAAAACAATTGATCATTAAAACTACTCATAAATCTTTACGTTAAGCCATAGAATAGAATTAAAAACTACAACATAAAACTAAACGAAACACAATCATACAAACAGAAAAAAATCTAAATCATTTTTGAAATAAGCTGATTGATTAACAAAAAAAAATAAGCTTAATTTAAAAAAATAAAGCTCAGGCAACATTTTTCTGAAGTTCAGACAATGCTGCTTACATATTGCTTCAGACTCTGTGCTCTGAATAAATATTATCGCATTTATTTTATTTTTTGTTTGGGAAAATAAAAGGCTTCACATTACAGTATGACATACAATTTGAGCTAAAGAGCAAGACAAACAACAACCATTGACATTTAAGAGAATTCAATAAATCTTTATTATCCTACCAGCATTGGCAACATATTCTATAATATCTTTATACGAAAGGTCGAATGTATACCAAATAAATTAATTTCAAACCTCAATCTCCACGAACTAATAAACAACAACCTGGCAGCATCCTCTCAGCTCAGAGCCAACATTCAGATAAAATATCTAAACGCGACGAGATAAATGGAGGGTAGCAGAATACAAAGCGACCTAGCGAAACGGATGGGGAACTAGACTGACGTATCTAAGCTGGCAGGCAGAAGTATTGATAAAACTGTTTATTTTGGATGCTAAGCTGAGTGGAATATTATTGGGTAATCCTAATATATAAAATTCTTCCGTTACTTCCGTCCACTGCTGGACATAGGCCTCTCCCACATGGGGGGAGGGGGGTTGCCATAATCGCCACGCTTGCCAGGCGGGTTGGTGATCGCAGTGTAGCTGTAGCACCTACAGAGAATGCTGCTGCCCATTCTCTGGTGAGTCCCTTAGTTGCCTCTTACGACACCCACGGGAAGTTATGGGATGGTGCTATTATTGTACGTCCGAAACCTTAAGGAACAAAGCTAGTGTATAATATATTATAAAGAGCTCGTGGCATCGGCGAGGCACGGAAGAGTTTCAGCAAAGACTCTTCCGTGCTTTGGAAACGTTAAGCCATACCCTACCGGCTGTCATTTGAACATCTTTGACAGTCTATGTGTCTTTTCCAGTTTTACGGGTAGTCAGAAGCCAAAGAAATAGGCATCACTTGAAGGAGGCCTATGTCCAGCGTCCTGAAATGATGATTATTATGAAATCATTCGACTCGAGAATCCAATAACCGTTATTGAATTACTTACCACACACCTGTACCACAGCGCATGTCTTCATTTTCGTCTTAAAACTATTATTAATTTCTCAGAACCAAAAAACATCCATGTTCGGTTTATCGGTCACACTATTACAACACCAGCTCAATCCACGACAAGGAAAGAAAACACGACAAGATTAAGGGAGTACCCCAGATGTAGCAAAATGGGTCAACAAAACATTTCGGCTAATGCTTCTCCAAGGACCACGTTGCAAATTGCCGTCGATCTTGCCTTCCGTCCTGAAGGGATTCACTTTTGATTGCCTACTGAACCCTAATTACCGCTTTTTCTGGTCCTTTCATTTCTTATTATGGAACGCCATTTTTTTCTCTCGTTTACGCTACATTAATTTCTATGTGGTGTTTTTGTATTGCCGATTTGATGACCTCTGCTAAATTGTCAATTATTATGGTTATTTGTGTTATCTGCGATGTCGTTATGATGTTCATCGTGGCAGATAATAAGTGTCTGTCGTTTAGCTTATTATCTCCCATTTGGAGCTGTTTCCTAGAATGAGCGTTCAAGTGATATAAATGGCCATTACTGTCTTTAGATTTAAATTGTAAAGATTTGGCCTTCCAAAAGTTCGAGTTCGCTTTGGTCTGACTTGTATTACCAAAATGCGATGTCAAAAAAAAATGTACTAACCTGTAAATATTTTTCGTCAATGTAGTACACAAAAACTATAACTAGTTTATAGAATAACAAACAGACATTCTTCCAATCTTTCCACAATAGTATGAAATGACAGGAATCCTACTAAAAGCTTTGCGTTATTTGCAAATCTGCCAGCGACAAGAAAAACCTTGATGTAATGTAATGTATGGAACGAAAACTCGAATACACTAGAGAATAAACAGTATATTATATTTCAATCTCGATCACTACATCATTTCGCGAGGGATTTATCTCTGAAAAGATTTTGATGAATGAAGTGTCAAACTATTTGTCACATACCTACTATCCTATAGATGGTAGGTACATTTTACTCGAACAAAAACTGTTGTGGTTTTTTTTTTCATCTTGTGGAAAAAATGTTTTATTTTAAGCATTCCAACTTAGAGCATAGTACGAAATAGATAAACACACAAGCTTTTACAATTTTGTTGAAAATTGTTGTACAAAGGTTCTATAAAAATATGAAATATCATGTTTTTACCGTTTCCACCTATGTACTAATTACTCGCGGGTAGAGCCGCGGGCGGCCACTGGTGTTATTGGTGGATAAATAAAATCAAAGCAATTATGTGAATACCGGAATCATGTCATGGAGACCCCATGACATGATTCCGGTATTCACTCTTTAAGCCCAAAGTCCTTAGTTTCAGCCTCAGTGTCGGGCGTTTTCTACTCCGTATCACCTACGGACTTACGATTAGTCCCGAACCCGAACTAAGAATGAATGACAACACGATTTGACATTTATTCTTAGTTCGGGTTCGGGACCCCCAGTACCCAAACCAAATATTGTAAAAACCAAAATTATAGATAGCATCGTTTAGCCAATTTTCCTATCAGCTACGAGAAGTTACTGCTCTTAACTTTTTTGAACTAAAGGTTACATAAACAGTCTTCGTTTTTCTTTCATTCTTAAATTAGCATAGAAATTCTTTTCCCTTCAATTCATTTTAACAACTTCGAGAGAAGTTACTTTCAACCAATTGATTTTTACGACGAATTCGAACCAACAATATTGTATTCCTTTCCTTTCAGCACACAAATTCAAAAACGTATCGAAATGAAAACTCACAAAAATTACAACGAAACCTATTTCATTTTTTTTCGGCCTAAAAAAGATATCGTGTATAAAAAGGCATAAAATTCCACGCACTTTAACCTTCGCAAAGCGTAAAAAGTAACACGAAACTATTGTATATTTCAGCATATATACTATTGAACGACCACTGTTTTGTCTGTATTATCCTCTTAGCATACAAATGTATATCTTACCCTCGAGAATCGGATCGTATTTCGATTTGAAGAGCTAGGTTTGGCTAGAAGTGAATATGTGTGACTAGCCGAGCGCTGTGCTAAGGTCATGTCGTATAGATAAGACAGATGTTGGCATCCTTCGGAGACATTGATTCTCTTTACACTTTTGTTATACCCACGCGACTTGGGGAAAATTTTTAACCTTTCGGAAATAAAATTGCTGGGTTCTTGAAATAAATTCAAAGAAGTTAGTACTATTATAATTACGTGCTTACATTTCAGAAAACAGTTTTCTTTGATACTCTAAAACGAGACACCAAAGTAATTTTTCATAAACATTAAAAGAAGTAGAAGTAGTAATTGTATCTCATTTTCATAAAGGTTGTGCTTTGGTTAAAAGCGTTTACGCTCTACGGCATTTAATACAAACTTTCAAGTTCGACCGATTTTACTGATTTTAATTAAATTTGGTATGCATACGCTAGATTATGGTCTAAATAGTTAGTAGAGAACATTTTCGGAAAAGAATTTAGAGAGAGAGGGAGCGATTTTTAGTTTTGTATAGAAAGTGAAAAAACACACCATCTTTCTAAAATGTTCTCTACTTACTATTTAGACCTGGATATCTAGCGCATACCAAGTTTCATTAAAATCGGTTCATTCATTTCGAAAAATGAGGACTTGAAAGTTTGTTTGTAATGTTATGGTAATCGCTCTTAACCCTAATCGAATCGGATAATAATATTATGATAAAACAATATCGAAAAAAAATTATTTTGTGAGTCTGAATTCACAAATTTACATAATTACCTACCAATGTATAATTATTTAATGAATTAAACAAACATTATGTCTCATTTGGGTCTAAGAACAAAGATAAGTAAATTACTATGCGTCCCTCATTTGACTTGTACAAAAATTTAACGTTAATTTAAATTTCTGATACCTTCTATTATTTTTGCATTTCAAGTTAGCTACGGTACCATTAGCTTAAGAATAAGAATAAAAAAGCTACTCGTGCTGATAAATATTCATTATACCATTCATTCCATCTAATGCAACGGTTCAATGAATCCGCGGAGTTGTTTCGAGGGTCCACTATTCAACTGAATGGATAATCAGTTTTAACTTTGATGAAAAACATAGATTTGATTATGTAAAAACTTCTATTAGTTCCTTTGAAAGTTCTGAATAAACTGTTGTTTGTTCATTGAATGTTAAAGAGGAAAACAAAGTTTATTCATACTATTTAGGATCTGTTTTCCCTTAAAGTAAAACTTTGAGTGGTTTATAAATGTTACTAAATTATTTAAGGGGCTTTCAACAAATATTTGTTGGGCGTAAAATATTATTCCGTGTTTGGATTGTTTTGTAAAACGGGAAACTGTAGCGACTTGTCAACGTACTGTTGTGTGCAAACTTCTCCCTTGTGTCCTCCTTTCTAATCTTTAAGTAACATTGTTTTCAAGTGACAATACTACTAGAACTAAGTAATACTATTGCAGACTAAGTAACACTGAAACAAGTTTCTTGAGTTATCTTCCCAACTTTCGTCAAGTAAGAAGTAAACAACACACACAACCCTTTTTTTTTTTTTTTTTTTTATTGGATGGGAAATCATCAAATGACCCCTCCCGCTCTGGGTGGAGCGGCAGGGAGTGTCAGACTTCTACTGACTAAAACCCACCCATGCTCCTCTTAGTGCCTTTACGTTCCAGGGCCACGGTAACTCTTTCGAACAAATCCGCAACCCTGGTAGGCTCTGGCCTTAACGGGCCCCGACCCATGCTGACGACTGCTGGCTTGGCGCGCGTAGAACACAGCGCGCCGTCAACCCGGGCCTGTTCTGATCGGACGGCGAGCTACCCATTGCTCGCCGTCCACAGGCATCAGTCACTGCGCCATGCTCAGGAGCATCAGTTCCTGGGCGGCGCAGTGGCTGACGTTCAACAGGAGGGGGTGAAATGGGGCCATTACTGGCACTCCATTTCAGCCCCCTCCGGAGCCCGTTGTAGGGGCTCTACTGCGGCTGTTGCAGTAGCAGCAGCTGCAGTGGAACCGGCTTTGGCGGCGGAGGAAGCGGCGGCGGTGGCGGCGGTCGCGGCAGAGACGGCGGTGGCGGAGGGCTTTCTCCGGTTTCCGGCTTTGGCGGGTGGGGCGCAGGCCCTACCCCCAGCCCAGTGGTCGGCCGGCTTGCCAGCTGCCGCACAGACTGCGCAGTGCGGCGCGGCGTCGCAGGAGCCGGCCCTGTGACCGGGCTGACCGCAGCGGAAACATAGACCGCTGCGGTCCACCTCCGAGGTGCATTGTGCTCCTACATGGTGGCCCACCTGGCACCGGAAGCACCTCAGAGGTCGGGGTTCCAGCAGTTTGACCTGCGCGGAAACCCAACCCACCAAAAACCTACGGCCCTCCGAGATGGACTTGGCCGCCGACACGGGACAGCTCACCACGATGGTGCGCATGCCCGTGTTGTCAGGACGTAGGGTGCCCGCCTTCACCTCCTCTGCTGAGCACCCCCCCGTCCTAACGACGGCGGCCACCACCTCCGCCTCCGTGACGGAGTCGTCCAGGCCCAAGATGCGCATGTCGATGCGCTTGGTGGGCCTGGACACTCGGGCATCGTCCGCGCTTAGGGACGCCCTGAGCCTTTCGGCTAGAGCGTCCGCGGTTGGGCCGCTGGCTGCCCCGGGGATCTCCAGCATCCGGGCCCCAGTCATGGTCCGAGCCGAAGGCCCCCCACGATGCCCAGCTCACCAAGGTTCACTGCCTCCTTCGCCTTGGTGAGCACATCCGCGTACGTCACGCCCCTCTTCGCCGCGTCCGGCTGCAGCGTCAGAACTACAGCCGCGGTTTTCGGGGGGCGCAGCGCAGCCGCGACGCTTCGCGCCTTCTGCCGCCGCTTCCTCTCCCGCCTCTTGGCCGCCCTGGCTGCCTTTCCCGCCTTCTTCTTCTCCCCGGCAACTTGCCATTCGGCTTGAGCCGGGGGAGGAGCTGAAGGCGAGGAAGCCGGGGGGAGCTGCTGCTCAGACGGCGCAGGAGCCTTCGCCGTCCGCGCAGCAACCCCACCCTTTCTCTTCCTTCCCGGGGCCGGGTCCGGTTTTTCCGGCACCGGCTTCGCGGGTGCCGGCCCGGACCCTTTGTCCTGGCCGGACGACCCCGGTGTGGCAGCCGCGGCGGCCGCGTACGACGCCGCCTTCCGGCCTGGAGCCTTCCCACTCGCCGCTAACGGGGGGCGCAGGACGATGCCCTCCAGGACGGAGAACCGCGCCTGGAAGGCAGCCAACTCCTGCCGCACCAGGTCCAGCACCTGGCCCTCCTGCGGCACGGGCCGGCCGTCCTCCCTGCGCCCCCCTTGCGGCGCCCCCTGTGGGCCGGCTCCCCGGAGCCTGGCCAGGTCTGCGCGGAGCCCCTCGTTCTCCTTACGGAGACGCTCCGTGGCGGCAGCCAAGCGGGCGACCTCCGCCCGCAGCTCGGACATCTCGTCCGGCGGAGGCCCACCTTTGGTAGCCTCCGCTGCCGCCAGAATGGAGGCCATCGCCTCGCTTATGGCCTTGTTCTTAGAGGACAATTTCCTCTTCAAGGCCACATCGCGAAGCGCGGCCTCCACTACCTCCGCAAACCCGGCCCTCCGGACCCGCTCCTGTCCGGAGTCATACGGCTCACCGCCGGAGGACTCCGAACCAGGAGCCCTGCGACCGCCCTCTGCGGGGGGTCGTCCGTCAGCAACGAGCTCCCCGGCTCGCTGACCAGCCACCTTGGAGGCGGGCAATCTCCCCTTGCCTCCCTCTCGGCCCTTGCCCCGCCTGCTGGTGGGGATCTTGCGAGCCGAGGCAACCTCCTCGCTGCCGGACGACCCCCGGTCTTCCTCAGTTCTGGGCCGCTTGCGGAAGGACCTGGAGTCCTCCGCAGCAGCCCCCGCCCCCTCGGGTCCAGAGCTCGCCGAGCTAATAGTCACCAGGTCGTCGGAGTCCAACTCGGACTCCGACTCTGCACCCGGGTGACGCTCAAGCGAGCCCCTCCTCCAATATAGCGCGCCTTTTGCCGCGCTCCGCCCGACCGACACTCTGTCGGGCGAGCCAAAACTAAAACCGATCGGGTCCTCCTCGGATAGCTTGGATCGGGGGCCTCCTCGGCCCTTGTTGCCAATGGCAAGTGGTGGACAGGAAACTGCGTTGCCCCCCCCAGAATACGTGGGGCTTGACGCGCAATGCGTGACGGATTCTCGTACTGCTGTGCAGTCCGTACCGCCCTGTGGTAGTTCCTTTTCCTCAGTTCTGTCCATATTTTCCTTTTTGAGGGTGCGGTCCCTTTCTCCCCTTCTCTTCTCTCTCCCTCTCTCACTGCTTGCTCGCTGCCCTCACAGTCACGTCTGATGGTCAGACGCGTACCAGAGAGCAGCGAGCAAGCCAATGAGACGCACACCGTCCGAGGACCCGAACACTGCTCAAGTCTCCGAACGGTGTGCCCCTCTTGTGTCTCTCTTGGTCTGGTCTCTCACTTGGGACCTTCCGGCATGAGTGGCTCTACCGGCAAAGCCCCCAAGATCACTGAGACACGCAAGCCCCACCACGACGGCAACGTGGAGACACGGTTGGTGGGGACACACACAACCCTTGAGTGTCCATTTCACAATCTGGCATCAGTTCAACTCGGTCAATCTGACGAAATAATATATCGAAAATTTTGTTCTAATCAAAATTCATTACTGAGCTTTTTGCATCCAGTAGACTTCCCTGACTAACTAATTCATCAGGACTGATCGATGTGACGGGAACTATGTCTGACAGTGGACATCTCTCCTCTGAAATGACGATAATGAAATATGACTCAACCAATACCAAAGTCGAAGTTTGAACTAACACTGTTTTATTTTTTTCTTCACTTTTTTTTCTGTACAATATTTTATTAGATACAAGATATTTATTTTGTAAAACATGAGTACATTAGTGAATGTCTTATAATTAATACGAGGTGGCTACAATGTTCATAATATAAAAAAATGTAAATTAAATGTCAAAACTTGAATTAAATTGAAATCGCAAATGTCAAGATTTTAATAAATTGAAATTACAATGTCAAAACATAAATAAAATTGAAATCACAAGTGTCAAAAATTAAATAAAATTGAAATCACAAATGTCAAAATCAAAATTAAATTGTAATTACACTGTCAAAACAAATCATAAGCTTTCAACTTTTCTCGCCTGTCCTGTGTACTTATTCCTACTTTTACGCCCCGTTTACTTATTTTTGATTTAAAAATTACTTCCTGCTGCAAAGACGTCCGCATCAAACGGTCACAGTTCGGATAAGGCTCCAGTTTAACTTACAAATCCCTAGCCGAGATCGTGATTATCCTCCATTGTAACTGCATTTCCTTCAGTGTTCAGTTTTACTACTCCAACGTCACGAGAACTACCATTTTCATTACAAAAGGTTTCTGTTTTCTGTGTTTTAGCTATTTCTTGGACGATATTTGTTTAAGTGGTACTCACTGCGTAGAAAAAAGCAAGTGTTAATAGATATTATTTTACAATAATTTATGACTATTATAATCATAACCTACTGAGAAATGTTTTATAATTATATTAGTATAATTTTAGGTATTAATTATTTCAAAACGTATGTAACCATTATTTTGTAAACACTATTTTAAAAGAGTGTCCATGGAGTTTCTTGCACGTTCTTCTCTATTGGATCTAATCTTTGGAACGTGCAACTGCCGCGCTGGAGACAGAGTCGGTGAGCGTGTTTTGCTGCAGAACAACATGCTGCTCCTGTCACTAGCGTGGCAGAACTAGCTTTATCTATTTGACTGACAGACCTTGACAATTCAAAAGTGCCTGTAACTGGATTGTTTGATATAAAGGTTATGTGTTTGTTACTAAAAACTACCATTTCTCCAAGCGATCGCTTTCTCTCAATATTACTTTATTTGTGGCAAGTTTTTGTATAAAATATAAACATTGTATCTGTCTTATGTAAATGTAGTCACGATTTCTGGCCACAGTGAAATGTGTTCATCAATAAAGTAGGACTTGATCTATTTCCTTTTTTCGCTTAACTCGATCCCATAGAATCTAATTTCGCCAAAAAAGTAAGTAGCCTAATTAGGCTACTTACTTTTTTTAAAAAAATAGGAAAGTTTCATTAAAGGAAATTTCCTTTAATGAAACTTTCCTATTTTTTTCCATCTCCATCTTAACACATCCCATTAAGTTTTAATTCCACGTTTTGCTCAATGGCTTGTACCGCCATTTTCTTTGCGACACCAATCTAAGTGCTGACGATGAATAAATTTTCCATTTTCCTCACTCTCCCTTGTACTTCCTTTTTTTCTTGTTTAGCGGTTTCGAAGGTTTTGTTCTTTGGCCTTTGTTACGAAATTTTAATTTGAAATTAAGTAAAGCGATGGAAAAAATTGTTGGGTTGAAACAAGTTTGCTAATTAAGCCTAAGAATAAGATGCGCCTTTGTAACATTATTGCTTTCGTTAAATTTGATGGGATGAAAATGAGGAAATTGGTAGATGTGCTAATAGCCCTAAATTGGGATTTAGGAGATAATTATGAGCCTTAATTTTTTTTTGATTACCCAAAGTAGCGTCCACCTTTTCGTTCTTTAAAATAAGCTAATGTTTTGATAAGAAAGTTATCGTTATAAGGTATTCTCTTTTAGCGAGGCTCCGAAAGTTTTATCATTTGATTTGTAATAATTAGGTAGGTACAGCAGGCTAACTTTGAAACATTGGCTAGACCTTGTAATCAAAAATCTTTTCTTTGCTAATCATTTATCTTTTTTTAATGAACTCTATTGAAGGTTTTCTCACAAACAAATTAAAATATATTATTTATACCATTAAATAGAATTGGATTAAATAAATCGGGCATTAGACTTACACAACGTCATGCCCATATTATTTACAAGCTTTAGCCCGCGGCTCCACTCGCGTGAATCTCGGTTATCGCGCATATGTCAGGCTATATATCTGCCAAATTTCATGACGATCCGTGTAGTCATTTTAGCGTGAAAGCTTAACAGAAAGACTGACAGACAGAATTACTTTCGCATTTATAATATTAGATTTTTTTCTATGATTATTAATCTATTTAAAAGATACAGTGATATCCACAACGTAAATACTAGGAACAAACACAATTTTGTCATTCCTAAAACCAGGCTCAAAAAAATAGGTGGTTCATTTAGATGCCAATGTATACGTTTTTATAATAAACTCCCTAGCCATATTCAAGACCTTAGTATAAATAAGTTCAAATTATTTATAAAACGTAAGCTATGCCAGAAAGCTTTTTACACAATTAAAGACTATCTTGAAGACAAAAAGGCTTGGGATTGAGCTGCTTCAATGATGTACATGGCCTAATGTTATATACCTTTTTAATTTTTAGAAATTGTCTTTTTTCTTTTTTTTAAGCTCTGTTGTATACTTTTCTCTCATCTCGTTGGTAAATTTTGACATGAATGTTTACTTTATTAAGTATTCTATTTTATTATTTTTGACATGGAATATTTACTTTGTAAAGTAATATATTTTATTTTTATTTTTTTCAATTTATTATGTTTGACATGAATACTTACTTTGTAAAGTATTATTTTTTTTATTATTATTATTATTTAACTCATTTTGTGAATATGGGGACCATGTGGGTTATTTTCTTCTTATTTTTCTCTTCTTTGAAATACTTCTTCTTTGAAGTATTTTTAACGAGGTCTGGCAGTTTGAGTACTTAAATGCGGCCTACACAAATGTCCTTTCTTTGGCATGTTCGTCGGTTCGTTGAGCTCCTTTATGGTTCTAAGTTGAGCTACGCGACTACTGACCAAAGCTTGCACTGACTGGACGGGTCCACTCAAATCTGTGTGGTTCTTTCCTCAAAAGACCATTTCAGACACTGATCTGCATGATCCTCATATCGTATTGTGAATGTGGGGACCATGCAGATCGCTATGATAGGGGTTCATTTCATGTTAGTCAACAATGTCTGGCAGTTTGAGATTTTTTTATGCGGCCTACCCAAATGTCCTTACTTTGGTATTGTTCGTCAAATCGTTGAGCTCCTTAAAGTTCTAAGTTTGAGCTCCATAATAACTGACAAATGCTTGCACTGTCTGGACAGGTCCACTCAAATCTGTGTGGCACTTTCCTCAAAAGGCCACCTCAGACATTAATCTACATGGTTCTCGTATGATTTGACCAGTACAATGTGTATGGACTTCAAAAGAGACTGTGACCTCTGAGTTTGTTTCGGTGTTTCTTCTCAGGGTAGTCAGCTAGGAAACACCGGCCTCATCTAGCTTAAAATGACCAAAAAATATTGACGTGTAAAAGTGTTATGTTTAACCTACTTACAAAATAAATATCATTTATCATTTATCATTTATCATTTAGAGGGAAAAAGGAATATATAATTGACTGTTCATTAACAAAAACGGAGTATGTACCAACAAAAATTTTCGATACAAAACAGCACTATCCCAGTATCGATTTACTATCATTCGATTAATCACAACCCATCGAAATAATCTACCTCATCGATCATACGGATATAAGTTTGGTATTTATTGAATGTGCCTTCACATGGTAACCATTTGTCTGGCGCCATCCGTCTTTATTAATATGTCATCACCGAATCGTGTTGTGTCTTCTTTTTTAGATGATACGAGAGGAAACTCGTTAGGTTTACGTTTATAAAACTTTCGATGGGAAAAAATAGATAAAAAGCCTTCGAAAAACAATAGTGTTGTTATTACCATAACGCCTATATCAATGAAGTTATTGCTGCCAAATTCAGATTTATTTGCAATAGGTTCAGCATCTTAGAATAGAATAGAATTGTTTTTGTTATTTTTTCTCATTGAAGTAAGAGAAAAACAAATGAAGAAAACATAACACATAAAAACACAATGGGCGGCCTTATTCATAAAAACGATCTTTTGCTGACAACTTTAGAATGGATTTAAAAAAAGGTAGGAAATACAGTGCTGCAGGTAGTCTTAGGTGTAGATTCTGTTAAATACAGGAAATGTATTATAGATAAATACACCTACACATTAATAATAACCATGAAACAAAATCACTGAATTCAAGGTAAGAATACTAACTTAGTGAGAATGGTAGTGATTTTTATGCAGTTTTAAAAGTGAACAAAGATTGAGCACGCCCTTTTTTAGAGTTCCATAGCCAAAGGGTAAAAACGGGACACTATTACTAAGACTTCGCTGTCAGTCCGTCCGTCCGTCCGTCTGTCACTAGGCTGTATATCATGACCCGTGAGAGTTTATCACAATAATAGTTTTCCCGTTCTTTAACCTTACTCATCTTTCAAATAAAATAAAATAAAAATCGACAACCACCTTTATTTAAGTTTTTATTGCACTTTAAAAACAATTCTCAAACTTACGTCGAAGATATTGTGTATCGTTATTTTTCGATGAAACCGCTTCAGAGAAACCATCAATTGCACAACCATTCAAATGTACATTTCGAAACATATAATAAACCTTTCAAACCGTCAATCAAATCCACAAACGGATGTTTAAATGTTATTCATCGAATCCATTGCCTATCTCCCCATACATTGGTACTTTACCGTTCTATACAGCAACTAAGTTCCTGTCGACACATCCTGTATCGGTGTCAAACGTAAGACACGTCGATCATGAACAAAAACCGCCTTTCGTAAACACCCGTTTCAGAAACGTCCGTTTCGGAAACCCCTGTTTCGGAAACTCGATATCATACAATTTATACAACATAAAGCCGATTCGTGAACGAACCAAAGATTAAAGCGGCAGACGACTGTAAACGATGGTTTTGTAAACAAATACAAAGGATTTGGACACACAAACGCTTTCATATGACATTCCAGTGGAAGCACAAATCTGGTGGGATTGGAACAAATATTTGACAGGAATGGTTGCTGTATTATTTGTATTGGAGCTTTTGTTCACAAATGTTTGATCAAATATATGGTTCGGTAAAATTAGGTTGATTTAATATGGATGTGAAGCAAATTAATTTTATATTTGACAGGAAGTATCGCGTTATTTATCTAATATTTTAGGTTATATGTTGTAAAGGCTTTAAAAAGTATTTTTGATTAATAATTTATTACTCATTCATGCTGTTAAACAAACAATTTTTGAGGGAGAAGCCCTACTCTATTAGTATCAAAAATAACCTTAAAAAAAAAATTAATTATCAATACAATAAAATAAATAATCTTGTTAGAAACATGTTACTATATCAAATTGAAGATAAATACAAAACCATTTAACGATACTTTCACAGGTAACACAAAGACAATAAAATACAAAGACACACAGCAAATAAACCCACCATACATAGACATGAAAACCAAAGATATTCCCAAAACAATAAGACACTGTTTACCAACACCTGAGGGTTACACAAAACAATTGACCGTTCATCCATCCGTAGATACTGTGAGCTATTCGCCCAATTGAAGACTAGCAACAGACTAACAAGAGAAGCTATCAATGGAAAGCCATTCAAGACTGTTTGCACACAGTTCAGGTGGTCGGATCGGTCACGAATGTATTGAGTGAATGCCACCATTGTATCATTGGAATTGGCTTTATTTGGGGTAAGAAGGTGCGATTTTATTGTTTTCTTTTCTTTTTTTGTCAGGAACTTGTGGCTAAATTATAACAGCCACACGGACCAATCTTCAAGGTTAAGCAACGCTTGAAGAGGTTGTTTTTTGGATGGGGGACCATGTTAACATACCGATACTTCTCTGTGTTTCGGAAAGCACGTTGGTCCTGGCTGTCATTTGGAGATCTTTGGCAGTCATTGAGGATTGTCAGAAGCCTGAAAATCGTGACTCGTGTTACCCAATTAATGGCTGTGGCGGCCAGTTTGACTGGGAGCTGACTCCAATATAGTTGTAAAATGCTGGGCACATGACGTTTTCTTTTTTTGTAAGTGAAATGAAAAGTTTTATACAAATTGTTAGCATAAATCAAATCAAATCGTTTATTGCAATCCATAATGTACAAACACAGGTGGCAAATATAATAATAGAAACAATAAATGGACCCTGTCGGGCACCGCAAATTTTTAAATAAGTAGAGAGAGGAAGAGCGCTTTCATATAATAAAATAAAAAACCTATTTACTATATTTGTTTTATAAAAAGTTTTTTAAATTACCATTCTTTCAAATTAATTATTTATTTAATTGTATTAGTTAATCAAAATTTTTAAGCGAATTCACAAATATATGTATGACGTTATAAGAGTGTTAAAAATTAAAATGTTTTTGGGAGAGTAATGTCTACATATTTTTTATAAAACTTTTGCATTTTAAAGTTATGTACTTCAAAATGCAACAAAAATATTAGTTCCCATTATTAAGTAAAAACAAACAAGTAACAAGAATTGTGGAAAATTTTAATCTGAAACTACAAATGCCAGCTGTCCGTTTAATTTTAAAACAAAAGCAAAACACTCTGCAGGACTTACAGGCAATATGAAAAAACATGTATTTTTAAACAAGCAATTCACATTTTAATCTCGCAAACACACTAATATTTGCAGAAGTACGTTCAGCTCTAACGAGATTATCGGCTTTGCTGCGCGACAGCACGGACAAAAATACCTGCATTACAGATTTAACTAGATAACTTTAGAAGATAGAACTTTTCTTCAACCAGCTTAATGGCATCAATTGATTTGCAAGATCACTTGTAACAGCTAGTGTCATAAATGAATCTATAATTTTTCACTGATCCCAAAGGATCATTCAAATTTATGTTGGTAGTCGGTAGTCAAATTCGTATGGCAAAAACGTTACGTGAAGTCCGAAGCCAAAACCTTGACAACCGGTCTCGACAACCTTTACGATATCGATATTTCCCTGTAATAGGGATATCCAGGTTAATTGGCGGGGCCTTTGTACAAAATTCCAAAATACGACCGATTTTTGTTAGGACGGAAATCGAAAAAGAGAAAAATCTGGAGTGACGTTAATTTGTAGCTGTAGCTTTTAATGCTGTACGTTACGTTATTAATTAAACGCAGCTTCTAGAAGTGAGAAATTTCCAAATTGTATGTCGCAAGTTTCACATTAATCAAAGTGTTACATAAGGCACTCAGCACGCCTGGTTCCCTCGTCGAAATTCTTAGAATTTTCTAGAACTTCCAACATTAATTAATGTTAGTGCGTTAGCACTATTTGGAGCCATGTGGTGCTGTAATGTCGTGGCTTTAAAATTGTGACTGTGCTCAATTATTACACTTACACAGTTTTCTGTGTTTTCTCTCGGTTATATAATTAGTAATGTTATTATGAAGTTTGCTGTTGTTAATGTGCTGTCATTTCGCTGGTAAAGTGCTTTTTGGTGCGTTACTAAGTTTGAAATCTTTCATTGTACTTATTTCTTCATGTTTAAGAAATTGCACCATCTACCGATAGTTTTGCTTTTTAAAAACTTGTTGGAACTGTTAACTACAACCTGACAATTGTAATTGTACAAAAAATGTTGATGTGAATTCCTTGTTATTGAAGTTAAAGTGAATTTCCATCTACTTACATCTTCAAAGACTTATTTTCAACAAAAAATCTGAAATAAAAATTGGTTTAAAACCAATATCAATGGGCCTTATTTACTTCACTACTAAAACATTTTGTAGCCACGTAACCGAATCAAAGGCCTGGAGAAAGACTTTCGTAACTCTAAAAATTACATTTATTGATCCTAACTTGAATGATGACTACGCGAATGACTACTACTATTGATTTGTGTTCCCTCAAGTATTCAGAGCAACTCATCGAACAGACGGTATAAGAGCTAACATTTTGAGTGGGCAAAAGAAATCTCAGGCTTACTGCTTCACCAGATTTGTTTAGTCAAACGCTGACGTGAAAGGACTTTTTGGTCTGCAGTCTGATTCTAAACATGTGGTTTTGATTGGGGTATGTGAATTGAATTTGGAATACGAATTCTCGGTATATTGGGAAGGTCGAATTGGTTTTTACAACACAAATTCGAACGTTTTTGGTGAAGGAAAATTTGAATTCAGAATATTGGGATGAGAATTCTAAATTCTAACTGAAGGGACTGAAATACAGAATTCCATTGCCGAACAAAGCTACAGAAACAATAATGACGGAAGCAATGATTGTAACTCCCAATGCTGGCTACAATCCAATATAAAATGTTGGCGATCGACCAAACTTCAGCCACAATTAATAAATTTCGTTTCATATTTTGTACTTAATTACGAATAACTGGAACTTCCGATTGAGTTACAATTTGTAAAAGAGGAATTTAAATTATGAGGTTGAATATTGCGGAATACAAAGGAAGAAAAGCGTTAATATCTGCTGCAGCTATTTATCATTTTGCAGATATTTACAAAAGGCTTGAACTTTAACTGTATCAATGTTCATTAAGAGACTTGATTTTTCAATACGCGTCATAATATGAATGGAGTAATTTTTAACAGAAGATGAATAATTGAGAATTATATTTTTTTTTCTTTGTGAATAATGACATTTGTGTAAACTGATTCTGTGAAAAACTTTTTTAAATTACAATCACATCATTAGCACTACTGACTGAGTCTGAAGCAAGATAGCAACAGAAAGCCGCCATAATAGAATAGAACAGATACAATAGAATAGAATCCTATTTATAATGTACACCAAATAAGTGAGCTACTAGGGTGGTTTTCTATTATTACGGGTTTACTACGGGTTTTGCAACTGTGACATTTAAAGAGTTAAAACATTTCCGTAAATGTTGCAGTTGCAAAACCCGTTGAACTGTAAACTAAGCATAAAACTTTGACGCCACCAACAGGTTAGGTTAGGTCCCTAAACGCCGAAGAGAACATTAGTTATTCAGCAGTGGGATAGCTATACGCGACCTGAATGCCTGCCAAATTGCGCTGCTAAGCTGACGATTTGTAAGAATATATGCTCAAGTTGAAGGAGTGAATAATTTCCTAGTTAAGATGGAAGGTGTTGTAAATTTACGTAATCTTTTTAGTAATGTTTTCGATTCGTCACATGCAAAACTCTGAGATGCTCCAAAAGAAAATGCGGTGCTAAATTCAAAACACGAAATCTACCATTTCCTGCTTTGGTTACATCATCAAATCGGGGTTAAGGAAAAACATGGTAAAATGAATACCCGTACAAAAACAATCAAAAGGAACTCACCCACAGTAATGATTTTGATTTCCACGATAATTTGGAGACCAAACAGAAAAGATTGAGTTTCGAGCTTCTAGTCTTTTTTTTTCGTAATTACCCCGAGTTCCTGTAATCCGTACCATTTGCCTTTCTCAGTGCCTTCATTTCAACCTAAGCACTCTCTCTAGTAAATCAAGTTTCATAATTTTATTATGCAAAGCCTGATAAAAACTCTCAAGGGGACGGTTCCAACATGCTCATCTTCAATTTCTGTACCTTTGACATCGCTTAAACACCTCCCTTTTCTAGACCTTTTACCACTATTCAATAATGAACCCTATTAATGTTTGTTAAGGTTTGATTTAAATCGACGTTTTTTAAATGGAATTCGTCCCGCGTCGCAAAAGGTCGAGTCGCGTGACAAGAATGCTTTCTTTAGCATTTTGATCGCATCTGATTGGGATGTGTGAAGTACATTTTATATGCTTTTCTCCTATTTATATGTTAAATGCTACTTCAGCTTTCGTTTACCTACAGATGTTGTTGGATTATTTAGCTTGAGAAAGAAGATGTGTGTTCTAATGTGTATCCATACAGGCTGGATCATCTTTGAATTTCTAATTTATATTATGACATACAGATTTAAGAAATTTCGATAGAAAGTATTCTTGATCAAATTAAGTATTAGATGGTATCACGTTAACGATTAGTAATCTTCTTGAAGTAAGTAGGGTAGATCTGAGTTTAGTGGAGTTATCCACTAAACTCAGATCTACCCTAAACAATAAATTTCATCTACCCAAAACAATTTACCTGGATGCCATCATATGCATGCAAAGTATCATAAAAGTTATAAAATGTGATATTTCCGTCCCAACTTTGCGTCTACAAAATTCGTCTAAAATAGACGTCGACGGGGGTCGGACACTAATTTGACATTACGCCCTCCTACCCGGTTGACACTAATGGAATGTTTTTATGAAGATGATAAAGTTCTGCCTTTCCATAAATTGTGGCAATCTGAAGGCAACTTATTAAGTGAGTACAACAATGGAGAGGAAGGCTTTTGTAAACGCTAAGGATTTTTATTTTAAAGTTTAAGTGGTGACTTTTATTCGAGAGTATTATGTTGAAACTGCGGAATTACTTTTATTCGTGTCACAATATTATCGTTTATTCACTTCACTTCATATTTGTAAATGTCTCTAAACAACTTTACAAAATCATTATCTGCCTAGCCTTTTCCCAACTATATTGGGGTCGGCTCCCAGGCAAACCGGATTCAGCTGAATACCAATATTTTACGTGGAACGGCTGCCTGCCAGACCTCCACAACCTAATATCTGGGTAACACGATATTTCTTGGTATGACTGGTGTCAGATTTTCTGGCTTCTGATAATCCGTAACGACTACCAAAGATCTACAAATGACAGCCGGGACCAACGGCTTAACGTGCTTTCTGAGGCACGGAAGAATCAACTTTACAAAATAATTATAAAACATGAAATAGTAGTCCACCGGTGTTCAAGCTACCGCTGATTGTGACTCCATGGACAGGAACCACTTCGCAATAAGGGCTGTATCGAGGAGTACTGACTTCTGTGTCAGACTTTTGATCAAACCGTCCAGTGATAGCTTCAACGGATGGTCATCGAGGCTCTTGCCCATCGGCAGTAACGATAATCGGCATAATGACAGTCGAGTCCACATTTTACATGTCGACAGCCTTGTGCGCTTAGGCGAAAATGATTAGGCAGATCGCGAAGGAGATGATGAGCAACCAGGATGTCTATCTTAAGACTTAGATGGAAGAGGCGCAAAATAAATTTTGCGCTGCTGGGCAAAGGCCTTCCTCCATTCCTATATAGAGACTTTTGTGACAGACTACGGAATAGTAATACTTACATAAATAAAAATATAGGATGTAATGACTTAATGTCTTAGTTAAGTCACAGTGGCAATTTGTTTATAGACCTATAATTTTTTTTTTTCCTTCTCCTCCGCTGTTATTTTCTGATAAGTTTCGTTGCGGGATCCAAGACAGTTGAATCATTTCTCTGGGACTCGTCGAGCTTCATTGACTCGGTGTTTTTTCTGGTGTTTGCCAGTGTTGATTCTAGCTTTCAGAAGTTGCAGCGGCTTGGGAATGTGGTGTGGCGGGCTTGTCCCAATGTCCTATAAACAGATTGTCATGTCTCAACTACGAACTTTAAAAGCGTACTCGAAAAAAAATTGGATCTTCAGTATTATAACATAGTATCCACCTGTATATATGATGATCCTAAAATATCCTTTTCACTTTCCCAAGATTATGGCCCTTGACGGAAACCAACTGTGCACATACAAGCGTGCCCCGATAAAATACATAATTTCCTATAAGGTCCTAATTGCTTTACCAAATATTATTACGGGTCCTTTGAGCCTGGTAAATGAGTTTATTGGGCAAATAGCCTAATACCAACCTAATCTCAGTTAATTCCGGACAGAATTACACGTAAACCTCATATGTTATTTGACGGTATATCCTGGGGATGTTTGCTCAGTCTTAGATTAGATCTAGACCAAACATGGTGTTCTGTGGATTTACAGAGAAAATGTTGTCTTGTCCTTAAATATAGATAGTAGATACGTGTGTTTGTAAAGTTATTAGGGGGGGTCTGTATGCATGCTTTTACGGTTGCACAACGACATAACTTATTTACTTTGAAAGATGGTTGTATTTTTTTGTGAAAAATGATTTTTTATTAGTATACTTTTCAAACAGCTGCGGGGAGAAGTCAGTGAATTGTGACAATGTTTTAAAAGATTTAATCAATTTGCAATTAATACACCCCATTTCATGTACCAAATTACCGATATCCTAATCTACAATTGAGATAATCATATGCAGATAATGTATGTTGTAACAAGTTTGTATTTTATACAAGATTTTGTGTTGCATAACTTGTTGGCTGAATTTAAATAAATACAAAATAATAAATACTTTTTCCCGAAAACATACTTATTATGAGAGAAACACTACCTTCGTTTCCTATTAGTTTCTCTCAGTAATTAAGTAGGTCAATATTCTAGCAACGTTTTCTGCCTCGTTAGAAATATATAGTAGTTTACTTAGTTTAGCGAACTGTGAACAAACGTATAAACTAAATATATGTATATTATATACATTATGTTTCTTGTTCATCGATCACAGTAATAGACCAAGCTATTGTATTGGTTTATTTAGGTCATAGCTTTCTTGACTTTGATGCTGAACTGAGCAATTGGAACACATTATGTACTTTCATTCTCATAAAGCTATACTTATGAAACTACTCATAGATCGATCTATCCTTTATATACCTTTCCGTCTTACCTTACCAATATTCCTTCTATTTGAATTTAGAATTCGAGACAGTAATCAAATGAAATTTACAACTTACAAGACAAAGTTCAAATTTCATTGCAAGCCAAACATTTTTAAACAGCCTTTTAGTCTAGTACAAGTTTACATAGTATGCGCTACAAAAAGGAAGTGTTATTTGTTTTTCTGTGATTGCCCGGAGTTCGGAAGTTGGTGGTATGACACCCCCGAGCCTCGGAAAGCACGATAAGCCGTTGATTGTAAATTGATCAGGCGGACTATTGTCACTACAGTTACAAGCACTTCAGAAGTGCTCGGAAACAAGATTTTGTAACGTTAACAAAATGAAATCATAAAGTCTATGAGAGTAAATCAATATCAAAAACAGTAACTTACTGCAGTCGCCTTGATATAGAGCAATTTAGTACCACTCTGTATATTCAACCGCCATTTCGTTTATTACTATCAAGACCGCCAAAAACTGGTATCGCATCCACTATTTACTTACTGTCGTAGTTACTCTGACAGCTGGATGGTTATCCAGATTGATAGCAGCGTTTAATATGGTAATGCCTACAAATAAAACAGAGTTTGTTGATTCAAAACCTCCCAGAAAATATACCCAAGTGAAACGCATCGCTTCCGACGAAATCATGGCTTTACTTCGGGACCCACCATCGGACCCCAGCAATGGTCACATTTGCAAAAGTAAGGACACAATCGGAATAAACGACGTCCATCGAACGTTTTCTTTTTCCCTTGATACGTCTTTGGTAAACAAAAGCAGCATTGTAATAGCCTGTTTTGAGAATAGATTCGTTGTATTGTTTTGTAGCGTTCGTTGTAAGGGTAAATGGCACGGAAGGATTTTCGTCGATTCTTTTTTTCGCGTCAGCGTATATATTACTTTGAATTATTGCGCCCTATGCTAGGGTACCGTTTTTGCGGAACGAAACGGGAAATGACCGGTTGTTTCACCTAATAAACATGTTTTGAATTTTTTTCTCTGGCAACATTAAAAAGGGTTGTTTGCGGGTTGTTTTATAAATGCTAATAGAAGGGTGGCTGTTTGTTGCTTTTATACAAAAAAGTTTTGTTGAAAGAAGATACGATTTATGCTGGCGTTTTTCTAATTAAAATGTCTAAAGGTTTTTGTGTCTTGTGGTTTCAAGATGAGGAAACTCACAAGGGAGCAGTTCGTATTTTTCGGGAGTGTCTTAAGATAACAAGTACGGGTTTTGAAAGCACTTAAGTTGTAAACAATATACTGCATGTCCCCACAGGGTAATACAAGATGGTTTTAATTTAGTGAAGTGTATAGAAAATAATACCCTCCTGCTGATGGTGTAAATATATTGTAGCCTAGGTTTATATAATATTACTGCGGAATTTGTTTGAAAGAGTCGCCGAGGCCTTGGAATGCAAAGGGCATTAGGAGGAGCATAGATGGGATTTTGTCTGTAAGAGTCTGACACTCCCTTCCGCTCCGCCCAGAGCTGATTTCCCATCCTTGAAAAAAAGGTTTATTATGTACTTCTACTTGAGAAGATATTAATTGAGATTTAAGTGCACCTCTTACATGGTCGAGTGGTTTAGGTTTGCCTTATGACCCGGTGGTTGTGGGTTCGATTTCCACGGGAAGCATACTTTGTAAAGTTGTTTCCAGTTTGTCTAGGACATTTTAAGCTTGAATCACTTGATTGTCTGATAAAAAGATGATTCCGCGCTTTGGAAGGCACGTATAAGCCGGTGGTCCTGGCCGCCAAATGGTGGTCGTCAAACCATGTCAGAGGCCCTTGAGGCGGTTTAGAAACTCTGACACTAGGGTGTGTGGGGTCGTTAGACCTTACTGCCCACACGAAGTAGAGGACTCAACAGATTCTGATACCTCAAGTCCACCTTGCTGAAGGTCTGACCTAAATTTTATTAAGAATGTATTGTCTACCTCGTGATTTTTAACAAAAATCCCAGAAAATTGAAACATACTGCTACTAATATTAAAGATATTTAAATTATATCTTAGATAGAACAAAAAAACCCTAATAACCATTATTTCACACCAAATCTTTGCTATATTCAAATGTGCCAGCCCAATTTAATGGATATTCATGCATGAATAAGCGCGGTGTTATCGCCAATAAGAAAAAAACAAAGATTTTCAAAAAAATGCGATTGATCTTATCAATTGCTTGAAATGTTAAGAATCTATCATTTTATTAACCCACATCAACCATGTACAAAACCGAGTGCGAGTCGAACTCGGGCATGCAGAGTTTGTACCATTTTCTATAAAAAACGGCAATAAAATTACATTTGTTTTATGGGAGCCCCACTTAAATATTTATTTTATTCTATTTTTAGTATATGTTGTTATAGCGGCAACAGAAATACATCTTCTGTGAAAATTTAACTGCTAGCTATCACGGGTCATGAGATACAGCCTGGTGACAGACGAAGGGACGGACGGGTCCCGTTTTACCCTTTGGGTACGGAATCCAAAAATGAAAAAGTTAGCAGTTTGTTTGTTATGCTACCACGCCAACATCACTGAACCGATTAAGATACATTTTGCTTCAGAGAAAATATTTGGTTATTTTTTTGTAAAAATAAAACTAAACGAGAGAAAAACCGCGGGATAAACCTAATAAGAAAATAAAAATTTATTCTTAAACATACATATACAGTCTCCCACATAACCTCACATACGTAGATATATATTCTACCGAAATACTTCCCCTTTTAAAACTTCACCATCCTATAAGCACATGAATATTTTTCCACCGTCGAACAATCCCGCGAATGTATACGCATAAATCACATAGTTTCTGAATTATGAACGGACAGGCATATATTGTTACAGTCAATTGTTTGGAACTAAATAAATGGAAGAATATTTTTACCTCATGAACATTTATAGTAAACTAGTTTTTGCCCGCGACTTCGTTCGCGCACATTCTGTTTTTTCCCGTTCCAGTAAGAATTTCGGGAAATCCTCTCTTAGTGCTCCCCTACACTCCTCAAGGAACCTACATGCCAAATTTCAGTTTTCTCCAACCAGTCGTTTCGGCTGTGCTGTTTTGCCAGTCACTCAGTCACTCAAGACTTTTATATATTGGTAGGTAAGCGAGTTATAAGTTTAAGTAGCTCTGGGCAGGCCGTGTAGCCAGGATGACCAGTGACCGTTGGACTTCTAGACTAACATTAAAGCGAGGTCCTGCGGGTATTAGAACTCGTTGTTTTTCAGGTAAAAACTGGATAACAAATGCCAAAGATAGAGAAAAGTCAAGAGGAGACCTTCGCCCTTATAAAAAAGAAACCGACTTTCAAAAAAACACTACAAAGTTCAAAATAACTTTAATTTCGGTATTCAGTGTTTTTGGTTGCTTCTTCGTTATTTTTAGTGTTAGAATTTCTTTCCCTTTCTCCTCCTTTTTTAGAAGTCAGTTAAAAAGTCAAGAATCTAACCAAGGGGCCAAAAAGTCTAAAATGTATAGGATTGACAAGCTCTATCAAAAGACTCATTAATATTACTTCTTTATGTATCTGACGAAAGTCCACCAGTAAAGACCAGTGCGTGTTGCCAGTGATGACTTATGGAACCGAAACAGGGTCGCTCACAATGGGTCTCATCACAAGGCTTAAAGTCACCCAAAGGGCAATGGAGAGGATAATGCTCGGAATTTACTTGCGTGAGTGAATCAGGAATGATGATATCCGCAAGAGAAGCAAGGTAACCGACATAGCTCGAAGGGTCGCCAAACTGATGTGGCAGTGTGCAGGGCTCGCAGAACAGATGGTCGATAGGTCCGAAAAGTTCTAGACTGGCAACCGCGTACTGGAAGACGCAGCTTTGGAAGGCTTCTCACAAGATGGACCGATGACCAGGGGCTCGAGTCTGCTATTGCAATCGTGTCTCAATGACCGGTCAGTGATCGAATATTTGACAACTTTGACAGTTTTTGTATGGGAAATGTGTCATAAGTTTGACGTTATAAGTCAAAAATCGATCATTGACCGGTCATTGAGACACGATTGCAATAGCAGACTCGACCCCCTGGTGGGTCGCTGGTAGCCGATGGATGCTAGACGCACAGAACCGGTTGTTATGGCGACACTTGGGGGAGGCCTATGTCCGCACTGGCCTTACGGCTGAAATGATGATGATGAATTATACACTAATCCCATTACGTGTAACTGTAGTTCATCATCATAATAGGCATTGAACTATCACAGATGAATCAGAGTTACACGAAATGGAATCATACATGAGTAAGCCGGGCACTCTTATAACAAAAACCAATTTACTTGACCCCATTTGGCTAATACTTCTAAGAAGTATTCTATAGAATGTTTGGGAACTTTGTGGTTCCGACAACAAAACAATAAGGACTGTAAAGTAAGCCACAATATCAATGGGGAAGTTATATACTGATTACAAAACATGGTTTTGCTAGAAAGTTGATAAGCGCTTCTCCTAACCGGCTTAAAACTAGGACGTGATGAAAGCTGTTGAATTCGGAGGTATTTTTACCAACTTTTAACGTTTTATGGGTACCAAAAGTCTATATGAAGATACGGAACCCATATAGAATCACTTGTATGTCTATTTGTCTGACTATATGTTTGGTACGAATTCTTTTTAAATGTTCATTTAGCTTTTAATTTAGTGCAATATAGTAATCCAGAAAAACAAAAAATGTAATAATAATAATAATAAATAATAAATAAACCATGTGTTTCATTTGGATTAATTTTGAGTGTCCTCTGCTAACCATTTTGGAACTAAAAAAAACTTAAACTAAAAAGTTTTTACAATTTCTTATAGTTTCAAAAACAATCTTATAGTTGTTCTATTGCGCAGCCGCTGCGTTATTTTTTTTTTAGTATAACTCTTCATAATATGCAGACTTTTTGGCCGTGCGCAGATAATATTCATGTTGGCTGTTATAATTCATCTGCCTACCAACTATATATCGGTTTCGGCTTTCAGTCAAACCTAATTCAGCTGAATACTAGTATTTTACATGGATCTACTGCATCTGACCTCCACAAACCAGCAACTGGGTAAAACGGTACTTCTTGGCATGACTAGAGTCAGATTTTGAATGAAAAGAGATTGTGAATATTTACAATCTCAAATAAATATTTTCCCATCGTTTATTTTTCATATGAAACGATTAATATACACTAAGGCAATGGACAGGGCAAGGAGTTTCCTTGCGTGATCGAATCAGGAATGACGATATCCGCAAGAGAACCAAGGTCACTGACATAGCCCGATCACATTGCTCGCAGAACAGATGGTCGATGGGACCGAAAAGTTCTGGAGTGGCGACCGCGTACCGGGGGACATAGCGTTGGAAGGCCTCCCACTAGGAGGACCGATAGCCTGGGGAGGGTCGCGGGTAGCCGATGGATGCGAGACATACATGACCTGTTGTTGTGGCGGTTGGGGAGGCCTATGTCCAGCAGTGGACGTCATTCGGCTGATATGATGATTACACTAATCCAAAAACGAAAAACCCATATTACATACGTAAGTTTGACTGCATTAAAACACTAGTAACTATAAAATCGTAGCTGAGAACATTCAAAATTATAACAAGCATCATGTAATACCACGAACGAAATAAAATTATGCAAACAGGGTGATAAAATCATTCTCTGCTAGCATCGCCGCCGTCAATATGGCAACACATAAATGAAATAACTATATTATGCGACCAAATTAAGAAGCCACAAATATTTTGTCGGATTTCATAACTTTTAAGTGCATATTTAAATCGTGAGGGTAATAATCAGAATTAATAATACATCACTAATGAAGGTAATTTATCAGATTTTGTAAAATCGGACGCAGTGCGTTATTATTTCTGATTAAAACTATGTATTAACAGTGGTAATGGAATTTACGGCTCATTACTGAAAATTCAGCTCTAATTACTGTATAATTTGCTCATAGAATTTTGGTGGAAAAGTTGTTCGAAATCAGTTTTGGCTATCATATTCCCACAGGTTTTTGAAGTAAAAAAATTGGAGTAACTCTTGCAATCTAAAAATATGGGGCAAATAATGCAAAACTACCATATTCAAAGCATTATAAAATAGGGTACCTACGAGTACTCATATCAGTTTCTTCTGTTTTAACTGAATTTCTATATCATTAACCGTTTTAATAACGTTTTTAAAAATTATGTTTCACGCAAACATTATTGTGACTCATTATGCCTCTAATAACATCCTGAGTAGGTACACCATACAACTTTTTATTCCCATTATAAACATACATACAAATATACATAGTTCCCCTAACCAAAGAAAATATATAGGGTCCAATTAAAATAGGTGGACAAATTTTACCACAGCGCTCAGTGGGTCTAACCAAAGATATCCAAGCAAAAAAAAACACTGATTAAAATGATTTTATTTTGACCTAACTTAATAAATACCTGGCACTCTAGAATAAACACATCCATCCAATAGGGGTAGATATGCGGTGACGTGGTCACGTGCGCCTGCACATTTGTAGTATCGAGGGATGTATTTATGCATTGGGTAACCAACATTTATAAGTGTATTTTTGTTCGCTGATTATTTTAATTGTAGGTTTCTAATGCGATTTTCTTATATTTTTTTTTACCATTGTCCTTATTTTGGTGGTCTGAATGATTCCTAAAAGTTTGTCCACCTATTTTAATGGGACCCTATATAGTAAAACGTTTCCTTGCTAAAAGATAAGTCAATTTAATGAATCGCTAGGCAATTCGGTCATGTACATTGTGGGCATACAATGGGCCGGTGATCGTTCTAACCGCAGGGCTATCATTGGTCGGTAGTATCGGCCGAAAATATCCGATTGCAACTTCGGATCTCAAATAAATTGATTTCAGTATCGAATTTGAGTTAAATTGGACGAAGCCACGGCTAGCGTTTGAGTAAGGCATCGTAAAATAGTTTATAGCTATTGAAGTGGCCTCATTGGTCTAGTTGTCACAATAAGGAATATGCATGAACAAAATATTTGTTATCTCTCAAAATATACAAAAAATATATAACTAACCGTAGAAATAGAGTCAAAATTGATCGAAAAAACCATCTAGATGTAACTATTTTAACCGCTCCAGCCCTGACATGTGAAAATTCTCAAATAAAAAATAAATCTTAAATTCGCGATAAAAACGCGACACACCGGTGTGTGGCCGGGGCTGGAGCGAACGGGCATATGTGTCCCTCTCGCGATACTGCTATTTTCTATGGCAGCTGTATAGGCGTCATGAACTTTGACGTCAGAGTTCGTATCGGACTTCTCTTTCTAATTGTAAACTTTGAAGCTAGATAACTTTACCGCTGATGCAGGTATTTTAAAAATTCTTTATTAAGAGCGTTTACGCGGTACGGCTTTTCATACAATCTTTCAAATCCTTATTCTTCAAAATGAATGAACCGATTTTAACGAAACTTGGTATGCATACGCTAGATATCCAGGTCTAAATAGTTATAAGAAAACATTTTTGAAAAAGAGTTCAGGGGGAAGGATATAGTGATTTTTCACTTTCTATAGAAAACTTAAAATCGCTCTCTCTCTCCCTCTGAAATCTTTTTCAAAAATATTTTCTTATAACTATTTAGACCTGGATATCTAGCGTATGCATACCAAGTTTCGTTAAAATCGGTTCATTCATTTTGAAGAATAAGGATTTGAAAGATTGTATGAAAAGCCGTACCGCGTAAACGCTCTTAAGTATTTTATTTTGCAAATAAAAAAAAATGCAATGATCCCTTTTTCTACTGTTGAGCACGAGATCCTGGATTCAATTCTTGGGTCGGTCATTGTTTTTAGGCTTTTCTGTTTGGATGATCTCAGTTTCAGCTTCAAATCTGGATTGTGCCCGGCTTTTGGCAAAAGGCTTAGGTAACTCTTATTACCAGTGATCGGAGTAGATAGATTGATTTTACGTACTTGCATCATGAATAGTCATAGAAATCATAACATGGATAAGCCTTTTTCCCGTGATTTCATTTTGGTACTTACGGGATTGAATCAAATATTGTGAATGTAAAGATTTTTAAACATTTATAATGGATTTTTTCTTATTTATCAAGTAATAAAGTGAATCTTAATATTGTGCGTCCATTCAAAACTTACATATGACTAATTTAGTAGTAATTTCTTCTTTTAAGTATTATTAGTAGAATCCCACTTTACGTTTGCTACGTTTTTACTCAAGTTTAGCCATGCCATATTTTTTTCAATTACAGAAGGCCGATCACATATTCTATTTAAAAGACAGCAAAAGGGTTAAACATTTCTTATTCATATTGATACACTCTTCATCTTATACATTACAATATTTGAAATTCCTAAAAAATCTTAATTATTACAAAATCCCGGAATCCCGGAGGCATATCCATATTAATATATACGTGCCAGTGCATTGACCGCAAATCAATCTACCTACTCCGATCACTGCTTATTACAAGGAGCTTGAATATTATGGCGAAATCTAGGTGTAGGTACTATAAAATTACACACCAGCTGACCGGTACAACTTCGTTTGCGACACATTTTTCGTAATTAATGCTCTGCTCCTATTGGTCAGTGCCTGATGTTATGTAGCCTTCCTCGTTAAATGGTTTATACAACACTTAATTTTTTTTTCAATATGAACCAATAGTTCCTGAAATTAACGCGTTCAACCAAACAAACTCTTCAGCTTTATCACATTGGTACACAGGGTGTTTTAGAAGTTCGAGATCATATTTTTTTTGTTTTGAGGGTTTTTTTCCTTAAGGTAGGTATAATATATCAGCTACCCAACACCACCCACAAATATGGCCACGAACTTCTGGAACATCCTGTAGATAGGTGCACCTCTGCCTAACTCGTTCTATTTTTTTATATTCAATGAGTGTTCATTAATCATTGCATAAAATAATCATTATTGAAATGTATGAGTAATTAATTAAATCAACCGTCTGTTTTTGTTTTATTGTGACAGATGCACATGAATATTTCTCCTGATAATGTAAAATGTTTCTATTGTTCGGGGTTTTTGTTGTCCGGCATTAAATCCCATTTCCATAGTTCGTGTAAAACTGAATTTAAAAACAAAATACCAAAATTATATTTATAATTTTGGTTTTTTGTAATTGATTATATAAGTTTCAAATAGAGAGTACAACTCTCTATTTAAAACTTAACTTAGTTAAATATAATTATAAGAAGTATCCAAATTACAGCGGCAGAAACTTTTAGTACAAATTGTCTTAAACTTTTTTACCTTTCATTCACCTTCTCCTTGATTATTTGGGTCATTTAATGTAACAAATCGCGTTCCGAGACAGCGTTATACCACAAAAAGACCAGTAAATTGTTGCTAGCTATTTCATTTAAGCAAAAAGGGCAATGAGAGAACTCCATCAAATAAATTCTGCCCAAAAAACTGGCTACAATAAAATAAAACTTTACTGCGTTCATAAAACGTTACAGTCGTTTGTGGAACTTTAAATATTATATTTAGCATTTCAGAATAGAAGTATAAAATAATGTGATTGTTCTAATGGCGATTTGCATTAACTTCTTCAGCTTTTGTTTCCTTCTTGTGGGTATGCACATTTGGTAAGAACCCGTGGCTAATAACAGCCGCACGGCGCGGTCTTCTAGGTTAAAGAACTCTGGCTGAGGTCTGTTCATAGATGGGTCTTCGTCTGAACATATCTAGTTTTCTTCGTGGTTCGGAAAATACGTTGAACTTTTGGTTCCATTATTTGGTTTTGGTGGTTTTCATTATTTTGAAAATAATGAAGTGTGGAACTCTCCGCCAGCGTCTGTGTACCCTTCCACATATAACTCGTCTGCCTTCAAAGCAAGAGTGAACAAGCATTTTCTGGGCACGCTTGCACCATCTTAGACCTCATCTTTCGCTTTCCATCAGGCGTGATCGAGATCAAGAGCAAGCCCATACCTCAAGAAAAAAAAACTGTTATTAAGGGTAACCAGAAGCCAATAAATCTGGCACCAGTCTTGCCAAGGAGTTACTTAAATACAAGTTCCTGGATCGTGGAAGTCAGATAGCAAATCAGTCCATGTAAAATACTGGTATACAGCTGCATTCAGTCAGATTGCAAGACGTACTCAACATAGTTGGGAAAAGGCTAGGCAGGTTGTAACTTCCATGTAAAAGCTTGATTTTTAGGGTTCCGTACCCAAAGGGCAGAAACGGGACCCTTATTACTAAGACTCCACTGTCCGTCTGTCTATCTGTTTATCTGTCACCAGGCTGTATCTCATGAACCGTAATCGCTAGACAGTTGAAATTTTCACAAATGATGTATTTCTGTTGCCGCTATTACAACAAATACTAAAAAAGAGTTATATAAATATTTAAGTGGGGCTCCCATACAACAGACGTGATTTTTTTCCCGTTTTTTTTATAGATAATGGTACGGAACCCTTCGTGCGCGAGTCCGACTCGCACTTGGCCGGTTTTACTACTTGTTGTTCATTATAACTAGGCAATATAAACTTGAATATAAAATTAACGATCCCTTTCTTCTTGTTCCAGATGTCATCCCAACAGTTGGAGAGCAAAAACCAGTTGATCGTGACTTCAGCCACATCACAATGATAACATGACGAAATATGTTAAACAAACGCAATAGCGCAAGGACTAAACTCTGTGGTTCGAGCATGTACAGTCATGGTTTCTTATGTGCACACATCAAGTATCCCCAGCAAATAGTCTCCTTCAACATCTACTTCATTCTCATCGTGGCATGCCTCTCCGTGGATACAGTTAACTCCAATACCACAAATATGAACAGGCATTTCAACGAAAAAGGTGTAAAATACTTCAACACAAAACAGAATGATGCTCCCGACGATAATTATGAAGATCACGACCCCTCACATGCAGATGTCAATTTCGATACGAACCCCTATTACAATAGTGACAATTTTCTACATTTGAATACTAAATTTTACAATAACGAGAATAATGCTTATAGTAATTATGAAGACTATAAAAAGTTCTATCTAAATCCTTCTAATCCAGTCCCTAAATCTAATGTTAAGTTTAAGATAAGTAGTAGGATAGTGCAGACTAAATATGGAAAATTACAGGGGATAGTTTTGGCTATGGACGAACATAGATATTTGAGTCCGCTTGAGGTTTTTTTGGGAGTACCGTACGCTACACCGCCAGTTGGATCCAACAGGTGAGATATTTTTAGACCTTTTAACCTTTTTAAGTATTTAATTTTATGCTCGCTTTGCGAGAGGAGTGCTTTATTGAGTAAGCAATGGGCTGGGAAACTTTTGAGTTGAGAGGTACGGTAAATTGTACAATCAATAGAGGTTTGACTGTGGTTATACGTAAGAAATTAGTGGATTAATTTAGTTTCGTTTCCGATATATTATTTTCTGATATAATGGTTGGTTTATATTCATAAATCTATTAGTTTAGATAATAATGTTTATTACCTTCTTAACGAATAATAATATCGGGTAACAAAAACTTCAGTCAACATTTTTCTTTAGTATTTAGAACAAAAAATGAAATTAAAGCAGTGGCACGATTCTTATACATTTTGTCCTATCTGGGTTTTAATGGAGATATAAAAGCAATTACTTCGAGGATTCAAATAGTTCTATGGTACTTAGATTTAATTTCGATTCAACATAACAAGTTTTTAACATACTCGTAGTAAGAAGCTGAGATGAAATAAAATCGTACCGAAGTATTAATATTAACTTTTTAACATCCTAAGATAAAAACGTTAAAGGAGTTTCTTGTAAATTACTTTTATGATAGGTACAAATTATTTTGTTAACTTTTCGTTGGTACAGATATTTGTATGTGGAAGCTTCTTAATAGCAAAAGTTGGCGAGTTCATTGTATCTTGTTCACTTTGATGTTTGTTATAAGAAAACAAATGTGTAACCGACTTTGTTTCGTATCGTGGGTACGCAAATTAGTACATCTACATTTACAGTGTCCATTCTTTGTTTAATCTAGTTTAGGGCCATTACTTGGTGATCTTGTGTGTGATTGTCTTATTTATAGGTTGAATAATTGTTACAATCACCATTATCATCATCATCACTAAAAATGATAGCCATTGCTTAGTCAAGGTCTCCTCATTTCTGTGCCATTTAATATTATGGTCTCACTCGGATCCTACCTTATCCTAAGTTAGGCTAGTGAATCTCTCGCAGCGATTACAATGACCTCGTCCTGCTACTTCATTATACAACGTGTAACAGAATAAACGCAATACCTCCTAAGGGGTCATTGTACCCATCATTATGAACAAGTTTTACTATGGGGCCAACACCGAAAACGCGAAAAAAAAAACAGCTGTTCAGTACATTTTTTCGAATAATCCACACACAAATGTATGAGGCAGTCGATTTTTTTTCGCGATTTCAGTGTTGGTCCCATAGTGAAAGTTGTTCATAATGATGAGTACAATGACCCTTTTAGAGGTATTGCGTTTATTCTGTTACACGTTATACATATTAACCATGATGATTATTATATTTTTATTTTGTATTCTTGTAATTGTTCCAGGTTCAGCCCAACGCGTACCCCCTCCCCATGGGACGGAGTGCGAGTATCCGATAGACCCGGTCCTGCATGCCCGCAGAAACTACCAGACATGGATGATGAAAGGACCATTTTAGAGAAAATGCCTAAAGGCAGACTAGAATATTTGAAAAGACTGATTCCCTATCTTAAGAATCAAAGTGAAGATTGTCTATATTTAAACATTTTCGCTCCATTGCAAAGTGAGTATGCAGATGCACATAAGTATGTAGAAATATAACTAATTACTAACAGCCGCACGAATTATCTTCAAATTAAGCAACGCTTGCTGAGGTTATTCTGTGGATGGGTGACCATTATAATATATCGCGATTCCTCCGTGCTTCCAACAGCACGTTGAGCCGTCTTTTGTAGATCTTTGGCAGTCGTTACGGATTGTCAGAAGCCAGAAAATGTGACACCAGTATTTCAAAGGAGTACTGTGTTACCCAGTTAATGGATTGTGGAGGTCGGGTAGGCAGCCGCTCCACTTAAAATACTGGTGCTCAGCTGAATCCAGTTTGACTGGGAGCCGACCCCAATATAGTTGGGAAAAGGCTAGGCAGCTGATGATGTGGCACCCTACGTCCTGACAACACGGGCATGCGCACCATTGTGGTGAGCTGCCCCGTGTCGGCGGCCAAGACCATATCGGAGGGCCGAAGGTTTTTGGTGGGTTGGGTTTCCGCGCAGGTCAAACTGCTGGAACCCCGACCTCTGAGGTGCTTCCGGTGCCAGGTGGGCCACCATGTGGGAGCTCAATGCACCTTGGAGGTAGACCGCAGCGGTCTATGTTTCCGCTGCGGTCAGCCCGGTCACAGGGCCGGCTCCTGCGACACCGCGCCGCACTGCGTAGTCTGTGCGGCAGCTGGCAAGCCGGCCGACCACTGGGCCGGGGGTAGGGCCTGCGCCCCACCCGCCAAAGCCGGAAACAGGAGGAAGCCCTCCGCCACCGCCGTCTCTGCCGCGACCGCCGCCGCGCCGCCACTGCCGCCGCTTCTTCTGCCGCCATTGCCGGTTCCACTGCGGCTGCTGCTACAGCGGCAGCCGCAGTAGAGCCCCTACAAAGGGCTCCGGAGGGGGCTGAAATGGAGTGCCAGTAATGGCCCCCATTTCAACCCCTCCTGTTGTACGTCAGCCACTGCGCCGCCCAGGAACTGATGCTCCTGAGCATGGCGCAGTGACTGATGCCTGTGGACGGCGAGCAATGGGTAGCTCGCCGTCCGATCAGAACAGGCCCGGGTTGACGGCGCGCTGTGTTCTACGCGCGCCAAACCAGCAGTCGTCAGCATGGGTCGGGGCCCGTTAGGGCCAGAGCCTACCAGGGTTGCGGATTTGTTCGAAAGAGTTACCGCGGCCCTGGAACGTAAAAGGCACTAAGAGGAGCATGGGTGGGTTTTAGTCAGTAGAAGTCTGACACTCCCTGCCGCTCCACCCAGAGCGGGAGGGGTCATTTGATGATTTCCCATACAAAAAATAAGGCAGCTGATGATAAAGGGTGATTGATAACTGAGCGCGTTTCTTCAAATGGGATGTTCCAGAGCTAATTTGCATCGATTTTAACATCAGTAACTTTAGGCCCAAATTGGGTTGTTTTCTAGTAATCAAATTTTAAAGATATTTAGATGTTTTCTTACTTATGACTGAAAATTGATAATTGTGAAAAACCTCCCTTCGTTTTAGATGGTAAACTGATACTTTTCTGAAAGCTCACGAAGGAATTAATCCCAAAACTAATATATTCAGATGTTGCTGGTCTCTCTTATATTCATTATGCTGAAAGCTTGTCAATAAATTAAAGTTATTTGTTCATCATCATTAGTTCCAACT